>JASWHV010000008.1:60341186-61724311 GCA_030760725.1 Neostapfia colusana | reverse complement strand
TTGAAATGGGTAGTCCTGATCTTGGAAAGTAATAACTTGCTCTTGAGCAGGTTCTACATCATACCATCACACATAGCAAAAGAGAAACAACAATCCATAAGACATAGTTCACACTTCCACTTCATACAAACCACACATTCATATTTATGAAAGTCATTCACCATTATATGTGTTGTGGTTACTCTATGTGTGTTGATTTGTGGCTTGCATGCACTTTTAATCATGTGTATATGATTCCTACTTTTGTGTTCATATTTATACTTACATACTATATATATGAGTTTCCAATTTAAATAGATTCCTTATATTCAATTACTACACCTTTTAGCTACCAAGTGTGCATGGAAGGCATTTTCCTACCCCATATGTGTCTTCAGACCTTCTACCAACCCTAAACTGAATTCTTTGGATTTTAGAAACTTCATTTATCATTTTCTAGTTATTCATACATAGTTTGCTATATTTTCAGATTTATTTCCTATGCCTAAATGTGAACTTTATTATGAAAATAGTAAGACACCTCATCTAAACAGAATATGTTCTGATCTAAAATATTTAATAATATATTTTTGACCTTTGCCTCTGATGTAAACTATTTTACAATTATTTTCCCTATTTTCCAGAACAATTATTTACTTAAAAATGTGTCCCTAAATGTGAATAATAAATTAAACAGATTCATTTCAGCCCAAAATATATTTTTATCTCACTCCAAAGTTCTCTAAATACTGAGAAAGTTTTTAATTTAATTATGACAATATGTTTGTCCCACTTTTTAAATACTAGCCACATATTAAATTTTCCTAAATTAAATATTAAACAGGGCTAAAAAGGTAAACTCACCCACTACTGGGTCTATAATTTTATTTTAACAATTTTCAGGGGTCTAGCTATACATAACAGAGGAGTTTTTCCTAATTTTTATTAAGTTCAGGGGTTAAAACTGATTTTTAAATGAATTTACATGATTTTCTGAGGTTCCAGGGGCTAGATCAGAAGTTTCCGGGGCTAGCTCTTATTTCCCGAGAACCCCAGGGGGTAGCGCGTAAGAATTCCAGTCTTTATAACGCTGGGCTGACGTGGACCGTCCGATTTAAAACAGACGGCTGAGATTATAACGTCGAACCGGTACGCGGGGATTTAAAGTCTACCGTGCGATTTAAAATAGACGGCGCACAAGAGGCCACGTCGCTCTAACCGAGCGCGGGCGGCGCTGCCGGCGGCGCACGGCGGCGAGAAGCGGCGATCTCGCCGGAGACTTTCGGATCTTCGAGAATTCATCCTAGAACTGTGATCTTATGGCATAGATCGGTAGAGGAGAGGTCGGGGATCTCACCTCGGGGGTTTTCTCGAGCTCGGAGGTCTTGGAAGGCGGTCGGTGACGAGGTCCGAATTGAAACCACGGCGAGGCTCGTCGGCGCTGTGTTTGAACCGCAAGTCACCGAGTTTTCTGCACCTGCAGGGTTCCCCGGAGGCGGTGGATCAAGACCAGCAAGTTAGATCGGAATTTCCGAGCTTAGATCGGCCAGAATTCGCCGGAGAAGGCTCGGTTTCTCACTGGAGTAAAATCGGCAGATCGCGTGGGAAAAATAGAACGAGGTATGGGTTTTTATAGACGGGGGAGGGCGGCGGGGTGGTTTAGATCGAGTTCGCGTCGCCTACGAACAGAATTCGGCGGGGATGCGCAGGAATCCGGGTCGGTTTTGATTCGGGGTGAGAGAATCCCAGCGCGGGCGCGAGGTAGAAGAAGGGCTGGCGGGCCCCGCCTGTAAGTGGGAGGAAAAGGCGCGCGTGGCTGCGGGCTGGCGTGGGGGCTGATTGGGCCGGCTGGTGGGTTTCGGCCCACTGGCCGGTTTTTTTTTCTGTTTTCCTTTTTCTTTTTCTATTTCTTTTCTGTTTTGAGTTTAATTTGAATTCCAGTTTGAATTTGAATTTTTGCAAAACATGCAACACGTCCAAAATTTTTTAAGTTCCCCTCTTAACATGATTTAGGGTCTTAACCAGATTTTTGGGGTGTTACAGCTCTACCCCCCTTAAAAGAAATCTCGTCCTCAAGATTGGTGGTTCTAAGAAAACAATTCCGGAAATTGTGCCTTGAGCTCATCTTCCCGCTCCCAGGTGACTTCCTCTTCTGAGTGATGCTTCCACTGCACCTTGCACATCCGGATTCTTTTATTTCTGGTGAGGTGTTCCATTGTCTCCAAAATCTTGTATGGTTGCTCGGCATAAGACAAATCCTCAGCTACGTTCACTTCATTCATGGGTAACACCTCTTCAGGCGTTCTCAGGCATTTCTTGAGTTGTGACACATGGAATACATCGTGCACATCCGATAGACGAGCCGGTAACTCTAGTTGATATGCAACTTCGCCTTTCCTTTCCAGAACTTGAAAGGGTCCGATGTATCGAGGTGACAACTTCCCTTTCACCTTGAACCGACGAAGTCCTTGGATAGGGGACACCTTGAGATAGACATAGTCTCCCACGTTGAAAACGAGCTCTCTTCTTCGTACATCGGCATAGCTCTTTTGTCGTGTATGTGCTATCCTTAAATTGTTGCGAATTTCCCTCACCTTCGCCTCGGCTTCTTGTAGTATTTCTGGACCAAACATTTTACTTTCCCCTGTTTGGTTCCAAAATAGGGGAGTTTTGCACTTCGTCCCGTACAAAGCTTCAAACGGTGACATCTTCATACTAGCTTGATAGCTGTTGTTATAAGAAAACTCCGCATACGGTAAGTTCTTATCCCAACTCCGATTGTTTTTTAGTGCACATGCCCTCAGCATATCTTCAAGAATCTGATTGGTTCTTTCCGTCTGCCCGTCAGTTTGGGGATGATAGGCAGAGCTGAAATTCAGATGGGTTCCCATGGTTTCATGCAATTTTTGCTAGAACCTTGAGGTGAACTGCGTCCCTCGATCCGACACAATCTTCTTTGGCACTCCATGGTGACACACGATCCTTGACATGTACAACTCTGCCAATTTGGATCCGCTGTAGCTTTCTTTCACGGGGATGAAATGAGCTACCTTGGTTAGCCTGTCAATGATGACCCATATCGAATCATATCCTGATTGAGTCCTAGGCAATCCCACGATGAAATCCATGCCGATCTATTCCCATTTCCATTCAGGCACTTTGAGTGGTTGCAATAATCCCGCGGGTCGTTGATGTTCTGCTTTCACCAACTGACATGTGTCACATAGGGCAACATGTTCCGCGACATCTCGCTTCATGCCATACCACCAATACCTGCTCTTGAGGTCCTGGTACATCTTCGTACTCCCAGGATGAATGGAATAGTCAGAATCATGAGCCTCCTTCAAAATCAATTCACGGATCTCCTTTACTTCTGGCACACAGATTCTTTTCCCGTGCCACACCGTTCCTCGTTCATCCTCTCTAAAACCAGGAGCTTTATTTTCCTTGATGAGTTTTCTGATCTCTTGTATCTTCTCGTCTTTCATTTGACCCTCGCGGATGTCTCGCTCTAGTGTGGAGTCCACTTCCATGGCGATGGCTTCACCACTATTCACAGGGCATAGATTGAGCCTTATAACCCCGTCCTTCAGTTCTGCAGGCATGTCCTTCAAGCTCAACTTATTGACCTGCACTTTCCGACTTAAAGCATCGGCCACGACGTTTGCTTTCCCAGGATGATAGTTGATGCCCACATCAAAGTCATTGATTAGCTCTAACCATCTCCTTTGTCTGAGGTTGAGGTCTGGCTGTGTGAATATGTACTTTAAACTCTTATGATCCGTATATATCTCGGTCCTCTTCCCCATCAAATAGTGCCGCCAAATTTTCAACGCGTGTACCACTGCGGCTAGTTCTATGTCATGTGTAGGATAATTTTTCTCGTGCTTCCGGAGTTGTCGGGATGCATAAGCCATGACATGCCCTTCTTGCATGAGAACACATCCCAACCCGTTTCCAGAGGCATCGCAGTACACCGTGAAATTCTTCTGCATATCTGGCATAACCAACACTGGGGCTGTTGTCAATCTTTTCTTTAGCTCCTGAAAACTCGTCGCACTGTGGCGTCCATGTGAATGTGATTCCCTTCTCCAACATTTTGGTGAGGGGTCTCGAGATCTTAAAGAATCCCTCAATAAACCATCGATAGTATCCAGCCAATCCCAAAAAGCTTTGAACTTCCCCGACATTTTCAGGGGTCTTCAACTCCTGTATACCTTCGATTTTGGCGGGATCTACGGAGATTCCTCCCTCCGAGATTATATGTCCTAAGAAGGGAACTCTCTTCAGCCAAAACTCACACTTGCTCAACTTGGCATATAGTTGGTGTTCTCTCAGCCTCTGCAACACCAACCTTAGATGTTTCTCATGTTCTTCTTCATCTTTGGAGAAGATGAGAATGTCATCTATGAAAACCACCACAAATTTGTCCAGATATTCCATGAATACCTTGTTCATGAGATACATGAAGTATGCCGGGGCATTAGTTAGCCCGAAAGGCATGACAGTGTATTCATACAGTCCGTACCGAGATACGAAAGCTGTCTTGGGAATATCAGATTGTCTTATCTTGAGTTGGTGGTATCCCGACCTGAGATCAATTTTCGAGAACACACAAGCTCCCCTCAACTGATCAAACAAGTCTTCAATGCGGGGTAAAGGGTACTTGTTCTTGATGGTTACCTCATTCAAGGCACGGTAATCCACGCATAACCTTTGGGTTCCGTCCTTTTTGGGCACAAATATCACCGGAGCTCCCCATGGTGAGGAACTAGGGCAAATATACCCCTTCTCCGTCAATTCTATCAAATGATCCTTGAGTTCTTCTAGCTGCTTGGAGTCCATCCGATAAGGTCTCTTGTATATCGGGGCTGTTCCAGGCACTAGCTCAATTGCGAATTCCACTTCACGATCGGGAGGCATACCTGGCAAATCCTCCGGAAAAACATCTGGATATTCCCTGATGGTGCTGATCTCCTCAACTTTCACCTCAACTTGATTTAATTTAATGTCCCTCCTAGGCTCGTGTATTGTTATGAACTTTACTCTTGTGCCACTAGGGTGAGTTAGTTCCACCGTTCTGGTTGAACAGTGGATGATTCCTTTATGTTTGGTCAACCAATCCATACCCAAAATAATATCTATCCCTTGTGAATCTATCACTATGAGGTTAGCAGTAAATACTACCCCATTAATGTCTAGGTTCACTTTTGGACACACTTGTCTTGTCCTTATTTCTCCACCTGGAGAGTTTACGGCTAGCATATGGTTCATTTGTGTTGTTGCTAGGTCATGCTTCTTAACAAACCCTTGAGCAATGAACGAGTGAGTAGCACCAGAATCAAACAGCAGGGTTGCAATGTGTAAATTGGCAGGAAACTTACCAACTACCACGTCGGGTGCCTCTTGTGCTTCCTCCATAGTGACGTGATTCACCCGTCCTCTCATCATATTCTGCTGTTGTGGCTGCGTGGGCTTCTTCTTTGGGCACTTATGGGCATAGTGCCCCACTTCACCACAGCTAAAACATTGCACCCCAACCTTAGGTGCCTGGCCTTTGTTGTCTTGGGGTTGGTTTGGAGGTCCCTGTACTGCTGGTCGAGGTGGATATGCGGGGCGAGGCTGCTGTACAAACTGACGTTGTGGCTGTGCTGGTGCTGCGGGAGGCCTGTAGTTCGGGTTGTACTCTGTTGGTGCTGAGTAGGGTACCGCAGCACGGTTCGTCTGCCCTGCAGGTTGCTGCATCAAACGTGGGCGTGTGTTGCTCCCTAAGGCTTGATGTGACCACCCGGCCTTCCTCTTATTCTCATTTTCCAAGGCCTTTAGCTTCCTTTCTACCACAAATGCTCTGTCCACCATCTTTTGGAAGCTTTCATACTCATTTGAGGACATTGCACACTGCATCTCTGTGGTAAGTCCCTCCACGAAACAATCTTGTTTCTGCTCATCAGTCTCTATGTCCCGTGGGGCATAACGGGATAGTTGAGTAAATTTAGTGAGGTATTCCCTCACCGTCATGTTTCCCTGCTGCAGTCCCAAAAACTCCTTCCTCTTGTTTTTGAGTTCACCTCTTGGGATGTAATGGTTGCGGAAGCTACGCTTGAACTCTTCCCAAGTGATGTTCTCAGTGTCATGATGGGCAGCCACGTAGGCGGTCCACCAATCAGCAGCAGGTCCATGCAATTTATGAGAGGCAAACATCACCCTCTCATACCCTTGGCACTGTATGATCCTCATCTTGCTCTCAATGGTCTTAAGCCAATCATCTGCCTCCAGAGGTTCAGCAGCACTTGCAAACTTTGGAGGTTGAGTTCCTAGAAACTCACTCAACCTTGGTTGGCGTGGTGCAGCTTGTGGAGGTGGAACTTGATGCAAGTTGGCCACCACTTGAGTCAAGTTCTGGATGAGCTGATTTTGATTCTCCAGCATTTGGTGCAGGGGATCAACACCTTCACGGCGACCACCCTGGTCCTGGCCTCCAGAAAGATGAGGGTTGCATGCCTCATCGTTGTTGTTGGCGGGGTTGGCAGCACGTCCTTTTCCTCTTCCGGCCATCTGGCAGAATCAACCAATGTTAATTTGAAAGCATTTAGTATCATCTTACTACTTTCATTTGTTTGTACTTTGGAGTGTTGAAGCTTTGTTATACTTTTCTGAGGGTTCATTTCTCACACAAAAATGAATGCAATATTATTTCATGTGGGTTCACATACCAGGGCAAAACAATCTGAAGACGAGGCTGTGGACAATTGCTCATGGCTTCCACAACTCACGTCACACACCAAGCATTAACACACAATTAACTTAACGTAACTACTCGACTATTCGACATCTTGCTAGCTAAAGGAAGGACTCTACACTACTCGTTTTCTTGAGCTGGCTCCTCGGGATCTTCGTCATCATTTCGGCTGCCTTCTGACTCTGCTTTGGGTGGGGAGGCTGCTGGTGGAGAAGTGCGACGACGCCTGATCGCCCGGCGATCTGGGGAGTCAGGAGTCCATGTATCATTCACGGTGACATACAGTTCATTCCCATCTCCTCTTTCTCTCGCCCTTAAGCAGGCTCGCAGCAACGCCTCCGTTTCCTTCAGGGTGTCCCGGACATCCTGAAGCTCTTGTTGACACTCCTGCAGTCGAGTGCTGAGCATAGCAGCATCCTCCAAGCACAAGTCCATGTGCTCATGAGAAGTCCCTTGCTTCACCGGCGGGTACTTGTACTCCGTGGTACCACTCTCACGCTGGAGGACATACATGTACTCAGTCCTGTCCAGGTGGCGACGATAGATGTGACTCTAGCAGGTGATGGCCTCCCAGGTGACATCTTTCTCCGCATCGACCTGTGTCGCTCTACAAGCTGGAGAGCGGTGGATCTTAAGCAGCCGATTTTCGTGTATAATCCTCATCTCTGAACTCCATTCTTCCCTCTTCTCACGGATGGTCCTGGTGGAGTTATAGTGGATGATTAGCTTGCCCGTATTGCCGGTGGCTTCGAGCATACGTCGAAGACGGCGCAACAAGCCTCCTACTGCCAATCCGTAGGAAAGGTATGTCACCGGACGACTCTCCTCTCTTTCGGCAAGGGCAACTACGGGAACTCTCCCTCCTGTGGACTTGCGAGCGGTGCGAATCATGTGAACCATCTAAAACAAAAAGCATTTAAACTTAGGTTAGATAAACTTTTAAACAAAAATCCTATTTTGAATGAAAATTGGGGTAAGATGAAGAAAGTGACTCATCAAATAACACTTTTCAACACACACCTGGTAAAAAAATAGTTTTTAAGAAAATAAGGCCCTTACATACGTCCATTTCTACCTAGGTCCACGTTCCTACGGGCAACCTTGGCTCTGATACCACTTCTGTCACACCCGGTTTCTCCGAAGAACAACCGAGTGAATATCACAGGTATGCCAGGATCATTTTCTCATACATGTGATGACAAATAGTGAAGCATCATTTATTACAAGCCAGGTGTCGAATATAAATAAGTCTTACATAGCAAATGTCTCGATGGACAATAATAAGTTCATCACAAGTAAATAAACTAGCAGCGGAATATTATTCTTGTGGGCTCCATTGCAGGCGTTGCCCGGGGGTCTCCATGAACCTAGAAACCTTCTTCGTGGCCAAAGTCTTGGTCATTATACATCACCTCATTATCTTGACCTGAGCAGCAATATAAACCAACAAATATGCAAGGTTGAGTACCGATGGTACTCAGCAAGTGTGGGAAAATTATATCATGCATGGCTAGAACAAGGGGAGGCTGAACTCATGGTTAAAGCACTACGCAATTAATACCTATCACCTTAGCTTATTAAGCACCTACATTACTACATAGGTGAAATGGTCCCAATCTCCCATCCCATCATCATAATCAAATAAACATAACATCATTTCCAATGTTAAGCTCCCCGCTTAACATCCACAACTTCCAAAACCATCAATCCTCTAATCATGAATAAGTCCAAGCCGCTCTTGACCGTGAGCACGGCTGTCATGACAGTTTTGACTCTGCAGAGTTTGTACCACTGTACCCACATGTAGTGATTTCATCCCCCATTGCCGGGTGGACTAAAAGAACCTCCATTATGCCAGTGGCCACGAACCACATTCACACTTCCCAGGTGTGTAGCCAGGAGATCACTACGAAGCCTTTACAAAGGGATTCCCGACGAGCGTGGGCCCATTGAGGTTTCATCCCTAACAGCATACAAGAGGCTCCAACCCCGCTGCAGTGGCCCCCTCTTGAGCCTTGCGGTTCATATGGTAGTCCAGCTGACACCTATTCCCCGCACCATCCAACACACCCATACTACGCCGGGGATACACCTAATTAATTGGCCAAGCTTCCCCATCTCAGCATGTGGTTGGCACGGTAAAGCCAGGTTACATGCTCCATGAACCGGTCCTTAGGATCCAGGCAAGTACTAAACACAAACCCGAGTCTCGTGCACCCAGCACCAACCAAAACATCGAACTTGTCTTGATCCCTAGCTCTACATAACTCACAATCTCTCATTCAAGAGTATGGTAAAATAAACTGATGATCTCATATACCAAATATCCCATTCTAAGGATGGCTAAGCATAAGCATGTAAATAAATGACATGATAAAATAAATCCCAACCCAAGCTACAAGGAAACAAGGTAATGCAATTCTAGGGAAACATCCTAGCATGGGTTTCATATTTTCAATTGACAATGCAAATAATTCTATCTACACATCCTAGTATAGGGACAAAGTGGTCAAGGACACTTGCCTCCTTCCTGCTGCTCTTGAAATGGGTAGTCCTGATCTTGGAAAGGAATAACTTGCTCTTGAGCAGGTTCTACATCATACCATCACACATAGCAAAAGAGAAACAACAATCCATAAGACATAGTTCACACTTCCACTTCATACAAACCACACATTCATATTTATGAAAGTCATTCACTATTATATGTGTTGTGGTTACTCTATGTGTGTTGATTTGTGGCTTGCATGCACTTTTAATCATGTGTATATGATTCCTACTTTTGTGTTCACATTTATACTTACATACTATATATATGAGTTTCCAATTTAAATAAATTCCTTATATTCAATTACTACACCTTTTAGATACCAAGTGTGCATGGAAGGCATTTTCCTACCCCATATGTGTCTTCAGATCTTCTACCAACCCTAAACTGAATTCTTTGGATTTTAGAAACTTCATTTATCATTTTCTAGTTATTCATACATAGTTTGCTATATTTTCAGATTTATTTCCTATGCCTAAATGTGAACTTTATTATGAAAATAGTAAGACACCTCATCTAAACAGAATATGTTCTGATCTAAAATATTTAATAATATATTTTTGACCTTTGCCTCTTATGTAAACTATTTTACAATTATTTTCCCTATTTTCCAGAACAATTCTTTACTTAAAAATGTGTCCCTAAATGTGAATAATAAATTAAACAGATTCATTTCAGCCCAAAATATATTTTTATCTCACTCCAAAGTTTTCTAAATACTGAGAAAGTTTCTAATTTAATTATGACAATATGTTTGTCCCACTTTTTAAATACTAGCCACATATTAAATTTTCCTAAATTAAATATTAAACAGGGCTAAAAAGGTAAACTCACCCCACTACAGGGTCTATAATTTTATTTTAACAATTTTCAGGGGTGTAGCTATACATAACAGAGGAGTTTTTCCTAATTTTTATTAAGTTCAGGGGTTAAAACTGTTTTTTAAATGAATTTACATGATTTTCTGAGGTTCCAGGGGCTAGATCAGAAGTTTCCAGGGCTAGCTCTTATTTCCCGAGAACCCCAGGGGTAGCGCGTAAGAATTCCAGTCTTTATAACGTCGAACCGGTACGCGGGGATTTAATGTCTACCGTGCGATTTAAAATAGACGGTGCAGCGGCCACGTCGCTCTAACCGAGCGCGGGCGGCGCTGCCGGCGGCGCACGGCGGCGAGAAGCGGCGATCTCGCCGGAGACTTTCGGATCTTCGAGAATTCTTCCTAGAACTGTGATCTTATGGCATAGATCGGTAGAGGAGAGGTCGGGGATCTCACCTCGGGGGTTTTCTTGAGCTCGGAGGTCTTGGAAGGCGGTCGGCGACGAGGTCCGAATTGAAACCATGGCGAGGCTCGTCGGCGTTGTGTTTGAACCGCAAGTCACCGAGTTTTCTGCACCTGCAGGGTTCCCCGGAGGCGGTGGATCAAGACCAGCGAGTTAGATCGGAATTTCCGAGCTTAGATCGGCCAGAATTCGCCGGAGAAGGCCCGGTTTCTCACCGGAGTAAAATCGGCGGATCGCGTGGGAAAAACAGAACGAGGTCGGGGTTTTTATAGACGGGGGAGGGCGGCGGGGTGGTCTAGATCGAGTTCGCGTCGCCTACGAACGGAATTCGGCGGGGATGCGCAGGAATCCGGGTCGGTTTTGATTCGGGGTGAGAGAATCCCGGCGCGGGCGCGAGGTAGAAGAAGGGCTGGCGGGCCCCGCCTGTCAGTGGGAGGAAAAGGCGCGCGCGGCTGCGGGCTGGCGCGGGGGCTGATTGGGCCGGCTGGTGGTTTTGGCCCACTGGCCGGTTTTTTTTCTGTTTTCCTTTTTCTTTTTCTATTTCTTTTCTGTTTTGAGTTTAGTTTGAATTGCAGTTTGAATTTGAATTTTTGCAAAATGTGCAACACGTCCAAAAATTTTTAAATTCCCCTCTTAACATGATTTAGGGTCTTAACCAGATTTTTGGGGTGTTACAACTATCGTCCATTAAATGCCGTAACCATCAATAACAAGTACCCGTTGCCACGGATCGACATGTTGTTTGATCAGTTGGTCGAAGCAAAGATCTTTTCCAAAATGGACTTAAGATCCGGGTACCATCAGATTAAGATAAGGGCTGAGGACATTCCAAAGACGGCTTTCTCGACGAGGTACGGACTTTATGAGTACCTGGTCATGTCCTTCGGCCTCACCAATGCTCCAGCTAACTTTATGTACTTGATAAACTCGGTATTCATGCCGGAGCTGGACAAGTTTGTCGTGGTCTTAATCGACGACATCCTGGTATATTCCAAGTCGAAAGAAGATCAAAAAAAGCATGGTCTTGCAACGGCTACGGGATCACAAGTTATACGCAAAATTCAGCAAATGCGAGTTTTGGATATCGCAAGTGCCTTTCCTCGGGCATATCATCTCAGCGGAGGGTATCGCTGTAGACCCGAGAAAGATCACTCAAGTGCTGAATTGGAAATCCCCGAGAACTGTTCACAAGGTACGGAGTTTCCTCGGGCTCGCGGGATATTATCGGAGGTTCATTCCGAACTTCTCGAAGATTGCCAAGCCAATGACAGAGCTGCTGAAGAAGGCTACCAAATATGTTTGGAGTCCAGCGTGTGAAGCAGCATTCAAGGCTTTAGTCAAGCACTTGACATCAGCACCGGTTTTGGCGCAGCCAGACACAATAAAACCGTTCGATGTGTACTGCGATGCATCCGGCATTGGGCTCGGATGTGTGCTGATGCAAGACCGAAGGGTAGTCGCATATGGATCACGGCAGCTTAGAAACCATGAGCAGAATTATCCAACCCACGACTTGGTGCTCGCTGCCGTGGTACTCGCACTCAAAATGTGGAGGCACTACCTACTCGGTAACCTCGTACATTTATATACCGACCACAAAAGCCTCAAGTACATATTCACTCAGAAAGAGCTGAACATGAGGCAACGAAGATGGTTAGAACTGATAAAGGATTACGAAATAGAGATCCATTATTATCCGGGCAAGGCAAACGTAGTGGCAGATGCGCTGAGCCGCAAGTCACACGTCAATAATCTGACCATCACACCGTTGGAAAAGAGCGAACCACCACTACATGTGATTCCACACGGAGCTCTCTACAACCTAGCTTTGATCCCCACCATCCGTGAAGAGATAGCGGCAGCCCAGAAGAATGACAAGGGCATGTCACATTTGCGGAGACGTGTAGACAGTGGGGAGCTGAAATGATTCCGGAAGGACGAAGACGGCGTCCTATGGTTCAAGGACCGGATCGTCGTACCCCGTAACCCGGAATTACGGAAGAAAATCTTTGATGAGGCTCACTTGTCAATGTTTTCTATTCACCCTGGCAGCAACAAGATGTATCAAGAACTCAGAAGCAAGTTTTGGTGCACACGGATGAAGCGAGAGACTGCAAAATACGTGTCCGAGTGTGATACATGTCGAAGGGTGAAGGCAGACCACATGCGGAAACCGGGACTGCTGCAACCACTGGGCATTCCTGCCTGGAAGTGGGAGGATGTGAGCATGGACGTCGTCGTCGGTTTACCCACCACCATGCAGAAACATGATTCTGTGTGGGTGATCGTCGATCGGCTCACCAAAGTTGCCCATTTCATCCCGGTCAACACCAACTACAACGCCAAGAAGTACGCTGAACTGTACATCTCATGGATCCTATGCTTGTACGGCGTACCCCGTACTATCATATCGGATCGGGGCACTTTATCTGTGTCCCGTTTTTGGGAGAAGCTGCACGCTGCCTTGGGGACGAAACTGATCCGTAGTTCAGCATACCACCCGCAGACGGATGGGCAAACGGAGCGGGTAAATCAAATCTTAGAAGACATGCTACGAGCTTGCGCTATCAACCACGGCAAGAATTGGGATGATCACTTGCCGTTAGCCGAGTTCTCGTACAATAATGGGTACCAAACCAGCATCAAGATGGCGCCCTACGAGGCGCTATATGGGTGGAAATGCCGCACACCACTGAATTGGTGTGAATCTGGCGAAAGGGTTACCTTCGGGATTGACCTTGTCAATAACGCGGAAGAAAAGGTTCGACTAATTCAGGCGAACCTAAAAGCCGCTCGATCCCATCAGAAACAGTATGTGGACCGGAGAAGGCGCCCATTACAATTTGAAGTTGGAGATCACGTATACCTACGGGTGTCTCCAATGAAGGGCATAAACAGATTTGGGGTGAGAGGAAAGTTAGCACCCCGATTCATCGGTCCATTCCAGATTACCGGAAGATGTGGATCGGTGGCATACCGGCTGAAGTTACCAGAAGCACTTTCCGGTGTGCACGACGTCTTTCACATTGCCCAGCTGAGGAAGTGTCTTAAGCTATCAACTACCGTTCAGCTGGAGGATATTGAAGAACTGCAACCAGATCTCACCTATCGGGAGGAACCGGTGCAGATTATCGATGAAAAGGCCCGAACCACACGCAACCGTACGTTGTGGTTCTACAAGGTTCTATGGATTAATCACTCCATGCACGAAGCGATATGGGAGAGCGAAGAATTTCTTCGCACTAACTACCCTGACTTTTTCACGTCGCATATCCGGTAATTTTCCACCGTCCTCTCTCTCATTTTCACCTTATAATCTCGGGACGAGATTCTTTTAAGGGGGGAGGAATGTAAGGGCCTCAGTTTTTGACACATAATTGAAGTGTTCATCACCACACACACACCTCATTTGAGGTAAGTTGATGAACACAAATGAAGAGCAAGTAACCACCATCAACATGCTCATTAGAGAATAAACTCACATATTGCAAAAGTGGTATTTTCCACATGTGATATAGGTGGGCTGGACATATGAAAACTCCTACACATTGCTAAGGATGTCCATGCTAAATTTCACCCAAATTCAAAACCTTTTTGAGGTCATTTTGGGTATAGCTAGAAAGAGGGCAGTTTGAAACTATATTCAAATTCAAACTGTTTTTATCCCATGAATTCAAAAGTGGGAGGCATATTCTTATTCAGCACATTTTTGTGAGCTCACACACCAATTTTCACTACTTTTGGAGTTGATCTTGACATGAGCTAAGTGGGACAAATTCAAACTTTATTTGAATTCAAAACTGAACTTGTGCTGAAATTCATTCAAACCAAACCCCATTTGAATTCTAACTAATTCAAATGGCTCATGGGTGAATAATTTGAATTACCAGGGGTATTATGGGGCTCAATGTTTACAACAGTGATTAGGAGTAAATTTCAGAGGTTAAAATTGGAAGTGGGACCCACATGTCAGCCACTACTCCAAATCAACCGACTGAGACTTTCTCACTCGGTTAGCCGAGCCGCCGCTGCGATCGCCACCGAGGGGAGCCACCGCGCCAGCAGCTGCTTGCCCACGCGCGGGCGTGAGGCGGTGCAGAGCCTTCTTAAGGCGCCTTTCCCCCTCCTCGGCCGAAGCCTCACCCGTTTCTTCCCCCGCAAGAACTCAGCGCCGGCAAACACTTTCCGCAGCTCGGAATCGATCGGAGAGCGCCGATCACAGCTTCCTCCATCCCCTCCAGAGCCCCCGGCAAGGTACTAGAGACCTTCCATCGTCTTCCCCGCTGCTAGAATTCAGTTGAGACCGATTGAAATCGGTTATGCCGAAAGATCAATTCGGTGACTTAGAACCGCCGCACCTCGGGCTCCCGTGCACAGCCCGACCAGGGCGTTGTCACGCCCGATCCAAGGCACCCTTGGACGCGCTGGTGTCCGGTGCTGCTCACCACCGAGCCACAGCCGAGTGATTGCTCACCGGCGGCGAATTTCCAGTTTTCCCCTTTCTGTGTGCAGAATGACCTTCGGGTGCAATTCCGTCGAATTCGTACCCTAGAAAGGATTAGGGGGCCTCAATCTGCTCTCACACAAACTAGACACGGAAACGCACAAGTTGCCTTCACAACCCTTGGCCGGAGAACCTCTGTACCCGGCGTAATTCGAGGTTTACCAACGGCAGAACAAACGGGAGGCATCGGGCGCACGGTGAGGACCTACTTCGGGCCTTCCCCGAGCTGCCTCAAGATCATGTCGACCTTCCCTGAGTTCCACTGATGCTTCCCGACCGGTTCCTCGAGTAGTTGAGGTGCTAGGGAAGTCAGCCGACATGGCCGAAGTCTTTCCGAGGTGGCGGCTCGTCGCTGACCATGCACCGGCCATTGTCATGAGTAGCTGACCCCAGAATCCTGTTCCCCGAGAGAAAGTAGGCAGAGGCGGCCAAAATCGTGAAGTTTGGAGCTGTACAGAACCCGGCGGCGAGCTCTCCAGCGAGGTCCCTCGGCGGCGGAGAGCGGGCGTCGCGAGGTTGAAGAAAGGGGTGGACCCCAGCTGTCAGCGGCCGATATTTTGAATCGGGATTGGGCTGCGGCCGGGATCGGGTGTGCTGGCGCGCAAGATCCTTGTGGGCCGCGGTGTGCTGTCGCCTCGGCGTGCGACGCGTGTCCCCGGGGCCCACCCGCAAGTTTAAACTTTTCCCCCGATTTTCAGATTTCCTTCAAAATTCAAATCCTCATAACTTTGGCTAGGAAGCTCCAAATTGAGTGAACCAAATTTTGCTGGATTCATCTCTCTGAGTACTTTCCAGAAAATCAAGTTTCACTTCATGAAATTCCATATTTCTCCAGAATTAATTCCTCAAAATTTAAACTGTTTGGAATTTTAACTGGAGAATCCTTTGGAGGAAAATCCTGAAATTTTGCTGGGATGTTCACCAAAATATCCCTGAACTACCATAAAAATTTCGGACCCATTGGAGCTCATTTAATCCACCTAATGGTGTGATTAGTGAAACTGTTCCAGAGAAAATAGAAAATGTTAAGAAACATTTTCAGAATTTTCTCTGAAATTGTTTAGATTATGTCTTTAGCTAGGAACCTTCAAATTAAGTGAGACCAACTCCATTAGAACCCTCTGAAAATCTAGTTTTCAGAAAGTCATAGTTTGTTTCATGAAAATCCTTAGAGCACCCTAAGAGTTCCAATTAAGGTCAAGGACATAACTAATTGTGGAGGGCTCAAATGAGCTTTGCTGCAACAAAAACTTGACCGGGTCTTTGTTTAGGTTGTAACCAAGCCACAGTAAAAGTTTCACAGTCATTGAGTCTGTCTAGTGGGACTTATAAGCTTCACAAGTTGAAACTTAATACAAATGCATTCAAATTAATACATGTACCTCTCTTATCATGTAGTCGCTAAGGTCGAGGAGGAACCCGAAGTCCTAGACTTTGTTACTCCGGAGGAACAGATAGCCTACGACCAAGAGCAGCAAGGCAAGCTCCGGTTTGCATTAATCGTTTTACAAATTTTTATTGTTTGGAGCACTTACTTGATTATTATGATTCTTCGCATTAGAGTCTTTTTGGAAACCCAATTGCATAGCCAAGAAAACCATGGGTTGCGTTTAGGATTGCAAACCCCGTTAGCTACTGCAATGCTAAGATAGTGTAGGATTCGGTACAAGGCGAGCATAGGCTAGAGGCACTCGACTCGGGTAGAGATAGCACACGACATACATGGCAACAAAAATGAGACCGAGCGGAGAGTAAGGGCAGCAGGACTTTGGGCCCTGTGTGCTGTAGCTCCGCTTGTGTCGATTGAGGACCGAGCCGTGTGCGGGCCTGTTGAACAAGCTAGAACAGTACCGAAGACCTACCGGCTATATGGGAACCGGGAAACTGATGTAACTCGGGTAGCTGGGTGTTGAGGCATAGCTGGTCGTTCAGAGGGTAGGTTGAGAGCTCGAGGTGTAAATCGGCTGGCGGCACTGAGATGCGCGTGCAGAGACCTCTTGCTCGGGACGATTGGACCGGTTCAACATTTGGCTAACGGGTGAAAGGTAGTCGCGTACGGCGTCCGTGATGGTTGTTGTAGGCAACATCGAGTACGGGCGTACGTGACGGGTTGTTCGGGTAACCCTGCAGGTGTAAATCGATTATAATCGCCGTCCCTCGCGGTCAGTGAGTACCACTTGTTCACTGTACCATGACGTAGAAAGAACAGGCTAGTCACATGTTAAAATGTTGCTGATTGAATGATGGACATTGATTGTTAATGATATGCTGTAGCTTAGAGCTAACTAAAGTTCTTTTCAAACTTTAGGCAAAGTACATGAGAGAAATGCGTTTCTTGTTTGATTGCGGCTCTCTCATGTGCCTTAGCGTAAGGTTCTCCACCACCGGCTGCTAAAACTTGAAAGTAAGGTTCCACTAATTAGGCGAGTCCTTTGCAAATGATTTTAGCCTCATGTACCCATCACCCCTCATGTAGAAGTTCCATGTTTAGGTGAGACGGGTCAGACTTGCTGAGCCTTCGTGCTCACTGCTTGTGTTTGAAGCTTTTGCAGGGTTCTATGAGGAAGGGACTCCTGAAGAGGAGACGGAACCCCAGGAGGGGAACCCCGTCGAGTGGGAGTCGTGCACGCCGCAGAGTTAGTGTGCGTGTGTGCTAGCAAGGACACGTTCAAGGGCTGAAGGTGCACTTGATGCTTTGTCTACGCCCATGAGTGTATACTGAACTTATTTTGATGTAAACATGTTCATAACTTGTTTATGTAATAAAATTTCGCTTCCGCTTTGTACCTTTGACGTGTGTTATCCGGTGCTGTGCAACGCAGCACCCCTCATCGTGATCCTGGCTCGACAAGACCGTGGGGTCATGTCACTTAGCCACCAAGTCAGGGTTTGAATTTGATTTCCTCAATCTGAAATTGGTTTGGCTAAATTTTCTGCCCCTTTGAATTTGAAATTCAAATTCAGTTTGAATTATTACAAATTAGCCCCCGACAAGATGAAGTCCAATGGGGATGAAAATTGGTGGACTAACTCAGAAAAATATGTTGAGTTTGAATATAAAGTCAACTTTTGAATTCAAGTGGTGAAAGTGGTTGCAATTTGAATTTGCATTCAAATTGGCCCCTTTTTCAAATGTCTCCAAAAGTGCCTCAAAAAGTATTGGATTTGCATGAAATTTGCCTGAGCCTTCCCAAGACTATTTAAGGTCTAGGGGTGAGCTCAACCTTTCATGTTTATGTGTAGGAATCCTACTTTTTGATGTTAGGGCTTTCCCCTCTAATCACCCTTTTGATGGTGTTTAATTGCTCTTCACACGTGTTCATGAGATATCCACCACATGAGCTGTGGTGTTGTGAGGTGATGAACATTTTTTTGCAAGTCAATTTCTTGGGCTTTTACAAAAGACAGGGCGGCGAGGCGTGACAGCGCAACAGTGCTGCCCAACGGTACAGAGCCTCCTAACAGAGCGAGGAGACACGGCGACAAGACGGGGACTTCATCATCACCTGCTACCCGGAAAGAGGCACTCGGCGGGACAGGCGGCGCACCGTAACTCCACCGACAGCGATGATACGTGTAGCTGTAAATGCCTAGATCATGTATAGGCACGGATAGCCATGGGGCCACCTATCGGGCCCCGGTCTGCATTGTAACTGCCCTGGCCTTGAGCTATAAAAGGACCGGGGCAGCCTCCGGGCAAGGGGTTCGCGACCCAGCCAACTCATTCTCACACATGAGCAAGTAATACACCCATCACTCCCGTGGATGTAGGATTTTACGCTCTGGCAGCCTGAACCACGTAAATCCTCGTGTCTCTCTCGCCATCTTGATCAGACCTCCGTGATCCTCTAGCCCCACCGAAAAAAATAACCTCCGCGGGCTGCTTCTGAGCAGACCGTGGGAAGTGTCGTAGGAACACTTTGACAGCGTGTAACCGTTTTGTCACAAATGTGTCGAATGTTCCACTTTGTCCAAAAACATGGTATTCCGACATTTCATACATGGGCACCGCACCTTATCAGTATTTGACAATGAAAATGCTCGATCTACCAAAGCATCTGTCTTGGCGAACCACTCATCTGAGTGACCACCAGATCTGCTCTTCCAACCAGTATACTTCCAACTGCGGTCTTTACCCATGTCTTACTCTGCAGTATAAAGCCAGAGAAATTACGTTCAGTTTACATCTATTGGAAGGGATAGGTCCTAAACCCACCCAAGAGTGACCGAGAGGAGTGTGCTTATAACGAGACGCGAGGTCCGGATCTAGACGAAATTTCGGCAGCATAACCCGCTGTTCTCCAACTGCACGCCCGATAATGGTGCAGCGGAGATTATTAGGGTTACGCCGTCAAAATCTTGTCCGAATCAAGACTCCATCTCATCATAAGCACGCCCCCTCAGTCACTCCAGGCTGACCGAAAAGGGACAATTCCAAACCTACACGCCTCACATGCATAACGCATGTGAGACAAGACGGTCCGAAACGGGTGACACATATTGTATAGGTTACGTTAATATTACATTTTGGAGTGATTTACGAAAGAGAGAGGTAGGAACGAGAGGAGGAGGAAAGAACTAGGGCGATTAGGGCTAAAAAGGGCCTTGAGAGTACTCGGCGAAGGAGGCGGGCGGTAGAGGAACTCCGATGATCTTGTTCTCTGACACAGATGGACAAAAAATCTTAGGACATGATCGGTTGGCTTCAAAGAAACCTAAGAAGCGCTAAATTAGTTGGCTAGGCGGTGGCGGCCATGGTCATGGCACCAACGGCGCTTCTTAATCGAAACCACACGGTTTTCAACAGTTGTCTCGGCGGCGACCATGGCCATGGCCATCGACATTTAAATGGGCCGTGTCGGGCCATATATGGGCTAAGTCTGGCTGAGCTGACCCGAAGCCCGTTTGTTTATATATCGATATTATACACTCAAGCAATCAAATTAAACTAAAATTTCTAACTTAATAATCATCTAAGTCAAAATTTTAAAAGAAATATCAAACTAACTTAATAGCCAACTAAACCAAAATTAAGTAATCCAATTAAGTAATAAATTAAATCATTAACTAAACTGATTAATAAAAAACTAAAGTAAGAAATAAATGAAGTAAATGAATTAAGATAATTACAAAATGAACTAAATTAATAATTCAATGAACTAAATAAACTAAATTAATTACTAAATGAACTAAATTAATTACTAAATGAACTAAATAAACTAAATTAATTTCAAAACTAACCAAATGAACTAAATTAACTATTAAATAAAATGTACCTCCAAGTAGCGGCGAAGCGGGACGGGCTCTGGGCCGAGCGGTGGTGGCAGGGCCGGCGCGGCACGGGGCGGCGCCGTGGTGGTGTAGGTGGTGGGGCGGCACAGGCGGCGTGGGGGAGTGGCGAGGCGCGCAGGGGCGGCATGGGGAGGCGTGCTGGGGCGGCAGGGTGGTCGGTGGAGCGCGGGGCGGTGGCACCGGCGCGGCTTGGGCGGCACCGGTGCTGCTTGGGCGGCACCGGCACGCCTTGGGCGGCGAGGAGGGGCCGCGGGGGCGGCAGTGCGGCACGTGGAGGCGCGGCGCGGCGGCGGCAGTGCGGGCTCGGGCTGAAACATGGAGAGGGTTCAAGGGGTTCTTGGACAAAGCTTTGGTCATGGTCCACGGGTCTACACCATTTGGATTTAACTAAAATGAATTAATACGCTCGATCTAATATAGATCATTACTATCAGATCTAATGCCTCGAAATGATTCATGACCATTATGGTCGTCGCCACCGATGAAACATGGAGACGACACCATTACCATGTGACAATCTCGTTGGAGTCACCCTAACCAACAGTACCTACACTATTCCTCCGTGGAGTTCCTCCGTGTCACTATGACACTATGGTGAGTAAAAGAGGTAAGATACTGATTGGAACGATGGAGAGTGGTAGGCAGTTGCTCACCAAAGTGTTGGTGATATGCCCAAGAGGCAATCATAACAATTAGGGTTAAAGGCCTGTTGTATATTTGATCCATAAGCATTCATGGTACTAATGACACTGCGACCTAAAAGCCCATTAGTACGCCTATAAATACGAGGGGTGGGGTAAGGGGCTGTGGACCACCACTCCACCACGTGAAAAGCCCTAGCCGCCACCCCTCGCAGGCCTCATGCCGAGACCCTTGCCACGCACGGTGCTAGAACACCAGCGCACGGCGTTCCTCCTTGTACATGTGGACTCCGTGGAGGTGCTGCTGCTACTGCTGCACTGATCGGCCATGACGAACGTGATCGTCTAACTGCTTCTGTGATGAGGACGTGGAAGAGACGAACGTGGCAGTCTACTTCCCCTACATCGACGTGAGTCTGCGTTTTGCTGCGCTGCGCGTCTAGTGGTAAAGATCTATGATCTCTGTGCTCGCATGTTTCCTGGGTGACGCTGTAGAATGGCTAGAGTAGCGTACCGCCGATTTCCCAACAGTGGCATCATAGCCGACTTGTGCAGTTTTTGGTCTGGATCTTGTTAGTAGATGTGATCTACTAGTAAAGAACCGTCTGTAATAAAGAGTTTTCACAGGCTGATCATCTTACAAACCGCCTGTGATAAAGAGTCTTCACACACTGATCATCTTACAAACCGCCTGTGATAAAGAGTTTTTACAGGTGGAGCAATTTTCACTGGCAGAAACTTAAACCACCTGAGATGAAGCTTGTTGAAGTAGTGGCTGCGTACATGTTCATACGATGAATTTTTATTGCACAATTTTTGGGGATTGGAATTGGTTAGAGTAGATTGCGATCGTATATGACTAAAGGTTAGTTCGTGCTCTTTCTATGTTGTGTACGCAATCTGTCCCTATGTAACACCCCAAAAAACTTGTTAAGACCCTAAATCATGTTAAGAGGAGAATTTAAAAATTTTTGGACGTGTTGCATGTTTTGCAACAATTTAAATTCAAACTGGAATTCAAATTAAACTCAAAACAGAAAAGAAAAAGGAAAACAGAAAAAAAACTGGCCAGTGGGCCGAAACCCACCAGCCGGCCCAACCAGCACCCGCGCCAGCCCGCAGCCGAGCGCGCCTCTTCCTCCCACTGACAGGCGGGGCCCGCCAGCCCTTCTTCTACCTCGCGCCCGCGCCGCGATCGGCCGGACTCTCTCTCACCCCGAATCCAAACCGACCCGGATTTCTGCATATCTCAGCCGAATTTTGCTCGTGGGCGACGCAAACTCGATCTAAACAAACCCTCCGCCCTCCCCCGTCTATAAAAACCCCGGCCTCATTCTGTTTTTCCCACGTGATCCGCCGTTTTTATTCCGGTGAGAACCCGAGCCTTCTCCGGCGAATTCTGGCCGATCTACGCTCGGAAATTCCGATCTAACTCGCTGGTCTTGATCCACCGCCTCCGGGGAACCCTGCAGGTGCAGAAAACTCGGTGACTTGCGGTTCAAACACAGCGCCGACGAGCCTCGCCGTGGTTTCACTTCGGACCTCGTCGCCGACCGCCTTCCAGGACCTCCGAGCTCAAGAAAACCCCCGAGGTGAGATCCCCGACCTCCCCTCCACCGATCTATGCCATAAAATCACAGTTCTAGGAAGAATTCCCGAAGATCCGAAACTCTCCGGCGAGATCGCCGCCTCCCGCCGCCGTGCGCCGCCGGCAGCGCCGCCCGCGCTCGATCAGAGCGACGTGGCCGCGTGTACGCCGTTTATTTTAAATCGCACGGTAGGGTTTAAATCCCCGCGTACCAGTTCGACGTTATAATCTCAGCCGTCTGTTTTAAATCAGACGGTCCACGTCAGCTCCGCGTTATAAAGACTGGAAATCTTACGTGTTACCCCCTGGGGTTCTCGGGAAATAAGAGCTAGCCCCGGAAACTTCTGATCTAGCCCCTGGAACTTCAGAAAATCATGTAAATTCATTTAAAATCAGTTTTAGCCCCTGGACTTAATAAAAATTAGGAAAAACTCCTCTGTTATGTATAGCTAGACCCCTGAAAATTGTTAAAATAAAATTATAGACCCTGTAGTGGGGTGAGTTTACCTTTTTAGCCCTGTTTAATATTTAATTTAGGAAAATTTAATATGTGGCTAGTATTTAAAAAGAGGGACAAACATATTGTCATAATTAAATTAAAAACTTTCTCAGTATTTAGAAAACTTTGGAGTGAGATAAAAATATATTTTGGGCTGAAATGAATCTGTTTAATTTATTATTCACATTTAGGGACACATTTTTAAGTAAATAATTGTTCTGGAAAATAGGGAAAATAATTATAAAATAGTTTACATCAGAGGCAAAGGTCAAAAATATATTATTAAATATTTTAGATCAGAACCTATTCTGTTTAGATGAGGTGTCTTACTATTTTCATAATAAAGTTCACATTTAGGTATAGGAAATAAATCTGAAAATATAGCAAACTATGTATGAATAACTAGAAAATGATAAATGAAGTTTCTAAAATCCAAAGAATTCAGTTTACGGTTGGTAGAAGGTCTGAAGACACATATGTGGTAGGAAAATGCCTTCCATGCACACTTGGTAGCTAAAAGGTGTAGTAATTGAATATAAGGAATTTATTTAAATTGGAAACTCATATATATAGTATGTAAGTATAAATGTGAACACAAAAGTAGGAATCATATACACATGATTAAAAGTGCATGCAAGCCACAAATCAACACACATAGAGTAACCACAACACATATAATGGTGAATGACTTTCATAAATATGAATGTGTGGTTTGTATGAAGTGGAAGTGTGAACTATGTCTTATGGATTGTTGTTTTTCTTTTGCTATGTGTGATAGGATGATGTAGAACCTGCTCAAGAGCAAGTTATTCCTTTCCAAGATCAGGACTACCCATTTCAAGAGCAGCAGGAAGGAGGCAAGTGTCCTTGACCACTTTGAACCTATGTTAGGATGTGTAGCTAGAGTTATTTGCATTGTCAATTGAAATATGAAACCCATGCTCGGAAGTTTCCCTAGAATTGCATTACCTTGTTTCCTTGTAGCTTGGGTTGGGATTTATTTTATCATGTCATTTATTATTACGCATATGCTTAGCCATGCTTAGAATGGGATACTTGGGATATGAGATCATCAGTCTATTTTACCATACTCTTAAATGAGATATTGTGAGTTATGTAGAGGTAGGGATCAAGGCAAGTTGGATGTTTTGGTTGTGTGCTGGGTGCACGAGACTCGGGTGTAAGGGCCTCAGTTTTTGACACCCATTTGCAGTGTTCATCCCCACACCACACACCTCATTTGAGGAAAAATGATGAACACAAATAAAGAGCAAGTAACAATTATCAACATGCTCATTAGGGAACAAACTCACACATTGCAAAAGTGGTACTTCCCACATGTGATATAGATGGGCTGGACATATGAAAACTCCTACACTTTGCCAAGGATGTCCATGCCAAGTTTCACCCAAATTCAAAACATTTTTGAGGTCATCTTGGGTGTAGATAGGAAAGGGGCAGTTTGAAAACATATTCAAATTCAAACTGTTTTCACCCACTGAATTTAAAAGTGGAAGGCATATTCTTGCTCAGCACATTTTTGTGAGCTCACACACCAATTTTCACTCCATTTGGAGTTGATCTTGACATGAGCTAAGGGGGAGAAATTCAAACTTTATTTGAATTTCAAACTGCACTTGTGCTGAAATTCATTCAAACCAAACCTCATTTGAACTTTGATCAATTCAAATGGCTCTTGGGTGAAAAATTTGAGTTGCCAAGGGTAGAATAGGGTTCACTGTTTACCACAGCTGTTAGGAATAAATTTCAGAGGTTAAAAGAGGAGTGGGACCCACATGTCAGCCTCAGCCTCAAAGCAAACCGACTGAACCACAGTTCAGTCGGTTCCCGGCTGTTGTGCGCGCGCGCCACCGAAGGGGCCGGCCGGCGCCAGCTCCTGCTGCGTGCCCCAAGCCGGAGGCCAGCCGGCCGAGCTATTTATTCCCTCCCCGGCGTGCCTCAGTCACCATTTCCCCGAGCTACCGACGTGCGCGACTGCTTTTCCCACTGCCATCGCCGCCGCTCGAGTTCCTGCTTGATCAAGCCGATCGCAGCTCCCTCTTTCCATTCCAAGGTCCCAGCAAGGTACTAGCAACCATCCTCCATCCTTCCCATTGATAGAAATCGATTGAAACCGAGTGATATCGGCTGTGCCGAAAGATCAAACTCGGAACTGGAAACCGCCGCACCTCGGGCTCTCGTGGACAGCCCAACCTGGGCGTTGTCACGCCCGAGCCATGGCACCCTTGGACGCGCAAGTGATCGGTGCTGCTCATCCCCGAGCCACAGCTCGAGTGGTTGCTCACCGGCGGCGAATTTCCACTTTTCCCCTTTCTGTGTGCAGAACGACCCTCGGGTACGATTCTGTTTAATTCGTGCTCTAGAAAGGATTAGAGGGCCTCAGGCCACTCCCACACGAACTAGACACGGTGACGCACAAGTTGCCTTCACAACTCTGGGCCGGAGAACTTCTGTGCCCGGCGTAATTCAAGGTCTACTAATGGCGGAACGCACGGGGGGTATCGGGCGCACGGTGAGGACCTATTTCGGGCCTTCCCCGAGCTGCCCCGAGTTCATGTCGACCTTCTCTGAGGTCCACTGATGCTCCCCGACCGGTTTCCCAAGTAGCTGAGGCACTAGGAGCATCAGCCGACATGGCCGAAGTCGTTCCGATATGGCGGCTCGTCGCCGACCATGCTCCGGCCGTTGTCATGAGCAGCTGACCCTCGGATCATGTTCCCCAAGTAAAAGTAGGCAGGGGCGGCCAGAATCAAGAAGTTTGAAGCTGTACAGCAGCCGGCGGCGAGCTCTCCGACGAGGTCCCTCGGCGGCGGAGCGCGGGTGTCGCGAGGTTGAAGAAGGGGGTGGACCCCAGCTGTCAGCGGCCGATATTTTGAATCGGGATCCGGCTGCGGCCGGGATCGGGTGTGCTGGCGCGCAAAAGCCTTGTGGGCCGCGGTGTGCTGTCGCTTCGGCGTGCGACGCGTGTCTCCTGGGCCCACGCGCGAGTTTAAACTTTTCCCCGATTTTCAGATTTCCTTCAAACTTCAAATCCTTATAACTTTGGCTAGAAAGCTCCAAATTGAGTGAACCAAATTTTGCTGGATTCAGCTCTTTGAGTACTTTCCAGAAAATCAAGTGTCACTTCATGAGATTCCTTAATTCTCCAGAATTAATTCCTTAAAGTTTAAACTGTTAGGAATTTTAACTGGAGAATCATTTGGAGGAAAATCCTGAAATTTTGCTGAGATGTTCACCAAAATATCCTTGAACTACCATAAAAATTTCAGATCCATTTGAGCTCATTTAGTCCACCTAATGGTGTGATTAGTAAAACTGTTCCAGAAAAAATAGAAAATGTTCAGAAACATTTTCAGAATTTTCTCTGAAATTGTTTAGCTCATATCTTTAGTTAGAGACTTCCAAATTAAGTGAGACCAATTCCATTAGAACCCTCTGAAAATCTAGTTTTCAGAAAGTCATAGTTTGTTTCATGAAAATACCTAGAACACCCTAAAAGCCTTTAATTAAGGTCAAGGACATAATTATTTGTGGAGGGCTCAAATGAGCTTTGCTGCAACTAAAACTTGACCAAGTCTCTGTTTAGGTTGTAACCAAGCCACAGTAAAAGTTTCACAGTCATTAGGTCTATCTAGTAAAGGTTATAGACTTCACAACTTCAAAGTTAATACAAAAGCATTTAATTAATACATACATTGTTCTTATCATGTAGTCGCTAAGGTCGAGGAGGAACCCGAAGTCCTAGACTTCGTTACTCCGGAGGAACAGCTAGCCTACGACCAAGAGCAGCAAGGCAAGCCCCGGTTTGCATTAACCATTTTATAAATTTTTATTGTTTTGAGCACATACTTGTTTTCTTTATGTTGTGCATCAGAGTCTTGTTTGGAAACCCCACTGCATAGCCAAGAAAACCATGGGTTGGGGTTTAGGATTGCAAACCCCGTTAGCCACTGCATTGCTAGGATAGAGTAGGATTCGGTACAAGTCGAGTAGTTGGAACTACTCGCGAGAATAGGCTAGAGGCACATTGCTCGGGTAGAGATAGCACATGATACACATGGCAAGAAAATGAGACCGAGCGGAGAGTAAGGGCAGCAGGACTTTGGGGCCTGTGTGCTGTAGCTCCGCTTGTGTCGATTGAGGACCGAGCCGTGTGCGGGCCTGTTGAACAAGCTAGAACAGTACCGAAGACCTACCGGCTATATGGGAACCGGGAAACTGATGTAACTCGGGTAGCTGGGTATTGAGGCATTGCCCGTCGTTCAGAGGGTAGGTTGAGAGCTCGGGGTGTAAATCAGCTGGCGGCACAGAGATGCGCGTGCAGGGACCTCTTGCTCGGGACGATGGGACCGGTTCAATATTTGGCTAACGGGTGAAAGGTAGTCGCGTACGGCGTCCGTGATGGTTGTTGTAGGCAACATCGAGTACGGGCGTACGTGACGGGTTGTTCGGGTAACCCTGCAGGTGTAAATCGATTATAATCGCCGTCCCTCGCGGTCAGTGAGTACCACTTGTTCACTGTACCGTGACGTAGAAAGAACAGGCTAGTTACATGTTAAAATGTTGCTGATTGAAAGTTGGATATTGATTGTTAATGATATGTTGTAGCTTAGTGCTAACTAAAGTTCTTTTCAACTTTGGGCAAAGTACATGAGAGAAATGCGTTTCTTGTTTGATTGCGGCTCTCTCATGTGCCTTAGCGTAAAGTTCTCCACAACCTGCTGCTAAAACTTGAAAGTAAGGTTCTACTAATTAGGCGAGTCCTTGCAAATGATTTTTACCTCATGCAACCCATCACCCTCATGTAGAAGTTTCATGTTTAGGTGAGACGGGTCAGACTTGCTGAGCCTTCGTGCTCACTGCTTGTGTTTGAAGCTTTTGCAGGGTTCTATGAGGAAGGGACTCCCGAAGAGGAGACGGAACCCCAGGAGGGGAACCCCGTCGAGTGGGAGTCGTGCACGCCGCAGAGTTAGTGTGCGAGTGTGCTAGCAAGGACACGTTCGAGGGCTGAACGTGCACTTGATGCTTAGTCTACGCCCGCGAGTGTGGACTAAACTTATTTTGATGTAAACATGTTAATAAACTTGTTTATGTAATAAAGCTTCCGCTTCCGCTTTGTACCTTTGACGTGTGTTATACGGTGTTGTGCAACGCAGCACCCCTCAGCGTGATCCTGGCTCGACAGGACCAGTGGGGTCGTGTCAGCGTGGTATCAGAGCTCGCTTGAGGTTTAACACAGTACAAAGGTCTTCTTTTTCAAAAATCCAGTGAGGAACGAGTTAGTAGCCCGTATAAGGATGTTATTAGTATATAGAAAGTGGCTTATTAACTTATTTGTTATGTCGGAAAATCGTGCATCTCGGGACGTTCATGTCTTGGGGGGTGCACGTAAGCGCTGTCCACCAGTGCGCACAAGCTGAAGGGTGGAGCCCCACGGGTGGCAGGTAACCCGACCCGCTTTGATATCCTCTACGACTCTTCATGTCGTTTGGGGTATTCGAGCAACGTCTGTCCCTGGCGTGCGTGGTGCAACATGGGAGACCCCGTCACGTGGTCTGAAACGTGAACACGTAACTCAAGGCGTGTTTGGCTTGAGAACATCCGGGCGAGTGATGACGGCCGGGTGTACAAACTGTATGGATTCCGGGCTCGGTGTGCAGCCGAGTCTGATGATTGTTTGAGTTTCTGCAGGTAGCCTTACCACGAAACGGTAGACGTGTAGCATCCGTGTGCGAGTGACGAGTAGTGCCACTGAACTAACGAAGCCGGCTAAATCCGGTATAGGTTTTTCCTTTGTGAGGACGTAGTACCGACATAATCTGGTGACGCCTCGACGTCACACCCAACTAAATGAACAACTTCATTTAAAAACTTGAAGGTTTTGATCCAAAGTAGTAAAACTTGATGTAACTCCTTCCCTTGAACAGGATATTCAAAGTTAATAAATTTTCAACTTATAGGATGTTAAGGACAGAGCACTCTGTTTTCAGCTAAATCAAGGCTGAAGTTAATCAGAGGTTAGAGGTTGAGTTCTTTCGAGGTTGGGGTCGTATGATACATTTCTGGAAAGCTTTGGAGGAGCTTTACAACTTTTCTGTTGAGTTCCAGAGGTGTTTCATCCCTTAACCACTCGAAAAATGCAGTAGAGTTGAAACTGTCCAGAAAACAGGCCGGAGCAAAGACTCTCTGTAGACTCTCTGTAAATTAAGCATAACTTCCTGCATAAAAATCCAAAAATAGAAAATGAGGTGGTTCTGGGAAGCTCATGAGATGGGTTACAACTTTGTAACAGAAAGTTTTGTCAGATTAGGAACAGAATTAACTGGAATTCTTGGATCAAATCAGTACCTAAGGCAGGGAGGTGCTGTCCAATTGTTCCCAGAAATTCTGTTAACTTTGACATCTCATAACTTTTGAACCAGAGCAGATCTTAGGCCAACCAAATACTTTCTGGAAAGCTATTGAAGTTAACTTTAACTTTGATGTTGAGCTCCAGGACTGGTTTTGCTTTTAACCTGGCCTAAATCAGATTGATATGGAAACTGGTCAGGGCTGTCATGGGAACAGCAGATCAGCAGTCAAATTTGTTTAAAAATTTGAACTATGTTTCCAAGTGTTAAGGGTTCAATGACATATTTTATGTTATAACTCAATGGTTTACTGTTTAAATAAATATTTGACATTTCTCAAATATATTTTTACAGATGGCAGCAGATAAACGGTTGGAGAACGGGTGGGTAGTTTCCCACTGCTCTGACCGTAGCGGCTACCCGGGAGCATTGTGGCTAATGCTCCAATATTTCGGGTACAACCAGATGCCGCAATACTTCGCCAAGGAAGAAGGCGAAGAGGGGAACAAGACGTGGACGATCCATGTCGAGGTTCCTGCAGGGCCTACGCCACCCGGTTGGGTGCCATTCACCGTCACGGTGAGAGGAAGACAACCGGAAGGGATGTGGCAAGTGGCAGCCCGTGACACTATGTCACGTTTCTGCCAACTACACGTACAGGCTATGGAGGGAACTCCATACGCACTCGTTCCGGTGGAGGGACGAGCTCAGCATGTGTGGGAAGAGAGGTACCTAGAGGCAACAAACCCGAGTTGCCCAAGGTACAACCCCGCGGAGGCAAATCTCAGCCTCCAAATGAGGGCGGGAAACGCTGTGATGGACAGCCAAGCTGTTCATACGGAGCATCTCGCCACCAAGCTCAAGGAGAGCACAAGCCGTGGAGATCATTTTGAGAGTGCTCACAGTGCACTCCGCAATGTGCTCCTTCCGACGATCAAGCGACTGAATGAACAACACAATCAGTTGCGTCGTCTGAAGAAGGCAAAAAAGAAGAGCTGTGTTGACATTGCGGCGTTGCAAGAGCTGGTGCAGACCCTAACCCAGCAGAATGAGGACCTTGCTCAAGAGCGGGACGACGCTATTGAGGAAGGACAAGGCTGGGAAGAGGACTACAACCAGGCTATGGACGAGGTGCATGCATTGCAGGACCTCGTGCCCCCGGTATTGGGCGTACCGGTAGTCTTGGGTCTTCCAGCCATGGGAGAACCTGGAATGGGAGAAGAGGTGGTAGACCCCGAGCCACCAGCAGAGGTACCGGAGGAGGACGACCCACAGGAGGTCGAGTTCTACTCCGAGTAGGGGGTTACGGTTGCCAAGTAGGGCAGCTAGGGTAGCGTAACCCAACTTTTGTAATCGGTGACATGTCGTGTAGACAGTAGCGTATGTATAGGTAGTGACGACATGAGCACGACTTCTCGGAGATCCGAGAATAATGTATCTTGTATAAAGTTTATGCTTTATCAATATATGTGAATGTTGTGCAAGTTAATCATGCGTCGCTTCAATACTTACTCCTGTTTATGGAATTTTGAGTAAGACATGTGCTAATTGCTGCTGTGTTGAATTTCAGAATGACGCGTACTCGTGCCAACCCCGATGTTGGAGGTACTAGCCAAGGGGGAGAGACCTCCCAACCACCTCCCGAGGACTCCTCGGGACAGCAGCAGCAACAGCAACAGCAAACACCGCCACCGCCACTGCCAACGGTTACATTGGCCGACATTGTCGCGGCAATGGCGGGTTCACATCAGCAGCATACAGAGCTGCTGCAAATGTTAATTGCGAATACGTCTCGCCCAGAGAGACGTCAAGATCGTGAGGAGCGCCAACAGAGCTCCTACTCTGACTTCCTGGCGACTCATCCCCCTGTATTCTCAAGGGCGGATGAACCACTTGACGCGGACAACTGGCTCCGCGCCATAGAGATGAAGTTCGGGCTGCTCCAAATCAGCGAGCAGCGCAAGACTCAGTTCGCGGTCCAGCAGCTCCAAGGATCCGCGAGCGCGTGGTGGGCCAACTTTTGTGCTTCACAACCCACCGACCGAGTGATGACCTGGGCGGAGTTCCGGACGGCCTTCCGGGCCTATCATATACCGCCCGGTTTGATGAAGAGGAAGACGCAGGAATTCCTACACCTGCAACAAGGGAGCCGGAACGCGCTGGAGTACTCCAGAGCGTTCAACGATCTCGCACTCTACGCGTCGTATCACGCAGATACGGACGAGAAGCGGCGGGACCACTTTTACCAGGGGCTTAACCCGCTCCTGAAGGACAAGCTGGCGATGTTCAATCGCGGCAGCCTCAACGACATAATTGATGCTGCGATTGTTCAGGAAGACTCCGGCAAGGAGTTGGCGGCGGCAGAGCGAAAGCGAAGCGCGCCGCAGAGCAGCGGAGAAGGAGGCGGTCCTTCTCAGAAGTTTCGGATGGTGAATCGCCCACCATCAGGTCCGCGCTGGCAGCCACCACAGCGGTCGATGCCGTTCCGCGGTCGGCCGTATTCTTCACCGGCATTCCGGCCGGCACTGCCAGCACCACCGCAACAACAACAGCAGCAGCGGGCGATGCCGCGTGCGTTTGCACCTCCGCAACGCATGCCGGGCTTTCGTCCACCAAGTACTCCACCAGCAGCGGCCACATGTTACAAGTGTGGTCGTCCAGGACACTATGCGAGCAGTTGCCCGGAGAGGCAAGGCGGCGGAGTGGTACCACAGTTTCCGGGGAGGAATCAACCCCGGAACCCTACTAATGCGCGGCGGGCAAACCCTAGGCCCGGTACTGTCCACCAGCTTGCCATTGAGGACGTGCCGGAGGGCGAGCCAATCCTTGCGGGTATGTTCCAACTCCACCAGCATCCCGCTATAGTACTATTTGATTCAGGCGCCACGCATAATTTTATTAGCCAAGCTTTCATTGCTAAACACAGCTTGCCAATACTACCCACCGATAGTCCATATTTAATTTGTTCACCGGGTGGGAAGATTTCAGCAAGCGTAATGGTCTCCAAAGCACCATTATGCTTAGCGGGTAGAGTGTACCCCACGTCTCTCATTATCTTAGAGGGACAGAAGGTCGATGTCATCCTAGGGATGTCGTGGTTAAACCGCCACGGCGCTGTTTTAGACACCGTCCTCCGAGTCGTGCACTTAAACTCAGGAGTGCACGGTTCTCACTCATTATTTCTGGACAGTCCAGAAATAAAACTTCCAAGTGTCTATCAAGCCACAACCATCAGATTGGAAGACATTCCAGTGGTCCGAGAATTCCCTGATGTATTCCCGGATGATTTGCCGGGGATGCCACCCGATAGAGAGGTGGAGTTCAAGATTGAACTTGCACCGGGAACCATGCCAATATCCCGAAGGCCGTACAAGATGGCGCCCAAGGAGTTGGCTGAACTGAAGACTCAGCTCACGGACCTTCTGGAGAAGGGTTTTATTAGGCCGAGCTCCTCGCCATGGGGCTGTTCGGCATTATTTGTCAAAAAGAAGGATGAAACGTTGCGGCTTTGCGTGGACTACCGTCCATTAAATGCCGTAACCATCAAGAACAAGTACCCGTTGCCACGGATCGACATGTTGTTTGATCAGTTGGTCGAAGCAAAGGTCTTTTCCAAGATGGATTTAAGATCCGGGTACCATCAGATTAAGATCAGGGCTGAGGACATTCCAAAGACAGCTTTTTCGACAAGGTACGGACTTTATGAGTACCTGGTCATGTCCTTTGGCCTCACCAATGCTCCAGCTCACTTCATGTACTTAATGAACTCGGTGTTCATGCCGGAGCTGGACAAGTTTGTCGTGGTCTTCATCGACGACATCCTGGTATATTCCAAGTCGGAGGAAGATCACAAGAAACATCTGCGTATAGTCTTGCAACGGCTGCGGGATCACAAGTTATACGCAAAGTTCAGCAAATGCGAGTTTTGGATATCGCAAGTGCCTTTCCTCGGGCATATCATCTCAGCGGAGGGTATCGCTGTGGACCCGAGCAAAATCACGCAAGTGCTGAATTGGAAATCCCCGAGAACTGTTCATGAGGTACGGAGTTTCCTCGGACTCGCGGGATATTATCGGAGGTTCATTCCGAACTTCTCGAAGATTGCCAAGCCAATGACAGAGCTGCTGAAGAAGGCTACCAAATATGTTTGGAGTCCAGCATGTGAAGCAGCATTCAAGGCTTTAGTCAAGCACCTGACATCAGCACCGGTTTTGGCGCAGCCAGACACAACAAAACCGTTCGATGTGTACTGCGATGCATCCGGCATTGGGCTCGGATGTGTGTTGATGCAAGACCGAAGGGTGGTCGCGTATGGGTCACGGCAGCTTAGGAATCATGAGCAAAATTATCCAACTCACGACTTGGAGCTCGCTGCCGTGGTACTTGCACTGAAAATGTGGAGGCACTACCTACTCGGTAACCTCGTACATTTATATACCGACCACAAAAGCCTCAAGTACATATTCACTCAGAAGGAGCTGAACATGAGGCAACGAAGATGGTTAGAACTGATAAAGGATTACGAGATAGAGATCCATTATCATCCGGGCAAGGCAAACGTTGTGGCAGACGCGCTAAGCCGCAAGTCACACGTCAATAATCTGACCATCACACCGTTGGAAGAGAGCGAACCACCACTACATGTGATTCCACATGGAGCTCTCTACAACCTAGCTTTGATCCCCACCATCCGTGAAGAGATAGCGGCAGCCCAGAAGAATGACAAGGGCATATCACATTTGCGGAGACGTGTAGACAGTGGGGAGTTGAAATGTTTCCGGAAGGACGGAGACGGCGTCCTATGGTTCAAGGACCGGATCGTCGTACCCCGAAACCCGGAGTTACGGAAGAAAATCTTTGATGAGGCTCACTTATCAAAGTTTTCTATTCACCCCGGCAGCAACAAGATGTATCAAGAACTCAGAAGCAAGTTTTGGTGGACACGGATGAAGCGAGAGACTGCAAAATACGTGTCCGAGTGTGATACATGTCGACGGGTGAAGGCAGACCACATGCGGAAACCGGGACTGCTGCAACCACTGGGCATTCCTGCCTGGAAGTGGGAGGACGTGAGCATGGATTTCGTCGTCGGTTTACCCACCACCTTACAGAAACATGATTCTGTGTGGGTGATCGTCGATCGGCTCACCAAAGTTGCCCATTTCATCCCGGTCAACACCAACTACAACGCCAAGAAGTACGCTGAACTGTACATCTCACGGATCCTATGCTTATACGGCGTACCCCGTACTATCGTATCGGACCGGGGCACTTTATTTGTGTCCCGTTTTTGGGAGCAGCTCCACGCTGCCTTGGGGACGAAGCTGATCCGTAGTTCAGCCTACCACCCGCAGACGGATGGGCAAACGGAGCGGGTAAATCAAATCTTAGAAGACATGCTACGAGCTTGCGCTATCGACCACGGCAAGAACTGGGATGATCACTTGCCGTTAGCCGAGTTCTCGTACAACAATGGGTACCAAGCCAGCATCAAGATGGCGCCCTACGAGGCGCTATACGGGAGAAAATGCCGCACACCATTGAATTGGTGTGAGTCTGGCGAGAGGGTTACCTTCGGGATTGATCTTGTCAACAACGCGGAAGAAAAGGTTCGATTAATTCAAGCGAACCTAAAAGCCGCTCAATCCCGACAGAAACAGTATGCGGACCGGAGAAGGCGTCCGTTACAATTCGAAGCTGGAGACCACGTATATCTACGAGTGTCTCCAATGAAGGGCGTAAACAGATTTGGGGTGAGAGGAAAGTTAGCACCCCGATTCATCGGTCCATTCCAGATTACCGAAAGATGTGGATCGGTGGCATACCGGCTAAGATTACCAGAAGCACTTTCCGGTGTGCACGACGTCTTTCACATTTCCCAGCTGAGGAAGTGTCTCAAGCTATCAACTACCGTTCAGCTGGAAGACATTGAAGAACTGCAACCGGATCTCACCTATCGGGAGGAACCGGTGCAGATTATTGATGAAAAGGCCCGAACCACACGCAACCGTACGTTGTGGTTCTACAAGGTTCTGTGGAGTAATCACTCCATGGATGAAGCGACATGGGAGAGCGAAGAATTCCTTCGCACTAACTACCCCGACTTTCTCACGTCGCATATCCGGTAATTTTTCCACCGTCCTCTCTCTCATTTTCACCTTATAATCTCGGGACGAGATTCTTTTAAGGGGGGAGGAATGTAAGGGCCTCAGTTTTTGACACCCATTTGCAGTGTTCATCCCCACACCACACACCTCATTTGAGGAAAAATGATGAACACAAATAAAGAGCAAGTAACAATTATCAACATGCTCATTAGGGAACAAACTCACACATTGCAAAAGTGGTACTTCCCACATGTGATATAGATGGGCTGGACATATGAAAACTCCTACACTTTGCCAAGGATGTCCATGCCAAGTTTCACCCAAATTCAAAACATTTTTGAGGTCATCTTGGGTGTAGATAGGAAAGGGGCAGTTTGAAAACATATTCAAATTCAAACTGTTTTCACCCACTGAATTTAAAAGTGGAAGGCATATTCTTGCTCAGCACATTTTTGTGAGCTCACACACCAATTTTCACTCCATTTGGAGTTGATCTTGACATGAGCTAAGGGGGAGAAATTCAAACTTTATTTGAATTTCAAACTGCACTTGTGCTGAAATTCATTCAAACCAAACCTCATTTGAACTTTGATCAATTCAAATGGCTCTTGGGTGAATAATTTGAGTTGCCAAGGGTAGAATAGGGTTCACTGTTTACCACAGCTGTTAGGAATAAATTTCAGAGGTTAAAAGAGGAGTGGGACCCACATGTCAGCCTCAGCCTCAAAGCAAACCGACTGAACCACAGTTCAGTCGGTTCCCGGCTGTTGTGCGCGCGCGCCACCGAAGGGGCCGGCCGGCGCCAGCTCCTGCTGCGTGCCCCAAGCCGGAGGCCAGCCGGCCGAGCTATTTATTCCCTCCCCGGCGTGCCTCAGTCACCATTTCCCCGAGCTACCGACGTGCGCGACTGCTTTTCCCACTGCCATCGCCGCCGCTCGAGTTCCTGCTTGATCAAGCCGATCGCAGCTCCCTCTTTCCATTCCAAGGTCCCAGCAAGGTACTAGCAACCATCCTCCATCCTTCCCATTGATAGAAATCGATTGAAACCGAGTGATATCGGCTGTGCCGAAAGATCAAACTCGGAACTGGAAACCGCCGCACCTCGGGCTCTCGTGGACAGCCCAACCTGGGCGTTGTCACGCCCGAGCCAAGGCACCCTTGGACGCGCAAGTGATCGGTGCTGCTCATCCCCGAGCCACAGCTCGAGTGGTTGCTCACCGGCGGCGAATTTCCACTTTTCCCCTTTCTGTGTGCAGAACGACCCTCGGGTACGATTCTGTTTAATTCGTGCTCTAGAAAGGATTAGAGGGCCTCAGGCCACTCCCACACGAACTAGACACGGTGACGCACAAGTTGCCTTCACAACTCTGGGCCGGAGAACTTCTGTGCCTGGCGTAATTCAAGGTCTACTAATGGCGGAACGCACGGGGGGTATCGGGCGCACGGTGAGGACCTATTTCGGGCCTTCCCCGAGCTGCCCCGAGTTCATGTCGACCTTCTCTGAGGTCCACTGATGCTCCCCGACCGGTTTCCCAAGTAGCTGAGGCACTAGGAGCATCAGCCGACATGGCCGAAGTCGTTCCGATATGGCGGCTCGTCGCCGACCATGCTCCGGCCGTTGTCATGAGCAGCTGACCCTCGGATCATGTTCCCCAAGTAAAAGTAGGCAGGGGCGGCCAGAATCAAGAAGTTTGAAGCTGTACAGCAGCCGGCGGCGAGCTCTCCGACGAGGTCCCTCGGCGGCGGAGCGCGGGTGTCGCGAGGTTGAAGAAGGGGGTGGACCCCAGCTGTCAGCGGCCGATATTTTGAATCGGGATCCGGCTGCGGCCGGGATCGGGTGTGCTGGCGCGCAAAAGCCTTGTGGGCCGCGGTGTGCTGTCGCTTCGGCGTGCGACGCGTGTCTCCTGGGCCCACGCGCGAGTTTAAACTTTTCCCCGATTTTCAGATTTCCTTCAAACTTCAAATCCTTATAACTTTGGCTAGAAAGCTCCAAATTGAGTGAACCAAATTTTGCTGGATTCAGCTCTTTGAGTACTTTCCAGAAAATCAAGTGTCACTTCATGAGATTCCTTAATTCTCCAGAATTAATTCCTTAAAGTTTAAACTGTTAGGAATTTTAACTGGAGAATCATTTGGAGGAAAATCCTGAAATTTTGCTGAGATGTTCACCAAAATATCCTTGAACTACCATAAAAATTTCAGATCCATTTGAGCTCATTTAGTCCACCTAATGGTGTGATTAGTAAAACTGTTCCAGAAAAAATAGAAAATGTTCAGAAACATTTTCAGAATTTTCTCTGAAATTGTTTAGCTCATATCTTTAGTTAGAGACTTCCAAATTAAGTGAGACCAATTCCATTAGAACCCTCTGAAAATCTAGTTTTCAGAAAGTCATAGTTTGTTTCATGAAAATACCTAGAACACCCTAAAAGCCTTTAATTAAGGTCAAGGACATAATTATTTGTGGAGGGCTCAAATGAGCTTTGCTGCAACTAAAACTTGACCAAGTCTCTGTTTAGGTTGTAACCAAGCCACAGTAAAAGTTTCACAGTCATTAGGTCTATCTAGTAAAGGTTATAGACTTCACAACTTCAAAGTTAATACAAAAGCATTTAATTAATACATACATTGTTCTTATCATGTAGTCGCTAAGGTCGAGGAGGAACCCGAAGTCCTAGACTTCGTTACTCCGGAGGAACAGCTAGCCTACGACCAAGAGCAGCAAGGCAAGCCCCGGTTTGCATTAACCATTTTATAAATTTTTATTGTTTTGAGCACATACTTGTTTTCTTTATGTTGTGCATCAGAGTCTTGTTTGGAAACCCCACTGCATAGCCAAGAAAACCATGGGTTGGGGTTTAGGATTGCAAACCCCGTTAGCCACTGCATTGCTAGGATAGAGTAGGATTCGGTACAAGTCGAGTAGTTGGAACTACTCGCGAGAATAGGCTAGAGGCACATTGCTCGGGTAGAGATAGCACATGATACACATGGCAAGAAAATGAGACCGAGCGGAGAGTAAGGGCAGCAGGACTTTGGGGCCTGTGTGCTGTAGCTCCGCTTGTGTCGATTGAGGACCGAGCCGTGTGCGGGCCTGTTGAACAAGCTAGAACAGTACCGAAGACCTACCGGCTATATGGGAACCGGGAAACTGATGTAACTCGGGTAGCTGGGTATTGAGGCATTGCCCGTCGTTCAGAGGGTAGGTTGAGAGCTCGGGGTGTAAATCAGCTGGCGGCACAGAGATGCGCGTGCAGGGACCTCTTGCTCGGGACGATGGGACCGGTTCAATATTTGGCTAACGGGTGAAAGGTAGTCGCGTACGGCGTCCGTGATGGTTGTTGTAGGCAACATCGAGTACGGGCGTACGTGACGGGTTGTTCGGGTAACCCTGCAGGTGTAAATCGATTATAATCGCCGTCCCTCGCGGTCAGTGAGTACCACTTGTTCACTGTACCGTGACGTAGAAAGAACAGGCTAGTTACATGTTAAAATGTTGCTGATTGAAAGTTGGATATTGATTGTTAATGATATGTTGTAGCTTAGTGCTAACTAAAGTTCTTTTCAACTTTGGGCAAAGTACATGAGAGAAATGCGTTTCTTGTTTGATTGCGGCTCTCTCATGTGCCTTAGCGTAAAGTTCTCCACAACCTGCTGCTAAAACTTGAAAGTAAGGTTCTACTAATTAGGCGAGTCCTTGCAAATGATTTTTACCTCATGCAACCCATCACCCTCATGTAGAAGTTTCATGTTTAGGTGAGACGGGTCAGACTTGCTGAGCCTTCGTGCTCACTGCTTGTGTTTGAAGCTTTTGCAGGGTTCTATGAGGAAGGGACTCCCGAAGAGGAGACGGAACCCCAGGAGGGGAACCCCGTCGAGTGGGAGTCGTGCACGCCGCAGAGTTAGTGTGCGAGTGTGCTAGCAAGGACACGTTCGAGGGCTGAACGTGCACTTGATGCTTAGTCTACGCCCGCGAGTGTGGACTAAACTTATTTTGATGTAAACATGTTAATAAACTTGTTTATGTAATAAAGCTTCCGCTTCCGCTTTGTACCTTTGACGTGTGTTATACGGTGTTGTGCAACGCAGCACCCCTCAGCGTGATCCTGGCTCGACAGGACCAGTGGGGTCGTGTCATCGGGTTTGTGTTTAGTACTTGCCTGGATCCTAAGGACCGGTTCATGGAGCATGTAACCTGGCTTAACCATGCCAACCACATGCTGAGATGGGGCAGCTTGGCCAATTAATTAGGTGTATCCCCGGCGTAGTATGGGTGTCTTGGATGGTGCGGGGAGTAGGTGTCAGCTGGACTACCATATGAACTGCAAGGCTCAAGAGGGGGCCACTGCAGCGGGGTTGGAGCCTCTTGTATGCTGTTAGGGGTGAAACCTCAGTGGGCCCACGCTCGTCGGGAATCCTTTTGTAAAGACTTCGTAGTGATCTCCTGGCTACACACCTGGGAAGTGTGAATGTGGTTCGTAGCTACTGGCATAATGGAGGTTCTTTTAGTCCACCCGGCAACGGGGGATGAAATCACTACATGTGGGTACAGTGTTACAAACTCTGCAGAGTCAAAACTGTAATGACAGCCGTGCTAACGGTCAAGAGCGGCTTGGACTTATTCATGATTAGAGGAGTGATGGTTTTGGAAGTTGAGAATGTTAAGCGGGGAGCTTAACATTGGAAATGATGTTATGGTTATTTGGTTATGATGATGGGATGGGAGATTGGGACCATTTCACCTGTGTAGTAATGTAGGTGCTTAATAAGCTAAGGTGATAGGTATTAATTGCGTAGTGCTTTAACCATGAGTTCAACCTCCCTTTGTCCTAGCCATGCATGACATAACTTTCCCACACTTGCTGAGTACCATCGGTACTCAACCTTGCATATTTGTTGGTTTATATTGCTGCTCAGGTCAAGATAATGAGGTGGTGTATAATGACCAAGACTTTGGACCCGAAGAAGGTTTCTAGGTTCATGGAGACCCCCGGGCAACGCCTGTGACGGAGCTCTCAAGAATAATATTCCGCTGCTAGTTTATTTACCTGTGATGAACTTATTTTTGTCCATCGAGACATTTGCTATGTAAGACTTATTTATATTTGACACCTGGCTTGTAATAAATGATGCATCACTATTTGTCATCACATGTATGAGAAAATGATCCTGGCATACATGTGATATTCACATGGTTGTTCTTCGGAAAAACCGAGTGTGACACCCTACCAGCTGGGATCACCATCGCGACTAATCGCGTACATAGCTAACAGATTGAGCCAACAGACCACGGTCACGAGTCGCAATCCTCTCATAAATAACCAGTCACATTGAAAATTGAGGCATTCTGAATGGCTCGGATTTGGGTTGATTTGATCAGTCCGATGAGATTTTCATAGTGATTACATAGATGTGATCTATGTAATTCTGTTTGCTGTCTCCTATAGAGATTGCATAATATCTTTTCGTGCTAGAAGACGTTCTACGCGTAACTCATTTTTGCAGTGAATGATGTGAATGGTATGGCCTTATTGTGATATGATGATCTGTGTGTAATATTCATGCAGCCTACGTGTTGCAAATTTAACATAACTGGGTTGAGGTTTTCATATAATTGTATAATGACCTACATGTTGACCTGTGATGCTTGATCTCTCATGCAATTTATTTGGTAGCTATTAGTTGTATTAGATTCTTTTATATTCATGTAGATGTCTTCAAGCATGGTGAGATGGTGATCGCCACAAAAAGGGCGACACAGCAGCTTAGATCATGATGGAACCATGTCGATGGAGGCCACTATAATTCTAAAGGCCATACCATTCACAATGTGATATGATCATATGCCTGTGATATTTATTTATTACTATTCTATTCATGCTTTTCATATGGTGGATGTTTTTTCATGATAGAATAGCTCCCCTTGCAAAAGTTGAGTATTTGATGCCATTTACCAATAGCTGCACCTATGTTGTTTTGATCATTGTGTGGTAGGTTTGCCAAAGCAAAATACCATCATCTATCATAATGCATAGGGTGAATGTTGGACATTCACATGCATAGTCTTGGTTTACTCAACAAAGCTATCAAAACGGTTTTGGGCTTTATGGCATAGAGTTGGAAGCCGGGGCATTGGATGTCACCCAATAAACAAGAGTCATATAGAGATATGATTAACAATTGTTATTTTCCTATGTCACTAATTTTTTAGCAGTGAAGCGAAAGCTCACCAGAAATTAGTGAATATGGATCTTGGACCACTATATGACGTTAGAGGGAGGACGATACTCATATAGTGGTGGTATTTTTTATTAAACGGTTAATAGAAGATTGGTACATAACATAGTGCTAAAACCTTGCGTATTTATTTACTATTGTAGATCATGTCTGCTAGTAAGAATTCCGGTTTCAATTTGCGACCTGTGCTTGAAAAAGAAAATCTCAATGGAGCTAACTTTATTGATTGGTATCGCAACCTGAGAATCGTTCTTAGGCAAGAGAAAACCGAGTACATTCTTCAGCTTCCATAACCTGATGACCTCCCAGGTGATGCAACTCCTGCAGCACGTTGAGCTTATCAGAAGCACTGGGATGATGCGCTTAACGTAAGCTGCCTCATGCTCGCCACTATGTCACCTGATCTGCAGAAACAGTATGAGCATACAGATGCTTATTCTATGATTGAGGGACTGCGTGAAATGTTTGAGAACCAAGCTAGGGCTGAGAAATACAACATATGAAAGTCCTTGTTCTCATGCAAGTTGGTAGAGGGTAGCACGATCAGCCCTCATGTAATCAAAATGATTAGTTACATTGCGACTTTGGGTAAACTTGGTTCTAAACTGAAGGATGATCTGGCAATTGACGCTGTTCTCCAGTCGTTCCCACCGAGCTACGAGCCGTTTAAATTGGGTTTTCAAATGAATGACATGGAGAAAACGTTGGCTGAATTGCATGGGATGCTTAAAACGGCAGAAGAAAGCATTAAGAAAAACGCCACTCATGTGATGATGGTTCAAAAGGAGAATCAAAAGAGGAAGCGTGTGATGCATCCTAAAGGTAAAGGCAAGGGAAAGGTTCCCGATGGGCCCTCAAGCTCAAAGTCTAAGCCAAAGGGCAAATCTGGCCCTTCTCTTGATGATGAAGGCTCTCACTATCATGCTATGGGGCATTGGTCAAGGAACTGCAAGAAGTACTTGGAGGATCTAAAGAAGAAGAAGGGAAGTGAGACTTCCACTTCAGGTATAAATGTTATAGAAATTAATATTGCATTATCTTCTAGTGAATTATGGGTATTTGATACCGGATTGATGATTCACACATGCAAATCGTTGTAGAGTCTAAGTGAGACTAGAAGATTTGCAAAAGGCGAGTTGGATGTTCGCGTTGGCAATTGAGCAAAGGTTGCGGTCATAGCTGTCGGAACCTACCACTTGTCATTACCCTTAGGATTGGTTTTGTAATTGAATAATTGTTATTGCATTTCTACTTTGAGCAAGAACACTATCTCTTCTTCATGATTAGAAGAAGTTGATGGTTATAAGATTGTAATAAAAAACAAATGTTGTTCTATTTGTCATAACCATATTTTCTATGGCCAATGTCCATTGGTGAATGGATTATATGTTCTTGATCTTGAGGATAAAACTGTTTGTACCATTAATAAAAGGGCTCAACGAAATGATCTAAATCCCACTTTCATTTGGCATTGTCGCTTGTAACACCCCAAAATTTTGATTCAAAACTCTAAATCATGTTAAGAGGGGGATTTAAAAATTTTTGGACGTGTTGCATGTTTTGCAAAAATTCAAATTCAAACTGGAATTCAAATTAAACTCAAATCAGAAAAGAAATAGAAAAAGAAAAAGAGAAAACAGAAAAAAAACCGGCCAGTGGGCCGAAACCCACCAGCCGGCCCAGCCAGCGCCCGCGCCAGCCCGCAGCCTCGCGCGCCGCTTTCCCCCACTGACAGGCGGGACCCACCAGATCGTCTTCTACCTCGCGCCGCGCCGGACTCTCTCTCACCCGAATCGAAACCGATCATGAATTCTCGCGTATCCCAGCCGAATTCCGTTCGGGGGCGACGCAAACTCGATCTAAACCACCCCGCCGCCTTTCCCCGTCTATAAAAACCCCGGCCTCGTTCTGTTTTTCCCACGTGATCGCCGATTTTTCCTCCGGTGAGAACCGAGACTTCTCCTGCGAATTCTGGCCGATCTAAGCTCAGAAATTCCGATCTAACTCGCTGGTCTTGATCCACCGCCTCCGGGGAACCTTGCAGGTGCAGAAAACTCGGTGATTTGCGGTGTAAACGCAGCGCCGACGAGCTTCGCCGTGGTTTTGCATCGGACCTCGTCGCCGATCACCTTCCAGGACCTCCGAGCTCAAGAAAACCCCCGAGGTGAGATCCCCGACCTCCCCTCTACCGATCTATGCCATAAAATCACAGTTCTAGGAAGAATTCCCGAAGATCCGAAAGTTTCCGGCGAGATCGCCGCTTCCCGCCGCCGTGCGCCGCCGGCAGCGCCGCCCGCGCTCGATCAGAGCGACGTGGCCGCTTGTGCGCCGTTTATTTTAAATCGCACGGTAGGGTTTAAACCCCCGCGTACCGGTTCGACGTTATAATCTCAGCCGTCGGTTTAAAATCGGACGGTCCACGTCAGCCCCGCGTTATAAAGACTGGAAATCTTACGTGCTACCCCCTGGGGTTATCGGGAAATAAGAGCTAGCCCCGGAAACTTCTGATCTAGCCCCTGGAACTCCAGAAAATCATGAAAATTCATTTAAAAATCAGTTTTAGCCCCTGGACTTAATAAAAATTAGGAAAAACACCTCTGATAAGTGTAGCTAGACCCCTGGCAATTCTGAAAATAATATTATAGACCCTGTAATGGGGTGAGTTTACCTTTTTAGCCCTGTTTAGTATTTAAATTAGGAAATTGAATATGTGGCTAGTGTTTAAAAATTTAAAAAGTGGGACAAACATATTGTCATAATTAAATTAAAAACTTTCTCAGTATTTAGAAAACTTTGGAGTGAGATAAAAACATATTTTGGGCTGAATTGAATCTGTTTAATTTATTATTCACATTTAGGGACACAATTTTAAGTAATGAATAGTTTTAGAAAATAGGGAAAATAATTGTAAAATAGTTTACATCAGAGGAAAAGGTCAAAAATATATTAGTAAATATTTTAGATCAGAACCTATTCTGTTTAGATGAGGTGTCTTGTTATTTTCTAAATAAAGTTCACATTTAGACATAGGAAATAAATCTGAAAATATAGCAACTAGTAAATGATAAATGGAGTTTCTAAAAAACCAAAGAATTCAGTTTAAGGTTGGTAACAAGTCTAAAGGCACATATGGAGAAGAAAAATACTTTTCATACATACTTGGTAGTAAAAAGGTGTAGTAGTTGAATATAAGGAATTTATTTAAATTGGAAACTCATATATAAATAGTAGGTAAGTATAAGTGTGAACACAAAAGTAGGAATCATATACACATGATTAAAAGTGCATGCAAGCCACAAATCAACACACATAGAGTAACCACAACACATATAATGGTGAATGACTTTCATAGATATGAATGTGTGGTTTGTATGAAGTAGAAGTGTGAACTATGTCTTATGGATTGTGTTTTTCTTTTGCTATGTGTGATGGTATGAAGTAGAACCTGTTCAAGAGCAAGTTATTCCTTTCCAAGATCAGGACTACCCATTTCAAGAGCAGCAGGAAGGAGGCAAGTGTCCTTGACCACTTTGATCCTATGCTAGGATGTGTAGCTAGAATTATTTGCATTGTCAATTGAAATATGAAACCCATGCTAGGAAGTTTCCTTAGAATTGCATTACCTTGTTTCCTTGTAGCATTGGGTTGGGATTCATTTATCATGTCATTTATTATTATGCATATGCTTAGCCATGCTTAGAATGGGATATTTGGGATATGAGATCATCAGTTTATTTTACCATACTCTTGAATGAGATATTGTGAGTCATGTAGAGGTAGGGATCAAGGCAAGTTGGAAGTTTTGGTTGTGTGCTGGGTGCACGAGACTTGGGTTTGTGTTTAGTACTTGCCTGGATCCTAAGGACCCGTTCATGGAGCATGTAACCTGGCTTTACAGTGCCAACCACATGCTGAGATGGGGCAGCTTGGCCAATTAATTAGGTGTATCCCCGGCGTAGTATGGGTGTGTTGGATGGTGCGGGGAGTAGGTGTCAGCTGGACTACCATATGAACCGCAAGGCTCAAGAGGGGGCCACTGCAGCGGGGTTGGAGCCTCTTGTATGCTGTTAGGGGTGAAACTTCAGTGGGCCCACGCTCGTCGGAAATCCCTTTGTAAAGGCTTCGTAGTGATCTCCTGGCTACACAAGTGGGAAGTGTGAATGTGGTTCGTAGCCACTGGCATAATGGAGGTTCTTTTAGTCCACCCGGCAACGGGGGATGAAATCACTATATGTGGGTACAGTGGTACAAACTCTGCAGAGTCAAAACTGTCATGACAGCCGTGCTCACGGTCAAGAGCGGCTTGGACTTATTCATGATTAGAGGAGTGATGGATTTGGAGGTTGTGGATGTTAAGCGGGGAGCTTAACATTGGAAATGATGTTATGGTTATTTGATTATGATGATGGTATGGGAGATTGGGACCATTTCACCTGTGTAGTAATGTAGGTGCTTAATAAGCTAAGGTGATAGGTATTAATTGCGTAGTGCTTTAACCATGAGTTCAACCTCTCCTTGCTCTAGCCATGCATGATATAATTTTCCCACACTTGCTGAGTACCATTGGTACTCAACCTTGCATATTTTGTTGGTTTATATTGCTGCTCAGGTCAAGATAATGAGGTGGTGTATAATGACCAAGACTTTGGACCCGAAGAAGGTTTCTAGGTTCATGGAGACCCCCGGGCAACGCCTGTGACGGAGCCCTCAAGAATAATATTCCGCTGCTAGTTTATTTACTTGTGATGAACTTATTATTGTCCATCGAGACATTTACTATGTAAGACTTACTTATATTCGACACCTGGCTTGTAATAAATGATGCTTCACTATTTGTCATCACATGTATGAGAAAATGATCCTGGCATACATGTGATATTCACTTGGTTGTTCTTTGGAAAAACCGGGTGTGACATCGCTTGGGTCATATAAATGAGAAACACATTGAAAAACTCCATAAAGATGGTTTACTAAGCTCATTTGTTTTTGAATCACTTGACACATGCGAGTCTTGTTTGCTTGGGAAGATGAACAAAGCACCCTTCACTGGTGAGAGTGAGAGGGCGAGTGACTTGTTGGGGCTTATACATACCGATGTATGTCGACTAATGAGTTCAATAGCTAGAGGTGGTTTTCAGTACTTCATCACGTTTACCAATGACTTTAGTAGATATGGATACGTCTATCTAATGAGGCACAAGTCTAAATCCTTTGAAAAGTTCAAAGAGTTTCAGAATGAAGTATAGAATCAATTGGGCAAGACAATTAAACTTCTACGATCTGATCGTGGGGGTGAGTATTTGAGCCATGATCATTTAAAACAATGTGGAATTGTTCCACAGTTGACTGCACCTGGAAAATCTCAATGGAATGGGGTGTCCGAGCAGAGGAACCAAACCTTGTTAGACATGGTTAGGTCGATGATGAGCCAAGCAGATCTTCCACTTTCCTTTTGGGGTTATGCTCTTGAAACTGCTGCATTTACACTAAACAAAGTCCCAACTATTGAGAAGACACCATATGAGGTGTGGATCAGGAAACGTTCCGAATTGTCTTTCCTCAAAGTTTGGGGGTGTGATGCTTTTATCAAACGTTTGACGTCAGACAAACTCACTCCCAAATAAGACAAATGCTTCTTTGTGGGATGTCCTAGGGAAACCATAGTATATTATTTTTATAATAAAATAGAGGGTAAAGTGTTTACCGGTCGCAAAGGTGTCTTCTTGAAGAAAGAGTTTCTCTCACAAGGAGTTAGTGGGAGCAAGGTGCATCTTGAAGACATTCAAGAAATACATGAAAATGTTTCAGCACCCTCTGATCCTATACAGGATGTACAAGATGTTGTGCAACCATTTGATGAGACACCTGCCCCATGAAGGTCTACGAGGGCACGTCGTGCGACTGAAAAGTTAACGCTTCTAACCACGGAGTAGCATGACATGATATTGTTGGACAATAATGAGCCTATGACCTATAACGAAGCAATAAAGGGACCCGACTTTGAGAAATGGCTTAGAGCCATGGAATCCGAAATTGAATCCATGCACGAAAATCAAGTTTGGAACTTGGTTGATCCAATCGAAGGTGTGAGACCTATCGATTGTAAATGGATTTTCCAGAAAAAGACCGACATAGATGGAAATGCTCACATCTATAAAGCGTGATTGGTGGCGAAAGGTTTAAAACAAATTCAAGGTGTGGACTATGGTGAAATTTTCTCACCTGTCGCAATGCTAAAGTCTGTTCATATTCTCCTAGCAATTGCTGCAGATTTTGATTATGAAATATGGCAAATGGATGTCAAAACGGCCTTTCTTAATGGAACTCTGACTAAGGATGTGTACATGACACAACCTGAGGGTTTTGTCGATCCTAAAAACACTAGTAAAATATACAAACTTTAAAAGTCCATCTATGGATTAAAGCAAGCATCTCGGAGTTGGAATCTATGTTTTGATGAAGTTGTCAAAGGGTTTGGTTTCATCAAGAACGTAGAAGAACCATGTATTTACAAGAAGTTTAGTGGGAGCACACTTGTATTTCTGGTCCTATATGTAGATGACATTTATTGACCGGAAATGTCATTCCAATACTTGATGATGTTAAATCCTCATTAAGAAAAAGTTTCTAAATGAAGGATTTAGATGAGGCAACATACGTTTTGGGCATAAAGATCTATAGAGATAGATGTAAAAGGCTAATCGTATTTACTTTGAACAGCAAGTATGTGACTTGCCCGTGAAACTCTTTGTTAATAATAATGTTATTCTAAGTGATCCCAATTCTATATCATTATATGATATAATGATGTCATATAGACTAGCACATGTATTAATTGATGATCACGTTTCACGGGTCATAGGTATGGAGATATCAAATTAATAATGTGAACACATAGTTCACATGGTGTTGGATTGACCCACTATGAGACACTGCTAGGATCTTTATTTTCATTTGTGCCATCAGTTGGTCTTGAGTGATACACCTGCTAGATCCTTAGACCTGAGATCGCCATTGTTTCTCACTGTGTGTAGTTGTGTACTTTGAGACTACCAAACGCTACTTCGTAACTAGGTAGTCATAAAAGTAGTCTTTGGATACATAATGAAACATAGAATGGAATGTGCACATATCAAGATGGGATTTGCCCCTCCTTAATAACAGGAGAGATATATCTGGGTCCCTCGAGATAGTTGGATTTGAATGTGCATGGCCATGCCAAGGTGATTAAGGGTTAATCACAATGAATAAAAGTTAGTCATGAAATGAATCCACTATTGGATCGAGTCAATGGTCGAGCTATCCCAAGGATGGCACGCATCTCGCCTTGAGCTTGACTGGTATCATGAGGCAATGGGACTAGCATGTGAATGTATCTAGGTTCGGCCGATATGATCATTATGTACATTCGGGAGTCAGTATGTCCTTCTAGGTACCTCTACTGACTTGTGGTTGGAAATGGTTTCCATTCACAACCGACTGCAAGTGAACCTAACGGGTCACACACTTAAGGAGTTGGAATATCGAAAAGCTTGGCTAGATGATTGTCTCTAGTGCAAGTGGGAGATTGTTGGTGATATGCCCAAGAGGCATTCATAACAATTGGGTTAAAGGCCTGTTGGATATTTGATCCATAAGCATCCAGGGTACTAATGGGCCTGCGACCTAAAAGCCCATCAGTACTCCTATAAATACGAGGCGTAGGGTTAGGGGCTGTGGACCACCACTCCACCACGTGAAAAGCGCTAGCTGCCACCCTTCGCAGGCCTCACGCCAAGACCCTTGCCGTGCGCGCGGTGCTAGTACACCAGCGCACGTCGTTCCTCCCCGTATGTGTGGACTCCGTGGAGGCGCTGCTGCTGCGCTGGTCGGCCACGACGAACGTGTTCATCTACCTGCTGCCTTGATGAGGACGTGGAAGAGACGAGCATGGCAGTCTACTTCCCCTACACCGACGTGAGTCTGCGTTCCGCTGCACTGTGCGTCTAGTGGTAAAAATCTATGACCTCTGTACTTGCATGTTTCTTGGGTGACGCTGTAGAATGGCTAGAGTAGCGTGCCGTCGATTTCCCAACTCAAATCTCATGGGAGTCATGATTTTTGTGGCAAGACCATGACAAGGGATGATCTATAACTGTTGTTGGTGGTCCTACGAAGCCTAAACATTGATGGTAGCTAGAATAGAGTAGTTGCGTGCAGCAGTGGTTTACCTGGGACCGTGCGCGATGGTGACTTGTTCAATGATTTAGGGAGGGGGGCAAAATGGGTTGTGTATGGGTTGGGGTATTACAGAAGAGCATGACTGCATGAGCGAGGTTTTTTTTGGAGAGAATGGTGCGCTCGGGGTCGATTTCATCGGGCCAGTGAGCGGCGAGGTGCGGCTGCATATGATGCACGCGTGGGGTGACGAAGATAGAACTGACTAGTGGGCTCCTTGTGTCAGTGACTCGAGGATAGAGAGAGAGAGGTGTGGTGACATGGTCCAACATATTAGGGCCTAGAGAGATGTGAACGAGCTGGACTCACTCATGGGATGGATTTGGGCCTAATAACAATTTTTATTTCAATTTTGTCTTTCTAATTTCAATCTGACTTCAAGAGAGTTTCTACAACAAAAACAACCAAGCCTTTATCCCAAGTATGTTGGGTAGGCTAGCCATGAAACCCAAAATTTTATATATTTTTTTAAATGAAGTAAAAGAGAGGAAGAGATATAAGAGTAATAAGAAAAAAGAAAAAGAAAAAGAAAAGAAAAAAGACTAAGATTCTGGCACATGAATTGCTACTTTCCATACAATCCTATCATGAGCTAAGTTTCCAATATCTTAAATCTCATTTTCCCCTCCTTCCAGGTCAAACTTGGTCGTCCTGTACCCCTCCTAATATTTTCTCTACCTCTTAAAATCCCAAAGTTAACCGGTGCTTCTAGAGGTCTCTGGTAGATATATTCAAACCACCTTAGTCGATGTTCGACTAACTTCTCTTCAATCGTTGCCACCCCTACCCTATCATGAATCGCCTCGTTCCTTATTCGGTCTCTTATTGTGTGCTCGCACATCCACCGTAAATGCGCATCTCTGCGACACTCATTTGTTGCACAACATTCTGCCCCATATAGCATCGCCAATCTAATCACCGTTCTATAGAACTTCCCTTTTAGCTTTTATGGGACCTTCCTATCACATAGGATTCTAAAGGCTTGTCGCCATTTCATCCACCCTACTTTGATCTTGTGGCAAACATCCTTGTCAATATCACCATTGCTTTGTGACATTGATCCTAAATGTCAGAAAGAGTCCCTTCTAGGTATTACTTTCCTTGTAGACTAACATTTTCCTCTTCACAACCAACACCACTAAAGTCACACCTCATATGCTCAGTCTTGGTCCTACGAAGTCTAAACCTCTTGGACTCTAAGGTTTGTCTCCATAACTCTAATTTTTTAACAACACCATACCTAGTTTCATTTACCAGCACTACATCATTGGCAAAGAGCATGCACTAAGGGATACCCCGTTGTATATCCTTCGATACCTCATCTATCACTAAAGAAAAGATGTATGGGTTCAAATTTAATCCTTGATGTAGTCCTACCGTGATAGGAAATGCATTGTTCTCACTATCACTTATGTGCACATTTGTCCTAACATTATTGTACATATCTTTGATTAGGGTAATGTACTTTTTTGGCACTTTATGTTTCTCTAGTGCCCACCACATGACCGACCTTGGTATCTTGTCAAACGACTTCTCCAAGTCAATGAACACCATATGTAGTCCATATTCTTCTCCCTATATCTCTCCGTAAGCTAACAAAGAAAGAAAATTGCCTCCATAGTAGACCTCTCAAGCATAAAAACAAACTGGTTTTTAGTGACATTGGTCACTTTCCTCAAGCGGTGTTCAATCACACTCTCCCAAAGCTTCATAGTATGACTCATAAGCTTAATCCCTCGATAATTAGTAAAAATTTGAATATCTCCTTTATTCTTAAATATAGGTACTAATATATTTTTCTCCATTCTTCAGACATCTTGTTTGGCTGAAAAATGTGGTTGAATAGGTTTGTTAGCCATACTATTGTCACGTCCCCAAGGAATCTCCACACCTCAATAGAGACATCATGAGGGCCGAGGTCCTTTCCTCCTTTCATCCTTTTTAAGGCCTTCTTAACCTCAAACTCTTGTATCCTCTGCACGAACCACTTGTTGGAGTCATCAAAGGAGTCATCCAACTTGACCATAATATTCCCATTCCCATCGTTGAATACCCCATTAAAGTAATCCCGCCATCTATTCTTAATCTCTTCATCCTTCACTATAATGTGATATGTCTCATCTTTGATGCATTTATCTTGCTTTAAATCCCTCATCGTTGTCTCGCAAATTTTTGCTGTCTTGTATGTCCTTTTCACCTACTTTTGTCTCTAGTCTCTCATATAACTCATCATAGGTCTGTCCTCTTGCTGTACTCATAGCCCGCCTTACAGTTTTTTTGGCTTCTTTGTACTTCAGCATGTTGCTTGCGCTTCTATCACGATGCCAACTCTTGTAACACTCCTTCTTCTCGTAGTGGCCTTTTGTACATCCTCATTCCACCACCAAGTGTCTTTATCTACAAGTTTCTTTCCTTTTATCACACCAAACACCTCACTAGCTACCTTCCTATTGCAAGTTGTCATCTTCACCCACATACTATCTGCATCTCCATTTTTTGCCCAGGGTCCTTCTGTGATCACCCTATTTTTAAAGGATTCTTGTGATTCTCCTTTCAACTTCTACCTCTTTGTTCTTATGATTTTGATACCTTTGTCCCACAAAGAACATGTGTGTAAGCGAAAGTCAACTACCACAAGCTTATGTTGTGTAACAACACACTCCAAGGGGATCACCTTACAATCTAGACACTCCTGTCTATCCATTCTCCTAGTGAGGACAAAGTCAATCTAGCTAGAGTGTTGGGCACTACTAAAGGTCACTAGGTGAGATTGCCTCTTCCTAAAGAGGGTGTTAGCTACCAACATATAATAGGCTATGACAAAGTCTAGGTGTACTTACCCTCCTGATTTCTATCACCACATCCAAAGCCTCCATGTACCCCCGCAAATCCTACGTTAGTTGCACCCACATGAGCATTGTGTGACACCCGGTTCCGAATATGAACCAAGTGAATGCATATGTGTTCCCAGGATGTTCATCACACATACACAACTTTATCACAAACTGAATTCAGAATATAACCACGTACAAATAATGTTTAAGTACTTTATTACATTCTCATTACCCCAATCATGAATGTCTAACTAATTCAACAGCGGAAGACTCTAAACGACAGCGGAAAATGGCTATGACAGAAGGCTCCAACTTCAACTCCACAGGCATGTTGACGGTAGTGCGCACACATAGTACTCCACCTGTTTCTCAAAGTATTCCTCTCCTGTAGCTGATGTATCTGTCGGAATGCAAGGATGAGTACATGTCGTTCTCAGCAAGTGCGAGTGTCGGTACCCTAAGAACCGGGTATCCCCGCGTAGTGGGTAAAAAGCACCTGGCCCCGCCTTCCCAGCTTAGGTGGGCCCAGCGTAAGCCACGCGCTCTGGGCCCCATGGGCTGTCCTAGGGTTGCGACGTGTCTTCAGGCCCTGAGCCTGACTACCGGCCGAGGGTGGCTCGGGAGCCGACACGTGTCCAGTAGTGTTGGACCCCATCCTCCACCAAGGAAGGCTCCGGCAATACCACATGCCCGGAACCTCTGAGTAACACCCCCCAGCCAGAGAGGGCTCCGGAGGTGCCACGCGTCATGCAGGTCCGGATCCAACCTCCAACATGGAGGCTTCCGGTGCAGCCATGTGGACAGCGACTCCGGGTGTACCTTCCCCCTGGGGGAGGCTCCGGATGTGCTATGTGTCCTGCGGCTCCGGATCCGATCTCCAACGTGGGAGGGCTTCGGTGCTGCCACGTGCCCGACAACTCCGGACCACCCACTACTCCTCAAGATGGCTCCGGTGGAGACGCGTGTCTCGAGGGCCATCCGCCCAAACATCACTCCGACGAGCAACGCGCAAATGGCCAAGGAGTAAAGGGGAAGGAGCGCTGCCAGGCTGAGCATTGAAGGCTCACGCCTTCCCCAGAAGCATGGCACACGACGCACGCCTCCGTCCTCTGTCTGTTCCCCATTATGGTGGAAGACAGGGTGGCGAGGTGTGATGGCGCAACATTGCCACCCAACAGCGCTGATCCACCCTGTAGAGCAAGAGGACGCGGCGACAAGACGGAGACTTCATCATCACCGGCCACCCGGTCAGAGGAGCCAGATGTGTCAGGCGACGCGCCTTAACTCCACCAATAGTGACAATGCATGTATCTGTAAATACCCATAGTTTATGTGTAGGAGACAGATAGCCACGGGGCCACATGTCGGGCCCCGGGCCACCTTGTAACTGCCCCGGCCTTGGGCTATAAAAGGACCGGGGCAGCCTCTAGGCAAGGGTTTCACGACCCAGCCAACTCACCCTCATACACGAGCAAGCAATACAACAAGCACTTCCGTGGACGTAGGGTTTTACGCTGCGGCGGCCCGAACCATGTAAATCTTCATGTTTCTCTCTCGCCATTTCTCTCAGAACTTCGTGATCCTCTAGCCCCACCGAAAAAAGAACCTCCGCGGGCTGCTTTCGAGCAGACGGGGGTAGGTGTTGTAGCGAACACTTTGACATTTGGCGTGCTAGGAAGGGGGCTTTTGGTTCTTGAAGCCGTTCGTGAAGCCCACAATGGCGAACATCCAATCTAACGGCGGACCTTCCTGTCCCTTGCGCCGCCAGCGGAGGGGAGAGCAGGAAACGCCCTCCTGTCCCAGAGCGGGAGCATCTGCGCCGAAGCCAGCCCCAGTGGTGACAGTGCCAGTTCTCCCCTGGCAACCTTGGGTTGTGATGGTGTCACGGACGCTGGCCAAGGCCAGCCCAGAGAGTATGCAGCTAGTGGCCCGCGCACTCCTCCACAAACCCCCGCACGCGGGAGCTTCCCCATTTGCTACTGAGCTGTGGCGCAGTGATGTCAACCACCAAGTTGTCGCTGCGCTCAACTCATTAGCAGCAGCGGGGGGCCAGGGGCCGCGCACCGCCAAACGCCCCGCAGCAGCAGCTCGACATCGACGGTAGCGACCGGCATTGCCCGGTCCACAACTCCAAATGGCACATTGTTGGGGAGTGCTGAGAGAACAGAAGCAAGAGGGACACTTCCGAGAACATCGACAGCGGTGCCAAGATGACACACCTTTTCTCCAGCGAGAGGACAAGCAAAGAGCTGACCCAGAGGTCAGCAATGGTCAGGAGACGGAGTACCAAGACGCCCAGCGAGCGTCGATGGTAGTCTATGACCAGGGAAAAGACTCTGGCCCTGGCCACACCCCGGATGAGCATCGGAAGACGCTTCATGTGATGTACGGGGGGTCATGGGACATCACATCCCGACGAGACGTCAAGACCCTCCGGCGAGAGATCATGGCGGTGTCGCATGTCCCCAAGATGGCTCCCTACCGCAAGTGGATGGAGACAGAGATTAGCTTCACCGCCTTCGACTGCTCAAAGAACATGGCAGGGGCCGGGCAGCTACCGCTCATCGTCTCCCCGACCATAGCTAACGTGAAGCTCTACCACGTGCTTGACGACGGAGGAGTGGGCCTCAACCTCATCATCCTTGCAGCCTACTAGAAGCTGCAGATCCCCATGGGAAAGCTTGCCCCGTTGCACCCGTTCTCAGGAGTAGGCCCCGGGTCCATTCTCCCACGCGGGAGCATCACCCCCCGGTGATGTTCTGGACGCCCAAGAACTACCACAGCAAGAGTGTCGTCTTCGACGTGGAGGAGGTCAACTTCCCATTCAACGCCATTCTCGGCAGGCCAGCATTGCACCAGTTCATGGCCGTAGCCCATTATGGCTACCTGGCGCTGAAAATGCCGACCCCGAGTGGTCCTCAGAGTCCGAGCAGATCGGACCGCCGGAGTTACTGTGACACCCGTTTCCGAAAATAGAACCAAGTGAATGCATATGTGTGCCCAGGATATTCATCAAACATACATATGTGTCGGTACCCTCAATACCGGGTACCCCCACGCACAGGGTGAAACTGCCTAAGGACCTCACCCCCTCCGCAGGGGCGGGCTCCGAAGGTGCCTCGTTTCCGGCAGGGCCAGGGCTCCCCTCTCCTCAGAGGATAGCTCCGAGCCTGCCACGTGGCCCAGAAGACCGGACCTCGCCCCCTCCCGCAGGGGCAAGCTCCCAAGGAGCCACGTGGCCAGCGGGGCCGGAGCTCCCCTACCCTTGGAGGATAGCTCCAGGCCCGCCACATGGCGAGCAGAGCCGGACCTCCTCCCCTCCGCGGGGGTGAGCTCCGAAGGCTCCACGTGTCCAGCTGGGCCGGAGCTCCCCCCACTCCTCAGAGGAGGGCTCTGGGCCCGACACGTGGCCAGTAGAGCAGCGCTGCCCGCCCCGTGTGGTAGGCAGCAGGAGTAAAGGCGTGCCATGCCTTTACCGTACAAAGGATTCAAGACCCGTGCCTTCCCAAGACGAAGGGGCGCGGCACACGCATGTCAGGAGGCGCTGTGACCAGTCACAGCGAGACAGGCATACAGTGTCTGAAGCTGCAGACCATTGAAGGCAGCGACAAGACCGGACAAGACATGCCCTGCCGCCCCTGCCATCGCCAACGACTACACGCTACACCTAGCCTGCGGCATGGGCAGGGCGGCAGGACGAGGATCTCGACGTCAGCGCCAAGACATAGCTGGTAGGAAATCACCCCGGGGGCACCTGTCGGGTCCCCGAGGCCCACCTTGTAAGCTACCCGAGCCTTGGACTATAAAAGGCTCAGGTAGGCAACGTTACAAGGGGCCGGCACTTGGCCCAGCTCCCTCTAGGTCATCCACACACTCAAGGAAACCAGTGCTCCAAGCACTCCCGTGGATGTAGGGTTTTACACTCCGGTGGCCCGAACCACATAAATCCCCATGTCAACCATCTCCTTCTTTCGTCCACTCCGGCGAGACCCTCGCGAGAGGACTAGCCCCGCCTAAAAAAGAACCTCCGTGGGCTGCCCTGAGCAGGCCCAGGGGAAGTGTCGATCGCAGACGCTTCAACATTTGGCGTGCCAGAAAGGGGGCTTTTCGCTTTCCGACGAATCTACGCCGACGAAGATGACCAAGCCTCCGTCAGCGGCAAGCTCCTCACTCCGACGTCCCCGGCGAACTCCATCAATCTCAAGATCTGCCGCGGTGCAGAGCGCCACTCAAGCATGTGCGCTAGCCGCCGCAGAAGCGCTCCTGCACAGTCCACCTGCTGAAGACGCTCCCCAGGGGGCCACCAAGCAGTGGATCCGCGACGTCAACTACCTCATCGCTACTGCCGTCAACCCTCGGCTGCAGCGGGGGCGACACCCTGCTCAACCTGGTGTCTCGCTGTCGCGCACACAAATGGTTGACGGACAAATGGCAGACTCCCACTCTACCAGGCTCCCAACGGCGGACCTGAAGGAAGAACTGGAGCGACGTCGCTGGGGAGAAGACGCTCGCGTAACCATCGAGCGACAGCGACATAGGCGTCGCATCCGAGAGGGCGGCTACAGCACGCCGACTGCCTCAACTCAGCCTGGGCCGCAGATGTTCGCCACACAACCACTGCCCCAGGCGTACTGCCATGCAGCACATGCAGCAACCATATGTCCAGCAGACGGTGCCCCCGGTGTATGGCACACCTTTGCCCATGCCGGCATACAATGTGCCAGCAGCCGTCCAAGGGTTCGCAGCACCAAGACCTGCAATAGCAGCGACCGGATGTGTGGCCCTGGCGCCACACCTCCGCTTCACAGTGTGGCCACGCAAGTGCCGGCCACATCTGCTGGAGAAGTACGACGGAAGCGTCAACCCGGCAGAGTTCCTGCAGGTCTATTCAAATGCCATCCTAGCGGCAGGAGGGGATGAAGCGGTCATGACCAACTACTTTTCCGTCACCTTGACCGGCCCGGCGCGGTCATGGTTCATGAACCTGCCCCAGGGTTCCATAACCTCCTGGGCGGAGCTATGCAGACAGTTCATGACGAACTTCAGCTGTGTGACACCCTCATCTCGGTTGTCAGCATATGTTCATGTTTATGAAGAAGAAGAACATTTTTAGAAAAGAGGGAACAGAAACAAGTATCAAAAGGATAGCCAGTAATGCTTTCTGAGAGCACCGAAGGCAACTTTCACGACCAGCAGACCACGTGGTGTGTTCGGAACTCATCCCCGAAGAGATTGGAGAGGTCCGACGCTAAACTGGATACGTGGCAGGCTCGGGGGGGTCACCTCCGCAATTGAAAAGAGGTCCGACCCAGTGGGACACGTGCTGCCCGCGGAGATAGCCTCTGCGGAAGAAGCAAAGGCATTTTTCATAAGACACGTGTCGTCCACGGAGCTAGTCCTCGCAGAAATCAGAGGACCATCCGCGCGGGATACGTGTCAATCTCGGAGCTCATCTCAGAGGAGTCCGGATCTATTGAACACGTGTCGCCACCGGAGCTTATCTCCGGAGGTCCGTCGCTGCTAAAGACGTGTCGACCTCGGGGCATGTCCCTGAGGGAGGGAAAGGTGGAAAGACCGGCACCCACACGTGGCGTGCGCGGAGCTCACCTCCGAAGAAGGGGGAGGTCTCGATCGATTGACACGCGGCACGACCGGAGCTCGTCTCTGTGGGAGAAGAGATACCAGGCTCGGAAGGACACGTGGAGCCTCCGGAGCTCATCACCACGGAGGTAACGAGTTTTGGAGCGGCTGTTACGCGTAAGGACACCGGTAAACAACGGGAACCGATCCAAACTCCACAATGTTGCCAAAGATAGGACAACAGGATCCAACAAGATCTGAAATAAACTTTTATTCGGGATCCAATCAGATTAGGACTCTTCTCTTCCCGATTATAAATAGAACCCAAAACCTCTGGCCGAAATCACGAACTTCTCTTTCAACTCCAGAGTCGATGACTTAGAGTCCTAGCCCTAACTCGCCGAGCAAAACATCGCCGAAAGCACAACAAGGGAGATCATCCGAGGAGAACCAAGCGGTCTGAGGAGGACCCCGAAGACAAGAAGAACGTGAGGTAGGACTTCAATACCACCTTACGACATCATGTTGTTCATCTCTTTGCATCTGTTCTTTGATTCCTTTCGAACAGAAGCGTTTTCGTGGGCAGAACACTCGATGATCAGTTTGATCTAAAGACAAGATCATCGCCACGTTCATCTTTGATCTGAACACCTCTGACCATGCAAGCCATGCAAGAACGTCAGATCAATCTAATAGAACTAATCGTAGGATAGTATGCATGTGCATCATCGCATCTAGTTTAGGGTTTGTGCGTAATATTGATTGCTGTGAATTTGTGTGCACGTGAATCCTACATAGCAGGACAAACTCGGGAAGCTGCCTACGATGAGCTGCAGCAACAAGGTTTTGAGAATCAAGTACAACCGGAACCGCAAGAACAAGGCAAGTGCTCCTTGACCATGTTGATCCTATGTTTTGGGTAAAACTATTTTGTTTTGCGAAAAGGTGTGTGTGCTGACTCAAACATGATGGGAAAACCCTTTTTATAGGAGTTTAATAGTTTTGATTAAACCATCCTTGACGCCTGGGAAGTTTATGAGTCGGGTATGGTTTTCTTGTTTTATGCTTCGCTGAGTCCATGGGATTGGGAAGCGAGATAGATGCGTCTAGCTAACTGCATTCGTACTGATAATAAGTAACTGATGAGGTTAATAAACATGGATCGGAGGGAGATCTAGGCAAGCCTGGATTTGTGAATGAGGTAGTATGAGAGGGTGGTTTTGCTTGCCGCAGATCTAAGGACCGGTTCATGCATGCACATGCCAGGATAACAGTGCCACCACAAGGCCAAGTATGGGTGCGGCTTAGCTGAGTAATTAGGTAAGTTGCTAGGATGTTATGGACTGTGGAAGGCGCGGGAAATGGGAGTCGAGTGAGGACTGCCCTGGGAACTGCATGGCACAAGAGGGGGCCCGTGGGTGGGAGAATTGGAGATTCTAGCCTGCCGGTAAAACCTTAGTGAGTCCATACATCTAGTAACCCCTTTGTAAAGGCTATTTTGTGATCTCTTGACCATACACCGACGGTTGTGTACTGGTATAATGGAGGTTCTGCAGTCGCCGACGGGTGACGAAATCACAAACTTGTGGGTAAAGAGGTGCAAACTCTGCAGAGTCAAAAACTATCATGATAGCCGAGCTTACGGTCATGAGCACCTGGCTAAACTGCCATGATTAGATTGGAATGGTTATTGGGATGGTTATAGGGAAGGTTCTTGGTTATGATTATTGGTTATGGTACGATTTGGGACTGTTGAGTCCGGGAGATGAGATGGTTGCATGATTGATGGGTCATGACATGAGATTGGTCTCGGTGCGAGACGTGGTTGTTTTATGAGGTGAGATGGTAGCGAATACGAGGAGGTATTCGTGAGTATGAATAAAAGATTGGTTAATGTTCGAATGGAACATGGAAAGCGATGGAGGTATGTTGGTAATTTAATACATGCTGGGATTACATTCATCTAAAGTTAAGATGCTGTTTTATCACGTTTTTATAAATCTGCTTTTCTGCAAATAAGCCTTTTATCACCTACCTTGTTTATGAGCTGCATATCATGTGTTATTCCCGCACTTGCTGAGTACATCATTGTACTCAAACTTGCATTATTATTTCTTCATCAACAGAAAGAGAAGACTACTATGAAGACCGAGTAGAGCATTATGGCGTGTGATCTGTTCTCAACCTTGCCTGTGGAGGGAGTAGGGATGGAGCCACTTCTGCTAAGTTTGCTTCCGCATTAGTTTTTGCTTCCGCATTTAAATAAGGACTTCCGCTGCATAGAAATAAGACTTCCGCTGTGAGCATGAGTCCAAGACTCATGAGGAATTGTAATAAACTCTGTTATTCGTGGTAATATATAATCTGAATTCAGTTTGTGGAACGTATGTGTATGTGTGATGAACATCCTGGGCACACATATGCATTAGTTCTCGGTTCCGTGGTTTTCCACAGAATTGAGGGCGTCACAGATTGGTATCAGAGCCACGGGTTGACAGTAGGTTACACGCCTAGATAGAAACCTTGGGTTGACATTAGAACCACGGGTTAACAGCAAGTTATACCCCTAAATAGAAGCTACGCGGACCAAAGGAAGCATTCTAGGATGAATAGCTTAGATTGGCCTTGAAACCGCCTTGACATAGGAAACCATCCTTGAATAGGAGTTGAGTGGGCCCTTGTGATGATTATTTGTGAATATGTGCTTAGTGTGAGTTGTGGGACGTCTCAACAACGTTGCCCATATCCACACGTAAGAAGAAAGAGGTGTGAAATGCTTCGGCACTTGATTACATCCTCATAAGGACTAATATATATATAGTCCAAACTCCCCTTGATGCATATAGTTGAAAGGACCTATCTAACCTTCTAACCTTCTCTTCTATTTCGTTCTCTCCCACAGATGGTGAGAGGAAACGCCAGCCGAAGGAATGTTCAGGAAGATGACCACGAAGAAGTTCCTGCTAACCCTGGAGCTGGCGAAAACTACCTAGAAAGGTTGATGGCCATGCAAAACCAGCTTATGCAAACCATGATCCAAACTTTGGGTCAGTTGCAGGCCAACCAACACCCCGTTCCGGCACCACCGCCACCACCACCGCCGGCTCATAACAGGTTGGTAGAGTTCATGAGGACTCGACCACCTACCTTTGCTCAAGCAAGCGATCCAATGGAGGCCGATGATTGGTTGAAATCTATGGAGAAGAAGCTTGCCATTGTACAGTGCAACGACCGAGAGAAGGTTCTCTTTGTGTCGCACCAACTGATGGGAGCAGCTGCTGACTGGTGGGATGCCTTGAGCAACGCCCATGCCAACCCGGAGACAATCACTTGGACTGAGTTCAAGGAAAGTTTCCGCTCCCACTACATCCCTGTTGGCGTAATGATGCTCAAGAGACAGGAGTTTGAAGGTCTCCGCCAAGGGCAGAAGAGTGTGAACGAATACCTCAACAAGTTCATACAACTGTCCCGGTATGCCCCCGAAGATGTCAACTCAGATCAGAGGAAGCAGTACCTGTTCATGAGAGGGTTGAACAATGAGATCAAAGTTCAGCTCCTCAACAATGACTACGTAAGCTTCCAGAAGCTGGTTGATAAGGCTATTGTGGTGAAAAACAAGATCCGAGAGATCGAGCGCGAGTGCAAAAGGAAGATCCCATACCAGCCCCAAGGGAGCAACGTACGACCTAGGTACATGCCCCCTGCACCGCAGTATGGATCGACCGCTCCTACGTACCGCCCTGGTCAGCCACCACAGCAACGGCTCGTTGCACCGGCACCTCGTGTGCCCATGCCTCCTGCGCCCCGGCCTAACAATGGCGCTCCTGTTCAAAACCCCCGCCCCAACGCACCTGCTGCTGTAGGCAACAAGGCATGTTTTCCATGCGGGGAAGCAGGCCACTTCGCTAACCAGTGCCCGAAGAGAGGCCCTGGACAGCAAAGTAACGTGCCCAAGCAGAACCAGCGACCAAACGGAGGGGACCACCAAGGGAACCGTGGACCGCAGAACTATGCTCGTGGCCATGTTAACCATGTCACTGCTGAGGAAGCACAACAGGCTGAGGACGTCGCAATTGGTATGTTCCTTGCCAACTCCAACCCAGCCACCATTTTATTTGATTCCGGAGCATCACATTCCTTCATATCATCCGATTATGTTGCCAAGCATCATCTACCCGTATCCCACTTAGAATGTGCTATGTTAGTTAATTCTCCCGGAGGAGAAATGAGGACTAATATAGTATGTCCTAAAGTAAGCCTTAAAATAAGGGGGGTAGACTTCCTTGCCAACCTTATTGTCTTGGACTCCCACGGGATTGACATCATACTCGGAATGGACTGGTTAAGCAAGCACAATGGAGTAATCCAATGTGCTGAGAGGAGCGTGCAATTGACAAACGAACACGGTATCCGGGTCGAGTTTGAGTCAGCCCAGCAAGCGACCGAACGGGCGGATCTGAACTATGTTGAAGGAGTAACATTGGACAACATTCCAGTGGTTCAGGAATTTTCGGATGTGTTCCCGGAAGAACTTCCAGGTATGCCACCTGACCGGGACATTGAGTTTGCCATAGATTTGGTACCTGAAACTGCACCCATAGCTAAGAGACCATATAGGATGCCCGTCAACGAGTTAGTTGAACTCAAGCAGCAAATTCAAGAACAATTGGAGAAGGGTTTTATCTGTCCAAGTTCGTCACCGTGGGGAGCCCCGGTACTTTTCGTGGACAAGAAGGACGGAACCCAAAGAATGTGCGTGGACTACAGGTCTCTCAACGAGGTAACAATCAAGAATAAATACCCTCTGCCCCGTATAGAGGACCTGTTCGATCAAATGAAAGGAGCCCAAGTGTTCTCCAAGATTGATCTTCGGTCGGGATATTTCCAGCTGAAGATTAAGCCCTCTGATATACCTAAGACAGCCTTTCGGACGCGGTATGGTTCATACGAATATACCGTGATGTCTTTTGTATTGACGAATGCACCCGCATACTTTATGTACCTTATGAATAAGGTTTTCATGGAGTACATGGACAAGTTCGTCGTAGTTTTCATCGAGGACATTATGGTGTATTCAAAAAGTAAGGAGGAGCATGAAGAACATCTGAGATTGACCTTGCAGAAGTTGCGCGAGCATCAGTTGTATGCCAAGCTTAACAAGTGTCAATTTTGGCTAAGGGAAATATCCTTCCTAGGCCACATCATCTCCAAGGAAGGGGTATCGGTTGATCCTGGAAAGGTGAGTGATATTTTGAAGTGGGACCAACCGAGGAGCGTGAGGGATATTCGGAGTTTCCTTGGGATGGCAGGATACTATCGGCGCTTCATTAAAGACTTCTCTAAGATAGCAAAACCTATGATGGAGTTGCTAATGAAGGGAAAGGTCTATCAATGGACACAAGCCTGCCAAGAAAGTTTTGAGGAACTCAAGAAAAGGCTAACCACGGCACCAGTTCTGGTATTGCCAGACGTAAGCAAGAGCTTCGACATATATTGTGACGCATCCAGACAAGGGCTCGGATGTGTGCTCATGCAGGAAGGGCAAGTGGTAGCCTATGCCTCACGACAATTAAAGAAGCATGAGCTTAACTATCCTACTCATGATTTGGAGTTAGCAGCAGTGGTGCATGCATTGAAGATTTGGAGACATTATATCCTTGGTCATCGATGTGAGATCTATACGGATCATAAAAGCCTCAAGTACATATTTACACAAACAGACTTGAATTTGAGGCAACGTCGATGGTTAGAACTCATCAAGGTTTATGATGTGGGAATCAACTACCACCCCGGGAAGGCCAATGTGGTCGCTGACGCATTGAACAGAAAGGGAGCATGCCACCAACTCACGGTTCGGGAGCTACCACCCGAACTACGTAAAGAGTTCGAACAGTTACACCTCGGATTCTTGAATAACATGGAAATGATGGAAATCCACTCCTCATTGGAGCAAGAAATATGAAAGGGACAAGCAACGGACGAGGGGATTAAGGAGATCAAAGAAAGAATCCGACAAGGGGATAGAAAAGGATTTCAAGGAGGATAAAAAGGGTACGCTTTGGCTAGGAAAAAGGATTTGTGTGCCAAACATAAAACACCTTCGCGACATAATATTGAAGGAGGCACATGATTCACCCTATTCCATACACCCAGGGAGCACCAAAATGTACAAGGATTTGAAAACTTGCTATTGGTGGGATGGTATGAAGAGGGATATAGCCGAATACGTTGCCCTATGCGACACATGCCAACGGGTAAAAGCCGAACATCAAAAACCCGCTGGATTGTTGCAACCCTTGAAAATACCTGAATGGAAATGGGAGGACATCAGTATGGACTTCATTGTCGGATTGCCATGAACTCAGTCAGGATACGACTCCATCTGGGTCATTGTGGACCGGTTGACGAAGACCGCCCATTTTCTTCCGGTAAAGACAAGTTACAACGTTACACAGCTGGCAGAATTGTACATGGAGCAGATCGTGTGCCGTCATGGAGTTCCAAAGAGGATAATCTCAGATCGAGGTTCTCAGTTTACCTCTAGATTCTGGAGGAAGTTGCAGAAAGCCATGGGTACACGACTGGATTTTAGCTCTGCCTACCACCCACAAACAGATAGACAAACCGAAAGGACGAACCAAATTTTGGAAGACATGTTGAGAGCTTGCGCCTTGAAACATGGGCGTAGTTGGGATAGGAGTTTACCGTATGCCGAGTTCTCCTATAACAACAGCTATCAAGCTAGCTTGAAGATGTCGCCTTTCGAAGCCTTATATGGTAGACAGTGTAGAACGCCGCTGTTCTGGAACGAGACTGGAGAGAACCAGGTGTTTGGACCCGAAGTACTACAAGAGGCTGAAAAGCAAGTCCAAATAATACAGGAAAACTTAAAGGCTGCTCAGTCACGACAGAAAGGCTATGCGGACAATAGACGTAGAAAGTTGACCTTTGAAGTTGGAAACTTCGTATACCTTAAGGTATCGCCTATCCGAGGCCAACGACGTTTTAACGTCAAAGGCAAACTAGCGCCTCGCTACATCGGACCATTTAAGATTTTGGACAAGCGAGGAGAAGTAGCCTATCAACTAGAGCTCCCAAACCACCTCTCCGACGTACATGACGTGTTTCATGTATCCCAGCTCAAGAAGTGCTTGAGAATACCAGAGGAACAAGTGTCAATGGGAGAACTTAACCTTCAAGAGGACCTGACTTACGCAGAACACCCTGTCCGAATCTTGGACGTAAAGGAAATGGTCACCCGAAACAAGGTGATTCGATGGTGCAAGGTACAATGGAGCCATCACACTGAAGCTGAAGCTACATGGGAGCGAGAAGAGGATATCAAGGCAGAATTTCCCCATCTATTTTCTACTAACGAATCTCGAGGACGAGATTCAATTTAAGGGGGGTAGATTTGTGACACCCTCATCTCGGGTGTCAGCATATGTTCTTGTTTATGAAGAAGAAGAACATTTTTAGAAAAGAGGGAACAGAAACAAGTATCAAAAGGATAGCCAGTAAAGCTTTCTGAGAGCACCGAAGGCAACTTTCACGACCAGCAGACCACGTGGTGTGTTCGGAACTCATCCCCGAAGAGATTGGAGAGGTCCGACGCTAAACTGGATACGTGGCAGGCTCGGGGGGGTCACCTCCGCAATTGAAAAGAGGTCCGACCCTGTGGTACACGTGCTGCCCGCGGAGATAGCCTCTGCGGAAGAAGCAAAGGCATTTTTCATAAGACACGTGTCGTCCACGGAGCTAGTCCTCGCAGAAATCAGAGGACCATCCGCGCGGGATACGTGTCAGTCTCGGAGCTCATATCAGAGGAGTCCGGATCTATTCAACACGTGTCACCACCGGAGCTTATCTCCGGAGGTCCGTCGCTGCTAAACACGTGTCGACCTCGGGGCATGTCCCTGAGGGAGGGAAAGGCGGAAAGACCGGCACCCACACGTGGCGTGCGCGGAGCTCACCTCCGAAGAAGGGGGAGGTCTCGATCGATTGACACGCGGCACGACCGGAGCTCGTCTCTGTGGGAGAAGAGATACCAGGCTCGGAAGGACACATGGAGCCTCCGGAGCTCATCACCACGGAGGTAACGAGTTTTGGAGCGGCTGTTACGCATAAGGACACCGGTAAACAACGGGAACCGATCCAAACTCCACAATGTTGCCAAAGATAAGACAACAGGATCCAACAAGATCTGAAATAAACTTTTATTCGGGATCCAATCAGATTAGGACTCTTCTCTTCCCGATTATAAATAGAACCCAAAACCTCTGGCCGAAATCACGAACTTCTCTTTCAACTCCTGAGCCGACGACTTAGAGCCCTAGCCCTAACTCGCCGAGCAAAACATCGCCGAAAGCACAACAAGGGAGATCATCGGAGGAGAACCAAGCGGTCTGAGGAGGACCCCGAAGACAAGAAGAACGTGAGGTAGGACTTCAATACCACCTTACGACATCATGTTGTTCATCTCTTTGCATCTGTTCTTCGATTCCTTTCGAACAGAAGCATTTTCGTGGGAAGAACACTCGATGATCAGTTTGATCTAAAGACAAGATCATCGCCACGTTCATCTTTGATCTGAACACCTCTGACCATGCAAGCCATGCAAGAACATCAGATCAATCTAATAGAACTAATCGTAGGATAGTATGCATGTGCATCATCGCATCTAGTTTAGGGTTTGTGCGTAATATTGATTGCTGTGAATTTGTGTGCACATGAATCCTACATAGCAGGACAAACTCAGGAAGCTGTCTACGACGAGCTGCAGCAACAAGGTTTTGAGAATCAAGAACAACCGGAACCGCAAGAACAAGGCAAGTGCTCCTTGACCATGTTGATCCTATGTTTTGGGTAAAACTATTTTGTTTTGCGAAAAGGTGTGTGTGCTGAGTCAAACATGATGGGAACACCCTTTTTATAGGAGTTTACTAGTTTTGATTAAACCATCCTTGACGCCTGGGAAGTTTATGAGTTGGGTATGGTTTTCTTGTTTTATGCTTCGCTGAGTCCATGGGATTGGGAAGCGAGATAGATGCGTCTAGCTAACTGCATTCGTACTGATAATAAGTAACTGATGAGGTTAATAAACATGGATCGGAGGGAGATCTAGGAAAGCCTGGGTTTGTGAATGAGGTAGTATGAGAGGGTGGTTTTGCTTGCCGCAGATCTAAGGACTGGTTCATGCATGCACATGCCAGGATAACAGTGCCACCACAAGGCCAAGTATGGGTGCGGCTTAGCTGAGTAATTAGGTAAGTTGCTAGGATGTTATGGACTGTGGAAGGCGCGGGGAATGGGAGTCGAGTGAGGACTGCCCTGGGAACTGCATGGCACAAGAGGGGGCCCGTGGGTGGGAGAATTGGAGATTCTAGCCTGCCGGTGAAACCTTAGTGAGTCCATACATCTAGTAACCCCTTTGTAAAGGCTATTTTGTGATCTCTTGACCATAAACCGACGGTTGTGTACTGGTATAATGGAGGTTCTGCAGTCGCCGACGGGTGACGAAATCACAAACTTGTGGGTAAAGAGGTGCAAACTCTGTAGAGTCAAAAACTATCATGATAGCCGAGCTTACGGTCATGAGCACCTGGCTAAACTGCCATGATTAGATTGGAATGGTTATTGGGATGGTTATTGGGAAGGTTCTTGGTTATGATTATTGGTTATGGTTCGATTTGGGACTGTTGAGTCCGGGAGATGAGATGGTTGCATGACTGATGGGTCATGACATGAGATTGGTCTCGGTGCGAGACGTGGTTGTTTTATGAGGTGAGATGGTAGCGAATACGAGGAGGTATTCGTGAGTATGAATAAAAGATTGGTTAATGTTCGAATGGAACATGGAAAGCGATGGAGGTATGTTGGTAATTTAATACATGCTGGGATTACATTCATCTAAAGTTAAGATGCTGTTTTATCACGTTTTTATAAATCTGCTTTTCTGCAAATAAGCCTTTTATCACCTACCTTGTTTATGAGCTGCATATCATGTGTTATTCCCGCACTTGCTGAGTACATCATTGTACTCAAACTTGTATTATTATTTCTTCATCAACAGCAAGAGAAGACTACTATGAAGACCGAGTAGAGCATTATGGCGTGTGATCTGTTCTCAACCTTGCCTGTGGAGGGAGTAGGGATGGAGCCACTTCTGCTAAGTTTGCTTCCGCATTAGTTTTTGCTTCCGCATTTAAATAAGGACTTCCGCTGCATAGAAATAAGACTTCCGCTGTGAGCATGAGTCCAAGACTCATGAGGAATTGTAATAAACTCTGTTATTCATGGTAATATATAATCTGAATTCAGTTTGTGGAACGTATGTGTATGTGTGATGAACATCCTGGGAACACATATGCATTAGTTCTCGGTTCCGTGGTTTTCCACAGAATTGAGGGCGTCACAAGCTGCTCCTACACGCGCCCCGGCATGGAGCTGGACCTCCACGCCGTGCAGCAACAACTGGGAGAATCTCTGTGCTTCTTCGTCCAGCGGTTCTCCCAAGTACGCAGCACCATCCCCCACATCCCGGATGCATCAGTTGTGGTCGCATTCCGACATGGTGTGAGGGACAAGAAGATGCTCGAGAAGTTGGCCACCAGAGAGGTGCAAGACATCTCAGAGCTCTTCAGCCTGGCAGACAAGTGCGCCAGAGAAGAAGAAGGGCGTCACTGGCACGCACAGCCAGCCTCCGAAGCCGGAAGACAGCCTAAAGATGGCGGAGTTCAAGCTGTACTCCCGACCACGTCAGACAGTCAAGAGCCAAGCACAGACTGACTTCGTGGTCAGGTGGACGCCACCACCAAGCATCCCAGGGGGCCCCTGAAGGTGGAGAACCGGAGCCCTGATCACCGGTCTTCACCGAGCCCCAGTGGATGTTCTACCTCGACGGCGTGCTGCTCCTCATGCCAACGGGGGAGTGGTTTGGGTACCTTGGACCTATGCCATGTACCGTGCGCACCGTCGCCAACAACCTGTCAACGAGGACCTCCACCGGAGCCCCAGAGCTCCAAGGAGCCTTCGAAGGGACGTTGCCGCGACTAACAGCCCGGAGTGCCGACCGGGCGAAGGGGGCGAGACCAGCACCTTGAAGCTGATGGTCCTGGCGGCCATGCAGCCGTGGTGCCAGCCAAAGGATCGTATGCGCCTTGGGGACTCCGTGCTACCCAGCTACCAAGATCCAGAAGCTCAAGTAGCCCCGATGCATGGACCACGGAGGTCCGGGACTTCTTGAAAGACAACACCCTTCCTGATGAACGTGCATCCGCTGAACGGATTGTGCGGATGGCTAAGTGCTACGCGCTAGTATCTTTACTAGCATGGCGCCATGGCATCCTATTGCGGTGCATTACCCAGGAGGAAGGCTGCGACCCGCTCGCAGCAATCCATGGAGGCGAGTGCTGGGAAGCTCATCTTCCCACACGCTAGTCGATTAAGCCATCCGACATGGCTCCTACCGACCGAGAGCGACCTGGACACCGTCAAGCCGGTTAGGATATGTAAGGCGTGCCAGGTCAAGCCGAGCAGACCCACACAACCGGTGCAGACGCTGCACCAAGATCCGTCGGGGGATACCGGCTCCTCTATGTCGGGGGCCCGCCAGACTTCCAAGGGCCGGATCGTGGGAATTACCCTTCTACATGGTATGCGGGGCCGGAGCCATGCTTCCTCCCCGAGATCGCCATCGGGGTCCCCCCGTGTCCGAGCGTATGATGAAGCCACGCATGACCTGCTTTGCGTGAACATCTACCTCGTCATCGAGGCAAGATGGCAAGCAACGCTCCGGATCGCATGGAACCGGCGGGAGCCCCAGCGCTACCACCGCCGACCCGTGCATGGGAGCACGAGACAGACGCTCCGGCCCTACCTCAGTAAGTCCTACCACACTTACTCAGGTGTACATTTAAATTACGCATTAATTTATATGATCACCTCCCTGATCTCTAGATAGTGTACGTCCTCCGTACACTCGGCTCCACTTCCCTGTTCTCATGCCTAGTCGACATTTGCTATACTGCCGAGTGCGGCCGCGTTTAGGGTACCTGCCGATGGCCTTGGGGCCTCTCGGACCTCCCCCAGTTAGGGCACTGTGACACCAGTTGGTATCCTCCAGGAAAAGACCTACGCCAAAGCGAGAGGTCCATGAGCCTTGCTTTGCCCGGTCCTGCACCCAAAGCATGCGCACTCTGCCTCCCCTGCGCTACGGTCTGAGTACTAGGGACTAGACGGCTACACCCTAACTACGGCGGGAGCCAGACCCCCCGGACAAAAGGCACTGGATTGCCTAAGCCCCGTACACTGGCCCGGAACTGTAAGCCAAATAATAATAAGAGGCAGGAGGACCTCTGAGCAGTACCGGACCTCACCCCCTCAGCGGGGGTGAGCTCCGAAGCCGGACCTCGTCTCCCTCTTCTCAGAGGCGAGCAACGATGACCTCCAGACCTTGCGCCCTACACTGGGCTGAGGTCCGATGTCGGACGACACCCCTATCGCAGGGGCGATCTCTGAAGCCGGTCGCCACCCACAGGGGTGAACACCGAAGCTGGACCGTGCGCCCTACACTGGGCTGAGGTCCGATGCCGGATAACACCCCTATCGCAGGGGCGATCTCTGAAGCCGGTCACCACCTCCAGGGGTGAACACCGAAGCCGGACCGTGCGCCCTACACCGGGCTGAGGTCCAATGCTGGACGACACCCCTATCGTAGGGGCGATCTTCGAAGCCGGTCGCCACCCCCAGGTGTGAACACCGAAGCCGGATCGTGTGCCTTACACTGGGCTGAGGTCTGATGCCGGACGACACCCCTATCGCAGGGGCGATCTCCGAAGCCGGTCGCCACCCCCAACCGTGAATACCGAAGCTGGACCGTGCACCCTACACTGGGCTGAGGTCCGATGCCGGACGACACCGCTATCGCAGGGGCGATCTTCGAAGCCGGTCGCCACCCCCAGGGGTGAACACTGAAGCCGGACCGTGCGCCCTACACTGGACTGAGGTCCGATGCCGGACGACACCCCTATCGCAGGGGCAATCTCCGAAGCCGGTCGCCACCCCCAGGGGTGAACACCGAAGCCGGACCGTGCGCCCTACACTGGGCTGTGGTCCGATGCGGGACGACACACCTATCGCAGGGGCGATCTCTGAAGCCGGTCGCCACCCCCAGGGGTGAACACCGAATTTGGACTGTGCGCCCTACACTGGGCTGAGGTCCGATGCCGGACGACACCCCTATCGCAGGGGCGATCTCCGAAGCCGGTCGCCACCCCCAGGGGTGAACACCGAAGCTGGACCGTGCGCCCTACACTGGGCTGAGGTCCGATGCCGGACGACACCCCTATCGCAGGGGCGATCTCCGAAGCCGGTCGCCACCCCCAGGGGTGAACACCGAAGCCGGACCGTGCGCCCTACACCGGGCTGAGGTCCAATGCTGGACGACACCCCTATCGTAGGGGCGATCTCCGAAGCCGGTCGCCACCCCCAGGTGTGAACACCGAAGCCGGATCGTGTGCCTTACACTGGGCTGAGGTCTGATGCCGGACGACACCCCTATCGCAGGGGCGATCTCCGAAGCCGGTCGCCACCCCCAACCGTGAATACCGAAGCTGGACCGTGCACCCTACACTGGGCTGACGTCCGATGCCGGACGACACCGCTATCGCAGGGGCGATCTTCGAAGCCGGTCGCCACCCCCAGGGGTGAACACTGAAGCCGGACCGTGCGCCCTACACTGGACTGAGGTCCGATGCCGGACGACACCCCTATCGCAGGGGCAATCTCCGAAGCCGGTCGCCACCCCCAGGGGTGAACACCGAAGCCGGACCGTGCGCCCTACACTGGGCTGTGGTCCGATGCGGGACGACACCCCTATCGCAGGGGCGATCTCTGAAGCCGGTCGCCACCCCCAGGGGTGAACACCGAATTTGGACTGTGCGCCCTACACTGGGCTGAGGTCCGATGCCGGACGACACCCCTATCGCAGGGGCGATCTCCGAAGCCGGTCGCCACCCCCAGGGGTGAACACCGAAGCTGGACCGTGCGCCCTACACTGGGCTGAGGTCCGATGCCGGACGACACCCCTATCGCAGGAGCGATCTCCGAAGCCAGTCGCCACCCCCAGGGGTGAACACCGAAGCCGGACCGTGCGCCCTACACTGGGCTGAGGTCCGATGCCGGATGACACCCCTATCGCAGGGGCGATCTCCGAAGACCGGTCGCCACCCCCAGTAGTGAACACCGAAGCCGGATCGTGTGCCTTACACTGGGCTGAGGTCTGATGCCGGACGACACCCCTATCGCAGGGGCGATCTCCGAAGCCGGTCGCCACCCCCAACCGTGAATACCGAAGCTGGACCGTGCACCCTACACTGGGCTGAGGTCCGATGCCGGACGACACCGCTATCGCAGGGGCGATCTTCGAAGCCGGTCGCCACCCCCAGGGGTGAACACTGAAGCCGGACCGTGCGCCCTACACTGGACTGAGGTCCGATGCCGGACGACACCCCTATCGCAGGGGCAATCTCCGAAGCCGGTCGCCACCCCCAGGGGTGAACACCGAAGCCGGACCGTGTGCCCTACACTGGGCTGTGGTCCGATGCGGGACGACACCCCTATCGCAGGGGCGATCTCTGAAGCCGGTCGCCACCCCCAGGGGTGAACACCGAATTTGGACTGTGCGCCCTACACTGGGCTGAGGTCCGATGCCGGACGACACCCCTATCGCAGGGGCGATCTCCGAAGCCGGTCGCCACCCCCAGGGGTGAACACCGAAGCTGGACCGTGCGCCCTACACTGGGCTGAGGTCCGATGCCGGACGACACCCCTATTGTAGGGGCGATCTCCGAAGCCGGTCGCCACCCCCAGGGGTGAACACCGAAGCCGGACCGTGCGCCCTACACTGGGCTGAGGTCCGATGCCGGATGACACCCCTATCGCAGGGGCGATCTCCGAAGACCGGTCGCCACCCCCAGGAGTGAACACCGAAGCCGGACCCTGCCTTCTCCTCAGAGGCGAGCCCCGATGCCGGACCTCACCCTCTACTCAGAGGCTGAGTTCTGATGACATCCGGACCTCACGCCCACCACTGGCCTGAGCTCCGATGCCGGCCCTCGCCCTCTCCTCAGAGGCGAGCCCCGATGCCGGACCTCACCCTCTCCTTAGAGGCTGAGCTCCGATGACCTCCGGACCTCATGCCCACCGCTGGCCTGAGCTCCGATGCCAGCCCTCGCCCTCTCCTCAAAGGCCAGTCCCGATGCCGGACCACTACCTCTCCACAGAGGCAAGCTCTGAAGCCGGACCTCCCCCTTCCGCAGGGCTGAGCTCCGATGCCAGACCTCACCCCCTCAGCAGGGGTGACCTCTGATGCCGGTCTGCACCCCCTCCACAGGGGTAAGTACCAAAGCCGGACCTCCCCCTTTCATAAGGGCTGAGCCCCGATGTCAAGCTTCACCCTCTCCTCAGAAGCTGAACTCCGAAGCCATCGAGACCCTACCAGCGCAGGGAGTACTCATGATAAGAAGGTGCGCGGGAAGAAGAAGGTCCCACCTCGGGCTCGTTACCTCCCCCAGGATGTGCCCGGGGGCCACTGTCGGTACCCTCAATACCGGGTACCCCCGTGCACAGGGTGAAACTGCCTAAGGACCTCGCCCCCTCCGCACGGGCGGGCTCCGAAGGCGCCACGTGTCCGGCAGGGCCGGGGCTCCCCTCTCCTCAGAGGATAGCTCCGAGTCTGCCACGTGGCCCAGAAGACTGGACCTCACCCCCTCCCGCAGGGGCGAGCTCCCAAGGAGCCACGTGGCCAGCGGGGCCAAAGCTCCCCTCCCTTGGAGGATAGCTCCGGGTCCGCCACGTGGCGAGCAGAGCCGGACCTCCTCCCCTCCGCGGGGGTGAGCTATGAAGGCTCCACGTGTCCATCAGGGCCGGAGCTCCCCCCACTCCTCAGAGGAGGGCTCTGGGCCCGACACGTGGCCAGCAGAGCAGCGCTGCCCGCCCGGTGCGATAGGTGTAAGGAAATAGGGATGCACTACTCTAGCAATTCAACCGTATCACCCAGGAAACATGCGAGTAAGAAGGTCATGGATCCTTACCACTAGACGCGCAGCGCAGCGGATCGTAGATGCGCGTCGTAGCCGGTCAGCGCAACAGCAGCGCCTCCACGGAGTCCACACGTACAGGGAGGAACGCCGTGCGTCGGTGTGCTAGCACCGTGCGCGCGGCAGGGGTTTCGGCGGCTGACCTGTGAGGGGCGGCGGCTGGGACTGCTATATGGTGGAGTCCTCTGTCCCTAACCCTACCCCTCATATTTATAGGCGCGCTAATGGGCTTTTAGGTCACAGGCCCATTAGTACCCTAATTTCATATGGATCAAATATCCATCAGGCCTTTATCCGAATTGTTATGATTGCCTCTTGGGCATATCACCAACAATCTCCCACTTGCACTAGAGACAATCATATAGCAAAGTTTTTCAATATTCCATCCCCTTAAGTGTGTGACCCGTTAGGTTCATGTACAGTCGGTTATGAATGAAAACCGTTTTCAAACACAAGTCAGTAGAGGTACCTAGCAGGACATACTGACTCCCGAATGTACATAAAGATCATATCGGCTGAACCTAGATACATTCACATGCTAATTCCTTTGCCACACGATACCAGTCAAGCTCAAGGCGAGATACGTGCCATCCTTGTGATAGCTCGACCATTCACTCGATCAAATAGTGGATTCAATCTATGACTAACTTTTAGTGATAATGATTAACTCTTTAATCATTTTGGCATGGCCATGCACTTTCAATCCAACTATCTCGAGGGGCCCAGAGATATCTCTCCTGTTATTTAGGAGGGGCAAATCCCATCTTGATCCGCACACATCTCATTCCATGCTTCATCATGCACCTGAAGACTATTTTTATGACCACCCAGTTATGGAGTAGCGTTTGATAGTTTCAAAGTGCACAACTACACATAGTGAGAAACAATGGCGATCTCAGGTCAAAGAATCTAGCAGGTGTATCACTCAACATCAACTGATGGCACATATGTAAATAACAATCCCAAGAGTGTCTCGGAATGGGTCTATCCAACACCATGTTCACTAACATGTGTTCACATTATTAATTTGATATCTCCATATCTATGATCTGTGAAACGTGATCATCAATTAATACATGTGGTAGTCTGCGTACTATCGTTATCTCATATAACGATGTAGACTAGGGATCATTTTGAGTAACATTATAATTAACAAAGAGTCTCACAAACAAGTCACATACTTGATGATCAATGTGAATAATAGTTACTCCAATAGTACATAAACATAGCTATGACACATGTCTCCCACTACACACTAGGATCACTGATGTAAGTATCTAATACCCATAGATCTCGTGTGTGTCTCATGCTTTGATTGTGGAAGAGGCTTTGTCAACGGATCTTCCATATTCAAATCCGTATGCACCTTGCATATATTCACATCACCTCGGTCGATAATCTCTCGAATCAGATGATAGCGTCGTAGTATATGTTTGGATCTTTTGTGTGATCTAGGCTCCTTTGCCTGTGCAATGGCTCCATTATTGTCGCAATAGAGATCCACAGGTCCGGACGCACTAGGAACAACACCTAACTCAGAAACAAATTTTCTGATTCAAATAGCTTCCTTTGCAGCTTCGGAAGCTGCAATATACTCCGCCTCCGTCGTTGAATCTGCTACTGTGTCTTGCTTGGAACTTTTCTAGCTCACTGCCCCTCCATTGAGGCAGAACACAAAACCGGATTGCGATCTAGAGTCATCCTTGTCTCTTTGGAAGCTAGCGTCGGTGTAACCTCTTACAACGAGTTCTTCTTCACCTCCAAACACTAGGAATACATCCTTAGTTCTTCTCAAGTACTTAAGAATGTTTTTGACAACTGTCCAATGAGCCTCACCATAACCTGATTGATACCTGCTTGTAACACTTAGAGCATAAGATACATCTGGGCGTGTACACAACATGGCATACATGATAGATCCAATAGCCGAAGCATAAGGAATCGCTCTCATCCTCTTTTGCTCATCAGGCGTCGAAGGACACTGACTTTTGCTTAGAGTGATGCCATGTGACATTGGCAAGAAACCTTTCTTAGAATCTTCCATATTGAACCGATTCAATATCTTGTCAATATATGTGTCTTGGCTTAATCCAATTAACCTTTTAGATCTATCTCTATAGATCTTTATGCCCAAAATGTACGCTGCCTCTCCTAAATCCTTCATTGAGAAACTTTTCCTTAATGAGGATTTAACAGCATCTAGTACTGGAATGTCATTTCCGATCAACAATATGTCATCTACATATGGGACCAGAAATATAAGTGCACTCCCACTAACCTTCTTGTAAATACAAGGTTCTTCTACGTTCTTGATGAAACCAAACCCTTTGACCACTTCATCAAAACGTAGATTCCAACTCCGAGATGCTTGCTTCAGTCCATAGATGGACTTTTGAAATTTGTATATTTTTCTAGCATTTTTAGGATCGACAAAACCCTCAGGTTGTGTCATGTACACATCCTCAGTCAGACTCCCATTAAGAAAGGCTGTTTTGACATCCATCTGCCATATTTCATAATCAAAATATGCAGCATTGCTAGGAGAATCCGAACAGACTTTACCATAGCGACGGGCGAAAATGTTTCATCATAATCAACACCTTGAATTTGTTTGAAACCTTTCGCCACCAATCGTGCTTTGTAGATGTGAACTTTTCCATCCATATCAGTCTTTTTCTTGAAAATCCATTTGCAATCGATCGGTCTCACACCATCAATTGGATCAACCAAGTTCCAAACTTGATTGTCATGCATGGATTCTATTTCGGATTCCATGGCTCCAAGCCATTTCTCAGAGTCGGGTCCCATTGTTGCTTCAGTGTAGGTCACAGGCTCATTATTGTCCAACAATACCATGTCCTGTGGTTCCGTGGTTAGGAGTGTCAACTTTTCAGTTGCACGAAGTACTCTTGTAGACCTTCGTGGGGCTTGTGTTTCATGAAGTGGTTGTACAACATCTTGTACATCCTGTATAGGATTAGAGGGTGCCGAAACATTTTCAGATATTTCTTGAATTTCTTCAAGATGCACCTTGCTCCCACTAACTCCTTTTGAGAGAAACTCTTTCTCCAAGAAGACACCATTGCGAGCAGTAAACACTTTACCCTCCGTTTTATTATAAAAATAATATCCTTTGGTTTCCCTAGGATATCCCACAAAGAAGCATTTGTCTGATTTGGGAGTAAGTTTGTCTGACGTCAAACGTTTGACATAAGCATCACATCCCCAAACTTTGAGGAAAGACAATCCGGGACGTTTCCCAGTCCACATCTCATATGGTGTCTTCTCAACAGACTTAGTTGGGACTCTGTTTAGTGTAAGCGCAGCAGTTTCAAGAGCATAACCCCAAAAGGATAGTGGAAGATCAGTCTGGCTCATCATCGCCTAACCATGTCTAACAAGGTTCGGTTCCTCCGCTCGGACACCCCATTCCATTGGGGCGTTCCAGGTGGGGTCAACTGTGGAACAATTCCACATTGTTTTAAATGATCATAAAATTCATGGCTCAAATATTCACCCCACGATCAGACCGTTGAAGTTTAAATGTCTTGCCCAACTGATTTTGTACTTCATTCTGAAATTCTTTGAACTTTTCAAAAGATTCAGACTTGTGCCTCATTAGATAGACATATCCATATCTACTAAAGTCATCGGTAAAAGTAATGAAATACTGAAAACCACCTCTAGCTACCGAACTCATTGGTCCACATACATCAGTATGTATTAGTCCCAACAATTCACTTGCCCTCTCACTTTGACCAGTGAAGGGTGCTTTGGTCATCTTCCCAAGCAAACAAGACTCGCATGTGTCAAGTGATTCAAAATAAAATGAACTTAACAAACCATCTTTATGGAGTTTCTCAATGTGTTTCTCATTTATATGACCTAAGCGACAATGCCAAATAAAAGTGGGATTTAGATCATTTCGTCGAGCCCTTTTTGTATTAATGTTATAGACTGTTTTATCCTCAAGATCAAGAACATATAATCCATTCACTAATAGACATTGAGCATATAAAATATTATTACAATAAATAGAACAACATTTGTTCTTTATTATAATCTCATAACCATTAACTTCTTCCAAACATGAAGAAGATATAATGTTCTTGCTCAAAGAAGGAATGCAATAACAATTATTTAATTCCAAAACTAATCCTGAGGGTAATGACAAGTGATAAGTTCCGACAGCTATGACAGCAACCTTTGCTCCATTGCCGACCTGAACATCCAACTAGCCTTTTACAAATCTTCTAGTCTCACTTAGACCCTGCAACAATTTGCAAGTGTAAATCATTGATCCGGTATCAAATACCCATGATTCACTAGAAGATGTAGCAATATTGATTTCTATAACATTTATACCTGAAGTGGAAGTCCCACTCCCTTTCTTCTTCTTATCCTCCAAGTACTTCTTGCAGTTCCTAGACCAATGCCCCTTAGCATGACAGTGGAAGCATTCATCATTAGGAGAAGGGTCTGATTTGCCCTTTGGCTTTGAGCTTGAAGACTCATTGGGAACCTTTCCCTTGCCTTTAGGATGCATCACACGCTTCCTTTTTTTATTCTCCTTTTGAACCATCATCACATGAGTGGTGTTTTTCTTAATGCTTTCCTCGGCTGTTTTAAGCATCCCATGCAATTCAGCCAACGTTTTCTCCATGCCATTCATTTGATAATTCAATATAAATGGCTCACAGCTCGGTGGGAGTGACTGGAGAATAACGTCAATAGCCAGGTCATCCTTGAGTTCAGAACCAAGTTTGTCCAAAGTCTCAATGTAACCAATCATCTTGATTACATGGGGACTGACCGGGCTACCTTCTGCCAGCTTGCATGAGAACAAGGACTTTGAGATGTTGTACCTCTCAGCCCTTGCTTGGTTCTCAAACATTCCACGTAGTCCCTGAATCATAGAATAAGCATCTGCATGCTCATATTGTTTCTGTAGATCAGGGGACATTGTGGCAAGCATGAGGCAGCTTGCATTAAGCGCATCATCGCAGTGCTTCTCATAAGTCCTGCGAGTTGCGGCATTTGCACCATCGGGGAGGTCATTGGGGTATGGTTGCTCAAGAACATACTCAATTTTCTCTTGCCTGTGAACAATTCTCAGTTTGCGGTACCAATCAATAAAGTTAGCTCCATTGAGCTTTTCTTTCTCAAGCACAGATCGCAAATTGAAACCGGAATTGTTACTAGCAGACATGATCTACAATAGAAAATAAATATGCAAGGTTTTAGCACTATGTTATGTACCAATCTTTTATTAACAGTTTAATAAAAGACACCACCACTATATGAGCATCGTCCTCCCTCTAACTACATATAGTGGTCCAAGATCCATATTCACTAATTCCTAGTGAGCTTTGGCTTCACTGCTAGAAAATTAGTGACATAGGTAAACAACCATTGTTAATCATATCTCTATATGATTCTTGTTTGTTGGGTGACATCCAATGCCCCGGCTCCCAACACTATGCCATAAAGCCCAAGACCGTTTTGATAGCTTTGTTGAGTAAACCAATACTATGCATGTGAATGTCCAACATTCACCCTATTCATTATGATAGATGACAGTATTTTGCTTTGGCAGACCTGCCATACAACGATCAAAACAACATAAGTGCAGCTATAGGTAAATGGCATCAAATACTCAACTTTTCCGAGGGAAGCTATTCTATCATGACAAAACATCCACCATATGAAAAGCATGAAAAGAATAGTAAAACATCACAGGCATACGATCATATCATATATGTGAATAGTATGGCCTTTAGTATCATAGTGGTCTCCATCACCATGGTTCCATCATGATCTACACCGCCATGTCTTCTTTCTTATGGTGATCACCATCGCCATCATGCTTGAGGTTTCTCAATGAATATAAAAGAAGCTAATACATCTAACAGCTATCAAATAAATTACATTAGAGATCAGGCATCACAGGGCGACATGCAGGTTGTTATACAAATATGTGACAACCTCAACCTGGTTGTGTTAAATTTGCAACACCAAACGGAATTACATAGATCGCATCTATGAAATCACTATGAAAATCTCATCGAATTGATCAGATCAACCCGAATCTGAGCCATTCAGAATGCCTCAATTTTCATTGTGACTGGTTATCCACGAGAAGATCGCGACACATGACCGTGATCTGTTGGCTCAATCTGTTAGCTATGTACACTATTAGTCCCGATGGTGATTCCAGCCAGTAGGGACAGGTTGCGCACACAGCACAGAAGGAGCACAAACTAATCATTTAGTCATATGATGGCAATCTACTCTAACCAATTCCAAACCCCAAAAGCCGAACTATAAAAATTCATCATATGAACTTGTCTACAGTAGATCGCATCTAAGATCCAGACCAAAAACTACGCAAGTCGGCTCTGGTACCACTGTAGGGAAATAGGGATGCGCTACTCTAGCAATTCGACCGTATCACCCAGGAAACATGCGAGTAAGAAGGTCATGGATCGTTACCACTAGACGCTCAGCGCAGCGGATCGTAGATGCACGTCGTAGCCGATCAGCACAGCAGTAACAGCAGCGCCTCCACGGAGTCCACACGTACAGGGAGGAACGCCGTGCGTCGGTGTGCTAGCACCGTGCGCGCGGCAGGGGTTTCGGCGGCTGACCTGTGAGGGGCGGCGGCTGGGACTGCTATCTGGTGGAGTCCTCTGTCCCTAACCCTACCCCTCATATTTATAGGCACGCTAATGGGCTTTTAGGTCACAGGCCCATTAGTACCCTAATTTCATATGGATCAAATATCCATCAGGCCTTTATCCGAATTGTTATGATTGCCTCTTGGGCATATCACCAACAATAGGCAGCGGGAGTAAAGGCACGCCATGCCTTTACCGTACAAACCATTCAAGACCCGTGCCTTCCCAAGACGAAGGGGCGCGGCGCACGCATGTCAGGAGGCGCTGTGACTAGTCACAGCGAGACAGCCGTACAGTGTCCGAAGCTGCAGACCATTGAAGGCAGCGACAAGACCGGACAAGACATGCCCTGCCGCCCCTGCCATCGCCAACGACTACAAGCTACACCTAGCCTGCGGCATGGGCAGGGCGGCAGGACGAGGACCTCGACGCCAGCGCCAAGGCATAGCTGGTTGGAAATCGCCCCGTGGCCACCTGTCGGCTCCCCGGGGCCCACCTTGTAAGCTACTCGAGCCTTGGACTTTAAAAGGCTCGGGTAGGCAACGTTACAAGGGGCCGGCACTTGGCCCAGGTCCCTCTAGGTCATCCACACACTCAAGGAAACCAGTGCTCCGAGCACTCCCGTGGATGTAGGGTTTTACGCTCCGGCGACCCGAACCACGTAAATCCCCGTGTCAACCATCTCCTTCCTTTGTCCACTCCGGCGAGACCCTTGCGAGAGGACTAGCCCCGCCTAAAAAAGAACCTCCGCGGGCTGCCCTGAGCAGGCCCGGGGGAAGTGTCGACCGCAGACGCTTCGACAACATGTAATCCACAAATTGAATTCAGAATATAATCACGAATAAATAGTGTTTAAGTAATTTATTACAATGACTCAATGTCTCACTCATGAATATCTAACTTATTCTTGCAGCGGAAGACTCTAAACGACAGCGGAAAATGGCTAAGACAGAAGGCTCCAACTTCAACTCCACAGGCATGTTGACGGTAGTGCGCACGCCTAGTACTCCACATGTTCCTCGAAGTACTCTTCTCCTGTAGCTGATGTATATGTGGGAATGCAAGGGTGAGTACATGTCATACTCAGCAAGTGCGGGAAAAGTATGACATGTAGCTAACAACAAGGTAGGCAATAAAAGGCTCATTGCAGCAACCAAATTTTATTTCATAAACAAGGTAAAACAGCAACTATCTCTAGATGAGTTTAATCCCAACATAACCAAGTAATTCAGCAACATTCTTTAATCATAATTCACCATTTATCATGCTTTAACCAGCCAATGATCTTTCTCAAATTCATCTCATACTCATAAATATTCATAACCATCTCATATTCATATAACCGAAACCAAACTCATTTTCATGACCCTAAACAGTCCAAAAACAAATCCCAATGATCATACCACAACCATACAGAATAACCATCCCAAGTTTTGCCTCTAATCATGGAAGTTGGCTAGGTGCTTGTGACCGGAAGCACGGCTATCATGATAGTTTTACACTCTGCAGAGGTGGCATCACTTTACCCACAAGTTTGTGATTTTGAAAACCATCGGTGACTAGAAAGAACCTCCATTATACCAGTACACAACCGCCAGTGTATGGCCAAGAGATCACAAAATAGCATTTACAAAGGGGCTACTAGGATGTACGGACCCACTGAGGTTTCACCGGCAGGCTCGAATCTCCATTCTCCCACCCATGGGCCCCCTCTTGTGCCATGCAGTTCCCAAGGCAGTCCCTCTCGACTCCCATTCCCCAAGCCATCCAACGGTCCATAACAAACTAGCAACACACCTAATTAGTCAGCTAAGCCGCACCCATATTTGGCCTTGTGGTGGTACTGTTTTCCTGGCATGTGCTCGCATGAACTGGTCCTTAGATCTACGACAAGAAAACCACCATCTCATTCAGCATCATCCATGAACCAAGCTTGCCTAGATCTCCCCGATTCGATGCTCATTAACATAATCAAGTTCTCATCATCATTATTCATATGAGTGCAGTAGCTAACCATGTTTTAATTCAGCTTCCCGTATCCCGTAATTTAAGGGAAGCAAAAAGGTAAAACGACCATACCCGACTCATAAACTTTCTCGGCGACAAGGATGGTTAACAAAACTAGTCAACTCCTATAAAAAGGGTGTCCCATCAAGTTGACTCAAGCATACGAGTTTTCGCAAATAAAACAGTTTCAAAAACATAGGATCAATATGGTCAAGGGGCACTTGCCTTGCTCCCGTGGTTCGTGTTGCTCAGGCGTTTCGAAGTCTTGGTGCTGTAGATCCTCGTAGATGGCCTCTTGAGCTTGTCCATCTACTCAACACCACACACATACAAGATTTACAGCAATTAATTATCATGCACAATCTTTACTCAAGATGCAATGAGGTGGATGAATGCAAATCCTATAGTGCAGTTTTATAAAACCAGTTTGTACGTGTTCTTGCATGTTTTAGTGGCTTTCATGGGGTTTTATGATGAACAAGGGTGTAGGGATCAAGTGTGTATGTGGTGATGATCTTGACACAAGATCTAGATCAATTCCACCATCAAAAATCGATCAAAACATGATCTATCCATATGCAAAAGTTTCTGCTCGAAGGGGGCGAAGAAAAAGGATGAGTTGAAACAGCGGCGACGTCGTAAGATGGGTAATGAAGACCTACCTCACTTATCCCTTGCTGCAGGGCCTCCCTCCTAGCAATGGCAGCATCGGAGGATTTTCCGTGGAGAATTATGGGGCTGCGAGTAGGGCAGAACGTCGGGGGCTTCTTTTCCGGTGACGGGGAGGCGTGACGGGTCTCGACGGCGGCCAAATTCTGGAAAGAGGGGGGACTTGGCGACTTGGCAGCAAGGAAGGGGGCTTGGCAGCAGGGGGGGATGATCAAAAGAGAGAGGGGTGCGGCCAGGAGGTGGGGGTTATATTTATAAGGGGGAAAAAGAGTCCTAGGGGAAACAAAGAGTCCTAGAAGTATGGGACTCAACCAAAGAGTCCTAGGGGTGGGGGACAAAGAGTCCTAGAGGTGTGGGACTTAACCAAGGAGTCCTAAAGGTGGAGGACCTAACCAAAGAGTCCTAAAGGTGAGGGACTTAACCAAGGAGTCCTAAAGGTGGGGAACTTAACTAAAGAGTCCTAGAGGTGGGGGACTAGGGCTCCCCCTCAAGGGCTGCGGCCAAGGGGTCTCCCCCCTTAATTTGGTGCGGCCAATTTGGGGGAAATTCCCCCCAAATGTGAGGGAAATTCACCCTAGGGGAATTTTGGGGAATTCGGGGAAAATCAGGAAAAATTGGGAAGAATTTGGGAATTTTTGGGAAGGGGGAAATTTTGGGAACTTGGGGAAAATTTTGAAGAAATTTGGGAATGGCTCATTTCAGCTATCTTATTTCTATTTCTCTCCATTTCTATGTCCCTTTCTCCATTTCTATATTCCCGTATCCATTTCTATGTCCCTTTCTCCATTTCTATATTACCTTCTCCATTTCTATGGTTCTTTCTCCATTTCTATGGTTCTTTCTCCATTTCTGTGGTTCTTTCTTCATTTCTATGGTTCTTTCTCCATTTCTTGGGTTCTTTCTCCATTTCTACTTCTTTTCAAATGCTTCTCTACATGAAAAATGTATGCATTGCATGGTAATGAATTTGAGGGTGTTACAGTTACAGCACTGGAGAAGCTTCAGGCCCTAGCAGCTTCAAAGGAGGAAGCCCTCGGGGATGTTGGGACAAGCAAGGAGCCACCCAGCACACGAAAGATTGGCTCATCCTCTGCGCCCCGCATATGGCCCTCGGGTGCGGAGGAGATCCCGGTCAGGGTTATCCAGATAGGCGAGGGCGCTGTCCAGACCACCCACATTGCGGGAAACTTGGGTAGCAAATAGGAACTCACGCTCATCACCTTCGTCTAGGCTAATGTCGATGTGTTTGCTTGGAAACCATCGCAAATGCCTGGGATCCCCAGGAAGCTGATTGAGCACCATCTGAAGATCCACCCCGACGCTAAACCGGTGATGCAGAAGTCTCGGAAGCAGTCCATCGAGCGGCAACACTTCATTCTTAAAGAGATCAAGAACCTGCTCGACGCCGGCTTCATCCGAGAGGTCCACCACCCGATATGGTTGGCCAACCCCGTTGTGGTACCCAAAGCCGGCTGGAAGCTGTGGATGTGCATCGACTACACCAGTCTAAACAAGGCATGTCCTAAAGACCCCTTTCCCCTCCCATGAATAGATCAAATTGTAGATTCTACTTCTAGTTGTGATTTGTTGTGCTTCCTGGATGCTTATTCCGGTTTTCATCAAATACCTATGTCCAAGGAAGATGAAGAGCACACTGCTTTCATAATAGTACATGGTATGTCTCTATGCCTTTATTGTTATGTCTCTATGCCATGCGGCCTTAAAAATGCCCTGCCTACCTTTGTGCGTCCCATGCATAAGACATTCGGGGATCTGATAAGGAAACTAGTGGAGGTGTACGTTGATGACATTGTGGTGAAGGTTAAATCACATACATCTCTGTTGGACAACTTAGCCTTAGTCTTCGATAAGTTACGTGCTACTGGAACAAAATTAAACCCAGATAAGTGCGTATTCGGAGTTCCTGTCGGGAAGCTTCTTGGTTTTTTGGTCTTGCACTGAGGAATCGAGGCTAACCCCGACAAGATCAAGCCTATAGAGATGATGCAACCCCCCACCCGAGTCAAAGACGTCCAGAAGCTCAACGGGTGCCTGGCCGCACTCAGTCGTTTTATCTCCCGACTAGCAGAGCGTGCCCTCCCATTCTTTAAGCTTCTGCGGAAGTCCGAACTTTTTATCTGGACCGAAGAGGCTGACAAGGCGTTCCAAGAGCTAAAGCAGTACCTCACCTCGCTACCGATCATGGTCGCCCAGAGCCGGGTGAGCATCTGCTGCTCTATACTTCCGCAAAGGAAGAAGTTGTCACCATGGTCCGGGTCGCTGAACAGCTAGAACCTCAGCGACCCCAAGCACCAAGCGGAGAGCCTACGGCTGGTCGCCAATCTCAGAGCCTGGGTCTAGCGGAGGAGCCTGACGTAAACCCGGCCCAGGATGCTCCCGGGTCCCAGCTCCCGGGGCCAGACACCTAGGTCAAGAACTTGTAGACCTCTTGCCAATGGGAGAAAGTGTTCTGGACCCCCCCGGGAGGGTCTGGACCACCCAGCGACCAGTCTACTACATCATCAAGGTCCTCCACGATGCTAAGACGCGGTATTCGGAGGTTCATAAGTTGCTCTTTGCAGTGCTGATAGCGTCTAGGAAGCTCCGCCACTACTTCCAAGCACACAACGTGTCGGTAGTGATGACTTACCCACTGAAGGCAGTACTCCACAGCCCCAACACAACGGGGAACATAGCAAAATGGGCAGCTGAGCTGGCGGAGTTTTACCTCAACTTCTTACCGCGCCACACCATCAAGAGCCAGGCGCTGGCAGACCCCGCCACCATGCCGTCCAGGGGGTAAGACATCAGTGATTTGGATCCCAGACCTCCGATGCTCACCGGACCCCACTGGACGATCTACTTCGACGGTTCCTCGCGAAAGCAGGGAGCCGGAGCAGGGGTCCTGCTCAGCTAACCAGTGTGGGATTAGTTCAAGTACATGGTGCACCTCGACTTCAAGGCTACAAACAACATGGCGGAATATGAAGCTCTCATATTCGGGATGAGTACCGCCTTGTCTCTAGGCGTACGATAGATGCTGGTCAAAGGAGATTCTCAGCTTGTCATCAAACAGGTCAGGCGTGAGTGCTCCTGTAATGACCCTCAACTGGCTGCCTACCTTATCCATGGGGAGAAGATGGAGAAGGAGTTCCATGCCTTGGAGTTGTGCCATATCCCCCGTGCCGACAATGCGGTAGTAGATGACCTTTCCACAAAAGCCTCTACACGGGCCACAGTTCCTGAAGGCGTGTTTGAAAGGAAGCTACAGCGTCCAATAGCCTGGACTGCTGAACTAGGCGAAGGGGGCGAGTCCAGCACCTCGAAGCTGGCAGTCCCTGCGGCCCTGCAACCATGGCACCCGCCATGGATCGTATGCATCACTAGGGACTCCATGCAAGCCGGCACCCAAGATCCAAATGCTCAAGCAGGACCCAATGCATGGATCACGGAGATCTGGCCTACTTAAAATAAAATATCCTTCCTGATGAACATGTATCCGCTGAACGGATCATTCCTATGGCTAAAAGATACACACTGGTGGATGGGGATCTCTACCGGTGTGGTGCCAACAACATTCTATTTGGTGCATAATCCGGGAGGAGGGCTGCTCGCTGCTCATAGAGATCCATGGAGGCGAGTGCCGAAACCACGTTTCGTCCCGCACGCTGGTCGGTAAATCCTTTCGGCATGGCTTCTACTGGCTGCCAGCTCTTGTGAATGCCGTCGAGCTTGTCAAGAGATGCAAGGCGAGACAGTTCCATGCTAAGCAGATCCACATGCTAAGAAGATCCACACACCGGCCCAGACGCTGTAGATGATCCCGTATTCATGGCCATTTGCAGTATGGGGGCTGGATATCCTGGGGCCGTTCCCCAGGGCCTTCGGAGGGTACCGGTACCTGTATTCGCCATAGAAAAGTTCACCAAGTGGCCGGAAGCAACCCCTATAGTCACCATCAACAAGCAGTCTGCAGTAAAATTCATCAAGTCAGTAATTTGCAGGTTTGGGGTCCCGAACAGGATCATTACTGACAACGGGACCCACTTCACCAGTGCAGCATTTCAAGGATACTGCGAAGATCTTGGTATCCAGTCTGTTATGCGTCCGTTGCCCACCTAGAGAGCAACGACCAGGTCGAGAGAGCCAATGCTGAGATACTCGGGGGCTCAGGACACGTACCTACACTGACCTGGAAAAGCATGGTGCCAACTGGACTGAGGAGCTTCCGTGCGCACTATGGGCTAGCCGGACATCACCCAACCGAGCCACAGGGGAGACTCCCTTCTTCCTGATCTATGGAGCTGAGGCTGTCCTCCCTCCGGAGGTCACCTTGGGCTCCCCTCGTGTCACAACATACGAAGAAGCCACGCAGGACCAGGCCCGGCGTGAAGATCTCGAGCTCATCGACGAGCACAGATGGCAGGCTACAATCCGGAATGCGCGGTACCGCCAGGCGCTCCAACATTATCACCAGCGGTCCGTAAGGAGCAGAGAACTGCAGGTCGGTAACCTCGTGCTCCGACGAATACTTACCCGGGAGGGGTCTAACAAGCTTTCCCCCCATTGGGAAGGACCCTTCCAGGTGACGCAAGTATGCCGACCAGGATGCGTCTGCCTAGCGATGGAGGATGGCAACCCGATTCCAAATCCTTGGAACATTGAGGACCTCCGCAAGTTTTACCAGTAGCTTAGGGTAAGGCATTTTTCCTTGTAAAAGGGCCACAGAGACTAGCACCCATGCCCCGATAGCCAAACTCTGGGGGGGGGGGGGGGGGGGGCTGGCTGCCCTTACTACTCCGGGATAAGTCATTCGGACCTTTGTACAACCTGACTCCTCCTATGTACCGCCATTAAAAAAGGGAACAGTAGCCACCCTTTCGAGTTCACATGTATTTTTTCCACACATCCCAACATATACATTTTTGTATTTCTCTGCCTCGCCCTTGGCCAAAGTTGTGCAACAAGCAGGGAACGTCAGAATCACCTGTAATTGTCTCTGGACCCCCTTGGTTACCTTCCTGGTCGTGTCTGGTGGTGCCAATACGACCCTTCAACCCCCCCCTACGGAGCGCTAGGCCACGGGGTCCCTAGTGTGTGTATCCCGCGTAGCTTGCCCTGTGCCCTGAGCGAGCATGCTCCTGCCCTGTCAGAGCAGCACTCAGGTGTTGGGGGCCCCAAGACAGGACTCCGATCCGAGAGGTTAGAACCTCAGCCTTCCGAGGGGGCCACTCATGGACCCCCGAGGCCGGAGTTTCCCGAGGGGTCCAAAGCTAATGTCTTATACCTTTTTGGCAGGTGTCCCCAATTACTTGGGCACACCTGCCAGGGGGCCATCACAACCGGTCAAGCCAAGCAAGATGAAAGGCCAGTAAAAAGTCTTCCACTCATCACAGGAATACAAGGCAAGACGCAAAAGATAAATAAAAAGATACAAGAGCCAGGTCTCGTCTAGGAGTCCCCCGTGTTACGCCTAAACCGCCCGGCAACGAGAGCTCCTAGGACCTCGACTGCAGACCGGGCTGCCGCCTCCCTCGCAGCGATGGGGCCTTGGATGACTGGCTCCAGGGAGACATTGGGGTCCCAGCTCCAGAAGAAGGTCAACACATGTGTCACCACCTCCTTAGCTAAGGCTTTTCCATCCATCTCCAGCAGATCGACAACAACGTCTTCCAATACTGACATCTTCGAGCTTGCGGAGTCGAGCGCAGGAGGCACTTGGCTCATCTCCTGCGAAGGCTCGCCGACGCACACTGGGCTGAAGCTGAAGGGCACCAGAGCTGACTCAGTACGGCCCAAAAAGTCCCAGACTTGCTGGACCTCTGCCGTGCGCAAGGCCCAGAGCTCCTGGAGCTCACGCTGAGCCGTTGCCAGGGCTGCTGCGTCGCGCTCAGAGAGTTTCCTCTTCTCGGCAGCCAACGCCGCCGCCCGAGCATCAAGCTCGCGGGCGCGTCGCTGCAGTACCTCCTCACGGAGCGAGACATCAGACTCTGCAGCCCAGAGGTACTGGCGCTCCTTTGCCTGCCTCTCCAGCTCTTTGATCAGAGAGGCCTGCTGGCGGTCCAAGTCGTCAGTCTGAGACTTCAACTCAGCCCGCTCCCGCTGCAAGCACGACAAAGCCTCTTCCTCCTTCGCAAACATCTGGAGCTCACTCTCACCTATGGCGGCCCCACGACGAGTCAGCACTAGCCGCAGCACCTCGAGGGAGGCGAGGCGACTGTTGGCTGTCCGGTGGGCCTCCTGGGCTTCTGCCCAGAACTTCTTGGACTGCTCGTCCAGCCGATCGACCAAGTACAGCTGCCGGTTGGTCAGTTCTTGCTCCTCTCGCAGACGAGCCTCCTTCACCTCCAACCTCTGTTGTGTCTCCCGGGTCCGGAGTTTGAGCTGTCTTTCCCAGCAAGTCAGGCGCTCCTCCTCCTCCCGGATGGCTCCTTGCTCCTGGTCTAGCGATAGCTGAACCCGATGAAGACTTGCATGAGCCAACGCCACGGCCTCAGACAAAGGTACCCACTTGATGCATGCCGGGACCTCCTGGGCATCACCCATCGGGGTAGGCTCTGGAATGCAGGGACCCAGGGAAGTTTTGGCTTGTCCCACAGGACAGGGCAAGCGAACTCCTGGCTGGGGAGCTGTGACACCTGACGCGCCTTTGTCAGCAGTGGGAGCGGGCTCAACGCTGCGAACTGGTGGAGCCTCATCAGCTACGACCGGCTCAGGACCAGTCTCAAGAGACTGGGCTGGCGGAAGGTCTTGGCTGGAGTCCCCTGCACCAGGGGCCGCCGGGGGGACAACAGCAGAAAAGGTATGAGGCGTGGACGTCATTGGTACAGGAGGGTCCGCACCCTGACTTCGAGCAGTTCCGGAAGCTCCCAGCGGACTGCTGGGCACCACGGGTACCGGAGCGCTCCCAGGAACTCCTGCAGACGGAGCCCTGCGTAGAGAACAGAGGTCAACAGGCAATCTCAAAGCGTAAAAAACAGGACAAGTAGTAAAGGACGGCCTCGGATGACATACCTAGGGTTGGCAAAAGCCTATAAAGCAGCCCGAAGACGCTTGCTCGGGCCTCCAGAGCCGCTAGAACCTCCGGCTGTAACCGTCCTCTTCACCGTCAGGGGAGGCACTGGAGTTGCAGAAGTACCTCCTGTGGACGCGGATGCGGGAGCGGCCACAGCGCTCGTTATCGCGCCCCCTGGTACAACCTTGGGCTCGCTTGGGCCGCCGTGGGCATCATAGGGATAGGAGCAGAGGCAAAGCTTCCGCCCATACGAGTCAGCCTCCGCTTTATCCCTGGAGAGCTAGGCTGGGGGACCACAGGCGCTTTCCCCTTTCCTTTGTCCAAGATTGGGGTGGAGGAAGTCGCGGCAGTGGAACCCAGCGTAGAAATATGTGGAGCAGCCGAGGTTGGATCAGAGGCGGCGGCACTTCCGTCACCCGCTACAGTCACCCCGGGGATCGTTATCCCACGGGAAGCGTCGCCGACCTGCCGAGGAGCGATGTCGATATCGTCAAGTGTCAGCATCGCCTTTAGGAGCTGCGATATCAGCCCCTGGTTCATGAAGATGGGCAGATACGAAGCCAGAGGGATGATGAGGTTGTCAGAGGTTGGGCCAGCCCCAGTGTCGGCGCATATCGTCCCCAGCAAGACGTCCAGGAGCTCCGCCTTCAGGTTGGTCCTGGGACCCCGCTCCAGGCAAGTGGAGTCATTGTCGCTGGTGTACATCCAGGCCGCACGACAACGGCTCTAGAGGGGAGTGATGCGCCAGCCCAGAATGTCGGCAAACACCATCAGCAAAGACAGCCCCTGGTCTGCTAGGAACCTAATCCTCACCAGCACCGGGAAATAGATGCTCTCAAGGTCCGGTGCCTCCTCCCAGTCAGTTCACGTGGTCGAAGCAGAAGTCGGCAGATCCAGTTGATCGTAGACATCGGTCTTCATGATGATCTAGTCTTCCCTCCAGTGCTCCCACTTGCTAGAAGACAAGGGGGAGATGTACGTTGCCACGGGCCTGGTGTGGTGTTTGAAGTAGTAGGCACCTAGGAAGCTTGAGCTCCTCCCCGACGACTGGAGGATGAAGAACGCCCGGAACAGCTGTACCAATGGCCGCACCCCCACGAACATCTTGCAAAAATGGACGAAAATTGATACCAGCACGATGGAGTGCAGCGTCAAGTGCTGAAGCTGGAGCCCATAGGACTCCAGCAGGGTCAGAAAGAAGGAAGAGGCAGGGAAGGCGAGCCCCGCCAGAATATATCCAAGGAAGACAACAATCTTGCCGGGCTCAAGGTCCACAAGGGGGAGGGATCCGCAGCGGACTCTCCCATTGAACTGAGGAGCCTGCCAAACGACCAAGCGCCTCACGCGCCTCACGTCACTAGCGCTCTTGAGACGAGACTCTCGGAGGTTTGACGCCATTGGAGCAGGAGGAGAAAGGTCTACCATACAGCGGTGTTCTACACCGTCTACCATATTTTGCTTTCTCCGGTCTCATTCCAGAACAGCGGTGTTCTACACCGTCTACCAAACAATGCTTCGAAAGGTGACGTCTTCAAGCTGACTTGGTAACTGTTTTTGTATGAGAATTCGGCATATGGCAAACTTTTGTCCCAACTACGCCCATGTTTCAAGGCGCAAGCTCTCAACATGTCTTCCAAAATCTGATTTGTCCTCCCAGTTTGTCCGCCAGTTTGCGGGTGATATGCGGAGCTGAAATTCAACCTGTACCCGTAGCTTCATGCAGCTTCTTCCATAACCTAGAGGTGAATTGAGAACCTTGATCTGAAACTATCCTCTTCAGAACTCCATGGCGACACACGATTTGCTCCATGTACTACTTGGCTAATTGTGCCACGGTGTACTTAGTCCTAACAGGAATGAAGTGGGCTGTTTTCGTCAATCGGTCCACGATAACCCAAATAGAGTCATAGCCCGACTGAGTACGTGGCAATCCGACATTGAAATCCATGCTGATGTCTTCCCATTTCTACTCGCGTACATTCAATGGCTGCAATAATCCAGCAGGTCTTTGGTGTTCGGCCTTCACCCATGGCACGTGTCGCATAAGGCAACATATTCAGCGATATCCCTTTTCATACCATCCCACCAGTAGCAAGTTTTCAGGTCCTTGTACATCTTCGTACAGCCGGGGTGTATGGAATAATGCGAGTCATGTGCCTCCTTTAGTATCGTGTCGTGGATATGCTTCACGTTAGGCACACAAATCCTTTTCTCTAACCAACATGTTCCATTCTCGTCTTCTTTGAAATCCTTTTGTATTCATTGTCGGATTCTTCCCCTTATTTCTTTTATTTCTTCATCCGTTGCTTAGACATCTCGTATCTCTTGTTCCAGCGTTGAGTTCAGTTCTATCACCTCCATCTTGTTCAAGAACCCAAGAGTAGCCATTCGAACTCCCTACACAGCTAGGGTGGCAGCTCCCGAACCGTGAGTTGGTGAGATGCTCCCTTTCGGCTCAATGCATCAGCTACTACATTGGCCTTTCTGGGGTGATAGTTGATTCCAACATCATAATCCTTGATGAGTTCCAACCATCGACGTTGCCTCAAATTCAGATCCTTTTGCGTGAATATATATTAGAGGCTTTTGTGTTCCGTATAGATCTCACATCGGTGACCAAGGATATAATGTCTCCAAATCTTCAAGGCATGTACCACGGCTGCAAGTTCTAGGTCATGTGTGGGGTAATTCAGCTCATGTTTCTTTAATGGCCACGATGCATAGGCTACCACTTGTCCTCCTTGCATAAGCACACATCCAAGCCCTTGTCTTGATGCGTGACAATATATATCGAAGCTCTTACTTACGTCTGGACAATACTAAAACCGGTGCTGTTGTTAATATCTTCTTTAGCTCCTCAAAGCTGTCTTGAGACGCTTGCGTCCACTGAAATTCTTTCCCTTTCATCAGCAATTCAGTCATAGGCTTCGCTATTTTGGAGAAATCCTTGATGAACCGGCGATAGTATCCAGCCATACCAAGGAAACTCCGAATGTCCCTCACATTCTGCGGTTGGCTCCACTTCAAAATATCTCTCACTTTTCCGGGATCAACCGATACTCCTCTTTCGGAGATGATGTGGCCTAGGAAAGATATCTCCTTTAGCCAAAACTGACACTTGCTGAACTTAGCATACAATTGATGCTCTCACAGTTTCTGCAATGTCAATCTCAAGTGTTCCTCGTGTTCCTCCTAGCTTTTTGAATACACCATGATATCGTCGATGAAAACCACGACAAACTTGTCCAAGTACTCCATGAAGACCTTATTCATGAGTTACATAAAGTATGCAGGTGCATTCGTCAACCCAAAAGACATAACGCTATATTCATACGAACCATACCATGTTTGAAATTCAGTTTTGGGTATGTCGGAGGGCTTAATCTTCAGCTGAAAGTATCCCGACCGAAGATCAATCTTGGAGAAAATTTGGGTGCCTTTCATTTGATCGAATAGGTCCTCTATGCAAGGCAGCAGGTATTTATTCTTGATCGTTACCTCGTTGAGATATCTATAGTCCACACACATCCTTTGGGTTCCATCTTTCTTATCCACGAAGAGGACGGGGGCTCCCCACGGTGACGAGCTTGGGCGTATAAAACCCTTATCAAGCTGCTCCTGAATTTGCTTCTTGAGCTCCACTAGTTTATTAGTAGGCCTCCTATATGACCTCTTTTCTATAGGTGCAGTTCTGGGTACTAAATCAATGGCAAATTCAATGTCCCGGTCAGGTGGCATACCTGGAAGTTCTTCCGGGAACACATCTGAATATTCTCGAACCACCGGAATGCTTTCAAATGTCGCTTCTTCGATGTGGTTCAGCACTGCCTTCTCGGTTGCAGTTTGGGATGCCTCAAACTCAATACGAGTACCGTGCTCACTTGTCAACTACACGATCCTCTGAGCACATTAAATTACTCCGTTGTGCTTGCTTGACCAGTCCATTCCATGTATTATGTCAATCCCTTAGGAATCCAAGAGGATAACGTTGGTAAGAAAGTCTACCCCCTTATTTTAATGTTTACTCTCGGAATAGAATTCAGAATTGAAAGAAGAGATTTCCCAGCTATATGCATCAAGGTGTATGAACTAAGCAACTTCTTTCATTAATATCAGACTATATGAGGATGTGAACAAGTGCCGAAGCATATCACATCTCTCTATTATGTGTGGATGTGGACATTCGCCGAAGCGTCCCACAACTCACACTAAAGCACACAAACATAAGCAATCATCACAAAAATTCAGCACACCACTCTTATTCAAGCTACTACAATCTAAGCGTTCTTATTACAACTTTATTCAATGGGGAACCTAGACTTAATCGTGAGAACCGGTGCTGTTCTCGCCATGTGACGGGGATGGTCCATACATGGGCGCATGCCAAGGTGAGTCGGCAGTCCATGTAGGGAAAGATGACGTTGGTGCTCCATTTGTTCCTGCATTGGCACAAGTCTCCTCTTGTTTTTCCAGCAAGTACAACTTCTTGCGGAGGTAGCAGATATCTTCTTGTGCGCTTGCATAGCGGTTTCCTAACTCCACGAGCAACTTCTGAGACTTGTCAGCAGCTTTTGGGTTGGAAAGAGCTCCTTCATGGGGTCCAATGATCTCCCTTGTACCACTCTGTAACACCCTCAAATTCATTTCCATGCATGCATACATTTTTCATATAGAGAAACATTATAAAAGAAGTAGAAATGGAGAAAAGAACCGTATAAATGGAGGAAGGAACCAGGGAAATGGAGAAAGAATCATAAAAAAGGTGGGGAATGGCAAAAACATAGCTTAAATGAGCCAATTCCAATTTGTCGAAGTGCACTGTCGACACTTCCCCGGGCCGCGGGACACGTGGTGCCTTCGGAGCTCACCCCTGCAGAAGGGGTGAGGTCCGGCCCCGCGGGACACGTGGCGCCTTCGGAGATCACCCTTGCGAAAAGGGTGAGGTCCGGCCCCGCGGGACACGTGGCGCCTTCAGGAGCTCACCCCTGCGGAAAGGGTGAGGTCCGGCCCCGCGGGACACGTGGCGCCTTCGGAGCTCACCCCTGCGGAAAGGGTGAGGTCCGTCCCCGTGGGACACGTGTCGCCCTCGGAGCTCACCTCTGAGGAGGAGGGTGGCCCGGCCTGCAGGACACGTGTCACCCTCGGAGCACGCCTCTGAGGAGAAGGGAGGCCTGGCACGCGGGACACGAATCGCCCTCGGAGCTCGCCGCGGAGGAGGAGGGAGGCCAGCCCCGCTGGACATGTGGCGCCCCCGGGGCTCGCCTTTGAGGAGAGGGGAGGTCCGGTCCCGCTGGACACGTGGCGCCCTCAGAGCTCGCCCCTGGGGAGGGAGCGAGGCCCAGGTCTGCTGGCCGCGTGGCAGGCCCGGAGCTCGCCTCTCAGGAGAAGGGAGGCCCGGCCCCCACTGGACATGTGGCGCCTCCGGAGCTCAACCCTGTGGAGGAGGCGAGGTCCTTAGGCGGTTTTTCCTCCTGTGCGCGGGAGTACCCGGTACTAAGGGTACCGACACAATTTCCCCCACATTTGGGGGGACAAAATCCCCAAGGCTGCCACACCTAATTGGAAAGATAAGTTGTTAAGATCCAAAATTGAGTTGGACTCTTATTTGAGCTCCAATTGGAGTAGGACTCCTCTTTTTTCCCCTTTATAAATAGAACCCAAACCCCCCCTGGCCGCAACCCCTTTCCTTTTTTCCCTCCCAAGTCGGCGACTTGGAGGCCCTAGCTCCCAACTCGCCGAGTTGGACCCCCTCCCTCGCCGGAGTTCAGTCGCCGGTGAGCCGCCGTTGAGCTCCGACGAGCATAGCCGCGACCGGAAAATACCGACGATCATAAGGGAAGTAAGGTAGGTCTTCGTTACCCATCTTACAACGTCGTCGCTGTTTCTACGCATCCGTTTTCTTCTCCCCCTTCAAGCAGAAACTTTTACGTGTGTACAGATCGTGTTTTGATCGTTTTTTGACGGTGGAATTGATCTAGATCATGAGTCAAGATCATCACCACGTCCACACTTGATCCCTACACCCCTGTTCATCATAAAACCCCATGAAAGCCCATTAAAACATGCAAGAACACGTACAAAATGGTTAAATAAAACAGAACCATAGGATTCACATTCATCTACACCATTGCATCTTGAGTAAAGTTTGTGCATGATGATTGATTGCTTTTAATTTTGTATGTGCGTGGTCGTGAGTAGAAGGACAAGCTCAGAAAGCCGTCTACGAAGAACTACAGCACCAAGACTTCGAGACGTTTGAGCAACAAGAGCCACGGGAGCAAGGCAAGTGCCCTTGACCATATTGATCCCATGTTTTGAAACTGTTTTCTTTGCGAAAACTCATATGCTTGAGTCAACTTGATGGGACACCCTTTTTTAGGAGTTTACTAGTTTTGTTAACCATCCTTGTCGCCGGGAAAGTTGATGAGTCGGGTATGGTCATTTTTCCTTTTTGCTTCGCTTAATCCACGGGATACGGGAAGCTGAATTAGAACATGGTTAGCTACTGCACTCATATGAATAATGATGATGATAACTTAATGATGTTAATGAGCAAGGAATCGGGGTGATCTAGGCAAGCTTGGTTCATGGATGTTGTTGAATGAGATGGTGGTTTACTTGCCGTAGATCGAAGGACCGGTTCATGCCAGCACATGCCAGGAAAACAGTGCCACCACAAGGCCAAATATGGGTGTGGCTTAGCTGACTAATTAGGTGTGTTGCTAGCTTGTTATGGACCGTGGATGGCGCGGGGAATGGGAGTCGAGAGAGGACTGCCCTGGGAACTGCATGGCACGAGAGGGGGCCCGTGGGTGGGAGAATGGTGATTCGAGCCTGCTAGTGAAACCTCAGTGAGTCCATACATCTAGTAGCCCCTTTGTAAAGGCTATTTTGTGATATCTTGGCCATACACTGACACGACCCCACGGCCTTGTCGAGCCAGAATCACGCTGAGGGGTGCTGCGTTGCACAGCACCGGATAACGCACATCAAAGATACAAAGCAGAAGCAAAGTTTTATTACATAAACCAGTTTATGAACATGTTACAACAAAATAAGTACAGTCTACACTCACGGGCATAGACTATGCATCGAGTTCATGTTCAGCCCGTGAACGTGTCCCCGCTAGCACGCACACACACTAACATGGCGGCATGCACGACTCCCACTCGATGAGGTTCCCCTCCTGGAGTTCCGTCTCCTCCTCTGGAGTCCCTTCCTCATAGACCCCTGCAAAAGCTTCAAACACAAGCAGTGAGCCTCATGGCTCAGCAAGACTGACCCGTCTCTCCTATACATGAAACTTCTACATGAAGTGTGATAGGGTACATGAGGTAAAATAAGTTGCGAAGGACTCGCCTAATTAGTGGAACCTTACTTTCAAGTTTTAGCAGCAGGTTGTGGAGAATCTTATGCTAAGGCACATGAGAGAGCCGCAATCAAACAAGAAACACATTTCTCTCATGTACTTTGCCCAAAGTTGAAAAGAATTTTAATTAGCTCTAAACTACAACAAGACATTAAGAAGCAAAGTCTTTCTTTCAAACCAGCAAACTTTTAACATGTATCTAGCCTGTTCTTTCTACGTCACGGTACAGTTGTGACGCCCTCAATTCTGTGGAAAACCACGGAACCAAGAACTGATGCATATGTGTGCCCAGGATGTTCATCACACATACACATATGTTCCACAAACTGAATTCACAATATATATAACCACGAATAACAGAGTTTATTACAATGTCCCATGAGTCTTGGACTCATGTTCACAGCGGAAGTCTTATTTCTATGCAGCGGAAGTCTTTATTCTAATGCGGAAGCAATCTAACTAATGCGGACGCAAATCTAAGAAGCAGTGGCTCTATCTCTACTCCATCCCCACAGGCAAGGTTGAGAACAGATCACACGCCTAATGCTCCACTTGATCTTCATAATAATCTTCTCCTGTTGCTGATGATGAAATAATAATGCAAGTTTGAGTACAATGATGTACTCAGCAAGTGCGGGAAAATATGATATGTAGCTCATGACAAGGTAGGTATAATAAGGGCTCATTGCAGAAAGCAAAGTTATTTATCAAAACCATGATAAAATGGCAACTCATCTTTAAGTGAATGTAATCCCAACATGTATTAAAATACCAATCATACCTCCATTATGCTCATTACCTTCTATGTCACAATCAATCAACCTCATTCTTCCTCACGAATACCTCCTCGTATTCGCTACCATCTTACGAATACCATCTCGTATTCTCTACCATCTCATCTCATAAACAACTTCATCTCACACCGAGACCAATCCCGTTGTCATGACTCAACAGTCATGCAACCCATCTTATCACCTGGACTCAACAGTCCCAAAAAAACCAAAACCAAACCATCCAAAACCATAACCATTAACCATATCCAATAACCATCCCAACTAATCTTGGAAGTTGGCCAGGCGCTCATGACCGTAAGCTCGGCTATCATGATAGTTTTAAGACTCTGCAAAGTTTGCACCTCTTTACCCACAAGTTTGTGATTTCGTCACCAGTCGGCGACTGCAGAACCTCCATTATACCAGTACACAACCGTCGGTGTATGGCCAAGAGATCACAAAATAGCCTTTACAAAGGGGCTACTAGATGTATGGACTCACTAAGATTTCACCGGCAGGCTAGAATCTCCAATTCTCCCACCCACGGGCCCCGTCTTGTGCCATGCAGTTCCCAGGGCAGTCCTCACTCGACTCCCATTCCCCGCGCCTTCCACAATGCATAACAATCAAGCAACTTACCTAATTACTCAGCTAAGACGCACCCATACTTGGCCTTGTGGTGGCACTGTTATCCTAGCATGTGCTTGCATGAACCGGTCCTTAGATCTACGGCAAGTAAACAACCATCTCATGCTACCTCATTCACAAACCCAGTCTTGCCTAGATCTCCCTCTGATCCATGTTCATTAACAACATCAGTTTCTCATTATCGTTATGAGTGCAGTTAGCTAGACACATCTATCTCGCTTCCCAATCCCATGGACTCAGCGAAGCATAAAACAAAAATCATACCCGACTCATAAACATCCCTGGCGACAAATGTGGTTTAACCAAAGCTAGTACTCCTATAAAAGGGTTTCCCATCATGTTTAACTCAGCACTCACACCTTTTTGCAAAATGAAATAGTTTTTCAAAAACATAGGATCAATATGGTCAAGGGGCACTTGCCTTGTTCTTGCGGTTCCGGTTGCTCTTGGATCTCGAAACCTTGTTGTTGCAGCTCGTCGTAGACAGCTCCCTGAGCTTGTCGTGCTATACAGGATCACGCACATACAAGATTCACAGCAATCAATATTATGCACAAACTTTAACTAGATGCGCTGATGCATATGCATGCTATCCTATGATCAGTTTTATTAGATCGGTTTGTACGTGTTCTTTCATGGCTTTATTATGAACAGAGGTGTTTGGATCAAATTTGGATGTGGCGATGATCTTGTCTTTAGATCAGCCCGATCATCAAGTGATCTGTCCACGAGAAAGGTTCTGTTCGAAAGGAATCGAAGAACAGATGCAAAGAAAACACGATGATGTCGTAAGGTGATATTGGAGGCCTACCTTACGTTCTTCTTGGTCTTGGGGTCCTTCTCAGACAGATCTTTGGGGCTCTCTTCCGGCGATCTTCCTCGCTGAACTCCGGCGATGGCTTATTCAGCGAGTCGGGGCTAGGGCTCTAAGTCGTCGGCTCAGGAGTTGGAAAAGAAGTTTGTGGTTTCGGCCAGAGGTTCTATTTATAATCGGGAGAAGAAGAGTCCTAATCTGATTGGACTTCAAATAAGAGTTCTATTCAGATTGTCGTTGAATCTTAACAACTTATCTTTAGTTGATTTGGTGTGGTATCATTGTGGAATTCAGGTCGGTTTCTTCTCCGTACCGATATTTCTACACGTACAGAATCCAAAAACCGTTCTAGAACTCGTTACCTCCTCGGTGATGAGCTCCGGAAGCTCCACGTGTCCATCAGGGTCCTGGTCTCCCCTTTTTTCGCAGAGACAAGCTCCGGTTGTGCCGCGTGTCAAGCGAGCGAGACCTCCCTTCTCCTTCGGAGGTGAGCTCCGCGTGCGCCACGTATCCTGGTGGTCAGGACCTCCTCTCTTATTCAGAGGTGGCTCCGGGTATGCCACGTATCCATTCCAGACCTCCATCTCTTTGGAGGTGAGCTCCGTGAATGCCACGCGTCAAGTAGCGCCGGACTTTCCTTTTTCCCAAGAGACGAGCTCCGAGGTAAACACGTGTCCAACAGTGACAGACCTCCCGGAGATAAGCTCCTGTGACGACGCGTGTCAAATAGAACCGGACCTCTCGGAGGTGAGCTCCGAGATAGACACGTATCCCGTGCGACTGGTCCTCTGATTTCCGCGGTGACTAGCTCCGAAGGTGACATGTGTCCTGCGGAAATGCCTTTGCTTCTTCCGCAGAGGCTAGCTCCGGGGGCAACACGTGTCCCACAGGGTCGGACCTCTCCCCCTTTGCAGAGATGAGCCCCGAGACTGCCATGTAGCCATTTTAGTGGCGGACCTCTCCCCACTTCGCAGGGATGAGCTCCGGACTCGCCACGTGGCCAGCGGCCGCGGGAGTTATCTTCAGCGTTCTCTGTGAACTGGATTCTTGTTCTTTTTTGCTATCCTTTTAATTCTCTCTCTGTTCCTACTTCCTTTAAAATGTTTTCTCTCCATAAGACATGGATACATGCAGAAACCAGAAATGAGGGTGTCACAAATCTACCCTCCTTAAATTGAATCTCGCCCTCGAGATTCGTTAGTAGAGAATAGATGAGGAAATTCTGCCTTGATGTCTTCTTCACACTCCCATGTGGCTTCAGCTTCGGTGTGATGGCTCCATTGTATCTTGCACCATCGGATCACTAGGTTCCTGGTGACCCTTTCCTTCACATCCAAAATTCAGACAGGGTGCTCCGTATAAGTCAGGTCTTCTTGAAGTTCAAGCTCCTCCATTGGTACTCGCTCCTCCGGTACTCTCAAGCACTTCTTGAGTTGGGATATATGAAACACGTCATGTACGTCGGAGAGATATGTTGGAAGCTCTAGTTGATAGGCTACTTCTCCTCGCTTGTCCAAAATCTTAAATGGTCCGATGTAGCGAGGTGCTAGCTTGCCTTTGACGTTGAAACGTCGTTGGCCACGGACAGGCGATACCTTAAGGTATACGAAGTCTCCTACTTCAAAGGTCAACTTCCTTCGCCTATTGTCCGCATAGCCTTTCTGTCGTGATTGAGCAGCCTTTAAGTTCTCCCGTATCGTTTGGACTTGTTTTTCAGCTTCTTGTAGCACTTCGGGTCCAAACACCTGGTTCTCTCCGGTTTTGTTCCAGAACAGCGGTGTTCTACACCGTCTTCCATACAATGCTTCGAAAGGTGACATCTTCAAGCTAGCTTGATAGCTGTTGTTATAGGAGAATTCGGTGTACGGTAAACTCCTATCCCAACTACGCCCACGTTTCAAGGCGCAAGCTCTCGACATGTCCTCCAAAATTTGGTTTGTCCTTTCGGTTTGCCCATCGGTTTGTGGGTGATAGGCGGAGCTAAAATCCAGTCGTGTACCCATAGCTTTCTGCAGCTTCCTCCAGAATCTAGAAGTAAACTGAGAACCTCGATCTGAGAGTATCCTCCTCGGGACTCCATGACGGCACACGATCTGCTCCATGTACAACTTGGCTAGTCGCGCAACGTTGTACTTGGCCCTTATAGGGATAAAATGGGCGGTTTTCGTCAATCGGTCCACGATAACCCAGATGGAGTCGTAACCCGACTGAGTACGTGGCAATCCGATGATTGTGGAGGACCGGAATCCGCCCATCCAGGATCGCAGAGGGTGGTGCCGCGCGATGCGACACCTGACAGCACACGTCATCAGGACATATTATATTACATGGGGAAAACAACTGAACTGTACAAACAGTACAATACTCAGTTACACTATTGTCTTTATTACACAGCGGAAGTCTACTTTTCTACAACTCACGCCTGCCTATCTGGCAAAAGTCGGCTGCCCAGCCCTAGGGCAGCCAACACTAGCTGCACTCCTCAGCTCAGCGCGGCGTGTATGGCTCCCACTCAGCCGTAGTCCCTGACGGAGGGTAACCCTCGCCGGTGGACTCGTACTCTGAGTCCGTGGGTGGCTCCTCACCTGCAAAACACTTAAGTAGCAACCGTGAGCATGAAGGCTCAGCAAGGCTTAACCGACTCACCTAAACATGAAACTCTACATGAGGTGTACAATGACATAGGATAGTAATATTGCAGCAAATGGACACGCCTATAAGTTCATCCTTAGTTCATATTTTAGCAGCAAGTTAACGGTTTGGAAAGCTGAAATTTAGTAAGCCATATTTGGTGGCACACATGTAGCAATACAAATATATCATGACAGCAATATTGAAGCATAACATTCCATAAATTATCTACGTTATGACGCAGTGAACAAGCGGTACTCGTCACCGCGAGGGACGGTGAATCGACTCGATATACACCTGCAGGGAAACCCAAAGAGCACGTCATGTACGCCCACCTGTGGAGCTGCACAGCACGCTCACTCGATGTCGTACGGGACAGCCTTTCACCCAATAGCCCAAACGTCGAACCGGTCGCACCAAAACGGACAGGAGGTTCCCCACACGGAGCATCTCTCTATGCCCGTTGGCAGATTTCCACCTTGCTGCCCTCAACCTACACCTATAAATCGGTGTGCTATGCCTCGACGCCCGGAGGTTTAGGCTACATCGGTTTATCCGGGCCCATATATCCGATATGCCTTCGGTACGTTCAATACTTGTTCAGCAGGGCCGCACACAGATTGGTCCTCAATCGACACGGGCAGGGCTGCGCACACAAGATTTCCTCTTGCTGCGCCCTAGCCCCTGCCTAGTCTCATTTCATTACTACAGTGATCTCACATCACTCAACCGAACCCGTGTGTCCCAAGCCTATCTCGCGAGTAGATTCCAACTACTCGACTTGTACCGAAGTCCTATGAACTATTAAGCATCGCTTGTCTACTCGAGGTCTTAGACACTACCCTCACTCTGACGGAAACATTCTGGTCATGCAAGTGGGGTTCCATTCATCCTACACCTAATGCACATTCATACATCATATGACACATGTACACAAAGTAAAACTTATAAAAAGGTTTATGCAAACCGGGGCTTGCCTTGTTGCTGCTGGTCAGGGGTTAAATCTTCGTCCGGAAGAAGGAAGTCCAGCACTTCCAGAGTCTCTTCGCCTTCAGCGACTAACGTTAATGTAATACTACATGTTAATGAACATGCATATGAGTTTATTGTAATGCTTTTGCTATTAGTTCTAATAACCAGCCTCTAACAACTGGAACTCTGTTCAAGAATTTAAAAGGAAACTGGGGCTAGTGGGTTGGGTCTGGATCTAAGCACATGATTAAGTGCTAATTGGTTTTCCCCCTCTCCCATATTAATCTCTCAAGTGATTAAACAGGACAAGGTGATCCAGAGCTCCAATGGAGCTGAAAATTTTTGTGTGGGTTCCTTGTCACAAGACAACTCCCTGGATCAAAAGTTAGCACTTTTCATTGAGTGATTTGCTCAGAATAATTCTTTTAGCCAATAAGAAAAGAAGAATTAATTCTGAGGTAATACCCCTGTTCATGCCCAACTTAGTGAACTAAAATTTCAAATATAGCTCATAGAGTTTGCATGAATTTTCCTAGTATTTTTGGAGCTAAGATTTGACCAGAACTGAATTTCCAGGTTTTTGGAAATTCTCTGGAAATGGTTCTGTATTCAAATGAACACAGCACCTTCAAATTTGAATTGCTCTGACCAAATAAACCCCAAATGGCCTGAAAGTTTTACAGGGGTTTCCTAACATCCTACAGAACACTCTTGCAATATTTGGAGATTTTTGGATGAACCAAACTCCCTCAACAATTCTTTTTCTGAAAAGCTTTAAAAAAATTTCCAGAATTAATTAATGGGTTTCATACAAATTGGGTTGTATATTTGGACAGAGCTAGGCAAGATGAATCCAACCCAATTTGAATCACTAACTTTGGAGCTTCCTAGCAAAAGTTATGGGGTTCTAAAGTTTGAACTAAATCTGAAGTTCTCAATAAACCGAAGAAAAATTTAAACTCTGACCGTGGGCCCGGCCCACACGTGTCACCGCTGGAGCTGAGCCGCACGGGGCTACAGACCCCTTCCCACACAGTCACACTTGACCCCGGGGCCACAGTACATCTAGGTTTTAAACCTCCCGTCACTGACACATGGGGCCCATGGGTCATCTTCCTCCTCGCATTCCCGCGCCCGCGCGCCGCCGGGCTCGCCAGAGACACGCTGATACTTGCCACCCGGCCGACTCTCGATCTCTCCCTCACCGCCAGGGCCTAGTTTCGTGCGCTGAACACGATGGCACCGACTGCTCCAGCCGGCGGTGGCCCTAACCTAGCGGGCGACAGTGCAGCGGCTCAGACTTACTGCGGTTATGCCACCCGGCCAACTCAGCCAGCCAAAACCTCGGCGGAAGGGTTCTACAGCACCGGGGGATCTCAGAGAAGGTCGACAAGGCCATGCAAGTGCTCCGGAAGAGCTCTAACCTGGCCGTCACAGTGAACCCGACCCTTCCCACCATATCCGCAGTGGAAAAACCAGAAAATACGCCGTTCGTGTGGTAGCTCCCGACCCTTCCTTACGTAGTTCGTGTGGTAGCTCCCGAACCGTGAGTTGGTGACATGCTCGCTTCCGGCTCAATGCATCAGCTACTACATTGGCCTTCCTAGGGTGGTAGTTGATTCCAACATCGTAATCCTTGATGAGTTCCAACCATCGACGTTGCCTCAAATTTAAGTCCGTTTGTGTAAATATGTACTTGAGGCTTTTATGATCCGTATAAATCTCACATCGATGACCAAGGATATAATGTCTCCAAATCTTCAATGCATGCACTACTGCTGCTAGCTCCAAGTCATGTGTAGGATAATTAAGCTCGTGCTTCTTTAATTGTCGTGAGGCATAGGCTACCACTTGTCCTTCTTGCATGAGCACACATCCGTGCCCCTGTCTGGATGCGTTACAATATATGTCAAAGCTCTTGCTTATGTCTGGCAATACCAAAACCGGCGCTGTGGTTAGCCTTTTCTTGAGCTTCTCAAAACTTTCTTGGCATGCTGGTGTCCACTGAAAGGCTTTTCCCTTCGTTAGCAACTCCGTCATAGGCTTTGCTATCTTAATGAAGTCTTTAATAAAGCGTCGATAGTATCCAGTCATCCCAAGAAAACTCCGAATATCCCTCACGTTTTGCGGTTGGTACCACTTCAGAACATCCCTCACTTTTCCGGGATCAGCCGATACCCCTTCCTCGGAGATAATATGGCCTAGGAACGATATTTCCTTTAGCCAAAATTGACACTTGTTAAGCTTGGCGTACAATTGATGCTCACACATTTTCTGCAAGGTCAATTTCAAATGTTCTTCATGCTCCTCCTCACTTTTTGAATACACCATAATGTCGTCGATGAAAACCACGACGAACTTATCCATGTACTCCATGAAGACCTTGTTCATAAGGTACATGAAGTATGCGGGTGCATTGGTTAACCTAAAAGACATGACGATATATTCATACGAACCATACCGTGTTCGAAAGGCAGTCTTGGGTATATCAGAGGGCTTAATCTTCAGCTGGAAGTATCCCGACCGAAGATCAATCTTGGAGAACACTCGGGCTCCTTTCATTTGGTCGAATAGGTCTTCTATACGGGGCAGAGGGTATTTGTTCTTGATTGTCCCCTCATTGAGAGACCTATAGTCCACACACATCCTTTGAGTCCCATCCTTCTTGTCCATGAAGAGCACAGGGGCTGCCCATGGTGACGAGCTTGGACGTATAAAACCCTTCTCCAACTGCTCCTGAATTTGCTTTTTTGAGTTCTACTAGCTCATTGACAGGCATTCTATAGGGTCTCTTTGCTATGGGTGCAGTTCCGGGTACCAAATCAATGGCAAACTCAATGTCCCGATCAGGTGGCATACTTGGAAGCTCTTCAGGGAACACGTCCGAGAATTCTGGAACCACTGGAATGCTGTCCAATGTTGCTCCTTCGACGTGGTTCAAGATTGCTTTTTCGGTTGTTTGTTGGGCTGACTCAAACTCGACACGAATACCGTGCTCATTTGTCAACTGCATGCTTCTTTCAGCACATTGGATTACCCCATTGTGCTTGCTTAACCAATCAATCCCGAGTATTATGTCAATCCCTTGGGAATCCAAGACGATGAGGTTGGCAAGGAAGCCTACCCCCTTATTGTAAGGCTTACTTTCGGACATACTATATTAGTTCTCATCTCTCCACCGGGAGAATTAACTAACATAGCACATTTTAAGTGTGATATGGGTAGATTATGCATGGCAACAAACTTGGATGATATGAAGGAATGTGATGCTCCAGAATCAAATAAGATGGTGGCCGGGTTGGAGTTGGCAAGGAACATACCAATTACGACGTCCTCAGCCTGTTGTGCTTCCTTGGCAGAGACATGGTTCACGTTGCTGCGAGCATAGTTCTGCTGTCCACGGTTTCCTTGATTGTCCCCTCCGTTCGGTCGCGAGCATAGTTCTGATTGCTGTCCAGGGCCTCTCCTCTGTCGGTACCCTCAATAAGGAGTACCCCCGCGCACAGGGAAAACTGCCTAAGGACCTCACCCTTCTCCACAGGGAGAGCTCCGAAGGCGCCATGTGTCCAGGGGGGCCTGACCTCCCTCTCCTCAAAGGATAGCTCCGGGCCGCCCATGTGGCCAACTGAGCCGGACCTCCCCTCCTCCGCGGGGAGAGCTCCGAAGGCTCCACGTGTCCAGCGGGGCCGGACCTCCCTCTCCTCAGAGCAGAGCTCCGGGCCCGCCACGTGGACAGCCGAGCCAAACCTCCCTTCTCCGTGGGGAGAGCTCTGAAGGCTCCACGTGTCCCGTGAGGCCGGACCTCCCTCTCCTCAGAGGAGCGCTCCGGACCTGCCACGTGGCCAGCAGAGCAGTGCTGCCTGCCCCCGCGCGGTAGGAAGCAGGAGTAAAGACGCGCCATACCTTGCCCGTACAAGGTATTCAAGACCAGCGCCTTCCCAATGCGCGGAGACGCGGAGCACGCCTCTGTCAGGTGCCGTTGCGCCCAGTCACATCGCAGACTGGCGCGCCGCGTCAGAGCCTGCCCGCCAATAAACACAGCGATAAGACATCCCCTGCCGCCCCTGCCATCATCAACCACTACGACTAGCTTGCGGCATGGGCAGGGCGGCAGAACGAAGACTCGGAAGCCCTCGCCAGAGACAATTACCGGCGTAACTGCAGATACGGTAGATGGCAGACAATCTCCCCGGGACCACCTGTCGGGTCCTAGGCCCACCTTGTAAGCCACTCGAGCCTTGGACTATAAAAGGCTCGGGTAGGCAACGTTAGCAAGGGTTCGACATTTCACCCACTCTCGTCTAGGGCAAGCTTACGCTCTAGCACCCATCTCACCCTCAAGCTCAAAACTCCGGTTCTGAGCGCCAAGCAATACAACGAGCTACTCTGCTTACTGTCAATGTAGGGTATTACGCTCCGGCGGCCTGAACCACATAAAAAATCCCTGTGTCAAGCTTCTCCCTCCATCGTCCCTAATGCGTGAGCTCTCCGTGAGTGACTAGCCCCTCTGAAAAAGAACCTCCGCGGGCTGCCCAGAGCAGGCCCGGGGGAAGTGTCGGCTACACACTTCGACATTTGACGCGCCAGGTAGGGGGCTTTTCCCTTGCGCGACGAGCTTCTGCCGACAAAGATGACGAAGCTTCCTTCAGTGGAAAGCTCTCCCCGCAAACGTTCACGACGAACGGTGACCAGCGGGGACTACGTCTTGACAAACTCAGGACGGAGTGTGTTGGCGCAAGCTGGGAGCCAGCAGCCGACTCCGGCAGTGCAGGCTCCAGCGAGCGCGAGATCCACTGCAGCGCTGAGTGTCTCCCATGGGGGCGCACTAGCTGCAGCATGAGCGCTACTGCACATTCCACCTGCTGGGGACGCGCCTCAGTCAGCGACCCAGCAGTGGATTCGTGATGTAGACCGTCTCGTCGCCGCCGCCGCCGCCAACCCTCGACTTCAGCGGGGACGACACCCCAGTCAACCGGCTGTGTCGCTGACGCGCACGCCAACGGTTGACGGGCAGACGGCAGATTCCCGCTCCACCAGGCTCCCATCGGCGGACCTGAGGTCGGAGCTGGAACGATGCCACTTGGGCAAAGATGCCCGAGTGCTCATAGAGCGACGACAAGAAAGGCGTCGCAACCAAGACGCCGGTGACAGCATGTCGACTGCCTCAACCCAGCCTGGGCCGCAGACGTTCGCTACGCAATCTCTGCCCCAGGCATATGCCACGCAGCATATGCCCCAGCCATAGGCCCTGCAAATGGTGCCCCCGGTCTATGGCGCAGCCATGCCCATACCGGGGTATACGGTGCCGGCAGCAAACCAAGCGTTCGCGGCACCAACTCCTGCAGCAGCAGGAGCAGGGTGTGCGGCCCTGGCGCCACATCTTCGCTTCATGAAGTAACCGCGCAAGTTCCGGCCGCACCTGCCTGAGAAGTACGACAGCAGCGTCAACCCGGCGGAGTTCCTCCAGATCTACTCCACCGCCATCCTTGCTGCAGGAGGGGACGAGGCCATCATGGCCAACTACTTCCCCGTCGCCTTGACAGGCCCAGCCCGGTCTTGGCTCATGAATCTCCCCCAGGGTTCCATAACCTCCTGGGGAGAGCTCTACCGGCAGTTCACTGCTAACTTCGGCAGCTCCTACACCCGGCCTGGCACGGAGCTCGACCTCCACACCATCCAGCAACAACCTTGAGAGACGCTGCGCTCTTTCATCCAGCGGTTCTCCCAGTTACGGAACACCATCCCGCATAATCAAAATGCTTCTGTGGTGGTGGCGTTCTGGCAGGGTCTACGGGACAAGAAGATGCTTGAGAAGCTCGCGACCAGAGAGGTTCGCGACGTCTCAGAGCTCTTCAGCCTGGCGGACAAGAGCGCTAGGGCAGCAGAAGGGCAGAACTGGCACTCACTGCCAGCCTCCGAGTCAGGAGGACAGCCCGGATCTGGCGTTGCTTCCCATGGAAGCGGCAAGAAGATCAAGAACCGGGGCGGTGGCAAGATGAAACCACCGACCGCAGCTCCCGTTGCTGCAGCAGCAGCACCCAGCAGAGCTCGGGGGCCACGCCCCGACAAAAGGCAGCGACGGTCACCAGCTCCAGATGGTGACCAAGGCGAGCTGTGCCCCGTGCACGACACCAGGAGCCATACTGCTGCTGAGTGCCGGGAGATTCAGAAGCTCGCGGAGCGCTTCCGCAAGGGGAAGCAATCGCGTGCTGACGCCCCTCCCTTCTGTCAAAGGGAGGGCAAACAAAAGGTCGACACCCAAGACGACGTCGGCCACCAGGTGGGATTCCAGGAGCCTCAGCGCGCCGTAAAGGCGGTACACAACTATGAGGACTCCAGCCCCGGTGACGATGAGTCAGGGTGGTAGCCCACTACGTCTGCCCCAAAAAGATCTGTGGAGACTGCACTGCTGCGGTATCAGCCTTGGAAAAGCTCCAAGCAGTTGCAGCAGCCCAAGCACCAGCCCCCAGTGGTGCAGAACCAGGCCAGCTCCGCCCGAGCGCACGTCTCTGTGCCTCGGCCTCACCTCCCGGGGGCCGCCCAAGATCCGTCAACCTCCTGTCGGCCTGAGCCAATGGAAGAAGACATCCTAGGTCCCCCAAGAACAGTCCGGGTCTGCCTACCTCTTGTCGGCCTGAGCCAATAGAGGAAGGTACCCCGGGGCCCCCGGGAGAAGCCGCGCAGGACCAGCTCCGGCGTGAAGATATCGACCTCGCCGACGAGGCAAAATTACAAGCAACACCCCACTACGCACGGCCCCGGCTGGTGCTCCGGCACTACCGCCAAAGGACCAAGCGCGTCTGGGAGCTACAAGAAGGTGACCTGGTGCCGCGGCGCACACTTTCCCGCGAAGGACCTATAAATTCTCCCCCAGCCACGAAGGTCCGTTCCGAGTCACGAAAGTTGCCGCCCGAGGTACATACGCCTCTCCACCAATGATGGGATCCGCCCTCAAACCCTTGTAGCATGGAACATCACAGTAAGTTCTATGCCCTGAGCATTAGTAGAACAGGCCTTTACCTTTCTGTAATAGATCCCATAGGCTCTAGGAACAGCGCTCGGAGCAGCAAAGCCTCAGGCGACGGTCCAAGACTACGTCCAGCTTGGCCTGGTTCTGACCCCAAGCGCGTAGAGTCTTGCTTCCCTTCTTAATAGGGCGGGTCATTGCCTCCATGTTCAGCCTGCCTTCCTCCTATGGGCATTTACACAGAAACCTGTTCTACCACGCTCTTACTTATGTGCTCATTTAAATTACGCATTAATTTCTGTGACCGCACTTTCCATGCATGCTCATCGTACATTTAGCTCCCCTTCCCCGCTCTCATCCATAGTCAGCATTTGCTATCCTACCGAAGGCGGTTGCGCTTGAGGCACCTGCCGATGGCCAGGGGGCCTTTCGGGCCTCCCCCAGTCAGGTGCTGCGGTGCCAGTTGGTCACCTCCAGGAAAGTGTAAGTGCATCTAGGATATCCCTTGTGGGTTTTGGCTAATTGATGACGAACATATGAGATCCTAATGAAACTATTGAGATGATTGCAGGATAAAAAAAGTGAAACGGCTCGGTGCACACAAAAAGGTGAAAAATGAAGTGGTATCTAAAAGAAGAATACCTTAGTGGAATTTAGAAGAGCAAATTAGATGTAAATGTATAGGGTGTGTGTGATAGACACATCCCAAGAGCTCAGGACTTTTCGTAAGGGTAAGGGGTTAATAATCAACTAAAATCCACTGGACACCGGACTAGTCCGTCCATGGACTGGACTAGTCCGGTCAGCTTACTGGAATGCAACCGGACAAGTCCGGTTTTAGACCGGACTAGTCCGATCAAGTTTCTGTTGTTCTCTTTAGAGGACTGCGGACTAGTCCATCCATGCGACAGGACTAGTCCGCTAAACTTTCTGGAACCCCACTTCACATAGCACCGGACAAGTCCGGTTCTAGACCGGACTAGTCTGGTTAACCCACTGGAGGTAGACCGGACAAGTCCGATCATATACCGGACTAGTCCGGTATTAGGTTTTACAACGATAACTTTTTGTAAACCATATAAATTGGTGATCCACGGCCTTCCAACAGAGACACGACTAATACTGCAGCAAACACAAACCCTGGCGCCGCCACCTTGTCCCAAGAGTCCAAAACACATCTCCCCACACATATAAAGTGCAAAAAGATCAAAATCAATCGAACACTTGGATTCGGGATTGGGAGATTGTCGTTCTTTTGTTGTGAGCTCTTGGAGTTTCATCTTTCTACACTCATATTCTGCATTGTACTATTTTCGAGCGTATTTGATCACGTTCTTATTGTAATTCTCATGGGAGCCCTCAACTTGTGAGGTAGCCCCACAAACTCGGTGATTGCCCGTGATAGTGGAGTCAAGTCGGCCTTTGTGGTGACTTGAAGATGGAAAGGGTTGGGAACCCGGCTCTGTGTGAGCTTCCTCAACGAGGACGTAGATCTCTTGGTGAGATCGAACCTCGGTAAAAATTCATGTCTTTTGTCTCTCATTTACTTTACATTTTGATACATTAAATCACTAGTTTGCTAATCATCATTTGAGTTCTTATAAGTTTGCACGTGCATTCATACAATAAACTTAATTTATAAAAAACTATTGTTCTCATTCCACTGCTGAAAGATTCAATTTCTGAAACACACTTAATTAACTCACATAATTCAGCACACCGGACTAGTCCGCCCACACAACCGGACTAGTCCGGTCAATCAAGTTTCTGATAACTCTATTAAGTGTGCAGGAATCTTTTAAAGGCCTATTCACCCCCCTCTAGGCCACATTCAATTGGTATCAGAGCTAGGTTCTCCATCAAAGAGACTCACATCTCAGAGAGATCATGGCCTCTGAGAAGAACAACGACATCCCAAAGATGAACATCAATGAGGAGGAGCAAGAAGCTAAAGCCTTCGATGTGCTGAAAGACAGCTCACATGATGATGAAGAAGTGAGGCAGCTAAAAGCACTCCTGAGAAAGAAACTGCTAGCACAAAAGGGAAAAGAAGAAGAGAAGACGACTGGGAGTGGTCATCACGACTACTCCCGGTATCCTTACAACTACAACCGTCTCAATTCAAACAATCACTATCTTTCGATTCCTATGGGAAGGCCTCCACAGTTTGACGGAAGTGACTATACCATGTGGAAGTACAACATGAAGATGCATCTGATATCTTTGAACCCTAGTCTGCGGCACATTGTTGGCACAGGCATAGATATTCTGGACACGGATGACGAACTCACTCCCGAACAGAAACAAGAGATTCGCCGTGATCACATCATCACTAAGCAGAGAGGAATTCACCAAGATCGATGTATTAGAAAGTGCAAAAGAAATCTGGGATACCCTCAAGACAGCTCACGAAGGAAATAGGTCAGTTCGTGAAGCCAAAATCGAAATGCTTGAAGGAGAGTTGGGGAGATTTGCTATTGAAGAAGGCGAATCACCTCAAGACATGTACAACCGGATGAAAGCACTCATCAACAAAATTCGTGCTTATGGAAGTAAGAAATGGACAGATCACGAAGTGGTCAAAAGAATGATTAGAGCCTTTATGCCAAGAAATGTCACACTTTGCTCAATGATTAGAGAGAGCCCCGGTTTTCACGAAATGACTCCCGATGAATTACTAGGGAAGATCATAAATCATGAAATGATGGAGAAAGAAGCCCAATACGTCAAAGACTTAGCCGAACTCACCTCATCCAAAAAGAAAGAAGTTGCTCTCAAAGCAACGTGCAGACCCAAACTCAAAGAAACTCGTGAAGACCAAGACGATGGAGATACAAGCGACGAGAGCACCGATCTTGATGACGAAGAAATGGTACTCTTCATCAAAAAGTTCAAACGCATGATGAAGAGAAGACACGGCAACAATTCACATGAAGGCAAAAGCAAGGATAAAGGAAAATCCAAGGCTCGACGCACTTGCTACAACTGCGGAGAGTATGGTCACTTCATGGTGGACTGTACTTATGAAGAAAACAAAAAGAAGAAGGAAACAAGATCTCAAGAAAAGAAAAATTTCAGAAAAAGAAGACAAGTCCATCAAGCTCACATTGGGAAGGAGTTGGACTCAAACGACGAATCCTCCTCCGATGAAGAAGAAGAGATGGCCACTATCGCAGTCAAGAAACCAACTACGAGAGCCACACTCTTTCCGAACATGGGAGGACGGGACATGAACAACCACACTTGTCTTATGGCTAAATAAGGCAAGAAAAAGGTTCGACTTGCTCCTCCTGTACTAAATTCCTCCATTGATGACTTTGATAGCTCTAGTGATAATGAAGAAATGTTTAGAGGGCTAAGTAAAATTGCTTTAAAGAAAATGGAAATGTTGTCGAAAGAAATCTTTGAAAAGGAGGAACTTGTCAACCGACAAGGAGATATGCTCATCCGTGAGATGAAGAGATATCAAGAAGTTGAAAAGCTTCTTGAGCTTGAAAGAGAGAAGAATGAGTCACTTGAGTTAGAGCTAGCCTTGAGTAAGGAAACTTACTCAAAGTTAGAGGACTCGCACATTGCAATCAAGGAAGAACTTGCTAACTTGTCAAAAGTTAACAAAATCCTTGAGGTGCAGGTTGAGTCGCTCAAACAAAGTGACTCCTCTTCCTCCAAGAGCTCTTCCTCCAAAGACATGAGTTCGACAACAATAAGAACCTGCACTTGCTCTAGTAAGAAGAATGTAATTTCTAATACTTCAACCTCTCATGACATACATTCTTCTCAAAACGGCATCTTTGATAAGGAGAATGTCAAATATGCACGAAGTGCATATATGATCACTAGACCTCCCAATGTCAAAGATGGTCTTGGCTTTGACAGGAACAAACACATGTCTACTCCTAATCATGCTAAGAATAGAATCACTTTTGCTAAAGAAAAATCCCATGAATCTGAGTTACAAACACTATTCCGTACATTTGATGCTTCTTATGTTCTCATGAAAAACAAGTATGGAAAAGTCATTGCTAAATATACAGGGCCACGCCACAAGAACTTAAAAACTTGTGTGTGGGTGCCCAAGACACTTGTGACTAACCTGAGAGGACCCAAGCAAGCTTCGGTACCTAAAACCAAGGAATAATTCTATTTTGCAGGCTTACTCCTCCGGCGGATCTAAGTGGGTGCTAGATAGTGGATGCACAAATCATATGACCAGAGAGAGAGGTATGTTTGTGGAGTACGAGTGCAACAAGGATCCAAGTGAAGGTATATACTTTGGAGACAACAGCCAAGGAAAGGTCATTGGTAGTGGTAACATTGAAATATCCTCTCAACACACCTTATCTAATGTTTTACACGTAGACTCTCTAGATTATAATCTTTTATCAATATCTCAACTATGCGATAAAGGTTACAACTGTTTATTCACTAATGAGGGTGTGACTGTCTTTAGAAGAAGCGATGGCTCGATTGCATTCAAGGGATTGTTGAAGGGAAAGCTTTATCTTGTTGACTACAACAAAGATAAAGCCAAACTCAACACTTGCTTGGTTGCTAAGACCAACATGGGATGGCTGTGGCATAGACGGCTAGCCCATGTTGGAATGAGAAATCTGCAGAAACTTCTAAAAGGTGGTCACATCCGTGGTCTTAAGGATGTGGCTTTTGAAAAAACAGGCCGTGCAGCGCTTGTCAAGCAGGAAAACAGGCTGGAGCACCACACCCCGCCAAGAATGTGATGACCACCGCTAGACCGCTGGAACTTCTCCACATGGATCTCTTTGGTCCAATTGCGTACATCAACATCGGCGGTAACAAATACAGGTTAGTAATTGTTGATGATTTTTCAAGATTTACCTGGGTATTTTTCTTGTATGATAAATCAGAAACTCAGGGAATCCTCAAGAAGTTCTTGAAAAGAGCTCAGAATGAATTCTCATCAACCGTAAAGAATATCAGAAGTGACAATGGGACAGAATTCAAGAACATCCAAGTTGAAGAATATCTCAATGAAGAAGGTATAAAGCATGAATTCTCGGCACCCTACTCTCCTCAACAGAACGGGGTGGCCGAAAGGAAGAACAGAACATTGATCGAAATGGCGAGAACAATGTTGGATGAATACAAGACGTCAGACCGATTTTGGGCAGAAGCGGTGAACACCGCTTGTCATGCCACAGATCGGTTGTACCTTCGTCGACTACTGAAGAAAACTCCATATGAGCTCCTCACGGGTAAAAAGCCTAATGTTTCTTATTTCAAAGTTTTTGGTTGCAAATGTTTTATTCTGAACAAGAAACCAAGGGCCTCGAAGTTCGCTTCAAAGTCCGATGAAGGATTCTTGCTCGGATATGAATCGAATGCCTACACCTATCATGTCTTCAACAAGGTGTCCGGCCTTATTGAAGTAGCACGTGACGTAGTGTTCGATGAAACTAACGGCTCACAAGTGGAGCAAGTCGATAAGTTTATGCTAGATAAGGAGGAAGCTCCATGTGAAGCGCTGAAGAAAATGGCACTTGGTGATATCCTACCACGAGAGGAAACACAAGACGAATTTCAACAAGGAAGCAATGATCAAGGGGGAGCTCCTACACAAGATCAGGTTGAGGAAGGTCAAGAAGATCAAGATGATCATGGAAGCAATGATCTAGGGGGACACATGACACATGAAGACAATGAAGAACAAGCAACTATACAAATTCCACACCCAAGAGTACATCAGTGTGTGCAAAGAGACCATCCTGTCAACAATATCATTGGAGATATTGCTAAGGGAGTTACTACTAGATCTCAAATTGCAAATTTTTGTGAACACTATTCTTTTGTGTCTTTTCTAGAGCCATACAGGGTAGAAGAAGCCTTAAGGGATCCAGACTGGGTGATTGCGATGCAAGAGGAGCTGAACAACTTCAAAAGAAATGAAGTGTGGGAGCTGGTGGAAAGACCAAGGGCAAACATCGTTAGAACCAAATGGGTCTTTCGGAACAAGCAAGATGAACATGGAGTGGTGACAAGAAATAAAGCGAGGTTGGTGGCCAAAGGTTATTCTCAGGTGGAAGGTTTGGACTTCGATGAAACTTTTGCTCCTGTAGCTAGACTTGAGTCCATTCGCATTTTATTGGCATATGCTACTCACCATAATTTTAAGTTGTATCAAATGGACGTCAAGAGCGCCTTCCTCAATGGTCCGATAAAGGAGGAAGTCTATGTGGAGCAGCCACCGGGGTTTGAAGATCAGGAGTATCCCAACCATGTCTATAAACTGCGTATGGCTCTCTATGGCCTCAAACAGGCTCCTCAAGCCTAGTATGAGTGCCTTAGAGATTTTCTGACTCAAAATGGATTCAAAATTGGTAAAGCTAACTATACACTCTTTACGAAACATTTTGATGATCTTTTATTCATATGTCAAATTTATGTTGATGACATTATCTTTGGATCCACTAACAAGTCCTTCTGTGAAGAATTTAGCAAAATAATGACAGATAGGTTCGAGATGTCAATGATGGGTGAATTGAAGTTCTTCTTGGGATTTCAAGTGAAGCAACTGAGAGAAGGTACATTTATAAGTCAAACTAAATATACACAAGACATTCTCAAGAAATTCAATATGGACAAAGCCAAGCCCATCAAGACACCCATGGCCATCAACGGACATCTCGACCTCAATGAAGACAGTCCAAATGTGGACCAAAAGGTATATCGGTTCATGATTGGCTCCTTACTTTATTTATGTGCATCTAGGCCAGATATTATGCTTAGTGTTTGCATGTGTGCAAGGTTTCAAGCCGCACCTAAAGAGTGTCACTTATTTGCTGTAAAAAGAATCCTAAGGTACCTTGTGCACACACCCAACTTGGGCCTTTGGTATCCCAAAGGATCCAAGTTTAACTTGATAGGGTATTCCGACGCCGACTATGCAGGATGCAAAGTAGATAGAAAGAGCACGTCAGGGACTTGTCAATTTCTTGGTACGTCCCTAGTTTCTTGGTCATCTAAAAAGTAGAACTCCATTGCTCTTTCCACAGCGGAAGCGGAGTATGTTGCAGCCGGTAGTTGTTGTGCGCAACTACTTTGGATGCGACAGACTCTTAGGGACTACGGCTACAATCTAAGTCATATCCCGCTTCTATGCGATAATTGAAGTGCTATAAAAATTGCACACAACCCTGTAGAGCACTCAAGAACTAAGCACATAGATATCCGTCATCACTTTCTTAGAGATCATTCATTAAAAGGTGACATTGCTATTTCACATGTTAGGACTGAAAAACAACTTGCGGATATTTTTACCAAACCATTAGATGAGAAAAGGTTTTGTGAACTAAGAAATGAGATAAACATTCTTGACTCTCGAAATGTGGCTTGAAACATTGCATACCTGGTTGCAACTTAAAATGTTCCTTTGTATTGTTAAAAATGCTCCTCTTCTCCTTTTCTACTCAGAAAACTATCTTAATGAAAAAATCTTGTGGATTATGACCATTGTTTGATTGCTGATTGCCTACTGGTCGTAATCACCAAGACTATTTGCAAAATTATTGTCCTTGGATCACTGTTAATCATCTATATATGTATCAGGTCTGTTGGAAACGGACTAGTCCAATTTTCAACCGGACTAGTCCTGACAGACGAAAATTAGGTTAATTTAGGGGCACCGGACTAGTCCGCTACCATGACCGGACTAGTCCGGTCAGTCGCATATAGAAGGAGTTGGCCGGACCAAACCCCTCCCTCTCCACTCATAAGCACTTTGTCTCACCCCCTCTCCTAAACCCTAGCTCCCAAAGTGATTTTCGAGTTGAGCCCTCAAACTCGGAGTTTTCTACGTGAAAAAGCCTCTCCTCGACGAGTGGATTCTACTCTCCGGACTCATCCGGATAGACTCTTTCTCCTTCAACGCGGATCTCCAAATCTTGGTAAATTCCCCCCTAAAACCAAAATCTCAACTTTTCTAGTTCTAGCTAGTTTCCTTTGATTTCAAAAGGATGTACATTGCCTAAATAGATGTATTCCTACCACTTTCCTGCCCTTGTGTCCTTAGATAGGAGATTTGATTCAAATGAAACATTAGGGTTCTTATGCTAGGCCGGAGTAGTCCGGCGCTCAGATGCGGACAAGTCCGGTCAACTGGACAAGTCCGCACTCTGAAACCGGACAAGTCCGGTCTCTGACAGTTGAACCCCTACATTGCCATTTGAAGTCGATAATGAGTCTATTTGCATCTAATCCTTGAACTCCTTATCAGGCATCATGTCTTCAGGCTAAGATCACGGCTCTTTTCACCTTGACGAAGAAGTTCAACGTGAAAGAGTGAGGAGAGCTAAGGAGGGAGTGATGAAGAAAAGACATGATGTCAATGTCCACTCTTCACCTTCCGACAAAAATTTGACTAAGAAAAGGAAAGTAATTGTGAAGAAGCCTCGAGGGAAGGCTATGGCCGAGAGCTCCTCAGGACCTAAGAGGACTCTCAATAAAGGAAAAGGGCTTGCTAGTGGCCCCATTGGGCCTCTGAAAATGAAAAATCCCGTTCATCGCAACAGGCAGCGTTCAAGTGAGGATTTCATTGGAAAAGGGGGTGAGCTAGCCGATAACTTCAGGAAGATTGAAGTGTATGACCGACCTAAACAATGTTCTGATCCAAGGTTCTGGAGCAACTTCCATGCAGACTACTACGAGCATGTGTACATGAAGATGAAGAATCCTGTAGTAGAGAGTCAATGGCTAAATGTTGGATACCTGAAGTCGAAGAGGTATCCTGCCTTTCGTGAGATGGTAGAGGCCTTAGAGAGGCACGGTCTGACGGACCTGCTATCCTTTAAGTATGACTGGAACATGAAGTCATTACCCAGTTTTACTCCACTCTCTACTTTGCTCGTGGTGATGGAGACAATCTTACGTGGATGACTCATGGTTGAAAGTATAGTGTCACTTATGATGAATTTGCTAGGATTCTTCACCTCCAACACACTTTGGATCATGAACTGGTCATCCATAATCTGAAACCCCTGGAGAAGGAAGAGCTTGAGTTTCTATATGACACAAGGATGCCATATGTTCCTCCCACCATCAAATATCTGAAGCCCTTCTTTGTGGTCCTCAATAGAGTCTTGAGAAAGACTATAGCTCCGAAGGATGGAGATGCGGGAACTATACAAGGGACCTTGAGGACTCTCATGAAGGTCATTAGTGGAAGGAGACCATTCAATGTTTTTGAGTATATCTACAACGACATCGTGAACATCTCAATCACACCCAATAGATCCTGTGGATATGCACCGTGTATCATGTACATGATTGAGAAAGTGAAGGGACTCGAGTTCGTCAAGGATCAAAGCAACTGCCCCGGCTCCAACTGCCCCGTCCTCTCCATCAGTGGAGAGGAGATCAAAGCTGCTCCTCCTAGGTCTCCACCTGCCCAAGAATCATCCAGTGGCATCCTCAATGTGCTCTCCTCCATCTTTGCCTGCTGCCACAAGATCGAAGACAGGCATCGCAAGGAAAAGCTTGCAAGGAAGAAACATCAACAGTATGTCAATGCCAATATCAAGTCTATCTGTGCAAAGCTTGAGATTGAGCCCGTTGGATCATCGCCCGCCTCCGAGGACTCAGAGGAAGATCCTGCACCCGTGGATACCGAAGTTGGTGAAGATGAAGATCAGACTGAGACTAAAGGAGGAGGCAGCTATGAGTGATTCCCCTCAATTTTTCCCTTTTTGGTGCCTTGATGCCAAAGGGGGAGAGATTGAGATTAGATTTGGACTCGAACTACCTAGTATTAGTTATTAAGCTCTTTTGTGATCAAGGACATGTACCTATTTTAAAATCTTGTAATGCATTATTTCTTTTCTTATGTGTGATGCACTATGCTCTAATGCCTACTTATATGTTCACTATTGTTTGTCTTTAATTTATCATATTTTGTTTATCACACACCTGTTAGGCACCCCACCATAAGGTGTGTGCATATGTGAGAAGCTTTTTGTGAATTCTTTATTATTCTCATATGTGCACACCTTATGAAAATCAACTTTTTATTCTCAATTGTGATATCTCAAATAGTTGTCATCAATCACCAAAAAGGGGGAGATTGTAAGTGCATCTAGGATATCCCTTGTGGGTTTTGGCTAATTGATGACGAAGATATGAGATCCTAATGAAACTATTGAGATGATTGCAGGATAAACAAAGTGAAACAGCTCGGTACACACAAAAAGGTGAAAAATGAAGTGGTATATAAAAGAAGAATACCTTAGTGGAATTTAGAAGAGCAAATTAGATGTAAATGTATAGGGTGTGTGTGAGAGACACATCCCAAGAGCTCAGGACTTTTCGTAAGGGTAAGGGGTTAATAATAAACTAAAATCCATTGGACACCGGACTAGTCCGTCCATGGACCGGACTAGTCCGGTCAGCTTACTGGAATGCAACCGGACAAGTCTGGTTTTAGACCGGACTAGTCCGATCAAGTTTCTGTTGTTCTCTTTAGAGGACTGCGGACTAGTCCATCCATGCGACAGGACTAGTCCGCTAAACTTTCTGGAACCCCACTTCACATAGCACCGGACAAGTCCGGTTCTAGACCGGACTAGTCCGGTTAACCCACTGGAGGTAGACTGGACAAGTCCGATCATATACCGGACTAGTCCGGTATTAGGTTTTACAACGATAACTTTTTGGAAACCATATAAATTGGTGATCCACGGCCTTCCAACAGAGACACGACTAATACTGCAGCAAACACAAACCCTAGCGCCGCCACCTTGTCCCAAGAGCCCAAAACACATCTCCCCACACATCTAAAGTGCAAAAAGATCAAAATAAATCAAACACTTGGATTCGGGATTGGGAGATCGCCGTTCTTTCGTTGTGAACTCTTGGGGTTTGATCTTTATACACTCATATTCTGCATTGTACTATTTTCGAGTGTATTTGATCACGTTCTTATTGTAATTCTCGTGGGAGCCCTCAACTTGTGAGGTAGCCCCACAAACTCGGTGATTGCCCGTGATAGTGGAGTCAAGTCGGCCTTTGTGGTGACTTGAAGAGGGAAAGGGTTGGGAACCAGCCTCTGTGTGAGCTTCCTCAACGAGGATGTAGATCTCTTGGTGAGATCGAACCTTGTAAAAATTCGTGTCTTTTGTCTCTCATTTACTTTACATTTTGATACATTAAATCACTAGTTTGCTAATCATCATTTGAGTTCTTATAAGTTTGCACGTGCATTCATACAAATAAACTTAATTTATAAAAACTGTTGTTCTCATTCCGCTGCTGAAAGATTCAATTTCTGAAACACACTTAATTAACTCACATAATTCAGCACACCGGACTAGTCCGCCCACACAACCGGACTAGTCCGGTCAATCAAGTTTCTGATAACTCTATTAAGTGTGCAGGAATCTTTTAAAGGCCTATTCACCCCCCCTCTAGGCCACATTCAGAAAGGCCTGCGCTGTGCATGGGGGGTCCAGGGTGCGTAGCCTGCTTTGCCGGTTCCGACCCAAAGCGTGCGTGCCCTGCCATTCGGAGGTCCAGGGGAGTACAGCTGCTTTGCCTGTGAGGGGGCTCGACCTCCACCACGGGGCTGTGCCGCCTCGCCCGAGGAATCGCATTGGGTGGTGCCGTGTTATGCGGCACCCAAAAGCACGCATATAAGGAACACAGTATTACATAAATCAAAAGCGGAATCTTACAGCTGTTCTTTGTAAATACTTTACATAAAATCACTACAGTGGAAGTCTATGACATCTCACGTCGAATATCTGAGAAGCATTCGAGAAGAGATCCAGCCCGCGGACTCCTCTCACTAGCAACACGAAGACATGGCAGCGGCTAGGTTCTCCAAGTGTGACATGACTTGGAAGTTCCCGAGTCTCACCGGACAACCTTCTTTGTAGCGTCGAAGTTAGCCTGCAAAACCACTTATATAGCAAGAGTGAGCACAAAGGCTCAGCAAGACTTAACCGTCTCCCCTAAGACATGAAACTCTACATGAAAGTAACCTAAGACTTAAAGCAGTCATTTGCGAAAAGACTCGCCTACTAGTTCATCCTTAACTTTCAGATTTTAGCCATAATAGTGGTGACCTTGCGCCCAGCAACATTGGAACTCCACAATCAAACAAGAAACGCTTCATTCCAATGTTACTTGTCCCAAGGTGGAAAAATAACTTTAGTTTGCTCTATTTCTACTTCAAACATGGTTTTCATGCAACTTAACATAATCATAACAGCAATTATACTTTTTGCCAACTGTTTCCACACAAGTTGATTACTACGTCACAACATGGGAGCAAGCGGTACTCAATAACCGCGAGGGACGGTGATTCGAATCAAACACTACCCGGATAACTCGACACATACGCCCGCCTCTGAAGACCCAACTCTGGCGTCCTTCATTACGTCGTATGTGGCAACCTTTCTCAGGACACTAAACTGTAGAACCGGTCGCGCCGTCTCGGGCTCATAGGTCTAACGAGACGATGCGGTATGCCTCTACAATCCAGTGAACCTGGTACATCGGTTTCCTGGTTCCCATATATCAGTAAGCATACGGTACACAACTCAATACTTGCTCCTGGACGCGGCACACGCATCGGTCCTTAACCGACACAGGCAGAGCTACTCGACCAAGACCTCATCTTGTCGCTGCCTAACCCCTCTGCCCGGTCTCATCTTTAGAAATGTAAACTTTAGTTTGCTTCCTTTCCCAGCCACACTTATGATATTCTAAACTATAGCTCGCGAGTAGATTCCAACTACTCGTCTTCTACCGGATGCCCTAGTCTATTTAGCATGGCCTTATTCTACAGCGATGACACAATGCTACCCTTGACCTCAGGGTTCATGTTTGGGTTATGCAAGTGGAGTATAAAACATCCTTGACCTAATGCACATACGAACTTTGACCCATAGTAGTGAACAAAGTAAAAACTTTACAAAACAACTTAAATGCAAACCAGGGCTTGCCTTGGTTTTGCAGGTGACTAGAGTCGGATAATATGGGGTTAGTTGCTGGTGTCTCGAAGTTAAATCACTGCCTTCTTGCTTCTTGATTCAAGCCTCACTTCTCTTCCACTCTTCCACGTTTAAGCACTACACGTTATGAACATGCATATATATTTAATTGTAAAAACATTTGCTAACAAGTGCTAAGGACAAGTTCAAAACTGGGACTCTGTTTAAGAATTTAAAATGACACTGGTGCTATTGGTTTGGGTCTGGGTTAAAGTACTATGCTCAAGTGTGATGTGTGTGTTCCTCACTTGTGTGTGTTGATCATCTATAGGTCAAACAGGACAATATTGATCCAGGACTCCAATGGAGCTGAAATTTTTCATGCGAGTTCCTTGTCACAAGAAAGTCATCTGGACCAAAATTTAGAATGTTCACTAAGTAGATCACCCAGAATAAGTCCCTAAGCATTTAGGCAAAAGGAATTAATTCTGAATAAATTTGCACTTCCATGCAAATTCAAGTGAACTACAATTTTAAGCATAGCAAAGAGTATGCCTGAATTTTCCTAGGATTTTTGGAGCTAAGAAATGTCCAGAACTGAATTTCCAATTTTTGGAAATTCTCTAAAAATGTTTCTGTATTCATTTGAATACAGAAACTTGAAATCAGAATTACCCCATCTAAATCAACTCCAAATGAGCTGAAACTTTTACAGAAGTCTCCAAATATCCTAAAGAATATTCTGGCAAAATTTGGGGAATTTTGGATAAACCAAACTTCCTCTAGAATTCTTTTGCTGAGAAGCTTTAAAGAATTTTCCAGAATTTCCTATTGGTTTTAATGCAAATTGGGTTGCATAATTGGATAGAGTTTTTCATCCTGAATCCAACCCAATTTGAATCACTAAATTTGGAGCTTCGTAACAAAAGTTATGAGGTTCTAAAGTTTGAACTAAATCTGGAATTTAAATTAAATCGGGGAATGTTTAAACTCTGACAGTGGCCCCATCCCCACGTGTCAGCTGCTGAATTCAAGCCACACGGGGCCACAGACCTGTGATATCCTGACTCCCGGCTTAATATGATTGATAGAGTACTCATACCACCAAGGTATACCTTCTTTTCCGGAAGCCCACCTGCAAAGGACTCCGGGGTTAAGCGTGCTTGGGTCGGAGGAATTTGGGGATGGGTGACCGACCGGGAAGTCTTCCCGGGTGCGCACGAGTGGGGACAAAGTGCGCAGAAAAGATGAGTGGCGGTAGGTGGGGCCAGTCTATGATCCTAGGGAGCCATCACAAGACCCGTCCCCGCGTTGTCACAAACCGATCCAAGGCCACATAAAATCCCACTCCCTCGCAACAGAGACTGACGCGTGGGCCAGCCCCAGTCTTCGTCTTCCTCCAGCTCCCGCGCGACCCTGCCGCCGGGCTCGCCGGAGACCTCGCCGGGAAGGGGTTCCGGTCCTCGAAACTTGTTGATTTTTGCCGCTACTGCATGGTTTCGCGCGAGGAACACGTTGCCGGCCTTACCTCCAATCGAAGGTGGCCGGAAACCTAAGTGCAACGGCGACAGCGGCAGTGGCCACTCCGGCGATGTCGCTGGGGCGTGATACTATACCAAACACGTAGCCGTTTGCGCGTACAGCACCACCGCACCGAGGGGAACACGGACCCAACCGCCGATCCCGCTGGAACTCGCCAGAAATATGACCTCACCGTCGGCCTAGGTCAAAATCCGGCGAAAATAGAAAAACTCGATGAACAGCGGCTCTGCTCGATGGTTCTCGGTGGTTCTTGATACTATGAACGCGCACGGGGGTATAGAAGGTGTATGCTACGTCGTGTGGGGAGTGGATCGACGTGTGAAACAAATTCGCCGAGTTTCTCCTCTCGGCTATTATCGTATGTCGTCGGCAAAACTGGAATTCCGGCGAGCACGGTTCATGACACGCTGCCGGCGTTGTTATGAAGCGAGAAGGTCTACAGGCGCACCTTTTTGCTTTTGTAGCTGGGTGGGAGAAGCCCTGTGGCGGGCGGGCGACGCGTTCTTCCGGCCGGCGGCTCGCAGTGGCATCGCTGAAGAAACCGAGCTCTGCGCCGCGTCCCCGTGGAAGAAAACGGCTGTCCCTTGGGCCGAAAACCTCAAGGAGGAACCGGCGACGTCGCGGGGCAGCTCAGGTCAGCGTGAGAGCTGCCGAGGCGGCCGGGCGTCACTGTTCCGATCGGGCGCCGTAGCTGCGGGAGAAACGACGCTCACGGCAGCAGACACAGGAGGGGGAAAAGCGTGATCAGTTTTCCCTACGTGCGACAGCCGTTCGTGGGTAATATCGGCTGAGGCTGATCGACAGCGCAGGGAGGTGGCAGCAGTGCTGCCGCGGTGTCGCGCTCCGCTCGGCGGCCACCGGTTCGAGTGGGAACAGAGAAGAAATTTCCTTTGGGAGTAAGTCTCCTCCTCTAACTGACAAGTGGGTCCCACTCACTTCCCTCCTAAATATCTCCAAAGTTCTTGGCATGTGCAAAGTTCACTCATATGGAGCTCAAATTCAAGAGCCATTTGCTAATTTGACAAGTTGTGCCTCAGTTTCAAATTTGAAATTCCAATTTGGATGAAATTTACAAGTTCCTTTGATATTGATATCAAAGCACTTCCAAATTTGCCCAAAATTTGGTTCCCTCATAATTTGGACCTGAGGAACTCAAATATGTTCTCTGATTCTTGAGTTGGCTATTGCAAATACCCTTTTTCAAACAACAGTTTTGAATTTCTTTCTCTTTTGAAAATACCCTTCTTCTTTTTGAAGTGCACCTCTTAGTTCAAACTGAAATTCAAGTTGTATTGCACATGCCAACACTTACATGAGTATACAAAAGTTTTTGTAAGTCCCATTTCTTGCATATAAACTCAACTTTATTCATAGCTCAAGTTTTCTATTTACAAGTTTTGGGACTTTTACAGCCTGGTTCCATACCGAAAGCCTGTGCACTCTGCTTCCCGGCGTACGGTCCGGTACTAGGGGCCTGACGGTCGTACCCTGACATCAGAGGGAGCAGGAGCCCCGGCGCCTCGCGCACAGAATTGCCCAAGCCCCGTATACCGGACTAGGGCTGTAAGCCAAATAAGACTAAGAGATGGGGAGGGGAGAACCCCCGAGGAGAATTACGCTTCCTCTACCTGTGTGCAGGATCTCCAGGTTTTAGCTACGGGGACCGCACGAAGGGGGGGGAAGAGCTGTCGACTACTCCAGCGCAAGACCGGAGGATCCGGGTCTCGCCCCTTCTGAAGGGGTGAGCCCCGAAGGCCCCACGTGTCCAGCGCGGTCGGACCTCCATCTTCTCATAGGAGAGCTCCGGGCCCGCCACGTGGTCGGCAGATCCGGACCTCCCCGTTCTCACGGGGCGAGCTCCGGAGACCCCTTGGGTCCTTAACTCAATAAGGACCCGAGGAAGGTGTCTGTGCAAGGCTTCAAGATTGGTGAAGACCTCTGAGTACCTTGCGGAGCTAAGGACTCGGCCAGGCCAGGCCATGAAGAAGATAAGAGCACGCAGACATAGAAAACAACTAGAGTCTATTCATTCAAGGCTCCACGAGCTGGGCTACAGGCTCAACAAAAGAAAAAAAAGATACAAGCCCTAGGATTCCTCGGGCTCGCGCCGGAACCTAGAGGCTACAAGGGCAGCCACGTCCCCGACTTCAGCCCTGGCGGCTTCCTCCCGTTCCGCGGCGGGGCCCTGTCTCTCTGGCTCCAGTGAGAAGGAGGGATCCTGGCTCCGGAAGCACGCTAACACGTGCGTAGCAACCTCCGTTGCCAGGCCCCATCCCTCTGCCTCGAACTTGCTGGCGACCACCGCTTCAAGCCTGTTCTGCTTGGTGCCGATAGACTCGAGCGCGGGGATCACCTCGGCCACCTTCTACGCCGGGGCCGCTGCCTTCACCGGGCTAAAGCCAAGAGGGAGCAGGGCGGACCCCGCCTGGTCGACGAAACTCGAGACCGCCTGGGCCTCGGAGGACCGCGAGGCCAGGAGCTCCTCCAACTCGCGACGAGCTGCCAACAAGGCGTCAAGGCTCCCCTCGGAGAATTCCTTCTCCTTGGCCGCCAGAGAGTTTTCCCGGAGCTGGAGCCTCTGGGCAAGTCACTCCAACTCCGAAGCCCGGATGTCGGCAGCCAGCTCCCGATCCAGGGCCGCCTGGCTCTCCCGGGAGATTTTCTCCTCCCTTGCGACCAGATCGGCCTTCCGGGCCTCCAACTCTTTGGCCCGGGCACTCAAGTCGCCCTCGCCAGCCGCCACCCGTGCGGTGACCTTCTCTGCCTCAGCCGCCACAGGCGCTCCTGGTCCGCGACGGTGCGCTCACGGCGCTCCAACTTCAGACGCAGCCCCTCCAAGGCGGAGAGACGCTCATCGGCCTGAGCGTGGGACTCGCGGGCCTCCCGGTGGAGCCACCGAGTCTCGGAGTCTAGGCGGTTGACGGCCCTCCTCTGACGGTCAAGGAGCGCCTCTATGACATCGAGTGACGCCCGCCTCCAGTCAAGCTCCTCCCTGACTTCCTCAGTTCGCTCCTTCAAGAGGCACCCCCAGGTGAGGAGGCGATCCCTCTCTACTGCATGCCCCTCCCGCTCTCGACCGAGCGTGGACAGAACCTGCTGGACGCTCGTCTGGGCGAGCTCAAGAGCGTATGCCAGGGGCAGCGGTGCGGCAGAGGCCAAAGCCGCGCCTCTAACCTCCTCCATCATGTCGTCTTCAGGAGGAGTCGACGCTCCGGCAACCGGGATAAGGCTCTGATCAGGAGAAGCCGGCACTGGGGCAGGTTCGCTCCCGGTGCGCCCCGGTTCGCTGCCCACCATTGGGCCCGTGGCAGCTTCTCCCGGTTTGGCAACAGGAGGCGGGACGCCGCCAGCCGGTCCCGCCGAACCTTCAGCGACAGCCGGCTCCCAAGCCGGTAAAGGGGGATGAACGGGAGGTGTCGCTGGTGCCGTAGGAGCCGGGCCGAATGGCACAGAAGGAACTTGCGCTGGCTTGGGGGCCGAGTGCGACCGTTTCAGCTTCCGTGCACTGTGTCGCAGATCCCCCGTCAGTCGGGGATGGCCGGGAAACGGGAACGTTACCGGCACTCGAGGGGTCCCTGCAATCATGGGAGACTCCCGAGTTAAGAAAAGAAGAAGACAATACAGGATCTAGAATCCGGTAGACGTCGCTTACCGAGAGACACGAGCGCTCCAACGGGCTCTGAACCCCGGCTTCCAAGCTGGGGTAGGTCCACTAGAGCCCGCCGTCGCCGCCGAAGGCTGCCCTGCAGTCGCCCGGACTGGTGGAGCAGGGGATGCTTCTGAAGCCCCCATGGACGCTGATCCGGCTCCTGAGGCCCGGGGCGCCTGAGTTCTTGACTCGCCCCTGGGCGTCGTCGCACCAGCACTCCCCCTCGAAGCTCCGCCTCCTGAGGAAGGAGGGCGCGACGCCCGGGGACCATCAGTCCGTCGCCGCTCAAGACGAGTCCCGTCGGGATGATGAGCCCGAGGCCTCTTGGAGTCACCACCGGACGGGGCGCCATCTCCAGAAGCAGGGCGCGCAGGCGCCCTGGATCCCTTACTCAGCACGAGGAACAAGTGGTACTCACTGACCGTGAGGGACGGCGATTATAATCGATTTACACCTGCAGGGTTACCCGAATAACCCATCACGTACGCCTGTACTCAATGTTGCATACAGCAACCATCACGAACGTCGTACGCAACTACCTTTCACCCGTCAGCCAAATGTTGAACCGGTCGAATCGTCCCAAGCAAGAGGTCTCTGCGCGTGCATCCACAGTGTCGCCAGCCGATTTACACCTCGAGCTCTCAACCTACCCTCTGAACGACCAGCTATGCCTCAAGACCCAGCTACCCGAGTTACATCGGTTTCCTGGTTCCCATATAGCCGGTAGGTCTTCGGTACTGTTCTGGCTTGTTCATCAGGCCCGCACACGGCTCGGTCCTCAATTGACACAAGCGGAGCTATAGCACCCAGGCCCCAAAGTCCTGCTGCCCTTACTCTCCGCTCAGTCTCATTTTTCTTGCCATGTGTTCCATTTGCTATCTTTACCCGAGTCGAGTGCCTCTAGCCTATCCTCGTGAGTAGTTCCAACTACTCGACTTGTACCGAATCCTACACTATCTTAGCATTGCAGTAGCTAAACGGGATTTTTAATCCTAATCCCAACCTATGTTTTTCTTGTCTATGCATTTGGGTTTCAATCAAGACTCTAATGCAAGAAGTAATTGGTACTCAAAGTAAGTTCTCAAAACAGTAAAATTTTGTAAAAGGTTAATGCAAACCAGAGCTTGCCTTGCTCCTCTTGGTCGTAGGCTAGCTGCTCTTCCGGAGTGACGAAGTCTAAGACTTCGGCTTCCTCCTCAACCTTAGCGACTACATGAGGTAACATGTATATGTATCAATTTAAATGCATTTGAATTGAATTTAAACATGTGAAGTCTATAAGTCTTACTAGACAGACCCACTAACTCTGAAATTTTTACTGTGGTTTGGTTACAACCTAAACAGAGTCTTGGCCAAGTTTCATTTGCAGCAAAGCTCATTTTAGCTCTCCACAAATAATTATGTACTTGACCTTAATTGGAGCTCCTAGGGTGTTCTAGGGATTGTCATGGAGCAAGCCATGACTTTCTGAAAACTAGACTTTCAGAGAGTTCTGATGGAGTTGGTTTCACTTAATTTGAATATACCTAGCTAAAGATATGAGCTAAACAATTTCAGAAAAATTCTGCAAATGTTTCTGGACATTTTCTATTTCCTCTGGAACAGTTTTATTAATCACACCATTAGGTGGATCAAATGAGATTAAATGGATCTACAATTTTTATGGTAGCTCAGGGATATTTTGGTGAATATCCCAGCAAAATTTCAGGAATTTCCTCCAAAGGGTTCTCCAGTTAAAATTCTAAACAGTTTAAATTTTGAAGAATTAATTATGGAGAAATAAGGATTTTCGTAGAGTGAAACTTGACTTGCTGGAAAGTACTCAGACAGCTGAATCCGTCAAAATTTGGTTCACTCGATTTGGAGTTTTCTAGCCAAAGTTATGTGTGTTTGAAGTTTGAACTAAATCTGAAAATCAGGAAAAAGTTTAAATCGCTGCGCGTGGGACCGGGGCTACGTGTCAACTTCTCAGCGGTCGACACACGGGGCTAAGGAATCTTTCACGTGTAGCCGCACCTGATCCGGTGCCATAGCAAATCCCAGTTTCAAAATATCGGCCGCTGACACGTGGGACCGGGGGCTTCGTCTACCTCCGGCCTCCCGCGCTCGGCCGCCGCGACCCCTTGCCGGAGAGCTCGCCGGTGGCTTCTGCCGTGAGCCAAACTCTATGATATTGGCCACCTCAGCCTAAATCCATCCAGGGAACACGATGCTGGGCACAGCTCATCATGAAAATCACCTGCACACAGCAGGCGACGAGCGGCGGCTTCAGAAGAACTTTGGCCGTGTCGGCCGGCCTTCCTAGCACCCCAACCGATCAAGAAAAAGGCCGGAGAGCATCAGGGAATCCTAGGAAAGCTCGGCATGGGCTCGAAGCAGCTCGGGAGAGGTCCTAAGTAGGCTCTCACTGTGCGCCCGATGCTTCCCGCATAAACCGCCGTTGGCAAGCTCGGAAATACGCCATGTACAGGGGTTCTCATGCTAGGTGTTGTGAAGCTAACTTGTGCGCCACTAAGTCTAGATCAATCAGGAACAGTTTGAGGATATCTAAAAAACTATGGAGTGAGAATTTGGCGGATCCGCACCGGAAGGTCGGTCTACGCCGAATGAAAGAGGAAACTGAAATTCGTCGCCGGTGATCAAACACTCGGGCTGTGGTTGGGGGGTGAGCAGCACCAGCCTCTAATGCGTCCGAGGACGCCTTAGCTTGGGCGTGACATGCTCCCGTTTGTGCTGTCCGCGGGAGCCTGAGGTGCAGCAAACTTAGGTCACCGAAAAGAAACTTTGGTAGGGACGAGATCATCCAAGTTAAACTAATTTCCTATGGCGGGGAAGGAGAAGGAGAGCCTTGTGACGCCCTCAATTCTGTTGAAAACCATGGAACCGAGAACTGATGCATATGTGTGCCCAGGATGTTCATCACATACACATATGATCCACAAACTGAATTCAGAATATATATATCACCACGAATAACAGAGTTTATTACAATGTCTCATGAGTCTTGGACTCATGCTCACAGCGGAAGTCTTTATTTCTATGCAGCGGAAGTCTTCATTCTAATGCGGAAGCAATTTAACTAATGTGGAAGCAATTCTAGGCAGCAATGGCTCCATCTCTACTCCATCCTCACAGGCAAGGTTGAGAACAGATCACACGCCTAATGCTCCACTTGATCTTCATAATAATCTTCTCCTGTTGCTGATGATGAAATAATAATGCAAGTTTGAGTACAATGATGTACTCAGCAAGTGCGGGAAAATATGATATGTAGCTCATGACAAGGTAGGTATAAAAAGTCTCATATGCAGAAAGAAATGTTATTTATCAAACCATGATAGAACGACAACTCATCTTTAAGTGAATGTAATCCCAACATATATTAAAATACCAATCATACCTCCATTATGCTCATTACCTTCCATGTCACAACCAATCAACCTCATTCTTGCTCACGAATACCTCCTCGTATTCGCTGCCATCTCACGAATACCATCTCGTACTCGCTACCATCTCATCTCATAAAACATCTTCGTCTCACACCGAGACCAACCTTGTTGCCATGACTCAACCGTCATGCAACCCATTTTACTACCCGGACTCAACAGTCCCAAAAACCAAACCAAAACCAAACCAAAACAAAACCATCCAAAACCATAACCAGTAACCATCCCAACTAATCATGGAAGTTGGCCAGGCGCTCGTGACTGTAAGCTCGGCTATCATGATAGTTTTAAGAACTCTACAAAGTTTGCACCTCTTTACCCACAAGTTTGTGATTTCGTCACCTGTCGGCGACTGCAGAACCTCCATTATACCAGTACACAACCGTCGGTGTATGGCCAAGAGATCACAAAATAGCCTTTACAAAGGGGTTACTAGATGTATGGACTCACTAAGGTTTCACCGGCAGGCTAGAATCTCCAATTCTCCCACCCACGGGCCCCCTCTTGTGCCATGAAGTTCCCAGGGCAGTCCTCACTCGACTCCCATTCCCCGCGCCTTCCACAGTCCATAACACTCTAGCAGCTTACCTAATTACTCAGCTAAGCCGCTGTCACACCCGGTTACTCCGAAGAACAACCGAGTGAATATCACATGTATGCCAGGATCATTTTCTCATACATGTGATGACAAATAGAGAAGCATCATTTATTACAAGCCAGGTGTCGAATATAAATAAGTCTTACATAGCATACGTCTCGATGGACGATAATAAGTTCATAATATGTAAATAAAACAGCAGCGGAATATAAATCTTGCGGGGCTCCGTCACAGGCGTTGCCCGGTGGACTCCATGAACCTAGAATCCTTCTTCGGGTCCGAAGTCTTGGTCATTGAACACCACATCATCCCCTTGACCCGGGCAGCAATTTAAAGCAACAAATATGCAAGGTTGAGTACCGTTGGTACTCAGCAAGTGTGGGAAAGTTATGTCATGCATGGCTACAACAAGGAGAGGTTGAACTCATGGTTAAAGCACTACGCAATTAGTACCTATCACCTTAGCTTATTATGCACCTACATTACTACACAGGTGAAATAGTCCAGATCTCCCAACCCATCATCGACATCCAGTAACCATAATCATCATAACCAATGTCAAGCTCCCCACTTAACATCGTCAACTTCCAAATCCATCCTCCTCTAATCATGAATAAGTCCAAGCTGCTCTTGACCGTGAGCATGGCTGGCATGACAGTTTTGACTCTGCAGAGTTTGCACCACTGTACCCACGTGTAGTGATTTCATCCCCCGTTGCCGGGTGGACTAAAAGAACCTCCATTATGCCAGTGGCTACGAACCACATTCACACTTCCCAGGTGTGTAGCCAGGAGATCACTACGAAGCCTTTACAAAGGGATTCCCGACGAGCGTGGGCCCACTGAGGCTTCACCCCTAACAGCATACAAGAGGCTCCAACCCCGCTGCAGTGGCCCCCTCTTGAGCCTTGCGGTTCATATGGTAGTCCAGCTGACACCTACTCCCCGCACCATCCAACACACCCATACTACACCGGGGATACACCTAATTAATTGGCCAAGCTGTCCCATCTCAGCATGTGGTTGGCACTGCAAAGCCAGGTTACATGCTCCATGAACCGGTCCTTAGGATCCAGGCAAGTACTAAACACAAACCCGAGTATCGTGCACCCAGCACACAACCAAAACACCCAACCTGCCTTGATCCCTACCTCTACATAACTCACAATATCTCATTCAATAGTATGGTAAAATAAACTGATGATCTCATATCCCAATTATCCCATTCTAAGCATGGCTAAGCATATGCATAATAATAAATGACATGATAAAATAAATCCCAACCCAAGCTACAAGGAAACAAGGTAATGCAATTCTAGGGAAACTTCCTAGCATGGGTTTCATATTTCAATTGACAATGCAAATAATTCTAGCTACACATCCTAGCATAGGATCAAAGTGGTCAAGGACACTTGCCTCCTTCCTGCTGCTCTTGAAATGGGTAGTCCTGATCTTGGAAAGGAATAACTTCTCTTGAGCAGGTTCTACATCATACCATCACACATAGCAAAAGAAAAACAACAATCCATAAGACATAGTTCACACTTCCACTTCATACAAACCACACATTCATATTTATGAAAGTCATTCACCATTATATGTGTTGTGGTTACTCTATGTGTGTTGATTTGTGGCTTGCATGCACTTTTGATCATATGTATATGATTCCTACTTTTGTGTTCACATTTATACTTACATACTATATATATGAGTTTCCAATTTAAATAAATTCCTTATATTCAATTACTACACCTTTTAGCTACCTAGTATGCATGAAAGGTATTTTCCTTCTCCATATGTGTCTTCATAATTTCTACCAACCCTAAACTGAATTCTTTGGATTTTAGAACTCCATTTATCATTTACTATTTGCTATATTTTCAGATTTATTTCCTATGCCTAAATGTGAACTTTATTATAAAAATAACAAGACACATCATCTAAACAGAATAGGTTCTGATCTAAAATATTTGCTAATATATTTTTGACCTTTTCCTCTGATGTAAACTATTTTACAATTATTTTCCCTATTTTCCAGAACTATTCTTTACTTAAAAATGTGTCCCTAAATGTGAATAATAAATTAAACAGATTCACTTCAGCCCAAAATATGTTTTTATCTCACTCCAAAGTTTTCTAAATACTGAGAAAGTTTTTAATTTAATTTTGACAATATGTTTGTCCCACTTTTTAAATTTTAAACACTAGCTACAAATTCAATTTCCTAAATTAAATATTCAACAGGGCTAAAAAGGTAAACTCACCCCACTACAGGGTCTATACTATTATTTTAAGAATTCTCAGGGGTCTAGCTACTCATAACAGAGGAGTTTTTCCTAATTTTTATTAAGTCCAGGGGCTAAAACTGATTTTTAAATGAATTTACATGATTTTCTGAAGTTCCAGGGGCTAGATCAGAAGTTTCCGGGGCTAGCTCTTATTTCCCGAGAACCCCAGGGGGTAGCACGTAAGATTTCCAGTCTTTATAACGTGGGGCTGACGTGGACCGTCCGATTTTAAACCGACGGCTGAGATTATAACGTCGAACCGGTACGCGGGGATTTAAACCCTACCGTGCGATTTAAAATAAACAGCGCACAAGCGGCCACGTCGCTCTGATCGAGCGCGGGCGGCGCTGCCGGCGGCCCACGGCGGCGGGAAGCGGCGATCTCGCCGGAGACTTTCGGATCTTCGAGAATTCTTCCTAGAACTGTGATCTTATGGCATAGATCGGTGGAGGAGAGGTCGGGGATCTCACCTCGGGGGTTTTCTTGAGCTCGGAGGTCCTGGAAGGTGATCGGCGACGAGGTCCGAGGTGAATTCATGGCGAGGCTCGTCGGCGCTGTGTTTACACCGCAAATCACCGAGTTTTCTGCACCTGCAAGGTTCCCCGGAGGCGGTGGATCAAGACCAGCGAGTTAGATCGGAATTTCCGAGCGTAGATCGGCCAGAATTCGCCGGAGAAGGCTCGGGTTCTCACCGGAGGAAAAACAGCAGATCGCGTGGGAAAAACAGAACGAGGCCGGGGTTTTTATAGACGGGGGAGGGCGGCGGGGTGGTTTAGATCGAGTTCTTCGCGTCGCCCCCAAGCGAAATTCGGCTGGGATTCGTAGAAATCCGGATCGGTTTGGAGTCGGGGTGAGAGAATCCGGCGCGGGCTCGAGGTAGAAGAAGAACTGGCGGGCCCCGCCTGTCAGTGGGAGGAAAGGGGCGCGCGCGGCTGCGGGTTGGCGCGGGTTCTGGTTGGGCCAGCTGGTGGGTTGCGGCCCACTGGCCGGTTTTTTTTCTGTTTTCTTTTTTTTTCTTTTTCTATTTCTTTTCTGATTTGAGTTTAATTTGAATTCCAGTTTGAATTTGAATTTTTGCCAAACATGCAACACGTCCAAAAATTTTTAAATTCCCCTCTTAACATGATTTAGGGTCTTAACAATATTTTTGGGGTGTTACATCTAACCATCTCCTTTGTCTGAGGTTGAGATCTGGCTGTGTGAAAATATACTTTAAGCTCTTATGATCCGTATATATCTCTGTCCTCTTCCCCCATAAAGTAGTGCCGCCAAATTTTCAACGCGTGTACCACTGCGGCTAGTTCTAGGTCATGTGTAGGATAGTTCTTCTCGTGTTTCCGAAGCTGCCAGGATGCATAAGCCACGACATGCCCTTCTTGCATGAGAACGCATCCCAACCCGTCAACAGAGGCATCACAGTATACCGAAAAGTTCTTCTGCATATCTGGCATAACTAGCACTGGGGCTGTTGTCAATCTTTTCTTCAGCTCTTGAAAACTCGTCTCGCACTGCGGTGTCCATGTGAATGTGGTTCCCTTTTCCAAAAATTCTGTGAGGGGTCTTGAAATCTTGGAGAAACCCTCGATAAACCGTCGATAATACCCAGCCAATCCTAAGAAGCTTCGAACTTCCCCGACATTCTCAGGGGTCTTCCACTTCTGTACATCCTCGATCTTGGCAGGATCTATGGAGATTCCTCCCTCCTAGATTATATGTCCTAAGAAGGGAACTCTCTTCAGCCAAAACTCACGCTTGCTCAACTTGGCATATAGTTGGTGTAATCTCAGCTTTTGCAACACCAACCTTAGGTGTTTCTCATGTTCTTCTTCATCTTTGGAGAAGACGAGAATGTCATCTATGAAAACCACCACAAATTTGTCCAGATATTCCATGAATACCTTGTTCATGAGTTACATGAAGTATGCCGGGGCATTAGTTAGCCCGAAAGGCATTGACGGTGTATTCATACAGTCTGTACCGAGATACGAAAGCTGTCTTTGGAATATCAGTTTGCCTTATCTTAAGTTGGTGGTATCCCGACCTGAGATCAATTTTCGAGAACACACAAGCTCCCCTCAACTGATCAAACAAGTCCTCAATGCGGGGTAATGGGTATTTGTTCTCGATGGTTACTTCATTCAACGCACGGTAGTCTACGCACAACCTTTGGGTTCCATCCTTTTTGGGCACAAATATCACTGGAGCTCCCCATGGTGAGGAACTAGGATGAATGTACCCCTTCTCTGTCAAAACTCTTAAATGTTCCTTGAGTTCTTCCAGCTGTTTAGAGTCCATCCGATATGGCTTCTTGTATATCGGAGCTGTTCCAGGCACTAGCTCAATCGTGAATTCTACTTCACGATCGGGGGGCATACCTGGCAACTTCTCCGGAAAAACATTTGGATATTCCATGATGATCCTGATCTCCTCCACTTCCACCTCAACTTGATTGAGTTTAGTGTCCCTCCTAGGCTCTTGTATAGTTATGAACTTTACTCTTGTGCCACTAGGGTGAGTTAGTTCCACTGTTCTAGTCGAACAATGGATGATTCCTTTATTTTTGGTCAACCAATCCATACCCAAAATAATATCTATCCCATGTGAATCTATCACTATGAGGTTGGCAGTAAATACTACCCCATTAATGTCTAGATTCACCTTGGGACACACTTGTCTTGTCCTTATTTCTCCACCTGGAGAGTTCACTGCTAGCATATGGTTCATTTGTGTGGTTGCTAGATCATGCTTCTTAACAAACCCTTGAGCAATGAACGAGTGGGTAGCACCAGAATCAAACAGCAGGGTTGCAATGTGTAAATTGGCAGGAAACTGACACGACCCCAACGGTCTTGTCGAGCCAGGATCACGCTGAGGGGTGCTGCGTTGCACAGCACCGGATAACACACGTCAACGGTACAAAGCGGAAGCGAAATTTTATTACATAAACAAGTTTATGAATATGTTTACATCAAAATAGTTCCAGTCTACACTCACGGGCGTAGACTACACATCAAGTCCACGTTCAGCCCTTGAACTTGTCCTTGCTAGCACACACGCACACTAACTCTGCGGCGTGCACGACTCCCACTCGACGGGGTTCCCCTCCTGGGGTTCCGTCTCCTCCTCGGGAGTCCCTTCCTCATAGAACCCTGCAAAAGCTTCAAACACAAGCAGTGAGCACAAAGGCTCAGGAAGTCTGACCCATCTCACCGAAACATGGAACTTCTACATGAGGGGTAATGGGTTACATGAGGTAAAACTCATTTGCAAGGACTCGCCTAATTCGTAGAACCTTATTTTCAGGTTTTAGCAGCAGGTTGTAAAGAACCTTACGCTAAGGCACATGAGAGAGCTGCAATCAAACAAGAAACACATTTCTCTCATGTACTTTGCCCAACGTTGAAAGGAACTTTAGTTAGCTCTAAACTACAACAAACCATTAACAAGCAAAGTCCATCTTTCAATCAGCAGCATTTTAACATGTAACTAGCCTGTTCTTTCTACGTCATGGTACAGTGAACAAGTGGTACTCACTGACCGTGAGGGACGGCGATTATAATCAATTTACACCTGCAGGGTTACCCGAACAACCCGTCACGTACGCCCGTACTCGATGTTGCCTACAACAACCATCACGGACACCGTACGCAACTACCTTTCACCCGTTAGCCAAATGTTGAACCGGTCCAATCGTCCCGAGCAAGAGGTCTCTGCACGCGCATCTCAGTGCCGCAAACCAATTTACACCTCGAGCTCTCAACCTACCCTCTGAACGACCAGCTATGCCTCAACACCCAGCTACCCGAGTTACATCGGTTTCCCGGTTCCCATATAGCCGGTAGGTCTTCGGTACTGTTCTAGATTGTTCAACAGGCCCGCACACGGCTCGGTCCTCAATCGACACAAGCGGAGCTACAACACATAGGCCCCAAAGTCCTGCTGCCCTTACTCTCCGCTCGGTCTCATCTTTCTTGTCACACCCGGTTTCTCCGAAGAACAACCGAGTGAATATCACAGGTATGCCAGGATTATTTTCTCATACATGTGATGACAAATAGTGAAGCATCATTTATTACAAGCCAGGTGTCGAATATACATATGTCTTACATAGCAAATGTCTCGATGGACAATAATAAGTTCATCACAAGTAAATAAACTAGCAGCGGAATATTATTCTTGTGGGCTCCATTGCAGGCGTTGCCCGGGGGTCTCCATGAACCTAGAAACCTTCTTCGGGGCCAAAGTCTTGGTCATTATACATCACCTCATTATCTTGACCTGAGCAGCAATATAAACCAACAAATATGCAAGGTTGAGTACCGATGGTACTCAGCAAGTGTGGGAAAATTATATCATGCATGGCTAGAACAAGGGGAGGTTGAACTCATGGTTAAAGCACTACGCAATTAATACCTATCACCTTAGCTTATTAAGCACCTACATTACTACATAGGTGAAATGGTCCCAATCTCCCATCCCATCATCATAATCAAATAAACATAACATTATTTCCAATGTTAAGCTCCCCGCTTAACATCCACAACTTCAAAAACCATCAATCCTCTAATCATGAATAAGTCCAAGCCGCTCTTGACCGTGAGCACGGCTGTCATGACAGTTTTCACTCTGCAGAGTTTGTACCACTGTACCCACATGTAGTGATTTCATCCCCCGTTGCCGGGTGGACTAAAAGAACCTCCATTATGCAAGTGGCCACGAACCACATTCACACTTCCCAGGTGTGTAGCCAGGAGATCACTATGAAGCCTTTACAAAGGGATTCCCGACGAGCGTGGGCCCACTGGGGTTTCACCCCCAACAGCATACAAGAGGCTCCAACCCCGCTGCAGTGGCCCCCTCTTGAGCCTTGCGGTTCATATGGTAGTCCAGATGACACCTATTCCCCGCACCATTCAACACACCCATACTACGCCGAGGATACACCTAATTAATTGGCCAAGCTGCCCCATCTCAGCATGTGGTTGGCACGGTAAAGCTAGGTTACATGCTCCATGAACCGGTCATTAGGATCCAGGCAAGTACTAAACACAAACCCAAGTCTCGTGCACCCAGCACCAACCAAAACATCCAACTTGCCTTGATCCCTACCTCTACATAACTCACAATCTCTCATTCAAGAGTATGGTAAAATAAACTGATGATCTCATATCCCAAATATCCCATTCTAAGCATGGCTAAGCATAAGCATGTAAATAAATGACATGATAAAATAAATCCCAACCCAAACTACAAGGAAACAAGGTAATGCAATTCTAGGGAAACATCCTAGCATGGGTTTCATATTTTCAATTGACAATGCAAATAATTCTATCTACACATTCTAGTATAGGGACAAAGTGGTCAAGGACACTTGCCTCCTTCCTGCTGCTCTTGAAATGGGTAGTCCTGATCTTGGAAAGGAATAAATTGCTCTTGAGCAGGTTCTACATCATACCATCACACATAGCAAAAGAGAAACAACAATCCATAAGACATAGTTCACACTTCCACTTCATACAAACCACACATTCATATTTATGAAAGTCATTCACCATTATATGTGTTGTGGTTACTCTATGTGTGTTGATTTGTGGCTTGCATGCACTTTTAATCATGTGTATATGATTCCTACTTTTGTGTTCACATTTATACTTACATACTATATATATGAGTTTCCAATTTAAATAAATTCCTTATATTCAATTACTACACCTTTTAGCTACCAAGTGTGCATGGAAGGCATTTTCCTACCCCATATGCGTCTTCAGACCTTCTACCAACCCTAAACTGAATTCTTTGGATTTTAGAAACTTCATTTATCATTTTCTAGTTATTCATACATAGTTTGCTATATTTTCAGATTTATTTCCTATGCCTAAATGTGAACTTTATTATGAAAATAGTAAGACACCTCATCTAAACAGAATATGTTCTGATCTAAAATATTTAATAATATATTTTTGACCTTTGCCTCTGATGTAAACTATTTTACAATTATTTTCCCTATTTTCCAGAACAATTCTTTACTTAAAAATGTGTCCCTAAATGTGAATAATAAATTAAACAGATTCATTTCAGCCCAAAATATATTTTTATCTCACTCCAAAGTTTTCTAAATACTGAGAAAGTTTTTAATTTAATTATGACAATTGTTTGTCCCACTTTTTAAATACTAGCCACATATTAAATTTTCCTAAATTAAATATTAAACAGGGCAAAAAAGGTAAACTCACCCCACTACAGGGTCTATAATTTTATTTTAACAATTTTCAGGGGTCTAGCTATACATAACAGAGGAGTTTTTCCTAATTTTTATTAAGTTCAGGGGTTAAAACTGTTTTTTAAATGAATTTACATGATTTTCTGAGGTTCCAGGGGCTAGATCAGAAGTTTCCGGGGCTAGCTCTTATTTCCCGAGAACCCCAGGGGGTAGCGCGTAAGAATTCCAGTCTTTATAACGCGGGGCTGACGTGGACCGTCCAATTTAAAACAGACGGCTGAGATTATAACGTCGAACTGGTACGCGGGGACTTAAAGTCTACCGTGTGATTTAAAATAGACGGCGCACAAGCGGCCATGTCGGTCTAACCGAGCGCGGGCGGCGCTGCCGGCGGCGCACGGCAACGAGAAACGGCAATCTCGCCGGAGACTTTCGGATCTTTAAGAATTCTTCCTAGAACTGTGATCTTATGGCATAGATCGGTAGAGGAGAGGTCGGGGATCTCACCTCGGGGGTTTTCTTGAGCTCGGAGGTCTTGGAAGGCGGTCGGCGACGAGGTCCGAATTGAAACCACGGCGAGGCTCGTCGGCGCTGTGTTTGAACCGCAAGTCACCGAGTTTTCTGCACCTGCAGGGTTCCCCGGAGGCAGTGGATCAAGACCAGCGAGTTAGATCGGAATTTCCGAGCTTAGATCGGCCAGAATTCGCCGGAGAAGGCTGGGTTTCTCACCGGAGTAAAATCGGCGGATCGCGTGGGAAAAACAGAACGAGGTCGGGGTTTTTATAGACGGGGGAGGGCGGTGGGGTGGTTTAGATCGAGTTCGCGTCGCCTACGAACGGAATTCGGCGGGGATGCGCAGGAATCCAGGTCGCTTTTGATTCGGGGTGAGAGAATCCCGGCGCTGGCGCGAGGTAGAAGAAGGGCTGGCGGGCCCCGCCTGTCAGTGGGAGGAAAAGGCGCGCGCGGCTGCGGGCTGGCGCGGGGGCTGATTGGGCCGGCTGGTGGGTTTCGGCCCACTCGCCGTTTTTTTTTTCTGTTTTCCTTTTTCTTTTTCTATTTCTATTTCTTTTCTGTTTTGAGTTTAATTTGAATTCCAGTTTGAATTTGAATTTTTGCAAAACATGCAACACGTCCAAAAATTTTTAAATTCCCCTCTTAACATGATTTAGGGTCTTAACCAGATTTTTGGGGTGTTACAGCTCTACCCCCCTTAAAAGAAATCTCGTCCTCGAGATTGGTGGTTCTAAGAAAACAATTCCGGAAATTGCGCCTTGAGCTCATCTTCCCGCTCCCAGGTGGCTTCCTCTTCTGAGTGATGCTTCCACTGCACCTTGAACATCCGGATTCTTTTATTTCTTGTTAGGCGTTCCATTGTCTCCAAAATCTTGTATGGTTGCTCAGCATAAGACAAATCCTCAGCTACGTTCACTTCATTCATGGGTAACACCTCTTCAGGCGTCCTCAGGCATTTCTTGAGTTGTGACACATGGAATACATCGTGCACATCCGATAGAAGAGCCGGTAACTCTAGTTGATACGCCACTTCGCCTTTCCTTTCCAGAACTTGAAAGGGTCCGATGTATCGAGGTGACAACTTCCCTTTCACCTTGAACCGACGAAGTCCTCTGATAGGGGACACCTTGAGATAGACATAGTCTCCCACGTTGAAAACGAGCTCTCTTCTTCGTACATCGGCATAACTCTTTTGGCGTGTCTGTGCTATCCTCAAATTGTTGTGAATTTTCCTTACCTTCGCCTAGGCTTATTGTAGTACTTCTGGACCAAACACTTTACTTTCCCCCATTTGGTTCCAAAATAGGGGAGTTCTGCACTTCCTTCCGTATAAAGCTTCAAACGGTGACATCTTCATACTAGCTTGATAGCTGTTGTTGTAGGAAAACTCCGCATACGGTAAGTTCTTGTCCCAACTCCTATTGTTTTTGAGTGCACATGCCCTCAGCATATCTTCAAGGATCTGATTGGTTCTCTCCGTCTGCCCGTCAGTTTGGGGATGATAGGCAGAGCTGAAATTCAGATGGGTTCCCATGGTTTCATGCAACTTTTGCCAAAACCTCGAGGTGACCTGTGTCCCTCGGTCCGACACTATCTTCTTCGGCACTCCATGGTAACACACGATCCTTGACATGTATAACTCCGCCAATTTGGATCCACTGTAGCTTTCCTTCATGGGGATGAAGTGAGCTACCTTGGTTAGCCTATCAATGATGACCCATATCGAATCATACCCTGATTGGGTCCTAGGCAATCCCACGATGAAATCCATGCTGATTTCTTCCCATTTCCATTCAGGCACTTTGAGTGGTTGCAATAATCCTGCGGGTCGTTGATGTTCTGCTTTCACCAACTGACATGTGTCACATAGGGCAACATGTTCCGCGACATCTCGTTTCATGCCATACCACCAATACCTGCTCTTGAGGTCCTGGTACATCTTCGTACTCCCAGGATGAATGGAATAGTCAGAATCATGAGCCTCCTTTAAAATCAATTCACGGATCTCCTTTAGTTTTGGCACACAGATTCTTTTCCCGTGCCACACCGTTCCTTGTTCATCCTCTATAAAACCAGGGGCTTTATTTTCCTTGATGAGTTGCCTGATTTCTTGTATCTTCTCGTCATTCTTTTGACCCTCGCGTATTTCTCGCTCTAGTGTGGAGTCCACTTCCATAGCGATGGCTTCACCACTATTCACAAGGCATAGATTTAGCCTTATAATCTCGTCCTTCAATTCTGCAGGCATGTCCTTCAAGCTCAATTTATTGACCTACACTTTCCGACTTAAAGCATCTGCCACGATGTTTGCTTTCCCAGGATGGTAGTTGATGCCCACATCAAAGTTATTGATTAGCTCTAACCATCTCCTTTGTCTAAGGTTGAGATCTGGCTGTGTGAAAATGTACTTTAAACTCTTATGATCCGTATATATCTCTGTCCTCTTCCCATCAAATAGTGCCGCCAAATTTTCAACGCGTGTACCACTGTGGCTAGTTCTAGGTCATGTGTAGGATAGTTCTTCTCGTGCTTCCGAAGCTGCCGGGATGCATAAACCACGACATGCCCTTCTTGCATGAGAACACATCCCAACCCGTTTCCAGAGGCATCGCAGTACACCGTAAAGTTCTTCTGCATATCTGGCATAACGAGCACTGGGCTGTTGTCAATCTTTCCTTTAGCTCCTGAAAACTCGTCTCGCACTGCGGCGTCCATTGAATGTGATTCCCTTCTCCAACAGTTTGGGGAGAGGTCTCGAGATCTTGCAGAATCCCTCAATAAACCGTCGATAGTATCCAGCCAATCCTAAGAAGCTTCGAACTTCCCCAACATTTTCAGCGGTCTTCCACTTCTGTATATCCTCGATTTTGGCGGGATCTACGGAGATTCCTCCCTCCGAGATTATATGTCCTAAGAAGGGAACTCTCTTCAGCCAAAACTCACACTTGCTCAACTTGGCATATAGTTGGTGTTCCCTCAGCCTCTGCAACACCAACCTTAGATGTTTCTCATGTTCTTCTTCATCTTTGGAGAAGACGAGAATGTCATCTATGAATACCACCACAAATTTATCCAGATATTCCATGAATACCTTGTTCATGAGATACATAAAGTATGCCGGGGCATTAGTTAGCCCGAAAGGCATGACAGTGTATTCATACAGTCCGTACCGAGATACGAAAGCTGTCTTGGGAATATCAGATTGCCTTATCTTGAGTTGATGGTATCCCGACCTGAGATCAATTTTCGAGAACACACAAGCTCCCCTCAACTGATCAAACAAGTCTTCAATGCAGGGTAATGGGTACTTGTTCTTGATGGTTACCTCATTCAAGGCACGGTAATCCATGCATAACCTTTGGGTTCCGTCCTTCTTGGGCAAAAATATCACCGGAGCTCCCCATGGTGAGGAACTAGGGCGAATATACCCCTTCTCCGTCAATTCCCTCAAATGATCCTTGAGTTCTTCTAGCTGCTTGGAGTCCATCCAATAAGGTCTCTTGTATATCGGGGCTGTTCCAGGCACTAGCTCAATTGCAAATTCCACTTCACGATCGGGAGGCATACCTAGCAACTCCTCCGGAAAAACATCTGGATATTCCCGGATAATCCTGATCTCCTCCACTTTCACCTCAACTTGATTTAACTTAATGTCCCTCCTAGGCTCTTGTATTGTTATAAACTTTACTCTTGTGCCACTAGGGTGAGTTAGTTCCACCGTTCTGGTCGAACAATGGATGATTCCCTTATGTTTGGTCAACCAGTCCATGCCAAAAATAATATCAATCCCTTGGGAATCTATTACTATCAGGTTGGCAGTAAACACTACCCCATTAATGTCTAGATTCACCTTGGGACACACTTGTCTTGTCCTTATTTCTCCACCTGGAGAGTTTACTGCTAGCATATAATTCATTTGTGTTGTTGCTAGATCATGCTTCTTAACAAACCCTTTAGCAATGAACGAGTGGTTAGCACCAGAATCAAACAGCAGGGTTGCAATGTGTAAATTGGCAGGAAACTTACCAACTACCACGTCGGGTGCCTCTTGTGCTTCCTCCATAGTGACGTGGTTCACCCGTCCTCTCATCACATTCTGCTGTTGTGGCTGCGTGGGCTTCTTCTTTGGGCACTTATGGGCATAATGCCCCACTTCACCACAGCTAAAACATTGCACCCCAACCTTAGGTGTCTGGCCTTTGTTGTCTTGGGGTTGGTTTGGAGGTCCCTGTAGTGCTGGTCGAGGTGGATATGCGGGGCGAGGCTGCTGTACAAACTGACGTTGTGGCTGTGCTGGTGCTGCCGGAGGCCTGTAGTTCGGGTTGTACCCTCTTGGTGCTGAGTAGGGTACCGCAGCACGGTTCGTCTGCCCTGCAGGTAGCTGCATCAGACGTGGGCATGTGTTGCTCCCTGAGGCTTGATGTGACCACCCAGCCTTCCTCTTATTCTCATTTTCCAAGGCCTTTAGCTTCCTTTCTACCACAAATGCTATGTCCACCATCTTTTGGAAGCTTTCATACTCATTTGAGGACATTGCACACTGCATCTCTGCGGTAAGTCCCTCCATGAAACAATCTTGTTTCTGCTCATCAGTCTCTATGTCCCGTGGGGCATAACGGGATAGTTGAGTAAATTTAGTGAGGTATTCCCTCACCGTCATGTTTCCCTGCTGCAGTCCCAAAAACTCCTTCCTCTTGTTTTTGAGTTCACCTCTTGGGATGTAATGGTTGTGGAAGCTACGCTTGAACTCTTCCCAAGTGATGTTCTCAGGGTCATGATGGGCAGGCACGTAGGCGGTCCACCAATCAGCAGCAGGTCCATGCAATTGATGAGAGGCAAACATCACCCTCTCATACCCTTGGCACTGTATGATCCTCATCTTGCTCTCAATGGTCTTAAGCCAATCATCTGCCTCCAGAGGTTCAGCAGCACTTGCAAACTTTGGAGGTTGAGTTCCTAGAAACTCACTCAACCTTGGTTGGCGTGGTGCAGCTTGTGGAGGTGGAACTTGATGCAAGTTGGCCACCACTTGAGTCAAGTTATGGATGAGCTGATTTTGATTCTCCAGCATTTGGTTGAGGGGATCAACACCTTCACGGCGACCACCCCGGTCCTGGCCTCCAGAAAGATGAGGGTTGCATGCCTCATCGTTGTTGTTGGCGGGGTTGGCAGCACGTCCTTTTCCTCTTCCGGCCATCTGGCAGAATCAACCAATGTTAATTTGAAAGCATTTAGTATCATCTTACTACTTTCATTTGTTTGTACTTTGGAGTGTTGAAGCTTTGTTATACTTTTCTGAGGGTTCATTTCTCACACAAAAATGAATGCAATATTATTTCATGTGGGTTCACACACCAGGGCAAAACAATCTGAAGACAAGGCTGTGGACAATTGCTCATGGCTTCCACAACTCACGTCACACACCAAGCATTAACACACCATTAACTTAACGTAACTACTCGACTATTCGACATCTTGCTAGCTAAGGGGAGGACTCTACACTACTCGTTTTCTTGAGCAGGCTCCTCAGGATCTTCCTCATCATTTCGGCTGCCTTCTGACTCTGCTTTGGGTGGGGAGGCTGCTGGTGGAGAAGTGCGACGACGCCTGATCGCCCGGCGATCTGGGGAGTCAGGAGTCCACGTATCATTCACGGTGACACACAGTTCATTCCCATCTCCTCTTTCTCTCGCCCTTAAGCAGGCTCGCAGCAACGCCTCCGTTTCCTTCAGGGTGTCCTGGACATCCTGAAGCTCTTGTTGACACTCCTGCAGTCGAGTGCTGAGCATAGCAGCATCCTCCAAGCACAAGTCCATTTGCTCATGAGAAGTCCCTTGCTGCACCGGCGGGTACTTGTACTCCGTGGTACCAATCTCACGCTGGAGGACATACATGTACTCAGTCCTGTCCAGGTGGCGACGATAGATGTGACTCTGGCAGGTGATGGCCTCCCAGGTGACATCTTTCTCGTCATCGACCTGTGTCGCTCTACAAGCTGGAGAGCGGTGGATCTTAAGCAACCGATTTTCGTGTATAATCCTCATCTCTGAACTCCATTCTTCCCTCTTATCACGGATGGTCCTGGTGGAGTTATAGTGGATGATTAGCTTGCCCGTATTGCCGGCGGCTTCGAGCATACGTCGAAGACAGCGCAACAAGCCTCCTACTACCAATCCGTAGGAAAGGTACGTCACCGGATGGCTCTCCTCTCTTTCGGCAAGGGCAACTACGGGAACTCTCCCTCCTATGGACTTGCGAGCGGTGAGAATCATGTGAACCATCTAAAACAAAAAGCATTTAAACTTAGGTTAGATAAACTTTTAAATAAAAATTCTATTTTGAATGAAAATTGGGGTAAGATGAAGAAAGTGACTCATTAAATAACACTTTTCAACACACACCTGGTAAAAAAATAGTTTTTAAGAAAATAAGGCCCTTAAATACGTCCATTTCTACCTAAGTCCACGTTCCTACGGGCAACCTTGGCTCTGATACCACTTCTGTCACACCCGGTTTCTTCGAAGAACAACCGAGTGAATATCACAGGTATGCCAGGATCATTTTCTCATACATGTGATGACAAATAGTGAAGCATCATTTATTACAAGCCAGGTGTCGAATATAAATAAGTCTTACATAGAAAATGTCTCGATGGACAATAATAAGTTCATCACAAGTAAATAAACTAGCAGCGGAATATTATTCTTGTGGGCTCCATTGTAGGCGTTGCCCGGGGGTCTCCATGAACCTAGAAACCTTCTTCAGGGCCAAAGTCTTGGTCATTATACATCACCTCATTATCTTGACTTGAGCAGCAATATAAACCAACAAATATGCAAGGTTGAGTACCGATGGTACTCAGCAAGTGTGGGAAAATTATATCATGCATGGCTAGAACAAGGGGAGGTTGAACTCATGGTTAAAGCACTACGCAATTAATACCTATCACCTTAGCTTATTACGCACCTACATTACTACATAGGTGAAATGGTCCCAATCTCCCATCCCATCATCATAATCAAATAAACATAACATCATTTCCGAGGTTAAGCTCCCCGCTTAACATCCACAACTTCCAAAACCATAAATCCTCTAATCATGAATAAGTCCAAGCCGCTCTTGACCGTGAGCACGGCTGTCATGACAGTTGACTCTGCAGAGTTTGTACCACTGTACCCACATGTAGTTATTTCATCCCCCGTTGCCGGGTGGACTAAAAGAACCTCCATTATGCCAGTGGCCACGAACCACATTCACACTTCCCAGGTGTATAGTCAGAAGATCACTACGAAGCCTTTACAAAGGGATTCCCGATGAGCGTGGGCCCACTGAGGTTTCACCCCTAACAGCATACAAGAGGCTCCAACCCCGCTGCAGTGGCCCCCTCTTGAGCCTTGCGGTTCATATGGTAGTCCAGCTGACACCTATTCCCCGCACCATCCAACACACCCATACTACGCCGGGGATACACCTAATTAATTGGCCAAGCTGCCCCAACTCAGCATGTGGTTGGCACGGTAAAGCCAGGTTACATGCTCCATGAACCGGTCCTTAGGATCCAGGCAAGTACGAAACACAAACCCGAGTCTCGTGCACCCAGCACCAACCAAAACATCCAACTTGCCTTGATCCCTACCTCAACATAACTCACAATCTCTCATTCAAGAGTATGGTAAAATAAACTGATGATCTCATATCCCAAATATCCCATTCTAAGCATGGCTAAGCATAAGCATGTAAATAAATGACATGATAAAATAAATCCCAACCCAAGCTACAAGGAAACAAGGTAATGCAATTCTAGGGAAACATCCTAGCATGGGTGTCATATTTTCAATTGACAATGCAAATAATTCTATCTACACATCCTAGTATAGGGACAAAGTGGTCAAGGACACTTGCCTCCTTCCTGCTGCTCTTGAAATGGGTAGTCCTGATCTTGGAAAGGAATAACTTGCTCTTCAGCAGGTTCTACATCATACCATCACACATAGCAAAAGAGAAACAACAATCCACAAGACATAGTTCACACTTCCACTTCATACAAACCACACATTCATATTTATGAAAGTCATTCACCATTATATGTGTTGTGGTTACTCTATGTGTGTTGATTTGTGGCTTGTTTGTGTTCACATTTATACTTACATACTATATATATGAGTTTCCAATTTAAATAAATTCCTTATATTCAATTACTACACCTTTTAGCTACCAAGTGTGCATGGAAGGCATTTTCCTACCCCATATGTGTCTTCAGACCTTCTACCAACCCTAAACTGAATTCTTTGGATTTTAGAAACTTCATTTATCATTTTCTAGTTATTCATACATAGTTTGCTATATTTTCAGATTTATTTCCTATGCCTAAATGTGAACTTTATTATGAAAATAGTAAGACACCTCATCTAAACAGAATAGGTTCTGATCTAAAATATTTAATAATATATTTTTGACCTTTGCCTCTGATGTAAACTATTTTACAATTATTTTCCCTATTTTCCAGAACAATTCTTTACTTAAAAATGTGTCCCTAAATGTGAATAATAAATTAAACAGATTCATTTCAGCCCAAAATATATTTTTATCTCACTCCAAAGTTTTCTAAATACTGAGAAAGTTTTTAATTTAATTACGACAATATGTTTGTCCCACTTTTTAAATACTAGCCACATATTAAATTTTCCTAAATTAAATATTAAACAGGGCTAAAAAGGTAAACTCACCCCACTACAGGGTCTATAATTTTATTTTAACAATTTTCAGGGGTCTAGCTATACATAACAGAGGAGTTTTTCCTAATTTTTATTAAGTTCAGGGGTTAAAACTGTTTTTTAAATGAATTTACATGATTTTCTGAGGTTCCAGGGGCTAGATCAGAAGTTTCCGGGGCTAGCTCTTATTTCCGGAGAACCCCAGGGGGTAGCGCGTAAGAATTCCAGTCTTTATAACGCGGGGCTGACGTGGACCGTCCGATTTAAAACAGACGGCTGAGATTATAACGTCGAACCGGTATGCGGGGATTTAAAGTCTACCGTGCGATTTAAAATAGACGGCGCACAAGCGGCCACGTCGCTCTAACCGAGCGCGGGCGGCGCTGCCGGCGGCGCACGGCGGCGAGAAGCGGCGATCTCGCCGGAGACTTTCGGATCTTCGAGAATTCTTCCTAGAACTGTGATCTTATGGCATAGATCGGTAGAGGAGAGGTCGGGGATCTCACCTCGGGGGTTTTCTTGAGCTCGGAGGTCTTGGAAGGCGGTCGGCGACGAGGTCCGAATTGAAACCACGGCGAGGCTCGTCGGCGCTGTGTTTGAACCGCAAGTCACCGAGTTTTCTGCACCTGCAGGGTTCCCCGGAGGCGGTGGATCAAGACTAGTGAGTTAGATCGGAATTTCCGAGCTTAGATCGGCCAGAATTCGCCGGAGAAGGCTCGGTTTCTCACCGGAGTAAAATCGGCGGATCGCGAGGGAAAAACAGAACGAGGTCGGGGTTTTTATAGACTGGGGAGGGCGGCGGGGTGGTTTAGATCGAGTTCACGTCGCCTACGAACGGAATTCGGCGGGGATGCCCAGGAATCCGGGTCGGTTTTGATTCGGGTGAGAGAATCACGGCGCGGGCGCGAGGTTGAAGAAGGGCTGGCGGGCCCCGCCTGTCAGTGGGAGGAAAAGACGCGCGCGGCTGCAGGCTGGCACGGGGGCTGATTGGGCCGGCTGGTGGGTTTCGGCCCACTGGCCGGTTTTTTTTCTGTTTTCCTTTTTCTTTTTCTATTTCTTTTCTGTTTTGAGTTTAATTTGAATTCCAGTTTGAATTTGAATTTTTGCAAAACATGCAACACGTCCAAAAATTTTTAAATTCCCCTCTTAACATGATTTAGGGTCTTAACCAGATTTTTGGGGTGTTACGTGTGCTATCTCTAACTGAGCTATGTGCCTCTAGCCTATTCTCGCGAGTAGTTCCAACTACTCGACTTGTACCAAATCCTACTCTATCTTAGCATTGCAGTAGCTAACAGGGTTGGTAAATCCTAAACCCAATCCATGGTTTTCTTGGCTATGCAGTTGGGTTTCCACACAAGACTCTAATGCAAAGAATCATAATACTCAAGTAAGTGCTCAAAACAATAAAAATTTGTAAAAAGGTTAATGCAAACCGGAGCTTGCCTTGCTGCTCTTGGTCGTAGGCTAGCTGTTCCTCCGGAGTAACGAAGTCTAGGACTTCGGGTTCCTCCTCGACCTTAGCGACTACATGATAAAAGAAGTACATGTATCAATTTAAATGCATTTGTATTAAGTTTGAACTTGTGAAGCTTATAAGTCCCACTAGACAGATTCTATGATTGTGAAACTTTTACTGTGGCTTGGTTACAACCTAAACAGAGATTTGGTCAAGTTTCAGTTGCAGCAAAGCTCATTTGAGCCCTCCACAATTAATCATGTACTTGACCTTTATTGAAGGCTTTTAGGGTGTTCTAAGTATTTTCATGAAACAAACTATGACTTTATGAAAACTAGATTTTCAGAGGGTTCTAATGGAGTTGGCCTCACTTAATTTGAAGGTTTCTAGCTAAGGATAAGAGCTAAACAATTTCAGAGAAAATTCTGAAAATGTTTCTGAACATTTTCTATTTTCTCTGGAACAGTTTCACTAATCACTCCATTAGATGGATCAAATTAGCTCAAATGGATCTGAAATTTTTATGGTGGTTCAAGGATATTTTGCTGAACATCCTAGCAAAATTTCAGAATTTTCCTCCAAAGGATTCTCCAGTTAAATTTCCAAATATTTTAAATTTTGAGGAATTAATTCTGGAGAAATAAAGATTTTCATGAAGTGAAACTTTATTTGCTGGAAAGTGCTCAGAGAGCGGAATCCAACAAAATTTTGTTCACTCGATTTGGAGCTTTCTAGCCAAAGTTATAAGGATTTGAAATTTGAATGGAATCTGAAATCGGGAGAAAAGTATAAACTTGCGGGGGCCCGCAGGGACACGTGTCGAGCACGGAGGTGTCCGGCACACTGAGGCCCACAGGGTATTTGCACGCCAGCACACCAGATCCCGGCCGCAGCCCGATCCTTATTTAAAATATCTCCCGCTGACAGCTGGGGTCCACCCCTTCATCAACCTCCCGCTGCCCGCGTTCTGCCGCCGAGGAACCTCGCCGGAGAGCTCGCCGCCGGCTTCTGTAAAGCTCCAAACTTCACGATTTTGGCCGCCCCTGCCCACTTCCACTCGGGGAACAGGATTCTGGGGTCAGCTCGTCATGACAACGGCCGTCACCTGGTCGGCGACGAGCCGCAGCCTCGGGAGAACTTCGGTCGCGTTGTCCACCCTCCCTAGCACCTCCCCCGATCAAGCTAAGGGTCGTCGAGCATTAGTGGACCATAGGAAAGGTTGACTTGAGCTCTACGGAGCTCGGAAAGGGCTGTGTTGGGCTGTCACCGTGCGACCTAGGCCAAAAATCGGGATTTCTACTAAAACTCAAAGAACAGCGGTCTCCCTCCAAGGTTCTTCGTGGTTCCTGCTCCTATGGACCCGCACGGGCTACTAGAAGTGATCCCCTCCATGAGAGGATGAGTGATGTAGTGTGGCTTACGAATTTCTCGGATCGGTACCGACCTCACTTTTGCACACCGTCGCGAAAATATGAAATTCCGGCCAGAGCAGTGCTTGTCACGCCGCCGTAGCTTGCGGAAATGAAAGAGGGGTTGGAGGCGAACCTCTTTGCTGTTCACAGCTCCGTGAACGGTGGGCTGTGGTAGCCGGAAGGACGGTTCCTGCAGCGGCGGCTCGAGCTGAACCGGCAGAGACAAGATCGCCGCGGTGGAGCTCGGGGAAGACCGCACAGGGTCTGGAACTGATGCGAAGGTGTCGAAGATGGCTTGGCACACCCCGTGCTTGTCTCAGATCGCCAAGAGGGTCACTGGATCGGCCGGGCGATGAGGAACCGAACGTTCACTCGGGCGGCGAGGTGCTTCGGCTTTTTGGGTGGAAGTGCGACGAGGCAGCGGTGGAAGGCGCCGGTGACCACTCGGGCGGGTAGATAAAGACCCAGAGAGTCGGTTCCGCGGCTGAGATCGGCAAGCAGCTGGTGACTTCGCCGTTTCTTCGCCGTGGCGGCAGCTGCAGCGCGCGCGGTTACCCGAGCTGAGCTCTCAGTCGGTTTCTTTTGCTTCAGTGGCTGACATGTGGGTCCCACCGGAGTTTTAACCTCTGAAATTCACTCCTAATCACTGTTGTAAACAGTGAGCCCCAAAATACCCATGGTGATTCAAATTATTCACCCATGAGCCATTTGAATTGAGTAGGATTCAAATTGGGTTTGGTTTGAATGAATTTCAGCACATGTTCAGTTTGAAATTCAACTAAAGTTTGAATTTGCCCCACTTAGCTCATGTCAAGATTAACTCCAAATGGAGTGAAAATTGGTGTGTGAGCTCACAAAAATGTGCTGAATAAGAATATGCCTCCCACTTTTGAATTCATGGGATAAAAACAGTTTGAATTTGAATATGCTTTCAAACTCCCCTCCTTCTAGCTATACCCCAAAATGACCTCAAATAGGTTTTGAATTTGGGTGAAACTTGGCATGGACATCCTTAGCAATGTGTAGGAGTTTTCATATGTCCAGCCCACCTATATCACATGTGGGAAATACCACTTTTGCAATATGTGAGTTTGTTCTCTAATGAGCATGTTGATGGTGGTTACTTGCTCTTCATTTGTGTTCATCATCTTTCCTCAAATGAGGTGTGTGGTGTGGTGATGAACACTTCAAATAGGTGTCAAAAGCTGAGGCCCTTACATTCCTCCACCCTTAAAAGAATCTCATCCCGAGATTATAGGGTGAAAATGAGAGAGAGGACGGTGGAAAATTACCGGATATGCGATGTGAAAAAGTTGGGGTAGTTGGCGTGAAGATATCCTTTGCTCTCCCATGTCGCTTCGTCCACGGAGTGATTACTCCGTAGAACCTTGTAGAACCACAACGTACGGTTGCGTGTGGTTCGGTCCTTTTCATCAATAATCTGCACCGGTTCCTCTCGATAGGTGAGATCTGGTTGCAGTTCTTCAATGTCTTCCAGCTGAACGGTAGTTGATAGCTTGAGACACTTCCTCAGCTGGGAAATGTGAAAGACGTCGTGCACACCGGAAAGTGCTTCTGGTAATTTCAGACGGTATTCTACTGATCCACATCTTTCGGTAATCTGGAATGGACCGATGAATCGGGGTGCCAACTTTCCTCTCATCCCAAACCTGTTTACGCCCTTCATTGGAGATACCCATAGATATACGTGATCTCCAACTTCGAATGGCAATGGGTGCCTTCTCCGGTCCGCATACTGTTTCTGACGGGATTGGGCGGCTTTTAGGTTCGCTTGAATCAGTCGAACCTTTTCTTCCGCGTTGTTGACAAGGTCAATCCCGAAGGTAACCCTTTCGCCAGACTCACACCAATTCAGTGGTGTGCGGCACTTCCTTCCGTATAGCGCCTCATAAGGCACCATCTTGATGCTGGCTTGGTACCCATTATTGTACGAGAACTTGGCTAACGGCAAGTGATCATCCCAATTCTTGCCGTGGTTAATAGCGCAAGCTCGTAGCATGTCTTCTAGGATCTGATTTACCCGCTCCGTTTGCCCATCCGTCTGCGGGTGGTATGCTGAACTACGGATCAGCTTCGTCCCCAATCCAGCGTACAGTTGCTCCCAAAAACGGGACACAAATAAAGTGCCCCGATCCGATATGATAGTACGGGGTACGCCGTACAAGCATAGGATCCGTGAGATGTACAGTTCAGCGTACTTCTTGGCGTTGTAGTTGGTGTTGACCGGGATGAAATGGGCAACTTTGGTGAGCCGATCAACGATCACCCACACAGAATCATGTTTCTGCAAGGTGGTGGGTAAACCGACGATGAAGTCCATGCTCACGTCCTCCCACTTCCAGGCAGGAACGCCCAGTGGTTGTAGCAGTCCCGGTTTCCGCATATGGTCTGCCTTCACCCTTCGACATGTATCACACTCGGACACGTATTCTGCAGTCTCCCGCTTCATCCGTGTCCACCAAAACTTGCTTCTGAGTTCTTGATACATCTTGTTGCTGCCGGGGTGAATAGAGAACTTTGACAAGTGAGCCTCATCAAAGATTTTCTTTTGCAATTCCGGGTTGCGGGGTACGACGATCCGGTCCTTGAACCATAGGACGCCGTCTCCGTCCTTCCGGAAACATTTCAGCTCCCCACTGTCTACACGTCTCCGCAAATGTGACATGCCCTTGTCATTCTTCTGGGCCGCCGCTATCTCTTCACGGATGGTGGGGACCAAAGCTAGGTTGTAGAGAGCTCCATGTGGAATCACATGCAGTGGTGGTCCGCTCTCTTCCAACGGTGTGATGGTCAGATTGTTGACGTGTGACTTGCGGCTCAGCGCATCCGCCACTACGTTTGCCTTGCCTGGATGATAATGGATCTCTATTTTGTAATCCTTTATCAATTCTAAGCATCTTCGCTGCCTCATGTTCAACTCCTTCTGAGTGAATATGCACTTGAGGCTTTTGTGGTCGGTATATAAATGTACGAGGTTACCGAGTAGGTAGTGCCTCCACATTTTGAGTGTGAGTACCACGGCAGCGAGCTCCAAGTCGTGGGTTGGATAATTCTTCTCATGGTTTCTAAGCTGCCGTGATCCATACGCGACCACTCTTCGGTCTTGCATCAGCACACATCCGAGCCCAATGCCGGATGCATCGCAGTACACATCGAACGGTTTTGTTGTGTCTGGCTGCGCCAAAACCGGTGCTGATGTTAGGTGCTTGACTAAAGCCTTGAACGCTGCTTCACATGTTGGACTCCAAACATATTTGGTAGCCTTCTTCAGCAGCTCTGTCATTGGCTTGGCAATCTTCGAGAAGTTCGGAATGAACCTTGGGTAATATCCCGCGAGTCCGAGGAAACTCCGTACCTTGTGAACAGTTCTTGGGGATTTACAATTCAGCACTTGAGTGATCTTGCTCGGGTCTACAGCGATACCCTCCGCTGAGATGATATGCCCGAGAAAAGGCACTTGCGATATCCAGAACTCGCATTTGCTGAATTTCGCGTATAGCTTGTGATCCTGCAGCCGTTGCAAGACTACACGCAGATGCTTCTTGTGATCTTCCTCCGACTTGGAATATACCAGGATGTCGTCGATGAAGACCACGACAAACTTGTCCAGCTCCGGAATGAATACCGAGTTCATCAAGTACATGAAGTGAGCTGGAGCATTGGTGAGGCCGAAGGACATGACCAGGTACTCATAAAGTCCGTACCTTGTCGAGAAAGCTGTCTTTGGAATGTCCTCAGCCCTTATCTTAATCTGATGGTACCCGGATCTTAAATCCATCTTGGAAAAGATCTTTGCTTCGACCAACTGATCAAACAACATGTCGATCTGTGGCAACGGGTACTTGTTCTTGATGGTTACGGCATTTAATGGACGATAGTCCACGCAAAGCCGCAACGTCTCATCCTTCTTCTTCACAAATAATGCCGAACAGCCCCATGGCGAGAAGCTCGGCCTAATAAAACCCTTCTCCAGAAGGTCCGTGAGCTGAGTCTTCAGTTCAGCCAGTTCCTTGGGCGCCATCTTGTACGGCCTTCGGGATATTGGCATGGTTCCTGGTGCAAGTTCAATCTTGAACTCCACCTCTCTATCGGGCGGCATTCCCGGTAAATCATCCGGGAACACGTCAGGGAACTCTCGGACTACTAGAATATCTTCCAATCAGATGGTTGTGGCTTGACAGACACTTGGAAGTTTTATTTCTGGACTGTCCAGAAATAAAGAATGAGATTCGTGCACTTCTGAATTCAAATGCACGATTCGGAGGACGGTGTCTAAAACAGCACCGTGGCGGTTTAACCACGACATCCCTAAGATGACATCGACCTTTTGTCCCTCTAAAATTATGAGAGACGTATGGTATACTCTACCCTCCAAACACAATGGTGCTTTTGGGACCATCATGCTTGCTGAAATTTTCCCACCGGGTGAACAGATCACATAAGGACTATCGGTGGGTAGTATTTGCAAGCTATGTTTACCAATGAAAGCTTGGCTAATGAAGCTATGTGTGGCGCCTGAATCAAATAATATTATAGCAGGATGCTGGTGGAGTTGGAACATACCCGCAAGGATTGGCTCGCCCTCCGGCACGTCCTCTATGGCAAGCTGGTGGACAGTGCCGGGCCTAGGGTTTGCCCGCCGTGCATTAGTAGGGTTCCGGGGTTGATTCCTCCCCGGAAACTGCGGTGCCACTCCGCCGCCTTGCCTCTCCGGGCAACTGGTCGCGAAGTGTCCTGGACAACCACACTTGTAACATGTGGCCGCTGCTGGTGTAGTACTCGGGGGACGAAAGCCCGGCATGTGCTGCTTAGGTGCATACGCACGCGGCATCACCCGATGCTGCTGTTGTTGCGGAGGTGGTACTGGCAGTACCGGCCTGAATGCCGGTGAAGGGTACTGTCGACTGCGGAACGGCATTGACCGCTGTGGTGGCTGCCAGCGTGGACCTGATGGTGGGCGATTCACCATTCGAAACTTTTCAGAAGGACCGCCTCCTTCTCCGCTGCTCTGCGGCGTGCTTCGCTTTCTCTCCGCTGCTGCTAACTCCTTTCCGGAGTCCTCCTTAACAATCGCAGCATCAATGATGTCGTTGAGGCTGCCGCGATTGAACATCGCCAACTTGTCCTTCAGGAGCGGGTTAAGCCCCTGGTAAAAGTGGTCCCGCCGCTTCTCGTCGGTATCTGCGTGATACGACGCGTAGAGCGCGAGATCGTTGAACGCCCTGGAGTATTCCAGCGTGTTCCGGCTCCCTTGCTGCAGGTGTAGAAACTCCTGCGTCTTCCTCTTCATCAAACCTGGCGGTATGTGATAGGCCCTGAAGGCCGTCCGGAACTCCGTCCAGGTCATCACTTGGTCGGTGGACTGTGAAGCACAGAAGTTGGCCCACCACGCGCTCGCGGATCCTTGGAGCTGTTGGACCGCGAACTGAGTCTTGCGCTGCTCACTTATCTGGAGCAGCCAGAACTTCATCTCTATTGCGTGGAGCCAGTTGTCCGCGTCAAGAGGTTCATCCGCCCTTGAGAATACCGGGGGATGAGTTGCCAGGAAGTCGGAGTAGGAGCTCTGTTGACGCTCCTCACGATCTTGACGTCTCTCTGGGCGAGACGTATTGGCAATAAGCGTTTGCAGCAACTCCGTGTGCTGCTGATGTGAACCCGCCATTGCCACGACGATGTCAGCCAATGTAACCGTTGGCAGTGGCGGTGGCGGTGTTTGCTGTTGCTGTTGCTGCTGCTGCTGTCCCGAGGAGTCCTCAGGAGGCTGTTGGGAGGTCTCTCCCCCTTGACTAGTACCCCCAACATCAGGATTGGCTCGAGTACCTGTCATTCTCCTGCGGGTCGTCCTCCTCCGGTACCTCTGCTGGTGGCTCTGGATCTACCACCTCTTCTCCCATCCCGGTTTCTCCCATTGCTGGAAGACCCAAGACCACCGGTATGCCCAATACCGGAGGTACGAGGTCCTGCAAAGCATGCACCTCGTCCATAGCCTGGTTGTAGTCCTCTTCCCAGCCTTGGCCTTCCTCAATAGCGTCGTCCCGCTCTTGAGTATGTTCCGCGTTCTGCTGGGTCAGATTCTGTACCAGTTCTTGTAACGCCGCGATGTCGACACGGCTCTTCTTCTTTGCCTTCTTCAGACGATGCAACTGATTGTGTTGTTCACTCAGTCGCTTGATCGTCGGAAGGAGCACATTACAGAGTGCGCTGTGAGCACTCTCGAAATGGTCTCCACGGCTCGTGCTCTCCTTGAGCTTTGTGGCGAGATGCTCCGTATGAACAGCTTGGCTGTCCATCACGGCGTTTCCCACCCTCATCTGGAGACTGAGATTTGCCTCCGTGGGGTTGTACCTTGGGCAACTCGGGTCCGTTGCCTCCAGGTACCTCTCTTCCCACACATGCTGAGCCCGTCCCTCCACCGGAACGAGCGCGTATGGAGTGCCCTCCATAGCCTGCACATGTAATTGACAGAAACGTGATATGGTATCACAGGCTGCCACTTGCCACATCCCTTCCGGTTGTCTTCCTCTCACCGTGACGGTGAACGGCACCCAACCGGGTGGTGTAGGTCCTGCAGGAACTTCGACATGGATTGTCCACGTCTTGTTCCCCTCTTCGCCTTCTTCCTTGGCGAAGTACTGCGGCATCTGGTTGTACCCGAAATATTGAAGCATACGCCTCAATGCTTCCGGATAGCCGCTACGGTGAGAACAGTGGGATACCACCCACCCGATCTCCAACTGTTTGTCTGCTGTCATCTGTAAAAATATATTTGATAAATGTCAAATATTTATTTAAATAGTAAACCACTGAGTTATAACATAAGACATTTCATTGAACCCATGAAACTTGGAAACATAGTTCAAATTTTAAACAAATTTGACTGCTGATCTGCTGCTCCCATGACAGCCCTGATCAGTTTCCATCTCAACCTGAGTTAGGCCATGTTAAAGGCAAACCAATTCTGGAGCTCAACATCAAAGTTAAAGTTAACTTCAATATCTTTCCAGAGAGTATTTGCTTGGCCTAAGATCTGTCCTGGTTCAAAAGTTATGAGACGTCAAAGTTAGCAGAATTTCTGGAAACAATTGGACAGCACCTCCCTGCTATAGGTACTGATTTGATCCAAGAATTCCAGTTAATTCTGTTCCAAATCCGACAAAACTTTCTGTTACAAAGTTTTAACCCATCTCATAAGATTTCCTCATTTTCTATTTTTGGATTTTTATGCTGGAAGTTATGCTCAATTTTACAGAGAGTTTACAGAGAGTCTTTGCTCTGCCCTGTTTTCTGGACAGTTTCAACTCTACTGCATTTTTCGATTGGTTAAGGGATGAAACACCTCTGGACCTCAACGAAAAGTTGTAAAGCGCTTCCAAAGATTTCCAGAAATGTATCATATGAACCCAACCTCGAAAGAACTCAACCTCTAACCTCTGATTAACTCCAGCATAATTTAGCTGAAAACAGAGTGCTCTGTCCTTAACAACCTATAAGTTGAAAACTTGTTAACATTGAATATCCTGTTCAAGGGAAGGAGTTACATTAAGTTTTACTACTTTAGATCAAAACCATCAAGTTTTAAATAAAGTTGTTCATTAATGGGGTGTGACATCGATGCGTCACCAGATTATGTCGGTACTACGTCCTCACAAAGAAACCTATACCGGACTTAGCCGGCTTCGTTATTTCAGTGGCACTAAACGTCACTCGCACACGGATGCTACACGTCTACCGTTTCATGGTCAGGCTACCTGCAGAAACTCAAACAATCATCAGACTCGGCTGCACACCGAGCCCAGAATCCATACAGTTCGTACACCCGGCCGTCATCACTCGCCCGGATGTTCTCAAGCCAAACACGCCTTGAGTTACGTGTTCACGTTTCATACCACGTGACGGGGCCTCCAAATTGCACCACGCACGCCAGGGATAGACGTTGCTCGAATACACCAAACGACATGAAGAGTCGTAGAGGATATTTAAGCGAGTCGGGTTACCTGCCACCCTTTGGGCTCAACCCTTCAGCTTGTGCGCACTGGTGGACAGCGCTTACGTGCATCCCCCAGGACATAAACGTCCCGAGATACACAATTTTCCGACATAGACAAATAGGTTAGTATGCCACTTTCTATATGCGAATAACATCCTTATACGGGCTACTAACTCGTTCCTCACTGGATTTTTGAAAAAGATGACCTTTGTAGTGCGTTAAACCCCAAGCGAGCTCTGATACCACGCTGACACGACCCCAACGGTCTTGTCGAGCCAGGATCACGCTGAGGGGTGCTGCGTTGCACAGCACCGGATAACACACGTGAACGGTACAAAGCGGAAGCGAAATTTTATTACATAAACAAGTTTATGAACATGTTTACATCAAAATAGTTCTAGTCTACACTCACGGGCGTAGACTACGCATCAAGTCCACGTTCAGCCCTTGAACGTGTCCTTGCTAGCACACACGCACACTAACTCTGTGGCGTGCACGACTCCCACTCGACGGGATTCCCCTCCTGGGGTTCCGTCTCCTCCTCGGGAGTCCCTTCCTCATAGAACCCTGCAAAAGCTTCAAACACAAGCAGTGAGCACGAAGGCATAGCAAGTTTGACCCGTCTCACCTAAACATGGAACTTCTACATGAGGGGTAATGGGTTACATGAGGTAAAACTCATTTGCAAGGACTCGCCTAATTAGTAGAACCTTATTTTCAGGTTTTAGCATCAGGTTGTGGAGAACCTTACGCTAAGGCACATGAGAGAGACGCAATCAAACAAGAAATGCATTTCTCTCATGTACTTTGCCCAAAGTTGAAAGGAACTTTAGTTAGCTCTAAACTACAACAAACCATTAACAAGCAAAGTGCAACTTTCAATCAGCAGCATTTTAACATGTAACTAGCCTGTTCTTTCTACGTCACGGTACAGTGAACAAGTGGTACTCACTGACCGCGAGGGACGGCGATTATAATCGATTTACACCTGCAGGGTTACCCGAACAACCCGTCACGTATGCCCGTACTCGATGTTGCCTACAACAACCATCACGGACGCCGTACGCAACTACCTTTCACCCGTTAGCCAAATGTTGAACCGGTCCAATCGTCCCGAGCAAGAGGTCTCTGCACGCGCATCTCAGTGCCACCAGCCGATTTACACCTCGAGCTCTCAACCTACCCTCTGAACGAGCAGCTATGCCTCAACACCCAGCTACCCGAGTTACATCGGTTTCCCGGTTCCCATATAGCCGGTAGGTCTTCAGTACTGTTCTAGCTTTTTCAACAGGCCCGCACACGGTTCGGTCCTCAACCGACACAAGCGGAGCTACAGCACACAGGCACCAAAGTCCTGCTGCCCTTACTCTCCACTCGGTCTCATCTTGCTTGCCATGTGTATCATGTGCTATCTCTACCCGAGCGATGTGCCTCTAGTCTATTCTCGCGAGTAGTTCCAACTACTTGACTTGTACCGAATCCTACTCTATCTTAGCATTGCAGTAGCTAACGGGGTTGGTAAATCCTAAACCCAATCCATGGTTTTCTTGGCTATGCAGTTGGGTTTCCACACAAGACTCTAATGCAAAGAATCATAATACTCAAGTAAGTGCTCAAAACAATAAAAATTTGTAAAAAGGTTAATGCAAACCGGAGCTTGCCTTGTTGCTCTTGGTCGTAGGCTAGCTTTTTCTCAGGAGTAACGAAGTCTAGGACTTCAGGTTCCTCCTCGACCTTAGCGACTACATGATAAAAGAAGTACATGTATCAATTTAAATGCATTTGTATTAAGTTTGAACTTGTGAAGCTTATAAGTCCCACTAGACAGATTCTATGATTGTGAAACTTTTACTGTGGCTTGGTTACAACCTAAACAGAGACTTGGTCAAGTTTTAGTTGCAGCAAAGCTCATTTGAGCCCTCCACAATTAATCATGTACTTGACCTTTATTGAAGGCTTTTAGGGTATTCTAAGGATTTTCATGAAACAAACTATGACTTTCTGAAAACTAGATTTTCAGAGGGTTCTAATGGAGTTGGCCTCACTTAATTTGACGGTTTCTAGCTAAGGATATGAGCTAAACAATTTCAGAGAAAATTCTGAAAATGTTTCTGAACATTTTCTATTTTCTCTGGAACAGTTTCACTAATCACACCATTAGATGGATCAAATGAGCTCAAATGGATCTGAAATTTTTATGGTACTTCAAGGATATTTAGGTGAACACCCTAGCAAAATTTCATAATTTTTCTCCAAAGGATTCTCCAGTTAAAATTCCAAATATTTTAAATTTTGAGGAATTAATTCTGGAGAAATAATGATTTTCATGAAGTGAAACTTGATTTGCTGGAAAGTTCTCAGAGAGCTGAATCCAACAAAATTTGGTTCACTTGATTTGGAGCTTTCTAGCCAAAGTTATGAGGATTTGAAATTTGAATGGAATCTGAAAATCGGGAGAAAAGTTTAAACTTGCGGGGGCCCGCAGGGCCACGTGTCGAGCGCGGAGGTGTCCGGCACACTGAGGCCCACAGGGTATTTGCGTGCCAGCACACCAGATCCCGGCCGCAGCCCGATCCCGATTTAAAATATCTCCCGCTGACAGCTGGAGTCCACCCCTTCGTCAACCTCCCGCTGCCCGCGTTCTGCCGCCGAGGAACCTCGCCGGAGAGCTCACCACCGGCTTCTGTAAAGCTCCAAACTTCACGATTTTGGCCACCCCTGCCCACTTCCACTCGGGGAACAGGATTCTGGGGTCAGCTCGTCATGACAACGGCCGTCACCTGGTCGGCGACGAGCCACAGCCTCGGGAGAACTTCGGTCGCGTTGTCCACCCTCCCTAGCACCTCCCCCGATCAAGCTAAGGGTCGTCGAGCATCAGTGGACCATTGGAAAGGTCGACATGAGCTCTACGGAGCTCGGGAAGGGCTGTGTTGGGCTGTTACCGTGCGACCTAGGCCGGAAATCAGGATTTCTACTAAAACTCGAAGAACAGCGGTCTCCCTCCACGGTTCTTCGTGGTTCCAGCTCCTATGGACCCGCACGGTCTACTAGAAGTGATCCCCTTCATGAGAGGATGAGTGATGTAGTGTGGCTTACGAATTTCTCGGATCGGTACCGACCTCACTTTTGCACACCGTCTCGAAAATATGAAATTCCGGCCGGAGCAGTGCTTGTCACGCCGCCGGAGCTTGCAGAAATGAAAGAGGGGTTGGAGGCGAACCTCTTTGCTGTTCACAGCTCCGTGAACGGTGGGCTGTGGTAGCCGGAAGGACGGTTCCTGCAGCGGCGGCTCGAGCTGAACCGGCAGAGACAAGATTGCCGCGGTGGAGCTCGGGGAAGACCGCGCAGGGTCTGGAACCGATGCGAAGGTGTCGAAGATGGCTTGGCGCACCCGGTGCTGGTCTCAGATCACCGAGAGGGTCACTGGATCGGCCGGGCGATGAGGAACCAAACATTCACTCGGGCGGCGAGGTGCTTCGGCTTTTTGGGTGGAAGTGCGACGAGGCAGCGGTGGAAGGCGCCGGTGACCACTCGGGCGGGTAGATAAAGACCCAGAGAGTCGGTTACGCGGCTGAGATCGGCAAGCAGCTGTTGGCTTCGCTGTTTCTTCGCCGTGGCGGCAGCTGCAGCGCGCGCGGTTACCCGAGCTGAGCTCTCAGTCGGTTTCTTTTGCTTCAGTGGCTGACATGTGGGTCCCACCCGGGGTTTTAACCTCTGAAATTCACTCCTAATCACTGTTGTAAACAGTGAGCCCCAAAATACCCATGGTGATTCAAATTATTCACCCATGAGCCATTTGAATTGAGTAGGATTCAAATTGGGTTTGGTTTGAATGAATTTCAGCACATGTTCAGTTTGAAATTCAACTAAAGTTTGAATTTGCCCCACTTAGCTCATGTCAAGATTAACTCCAAATGGAGTGAAAATTGGTGTGTGAGCTCACAAAAATGTGCCGAATAAGAATATGCCTCCCACTTTTGAATTCATGGGATAAAAACAGTTTGAATTTGAATATGCTTTCAAACTGCCCTCCTTCTAGCTATACCCCAAAATAACCTCAAAAAGGTTTTGAATTTGGGTGAAACTTGGCATGGACATCCTTAGCAATGTGTAGGAGTTTTCATATGTCCAGCCCACCTATATCACCTGTGGGAAATACCACTTTTGCAATATGTGAGTTTGTTCTCTAATGAGCATGTTGATGGTGGTTACTTGCTCTTCATTTGTGTTCATCATCTTTCCTCAAATGAGGTGTGTGGTGTGGTGATGAACACTTCAAATAGGTGTCAAAAACTGAGGCCCTTACATAAACTTACCAACTACCACGTCGGGTGCCTCTTGCGCCTCCTCCATGGTGACGGGGTTCACCCGTCCTCGCATTACATTCTGCTGTTGCGGCTGCGCGGGCTTCTTCTTTGGGCACTTATGGGCGTAGTGCTCCACTTCACCACAGTTAAAGCATTGCACCCCTACCTTAGGTTCTTGGCCTTTGTTGTCTTGGGGTTGATTTGGGGGGTCCTTGTACTGCTGGTCGAGGTTGATATGTGGGGCGAGGCTGCTGCACAAACTGACGTTGTGGCTGTGCTGGTGCTGATGGAGGCTTGAAGTTCGGGTTGTACCCTCTCGGTGCTGAGTAGGGTACCGCATCAGACATGGGCGTGGGCGTGTGTTGCTACGCGAGGCTTGGTGTGACCGTCCCACCTTCCTCTTGTTTTCATTTTCCAAGGCCTTCAGCTTCCTCTCCACAACAAATGCTCTGTCCACCATCTTTTGGAAGCTTTCATACTCGTTGGAGGACATTGCACACTGCATTTCCGCTGTAAGTCCTTCCACAAAGCAGTCCTGTTTCTGCTCATCAGTCTCGATGTCCCGTGGTGCATAACAGGATAGTTGGGTGAATTTAGTGAGGTATTCCCTCACAGTCATGTTTCCTTGCTGCAGCCCCAAGAACTCTTTTCTCTTGTTTTTGAGTTCACCCCTTGGTATGTAATGGTTGCGGAAACTGCGCTTGAACTCTTCCCAAGTGATGTTCTCGGGGTCATGATGGGCTGCCACGTAAGCAGTCCACCAATGAGCAGCTGGTCCATGCAATTGGTGAGAGGCAAACAGCACCCTCTCATACCCTTGGCGTTGTATGATCCTCATCTTACTCTCAATGGTCTTTAGCCAATCATCTGCCTCCAGAGGTTCAGCAGCACTTGCAAACTTTGGAGGTTGAGTCCCTAGAAACTCACTCAACCTTGGTTGGCGTGGTGCAGCTTGTGGAGGTGGAACTTGATGCAAGTTGGCCACCACTTGAGTTAGGCTCTGGATGAGCTGATTCTGATTTTCAAGCATTTGGTGGATGGGATCAACTCCTTCACGGCGACCACCCCTGTCTTGTCCTCCAGAAAGATGAGGGTTGCCGGCCTCATCGTTGTTGTTGGCGGGGTTGGCACCATGACCCTTTCCTCTTCCAGCCATCTATCATGATCAACCAAAGGTTAACTTAAAGCATTACGTATTAACTTCCCAAATTGCTTGTTTAAACTTAAACTTTTGGGGCCTTATTGTATATTAACATTTTCTGGGGGGTTTCACTTAGATTTTTGGGAGTCATGTCTCACGCGAAAATAATTGCACTCTTAATTCGTAGGGGTTCACAAATCAAAGCAAAACATCCTGAAGACGAGGTTGTGGATAATTGCCCATGGCTTCCACAACTCACGTCACACACCAAGCATTAAAACACCATTAACTAAGGTAACGACTCGACTACTCGATAACCTACTGAACTAAGGGAAAGGACTCTACACTATTCGTATCACTGAGCTGGCTCCTCGGGACCTTCCTCGTTATTGCGGCTGCCCTCTGACTCCGCTTTGGGTGGGGAAGCTGCTGGTGGAGAAGTGCGGCGACGCCTGCTCGCACGGTGATCTGGGGAGTCAGGAGTCCATGTGTCATTTACGGTGACACAAAGTTCATTCCCATCTCCTCTTTCTCTCGCCCTCAAGCTAGCGTGAAGCAATGCCTCAGTCTCCTTCAGGGTGTCACGAACATCCTGAAACTCCTGCTGACACTCCTGTAGTCGAGTGCTGAGCATAGCAGCATCCTCCAAGCACAGGTCCATGTGCTCATGGGAAGTCCCCTGCTGCACTGGCGGGTACTTGTACTCCGTTGTACCACTCTCACGCTGGAGGACATACATGTACTCAGTCCAGTCCAGGTGGCGACGGTAGATGTGACTCTTGCAGGTGATGGCCTCCCAGGTGACATCCTTCTCCGCATCGACCTGTGTCGCTCAACAAGCTGGAGAGCGGTGGATCTTGAGCAGCTGATTTTCATGGATAATCCTCATTTCTGAACTCCATTCCTCCCGCTTCTCACGGATGGTCCGGGTGGAGCTGTAGTGTATGATTAGCTTGCCCGTATTGCCGGCGGCGTGGAGCATACGTCGAAGACGGCGCAACAAGTCTCCTAATGCCAATCCGTAGGAGAGGTATGTCACCAGACGGTTCTCCTCTCTCAGGGCAAGGGAAACTATGGGAACTCTCTCTCCGGTGGACTTGCGGGTGGTGCGGATCATGCGAACCATCTAAAACATAAAGCATTTAAAATTAATTAAGATAAGATTTTAAACAAAAATCCTATTTTGAATAAAAGTTGGGGTAAGATGAAAAAAGTGAACCCATTAAATAACACTTTTCAACCCACACCTTTGTAAAATAGTTTTTAAGAAAATAGGATCCTTAAATACGTCCATTTCTACCTAGGTCCACGTTCCTACGGGCAACCTTGGCTCTGATACCACTTCTGTCACACCCAGTTTCTCCGAAGAACAACCGAGTGAATATCACATGTATGCCAGGATCATTTTCTCATACATGTGATGACAAATAGTGAAGCATCATTTATTACAAGCCAGGTGTCGAATATAAATAAGTCTTACATAGCATACGTCTCGATGGATGATAATAAGTTCATAATATTTAAATAAAATAGCAGCGGAATATAAATCTTGCGGGGCTCCGTCACAGGCGTTGCCCGGGGGACTCCATGAACCTAGAATCCTTCTTCGGGTCCGAAGTCTTGGTCATTGAACACCACATCATCCCCTTGACCTGGGCAGCAATTTAAAGCAACAAATATGCAAGGTTGAGTATCGTTGGTACTCAGCAAGTGTGGGAAAGTTATGTCATGCATGGCTAGAACAAGGAGAGGTTGAACTCATGGTTAAAGCACTACGCAATTAATACCTATCACCTTAGCTTATTAAGCACCTACATTACTACACAAGTGAAATGGTCCAGATCTCCCAACCCATCATCAAAATCCAGTAACCATAATCATCATAACCAATGTCAAGCTCCCCGCTTAACATCCTCAACATCCAAATCCATCCTCCTCTAATCATGAATAAGTCCAAGCCGCACTTGACCGTGAGCACGACTGTCATGACAGTTTTGACTCTGCAGAGTTTGCACCACTGTACCCACATGTAGTGATTTCATCCCCCGTTGCCGGGTGGACTAAAAGAACCTCCATTATGCCAGTGGCTACGAACCACATTCACACTTCCCAGGTGTGTAGCCAGGAGATCACTACGAAGCCTTTACAAAGGGATTCCCGACGAGCGTGGGCCCACTGAGGTTTCACCCCTAACAGCATACAAGAGGCTCCAACCCCGCTGCAGTGGCCCCCTCTTGAGCCTTGCGGTTCATATGGTAGTCCAGCTGACACCTATTCCCCGCAACATCCAACACACCCATACTACGCCCGGGATACACCTAATTAATTGGCCAAGCTGCCCCATCTCAGCATGTGGTTGGCACGGTAAAGCCAGGTTACATGCTCCATGAACCGGTCCTTAGGATCCAGGCAAGTACTAAACACAAACCCGAGTCTCGTGCACCCAGCACCAACCAAATCATCCAACTTGCCTCGATCCCTACCTCTACATAACTCATAATATCTCATTCAAGAGTAAGGTAAATAAATTGATGATCTCATATCCCAATTATCCCATTCTAAGCATGGCTAAGCATAAGCATAATAATAAATGACATGATAAAATAAATCCCAACCCAAGCTACAAGGAAACAAGGTAATGCAATTCTAGGGAAACTTCCTACCATGGGTTTCATACTTCAATTGACAATGCAAATAATTCTATCTGCACATCCTAGTATAGGATCAAAGTGGTCAAGGACACTTGCCTTCTTCCTGATGCTCTGGGAATGGATAGTCCTGATCTTGGAAGGGAAGAACTTGCTCTGGGGCAGGTTCTACTCATGCCAACACACATAGCAAAAGAAAACAACAATCCATAAGACATAGTTCACACTTTCACTCCACACATACATACATATGATAGTCATTCACATTTCTAAGTGTTGTGGTTACTCTAGATGTGTTGATTTTTAGCCTACATGCACTTTAAGCATATGCATATGATTTCTAACTTTTGTATTCAGATTTCTGTTTGCACACTATACATAAATTTCCAATTTAAACAAATTCTTTAATACACTCTTTAGCTACCAAGTTTGCATGGAAAGTAATTCCCTATTCCAAATGGGTTTTCAGACCTTCTACCAAATCCAAACTGAAGTCTTTGGATTTGGAGACTTCATTTATTATTTTCTAGTTATGCACACCTATTTTCCTTTATTTTCCAGATTTATTTTCTATGCCTAAAATTGAGTTTTAAATCTTAAATAGTAGGACTTATCATCTAAACAGAATAGGTTCTGATCTAAAATATTAAATAATACACTTTTGAACTTCTCCTCTGATGTGAACTGATTTAAATTTATTTTATCAGTTTTCAGAATTATTTCCTAGTCTAAAAATGTGTTTCTAGATCTAATAAATATGAACTACACTTAAGCAGATTTTATTTCAGCCTAAAATTTATTTTTAGTTCATTCTAAAGTTTTCCAAGTGCCAGGAAAGTTTAAACTTGAATTTGCAATGTGTTTGCCTCACATTTTAAATTTAAATCCAAATCCCATATTCAATTTTCTGAATTTAATATCATATAAGGTCAAAAAGGTAAATTCACCCTACTACAGGGTCTAATTTATTATTTCATAAATTTCCAGGGGTCTAACTACACATAACAGAGAGTTTTTCCTAATTTTTATTAAGTCCAGGGGCTAAAACTGATTTTTAAATGAATTTACACGAATTTCTAAAGTTCCAGGGGCTAGATCAGAAGTTTCCGGGGCTAGCTCGTGTTTTCCGAGATCCCCAGGGGGTAGCGCGTAAGAATCCCGGCTTTTATAATGCGGGGCTGATGTGGACCGTCCGATTTAAAACAGACGGCTCAGATTATAACACGAAGCGGTACGGGTTAGATCTAATAGGAAACGCACGATTTAAAATGGACGGGCCTCAGGGGGCCACGTCGCCCTGGCCGTGCGCGGGCGGCGCTGCCCGGCGGCGCGCGGCGGCGGGAGGCGGCGATCTCGCCGGAAAACTTCGGATCTTCGTCTAAACCTCCTAAAACTGGGATTTCATGGCATAGAACTGTTGGTGATATGCCCAAGAGGCAATCATAACAATTCGGATAAAGGCCTGATGGATATTTGATCCATAAGAAATTAGGGTACTAATGGGCTTCTGACCTAAAAGCCCATTAGCGCGCCTATAAATATGAGGGGTAGGGTTACGGACAGTAGACTCCACCAGATAGCAGTCCCAGCCGCCGCCCCTCACAGGTCAGCCGCCGAAACCCCTGCCGCGCGCACGGTGCTAGCACACCGACGCACGGCGTTCCTCCCTGTACGTGTGGACTCCGTGGAGGCGCTGCTGTTACTGCTGCGCTGATCGGCTACGACGCGCATCTACGATCCGCTGCGCTGCGCGTCTAGTGGTAACGATCCATGACCTTATTACTCGCATGTTTCCTGGGTGATACGGTCGAATTGCTAGAGTAGTGCATCGCCTATTTCCCTACAGTGGTACCAGAGCCGACTTGCGTAGTTTTTCGTCTGGATCTTAGATGCGATCTACTGCAGACAAGTTCATATGATGAATTTTTATAGTTCGGCTTTTGGGGTTTGGAATTTGTTAGAGTAGATTGCCATCATATGACTAAAGGATTAGTTCGTGCTCTTTCTCTGCTGTGTGCGCAACTTGTCCCTACCGGCTGGAATAACCATCGGGACTAATAGTGTACATAGCTATTAGATTGAGCCAACAGATCACGGTCATGTGTCGTGATCTTCTCGTGGATAACCAGTCACAATGAAAATTGAGGCATTCTAAATGGCTCAGATTCGGGTTGATCTGATCAATTCGATGAGATTTTCATAGTGATTTCATAGATGCGATCTATGTAATTTCGTTTGGTGTTCAGGGCGCTGCCCTGAAACCTGTGGGGGACCGCCGTTGCTGTCTGCTATAGTGACATCATTAAGTTGTTTCGTGATAGACATCGTTCTACGCTTAACTTGTTTTTGCAGGGAATGATGTGAATAGTATGGCCTAAATATGATGTGATAATCTGTGTGTAAAATTCGTGCAGCCTGCGTGTTGCAAATTTAACACAACCGGGTTGAGGTTGTCACATATTTGTATAACGACCTGCGTGTCGCCCTGTGATGCTGATCTCTCATGTAATTTATTTGATAGCTATTAGATGTATTAGCTTCTTTTATATTCATTGAGAAACCTCAAGCATGATGGCGATGGTGATCACCATAAGAAGGGAGACATGGCGGTGTAGATCATGATGGAACCATGGTGATGGAGATCACTATGATCCTAAAGGCCATACTATTCACATATATGATATGATCGTATGCCTGTGATGTTTTACTATTCTTTTCATGCTTTTCATATGGTGGATGTTTTGTCATGATAGAATAGCTTCCCTCGGAAAAGTTGAGTATTTGATGCCATTTACCTATAGCTGCACCTATGTTGTTTTGATCGTTGTATGGTAGGTTTGCCAAAGCAAAATACCGTCATCTATCATAATGAATAGGGTGAATGTTGGACATTCACATGCATAGTATTGGTTTACTCAACAAAGCTATCAAAACGGTTTTGGGCTTTATGGCATAGTGTTGGGAGCCGGGGCATTGGATGTCACCCAACAAACAAGAATCATATAGAGATATGATTAACAATGGTTGTTTACCTATGTTACTAATTTTCTAGCAGTGAAGCCAAAGCTCACTAGGAATTAGTGAATATGGATCTTGGACCACTATATGTCGTTAGAGGGAGGACGATGCTCATATAGTGGTGGTGTCTTTTATTAAACTGTTAATAAAAGATTGGTACATAACATAGTGCTAAAACCTTGCATATTTATTTTCTATTGTAGATCATGTCTGCTAGTAACAATTCCGGTTTCAATTTGCGATCTGCGCTTGAGAAAGAAAAGCTCAATGGAGCTAACTTTATTGATTGGTACCGTAACCTGAGAAATGTTCTCAGGCAAGAGAAAATTGAGTATGTTCTTGAGCAACCATACCCCAATGACCTCCCCGATGATGCAAATGCCGCAACTCGCAGGACTTATGAGAAGCACTGCGATGATGCGCTTAATGCAAGCTGCCTCATGCTTGCCACAATGTCCCCTGATCTACAGAAACAATATGAGCATGCAGATGCTTATTCTATGATTCAGGGACTACGTGGAATGTTTGAGAACCAAGCAAGGGCTGAGAGGTACAACATCTCAAAGTCCTTGTTCTCATGCAAGCTGGCAGAACGTAGCCCGGTCAGTCCCCATGTAATCAAGATGATTGGTTACATTGAGACTTTGGACAAACTTTGTTCTGAACTCAAGTATGACCTGGCTATTTACGTTATTCTCCATTCACTCCCACCGAGCTACGAGCCATTTATATTGAATTATCAAATGAATGGCATGGAGAAAACGTTGGCTGAATTGCATGGAACGCTTAAAACAGCCGAGGAAAGCATTAAGAAAAACACCACCCATATGATGATGGCTCAAAAGGAGAATAAAAAGAGGAAGCGTGTGATGCATCCTAAAGGCAAGGGAAAGGTTCCCAATGAGTCTTCAAGCTCAAAGCCAAAGGGCAAATCAGGCCCTTCTCCTAATGATGAATGCTTCCACTGTCATGCTAAGGGGCATTGGTCTAGGAACTGCAAGAAGTACTTGGAGGATAAGAAGAAGAAAGCGAGTGAGACTTCCACTTCAGGTATAAATGTTATAGAAATCAATATTGCTACATCTTCTAGTGAATCATGGGTATTTGATACCGGATCAATGATTCACACTTGCAAATCGTTGCAGGGTCTAAGTGAGACTAGAAGATTTGCAAAAGGCGAGTTGGATGTTCGGGTCGGCAATGGAGCAAAGGTTGCTGTCATAGCTGTCGGAACTTATCATTTATCATTACCCTCAGGATTAGTTTTGGAATTAAATAATTGTTATTGCATTCCTTCTTTGAGCAAGAACATTATATCTTCTTCATGTTTGGAAGAAGTTAATGGTAATGAGATTATAATAAAGAACAAATGTTGTTCTATTTATTATAATAATATTTTCTATGCTCAATGTCCATTAGTGAATGGATTATATGTTCTTGATCTTGAGGATAAAACAGTCTATAACATTAATACAAAAAGGGCTCGACGAAATGATCTAAATCCCACTTTTATTTGGCATTGTCGCTTAGGTCATATAAATGAGAAACGCATTGAGAAACTCTATAAAGATGGTTTGTTAAGTTCATTTGATTTTGAATCACTTGACACATGTGAGTCTTGTTTGCTTGGGAAGATGACCAAAGAACCCTTCACTGGTCAAAGTGAGAGGGCAAGTGACTTGTTGGGACTTATACATACTGATGTATGTGGACCAATGAGTTCGGTAGCTAGAGGTGGTTTTCAGTATTTCATTACTTTTACCGATGACTTTAGTAGATATGGATATGTCTATCTAATGAGGCACAAGTCTGAATCTTTTGAAAAGTTCAAAGAATTTCAGAATGAAGTACAAAATCAGTTGGGCAAGACAATTAAACTTCTACAATCTGATCGTGGGGGTGAATATTTGAGCCACGAATTTTATGATCATTTAAAACAATGTGGAATTGTTCCACAGTTGACTCCACCTGGAACGCCCCAATGGAATGGGGTGTCCGAGCGGAGGAACCGAACCTTGTTAGACATGGTTAGGTCGATGATGAGCCAGACTGATCTTCCACTATCCTTTTGGGGTTATGCTCTTGAAACTGCTGCGTTTACACTAAACAGAGTCCCAACTAAGTCTGTTGAGAAGACACCATATGAGATGTGGACCGGGAAACGTCCCGGATTGTCTTTCCTCAAAGTCTGGGGATGTGATGCTTATGTCAAACGTTTGACGTCAGACAAACTTACTCCCAAATCAGACAAATGCTTCTTTGTGGGATATCCTAGGGAAACCAAAGGATATTATTTTTATAATAAAATGGAGGGTAAAGTGTTTACTGCTCGCAATGGTGTCTTCTTGGAGAAAGAGTTTCTCTCAAAAGGAGTTAGTGGGAGCAAGGTGCATCTTGAAGAAATTTAAGAAATATCTGAAAATGTTTCGGCACCCTCTAACCCTATACAGGATGTACAAGATGTTGTACAACCACTTGATGAAACACCAGCCCCACGAAGGTCTACAAGAGTACGTCGTGCAACTGAAAAGTTGACACTCCTAACCACGGAACCACAGGACATGGTATTGTTGGACAATAATGAGCCTGTGACCTACACTGAAGCAACAATGGGACCCGACTCTGAGAAATGGCTTGGAGCCATGGAATTCGAAATAGAATCCATGCATGAGAATCAAGTTTGGAACTTGGTTGATCCAATCGATGGTGTGAGACCGATCGATTGCAAATGGATTTTCAAGAAAAAGACTGATATGGATGGAAAAGTTCACATCTATAAAGCACGATTGGTGGCGAAAGGTTTCAAACAAATTCAAGGTGTTGATTATGATGAAACATTTTCGCCCGTCGCTATGCTAAAGTGTGTTCGGATTCTCCTAGCAATTGCTGCATATTTTGATTATGAAATATGGCAGATGGATGTCAAAACAGCCTTTCTTAATGGGAGTCTGACTGAGGATGTGTACATGACACAACCTGAGGGTTTTGTCAATCCTAAAAATGCTAGAAAAATATGCAAACTTCAAAAGTCCATCTATGGATTGAAGCAAGCATCTCGGAGATGGAATCTACGTTTTGATGAAGTGGTCAAAGGGTTTGGTTTCATCAAGAACATAGAAGAACCTTGTATTTACAAGAAGGTTAGTGGGAGCGCACTTATATTTCTGGTCCTATATGTAGATGACATATTGTTGATCGGAAATGGCATTCTAGTACTAGATGCTGTTAAATCCTCATTAAGGAAAAGTTTCTCAATGAAGGATTTAGGAGAGGCAGCGTACATTTTGGGCATAAAGATCTATAGAGATAGATCTAAAAGGTTAATTGGATTAAGCCAAGACACATATATTGACAAGATATTGAATCGGTTCAATATGCAAGATTCTAAGAAAGGTTTCTTGCCAATGTCACATGGCATCACTCTAAGCAAAAATCAGTGTCCTTCGACGCCTCATGAGCAAAAGAGGATGAGAGCGATTCCTTATGCTTCAGCTATTGGATCTATCATGTATGCCATGTTGTTTACACGCCCAGATGTATCCTATGCTCTAAGTGTTACGAGTAGTATCAATCATATTATGGTGAGGCTCATTGGACAGTTGTCAAAAACATTCTTAAGTACTTGAGAAGAACTAAGGATGTATTCCTAGTGTTTGGATGTGAAGAAGAGCTCGTTGTAAGAGGTTACACCGATGCTAGCTTCCAAACAGACAAGGATGACTCTAGATCGCAATCCGGTTTTGTGTTCTGCCTCAATGGAGGGGCAGTGAGCTGGAAAAGTTCCAAGCAAGACACAGTAGCAGATTCAACGACGGAGGCGGAGTATATTGCAGCTTCTGAAGCTGCAAAGGAAGCTGTTTGGATCAGAAAATTTGTTTCTGAGTTGGGTGTTGTTCCTAGTGCGTCCGGACCTGTGGATCTCTATTGCGACAATAATGGAGCCATTGCACAGGCAAAGGAGCCTAGATCACACAAAAGATCCAAACATATACTACGACGCTATCATCTGATTCGGGAGATTATCGACCGAGGTGATGTGAATATATGCAAGGTGCATACGGATTTGAATATGGCAGATCCGTTGACAAAGCCTCTTCCACAATCAAAGCATGAGACGCACACGAGATCTATGGGTATTAGATACTTACATCAGTGATCCTAGTGTGTAGTGGGAGACTTGTGTCATAGTTATGTTTACGTACTATTTGAGTTACTATTATTCGCATTGATCATCAAGTATGTGACTTGTTCGAGAGACTCTTTGTTAATTATAATGTTGCTCAAAATGATCCCTAGTCTACATCGTTATATGAGATAATGATAGTACGCAGACTAGCACATGTATTAAATGATGATCACGTTTCACGGATCATAGATATGGAGATATCAAATTAATATTGTGAACACATGTTAGTGAACATGGTGTTGGATAGACCCATTCCGATACATTGTTGGGATTGTTATTTACATATGTGCCATCAGTTGGTCTTGAGTGATACACCTGCTAGATTCTTTGACCTGAGATCGCCATTGTTTCTCAATATGTGTAGTTGTGCACTTTGAAACTATCAAACGCTACTCCGTAACTGGGTGGTCAAAAAAATAGTCTTCAGGTGCATGATGAAGCATGGAATGAGATGTGTGCGGATCAAGATGGGATTTGCCCCTCCTAAATAACAGAAGAGATATCTCTGGGCCCCTCGAGATAGTTGGATTGAAAGTGCATGGCCATGCCAAAATGATTAAAGAGTTAATCATTATGACTAAAAGTTAGTCATAGATTGAATCCACTATTTGATCGAGTGAATGGTCGAGCTATCACAAGGATGGCACGTATCTCGCCTTGAGCTTGACTGGTATCGTGTGGCAAAGGAATTAGCATGTGAATGTATCTAGGTTCAGCCGATATGATCTTTATGTACATTCGGGAGTCAGTATGTCCTGCTAGGTACCTCTACTGACTTGTGTTTGAAAACGGTTTTCATTCACAACCGACTGTACATGAACCTAACGGGTCACACACTTAAGGGGATGGAATATTGAAAAACTTGGCTATATGATTGTCTCTAGTGCAAGTGGGAGATTGTTGGTGATATGCCCAAGAGGCAATCATAACAATTCGGATAAAGGCCTGATGGATATTTGATCCATAAGAAATTAGGGTACTAATGGGCCTCTGACCTAAAAGCCCATTAGCGCGCCTATAAATATGAGGGGTAGGGTTACGGACAGTAGACTCCACCAGATAGCAGTCCCAGCCGCCGCCCCTCACAGGTCAGCCGCCGAAACCCCTGCCGCGTGCACGGTGCTAGCACACCGACGCACGGCGTTCCTCCCTGTACGTGTGGACTCCGTGGAGGCGCTGCTGTTACTGCTGCGCTGATCGGCTACGACGCGCATCTACGATCCGCTGCGCTGCGCGTCTAGTGGTAACGATCCATGACCTTCTTACTCGCATGTTTCCTGGGTGATACGGTCGAATTGCTAGAGTAGTGCATCGCCTATTTCCCTACAAGAACGGTAGAGGGGAGGTCGGGGATCTCACCTCGGGGTTTTTCTTGAGCTCGGAGGCCCTGGAAGGTGATCGGCGTCGAGGTCCGAGGTGGAACCGCTGCGGTGCTCGTCGGAGCTGTGCCTAGAGCGCAAACCACCGAGTTTTCTGCACCTGCGTGACTCCCCGGAGGCGGTGGGACACGATCGACGCGTTAGATCAGAAAACCCGAGCAAAGATCGAGAGAAAACGGCCGGAGAAGCTCTGGTTCTCACCGGGAGGAAAAACAGCCGATCGGGAGAGAAAAACAGGGCGATGCCGGTGTTTATATAGACGTGGGAGGGAGGCGTGTCTATTGGGATCGAGCCGGAGTCGTCTGGGACCAGAATTTGGCTGGGGGACGCAGGTTTCTGGGGTAGTTTGGATTTGGGCACGCGGAGGAGTCCGGGTAGTTGGCGCAAGCGAGAGGTGGGGGATGACACGCGGGCCCCGCGTGTCAGTGAGAGGGAGAGGCGCGCGGCTGTGGGCTGGCGCGGGGGGGGGGGGGTATGGTGGGCCGGCTGGTGGGTTTCGGCCCACTGGCCCGGGGGATTTCTTTTTCTTTTTCCATTTCTTTTCTATTTTTATTTGAATTTGAATTCCTCTCTTAACAAAATTTTGGGATGTTACAGTAAGCCTCCCCTTCAACGCCATCATCGGTACGCCATCCCAGTACCGGTTCATGGCGGTAGCCCACTACGGCTACCTGGTCCTGAAGATGCCAACACCAAGCGGCGTCCTCAGTATCCGTGGAGATTGCTATGCCGCCGTCTCAGCACTGGAGAAGCTCCAGGCGTTGGTGTGACACCCGGTTCAAAAAAATGAACCATGTGAATGCATATGTGTGCCCAGGATGTTCATCACACATAAACAGATTTATCACAAACTGAACTCAGAATATAACCACACGTATAAATGATGTTTAAGTACTTTATTACATTGACTCATTGTCATGACCCAAAGCAGTCCCAAAACCTAATCCCAAAAACCATACCCGAATAACCATCCCAAGTTTTGCCTCTAATCATAGAAGTTGGCCAGGTGCTTGTAACCGGAAGAACGGCTATCATGATAGTTTTACACTCTGCAGAGGTGGCACCACTTTACCCACAAGTTCGTGATTTCGTCACCCGTCGGTGACTAAAGAGAACCTCCATGATGCCACTACACAACCATCGGTGTATGGCCAAGAGATTACAAAATAGCCTTTACCAAGGGGCTACTAGAATGTACAGACCCACTGAGGTTTCGTCAGCAGGCTCGAATCTCTATTCTCCCACCCACGGGCCCCCTCTTGCGTCATGCAGTTCCCAGGGCCGTCCTCCTCGACTCCCATTCCCCGCGCCATCCAATGGTCCATAACAAGCTAGCAACACACCTAATTAGTCAACTAAGCCGCACCCATATTTGGCCTTGTGGTGGCACTATTTTCCTGGCATGTGCTTGCATGAACCGGTCCTTAGATCTACGGCAAGCAAACCACCATCTCATTCAGCAACATCTACAAACCAAGCTTGCCTAGATCTCCCCGATTCCATGCTCATTAACATCATCAAGTTCTCATCATATTTAATCTCATGAGTGCAGTAGCTAAACATGTTTTATTTCAGCTTCCCGTATCCCATAAATTAAGCGATGCAAAAGGGAAAAATGACCATACCCGACTCAACAATTTTCCCAGCGACAAGTGTGGCTAACAAAGCTAGGAAACTCCTATAAAAGAGTTTCCCATCAAGTTGACATGAGCATACAAGTTTTCGCAAGCAAAACAGTTTCAAAAACATGGGATCAATATGGTCATGGGGCACTTGCCTTGCTCCCGCGATTCGTGCTCAAGCATCTCGAAGTCTGGGTGCTGTAGTTCCTCGTAGATGGCCTCTTGAGCATGTCCTTCTACTCACAACCACGCACATACAAAATTTTACAACAATCAATTATCATGCACAAACTTTACTCAAGATGCAATGAGGTGGATGGATGCAATTCCTATGGTGCAGTTTATAAAAATCAGTTTACACGTGTTATTGCAAGTTTTAGTAGGCTTCCTTGTGGTTTTATGATGAACAAGGCGGCTGGGATGAAGTGTGGATGTGGTTATGATCATGACACAATTTGTAGATCAATTCCACCGTCAAAACTTGACCAAAATATGGTCTGTCCACACACAGAAAATTCTGCTCGCAGGGGGTGGAGAAAACGGGTGCGTAGAAACAGAGGCGATGTGGTAAGAGGGGTAACGAAAACCTACCTCACTTCTTCCTCCTCTCCTCCTTGCGGAAGGACCTCCTTCCTTGCAATGACAGCAGCTGGAGATTTTCTATGAAGATTGGTGAGGCTGCGGCTAGGGAGAACGCCGGGGGCTTCTTCTCTGGAGACGGCGATGCGTGACGGAGCTTCGACAGTGTGACACCCGGTTCCGAAAACAGAACCAAGTGAATGCATATGTGTGCCCAGGATGTTCATCACACATACACATGTAATCCACAAACTGAATTCAGAATATAACCACGAATAAATATGGTTTAAGTACTTTATTACATCAACCCATTGTCTCACTCATGAATGTCTATCTTATTCTTGCAGCGGAAGACTCTAAACGACAGCGGAAACAACTAAACAGCAGCAGGCTCCATCTTAAACTCCACAGACATGTTGACAGTAGTTCGCACGCCTAGTACTCCACATGGTCCTCGAAGTACTCTTCTCCTGTTGCTGATGTTTATGTGATAATGCAAGGGTGAGTACATGTCGTACTCAGCAAGTGCGGGAAAAGTATGACATGTAGCTTACAACAAGGTAGGAAATAAAAAGGCTCATTGCAGCAAGCAAATTTTATTTCACAAACATGATAAAAACAGCAGCTCTTTCTAGGTGAGTTTAATCCCAATATAACCAAGTAAAACAGCAATATTCTATCACCATAATTCACCATTTATCAAGTCTCAACCAGCCATTAATCTTTCTCAAGTTCATCTCATGCGGCGGGAGGCGGCGATCTCGCCGGAAAACTTCGGATCTTCGTCTATACCTCCTAAAACTGGGATTTCATGGCATAGAACGGTAGAGGGGAGGTCGGGGATCTCACCTCGGGGTTTTTCTTGAGCTCGGAGGCCCTGAAAGGCGGTCGGCGTCAAGGTCCGAGGTGGAAGCGCTGCGGTGCTCGTCGGAGCTGTGCCTAGAGCACAAACCACCGAGTTTTCTGCACCTGCATGACTCCCCGGAGGCGGTGGGACACGATCGACGCGTTAGATCAGAAATCCCGAGCAAAGATCAAGAGAAAACGGCTGGAGAAGCTCTGGTTCTCACCGGGAGGAAAACAGCCGATCGGGGGGAAAAACAGGGCGATGCCGACGTTTATGTAGACGGGGGAGGGTGGCGTGTCTGTTGGGATCGAGCCGGAGTCGTCCGGGACCAGAATTCGGCTGGGGGACGCGGGTTTCCGGGGTAGTTTGGATTCGGGCGCGCGGAGGAGTCCTGGTAGTTGGCGCGAGCGAGAGGTGGGGGATGACACGCGGGTCCCGTGTGTCAGTGAGAAGGAGAGGCGTGCGGCTGTGGGCTGGCACGGGGAGGGGGGGGGGTATGGTGGGCCGGCTGGTGTGTTTCGGCCCACTGGCCAGGGGGTTTTCTTTTTCTTTTTCTTTTTCCATTTCTTTTCTGTTTTGATTTGAATTTAAATTCCAATTTGAATTTGAATTTCTGCACCACATGCAGTACGTCCAAAAAATTTTTAAATTCCCCTCTTAACAGAATTTTGGGGTGTTACAGCGGCACCCATACTTGGCCTTGTGGTGGCACTGTTATCCTGGCATGTGCTCGCATGAACCGGTCCTTAGATCTACGGCAAGCAAACCACCATCTCTTTCTACCTCATTCACAAACCCAGGCTTGCCTAGATCTCCCTCCGATCCATGTTCATTAACAACATCAGTTTCTCATTATCATTACGAGTGCAGTTAGCTAGACACATCTATCTCGCTTCCCAATCCCATGGACTCAGCGAAGCATAAAACAAAAACCATACCCGACTCATAAACATCCATGGCGACAAGGGTGATTTAACCAAAGCTAGTAAACTCCTATAAAAAGGTTTCCCATCATGTTTGACTCAGCACACACACCTTTTCGCAAAACAAAACAGTTTTTCCCAAAACATAGGATCAACATGGTCAAGGAGCACTTGCCTTATTCTTGCGGTTCCGGTTGCTCTTGGATCTCAAAACCTTGTTGTTGCAGCTCGTCGTAGACAACTCCCTGAACTTGTCCTTCTATACAGGATCACGCACATACAAGATCCACAGCAATCAATATTATGCACAAACTTTAACTAGATGCGATGATGCATATGCATGCTATCCTATGATCAGTTTTATTAGATCGGTTTGTTCGTGTTATGGCTTGCATGGATTTTTTGATGAACTGAGGTGTTCGGATCAAAAGTGGACGTGGCGTTGATCTTGTCTTTAGATCGACCCGATCAACAAGTGATCTGTCCACGAGAAAGCTTCTGTTCGAAAGGAATCGACGAACAGATGCAAAGAAAACACAACTATGTCGTAAGGTGGTGTTGGAGACCTACCTTACGTTCTTCTCGGTCTCTTGTCCTTCTCAGATCTTTGGGCTCTCCTCCGGCGATCTTCCTTGCTGAACTCCGTCGATGGCTTACTCGGCGAGTTGGGGCTAGGGCTCTAAGTCGTCGGCTCAGGAGTTGGAAAAGAAGTTTGTGGTTTCGGCCAAGGGTTCTGGGTTCTATTTATAATTGGGAGAAGAAGAGTCCTAATCTGATTATATCTCAAATAAGAGTTTTATTCAGATTATTGTTGAATCTTAACAACTTATCTTGAGTTGATTTGGTGTGGTAACATTGTGGAATTCAGGTCGGTTTCTCCTCCGTACCGATATTTCTACGCGTACAGAATCCAAAAACCGCTCCAGAACTCGTTACTTCCTCGGTGATGAGCTCCAGAAGCTCCACGTGTCCACCGGGACCTGGTCTCCCCTTTTTCCGCAGAGACAAGCTCTGGTTGTGCCACGTGTCAAGCGAGCAAGACCTCCCTCTCCTTTGGAGGTGGGCTCCGTGTGTGCCACGTATCTTGGCGGTCGAGGACCTCCTCTTTATTCAGAGGTGGCTCCGCGCACGCCACGTGTCAGTGCCGGACCTTCCCTATCTTCGGAGGTAGCTCTGGTGGCAACATGTGTTCAATAGAACCGGACCTCTCGGAGGTGAGCTCCGAGATCGACACGTATCCCGCGCGACTGGTCCTCTGATTTCCGCGGTGACTAGCTCCAAAGGTCACATGTGTTCTGCGGAAATGCCTTTGCTTCTTCCGCAGAGGCTATCTCCGGGGACAATACGTGTCCTCACAGGATCGAACCTCTCCCCCTTTTGCGGAGATGAGCCCCGAGCCTGCCACCTAGCCAGTTTATCGGCGGACCTCTCCCCACTTCGCAGGGATGAGCTCCGGATACGCCACGTGGCCAGCGGGCCGCGGAAGTTGTCTTCGGCGCTCTCTGGAAATTGGATTCGGCTCTGATTGGGTATCCTTTTGATATTTTTCTCTGTTCCTACTTCTCTTAAAATGTTTTCTCTTCATAAAACATGAATATATGCTGACACCAGAAATGAGAGTGTCACAAATCTACCCCCCTTAAATTGAATCTCGCCCTCGAGATTCGTTAGTAGAGAAAAGTTGAGGGAATTCCGCCTTGATGTCTTCTTCACGCTCCCATGTGGATTCAGCTTCGGTGTGATGGCTCTATTGTACCTTGCACCATCGGATCACTTTGTTCCTGGTGACCCTTTCCTTTACGTCAAAAATTTGGACAGGGTGTTCCGCATAAGTCAGGTCCTCTTGAAGTTCAAGCTCTCCCATTGATACTTGCTCCTCTGGTACTCTCAAGCACTTCCTGAGCTGGGATACATGAAACACGTCATGTACGTCGGAGAGGTGCGTTGGGAGCTCTAGTTGATAGGCTACTTCTCCTCGCTTGTCCAAAATCTTAAATGGTCCTATGTAACGAGGTGCCAGCTTGCCTTTGACGTTGAAACGTCGTTGGCCTCGGATAGGCGAGACCTTAAGGTATACGGAGTCTCCTACTTCGAAGGTCAACTTCCTTCGCCTATTGTCCGCATAGCCTTTTTGTCGTGATTGAGCAGCCTTTAAGTTCTCCCGTATCGTTTGGACTTGTTTTTCAGCTTCTTGTAGTACTTCGGGTCCAAACACCTGATTCTCTCCGGTCTCGCTCCAAAACAGTGGTGTTCTACACCGTCTACCATACAATGCTTCGAAAGGCGACATCTTCAAGCTAGCTTGATAGCTGTTGTTATAGAAGAATTCAGCGTATGGTAAACTCCTATCCCAACTACGCCCACGTTTCAAGGCACAAGATCTCAACATGTCCTCCAAAATTTGGTTTGTCCTTTCGGTTTGCCCATCGGTTTGTGGGTGATAGGCGGAGCTATAATCCAGTCGTGTTCCCATAGACTTCTGCAGCTTCCTCTAGAATCTAGAGGTAAACTGAGAACCTCGATCTGAGACTATGTAACACCCCAAAATTTTGATTCAAAACAGTAAATCATGTTAAGTGGGGAATTTAAAAATTTTTGGACGTGATTCATGTTTTGCAAAAATTCAAATTCAAACTGGAATTCAAATTAAACTCAAATCAGAAAAGAAATAGAAAAAGAAAAAGAGAAAACAGAAAAAAACCGGCCAGTGGGCCGAAACCCACCAGCCGGTCGACCCAGCCCCCGAGCCAGCCCGCAGCCGCGCGCGCTGCTTCCTCACACTGACAGGCGGGGCCCACCCGATCGTCGTCTACCTCGCGCCGCGCCGGACTCCCTCGCACCCGAATCAAAACCGATCGGGATTTCGGCGTATCCCCGCTGAATTCTGTTCGTAGGCGACGCGGACATGATCTAAACCACCCCGCCGCCCTCCCCGGTCTATAAAAACCCCGGCCTCGTTCTGTTTTTCCCACGCGATCGCTGATTTTTCCTCCGGTGAGAACCGAGACTTCTCCGGCGAATTCTGGCCGATCTAAGCTCGGAAATTCCGATCTAACTCCCTGGTCTTGATCCACCGCCTCCGGGGAACCTTGCAGGTGCAGAAAACTCGGTAATTTGCGGTGTAAACATAGTGCCGACGAGCTTCGCCGTGGTTTTGCCTCGGACCTCGTCGCCGATCACCTTTCAGGACCTCCGAGCTCAAGAAAACCCCCGAGGTGAGATCCCCGACCTCTCCTCTACCGATCTATACCATAAGATCACAGTTCTAGGAAGAATTCTTGAAGATCCGAAAGTCTCCGGCGAGATCGCCGCTTCCCGCCGCCGTGCGCCGCCGGCAGCGCCGCCCGCACTCGATCAGAGCGACGTGGCCGCTTGTGCGCCATTTATTTTAAATCGCACGGTAGGGTTTAAACCCCCGCGTACCGGTTCGGCGTTATAATCTCAGCCGTCGGTTTAAAATCGGACGGTCCACGTCAGCCCCGTGTTATAAAGACTGGAAATCTTACGTGCTACCCCCTGGGGTTCTCGAGAAATAAGAGCTAGCCCCGGAAACTTCTGATCTAGCCCCTAGAAGTTCAGAAAATCATGTAAATTCATTTAAAAATCAGTTTTAGCCCCTGGACTTAATAAAAATTAGGAAAAACACCTCTGATAAGTGTAGCTAGACCCCTGGAAATTCTGAAAATGATATTATAGACCCTGTAATGGGGTGAGTTTACCTTTTTAGCCCTGTTTAGTATTTAATTTAGGAAATTGAATATGTGGCTAGTGTTTAAAAATTAAAAAGTGGGACAAACATACTGTGATAATTAAATCAAAAACTTTCTCAGTATTTAGAAAACTTTGGAGTGAGATAAAAAACATATTTTGGGCTGAATTGAATCTGTTTAATTTATTATTCACATTTAGGGACACATTTTTAAGTAAAGAATAGTTCTAGAAAATAGGGAAAATAATTGTGAAATATTTTACATCAGAGGCAAAGGTCAAAATATGTTATTAAATTATTTAGGACCAGAACCTATTCTGTTTAGATGATGTGTCTTACTATTTTCATAATAAAGTACACATTTATGCATAAGAAAATAAATCTGAGAATATAGAAACTAGTAAATTATAAATGGAGTTTCTAAAATCCAAAGAGTTCAGATTAGGGTTGGTAGAAATTATGAAGACACATATGGAGAAGGAAAATACCTTTCATGCTTATTTGGTAGTGAAAAGGTGTAGTAGTTGAATATAAGGAATTTATTTAAATTGGAAACTCATAAATGTAGTATGTAAGTATAAATGTGAACACAAAAGTAGGAATCATATACATATGATTAAAAGTGCATGCAAGCCACAAATCAACACACATAGAGTAACCACAACACACCTAATGGTGAATGACTTTCATAAATATGAATGAGTGGTTTGTATGAAGTGGAAGTGTGAACTATGTCTTATGGGTTGTTATTTTTGTTTTGCTATGTGTGATGGTATGATGTAGAACCTGCTCAAGAGGAAATTATTCCTTTCCAAAACCAGGACTACCCATTTCAAGAGCAGCAAGAAGGAGGCAAGTGTCCTTGACCACTTTGATCCTATGCTAGGATGTGTAGCTAGAATTATTTGCATTGTCAATTGAAATATGAAACCCATGTTAGGAAGTTTCCCTATAATTGCATTACCTTGTTTCCTTGTAGCTTGGGTTGGGATTTATTTTATCATGTCATTTATTATTATGCATATGCTTAGCCATGCTTAGAATGGGATATTTGGGATATGAGATCATCAGTTTATTTTACCATACTCTTGAATGAGATATTGTGAGTTATGTAGAGGTAGGGATCAAGGCAAGTTGGATGTTTTGGTTGTGTGCTGGGTGCACGAGACTCGGGTTTGTGTTTAGTACTTGCCTGTATCCTAAGGACCGGTTCATGGAGTATGTAACCTGGCTATACAGTGCCAACCACATGCTGAGATGGGGCAGCTTGGCCAATTAATTAGGTGTATCCCCGGCGTAGTATGGGTGTGTTGGATGGTGCGGGGAATAGGTGTCAGCTGGACTACCATATGAACCGCAAGGCTCAAGAGGGGGCCACTGCAGCGGGGTTGGAGCCTCTTGTATGTTGTTAGGGGTGAAACCTTAGTGGGCCCACGCTCGTCGGGAATCCCTTTGTAAAGTCTTCGTAGTGATCTCCTGGATACACACCTGGGAAGTGTGAATGTGGATCGTAGCCACTGGCATAATGGAGGTTCTTTTGGTCCACCTGGCAACGGGGGATGAAATCACTACATGTGGGTACAGTGGTACAAACTCTGCAGAGTCAAAAACTGTCATGACAGTCGTGCTCACGGTCAAGAGCGGCTTGGACTTATTCATGATTAGAGGAGTGATGGATTTGGAAGTTGTGGATGTTAAGCGGGGAGCTTAACATTGGAAATGATGTTATGGTTATTTGATTATGATGATGGTATGGGGGATTGGGACCATTTCACCTGTGTAGTAATGTAGGTGCTTAATAAGCTAAGGTGATAGGTATTAATTGCGTAGTGCTTTGACCATGAGTTCAACCTCTCCTTATTCTAGCCATGCATGATATAATTTTCCCACACTTGCTGAGTACCATTGGTACTCAACCTTGCATATTTGTTGGTTTATATTGCTGCTCAGGTCAAGATAATGAGGTGGTGTATAATTACCAAGACTTTGGACCCGAAGAAGGTTTCTAGGTAAATGAAGACCCCGGGCAACGCCTGTGATGGAGCCCTCAAGAATAATATTCCGCTGCTAGTTTATTTACTTGTGATGAAATTATTATTGTCCATCGAGACATTTGCTATGTAAGACTTATTTATATTCGACACCTGGCTTGTAATAAATGATGCTTCACTATTTGTCATCACATGTATGAGAAAACGATCCTGGCATACATGTGATATTCACTTGGTTGTTCTTCGGAAAAACCGGGTGTGACAGAGGTGGTATCAGAGACAAGGTTGCCCGTAGGAACGTGGACCTAAGTAGAAATGGACGTATTTAAGGACCCTATTTTCTTAAAAACTATTTTACAAAGGTGTGGATTGAAAAGTGTTATTTAATGGAGTCACTTTCTTTATCTTACCCCAACTTTCATTCAAAATAGGATTTTTGGTTTGAGAGTTTAGCTAACCTAATTTTAAATTCTTTTTGTTTTAGATGGTTCGCATGATTCGCACCGCTCGCAAGTCCACAGGAGGGAGAGTTCCCGTAGTTGCCCTTGCCGAAAGAGAGGAGAGCCGTCCGGTGACGTACCTTTCCTATGGATTGTCAGTAGGAGGCTTGTTGCGCCGTCTTCGGCGCATGCTCGAAGCCGCCGGCAATACGGGCAAGCTAATCATCCACTATAACTCCACCAGGACCATCCGTGAGAAGAGGGAAGAATGGAGTTCAGAGATGAGGATTATACACGAAAATCAGCTGCTGAAGATCCACCGCTCTCCAGCTTGTAGAGCAACATAGGTTGATGCGGAGAAGGATGTCACCTGGGAGGCCATCACCTGCCAGAGTCACATCTATCGTCGGCACCTGGACAGCACTGAGTACATGTATGTCCTCCAGCGTGAGAGTGGTACCACGGAGTACAAGTACCCGCCAGTGCAGCAAGGGACTTCCCATGAGCACATGGACTTGTGCTTGGAAGATGCTTTTATGCTCAGCACTCGACTGCAGGAGTGTCAACAAGAGGTTCAGGATGTCCGGGACACCCTGAAGGAAACGGAGGCGTTGCTGCGAGCCAGTTTGAGGGCGAGAGAAAGAGGAGATGGGAATGAACTGTGTGTCACCGTGAATGATACATGGACTCCTGACTCCCCAGATCGCCGAGCGATCAGGCGTCGTCGCACTTCTCCACCAGCAGCCTCCCCACCCAAAGCAGAGTTAGAAGGCAGCCGAAATGATGAGGAAGATCCCGAGGAGCCAGCTCAAGAAAACGAGTAGCGTAGAGCCTTTCCCTTAAATTAGAAGGATGTCGAGTAGTCGAGTCGTTACGTAGTTAATGGTGTGTTAATGCTTGGTGTGTGATGTGAGTTGTGGAAACCATGAGCAATTGTCCACAGCCTCGTCTTTAGATTGTTTTGCTTTGGTGTGTGAACCCACATGAAATAATAGTGCATCTATTTGGTGTGAGATATGAACCCTTGTAAAAGTATAACAAAGCCTCAACACTTCAACGTACAAACAAATGAAAGTTGTAAGATGATACTAAATGCTTTCAAATTAACATTGGTTGATTCTACCAGATGGCCGGAAGAGGAAAAGGACGTGCTGCCAACCCCGCCAACAACAACGAAGAGGCATGCAACCCTCATCTTTCTGGAGGCCAGGACCGGGGTGGTCGCCGTGAAGGAGTTGATCCCCTCCACCAAATGCTGGAGAATCAAAATCAGCTCATCCAGAACTTGACTCAAGTGGTGGCCAACTTGCATCAAGTTCCACCTCCACAAGCTGCACCATGCCAACCAAGGTTGAGTGAGTTTCTAGGAACTCAACCTCCAAAGTTTGAAAGTGGTGCTGAACCTCTGGAGGCAGATGATTGGCTTAAGACCATTGAGAGCAAGATGAGGATCATACAGTGCCAAGGGTATGAGAGGGTTCTGTTTGCCTCTCATCAATTGCATGGACCTGCTGCTGGTTGGTGGACCACCTACGTGGCCGCCCATCATGACCCTGAGAACATCACTTGGGAAGAGTTCAAGCGTAGCTTCCGCAACCATTACATCCCAAGAGGTGAACTCAAAAACAAGAGGAAGGAGTTTTTGGGACTGCAGCAGGGAAACATGACGGTGAGGGAATACCTCACTAAATTTACTCAACTATCCCGTTATGCCCCACGGGACATAGAGACTGATGAGCAGAAACAAGATTGTTTCGTGGAAGGACATACCGCAGAAATGCAGTGTGCAATGTCCTCAAATGAGTATGAAAGCTTCCAAAAGATGGTGGACAGAGCATTTGTGGTAGAAAGGAAGCTAAAGGCCTTGGAAAATGAGAATAAGAGGAAGGCCGGGTGGTCACATCAAGCCTCAGGGAGCAACACCCGCCCCCGTCTGATGCAGCAACCCGCAGGGCAGACGAACCGTGCTGTGGTACCCTACTCAGCACCAAGAGGGTACAACCCGAACTACAGGCCTCCGGCAGCACCAGCACAGCCACAACGTCAGTTTGTGCAGCAGCCTCGCCCTGCATATCCACCTCGACCAGCAGTACAAGGACCCCAAACAAACCCCAAGACAGCAAAGGCCAGGCACCTAAGGTTGGGGTGCAATGTTTTAGCTGCGGAGAAGTGGGGCACTACGCCCACAAATGCCCAAAGAAGAAGCCCGCGCAGCCACAACAGCAGAATGTAATGAGAGGACGGGTGAACCACGTCACTATGGAGGAAGCACAAGATGCACCCGACGTGGTAGTTGGTAAGTTTCCTGCCAATTTACACCTTGCAACCCTGCTGTTTGATTCTGGTGCTATCCACTCGTTTATTGCTCAAGGGTTTGTTAAGAAGTATGACCTAGCAACAACACAAATGAACCATATGCTAGCTGTAAACTCTCCAGGTGGAGAAATAAGGACAAGACAAGTTTGTCCCAAGGTGAATCTACACATTAATGGGGTAGTGTTTACTGCTAACCTCATAGTGATAGATTCCCAAGGGATCGATATTATTTTGGGCATGGATTGGTTGACCAAACATAAGGGAATCAGTCATTGTTCGACCAGAACGGTGGAACTAACTCACCCTAGTGGCACAAGAGTAAAGTTCATAACAATACACGAGCCTAGGAGGGACATTAAATTAAATCAAGTTGAGGTGAAAGTTGAGGAAATCAGGACTATCAGGGAATATCCAGACATTTTTCCGGAAGAATTGCCAGGTATGCCTCCCGATCGTGAAGTGGAATTCACAATTGAGCTAGTGCCTGGAACAGCCCCGATATACAAGAGACCTTATCGGATGGACTCCAAGCAGCTAGAAGAACTCAAGGATCATTTGAGAGAATTGACGGGGAAGGGGTATATTCGTCCTAGTTCCTCACCATGGGGAGCTCCGGTGATATTTGTGCCCAAGAAGGACGGAACCCAAAGGTTATGCGTGGATTACCGTGCTTTGAATGAGGTAACCATCAAGAACAAGTACCCATTACCTCGCCTTGAAGACTTGTTTGATCAGTTGAGGGGAGCTTGTGTGTTCTCGAAAATTGATCTCAGGTCAGGATACCACCAACTCAAGATAAGGCAATCTGATATTCCCAAGACAGCTTTCGTATCTCGGTACAGACTGTATGAATACACTGTCATGCCTTTCGGGATAACTAATGCCCCGGCATACTTCATGTATCTCATGAACAAGGTATTCATGGAATATCTGGACAAATTTGTGGTGGTTTTCATAGATGACATACTCGTCTTCTCCAAAGATGAAGAAGAACATTAGAAACATCTAAGGTTGATGTTGCAGAGGCTAAGAGAACACCAACTATATGCCAAGTTGAGCAAGTGTGAGTTTGGGCTGAAGAAAGTTCCTTTCTTAGGACATATAATCTCGGAGGGAGGAATCTCCGTAGATCCCGCCAAAATCGAGGATATCCAGAAGTGGAAGACCCCTGAAAATGTCGGGGAAGTTCGAAGCTTCTTGGGATTGGCTGGATACTATCGACGGTTTATTGAGGGATTCTCCAAGATCTTGAGACCTCTCACCAAACTGTTGGAGAAGGGAATCACATTCACCTGGACGCTACAGTGTGAGACGAGCTTTCAGGAGCTAAAGAAGAGATTGACAACAGCCCCAGTGTTGGTTATGCCAGATATGCAGAAGAACTTCACGGTGTACTGCGATGCCTCTGGAAACGGGTTGGGATGTGTTCTCATGCAAGAAGGGCATGTCGTGGCTTATGCATCCCGACAGCTCCGGAAGCACGAGAAGAACTATCCTACACATGACCTAGAACTAGCCGCAGTGGTACACGCGTTGAAAATTTGGCGGCACTATTTGATGGGGAAGAGGACCGAGATATATACGGATCATAAGAGTTTGAAGTACATATTCACACAGCCAGACCTCAACCTCAGACAAAGGAGATGGTTAGAGCTAATCAATGACTTTGATGTGGGCATCAACTATCATCCTGGGAAAGCAAACGTCGTGGCCGATGCTTTAAGTTGGAAAGTGCAGGTCAATAGGTTGAGCTTGAAGGACATGCCGGCAGAATTGAAGGATGAGGTTATAAGGCTCAATCTATGCCTTGTGAATAGTGGTGAAGCCATCGCCATGGAAGTGGACTACACACTAGAGCAAGACATACGCAATGGTCAAAATAACGACGAGAAGATACAAGAAATCAGGCAACTCATCAAGGAAAATAAAGCTCCTGGTTTCAGAGAGGATGAACAAGGTACGGTGTGGCACGGGAAGAGAATCTGCGTGCCTGAGGTAAAGGAGATCCGTGAATTGATTTTGAAGGAGGCTCACGATTCCGACTATTCCATTCATCCTGGGAGTACGAAGATGTACCAGGACCTCAAGAGAAGGTATTGGTGGTATGGCATGAAGCGAGATGTCACGGAACATGTTGCCCTGTGTGACACATGTCAGTTGGTGAAAGCAGAACATCAACGACCCGCAGGATTATTGCAACCACTCAAAGTGCCTGAATGGAAATGGGAAGAAATCAGCATGGATTTCATCGTGGGATTGCCTAGGACCCAATCAGGATACGATTCGATATGGGTCATCATTGATAGGCTAACCAAGGTAGCTCACTTCATCCCCGTGAAGGAAAGCTACAGCGGATCCAAATTGGCAGAGTTGTACATGTCAAGGATCGTGTGTTACCATGGAGTGCCAAAGAAGATTGTGTCGGATCGAGGGACACAGTTCACCTCAAGGTTCTGGCAGAAGTTGCACGAAACCATGGGAACCCATCTGAACTTTAGTTCTGCCTATCATCCCCAAATTGACAGGCAGACGGAAAGAACCAATCAGATCCTTGAAGATATGCTAAGGGCAGGTGCACTCAAAAACAATAGGAGTTGGGACAAGAACTTACCGTATGCGGAGTTTTCCTATAACAACAGCTATCAAGCTAGTATGAAGATGTCACCGTTTGAAGCTTTGTATGGGAGGAAGTGCAGAACTCCCCTATTTTGGAACCAAACAGGAGAAAGTAAAGTTTTTGGTCCAGAAGTGCTACAAGAAGCCGAGGCGAAGGTGAGGGAAATTCGCAACAACTTGAGGATAGCACAGACACGCCAAAAGAGCTATGCCGATGTACGAAGAAGAGAGCTCGTTTTCAACGTAGGAGACTATGTCTATCTCAAGGTGTCCCCTATCAGAGGACTTCGTCGGTTCAAGGTGAAAGGGAAGTTGTCACCTCGATACATCGGACCCTTTCAAGTTTTGAAAAGGAAAGGCGAAGTGGCGTATCAACTAGAGTTACCGGCTCATCTATCGGATGTGCACGATGTATTCCATGTGTCACAACTCAAGAAATGCCTGAGAACGCCTGAAGAGGTGTTACCCATGAATGAAGTGGACGTAGCTGAGGATTTGTCTTATGCCGAGCAACCATACAAGATTTTGGAGACAATGGAACGCCTCACCAGAAATAAAAGAATCCGGATGTGCAAGGTGCAGTGGAAGCATCACTCAGAAGAGGAAGCCACCTGGGAGCGGGAAGATGAGCTCAAGGCACAATTTCCGGAATTGTTTTCTTAGAAACACCAATCTCGAGGACGAGATTTCTTTTAAGGAGGGTAGTGCTGTAACACCTCAAAATTTTGATTCAAAACCCTAAATCATGTTAAGTGGGGAATTTAAAAATTTTTAGACGTGTTGCATGTTTTGCAAAAGTTCAAATTCAAACTGGAATTCAAATTAAACTCAAATCAGAAAAGAAATAGAAAAAGAAAAAGAGAAAACAGAAAAAAACCGGCCAGTGGGCCGAAACCCACCAGCCGGCCCACCCAGCCCCCGAGCCAGGCCGCAGCCGCGCGCGCTGCTTCCTCACACTGACAGGCGGGGCCCACCCGATCATCGTCTACCTCGCGCCGCGCCGGACTCCCTCGCACCCGAATCAAAACCGATCGGGATTTCGGCGTATCGCCGCTGAATTCTGTTCGTAGGCGACGCGGACATGATCTAAACCACCCCGCCGCCCTCCCCCGTCTATAAAACCCCCGGCCTCGTTCTGTTTTTCCCACGCGATCGCCGATTTTTCCTCCGGTGAGAACCGAGACTTCTCCGGCGAATTCTGGCCGATCTAAGCTCGGAAATTCCGATCTAACTCATTGGTCTTGATCCACCGCCTGCGGGGAACCTTGCAGGTGCAGAAAACTCGGTAATTTGCGGTGTAAACGCAGCGCCGACGAGCTTCGCCGTGGTTTTGCCTCGGACCTCGTCGCCGATCACCTTTCAGGACCTCCGAGCTCAAGAAAACCCCCGAGGTGAGATCCCCGACCTCTCCTCTACCGATCTATACCATAAGATCACAGTTCTAGGAAGAATTCTCGAAGATCCGAAAGTCTCCGGCGAGACCGCCGCTTCCCGCCGCCGTGCGCCGCCGGCAGCGCCGCCCGCGCTCGATCAGAGCGACGTGGCCGCTTGTGCGCCGTTTATTTTAAATCGCACGGTAGGGTTTAAACCCCCGCGTACCGGTTTGGCATTATAATCTCAGCCGTCGGTTTAAAATCGGGCGGTCCACGTCAGCCCCGCGTTATAAAGACTGGAAATCTTATGTGCTACCCCCTGGGGTTCTCGGGAAATAAGAGCTAGCCCCGGAAACTTCTGATCTAGCCCCTGGAACTTCAGAAAATCATGTAAATTCATTTAAAAATCAGTTTTAGCCCCTGGACTTAATAAAAATTAGGAAAAACACCTCTGATAAGTGTAGCTAGACCACTGGAAATTCTGAAAATGATATTATAGACCCTGTAATGGGGTGAGTTTACCTTTTTAGCCCTGTTTAGTATTTAATTTAGGAAATTGAATATGTGGCTAGTGTTTAAAAATTAAAAAGTGGGACAAACATACTGTCATAATTAAATCAAAAACTTTCTCAGTATTTAGAAAACTTTGGAGTGAGATAAAAACATATTTTGGGCTGAATTGAATCTGTTTAATTTATTATTCACATTTAGGGACACATTTTTAAGTAAAGAATAGTTCTAGAAAATAGGGAAAATAATTGTGAAATATTTTACATCAGAGGCAAAGGTCAAAATATGTTATTAAATTATTTAGGACCAGAACCTATTCTGTTTAGATGATGTGTCTTACTATTTTCATAATAAAGTACACATTTATGCATAAGAAAATAAATCTGAGAATATAGCAACTAGTAAATGATAAATGGAGTTTCTAAAATCCAAAGAGTTCAGTTTAGGGTTGGTAGAAATTATGAAGACACATATGGAGAACGAAAATACCTTTCATGCTTATTTGGTGGTGAAAAGGTGTAGTAGTTGAATATAAGGAATTTATTTAAATTGGAAACTCATAAATATAGTATGTAAGTATAAATGTGAACACAAAAGTAGGAATCATATACACATGATTAAAAGTGCATGCAAGCCACAAATCAACACACATAGAGTAACCACAACACACCTAATGGTGAATGACTTTCATAAATATGAATGAGTGGTTTGTATGAAGTGGAAGTGTGAACCATGTCTTATGGGTTGTTATTTTTCTTTTGCTATGTGTGATGGTATGATGTAGAACCTGCTCAAGAGCAAGTTATTCCTTTCCAAGACCAGGACTACCCATTTCAAGAGCAGCAAGAAGGAGGCAAGTGTCCTTGACAACTTTGATCCTATGCTAGGATGTGTAGCTAGAATTATTTGCATTGTCAATTGAAATATGAAACACATGTTAGGAAGTTTCACTATAATTGCATTACCTTGTTTCCTTGTAGCTTGGGTTGGGAATTATTTTATCATGACATTTATTATTATGCATATGCTTAGCCATGCTTAGAATGGGATATTTGGGATATGAGATCATCAGTTTATTTTACCATACTCTTGAATGAGATATTGTGAGTTATGTAGAGGTAGGGATCAAGGCAAGTTGGATGTTTTGGTTGTGTGCTGGGTGCACGAGACTCGGGTTTGTGTTTAGTACTTGCCTGGATCCTAAGGACCGGTTCATGGAGTATGTAACCTGGCTATACAGTGCCAACCACATGCTGAGAAGGGGCAGCTTGGCCAATTAATTAGGTGTATCCCCGGCGTAGTATGGGTGTGTTGGATGGTGCGGGGAATAGGTGTCAGCTGGACTACCATATGAACCGCAAGGCTCAAGAGGGGGCCACTGCAGCATGGTTGGAGCCTCTTGTATGCTGTTAGGGGTGAAACCTCAGTGGGCCCATGCTCGTCGGGAGTCCATTTGTAAAGGCTTCGTAGTGATCTCCTGGCTACACACCTGGGAAGTGTGAATGTGGATCGTAGCCACTGGCATAATGGAGGTTCTTTTAGTCCACCCGGCAACGGGGGATGAAATCACTACATGTGGGTACAGTGGTACAAACTCTGCATAGTCAAAAACTGTCATGACAGCCGTGCTCATGGTCAAGAGTGGCTTGTACTTATTCATGATTAGAGTAGTGATGGATTTGGAAGTTGTGGATGTTAAACGGGGAGCATAACAATGGAAATGATGTTATGGTTATTTGATTATGATGATGGTATGGGAGATTGGGACCATTTCACCTGTGTAGTAATGTAGGTGCTTAATAAGCTAAGGTGATAGGTATTAATTGCGTAGTGCTTTGACCATGAGTTCAACCTCTCCTTGTTCTAGCCATGCATGATATAATTTTCCCACACTTGCTGAGTACCATTGGTACTCAACCTTGCATATTTGTTGGTTTATATTGCTGCTCAGGTCAAGATAATGAGGTGGTGTATAATGACCAAGACTTTGGACCCGAAGAAGGTTTCTAGGTTCATGGAGACCCCGGGCAACGCCTGTGATGGAGCCCTCAAGAATAATATTCCGCTGCTAGTTTATTTACTTGTGATGAAATTATTATTGTCCATCGAGACATTTGCTATGTAAGACTTATTTATATTCGACACCTGGCTTGTAATAAATGATGCTTCACTATTTGTCATCACATGTATGAGAAAATGATCCTGGCATACATGTGATATTCACTTGGTTGTTCTTCAGAAACCGGGTGTGACAGACTATCCTTCTCGGGACTCCATGACGGCACACGATCTGCTCCATGTACAACTCGGCTAATTGTGCAGCGTTGTACTTGGCCCTTATAGGGAGAAATGGGATGTTTTCGTCAATCGGTCCACGATAACCAAGATGTATCCGTAACCCGACTGAGTACGTGGCAATCCGACGATGAAATCCATACTGATGTCCTCCCACTTCCATTCGGGCACCTTCAAGGGTTACAACAATCCAGCGGGTCTTTGATGTTCGGCCTTCACCAGTTGGCATATGTCGCATAGGGCAACATATTCGGCTATGTCCCTTTTCGTACCATCCCACCAATAACAAGTCTTCAAGTCCTTGTACATCTTGGTACTTCTGGGATGTATGGAATAGGGTGAATCATGTGCCTCCTTTAGTATCATGTCGCGGATGTGCTTCATGTTAGGCACACAAATCCTTTTTCCTAGCCAAAGCGTACCCTTCTCATCTTCTTTGAAATCCTTCTCTATTCCTTGTCGGATCCTCTCCTTGATCTCCTTGATCTCCTCATCCGTTGCTTGGCCATCTCTTATCTCTTGCTCCAATGAAGAGTGGATCTTCATTATTTCCATGTTGTTCAAGAATCCGAGGTGTAACCGTTCAAACTCCTTACGTAGTTCGGGTGGTATCTCCCGAACCGTGAGTTGGTGACATGCTCCCTTCCGGCTCAATGCATCAGCTACTACATTGGCCTTCCCAGGGTGGTAGTTGATTCCAACATCGTAATCCTTGATGAGTTCCAACCATCGATGTTGCCTCAAATTCAAGTCCGTTTGTGTAAATATGTACTTGAGGCTTTTATGATCCGTATAGATCTCACATCGATGACCAAGGATATAATGTCTCCAAATCTTCAATGCATGCACTACTGCTGCAAGTTCCTAGTCATGTGTAGGATAATTAAGCTCGTGCTTCTTTAATTGTCGTGAGGCATAGGCTACCACTTGTCCTTCTTGCATGAGCACACATCCGAGCCCCTGTCTGGATGCATCACAATAGATGTCAAAGCTCTTGCTTACGTCCGGCAATACCAAAACCGGCGCTGTGGTTAGCCTTTTCTTGAGTTCCTCAAAATTTTCTTGGCTTGCTGGTGTCCATCGAAAAGCTTTTCCCTTCGTTAGCAACTCCGTCATAGGCTTTGCTATTTTAGAGAAGTCCTTAATGAAACGTCGGTAGTATCCAGCCATCCCAAGAAAACTCCGAATATCCCTCACGTTTGGCGGTTGGTCCCACTTCAGAACATCTCTCACTTTTCCGGGATTAACTGATACCCCTTCTTCAGAGTTAATGTGGCCTAGGAACGATATTTCATTTAGCCAAAATTGACACTTGTTAAGCTTGGCATACAATTGATGCTCACGCATTTTCTGCAAGGTCAATTTCAAATGTTATGCATGCTCCTCCTCACTTTTTTAATATACCATAATGTCGTCGATGAAAACCACGATGAACTTATCCAAGTACTCCATGAAAACCTTGTTCATGAGATACATGAAGTATGCGGGTGCATTTGTTAACCCAAAAGACATGACGGTATATTCATACGAACCATACCGTGTTTGAAAGGCTGTCTTGGGTATATCGGAGGGCTTAATCTTCAGTAGAAGTATCCCGACCGAAGATCAATCTTGGAGAACACTCGGGCTCCTTTCATTTGGTCGAATAGGTCCTCTATACGGGGCAGAGGGTATTTGTTCTTGATTGTTACTTCATTGAGAGACCTATAGTCCACGCACATCCTTTGGGTTCCATCCTTCTTGTCTACGAAGAGCACAGGAGCTCCCCATAGTGATGAGCTTGGACGTATAAAACCCTTCTCCAACTGCTCCTGAATTTGCTTCTTGAGTTCTACTAGTTCATTGACGGGTATCCTATAGGGTCTCTTTGCTATGGGTGCAGTTCCGGGTACCAAATCAATGGCAAACTCAATGTCCCGATCAGGAGGCATACCTGGAAGCTCCTCTGGAAACACGTCCGAGAATTCTTGAACCACTGGAATTCTGTCCAATGTTGCTCCTTCGACGTGGTTCAAGATTGCCTTTTCGGTTGTTTGTTGGGCTGACTCAAACTCGACACGAATACCGTGCTCATTTGTCAACTACATGCTTCTTTCAGCACATTGGATTACCCCGTTGTGCTTTCTTAACCAATTCATCCCGAGTATTATGTCAAGCCCTTGGGAATCCTAGACAATGAGGTTGGCAAGGAAGTCTACCCCCCTTATTTTAAGGCTTACTTCGTACATACTACATCAGTCCTCATCTCTCCTCCGGGGGAATTAACTAACATAGCACATTTTAGGTGTGATATGGGTAGATTATGCTTGGCAACAAACTTGGATGATATGAAGGAATGTGATGCTCCAGAATCAAATAAGATGGTGGACGGGTTGGAGTTGGCAAGGAACATACCGATTACAACGTCCTCAGCCTGTTGTGCTTCCTCAGCAGAGACATGGTTCACATTGCCGCGAGCATAGTTCTGCTGTACATGGTTTCCTTGATTTTCCCCTCCGTTCTGTCGTGGGTTCTGTTTGGGCACGTTGCCTTGCTGTCCCGGGCCTCTCCTCGGGCACTTGTTCACGAAGTTTCCTATTTCCCCACATGCAAAGCATGCCCTGTTGCCTACGGCAGTAGGTACGTTGGGGCAGGGGTTCTGAATAGGGGCGCCCATGTTGGGACGGGGCGCAGGAGGCGAGGGCACCCGAGGTGCTTGTGCAACGGGTGTCTGACTAGGGCGATATGCAGGAGCGGTTGATCCATACTGTGGGGCAGCTGGGGGCATGTACCGAGGTCGTACGTTGCTTCCTTGGGACTGGTATGGCATCTTCCGCTTGCACTCGCGCTCGATCTCTCAGATCTTGCTTTCGACTACTATAGCCTTGTCAACCAGCTTCTGAAAGCTTGCGTAGTAATTGTTGAGGAGCTGAACCTGAATCTCATTGTTCAACCCTCTCATGAACAGATATTGCTTCCTCTGGTCTGAGTTGACATCTTCGGGGGCATACCGGGACAGTTGTGTGAACTTGTTGAGATACTCATTCACACTTCTCTATCCTTCGTGGAGACCTTCAAATTCCTGTCTCTTGAGCATCATTACACCAGCGGGGATGTAATGAGAGCGGAAGCTTTCCTTGAACTCAGTCCAAGTGATTGTCTCCGGGTCGACATGAGCGTTGCTTAGGGCATCCCACCAGTCAGCGGCAACTCCCATAAGTTGGTGCGACGCAAAGAGAACCTTCTCTCGGTCATTGCACTGCACTATAGCAAGCTTCTTCTCCATGGATTTCAACCAGTCGTCGGCCTCCATGGGGTCGTTAGATTGAGCAAAGGTGGATGGTCGAGTCCTCATGAACTCACCCAGTCGGTTATGAGCTGGCGGTGGTGGTGGCGGTGGTGCCGGAACAGGGTTGTTGTTGTTGGCCTGCAACTGACCCAAAGTTTGGATCATGGTTTGCATAAGTTGGTTTTGCATGGCCATCAACCGTTCCAGGTTGTTCTCACCGGGTCCGGGGTTAACAGGAACTTCATCCAGGTCATCCTCTTGGTTGTCACGGATGTTCCTTCGGCCAGCGTTTCCTCTCACCATCTGTGGGAGAGAACGAAATAGAATAGAAGGTTAGAAGGTTAGGTAGATCGCCTCAACTATATGCATCAAGGTGGGTTGGACTATATATATATTAGCCCATATGAGGATGTGAACAAGTGCCGAAGCATCTCACACCTCTTTCTACTTGTGTGTGGATATGGACAACGTTTTGAGACGTCCCACAACTCACACTAAGCACACATTTCACAACAATCATTACAAGGGCTCACACAACTCCTATTCAAGGCTGGTTTCCTATGTCAAGGTAGTTTCAAAGCCAATCTAAGCACCCTAGGTTGCTCCATATGGTCAGCGTGGCTTAGCTACCAATCTGTGTCCGATATCAATCTGTGATTGTATCTAGGTGTGTAATCTACCCCTATCTGTGGCTTTTGATTCCAATCCGTGTTTCCTATTTAGGCGTGTAACCCACTGTCAACCATGGCTCTGATACCAATCTGTGACGCCCTCAATTCTGTGGAAAACCAAGGAACTGAGAACTGATGCATATGTGTGCCCAGGATGTTCATCACACATACACATATGATCCACAAACTGAATTCAAAATATATATATATCACCACGAATAACAGAGTTTATTACAATGTCTCATGAGTCTTGGACTCATGCTCACAGCGGAAGTCTTTATTTCTATGCAGCAGAAGTCTTCATTCTAATGCGGAAGCAATTTAACTAATGTGGAAGCAATTCTAGGCAGCAATGGCTCCATCTCTACTCCATCCTCACAGGCAAGGTTGAGAACAGATCACACGCCTAATGCTCCACTTGATCTTCATAATAATCTTCTCCTGTTGCTGATGATGAAATAATAATGCAAGTTTGAGTACAATGATGTACTCAGCAAGTGCGGGAAAATATGATATGTAGCTCATGACAAGGTAGGTATAAAAAGGCTCATTTGCAGAAAGCAAAGTTATTTATCAAACCATGATAGAACGACAACTCATCTTTAAGTGAATGTAATCCCAACATATATTAAAATACCAATCATACCTCCATTATGCTCATTACCTTCCATGTCACAACCAATCAACCTCATTCTTGCTCACGAATACCTCCTCGTATTTGCTACCATCTCACGAATACCATCTTGTATTCGCTACCATCTCATCTCATAAACACATCTTCGTCTCACACCGAGACCAACCTTGTTGCCATGACTCAACCGTCATGCAACCCATTTTACCACCCGGACTCAACAATCCCGAAAACCAAACCAAAACCAAACCATCCAAAACTATAACTAGTAACCATCCCAACTAATCATGGAAGTTGGCCAGGCGCTCGTGACCATAAGCTTGACTATAATGATAGTTTTATGAACTCTGCAGAGTTTGCACCTCTTTACCCACAAGTTTGTGATTTCGTCACCCGTCGGCGACTGCAGAACCTCCATTACAACAGTACACAACCATCGGTGTATGGCCAAGAGATCACAAAATATCCTTTACAAAAGGGTTACTAGATGTATGGACTTACTAAGGTTTCACCGGCAGGCTAGAATCTCCAATTCTCCCACCCACGGGCCCCCTCTTGTGTCATGCAGTTTCCAGGGCAGTCCTCTCTCGACTCCCATTCCCCGCGCCTTCCCACAGTCCATAACACTCTAGCAACTTACCTAATTACTCAGCTAAGCCGCACCCATACTTGGCCTTGTGGTGGCACTGTTATCTTGGCATGTGCATGCATGAACCGGTCCTTAGATCTACGGCAAGTAAACCACCATATCTTTCTACCTCATTCACAAACCCAGGCTTGCCTAGATCTCCCTCCGATCCATGTTCATTAACAACATCAGTTTCTCATTATCATTACGAGTGCAGTTAGCTAGACACATCTATCTCGCTTCCTAATCCCGTGGACTCAGCGAAGCATAAAACAAAAACCATACCCGACTCATAAACATCCCTGGCGACAAGGGTGGTTTAACCAAAGCTAGTAAACTCCTATAAAAGGGTTTCCCATCATGTTTGACTCAGCACACACACCTTTTCGCAAAACAAAACAGTTTTTCCCAAAACATAGGATCAATATGGTCAAGGAGCACTTGCCTTGTTCTTGCGGTTCCGGTTGCTCTTGGATCTCGAAACCTTGCTGTTGCAGCTCATTGTAGACAGCTCCCTGAGCTTGTCCTGCTATACAGGATCACGCACATACAAGATCCACAGCAATCAATATTATGCACAAACTTTAACTAGATGCGATGATGCATATGCATGCTATCCTATGATCAGTTTTATTAGATCGGTTTGTTCGTGTTATGGCTTGAATGGATTTTATGATGAACAGAGGTGTTCGGATCAAAAGTGGACGTGGCGATGATCTTGTCTTTAGATCAACCCGATCAACAAGTGATCTGTCCACGAGAAAGCTTCTGTTCGAAAGGAATCGAAGAACATATGCAAAGAAAACATAACTATGTCGTAAGGTGGTGTTGGAGACCTACCTTAAGTTCTTCTCGGTCTCGGGTCCTTCTCAGATCGTTGGGCTCTCCTCCAGCGATCTTCCTTGCTGAACTCCGTCGATGGCTTACTCGGCGAGTTGGGGCTAGGGCTCTAAGTCGTCGGCTCAGGAGTTGGAAAAGAAGTTTGTGGTTTCGGCCAAGGGTTCTGGGTTCTATTTATAATCGGGAGAAGAAGAGTCCTAATCTGATTATATCTCGCATAAGAGTTTTATTCAGATTATCGTTGAATCATAACAACTTATCTTGAGGTGATTTGGTGCGGTAACATTGTGGAATTCAGGATGGTTTCTCCTCCGTACCAATATTTCTACACATACAGAATCCAAAAACTGATCCAGAACTCGTTACCTCCTCGGTGATGAGCTCCGGAAGCTCCACGTGTCCACCGGGACCTGGTCTCCCCTTTTTCCACAGAGATGAGCTCCGGTTGTGCCGCGTGTCAAGTGAGCAAGACCTCCCTCTCCTTCGGAGGTGGGCTCCGCGTGCGCCACGTATCTTGGCGGTTGGGGACCTTCTCTTTATTCAGAGGTGGCTCCACGCCCGCCACGTGTCAGTGCCTGACCTTCCCTCTCTCCGGAGGTAGCTCTGGTGGCGACATGTGTTCAATAGGACCGGACCTCTCGGAGGTGAGCTCCGAGATCGACACGTATCCCGCGCGACTGGTCCTCTGGTTTCCGCGGTGACTAGCTCCGAAGGTGACATGTGTCCTGCGGAAATTCCTTTGCTTCTTCTGCAGAGGCTAGCTCCGGGGACAACATGTGTCCTCACAGGATCGGACCTCTCACCCTTTTGCGGAGATGAGCCCCAAGCTTGCCACGTAGGCAGTTTAGCAGCGGACCTCTCCCCACTTCGCAGGGATGATCTCCGGACACGCCACGTGGCCAGCGGGCCGCGGAAGTTGTCTTCGGCGCTCTCTGGAAACTGGATTCGGCTCTGATTGGCTATCCTTTTGATATTTTTCTCTGTTCCTACTTCTCTTAAAATGTTTTCTCTTCATAAAACATGAATATATGCTGACACCAGAAATGAGGGTGTCACAAGCCTCCCGTACCGTTTTGCAGATTGGAGGGAGTGGAGCGGCTGTGATCACAGTTCTCCGATCAGTTCCAAGCGAGCAGCAGCGAGGCGATTCTTTTCTTGCGCGAGTGCGAAGCAACGATCGATAACGCCTCGGTTTGGCTCAGCTGCGGGGATAATAAGGCAGCGAGGCGGTTCAGTGGCTCGGGGCGGCAAGCAGCTGCTGGCCTCGATGGCCTGGCGCGGTGGCGACCACGGCGGGAGCCCGAGACCCAAGCATTCGCTGCCTTAGTCGGTTCTGTGGTCTGTGAGGCTGACATGTGGGTCCCATCCGAGTTTTAACCTCTGAAATTAACTTTCCTCTACTGCTCCAAACATTAATCCCTCTAATACCCTCTAGGATTTGAATTATCTACCACATGCCCATTTGGAATTGATAGAATTCAAATTGTGAAGTGTCTGACTAAATTTCAGCACCTATGCAGTTTGAAATTCAAATAAAGTTTGAATTTGCTAAACTTAGCTCATGTAAAGATCAACTCCAAATGGAGTGAAAATTGGTGTGTGAGCTCACAAAAATGTGTTGAGTAAGAATATGCCTCCCATATTTGAATTCATGGTATTTGAATTTGAATCTGAGTTCAAACCACCCTCTTTCTAGTTATACCCAAAAGGACTTCAAAAAGGTTTTGAATTTGGGTGAAATTTGGAATGAGAATTCCTAGCAAGGTGTTGGAGTTTTTAACAAGCTCAGCCCCTATATGATGCATGTGGGAAATGCCACTTTTGCATTTTGTGAGTTTATCCTCTAATGAGCATGTTGTCACACCCGGTTTCTCCGAAGAACAACCAAGTGAATATCACATGTATGCCAGGATCATTTTCTCATACATGTGATGACAAATAGTGAAGCATCATTTATTACAAGACAGGTATCGACTATAAATAAGTCTTACAAAGCATATGTCTCGATGGACGATATATAGTTCATCACAAATAAATAAACTAGCAGCGGAATAATTATTCTTGTAGGCTCCATCACAGGCGTTGCCCGGGGGTCTCCATGAACCTAGAAACCTTCTTCGGGTCCAAAGTCTTGGTCATTATACACCACCTCATTACCTTGACCTGAGCAGCAATATAAACCAACAAAATATGCAAGGTTGAGTACAATGGTACTCAGCAAGTGTGGGAAAATTATATCATACATGGCTAGAACAAGGAGAGGTTGAACTCATGGTTAAAGCACTACGCAATTAATACCTATCACCTTAGCTTATTAAGCACCCACATTACTACACAAGTGAAATGGTCCCAATCTCCCATCCCATCATCATAATCAAATAACCATATCATCATTTCCAATGTTAAGCTCCCCGCTTAACATTTACAAATTCTAAAACCATCAATCCTCTAATCATGAATAAGTCCAAGCCGCTCTTGACCGTGAACACGGCTGTCATGACAGTTTTGACTCTGCAGAGTTTGTACCACTGTACCCACATGTAGTGATTTCATCCCCCGTTGCCGGGTGGACTAAAAGAACCTCCATTATGCCAGTGGCCACAAACTACATTCACACTTCCCAGGTGTGTAGCCAGGACATCACTACGAAGCCTTTACAAAGGGATTCCCGACGAGCGTGGGCCCACTGAGGTTTCACCCCTAACAGCATACAAGAGGCTTCAACCCCGCTGCAGTGGCCCCTCTTGAGCCTTGCGGTTCATATGGTAGTCCAGCTGACACCTACTCCCCGCACCATCCAACACACCCATACTACGCCGGGGATACACCTAAATAATTGGCCAAGCTGCCCCATCTCAGCATGTGGTTGGCACTGTAAAGCCAGGTTACATGCTCCATGAACCGGTCCTTAGGATCCAGGCAAGTACTAAACACAAACCCGAGTCCCGTCCACCCAGCACACAACCAAAACATCCAACTTGCCTTGATCCCTACCTCTACATAACTCACAATATCTCATTCAAGAGTAAGGTAAAATAAACTGATGATCTCATATCCCAAATATCCCATTCTAAGCATGGCTAAGCATATGCATAATAATAAATGACATGATAAAATAAATCCCAACCCAAGCTACAAGGAAATAAGGTAATGCAATTCTAGGGAAACTTCCTAGCATGGGTTTCATATTTCAATTGACAATGCAAATAACTCTAGCTACACATCCTAGCATAGGATCAAAGTGGTCAAGGACACTTGCCTCCTTCCTGCTGCTCTTGGAATGGGTAGTCCTGATCTTGGAAAAGAATAACTTGCTCTTGAGCAGGTTCTACATCATACCATCACACATAGCAAAAGAAAAACAACATTCCATAAGACATAGTTCGCACTTCCACTTCATACAAACCACACATTCATATTTATGAAAGTCATTCACCATTATATGTGTTGTGGTTACTCTAGGTGTGTTGATTTGTGGCTTGCATGCACTTTTAATCATGTGTATATGATTCCTACTTTTGTGTTCGTATTTATACTTACATCCTATATATATGAGTTTCCAATTTAAATAAATTCCTTATATTCAATTACTACACCTTTTAGCTACCAAGTATGCATGAAAGTTATTTTCCTTCTCCATATGTGTCTTCAAAAATTCTACCAACCCTAAACTGAATTCTTTGGATTTTAGAACTCCATTTATCATTTACTAGTTGCTATATTTTAAGATTCATTTCATATGCCAAATTGTAAACTTTATTATGAAATTAGTAATACACATCATCTAAACAGAATAGGTTCTGGTCCTAAATAATTTAATAACATATTTTGACCTTTGCCTCTGTTGTAAACTATTTCACAATTATTTTCCCTATTTTCTAAAACTATTCATTACTTTAAAATGTGTCCCTAAATGTGAATAATAAATTAAACAGATTCAATTCAGCCCAAAATATGTTTTTATCTCACTCCAAAGTTTCCTAAATACTGAGAAAGTCTTTAATTAAATTTTGACAATATGTTTGTCCCACTTTTTAAATTTTAAACACTAGCCACATATTCAATTTCCAAAATTAAATATTAAACAGGGCTAAAAAGGTAAACTCATCCAACTATAGGGTCTATAATATTATTTTAACAATTTTCAGGTATCTAGCTATACATAACAGAGGTGTTTTTCCTAATTTTTATTAAGTCTAGGGGCTAAAACTGATTTTTAAATGAATTTACATGATTTACTGGAGTTCCAGGGGCTAGATCAGAAGTTTCCAGGGCTAGCTCTTATTTCCCGAGAACCCCAGGGGGTAGCACGTAAGATTTCCAGTCTTTATAACGCGGTGCTGACGTGGACCGTCCGATTTTAAACCGACGGCCGACATTATAACATCGAACCGGTACGCGGGGATTTAAACCCTACCGTGCGATTTAAAATAAACGGCGCACAAGCGGCCACGTCGCTCTGATCGAGCGCGGGCGGCGCTGCCGGCGGCGCACGGCGGCGGGAAGCGGCGATCTCGCCGGAAACTTTTGGATCTTCGGGAATACCTCCTAGAACTGTGATTTTATGGCATAGATCGGTAGAGGGGAGGTTGGGGATCTCACCTCGGGGGTTTTCTTGAGCTCGGAGGTCCTGGAAGGTGATCGGCGACGAGGTCCGAGGCGAAACCATGGCGAAGCTCGTCGGCGCTGTGTTTACACCGCAAGTCACCGAGTTTTCTGCACCTGCAAGGTTCCCCGGAGGCGGTGGATCAAGACCAGCGAGTTAGATCGGAAATTCCGAGCTTAGATCGGCCAAAATTCGCCGGAGAAGTCTCGGTTCTCACCGGAGTAAAAACAGCCGATCGCGTGGGAAAAAAAGAACGAGGCCGGGGTTTTTATAGACGGGGGAGGGCGGCGGGGTGGTTTAGATCATGTCCGCGTCGCCTACGAATAGAAATCAGCGGGGATACGCCGAAATCCCGATCGGTTTTGATTCGGGTGCGAGGGAGTCCGGCGCTGGCGCGAGGTAGACGACGATCGGGTGGGTCCCACCTGTCAGCGGAAGGAAGCGGCGCGCGGCTGCGGGCTGGCGCGGGCGCTGGCTGGGTGGGCCTGCTGGTGGGTTTCGGCCCACTGGCCGGTTTTTTTCTGTTTTCTCTTTTTTCTTTTTCAATTTCTTTTCTGATTTGAGTTTAATTTGAATTCCAGTTTGAATTTGAATTTTTGCAAAACATGCAACACGTCCAAAAATTTTTAAATTCCCCTCTTAACATGATTTAGGGTTTTGAATCAAAATTTTGGGGTGTTACACATGTTGATGGTGTTTACATGCTCTTCAAATGTATTCATCAAGTTTCTTCAAATGAAGTGTGTGGGTGGTGATGAACACTTTGATTATGTGCCAAAAACTTAGGCCTTTACTTTCCTTCCCCCTTAAAAGAATCTCGTCTTGAGATTATTTGTTGAAAATGAGAGAGAGGACGGTGGAAAATTACTGTATCTGCAACGTGAAAAAGTCGGGGTAGTTAGCGCGAAGAAATCCTTCGCTCTCCCATGTCGCTTCGTCTACAGAGTGATTACTCCATAGAACCATGTAGAACCACAACGTACGGTTGCATGTGGTTCGGGCCATTTCATCAATAATCTGAACCGGTTCCTCCCAGTACGTGAGATCCGGTTTCAGTCCTTCTATATCCTCCAGCTGAATGGTAGTTGATAGCTTGAGACACTTCCTCAGCTGGGAGATGTGAAAGACGTCGTGCACACCAGAAAGTGCTTCTGGTAATTTCAGCCGGTATGCTACTGATCCACATCTTTCTGTATTCTAAAATGGACCGATAAATCAGGGTGCCAACTTTCCTCTCACCCCGAATCTGTTCACGCCCTTCATTGGAGACACATGTAGATATACGTGATCCCTGACTTTGAAATGTAATGGGTGTCTTCTCCGCTCCGCATATTGTTTGTCGGGATTGGACGGCTTTTAGGTTCGCTGGAATCAGCCAAACCTTTTCCTCCGCATTATTGACAAGATCAATCCCGAAGGTAACCCTTTCGCCAGACTCACACCAATTCAGTGGTGTGCAGCACTTTCTCTCGTATAGCGCCTCGTAAGGTGCCATCTTGATGCTGGCTTGGTACCCATTATTGTACGAGAACTCGGCCAACGGCAAGTGATCATCCCAAATCTCGCCGTGGTTGATAGCGCAAGCTCGTAGCATATCTTCCAAAATTTGATTTACCCGCTCGGTTTGTCCATCCGTTTGCGGGTGGTATGCTGAACTACGGATCAGCTTCGTCCCCAATGCAGCGTGTAGCTGCTCCTAGAAATGGGAGACAAATAAAGTGCCCCGATCCGATATGATGGTACGGGGTACGCCGTACAAGCATAGGATCCATGAGATGTACAGTTCAGCATACTTCTTGGCGCTGTAGTTGGTGTTGACTGGGATGAAATGGGCAACTTTGGTGAGCCGGTCGACGATCACCCACACAGAATCATGCTTCTGAAAAATGGTGGGTAAACCGACGATGAAGTCCATGCTCACATCTTCCCACTTCCAGGCAGGAACGCCCTGTGGTTGTAACAGTCCCAGCTTCCTCATGTAGTCTGCCTTCACCCTTTGACATGTATCACACTCAGACACGTACTTTGCGATCTCCCGCTTCATCCGTGTCCACCAAAACTTGTTTCTGAGTTCTTGATACATTTTGTTGCTCCCGGGGTGAATAGAAAACTTTGACAAGTCAGCCTCATCAAAGATTTTGTTCCGTAACTCTGGGTCACGGGGTACGACGATCCGGTCCTTGAACCATAGGACGCCGTCTCCGTCTTTCTGGAAACATTTCAGCTCCCCACTGTCTATACGTCTCCGTAAATGCGACATGCCCTTGTCATGTTTCTGAACCACCGCTATCTCTTCACGGATGGTGGGTATCAAAGCTAAGTTGTAGAGAGCTCCATGTGGAATCACATGCAATGGTGGTTCACTCTCTTCCAACGATGTGATGGTCAGATTATTGACGTGTGACTTGCGACTCAGCGCATCCGCCACTGCGTTTGGCTTGCCCGGGTGATAATGGATCTCTATTTCGTAATCCTTTATCAATTCTAACTATCTTCGCTGCCTCATGTTCAGCTCTTTCTGAGTGAATATGTACTTGAGGCTTTTGTGGTCGGTATATAAATGCACGAGGTTACCGAGTAGGTAGTGCCTCCACATTTTAATTGCGAGTACCACGGCAGCGAGCTCCAAGTCATGAGTTGGATAATTCTGCTCATGGTTTCTAAGCTGCCGTGATCCATACGTGACCACTCTTCTTGCATCAGCACACATCCGAGCACAATGCCGGATGCATCGCAGTACACATCAAACAGTTTTGTTGTGTCTGGCTGCACCAAAACCAGTGCTGATGTTAGGTGCTTCACTAAAGCCTTGAATGCTGCGTCACATGCTGGACTCCAAACATATTTGGTAGCCTTTTTCAGCAACTCCATCATAGGCTTGGCAATCTTTGAGAAGTTCAGAATAAGCCTCCGATAATATCCCGTGAGTCTGAGGAAACTCCGTACCTCGTGAACAGTTATCGGGGACTTCCAATTCAGCACCTGTGTGATCTTACTCGGGTCTATAACGATGCCCTCCACTGAGATGATATGCCCGAGAGAAGGCACTTGCGATATCCAGAATTTGCACTTGCTGAATTTCACGTATAGCTTGTGATCCCGCAGCCGTTGCAAGACTATACGCCAATGCTTCTTGTGCTCTTCCTCCGACTTGGAATATACCGATATGTCGTCGATGAAGACCACGACAAACTTGTCTAGCTCCAGCGTGAATACCGAGTTCATCAAATACATGAAGTGAGCTGGAGCGTTGGTGAGTCCGAAGGACATGAGCAGGTACTCATACAGTCCGTACCTCGTCGAGAAATCCGTCTTCGGAATATCCTCAGCCCGTATTTTGATCTGGTGGTACCCGGATCCTAAGTCCATCTTGGAAAAGATCTTTGCTTTGACCATCTGATCAAACAACATGTCAATCCGTGGCAACAGGTACTTGTCCTTGATGGTTACGGCGTTCAGGGAATGATAGTCCACGCAAAGCCACAACGTCTCATCTTTCTTCTTCACAAATAATGCCGAACAGGTCCGTCAACTGTGTCTTCAGTTCAGCCAACTCCTTGGGCGCCATGTTGTACGGCCTTTGGGATATTGGCATGGTTCCCGGTGCAAGTTCAGTCTTGAACTCCACCTCTCTGTCGGGCGGCATCCCCGGTAAATCATCCGGGAACACGTCAGGAAACTTACGGACTACTGGAATGTCTTCCAACCTGATGGTTGTGGATTGATACACACTTGGAAGTTTTATTTCTGGACTGTACAGAAATAAGGAATGAGATTCGTGCACTTCTGAGTTCAAGTGCACAATTCGGAGGACGGTGTCTAAAACAGCGCCGTGGCGGGTTAACCACAATATCCCTAGGATGACATCGACTTTTTGTCCCTCTAGGACTATGAGAGACGTAGGGTATAATCTACCCTCTAAGCATAATGGCGCTTTTGGGACCATCATGCTTGCTGAAATTTTCCCACCCGGTGAACAAATCAAGTATGGACTATCGGTGGGTAGTATTGGCAAGTTGTATTTAGCAATAAAAGCTTGGCTAATGGAGATATGCATGGCGCCTGAATCAAATAACACTATAGCGGGATGCTGGTGGAGTTGGAACATACCCGCAAGGATTGGTTCACCCTCCGGCACGTCCTCTATGGCAAGTTGGTGGACGGTGCCGGGCCTAGGGTTTGCCCGCCACACATTAGTGGGGTTCCGGGGCTGATTCCTCCCCGAAAGTTGCGGTGCAACTCCGCCGCCTTGCCTCTCAGGACAATTGTTGGCGAAGTGTCCTGGGCGACCACACTTGTAGCATGTGGCTGCTGCTTGACCGGTGCTCGGGGGACGAAAGTGCGGCATGCGCTGCTGAGGTGCATACGCACGCGGCATCGCCCGCTGTTGTTGTTGTTGCTGCGGAGGTGGTACTGGCAGTGCCAGCCTGAATGCCGGTGGAGAATAGGGCCGACTGCGGAATGGCATCGGCCTCTGAGGTGGCTGCCAGAGTGGACCCGATGGTGGGCGATTCACCATTCCGTGTTTCTGAGAAGGACCACCCCCTTCCCGCTGCTTTGCGGTGCGCTTCGCTTCCTTTCATCCGTCGCTAACTCCTTGCCGGAGTCCTACTGAACAATCGCAGCATCAATAATATCGTTGAAGCTGCCACGATTGAGCATCGCCAGCTTATCCTTCAGGAGCGGGTTAAGCCCCTGGTAGAAATGATCCCGTCGCTTCTCGTCGGTATCGGCGTGATACAAAGCATAGAGCATAAGATCATTGAACGCCCTGGAGTATTCCAGCATGTTCCGGCTCCCTTGCTGCTGGCGTAAGAACTCCTTCGTCTTCCTCTTCATGAGACCCGGCGGTATGTGATAGGCCCTGAAGGCCGTCCGGAATTCCGCCCAGGTCATAACTCGCTCGGCGGGATGCGAAGCACAGTAGTTCACCCACCACGCTCTCGCGGATCCCTGGATCTGTTGGACCGTGAACTGAGTCTTGCGCTGCTCACTCACTTGGAGTAGCCCGAACTTCATCTCCATCGTGCGGAGCCAGTTGTCCGCATCGAGGGGCTCATTCGCCCTTGAGAATACCAGGGGATGAGTCACCATAAAGTCGGAGTAGGAGCTCTGATGGCGCTCCTCACGATCTTGACGCCTCTCTGGTTGAGACGTATTTGCAATGAGAGTTTGCAGCAACTCCGTGTGCTGCTGATGAGAACCCACCATCGCCGCAACGATGTCAGCCAATGTAACCGTTGGTGGTGGCGGTGGAGGTTGTTGTTGTTGCTGCTGTGGCTGTTGCTGTCCCGAGGAATCCTAGGGAGGCAGTTGGGAGGTCTCTCCCTCCTGACTGGAACCCCCAACGTCTGGGTTGGCACGAGTACGAGTCATTCTGAAATTCAAAACAGCAGCGATCAGCACATATCATACTAAATATTCCATATGAAACAGTAGGTATTGAAGTGACATATGAATAATTTGCACAACATTCACATATATTGATAAAGCGTAGACTTTATACAAGATAAATTAGTCTCGGTTCTCTAAGAAGTCGTGCTCATGTCGTCACTACCTATACATACACTACTGTCTACCCGACATGTCACCGATTACAAAAGTTTGGGTTACATCACCCTAGCTGCCCTACTTGGCAACGGTAACCTCCAACTCGGAGTAGAACTCGACCTCCTGCGGGTCGTCCTCCTCCGCTACCTCTGCTGGTGACTCTGGATCCACAACCTCCTCTTCCGGCTCGGGTTCCCCTATTGCCGGAAGACCCAAAACCACAGGTACAGCACCTACCACCGGTATGCCCATCACCGGAGGTACGAGGTCCTGCAAAGCGTGCACCTCGTCCATGGCTTGGTTGTAGTCCTCTTCCCAACCTTGCCCCTCCTCAATAGTGTCGTCCCGCTCTTGAGTAAGGACCTCGTTCTGCTGGGTCAGTGCCTGCACCTGTTGTTGCAAAGCCGTGATGTCGACACGGCTTTTTCTCTTCACCTTCCTCAGACGATGCAACTGATTATGTTGTTCGTTCAGTCGCTTAATCATCGGAAGGAGAACATTGCGGAGTGCGCTGTGAGCACTCTCGAAATGATCTCCACGGCTGTTGCTCTCCTTGAGCTTCACGGAGAGACATTCCGTATGCACATCTTGTCTGTCCATCACGGCCTTTCCCGCCCTTATTTGGTGGCTGAGATTCGCCTCCGCGGGGTTGTACCTTGGGCAACCCGGATCGGTTGCCTCCCTCTACCTCTCTTCCCACACATGATTAGCTTGTCCCTCAACTGGAACGAGCGCGTATGGAGTGCCCTCCGTAGCTCTCACGTGTAGTTGGCAGAAACGCGACATGGTGTCGCGAGCTGCCACTTGCCACATTTCTTCCGGCTGTCTACCTCTCACCGTGACGGTGAACGGCGCCCAACTGGGTGGCGTAGGTCCTGCAGGAACATCAGAATGGATCATCCACGTCTTGTTCCCCTCCTCGCCTTCTTCCTTGGTGAGGTACTGCGGCATCTCACTGTACCCGAAATATTGAATCATTTGCCTCAATGCTCCCGGATAGCCGCTGCGGTGAGAACAGTGGGACACCACCACCCGTTCTCCAACTGTCTATCCGCTGTCATCTGTAAAAACATATTTGAGAAATGTAAAATATTTATTTGAACACTAAACCATTGAGTTATAACATAAAACATGTCATTGAACTCATAAGACTTGGAATCATAGTTCAAACTTAAACAAATTTGACTGCTGATCTGCTGTCCAATATGACAGCCCTGACCATTTTCCATTTCAACCTGTTTTAGACCATCCTAAAGGCAAAACCAATTCTGAAGCTCAACATCAAAGTTAGAGCTAGCTTCAATAGCATTCCAGAAAGTATTTGCTTGGCCTAATATCTGTCCTGTTTCAAAAGTTATGGGATGTCAGAGTTGACAGAATTTCTGGAGAAAATTGGACAGCACCTCCCTGCTTGAGGTACTGATTTGATCCAAGAATTCCAGTTAATTCTACACCAAATCTGACAAAACTTTCTGTTACAAAGTTGTAACCTATCTCAGAAACTTTTCAGAACTACCTCATTTTCTATTTTTGGATTTTTATGCAGGAAGTTATGCTCAATTTACAGAGAGTTACAGAGAGTGTTTGCTCTGCTCTGTTTTCTGGACAGTTTCAACTCTACTGCATTTTTCGATGGGTTAAGGGAGGAAACATCTCTGGACATCAACAGAAAAGTTGTAAATCTCTTCCAAAGATTTCCAGAAATGTATCATATGACCCCCACCTCGAAAAAACTCAACTTCTAACCTCTGATTAACTCCAGCCTTAATTCAGCTGAAAACAGGGGACTCTGTCCTTAGTATCCTATAAGTTGAAAACTTGTTAACTTTGAATATCCTATACATGAAACACAAGCAGTGAGCACGATGGCTCAGCAAGACTGACCCGTCTCTCCTATACATGAAACTTCTACATGAAGGGTGATAGGGTACATGAGGTAAAATAAGTTGCGAAGAACTCGCCTAATTATTGGAACCTTACTTTAAACTTTTAGCAGCAGGTTGTGGAGAACCTTACGCTAAGGCACATGAGAGAGCCGCAATCACACAAGAAACGCATTTCTCTCATGTACTTTGCCCAAAGTTGAAAAGAACTTTAATTAGCTCTAAACTACAACAAGACATTAACAAGCAAAGTCTGTCTTTCAAATCAGCAAACTTTTAACATGTATCTAGCCTGTTCTTTCTATGTCACGGTACAGTGAACAAGTGGTACTCACTGACCGTGAGGGACGGCGATTATAATCAATTTACACCTGCAGGGTTACCCGAATAACCCGTCACGTACACCCGTACTCGATGTTGCCTACATCAACCATCATGGACGTCGTACGCAACTACCTTTCACCTGTCAGCCAAATGTTGAACCGGTCCAATCGTCCCGAGCAAGAGGTCTCTGCGCGCGCATCCATAGTGCCGCCAGCCGATTTACACCTCGAGCTCTCAACCTACCCTCTGAACGACCAGCTATGCCTCAACATCCAGCTACCCGAGTTACATCGGTTTCCCGGTTCCAATATAGCGGGTAGGTCTTCGGTACCGTTCTAGCTTGTTCAACAGGCCCGCACACGGCTCAGTCCTCAATCAACACAAGCAGAGCTATAGCACCCAGGCTCCAAAGTCCTGCTGCCCTTACTCTCCGCTCGGTCTCATTTTTCTTGCCATGTGTTCCATTTGCTATCTTTACCCGAGTCGAGTGCCTCTAGCCTATCCTCGCGAGTAGTTCCAACTACTCGACTTGTACCGAATCCTACACTATCTTAGCATTGCAGTAGCTAAACTGGGTTTTCAATCCTAATCCCAACCCATGGTTTTCTTGTGTAACACCCCAAATTTTGATTCAAAACACTAAACCATGTTCAGAGGGGAATTTAAAAATTTTTGGACGTGTTGCATGTTTTGCAAAAATTCAAATTCAAACTGGAATTCAAATTAAACTCAAATCAGAAAAGAAATGGAAAAAGAAAAAGAGAAAACGGAAAAAAACCGGCCATTGGGCCGAAACCCGCCAGCCGGCCCAGTTTCCCCCACGCCAGCCCGCAGCCGCGCGCGCCCGCGCTCTCTCACACAGACAGGTGGGACCCACCTGTCATCCCCAACCTCGCTCGCGCCGACCCCGGACTCTCTCCCGCGCGCGCGCGATCTTAACCGATCGAAATACCGCGTCCCTCAGCCCGAACTCCGGTCCCAGAAGACTCAAACTCGATCACAACTGACCCATCGCCCTCCCCCGGCTATAAAAAACCCCAGCCCCGATCGGTTTTTCCCACGCGATCTAAGCTCGGAAACTCTGATCTAACTCGCTGGTCTTGATCCACCGCCTCCGGGGAGCTTTGCAGGTGCAGAAAACTCGGAGACTTACGGTGTAAACACAGCGCCGACGAGCTTCGCCGTGGTTTTGCCTCGGACCTCGCCGCCGATCACTTTCCAGGACCCCCGAGCTCAAGAAAACCCCCGAGGTGAGATCCCTGACCTCCCCTCTACCGATCTATGCCATAAGATCACAGTTCTAGGCAGAATTCTCGAGGATCCGAAACTTTCCGGCGAGATCGCCGCTTCCCGCCGCCGTGCGCCGCCGGCAGCGCCGCCCGCGCTCGATCAGAGCGACGTGGCCGCTTGTGCGCCGTTTATTTTAAATCGCACGGTAGGGTTTAAATCCCCGCGTACCGGTTCGATGTTATAATCTCAGCCGTCGGTTTAAAATCGGACGGTCCACGTCAGCCCCGCGTTATGAAGACTGGAATTCTTACGTGCTACCCCCTGGGGTTCTCGGGAAATAAGAGCTAGCCCCGGAAACTTCTGATCTAGCCCCTGGAACTCCAGAAAATCATGTAAATTCATTTAAAAATCAGTTTTTGCCCCTGGACTTAATAAAAATTTGGAAAACACCTCTGATAAGTGTAGCTAGACCCCTGGAAATTATGAAAATAATATTATAGACCCTGTAATGGGGTGAGTTCATTATTTTAGCCCTGTTTAGTATTTAATTTAGAAAATTGAATATGTAACTAGTGTTTAAAAATTAAAAAGTGGGACAAACATAATTGTCAAAATTGATTAAAAACTTTCTCAGTACTTAGAAAACTTTGGAGTGAGATAAAAATATATTTTGGGCTGAAATGAATCTGTTTCATTTATTATTCACATTTATTAGTATAGGGACACATTTTTAAGTAAAGAATAGTTATAGAAAAATAGGGAAAATAATTGTGAAATAGTTTACATCAGAGGCCAAGGTCAAAATATGTTATTAAATTATTTAGGACCAGAACCTATACTATTTAGATGATGTGTATTACTAATTTCATTAAAATACACAATTATGTATAGGAATATAAATCTGAAAATATAGCAACTAGTAAATGATAAATGGAGTTTTTAAAATCCAAAGAGTTCAGTTTAGGGTTGGTAGAAATTATGAAGGCACATATGGGGAAGAAAAATACTTTTCATACACACTTGGTAGTAAAAAGGAGTAGTAGTTGAATATAAGAAATTTATTGGAAACTCATATAAATAGTATGTAAGTATAAATGTGGACACAAAAGTAGGAATCATATACCCATGGCTAAAAGTGCATGCAAGCCACAACTCAACACACATAAAGTAACCACAACACATATAATGGTAAAGAACTTTTATAAATGTGAATGTGTGGTTTGTATGAAGTAGAAGTGTGAACTATGTCTTATGATTGTTGTTTTTCTTTTGCTATGTGTGATGGTATGAAGTAGAACCTGTTCAAGAGCAAGTTATCCCTTTTCAAGATCAGGACTACCCATTTCAAGAGCAGCAAGAAGGAGGCAAGTGTCTTTGACCACTTTGATCCTATGCTAGGATGTGTAGGTAGAATTATTTGCATTGTCAAATGAAATATGAAACCCATGCTAGGATGTTTCCCTAGAATTGCATTACCTTGTTTCCTTGTAGCTTGGGTTGGGATTTATTTTACCATGTCATTTATTTCCATGCATATGCTTAGCCATGCTTAGAATGGGATATTTGGGACATGAGATCATCAGTTTATATTACCATACTCTTGAAGGAGACATTGTGAGTTATGTAGAGGTAGGGATCAAGGCAAGTTGGATGTTTTGGTTGTGTGCTGGGTGCACGAGACTTGGGTTTGTGTTTAGTAGTTGCCTGGATCCTAAGGACCGGTTCATGGAGCATGTAACCCGGCTTTATAGTGCCAACCACATGCTGAGATGGGGCAGATTGGCCAATTAATTAGGTGTATCCCCGGCGTAGTATGGGTGTGTTGGATGGTGCGGGGAATAGGTGTCAGCTGGACTACCATATGAACCGCAAGGCTCAAGAGGGGGCCACTGCAGCAGGGTTGGAGCCTCTGTTATGCTGTTAGGGGTGAAACCTCAGTGGGCCCACGCTCGTCGGGAATCCCTTTGTAAAGGCTTCGTAGTGATCTCCTGGCTACACACCTGGGAAGTGTGAATGTGGATCGTAGCCACTGGCATAATGGAGGTTCTTTTAGTCCACCCGGCAACGGGGGATGAAATCACTACATGTGGGTACAGTGGTACAAACTCTGCAGAGTCAAAACTGTCATGACAGCCGTGCTCACGGTCAAGAGCGGCCTGGACTTATTCATGATTAGAGGATTGATGGTTTTGGAAGTTAAGCGGGGAGCTTAACATTGGAAATGATGTTATGGTTATTGGATTATGATGATGGGATGGGAGATTGGGACCATTTCACCTGTGTAGTAATGTAGGTGCTTAATAAGCTAAGGTGATAGGTATTAATTGCGTAGTGCTTTAACCATGAGTTCAACCTCTCCTTGTTCTAGCCATGCATGATATAATTTTCCCACACTTGCTGAGTACCATTGGTACTCAACCTTGCATATTTGTTGGTTTATATTGCTGCTCAGGTCAAGATAATGAGGTGGTGTATAATGACCAAGATTTTGGACCCGAGGAAGGTTTTTAGGTTCATGAACACCCCCGAGCAACGCCTGTGATGGAGCCCTAAAGAATAATATTCTGCTGCTAGTTTATTTACTTGTGATGAACTTATTATTGTCCATCGAGACATTTACTATGTAAGACTTACTTATATTCGACACCTGGCTTGTAATAAATGATGCTTCACTATTTGTCATCACATGTATTAGAAAATGATCCTAGCATACATGTGATATTCACTTGGTTGTTCTTCGGAAAAACCGGGTGTGACAGAGGTGGTATCAGAGCCAAGGTTGCCCGTAGGAACGTGGACCTAGGTAGAAATGGACGTATTTAAGGGCCCTATTTTCTTAAAAACTATTTTCCAAGGGGTGGGTTGAAGAGTGTTATTTAAGGAGTCATTTTCTTCATCTTACCCCAAATTTTCCTTCAAAATGGGATTTTTTTGTTTAAAAAGTTTATCTAACCTAATTTTTAAATTCTTTTTGTTTTAGATGGTTCGCATGATTCGCACTGCTCGCAAGTCCACGGGAGGGAGAGTTCCCGTAGTTGCCCTTGCCGAAAGAGAGGAGAGTCGCCCAGTGACGTACCTTTCCTACGGATTGGCAGTAGGAGACTTGTTGCGCCGTCTTCGGCGTATGCTCGAAGCCACCGGCAATACGGGCAAGCTAATCATCCACTATAACTCCACCAGGACCATCCGTGAGAAGAGGGAAGAATGGAGTTCAGAAATGAGGATTATACACGAGAATCAGCTGCTGAAGATCCACCATTCTCCAGCTAGTAGAGCAACACAGGTCGATGCGGAGAAAGATGTCACCTGGGAGGCCATCACCTGCCAGAGTCACATCTATCGTCGCCACTTGGACAAAACTGAGTACATGTATGTCCTCCAACATGAGAGTGGTACCACGGAGTACAAATACCCACCAGTGCAGCAAAGGACTTCCCATGAGCACATGGACTTGTGCTTGGAGGATGCGGCTATGCTCAGCACTCGACTGCAGGAGTGTCAACAAGAGCTTCAGGATGTCCGAGACACCCTGAAGGAAACGGAGGCGTTGCTGCGAGCTTGCTTAAAGGCGAGAGAAAGAGGAGATGGGAATGAACTGTGTGTCACCGTGAATGATACATGGACTCCTGACTCCCCGGATCGCCGAGCGATCAGGCGTCGTCGCACTTCTCCACCAGCAGCCTCCCCACCAAAAGCAGAGTCACAAGGTAGCCGAAATGAGGAGGAAGATCCCGAGGAGCCAGCTCAAGAGAACGAGTAGTGTAGAGTCTTTCACTTAGCTAGCAAGAGGTCGAGTAGTCGAGTCGTTACGTAGTTAATGGTGTGATAATGCTTGGTGTGTGACGTGAGTTGTGGAGGCCATGAGCAATTGTCCACAGCCTCGTCTTCAGATTGTTTTGCTTTGGTGTGTGAACCCACAGGAAATAATAGTGCATTTATTTGGTGTGAGTTATGAACCCTCGTAAAAGTATAACAAAGCCTCAACACTTCAAAGTACAAACAAATGAAAGTAGTAAGATGATACTAAATGATTTCAAATTGACATTGGTTGATTCTGCCAGATGGCCGGAAGAGGAAAAGAACGTGCTGCCAACCCCGCCAACAACAACGATGAGGCATGCAACCCTCATCTTTCTGGAGGCCAGGACCGGGGTGGTCGCCGTGAAGAAGTTGATCCTCTCCACCAAATGCTGGAGAATCAAAATCAGCTCATCCAGAACTTGACCCAAGTGGTGGCCAACTTGCATCAAGTTCCACCTCCACAAGCGGCACCACGCCAACCAAGGTTGAGTGAGTTTCTAGGAACTCAACCTCTAAAGTTTGCAAGTGCTGCTGAACCTCTGGAGGAAGATGATTGGCTGAAGACCATTGAAAGTAAGATGAGGATTATACAATGCCAAGGGTATGAGAGGGTGCTGTTTGCCTCTCATCAATTGCATGGACCTGCTGCTGATTGGTGGACCGCCTACGTGGCCGCCCATCATGACCCTGAGAACATCACTTGGGAAGAGTTCAAGCGTAGCTTCCGCAACCATTACATCCCAAGAGGTGAACTCAAAAACAAGAGGAAGGAGTTTTTGGGACTGCAGCAGGGAAACATGACGGTGAGGGAATACCTCACTAAATTTACTCAACTATCCCGTTATGCTCCACGAGACATAGAGACTGATGAGCAGAAACAAGATTGTTTCGTGGAAGGACTTACCGCAGAGATGCAGTGTGCAATGTCCTCCAATGAGTATGAAAGCTTCCAAAAGATGGTGGACCGAGCGTTTGTGGTAGAAAGGAAGCTAAAGGCCCAGGAAAATGAGAATAAGAGGAAGGCTGGGTGGTCACATCAAGCCTCAGGGAGCAACACCCGCCCACGTATGATGCAGCAACCTACAGGGCAGACGAGCCGTGCTGCGGTACCCTATTCAGCACCAAGAGGGTACAACCCAAACTACCGGCCTCCCGCAGCACCAGCACAGCCGCAACGTCAGTTTGTGCAGCAGCCTCGCCCCGCATATCCACCTCGACCAGCAGTGCAAGGACCCCCAAACCAACCCCAAGACAACAAGGGCCAAGCATCTAAGATTGGGGTGCAATGTTTTAGTTGCGGAGAAGTGGGGCACTACGCCCATAAATGCCCAAAGAAGAAGCCTGCGCCGCCACAACAGCAGAATGTAATGAGAGGACGGGTGAACCACGTCACTATGGAGGAAGCACAAGAGGCACCCGACGTGGTAGTTGGTAAGTTTCCTGCCAATTTACACCTTGCAACTCTGCTGTTTGATTCTGGTGCTACCCACTCGTTCATTGCTCAAGGGTTTGTTAAGAAGCATGACCTAGCAACCACACAAATGAACCATATGCTAGCGGTAAACTCTCCAGGTGGAGAAATAAGGACAAGACATGTGTGTCCCAAAGTGAACCTAGACATTAATGGGGTAGTATTTACGGCTAACCTCATAGTGATAGATTCACAAGGGATAGATATTATTTTGGGTATGGATTGGTTGACCAAACACAAAGGAATCATCCATTGTTCGACCAGAACGGTGGAACTAACTCACCCCAGTGGCACAAGAGTAAAGTTCATAACGATACACGAGCCTAGGAGGTACATTAAATTAAATCAAGTGGAGGTGAAAGTTGAGGAAATCAGGACTATCAGGGAATATCCAGATGTTTTTCCGGAGGAGTTGCCAGGTATGCCTCTCGACCGTGACGTGGAATTCGCAATTGAGCTAGTACCGGGAACAGCCCCGATATACAAGAGACCTTATCGAATGGACTCCAAGCAGCTAGAAGAGCTCAAGGATCATTTGAGAGAATTGACGGAGAAGGGGTATATTCGCCCTAGTTCCTCACCATGGGGAGCTCCGGTGATATTTGTGCCCAAGAACGACGGAACCCAAAGGTTATGCATGGATTACCGTGCTTTGAATGAGGTAACCATCAAGAACAAGTACCCATTGCCTCGCATTGAAGACTTGTTTGATCAGTTGAGGGTAGCTTGTGTGTTCTCGAAAATTGATCTCAGGTCGGGATACCACCAACTCAAGATAAGGCAATCTGATATTTCCAAGACAACTTTCGTATCTCGGTACGGACTGTATGAATACACTGTCATGCCTTTCGGGCTAACCAATGCCCCGGCATATTTCATGTACCTCATGAACAAGGTATTCATGGAATATCTGGACAAATTTGTGGTGGTTTTCATAGATGGTATTCTCGTCTTCTCCAAAAATGAAGAAGAACATGAGAAACATCTAAGGTTGGTGTTGTAGAGGCTGAGAGAACACCAACTATATGCCAAGTTGTGCAAGTGTGAGTTTTGGCTGAAGAGAGTTCCCTTTTTAGGACATATAATCTCGGAGGGAGGAATTTCCGTAGATCCCGCCAAAATCGAGGATATCCAGAAGTGGAAGACCCCTGAAAATGTCGGGGAAGTTCGAAGCTTTTTGGGATTGGCTGGATACTATCGACGGTTTATTGAGGGATTCTCCAAGATCTCGAGACCTCTCACCAAACTGTTGGAAAAGGGAATCACATTCACCTGGACGCCACAGTGCGATACGAGCTTTCAGGAGCTAAGGAAGAGATTGACAACAGTCCCAGTGTTGGTTATGCCAGATATGTAGAAGAATTTCACAGTGTACTGCGATGCCTCTGGAAATGGGTTGGGATGTGTTCTCATGCAAGAAGGACATGTCGTGGCATATGCATCCCGGCAGCTTCGGAAGCACAAGAGGAACTATCCTACACATGACCTAGAACTAGCCGCAGTGGTACACGCGTTGAAAATTTGGCGGCACTATTTGATGGGGAAGAGGACCGAGATATATACGGATCATAAGAGTTTGAAGTACATATTCACATAGCCAGATCTCAACCTCAGACAAAGGAGATGGTTAGAGTTAATCAATGACTTTGATGTGGGCATCAACTATCATCCCGGGAAAGCAAACGTCGTGGCCGATGCTTTGAGTCGGAAAGTGCAGGTCAATAAGTTGAGCTTGAAGGACATGCCTGCAGAATTGAAGGACGAGGTTATAAGGCTCAATCTATGTCTAGTAAACAGTGGTGAAGCCATCGCCATGGAAGTGGACTCCACACTCGAGCGTGACATACGCGAGGGCCAAAAGAATGATGAGAAGATACACGAGATCAGACAGCTTATCAAGGAAAATAAAGCTCCTGGTTTTAGAGAGGATGAACGAGGAACGGTGTGGCACGGGAAAAGAATCTGTGTGCCAGAAGTAAAGGAGATCCGTGAATTGATTTTGAAGGAAGCTCATGATTTTGACTATTCCATTCATCCTGGGAGTACGAAGATGTACCAGGACCTCAAAAGCAGGTATTGGTGGTATGGCATGAAGCGAGATGTCGCGGAACATGTTGCCCTATGTGACACATGTCAGTTGGTGAAAGCAGAACATCAACGACCCGTGGGATTACTGCAACCACTCAAAGTGCCTGAATGGAAATGGGAAGAAATCAGCATGGATTTTGTCGTGGGATTGCCTAGGACCCAATCCGGGTATGATTCAATATGGGTCATTATTGATAGGCTAACCAAGGTAGCTCATTTCATCCCCGTGAAAGAAAGCTACAACGGATCCAAATTGGCAGAATTGTACATGTCAAGGATTGTGTGTTACCATGGAGTGCCAAAGAAGATAGTGTCGGACCGAGGGACACAGTTCACCTCGAGGTTTTGGCAGAAGTTGCATGAAACCATGGGAACCCATCTGAACTTTAGCTCTGCCTATCATCCCCAAACTGACGGGCAGACGGAGAGAACCAATCAGATCCTTGAAGATATGTTAAGGGCATGTGCACTCAAAAACAATAGGAGTTGGGACAAGAACTTACCGTATGCGGAGTTTTCCTATAACAACAGCTATCAAGCTAGTATGAAGATGTCACCGTTTGAAGCTTTGTATGGAAGGAAGTGCAGAACTCCCCTATTTTGGAACCAAACAGGAGAAAGTAAAGTGTTTGGTCCAGAAGTGCTACAAGAAGCAGAGGCGAAGGTGAGGGAGATTCGCAACAACTTGAGGATAGCACAAACATGCCAAAAGAGTTATGCTGATGTACGAAGAAGAGAGCTCGTTTTCAAAGTGGGAGACTATGTTTATCTCAAGGTGTCCCCTATCAGAGGACTTCGTCGGTTCAAGGTGAAAGGGAAGTTGTCACCTCGATACATCGGACCCTTTCAAGTTTTGGAAAGAAAAGGCGAAGTGGCGTACCAACTAGAGTTACCGGTTCATCTATCGGACGTGCACGATGTATTCCATGTGTCACAACTCAAGAAATGCCTGAGGACGCCTGAGGAGGTGTTACCCATGAATGAAGTGGATGTAGCTGAAGATTTGTCTTATGCCGAGCAACCATACAAGATTTTGGAGACAATGGAACGCCTCACCAGAAATAAAAGAATCCGGATGTGCAAGGTGCAGTGGAAGCATCACTCAGAAAATGAAGCCACCTGGGAACGGGAAGATGAGCTCAAGGCACAATTTCCGGGATTGTTTTCTTAGAAACACCAATCTCGAGGACGAGATTTCTTTTAAGGGGGGTAGAGCTGTAACACCCCAAATTTTGATTCAAAACACTAAACCATGTTCAGAGGGGAATTTAAAAATTTTTGGACGTGTTGCATGTTTTGCAAAAATTCAAATTCAAACTGGAATTCAAATTAAACTCAAATCAGAAAAGAAATGGAAAAAGAAAAAGAGAAAACGGAAAAAAACCGGCCATTGGGCCGAAACCCGCCAGCCGGCCCAGTTTCCCCCGCGCCAGCCCGCAGCCGCGCGCGCCCGCGCTCTCTCACACAGACAGGTGGGACCCACCTGTCATCCCCAACCTCGCTCGCGCCGACACCGGACTCTCTCCCGTGCGCGCGCGATCTTAACCGATCGGAATACAGTGTCCCTCAGCCCGAATTCCGGTCCCAGAAGACTCAAACTCGATCACAACTGACCCACCGCCCTCCCCCGGCTATAAAAAACCCCAGCCCCGATCGGTTTTTCCCACGCGATCGCCGATTTTTACTCCGGTGAGCACCGAGACTTCGCCGGTGAATTCTGGCCGATCTAAGCTCGGAAACTCTGATCTAACTCGCTGGTCTTGATCCACCGCCTCCGGGGAGCCTTGCAGGTGCAGAAAACTTGGAGACTTACGGTGTAAACACAGCGCCGACGAGCTTCGCCGTGGTTTTGCCTCGGACCTCGCCGCCGATCACTTTCCAGGACCCCCGAGCTCAAGAAAACCCCCGAGGTGAGATCCCTGACCTCCCCTCTACCGATCTATGCCATAAGATCACAGTTCTAGGCAGAATTCTCGAGGAACCGAAACTTTCCGGCGAGATCGCCGCTTCCCGCCGCCGTGCGCCGCCGGCAGCGCCGCCCGCGCTTGATCAGAGCGACGTGGCCGCTTGTGCGCCGTTTATTTTAAATCGCACGGTAGGGTTTAAATCCCCGCGTTCCGGTTCGATGTTATAATCTCAGCCGTCGGTTTAAAATCGGACGGTCCACGTCAGCCCCGCGTTATAAAGACTGGAATTCTTACGTGCTACCCTCTGGGGTTCTCGGGAAATAAGAGCTAGCCCCGGAAACTTCCGATCTAGCCCCTGGAACTCCAGAAAATCATGTAAATTCATTTAAAAATCAGTTTTTGCCCCTGGACTTAATAAAAATTAGGAAAACACCTCTGATAAGTGTAGCTAGACCCCTGGAAATTATGAAAATAATATTATAGACCCTGTAATGGGGTGAGTTCATTATTTTAGCCCTGTTTAGTATTTAATTTAGAAAATTGAATATGTAACTAGTGTTTAAAAATTAAAAAGTGGGACAAACATAATTGTCAAAATTGATTAAAAACTTTCTCAGTACTTAGAAAACTTTGGAGTGAGATAAAAATATATTTTGGGCTGAAATGAATCTGTTTCATTTATTATTCACATTTATTAGTATAGGGACACATTTTTAAGTAAAGAATAGTTATAGAAAAATAGGGAAAATAATTGTGAAATAGTTTACATCAGAGGCCAAGGTCAAAATATGTTATTAAATTATTTAGGACCAGAACCTATACTATTTAGATGATGTGTATTACTAATTTCATTAAAATACACAATTATGTATAGGAATATAAATCTGAAAATATAGCAACTAGTAAATGATAAATGGAGTTTTTAAAATCCAAAGAGTTCAGTTTAGTGTTGGTAGAAATTATGAAGGCACATATGGGGAAGAAAAATACTTTTCATACACACTTGGTAGTAAAAAGGTGTAGTAGTTGAATATAAGAAATTTATTGGAAACTCATATAAATAGTATGTAAGTATAAATGAGGACACAAAAGTAGGAATCATATACCCATGGCTAAAAGTGCATGCAAGCCACAACTCAACACACATAAAGTAACCACAACACATATAATGGTAAAGAACTTTTATAAATGTGAATGTGTGGTTTGTATGAAGTAGAAGTGTGAACTATGTCTTATGATTGTTGTTTTTCTTTTGCTATGTGTGATGGTATGAAGTAGAACCTGTTCAAGAGCAAGTTATCCCTTTTCAAGATCAGGACTACCCATTTCAAGAGCAGCAAGAAGGAGGCAAGTGTCCTTGACCACTTTGATCCTATGCTAGGATGTGTAGATAGAATTATTTGCATTGTCAAATGAAATATGAAACCCATGCTAGGATGTTTCCCTAGAATTGCATTACCTTGTTTCCTTGTAGCTTGGGTTGGGATTTATTTTACCATGTCATTTATTTCCATGCATATGCTTAGCCATGCTTAGAATGGGATATTTGGGACATGAGATCATCAGTTTATATTACCATACTCTTGAATGAGACATTGTGAGTTATGTAGAGGTAGGGATCAAGGCAAGTTGGATGTTTTGGTTGTGTGCTGGGTGCACGAGACTTGGGTTTGTGTTTAGTACTTGCCTGGATCCTAAGGACCGGTTCATGGAGCATGTAACCCGGCTTTACAGTGCCAACCACATGCTGAGATGGGGCAGATTGGCCAATTAATTAGGTGTATCCCCGGCGTAGTATGGGTGTGTTGTATGGTGCGGGGAATAGGTGTCAGCTGGACTACCATATGAACCGCAAGGCTCAAGAGGGGGCCACTGCAGCGGGGTTGGAGCCTCTTGTATGCTGTTAGGGGTGAAACCTCAGTGGGCCCACGCTCGTCGGGAATCCCTTTGTAAAGGCTTCGTAGTGATCTCCTGGCTACACACCTGGGAAGTGTGAATGTGGATCGTAGCCACTGGCATAATGGAGGTTCTTTTAGTCCACCCGGCAACGGGGGATGAAATCACTACATGTGGGTACAGTGGTACAAACTCTGCAGAGTCAAAACTGTCATGACAGCCGTGCTCACGGTCAAGAGCGGCCTGGACTTATTCATGATTAGAGGATTGATGGTTTTGGAAGTTAAGCGGGGAGCTTAACATTGGAAATGATGTTATGGTTATTGGATTATGATAATGGGATGGGAGATTGGGACCATTTCACCTGTGTAGTAATGTAGGTGCTTAATAAGCTAAGGTGATAGGTATTAATTGCGTAGTGCTTTAACCATGAGTTCAACCTCTCCTTGTTCTAGCCATGCATGATATAATTTTCCCACACTTGCTGAGTACCATTGGTACTCAACCTTGCATATTTGTTGGTTTATATTGCTGCTCAGGTCAAGATAATGAGGTGGTGTATAATGACCAAGATTTTGGACCCGAGGAAGGTTTTTAGGTTCATGAAGACCCCCGGGCAACGCCTGTGATGGAGCCCTAAAGAATAATATTCCGCTGCTAGTTTATTTACTTGTGATGAACTTATTATTGTCCATCGAGACATTTACTATGTAAGACTTACTTATATTTGACACCTGGCTTGTAATAAATGATGCTTCACTATTTGTCATCACATGTATGAGAAAATGATCCTGGCATACATGTGATATTCACTTGGTTGTTCTTCGGAAAAACCGGGTGTGACATCTTGGCTATGCATTTGGGTTTCAATCAAGACTCTAATGGAAGAAGTAATTGGTACTCAAAGTAAGTTCTCAAAACAGTAAAAATTTGTAAAAAGGTTAATGCAAACCGGAGCTTGCCTTGCTGCTCTTGGTCGTAGGCTAGCTGCTCTTCCGGAGTGACGAAGTCTAAGACTTTGGGTGTGACGCCCTCAATTCTGTGGAAAAACCACAGAACCGAGAACTAATGCATATGTGTGCCCAGGATGTTCATCACACATACACATATGTTCCACAAACTGAATTCAGAATATATATATCCACGAATAACAGAGTTTATTACAATGTTTCATAAGTCTTGGACCCAAGCTCACAGCGGAAGTCATATTTCTATGCAGCGGAAAGTCTTCTAACTAATGCGGAAGCAAATCTAAGCAGCAATGGCTCCATCTCTATTCCATCCCCACAGGCAAGGTTGAGAACAGATCACACGCCTTAATGCTCCACTTGGTCTTCATAGTAGTCTTCTCCTGCTGCTGATGGTGAAATAATAATGCAAGTTTGAGTACAATGATGTACTCAGAAAGTGCTGGAAAATATGATATGAAGCTCATAGAAAGGTAGGTATAAAAAAGGCTCATTTGCAGAAAAGCAAAGTTATTTATCAAAAGCACGATAAAACATCGACTTATCTTTAAGTGAATGTAATCCCAGCATGTATTAAAATACCAATCATACCTCCGTTATGTTCATAGCCAGTCATCAATCAACCTCATTCTCGCTCACGAATACCTCCTCGTATTCGCTACCATCTCACGAATACCATCCTGTATTCGCTACCATTTCACCTCATAAAACAACTTCGTCTCCCACCGAGACCAACCTTGTTGCCATGACTCAACAGTCATGCAACCCATCTTATCACTCGGACTCAACAGTCCCAAAAAACCAAACCATAACCAAACCGTCCAAACCATAACCAGTAACCATCCCAACTAATCATGGCAGTACGCCAGGCGCTCGTGACCGTAAGCTCGGCTATCATGATAGTTTTAAGAACTCTGCAGAGTTTGCACCTCTTTACCCACAAGTTTGTGATTTCGTCACCCGTTGGCGACTGCAGAACCTCCATTATACCAGTACACAACCGTCGGTGTATGGCCAAGAGATCACAAAATAGCCTTCACAAAGGGGCTACTAGATGTATGGACTCACTAAGGTTTCACCGGCAGGCTAGAATCTCCAATTCTCCCACCCACGGGCCCCCTCTTGTGCCATGCAGTTCCCAGGGCAGTCCTCTCTCGACTCCCATTCCCCGCGCCTTCCACAGTCCATAACACTCTAGCAACTTACCTAATTACTCAGCAAAGCCGCACCCATACTTGGCCTTGTGGTGGCACTGTTATCTTGGCATGTGCATGCATGAACCGGTCCTTAGATCTACGACAAGTAAACCACCATCTCATACTACCTCATTCGCAAACCCAGTCTTGCCTAGATCTCTCTCCGATCCGTGTCCATTATTAACATCAGTTTCTCATTATCATTACGAGTGCAGTTAGCTAGACACATCTATCTCGCTTCCCAATCCCATGTACTTAGCGAAGCATAAAAGTAAAAAACCATACCCGACTCATAAACTTCCCAGGCGACAAGGGTGGTTTAATCAAAACTAGTAAACTCCTATAAAGGGTTTCCCATCATCTTTGACTCAGCACACACACCTTTTCGCAAAACAAAACAGTTTTACCCAAAACATAGGATCAATATGGTCAAGGAGCACTTGCCTTGTTCTTGCGGTTCCGGTTGCTCTTGGATCTCGAAACCTTGTTGTTGCGGCTCGTCGTAGACAGCTCCCTGAGCTTGTCCTTCTATACGCAATCACACTCATACAAGATTCATAACAATCAATACCATGCACAAACTTTAAACGAGATGCAATGATGCATATGCATGCTATCCTATGATCAGCTTTATTAGATCGGTTTGTACGTGTTATTGCATGGTTTTATGATGAACAGAGGTGTTCGGATCAGATGTGGACGTGGCGATGACCTTTTCTTTAGATCAACCCGATCAACAAGTGATCTGTCCACAAGAAAGCTTCTGTTTGAAAGGAATCGAAGAACAGATGCAAAGAAAACACGATGATGTCGTAAGGTGGTATTAGAGACCTACCTTACATTCTTCTCGGTCTTCGGTGCTTCTCAGATCGTGGGCTCTCTTCCGGCGATCTTCTTTGCTGAACTCCGGCGATGGCTTTCTCGGCGAGTTGAGGCTAGGGCTCTAAGTCGTCGTCTTAGGAGTTGGAAAAGAAATTCGTGGTTTCGGCCAAGGGTTCTGGGTTCTATTTATAATCGGGGAGAGAAGAGTCCTAATCTGATTGTATCCCGAATAAGAGTCCTATTCATATCGTCGTTGGATCCTAACATCTTATCTTTAGTTGATTTGGTGCGGTAACATTGTGGAATTCAGGTCGGTTTCTTTTTCGTACCGGTATTCTTACGCGTACAGATTCCAAAACCGCTTCAGAACCCGTTACCTTCGCAGTGATGAGCTCCGGAAACTCCAGTTATCCATCGGACCTGGTCTCTCCCTTTCTGCAGAGACGAGCTCCGGTTGTGCCGCGTGTCAAACGAGCGAGACCTCCCTTCTCCTTCGGAGGTGAACTCCGCATGCGCCACGTATCATGGCGGTCAGGATCTCCTCTCTACTCGGAGGTGGCTCCGCACACGCCACGTGTCAGTACCGGACCTTCCCTCTCTCCGGAGGTGGCTCCAGCGCTAGACTTTCTTTCTTCTCAGAGACGATCTCCGAGGTTAACACGTGTCTAACAGTGACGGACCTCCCAGAGATAAGCTCCGGTGGTGACATGTGTTCCATAGAACCGGACCTCTCGGAGGTGAGCTCCGAGATCGACACGTATCCCGCGTGACTGGTCCTTTGATTCCAGCGGTGACTAGCTCCGAAGGTGACATGTGTCCTGCGGAAATGCCTTTGCTTCTTCCGCAGAGGCTAGCTCCGGGGGCAACACGTGTCCCACAGGGTCGGACCTCTCCCCCTTTGCGGAGATGAGCCCCGAGCCTGCCACGTAGCCAGTTTAGCGGCGGACCTCTCCCCACTTTGCAGGGATGAGCTCCGAATACGCCACGTGGTCAGCGAGCCGTGGAAGTTGTCTTCAGCGCTCTCTGTGATCTGGATTCGGCTCTTATTGGCTATCCTTTTGATATTTTTCTCCGTTTCTACTTTTCTTAAAATGTGTTCTCTTCATAAAACATGAATATATGCTGACACCAGAAATGAGGGTGTCACAAATCTACCCCCCTTAAATTGAATCTCGCCCTCGAGATTCGTTGGTAGAGAATAGATGAGGAAATTCTGCTTTGATGTCTTTTTCACGCTCCCATGTGGCTTCAGCTTCGGTGTGATGGCTCCATTGCACCTTGCACCATCGAATCACTTTGTTCCTGGTGACCCTTTCTTTTACGTCCAAAATTCGGACAGGGTGCTCCGCATAAGTTAGGTCTTCTTTAAGTTGAAGCTCTTCCATTGGTATTTGCTCCTCTGGTACTCTCAAGCACTTCTTGAGCTGGGATACATGAAACACGTCATGTACGTCGGAGAGATATGTTGGGTGCTCTAGTTGATAGGCTACTTCTCCTCGCTTGTCCAAAATCTTAAATGGTCCAATGTAGCGAGGTGCTATCTTGCCTTTGACGTTGAAACGTTGTTGGCCACGGATAGGCGATACCTTAAGGTATACGAAGTCTCCTACTTCGAAGGTCAACTTCCTTCGTGTATTGTCCGCATAGCCTTTCTGTCATGACTTAGCAGCATTTAAGTTCTCCCGTATCGTTTGGACTTGCTTTTCAGCCTCTTGTAGCACTTCGGGTCCAAACACCTGGTTCTCTCCGGTCTCGTTCCAAAGCAGCATTCTACACCGTCTACCATATAATGCTTCGAAATGCGACATCTTCAAGCTAGCTTGATAGCTGTTGTTATAGGAGAATTCGGCGTACAGTAAACTCCTATCCCAACTACGCCCACGTTTCAAGGCGCAAGCTCTTAACATGTCTTCCAAAATTTAGTTTATCCTTTCGGTTTGCCCATTGGTTTGTGGGTGATAGGCATTGCTAAAATCCAGTCGTGTACCCATAGCTTTCTGCAGCTTCCTCCAGAATCTAGAGATAAACTTAGAACCTCGATCAGAGACTATCCTTTTCGGGACTCCATGTCGGCACACGATCTGCTCCATGTACAACTCGGCTAATTGTGCAACGCTATAATTGGACCTTATAGGTTGAAAATGGGCGGTTTTCGTCAATCGGTCCATGATAACCCAGATGGAGTCATAACCCGACTGAGTATGGGGCAATCCAACAATGAAATCCATACTGATGTCTTCCCATTTCCACTCGAGCACCTTCAAAGGTTGCAACAATCCAGCGGGTCTTTGATGTTCGGCTTTCACCCGTTGGCATGTGTCGCATAGGGCAACGTATTCGGCTATATCCCTTTCCATACCATCCCACCAATAACAAGTCTTCAAGTCCTTGTACATTTTGGTACTTCCGGGATGTATGGAATAGGGTGAATCATGTGCCTCCGTCAATATCATGTCGCGGAGGTGCTTAACGTTAGGCACACAAATCCTTTTTCCTAGCCAAAGTGTACCCTTCTCATCTTCTTTGAAATCCTTCTCTATTCCTTGTCGGATCCTTTCCTTGATCTCATTGATCCCCTCATCCGTTGCTTGGCCATCTCTTATCTCTTGCTCCAATCAAGAGTGGATCTCCATCATTTCCATGTTGTTCAAGAATCCGAGGTGTAACCGTTCGAACTCCTTCCGTAGTTCGGGTGGTTGCTCCCGAACCGTGAGTTGGTGACATGCTCCCTTCCGGCTCAATGTATCAGCTACTACATTGGCCTTCCCAGGGTAATAGTTGATTCCAACATCGTAATCCTTGATAAGTTCCAACCATCGACGTTGCCTCAAATTCAAGTCCATTTGTGTAAATATGTACTTGAGGCTTTTATGATCCGTATAGATCTCGCATCGATGACCAAGGATATAATGTCTCCAAATCTTCAATGCATGCACTACTGCTGCTAGCTCCAAGTCATGTGTAGGATAATTGAGCTCATGCTTCTTTAATTCTCGTGAGGCATAGGCTACCACTTGTCCTTCTTGCATGAGCACACATCCGAGCCCCTGTCTAGATGCGTCACAATATATGTCAAAGCTCTTGCTTACGTCCGGCAATATCAAAACCGGCGCTGTGGTTAGCCTTTTCTTGAGCTCCTCAAAACTTTCTTGGCATGCTGCTGTCCATCAAAAGGCTTTTCCCTTCGTTAGCAACTCCGTCATAGGCTTTGCTATCTTAGAGAAGTCTTTGATGAATCTTTGATAGCATCCCGCCATCCCAAGAAAACTCCAAATATCCCTCACGTTTTGTGGCTGGTCCCACTTCAGAACATCTCTCACTTTTACTAGATCAACCAATACCCCTTCTTCTTACGTGTGGATATGGACAACGTTTTGAGATGTCCCATAACTCACACTAAGCACACAATCACAAACAATCATTACAAGGGCTCACACAACTCCTATTCAAGGCTGGATTCCTATGTCAAGGTAGTTTCAAGGCCAATCTAAGCATCCTAGGGTGCTTCCTTTGGTCAGCGTGGCTTAGCTACCAATCTGTGTTTGATACCAATCTGTGATGGTACCTAGGTGTGTAATCTACCCCTATCTGTGGCTTTTGATACCAATCTGTGTTTCCTATTTAGGAGTGTAACATATTGTCAACCGTGGCTCTGATACCAATCTGTGACGCCCTCAATTCTGTGGAAAAACCACGGAACCGAGAACTAATGCATATGTGTCCCAGAATGTTCATCACACATACACATATGTTCCACAAACTGAATTCAAAATATATATATCCACGAATAACAGAGTTTATTACAATGTTTTATCAGTCTTGGACCCATGCTCATAGCGGAAGTCTTATTTCTATGCAGCGGAAAGTCTTCTAACTAATGCGGAAGCAATTTAACTAATGCCGAAGCAAATCTAAGCAGCAATGGCTCCATCTCTATTCCATCCCCACAGGCAAGGTTGAGAACAGATCACACGCCTTAATGCTTCACTTGGTCTTCATAGTAGTCTTCTCCTGCTGCTGATGGTGAAATAATAATGCAAGTTTGAGTACAATGATGTACTCAGCAAGTGCGAGAAAATATGATATGAAGCTCATATCAAGGTAGGTATAAAAAGGGCTCATTTGCAGAAAAGCAAAGTTATTTATCAAAAGCACGATAAAACAGTGACTTATCTTTAAGTGAATGTAATCCAAGCATGTATTAAAATACCAATCATACCTCTGTTATGTTCATAGCCAGTCATCAATCAACCTCATTCTCACTCACGAATACCTCCTCGTATTCGCTACCATCTCACGAATACCATCCTGCATTCGCTACCATTTCACCTCATAAAACAACTTCGTCTCCCACCGAGACCAACCTTGTTGCCATGACTCAACAGTCATGCAACCCATCTTATCACCCGGACTCAACAGTCCCAAAAAAACCAAACCATAACAAAACCATCCAAACCATAACCAATAACAATCCCAATAACCATACCAACTAATTATGGCAGTTGGCCAGGCGCTCGTGACCGTAAGCTCGGCTATCATGATAGTTTTAAGAACTCTGCAGAGATTGCACCTCTTTACCCACAAGTTTGTGATTTCGTCACCCATCAGCGACTGCAGAACCTCCATTATAGCAATACACAACCATCGGTGTATGGCCAAGAGATCACAAAATAGCCTTTACAAAGGGGCTACTAGATGTATGGACTCACTAAGGTTTCACCGGAAGGCTAGAATCTCCAATTCTCCCTTCCAAGGGCCCCCTCTTGTGCCATGCAGTTCCCAGGGCAGTCCTCACTCGACTCCCATTCCCCGCGCCTTCCACAGTCCATAACACTCTAGCAACTTACCTAATTACTCAGCTACACCCGCACCCATACTTGGCCCTGTGGTGGCACTGTTATCCTTGCATGTGCATGCATGAACCGGTCCTTAGATCTACGGCAAGTAAACCACCATCTCATGCTACCTCATTCTCAAACCCAGTCTTGCCTAGATTTCCCTCTGATCCATGTCCATTATTAACATCAGTTTCTCATTATCATTACGTGTGCAGTTAGCTAGACACATCTATCTCGCTTCACAATCCCATGGACTCAGCGAAGCATAAAAGTAAAAACCATTCCCGACTCATAAACTTCCCAGGCGACACGGGTGGTTTAATCAAAACTAGTAATCTCCTATAAAAGGGTTTCCCATCATGTTTGACTCAGCATACACACCTTTTCGCAAAACAAAATAGTTTTACCCAAACACATAGGATCAATATGGTCAAGGAGCACTTGCCTTGTTCTTACGGTTCCGGTTGCTCTTGGATCTCGAAACCTTGCTGTTGCGGCTCGTCGTAGACAGCTCCCTTAGATTGTCCTTCTATACGCAATCACGCTCATACAAGATTCATAACAATCAATAACATGCACAAACTTTAAACTAGATGCGATGATGCATATGCATGCTATCCTATGATCAGCTTTATTAGATCGGTTTGTACGTGTTCTTGCATGGTTTTATGATGAACATAGGTGTTCGGATCAGATGTGGACGTGGCGATGACCTTGTCTTTAGATCAATCCGTTCAACAAGTGATCTGTCCACGAGAAAGCTTCTGTTTGAAAGGAATCGAAGAACAGATGCAAAGAAAACACGATGATGTCGTAAGGTGGTATTGGAGACCTACCTTACGTTCTTCTCGGTCTTCGGCCCTTCTCAGATCGTGGGCTCTCTTCCGGCGATCTTCCTTAATGAACTCCGGTGATGGCTTTCTCGGCGAGTTGAGGCTAGGGCTCTAAGTCGTCGGCTTAGGAGTTGGAAAAGAAATTTGAGGTTTCGGCCAAGGGTTCTGGGTTCTATTTATAATCTGGAAGAGAAGAGTCCTAATCTGATTGTATCCTGAATAAGAGTCCTATTCAGATCGTCGTTGGATCCTAACATCTTATCTTTAGTTGATCTGGTGCAGTAACATTATGGAATTCAGGTCGGTTTCTTTTCCGTACCGGTATTCTTACGCGTACAGATTCCAAAACCGCTTCAGAACCCGTTACCTTCGCGGTGATGAGCTCCGGAAGTGTAACACCCCAAAATTCTGTTAAGAGGGGAATTTAAATTTTTTTGGACGTACTGCATGTGGTGCAGAAATTCAAATTCAAATTGGAATTTAAATTCAAATCAAAACAGAAAAGAAATGGAAAAAGAAACCCCCCCGGCCAGTGGGTCGAAACCCACCAGCCGGCCCACAATACCCCCCCCCCCCCCCCCCCGCGCCAGCCCACAGCCGCACGCGTCTCCATCTCACTGACATGCGGGGCCCGCGTGTCATCCCCCACCTCTCGCTCGCGCCAACTACTCGGACTCCTCCGGGTTCCTGAATCCAAACTACCACGGAAACCCGCGTCCCCCAGCCGAATTCTGGTCCCGGACGACTCCGGCTCGATCCCAACAGACACGCCGCCCTCCCCAATCTATATAAACGCCGGCATCGCCCTGTTTTTCCCCCGATCGGCTGTTTTTCCTCCCGGAGAGAACCAGAGCTTCTCCGGCCGTTTTCTCTCAATCTTTGCTCAGGTTTTCTTATCTAACGTGTCGATCGTGTCCCACCGCCTCCGGGGAGTCACGCAGGTGCAGAAAACTCGGTGGTTTGCGCTCTAGGCACAGCTCCGACGATCACCGCAGCGGTTCCACCTCGGACCTCGATGCCGACCGCCTTCCAGGGCCTCCGAGCTCAAGAAAAACCCCGAGGTGAGATCCCCGACCTCCCCTCTACCGTTCTATGCCATGAAATCCCAGTTTTAGGAGGTATAGACAAAGATCCGAAGTTTTCCGGCGAGATCGCCGCCTCCCGCCGCCGCGCGCCGCCCGCGCACGGTCAGGGCGACGTGGCCGCTTGTGCGCCGTCTATTTTAAATCGCACGGTAGAATTAAAACCTTCGCGTACCGATTCGGCGATCTAATCTGAGCCGTCTGTTTTAAATCGGACGGTCCACATCAGCCCCGCATTATAAAGGCCAGGATTCTTACGTGCTACCCCCTGGGGATCTCGGAAAACACGAGCTAGCCCCGGAAACTTCTGATCTAGCCCCTAGAACTTTAGAATTTCGTGTAAATTCATTTAAAAATCAGTTTTAGCCCCTGGACTTAATAAAAATTAGGAAAACCCCTCTGTTATGTGTAGTTAGACCCCTGGAAATTTATGAAATAATAAATTAGACCCTTTAGTAGGGTGAATTTACCTTTTTGACCCTATATGATATTAAATTCAAAAAATTGAATATGGGATTTGGATTTAAATTTAAAAGGTGAGGCAAACACATTGCAAATTCAAGTTTAAACTTTCCTGGCACATGGAAAACTTTAGAATGAACTAAAAATAAATTTTAGGCTGAAATAAAATCTGCTTAAGTGTAGTTCATATTTATTAGATCTAGAAACACATTTTTAGGTTAGGAAATAATTCTGAAAACTGATAAAATAAATTTAAATCAGTTCACATCAGAGGAGAAGTTCAAAAGTGTAATATTTAATATTTTAGATCAGAACCTATTCTGTTTAGATGATAAGTCCTACTATTTAAGATTTAAAACTCAATTTTAGGCATAGAAAATAAATCTGGAAAATAAAGGAAAATAGGTATGCATAACTAAAAAATAATAAATGAAGTCTCCAAATCCAAAGACTTCAGTTTGGATTTGGTAGAAGGTCTGGAAACCCATTTGGAATAGGGAATTACTTTCCATGCAAACTTGGTAGCTAAAGAGTGTATTAAAGAATTTGTTTAAATTGGAAATTTATATATAGTGTGCAAACAGAAATCTGAATACAAAAGTTAGAAATCATATACATATGCTTAAAGTGCATGTAGGCTAAAAATCAACACATCTAGAGTAACCACAACACTTAGAAATGTGAATGACTATCATATCTATGTATGTGTGGAGTGAAAGTGTGAACTATGTCTTATGGATTGTTGTTTTCTTTTACTAAGTGTGTTGGCATGAGTAGAACCTGCCCCAGAGCAAGTTCTTCCCTTCCAAGATCAGGACTATCCATTCCCAGAGCAGCAGGAAGAAGGCAAGTGTCCTTGACCACTTTGATCCTATACTAGGATGTGTAGATAAAATTATTTGCATTGTCAAATGAAATATGAAACCCATGCTAGGAAGTTTCCCTAGAATTGCATTACCTTGTTTCCTTGTAGCTTGGGTTGGGATTTATTTTATCATGTCATTTATTATTATGCTTATGCTTAGCCATGCTTAGAATGGGATAATTGGGATATGAGATCATGAATTTATTTACCTTACTCTTGAATGAGAGTTATGTAGAGGTAGGGATCGAGGCAAGTTGGATGATTTGGTTGGTGCTGGGTGCACGAGACTCGGGTTTATGTTTAGTACTTGCTTGGATCCTAAGGACCGGTTCATGGAGCATGTAACCTGGCTTTACCGTGCCAACCACATGCTGAGATGGGCAGCTTGGCCAATTAATTAGGTGTATCCCCGGCGTAGTATCGGTGTGTTGGATGGTGTGGGGAATAGGTGTCAGCTGTACTACCATATGAACCGCAAGGCTCAAGAGGGGGCCACTGCAGCGGGGTTGGAGCCTCTTGTATGTGTTAGGGGTGAAACCTCAGTGGGCCCACGCTCGTCGGGAATCCCTTTGTAAAGGCTTCGTAGTGATCTCCTGGCTACACACCTGGGAAGTGTGAATGTGGTTCGTGGCCACTGGCATAATGGAGGTTCTTTTAGTCCACCCGGCAACGGGGGTTGAAATCACTACATGTGGGTACAGTGGTGCAAACTCTGCAGAGTCAAAACTGTCATGACAGTCGTGCTCACGGTCAAGAGCGGCTTGGACTTATTCATGATTAGAGGAGGATGGCTTTGGAAGTTGAGGATGTTAACCGGGGAGCTTGACATTGGTTATGATGATTATGGTTACTGGATTTTGATGATGGGTTGGGATATCTGGACCATTTCACCTGTGTAGTAATGTAGGTGCTTAATAAGCCAAGGTGATAGGTATTAATTGCTTAGTGCTTTAACCATGAGTTCAACCTCTCCTTGTTCTAGCCATGCATGACATAACTTTCCCACACTTGCTGAGTACCAACGGTACTCAACCTTGCGTATTTGTTGGTTTAAATTGCTGCCCAGGTCAAGGGGATGATGTGGTGTTCAATGACCAAGACTTCGGACCCGAAGAAGGATTCTAGGTTTATGGTGTCCCCCGGGCAACGCCTGTGACGGAGCCCCGCAAGATTTATATTCCGCTGCTATTTTATTTACATATTATGAACTTATTATCGTCCATCGAGACGTATGCTATGTAAGACTTATTTATATTCGACACCTGGCTTGTAATAAATGATGCTTCACTACTTGTCATCACATGTATGAGATAATGATCCTGGCATACATGTGATATTCACTCGGTTGTTCTTCGGAGAAACCAGGTGCGACAGAAGTGGTATCAGGGCCAAGGTTGCCCGTAGGAACGTGGACCTAGGTAGAAATGGACGTATTTAAGGACCCTATTTTCTTAAAAACTATTTTACAAAGGTGTGGGTTGAAAAGTGTTATTTAATGGGGTCACTTTATTCATCTTACCCCAACTTTTATTCAAAATAGGATTTTTGTTTAAAATCTTATCTAACTTAATTTTAAATGCTTTATGTTTTAGATGGTTCGCATGATCCGCACCGCCCGGAAGTCCACCGGAGGGAGAGTTCCCGTAGTTGCCCTTGCCCTGAGAGAGGAGAATCGTCCGGTGACGTACCACTCCTACGGATTGACAGTAGGAGGCTTGTTGCGCCGTCTTCGGCGCATGCTCCAAGCCACCGGTAATACGGGCAAGCTAACCATACACTACAGCTCCACCTGGACCATCCGTGAGAAGCGGGAAGAATGGAGTTCAGAAATGAGGATTATCCATGAAGATCAGCTGCGCAAGATCCACCGCTCTCCAGCTTGTCGAGCGACACAAGTTGATGCTGAGAGTGATGTCACGTGGGAGGCCATCACCTGCCAGAGTTACATCTACCGTCGCCACTTGTATAGAACTGAGTACATGTATGTCCTCCAGCAGGAGAGTGGTACCGCGGAGTACAAGTACCCGCCGGTGCAGAAGGGGACTTCTCATGAGCACATGGACCTGTGCTTGGAGGATGCTGCTATGCTCAGCACTCGACTGCAGGAGTGTCACCAGGAGCATTAGGATGTTCGTGACACCCTGAAGGAGACCGAGGCATTGCTTCGCGCCATCTTGAGTGCGAGAGAAAAAGGAGATGGGAATGAACTGTGTGTCACTGTGAATGACACGTGAACTCCTGACTCCCCAGACCGCCGGGCGAGCAGGTGTCGCCGCACTTCTCCACCAGCAGCTTCCCCACCCAAAGCGGAGTCAGAGGGCAGCCGCAATAATGAGGAAGATCCTGAGGAGCCAGCTCAGTGATACGAGTCGTGTAGAGTCCTTTCGCTTAGTTCAGCAGGTTATCGAGTAGTCGAGTCAACACTTTAGTTAATGGTGTGTTAATGTTTGGTGGGTGACGTGAGTTGTGGAAGCCATGGGCATTTGTCCGCAACCTCGTCTTTAGGTTGCTTTGCTTCGATGTATTGATAGGAGGATGAGTCCCGATCTTCCGAGAGGTAGGGTAAACTTGATTGGGTGGAGATCTCGACGTTGATGATCCAAGGCTCCGAACGAATAAAACCCCGCAATCACTACACCACTGCTCCGTTGGTTATCACCCGTGTCACACGAATGACCTCGCCACGAAGGCTTATCCCTGCAAGCGCAATCAAGAACACAAGCAAGAACAGAGAAGTTGCAATCAAAACTGAATTGATCACGAATTTGGGGTCTCACAACCGATGATTGGCGACACTGTTCAATGACAGATTGTAACTAAGCAAAATCCACCTGTTTGTGACGGCGGCTAGGGGGTATAAAGGAGGTGGAGGACGACCAGGTGGGTGCTGGGGTCGTGACCTAACCCTAAGACACGTACATAATGGACTTGGACTCGATACAAGGCCCAATGGCCCAACTAGGTGATGCAACACCCTGACAGACTCTAAACTTTATATTGTTTCGAAGTTTCCTGACGACTCCGAACGTATTTTGATGTGGGGTCAGTTCCATTGGAAAGTTTATCCTCTCAGCTTTCCGTGCATATGTAGAACGTCAAAAACGGAGTCCGTATGCCTCCTGTGCATCCATTTTAAGGTGGACTGCTCCTGGGCCCGAGTTGGACTCGAGTTTGAGTTGGGTTCGGTCTTTAACTTCTTGTTGGCGTATTTTCTGGTCCTCCACGCCTCCAAGCCCCTCTCCATGTATCTCCATGTCCTCTCCATGGTTTCTAATCATAATTAATCCATTAGGTAGCAACATACTCTCAAAATTCACATATAAAGAATTGTTCAGGAATGAGCTCACCTCTAAATTCAATTGTCGTGCTCGAGCTCTAGTAATTGGACCTTGCATATCTACCATGTGAGTGTTGTGTATATCTGCAGGAGTGATGTCCACATCATCCTCCCCCTCTTGCATTGGAGTCGTCCTCGACTCAAGCTCATCTTCTTCTCCCAAGTATGGCTTCAAATCTGAAATGTTAAATGTGGGACTAACCCCAAACTCGGGAGGCAACTCAAGTTTATATGCATTGTCATTTATCTTCTCAAGAACCTTAAAAGGTCCAGCAGCACGTGGCATGAGTTTGGACTTTCTCAAATCCGGGAACCTATCTTTTCTCAAATGAACCCACACCAAATCACCGGGTTCCAATTTTACCTCCTTCCTACCTTTACTAGCAGCAATACGATACTTTTCATTCAGTTTTTCAATTTGTAACTTAGTAGTTTCATGCAACTTAAGAATAAATTCAGAACGTCGTGTAGCATCTAAGTTCACAATTTCAATATGTGGTAAAGGTAGCAAATAAATTGGAGCACGAGGATAGAAACCATAGACTACCATAAACGGACTTAACTTGGTTGTGGAGTGAATAAACCTGTTATAAGCAAACTCAATATGTGGCAAACACTCCTCCCACAACCTTAAATTGTCTTTCAAAACAGCCCGCAACATAGTAGATAAGGTACGATTAACTACCTCCATTTGCCCATCAGTTTGTGGAAGACAAGTAGTAGAAAACAGCAACTTTGTTCCCAATTTATACCATAAAGTTCTCCAAAAGTGACTCAAAAACTTAGCATCCCTATCAGAAACAATAGTATTGGGAACACCATGCAAACGCACAACCTCATTAAAGAACAAATCAGCAACATGTGAAGCATTATCGGTCTTGTGGCAGGGTATAAAATGAGTCATTTTAGAGAAACGATCAACAACCACAAAGACACTATCCCTCCCCCTCTTTGTTCTAGGCAATCCTAAAACAAAGTCAATAGAAATATCCTCCCAAGATGCACTAGGAACCGGAAGAGGCATATAAAGACCATGGGGGTTAAGTCGAGACTTAGCTTTGTTGCATGTCGTGCAACGTGAAATGTAGCGCTCCACATCACGCCTCATTCGTGGCCAAAAGAAGTGAGCGGCTAGCACATCCTCTGTCTTTTTAACACTAAAATGTCCCATCAAACCACCTCCATGCGCTTCGTGCAACAACAAAAGACGAACGGAGCTAGCTGGAACACACAGCTTGTTAGCACGGTAGAGAAGGCCTTCACGCAGCAGGAATTTTTGCCACGTTCTTCCCTCTCTACAATTTTCAAAGGCATCTTTGAAGTCCAAATCAGTAGCATATAACCTCTTTATGGTTTCCAAACAAAAGATTTTATGAGAAAGTTGGGATAGTATGGTATAACGTCTAGATAAAGCATCGGCAATCACATTGTCTTTCCCTTTCTTATGTTTAATGATGTAAGAAAATGGTTCTATGAACTCAATCCATTTAGCATGATTTGTTCAGATTAGCTTGTCCTTTAAGATACTTCAAAGACTCATGATCTGAATGTATGACAAATTCTTTAGACCATAGGTAATGTTGCCAAGTGCCATCTTTTTTTGGAACCAAAAGAACAGGAACAGAACAAGGACTAAGACTCTCACGAATGTACCCGCGGTCCAGAAGATCTTGGACTTGTCGTTGAATTTCCTTAGTCTCGTCGGGGTTGGTCCTGTAGGCAGCACGGTTTGGCAAGCTTGCCCTTGGAACCAAATCAATCTTGTGCTCAATGCCTCGCACAGGTGGTAATCCGGGGGGTATCTCTGATGGAAAAACGTCCATATATTCCTGCAAAAGGTTAGCAACAGCAGGTGGCAAGACAATGGACGTATCCTCAATGGAATATAAAGCATGTTTGCACACTAAAGCATAGCAAGTTCCATTAGAGGCATATAAATCATCAAGATCAGATTTAGTTGCAAGGAAAATAGGATTTTTCAACTTAATAGGTTGCTGAATTTCAGAATTGAAAACAACCTTTTGCTTAGCATTATTCTTTTTCTCTTGCTCAAATTGTACAATTTCAGTGGGACTCATTGGAAGCAACACAATTTTCTTGCCCTTATGCATGAGAGTATACTTATTAGATCGACCATGGTGAATAGCATCAGTATCAAACTCCCAAGCACGTCCCAACAAAAGAGAACAAGCATCCATAGGTACCACATCAAAATCAGCAAAATCATGATAAGAACCAATGGAAAAATGTATCCTTGCTGTTTGTGTTGTCTTAACCTTACCATTGTTGTTAAACCATTGAATGTGATAAGGGTGGGGATGCTCCCGTGTGGTCAAGCCAAGCTTCTTGACCACCTCAACATTCACCAAATTGTTGCAGCTACCACCATCAATGATGGTATGTACACGGCAGTCCTTGATGATGAGAAACATGTTGAAAAGGTTGTGACGTTGGCGGTTGTCGTCCTCTCGAACCGTGGCACTCAAAGCTCGCTGCACAATCAAAGTCCTATAGTTGTTTGTCGCAGATGTACCAAGAACCTCCTCAGCACCATCATCCAAACCTGAAATGTTAGTTGCAATAATATTTTCATCTTCAATATCAGAAGCACTAACATATCCACCATCAGCAGTGGCAATGATCGCTCGTTTGCTGGGGCATTCTCATTGCATATGGCCAAGTCCCTGGCAGTGGTGGCACTTGATGTCGGAGCTGCGACTTATCGAAGTGTTGGGTGCAGCCGCCTTTGCTGCAACACCTGGAGGCATCTGGGACTTGCTGATATCTTGTCCCCGTGATGTAGAAGGTGCGATGCTGCTGCGTACAACACCCGTGGAGGGTGGTGTAGAAGCACGTACGCTCGAGGACGGCGCTGCTTTGGATGGCACCGGAAATTGTCGTGGCGTGAAGGTGTTGTTCCGCCGCTGCTGTTGGCGACCCTGCACTTCTTTTTCTGCTAACATAGCAAGTTGAAATAAACGTTGAATAGAATGATATTCCTTGTAGTCAACTATGTCCTGGATCTCACGCCGCAAGCCCCCATAAAACCTAACAATTTTGTCTTCCTGATCCTCAACTACCCCACAACGAAGCATACCTTTCTGCAACTCTTGGTAGTACTCTTGGACAGTCATGTCACCCTGATCAAAGCGTTGCAATTTCTTAAGAAGATCACATCTATATGAAGGAACAAACCTAGCGCGCATCTCTTCTTTTAACGCAGACCATGTCTGTGGTGCATTACGTGTATTGACAAGTTCATTCCACCAAATTATAGCAAAATCTTTAAACTCACTAGTGGCTTGTCTAACTCTATGTCGCTCAGGAACAAGATGAGAGCTAAATTTTTGTTCTACTGTCATCTCCCAATCCAAGTAAGTCTCAGCATCATAAGATCCGTAAAATGTTGGAATAGAAAACTTAATCTTAGCATAAGGATCATTATCTTGTTCAGGAGCATGAGGACGAGGTCTACCTCCCATACCTTGTCAATTTCGTCGAGGGCGACGGCGCTGCTGTGCATCAACCTCATCGTTATTGAAGTCATCCTCTGTGTAATAGTGAGCATGTGCATCACCATCAAGGATGATAGAGGGTGTAGCTTGTTGGGGAAGACGAGTCTCCATCTCGTCCAACCATGTGGTCGGACCAGCAACACTTGTATGGAGCCTTGAAAGGTAGCTGTTGTAATGGTCTGGTAATTGTTGAAAGCTTCGGTCATTGCCTGCATCATGTCCTTTAGTTCCACATGGGACACGCACTCATCATCATCTAGAGGTGTAGAACTAGAGGTCTTATCCATAGGCTTCTTTCCTGTCATTGTTAGTACAAAACAGAAATGAAGACAAAAAGATCGTGAAGAACCCTATTACTACGCTCTCCGAAGTGAGTGGAAAATCGATCAGTAAGATACGTCTTACCCCGCTCTTACAAGTTTCTTACAACATTGCAGATAGCCAATGGTGACTGGTGTGAAGCAAGCAGAGAGTGGGTGTGATTGCAAAGGTTACCTGTTCTGCTCGAGAGAAGGTGGAGCTTGGAAGGCTCAAATGCAGTATATGTATGTGGCACACAAGTTAGTAACAGATAGCAATGCTGAATAAGTGTCCAAAGAATTTCACCTAGTTGCTGGCCTAAGAATGTATTAGAACAGTTGTGGCAACAAGCAAGGGCAAGGATGAATGATGATGAACAACAAGGATAATATCAGCAAGTATCCAGCACTCACACAGAAATAGCACAACTAGAAAACCCCTTAGCCTCCTGTTTTTGTCTTGAAGCACTAGTAGAAATCAAAATCTTTTTTTTTTCTCTTTATTTTTTTGATATTTTTTCTCAACCAGGGGCACAATAATAGAAACAGCACCAAGTATTAGCTCAAACCGATGAAAGATGAGACCGGCACAAATTCAGGAGCGATTGGAAAAACTGGTGCTGGAACTTCAGAGTTCGAAACGAGTGCCTTCTTAAACTTTTTGTATTTTTTTTAAAAACACCGTATGTGGACTTTTTCGAGACCTTTCTGGGAAAAAAATGTGCCTCAATCGGAGTTACGAGCGAAAAGTTATGCCTGTTTCAAGGAGGATACCCCGAATCAGGTTTTGGTGGTGGTGGAAACTGAACAGAAACGAATCGGTGGATGGAATTTTTTTGTAGATTGTTTTTTTGCAGATGGCAGCGGATGGAAGAAACAAAACTGAACCAAAAAAAATCTAAACCAGCAACCAGACTAAACTTAGGACACGAATTCAGAACTACGGACTCCAAAACTAAATTGTACAAAAGGTTGAGCGGGGGTTGTAGGTCAGGGAAACTAAATTTTTTTGTGGCTTTTTGTGGACGATAGGACTGAAACAAAATAAATCTAAAAGGCACACAAGTATACCTCACGGTGAACCTGGAAATCTGATACCAATTGATAGAAGGATGAGTCCCGATCTTCCGAGAGGTAGGGTAAACTTGATTGGGTGGAGATCTCGACGTTGATGATCCAAGGCTCCGAATGAACGAAACGCCGCAATCACTACACCACTGCTCCGTTGGTTATCACCCGTGTCACACGAATGACCTCGCCACGAAGGCTTATCCCTGCAAGCGCAATCAAGAACACAAGCAAGAACAGAGAAGTTGCAATCAAAACTGAATTGATCACGAATTTGGGGTCTCACAACCGATGATTGGCGACACTGTTCAATGACAGATTGTAACTAAGCAAAACCCACCTGTTTGTGACGGCGGCTAGGGGGTATTAAGGAGGTGGAGGACGACCAGGGGGTGCTGGGGTCGTGAACTAACCCTAAGACACGTACATAATGGACTTGGACTCGATACAATGCCCAATGGCCCAACTAGGTGATGCAACACCCTGATAGACTCTGAAATTTATATTGTTTCAAAGTTTACCGTCTACTCCCAGGGAACTTTGACGTGGGGCTTGTTCCATTGGCAAGTTTATCCTCTCAGCTTTCCGTGCATATGTAGAACGTCAAAAACGGAGTCCGTATGCCTCCTGTGCATCCATTTTAAGGTGGACTGCTCCTGGGCCCGAGTTGGACTCGAGTTTGAGTTGGGATCGGTCTCTAACTTCTTGTTGGCGTATTTTCTGGTCCTCCACGCCTCCAAACCGCTCTCCATGTATCTCCATCTCCCCTTCATGATTCCTAATCATAATTAATCCATTAGGTAGCAACATACTCTCAAAATTCACATATAAAGAATTGTTCAGGAACGAGCTCACCTCTAAATTCAATTGTCGTGCTCGAGCTCTAGTAATTGGACTTTGCATATCTACCATGTGAGTGTTGTGTATATCTGCAGGAGTGATGTCCACATCACCTATAAATTAAGAGTGCAATTATTTTTCGCGTGAGACGTGACTCCCAAAAATCTATGTGAAACCCCCCAGAAAATGTTAATATATAATAAGGTCTCAAAAGTTAAAGTTTAAACAAGCAAGTTGGGAAGTTAATACGTAATGCTTTAAATTGACATTTGGTTGATCATGATAGATGGCCGGAAGAGAAAAGGGTCATGGAGCCAACCCCGCCAACAACAACGATGAGGTCGGCAACCCTCATCTTTCTGGAGGACAAGACAGGGGTGGTCGCCGTGAAGGAGTTGATCCCATCCACCAAATGCTTGAAAATCAGAATCAGCTCATCCAGAGCCTAACTCAAGTGGTGGCCAACTTGCATCAAGTTCCACCTCCACAAGCTGCACCACGCCAACCAAGGTTGAGTGAGTTTCTAGGGACTCAACCTCCAAAGTTTGCAAGTGCTGCTGATCCTCTGGAGGCAGATGATTGGCTAAAGACCATTGAGAGCAAGATGAGGATCATACAATGTCAAGGGTATGAGAGGGTGCTGTTTACCTCTCACCAATTGCATGGACCTGCTGCTGATTGGTGGACTGCTTACGTGGCAGCCCATCATGACCCCGAGAACATCACTTGGGAAGAGTTCAAGCGCAGTTTCCTCAACCATTACATACCAAGGGGTGAACTGAAAAACAAGAGAAAGGAGTTCTTGGGGCTGTATCAAGGAAACATGACTGTGAGGGAATACCTCACTAAATTTACCCAACTATCCCGTTATGCACCACGGGACATCGAGACTGATGAGCAGAAACAGGACTGCTTTGTGGAAGGACTTACAGCGGAAATGCAGTGTGCAATGTCCTCCAACGAGTATGAAAGCTTCCAAAATATGGTGGACAGAGCATTTGTTGTGGAGAGGAAGCAGAAGGCCTTGGAAAATGAAAACAAGAGGAAGGCGGGATGGTCACATCAAGCCTCGGGTAGCAACACACGGCCACGTCTGATGCAGCAACCCGCAGGGCAGACGAGCCATGCTGCGGTACCCTACTCAGCACCGAGAGGGTACAACCCGAACTTCAGGCCTCCGTCAGCACCGGCACAGCCACAACGTCAGTTTGTGCAGCAGCCTCGCCCCACATATCAACCTCGACCAGCAGTACAAGGACCCCCAAATCAACCCCAAGACAACAAAGGCCAAGCACCTAAGGTAGGGGTGCAATGCTTTAACTGTGGTGAAGTGGGGAACTACGCCCATAAGTGCCCAAAGAAGAAGCCCGCGCAGCCGCAACAGCAGAATGTAATGCGAGGACGGGTGAACCACGTCACCATGGAGGAGGCGCAAGAGGCACCCGACGTGGTAGTTGGTAAGTTTCCTGCCAATTTACACATTGCAACCCTGCTGTTTGATTCTGGTGCTACCCATCGTTCATTGCTCAAGGGTTTGTTAAGAAGCATGATCTAGCAACCACACAATTGAACCATATGCTAGCAGTGAACTCTCCAGGTTGAGAAATAAGGACAAGACAAGTGTGTCCCAAGGTGAATCTAGGCATTAATGGGGTAGTATTTACTGCCAACCTCATAGTGATAGATTCACAAGGGATAGATATTATTTTGGGTATGGATTGGTTGACCAAACATAAAGGAATCATCCATTGTTCGACCAGAACGGTGGAACTAACTCACCCTAGTGGCACAAGAGTAAAAGTTCATAACTATACAAGAGCCTAGGAGGGACATTAAACTCAATCAAGTTGAGGTGGAAGTGGAGGAGATCAGGATCATCAAAGAATATCCAGATGTTTTTTTGGAGGAGTTGCCAGGTATGCCCCCCGATCGTGAAGTAGAATTCGTGATTGAGCTAGTGCCTGGAACAGCTCCGATATACAAGAGGCCTTATCGGATGGACTCTAAACAGCTGGAAGAACTCAAGGAACATTTAAGAGAGTTGACAGAGAAGGGGTACATTCGTCCTAGTTCCTCACCATGGGGAGCTCCAGTGATATTTGTGTCCAAGAAGGACGGAACCCAAAGATTGTGCGTAGACTACCGTGCGTTGAATGAAGTAACCATCAAGAACAAGTACCCATTACCCCGCATTGAAGACTTGTTTGATCAGTTGAGGGGAGCTTGTGTGTTCTCGAAAATTGATCTCGGGTTGGGATACCACCAACTTAAGATAAGACAAACTGATATTCCAAAGACAGCTTTCGTATCTCGGTACGGACTGTATGGATACACTGTCATGCCTTTCAGGCTAACTAATGCCCCGACATACTTCATGTATCTCATGAACAAGGTATTCATGGAATATTTGGACAAATTTGTGGTGGTTTTCGTAGATGACATTCTCGTCTTCTCCAAAGATGAAGAAGAACATGAGAAACACCTAAGGTTGTTGTTGCAAAAGCTGAGAGAACACCAACTATATGCCAAGTTGAGCAAGTGTGAGTTTTGGCTGAAGAGAGTTCCCTTCATAGGACATATAATCTCGGAGGGAGGAATCTCCGTAGATCCCGCCAAGATCGAGGATGTACAGAAGTGGAAGACCCCTGAGAATGTCGGGGAGTTTGAAGCTTCTTAGGATTGGCTGGGTATTATCGACGGTTTATCAAGGGTTTCTCCAAGATTTCAAGACCCCTCACCAAATTGTTGGAAAAGGGAACCACATTCACATGGACACCGCAGTGCGAGACGAGTTTTCAAGAGCTGAAGAAAAGATTGACAACAGCCCCAGTGCTAGTTATGCCAGATATGCAGAAGAACTTTTCGGTGTACTGCGATGCCTCTGGAAACGGGTTGGGATGCGTTCTCATGCAAGAATGGCATGTCGTGGCTTATGCATCCCGGCAGCTCCGGAAACACGAGAAGAACTATCCTACACATGACCTAGAACTAGCCGCAGTGGTACACGCGTTGAAAATTTGGCGGCACTACTTGATGGGGAAGAGGACAGAGATATATACGGATCATAAGAGCTTAAAGTATATTTTCACACAGCCAGATCTCAACCTCAAACAAAGGAGATGGTTAGAGCTAATCAACGACTTTGATGTGGGCATCCACTATCATCCTGGGAAAGCGAACGTCGTGGCAGATGCTTTAAGTCGGAAGGTGCAGGTCAATAGGTTGAGCTTAAAGGACATGCCTACAGAATTGAAGGAAGAGGTTATAAAACTCAATCTATGTCTGGTGAATAGTGGTGAGGCCATCGCCATGGAAGTGGACTCCACATTAGAGCAAGATATACGAAACGGTCAAAAGACTGATGAGAAGATACAAGAAATCAGAGAGCTCATCAAGGATATTAAAGCCCCTGGTTTCAGAGAGGATGAACAAGGTACGGTGTGGCACGGGAAAAGAATCTGTGTGCCTAAAGTGAAGTAGATCCGTGAATTGATTTTGAAGGAGGCTCATGATTCTGACTATTTCATTCATCCTGGAAGTACTAAGATGTATCATGACCTCAAGAGCAGATATTGGTGGTATGGAATGAAGCGAGATGTCGCGGAACATGTTGCCCTATGTGACACATGTCAGTTGGTGAAAGCGGAACATCAATGACCCGCGGGATTATTGCAACCACTCAAAGTGCCTGAATGGAAATGGGAAGAAATCGGTATGGATTTCATAGTAGGACTGCCTAGGACCCAATCGGGATATGATTCGATATGGGTCATCATTGACAGGCTAACCAAGGTAGCTCATTTCATCCCTTTGAAAGAAAGCTACAGCGGATCCAATGTGACGCCCTCAATTCTGTGGAAAACCACGGAACCGAGAACTAATGCATATGTGTGCCCAGGATGTTCATCACACATACACATACGTTTCACAAACTGAATTCAGATTATATATTACCACGAATAACAGGGTTTATTACAATATCTCATGAGTCTTGGACTCATGCTCACAGCGGAAGTCTTATTTCTATGCAGCAGAAATCTTATTTAAATGCGGAAGCAAAAACCAATGTGGAAGCAAAACTAAGCAGAAGTGGCTCCATCTTTAATCCTTCCACAGGCAAGGTTGAGAACAGATCACACGCCATAATGTTCTACCTGGTCTTCATAGTAGTCTTCTCTTGCTGTTGATGGAGAAATAATAATGCAAGTTTGAGCACAATGATGTACTCAGCAAGTGCGGGAATAACACATGATATGCAGCTTATAAACAAGGTAGGTATAAAAGGGCTTATTTGCAGAAAAGCAATCTTGTAAAACCATGATAAAATGGCAACTTTACTTGAGATGAATGTAATCCCAGCATATATTGAATTACCAACATACCTTCATCACTCCCTGTGTTCCATCCGAACATTAACCAATCTTTTATTCATACTCACGAATACCTCCTCGTATTCGCTACCATCTCATCTCATATAACAACCTCGTCTCGCACCGAGACCAATCTCATTTCATGACCCACCAGTCATGCAACCCTTTCATCATCCAGGCTTAACAATTCCAAACCAAACCATAACCAAACCCATAATCATAACCAAAAACCTTCCCAATAACCATTCCAATAACCATCCCATCTAATCATGGCAGTTTAGCCAGGTGCTCGTGACCGTAAGCTCGGCTATCATGATAGTTTTAATAACTCTGCAGAGTTTGCACCTCTTTACCCACAAGTTTGTGATTTTGTCACCCGTCGGCGACTGCAGAACCTCCATTATACCAGTACACAACCGTCGGTGTATGGTCAAGAGATCACAAAATAGCCTTTACAAAAGGGTTACTAGATGTATGGACTCACTAAGGTTTCACCGGCAGGCTAGAATCTCCAATTCTCCCACCCACGGGCCCCCTCTTGTGCCATGCAGTTCCCAGGGCAGTCCTCACTCGACTCCCATTCCCCGCGCCTTCCACAGTCCATAACATCCTAGCAACTTACCTAATTACTCAGCTAAGCCGCACCCATACTTGGCCTTGTGGTGGCACTGTTATCCTGGCATGTGCATGCATGAACCGGTCCTTAGATCTGCGGCAAGCAAAACCACCATCTCATGCTACCTCATTCACAAACCCAGGCTTGCCTAGATCTCCCTCTGATCCATGTTCATTAACCTCATCAGTTACTTATTATCAGTACAAGTGCAGTTAGCTAGACACATCTATCTCGCTTCCCGATCCCAGAGACTCAGCGAAGCATAAAGCAAAAACCATACCCGACTCATAAACTTCCCAGGCGACAAGGGTGGTTTAATCAAAACTAGTAAACTCCTATAAAAAGGGTTTCCCATCATGTTTGAATCAGCACACACACCTTTTCGCAAAACAAAATAGTTTTACCCAAAACATAGGATCAACATGGTCAAGGAGCACTTGCCTTGTTCTTGCGGTTCCGGCTGTCCTTGATTCTCAAAACCTTGTTGCTGCAGCTCGTTGTAGACAGCTTCCTGAGTTTGTCCTGCTTGTAGGATTCACGTGCATACAATATTCACAGCAATCAATATCATGCACAAAAACCTAAACTAGATGCGATGATGCACATGCATGTCATCCTACGATTAGTTCTATTAGATTGATCTGATGTTCTTGCATGGCTTGCATGGTCAGAGGTGTTCAGATCAAAGATGAACGTGGCGATGATCTTGTTTTTAGATCAAACTGATCATCGAGTGTTCTGCCGACGAAAACGCTTCTGTTCGAAAGGAATTGAACAACAGATGCAAAGAGATGAACAACATGATGTCATAAGGTGGTATTGAAGTCCTACCTCACGTTCTTCTTGTCTTCGGGGTCCTCCTCAGACCGCTTGGTTCTCCTCTGATGATCTCCCTTGTTGTGCTTTCGGCGATGTTTTGCTCGGCGAGATAGGGCTAGGGTTCTAAGTCGTCGGCTCAGGAGTTGAAAAAGAAGTTCGTAGTTTCGGCCAGAGGTTTTGGGTTCTATTTATAATTGGGAAGAGAAGAGTCCTAATCTGATTGGATCCCGAATAAGAGTCTTATTCAGATTTTTGTTAGATCCTGACGTCTTATCTTCGGTAATATCGTGGATTTTAGATCGGTTTCCGTTGCGCACCGGTATCTTTACACGTAAGAACCGCTTCACACTCGTTACCTCCGCGGTAATGAGCTCCGGAAGCTCCACGTGTCCTTCCGAGCCTGGTATCTCTTCTCCCGCAGAGACGAGCTCCAGTTGTGCCACGTGTCACGAGCGAGACCTCCCTCTTCTTTGGAGACGAGCTCCGCGCACGCCACGTGTTTTTGCGACGGACCTTCCGGTGATAAGCTCCGGTGGTGACACGTGTTCGATAGACCTGGACTTCTCTCTAAGATGAGCTCCGAGATTGACACGTGTCCTATGAAAAATGCCTTTGCTTCTTCCGCAGAGGTTAGCTCCGCGGGCAGCACGTGTCCCACAGGGTCGGACCTCTTTCCAATTGCAGAGGTGACCCCCGGTCCTGCCACGTAGCCTAGTTTAGCGTCGGACCTCTCCCAATCTCTCGGGGATGAGCTCTGAACGCGCCACGTGGTCTGCTGGCCGTGGAAGTTGCGTTTCAGTGTTCTCGGAGAGCTTTATTGGCCATCCTTTTGATACTTGTCTCTGTTCCTTCTTTTCTTAAAATGTTTTTCTTCTTCATATGCTGACACCCGAGATGAGGGTGTCACAAATCTACCCCCCTTAAATTGAATCTCGTCCTCGAGATTCGTTAGTAGAAAATAGATGGGGAAATTCTGCCTTGATATCCTCTTCTCGCTCCCATGTGGCTTCTGCTTCAGTGTGATGGCTCCATTGTACCTTGCACCATCGAATCACCTTGTTTCGGGTGACTCTTTCCTTCACGTCCAAGATTCGGACAGGGTGTTCTGCGTAAGTCAGGTCCTCTTGAAGGTTAAGTTCTCCCATTAACACTTGTTCCTCTGGTATTCTCAGGCACTTCTTGAGCTGGGATACATGAAACACGTCATGTACGTCGCAGAGGTGGTTTGGGAGCTCTAGTTGGTAGGCTACTTCCCCTCGCTTACCCAAAATCTTAAATGGTCCGATGTAGCGAGGCGCTAGTTTGCCTCTGACGTTAAAACGTCGTTGGCCTCGGATAGGCGATACCTTAAGGTATACGAAGTCTCCAACTTCAAAGGTCAACTTTCTACGCCTATTGTCCGCATAGCCTTTCTGTCGTGACTGAGCAGCCTTTAAGTTTTCCTGTATTGTTTGGACTTGCTTTTCAGCCTCTTGTAGTACTTCGGGTCCAAACACCTGGTTCTCTCCAGTCTCGTTCCAGAACAGCGACGTTCTACACCATCTACCATATAAGGCTTCGAAAGGCGACATCTTCAAGCTAGCTTGATAGCTGTTGTTATAGGAGAACTCGGCATACGGTAAACTCCTATCCCAACTACGCCCACGTTTCAAGGCGCAAGCTCTCAACATGTCTTCCAAAATTTGGTTCGTCCGTTCGGTTTGTCCATCTGTTTGTGGGTGGTAGGCAGAGCTAAAATCCAGTCGTGTACCCATGGCTTTCTGCAACTTCCTCCAGAATCTAGAGGTAAACTGAGAACCTCGATCTGAGATTATCCTCTTTGGAACTCCATGACGGCACACGATCTGCTCCATGTACAACTCTGCCAGCTGTGTAACGTTGTAACTTGTCTTTACCGGAAGAAAATGGGCGGTCTTCGTCAACCGGTCCACAATGACCCAGATGGAGTCGTATCCTGACTGAGTTCGTGGCAATCCGACAATGAAGTCCATACTGATGTCCTCCCATTTCCATTCAGGTATTTTCAAGGGTTGCAACAATCCAGCGGTTTTTTGATGTTCGGTTTTTACCCGTTGGCATGTGTCGCATAGGGCAACGTATTCGGCTATATCCCTCTTCATACCATCCCACCAATAGCAAGTTTTCAAATCCTTGTACATTTTGGTGCTCCCTGGGTGTATGGAATAGGGTGAATCATGTGCCTCCTTCAATATTACGTCGCGAAGGTGTTTTATGTTTGGCACACAAATCCTTTTTCCTAGCCAAAGCGTACCCTTTTTATCCTCCTTGAAATCCTTTTCTATCCCTTGTCGGATTCTTTCTTTGATCTCCTTGATCCCCTCGTCCGTTGCTTGTCCCTTTCTTATTTCTTGCTCCAATGAGGAGTGGATTTCCATTATTTCCATGTTATTCAAGAATCCGAGGTGTAACTGTTCGAACTCTTTACGTACTTCGGGTGGTAGCTCCCGAACCGTGAGTTGGTGGCATGCTCCCTTTCTGCTCAATGCGTCAGCGACCACATTGGCCTTCCCGGGATGGTAGTTGATTCCTACATCATAATCCTTGATGAGTTCTAACCATCGACGTTGCCTCAAATTCAAGTCTGTTTGTGTAAATATGTACTTGAGGCTTTTATGATCTGTATAGATCTCACATCGATGACCAAGGATATAATGTCTCCAAATCTTCAATGCATGCACCACTGCTGCTAACTCCAAATCATTAGTAGGATAGTTAGGCTCATGCTTCTTTAATTGTCGTGAGGCATAGGCTACCACTTGCCCTTCCTGCATGAGCGCACATCCGAGCCCTTGTCTGGATGCGTCACAATATATGTCGAAGCTCTTGCTTACGTCTGGCAATACCAGAACTGGTGCTGTGGTTAGCCTTTTCTTGAGTTCCTCAAAACTTTCTTGGCAGGCTTGTGTCCATTGAAAGACTTTTCCCTTCATCAGCAACTCCGTCATAGGTTTTGCTATTTTAGAGAAGTCTTTAATGAAGCGCCTATAGTATCCTGCCATCCCAAGGAAACTCCGAATATCCTTCACGCTCCTCGGTTGGTCCCACTTCAAAATATCTCTTACCTTTCCAGGATCAACCGATACCCCTTCCTTGGAGATGATGTGGCCTAGGAAGGATATTTCTTTTAGCCAAAATTGACATTTGTTGAGCTTGGCATACAACTGATGCTCTCGCAACTTCTGCAAGGTCAATTTCAGATGTTCTTCATGCTCCTCCTCACTTTTTGAATACACCATAATGTCGTCGATGAAAACTACGACGAACTTGTCCAAGTACTCCATGAAAACCTTATTCATAAGGTACATGAAGTATGCGGGTGCATTCGTCAATCCAAAAGACATAACGGTATATTCATATGAACCATACCGTGTCCGAAAGGCTGTCTTAGGTATATCGGAGGGCTTAATCTTCAGCTGGAAATATCCCGACCGAAGATCAATCTTGGAGAACACTTGGGCTCCTTTCATTTGATCGAACAGGTCCTCTATACGGGGCAGAGGGTATTTATTCTTGATTGTTACCTCGTTGAGAGACCTGTAGTCCACGCACATTCTTTGGGTTCCGTCCTTCTTGTCCACGAAAAGTACCGGGGCTCCCCACGGTGACGAACTTGGACGGATAAAACCCTTCTCCAACTGCTCTTGAATTTGCTTCTTGAGTTCAACTAACTCGTTGACGGGCATCCTATATGGTCTCTTAGCTATGGGTGCAGTTCCGGGTACCAAATTTATGGCAAACTCAATATCCCGGTCAGGTGGCATACCTGGAAGTTCTTCCGGGAATACATCCAAAAATTCCTGAACCACTGGAATGTTGTCCAATGCTACTCCTTCAACATGGTTCAGATCCACCCGTTCGGTTGCTTGCTGAGCTGACTCAAACTCGACACGGATACCGTGTTCGTTTGTCAATTGCACGCTTCTCTCAGCACATTGGATTACCCCATTGTGCTTGCTTAACCAGTCCATTCCGAGTATGATGTCAATTTCGTGGGAGTCCAAGACAATAAGGTTGGCAAGGAAGTCTACCCCCCTTATTTTAAGGCTTACCTTAGGACACACTATACTAGTCCTTATTTCTCCTCCGGGAGAATTAACTAACATAGCACATTCTAGGTGGGATACGGGTAGATGATGTTTGGCAACATATTTGGATGATATGAAGGAATCTGATGCTCCAGAATCAAATAAAATGGTGGCTGGGTTGGAGTTGGCAAGGAACATACCAATTGCGATGTCCTCAGCCTGTTGTGCTTCCTCAGCAGTGACATGGTTAACGTGGCCACGAGCATAGTTCTGCGGTCCACGGTTCCCTTGGTGGTCCCCTCCGTTTGGTCGCTGGTTCTGCTTGGGCACGTTACCTTGCTGTCCAGGGCCTCTCTTCGGGCACTGGTTAGCGAAGTGGCCTACTTCCCCGCATGCAAAGCATGCCCTGTTGCCTACGGCAGCAGGTACATTGGGGCGGGGATTTTGAACAGGAGCGCCATTGTTAGGCCGGGGCGCAGGAGGCATGGGCACTCGAGGTGCCGGTGCAACAAACCGTTGCTGTGGTGGCTGACCAGGGCGGTACGTAGGAGTGGTTGGTCCATACTGCGGTGCAGGGGGCATGTATCTAGGTCGTACGTTGCTCCCTTGGGGCTGATATGGGATCTTCCTTTTGCACTCGCGCTCGATCTCTCGGATCTTGTTTTCCACCACAATAGCCTTATCAACCAGCTTCTGGAAGCTTACGTAGTCATTGTTGAGGATATGAACTTGGATCTCATTGTTCAACCCTCTCATGAACAGGTACTGCTTCCTCTGATCTGAGTTGACATCTTCGGGGGCATACCGGGACAGTTGTATGAACTTGTTGAGATATTCGTTCACACTTTTCTGCCCTTGGCGGAGACCTTCAAACTCCTGCCTCTTGAGCATCATTACGCCAACAGGGATGTAGTGGGAGCGGAAACTTTCCTTGAACTCAGTCCAAGTGATTGTCTCCGGGTTGGCATGGGCGTTGCTCAAGGCATCCCACCAGTCAGCAGCTGCTCCCATCAGTTGGTGCGATGCAAAGAGAACCTTCTCTCGGTCGTTGCACTGTACAATGGCAAGCTTCTTCTCCATGGATTTCAACCAATCATCGGCCTCCATTGGATCGCTTGCTTGAGCAAAGGTGGGTGGTCGAGTCCTCATGAACTCTCCTGTAAGGGCCTCAGTTTTTGACACACATTTGCAGTGTTCATCACCACACCACACACCTCATTTGAGGAAGAATGATGAACACAAATGAAGAGCAAGTAACAATTATCAACATGCTCATTAGAGAACAAACTTTCACATTGCAAAAGTGGTATTTCCCACATGTGATATAGATGGGCTGGACATATGAAAACTCCTACACTTTGCTAAGGATGTCCATGCCAAGTTTCACCCAAATTCAAAACCTTTTTGAGGTCAGTTTGGGTATAGTTAGGAAGAGGACAGTTTGAAACCATATTCAAATTCAAACTGTTTTTATCCCATGAATTTGAAAGTGGAAGGCATATTCTTACTCAGCACATTTTTGTGAGCTCACACACCAATTTTCACTCCATTTGGAGTTGATCTTGACATGAGCTAAGGGGGAGAAATTCAAACTTTATTTGAATTTCAAACTGAACTTGTGCTGAAATTCATTCAAACCAAACCTCATTTGAACTTGGATCAATTCAAATGGCTCATGGGTGAATAATTTGAATTGCCAAGGGTAGTATGGGGTTCACTGTTTACAACAGTGATTAGGAGTAAATTTCAGAGGTTAAAATGGGGAGTGGGACCCACATGTCAGTCTCTACTTCAACACAAACCGACTGAAACGCAGCTCCATCGGTTCCTGGGTGCAGTGTGCGCGCGCCACCGAGAGGGCAGCCGGCGCCAGCTCCTGCTGCGCGCCCCAAGCCGGAGACCAGTCGCCGGGCTACTTATCCCCTCCCCGGCGTGCTTCAGTCGCCTATTCCCCGAGCTGCCGACGTGCACGACCTGTTCTTCCACTGCCATCGCCGCCGCCCGAGCTCACGGTTGATCAAGCCCGATCACTCGCGAGCACCTCCTCCTCCACAGCAAAACAGCACCAAGAGATCGTGAGCAACCTCCTAGACGCTGTGTTGGCCAGTGAGCAAGCGTCCTCGAGCTGTACCGAACCATTTCTCCGGCGAACCAAGCATCGCCGCCGATCGGGCTCTCGTGGACAGCACAGCACAGCCGTTGTCACGTCCTCTTCTCTACACAAGAAAGGTGCGTGATTGTATGTAGATGGAGTAGCCGAGAGCCGGTTGGCGATTGATCAACCCTCGGCCGAGAATTTCCAAATTTACTCTTGATCAGTTCATAAGGACCGAGCTCACCTTCGGGTGAAATTCGTGCTCTATGCACGAGGGTTGGACGAGCTCGTTACCTAGTAGCTTCTACGCACGATAGCGCCCACGCTCGAACTGGAATTAGAGAAAACAATCGAGAATCGGCCATGATATGGCTGTTTTCCCCGCCGCCATGGCTGAACACCTCGGCTCACCGTCGAGAGCCTAGTTGCCGGTATTTCTAGCTTCCACCCAGCCCTGGTTCGTGTTTCCCATGCTCTACTGATGCTCTCCGACCGATTTCCGGTCGATTTGGTGCACAAGAGAGCGGGACCAACCTCACCGGAACCCTAGCAGGTGCTGTCATCGGTGCGCACGGGTTTCCGGTCATCGCCGGCGGCCGGCGACCCCACCATCGAGTCCAGGGGGTCAGTAAAGGGGCTGGCGGCAAGTTTCGGGCCGGGGGGTGGCCGGGAACTCAGTTCCGGCGAGGGTCGCCGGAGATCGCCGCCGCCGCGCAGTTGGCGCGAGGAGGGAGACGACGCACTGTGTGCGGGGCCCACAAGCCAGAGTTTAAACTTTTTCCCGAATTTCAGTTTCAGTTCAAACTTCAAATCCTTATAACTTTGGCTAGAAAGCTCCAAATTGAGTGAACCAAATTTTGCTGGATTCAGCTCTCCGGGTACTTTCCAGCAAATCAAGTTTCACTTCATGAAAACCCTTAATTTTCCAGAATTAATTCCTCAAAGTTTAAACTGTTAGGAATTTTAACTGGAGAATCCTGTGGAGGAAAATCCTGAAATTTTGCTGGGATATTCACCAAAATATCCCTGAACTACCATAAAAATTTCAGTTCCATTTGAGCTCATTTAATCCACCTAATGGTGTGATTAGTGAAACTGTTCCAGAGAAAATAGAAAATGTTCAGAAACATTTTCAGAATTTTCTCTGAAATTGTTTAGCTCATATCTTTAGTTAGGGACTTCCAAATTAAGTGAGACCAACTCCATTAGAACCCTCTGAAAATCTAGTTTTCAGAAAGTCATAGTTTGTCTCATGAAAATTCCTAGAACACCCTAAGAGTTCCAATTAAGGTCAAGGACATCATTAATTGTGGAGGGCTCAAATGAGCTTTGCTGCAACTAAAACTTGACCAAGTCCCTGTTTAGGTTGTAACCAAGTCACAGTAAAAGTTTCACAGTCATTAGGTCTGTCTAGCAAAGGTTATAGACTTCACAACTTCAAAGATAATACAAATGCATTTAAAAATTAATACATACATTGCTCTTATCATGTAGTCGCTAAGGTCGAGGAGGAACCCGAAGTCCTAGACTTCGTTACTCCGGAGGAACAGCTAGCCTACGACCAAGAGCATCAAGGCAAGCTCCGGTTTGCATTAACCATTTTTCAAATTTTTATTGTTTTGAGCACATACTTGTTTCCTTTACTCTGCGCATTAGAGTCTTGTTGGGAAACCCCACTGCATAGCCAAGAAAACCATGGGTTGGGGTTTAGGAGTGCAAACCCCGTTAGCCACTGCATTGCTAGGATAGAGTAGGATTCGGTACAAGTCGAGTAGTTGGAACTACTCGCGAGAATAGGCTAGAGGCACATTGCTCGGGTAGAGATAGCACATGATACACATGGCAAGAAAATGAGACCGAGCGGAGAGTAAGGGCAGCAGGACTTTCGGGCCTGTGTGCTGTAGCTCCGCTTGTGTCGATTGAGGACCGAGCCGTGTGCGGGCCTGTTGAACAAGCTAGAACAGTACCGAAGACCTACCGGCTATATGGGAACCGGGAAACTGATGTAACTCGGGTAGCTGGGTATTGAGGCATTGCCCGTCGTTCAGAGGGTAGGTTGAGAGCTTGAGGTGTAAATCGGCTGACGGCACGGAGATGCGTGTGCAGAGACCTCTTGCTCGGGACGATGGGACCGGTTCAATATTTGGCTGACGGGTGAAAGGTAGTTGCGTACGGCGTCCGTGATGGTTGTTGTAGGCAACATCGAGTATGGGCGTACGTGACGGGTTGTTCGAGTAACCCTGCAGGTGTAAATCGATTATAATCGCCGTCCCTCGCGGTCAGTGAGTACCACTTGTTCACTGTACCGTGACGTAGAAAGAACAGGCTAGTTACATGTTAAAATGTTGCTGATTGAAAGCTGGACAGTGATTGTTAATGATATGCTGTAGCTTAGAGCTAATTAAAGTTCTTTTCAACTTTGGGCAAAGTACATGAGAGAAATGCGTTTCTTGTTTGATTGCGGCTCTCTCATGTTCCTTAGCGTAAAGTTCTCCACAACCTGCTGCTAAAACTTGAAAGTAAGGTTATACTAATTAGGCGAGTCCTTGCAAATGATTTTTACCTCATGCAACCCATTACCCTCATGTAGAAGTTCCATGTTTAGGTGAGACGGGTCAGACATGCTGAGCCTTCGTGCTCACTGCTTGTGTTTGAAGCTTTTGCAGGGTTCTATGAGGAAGGGACTCCCGAAGAGGAGACGGAACCCCAGGAGGGGAACCCCGTCGAGTGGGAGTCGTGCACGCCGCAGAGTTAGTGTGCGTGTGTGCTAACAAGGACACGTTCAAGGGCTGAACGTGCACTTGATGCTTAGTCTACGCCCGCGAGTGTGGACTAAACTTATTTTGGTGTAAACATGTTCATAAACTGTTTATGTAATAAAATTTCTGCTTCCGCTTTGTACCTTTGACGTGTGTTATACGGTGCTGTGCAACGCAGCACCCCTCAGCGTGATCCTGGCTCGACAGGACCTTGGGGTCGTGTCAGCATGGTATCAGAGCTCGCTTGAGGTTTAACACAGTACAAAGGTCTTCTTTTTCAAAAATCCAGTGAGGAACGAGTTAGTAGCCCGTATAAGGATGTTATTAGCATATAGAAAGTGGCATATTAACCTATTTGTGATGTCGGAAAATCGTGCATCTCAGGACGTTCATGTCTTGGGGGGTGCACGTAAGCGCTGTCCACCAGTGCGCACAAGCTGAAGGGTGGAGCCCCACGGGTGGCAGGTAACCCGACCCGCTTTGATGTCCTCTACGACTCTTAATGTCGTTTGGGGTATTCAAGCAACGTCCGTCCCTGGCGTGCGTGGTGCAACATGGGAGACTCCGTCACGTGGTCTGAAACGTGAACACGTAACTCAAGGCATGTTTGGCTTGAGAACATCCGGGCGAGTGATGACGGCCGGGTGTACCAACTGTATGGATTCCGGGCTCGGTGTGCAGCCGAGTCTGATGATTGTTTGATTTTCTGCAGGTAGCCTGACCACGAAATGGTAGACGTGTAGCATCCGTGTGCAAGTGACGAGTAGTGCCACTGAACTAACGAAGCCGGCTAAGTCCGGTATAGGTTTTTCCTTTGTGAGGACGTAGTACCGACATAATCTGGTGATGCATCGACGTCACACCCAACTAAATGAACAAATTCATTTAAAACTTGAAAGTTTTGCTCCAAAGTGGTAAAACTTGATGTAACTCCTTCCCTTGAACAGGATATTCAAAGTTAACAAGTTTTCAACTTATAGGTTGTTAAGGACAGAGCACTCTGTTTTCAGCTGAATCAAGGCTGAAGTTGATCAGAGGATAGAGGTTGAGCTCTTTCGAGGTTGGGGTCGTATGATACCTTTCTGGAAATCTTTGGAAGAACTTTACAACTTTTCTGTTGAGGTCCAGAGGTGTTTCATCCCTTAACCACTCGAAAAATGCAGTAGAGTTGAAACTGTCCAGAAAACAGGACAGGGTAAAGACTCTCTGTAGACTCTCTGTAAATTAAGCATAACTTCCTGCATAAAAATCCAAAAATAGAAAATGAGGTAGTTCTGGAAAGCTTATGAGATGGGTTACAACTTTGTAACAGAAAGTTTTGTCAGATTAGGAACAGAAGTAACTGAGATTGTTGGATCAAATCAGTACCTAAGGCAGGGAGGTGCTGTCCAATTGTTCCCAGAAATTCTGTTAACTTTGACATCTCATATCTTTTGAACCAGGACAGATCTGAGGCCAAGCAAACACTTTCTGGAAAGCTATTGAAGTTAGCTTTAACTTTGATCTGGAGCTCCAGAATTAGTTTTGCTGTTAACATGGCCTAAATCAGGTTGAAATGGAAACTGGTCAGGGCTGTTATAGGAATAGCGGATCAGCAGTCAAATTTGTTTAAAATTTGAACTATGTTTCCAAGTTTTATGGGATCAATGACATGTCTTATGTTATAACTCCAGGGTTTACTGTTTAAATAAATATTTGACATTTCTCAAATATATTTTTACAGATGGCAGCAGATAAACGGTTGGAGAACGGGTGGGTAGTTTCCCACTGCTCTGACCGTAGCGGCTACACGGAAGCATTGTGGCAAATGCTCCAATATTTCGGGTACAACCAGATGCCGCAATACTTCGCCAAGGAAGAAGGCGAAGAGGGGAACAAGACGTGGACGATCCATGTCGAGGTTCCTGCAGGACCTACGCCACCCGGTTGGGTGCCATTCACCGTCACGGTGAGAGGAAGACAACCGGAAGGGATGTGGCAAGTGGCAGCCCGTGACACTATGTCACGTTTCTGCCAACTACACGTGCAGGCTATGGAGGGCACTCCATACGCACTCGTCCCGGTGGAGGGACGAGCCCAGCATGTGTGGGAAGAGAGGTACCTGGAGGCAACAGACCCGAATTGCCCAAGGTACAACCCCGCGGAGGCAAACCTCAGCCTCCAAATGAGGGCGGGAAACGCTGTGATGGACAGCCAAGCTGTTCATACGGAGCATCTCGCCACCAAGCTCAAGGAGAGCACAAGCCGTCGAGCTCACTTCGAGAGTGCTCACAGCGCACTCCGCAATGTGCTCCTTCCGACGATCAAGCGACTAAATGAACAACACAATCAGTTGCGTCGTCTGAAGAAGGCAAGGAAGAAGAGCCGTGTGGACATCGCGGCGTTGCAAGAGCTGGTGCAGACCCTAACCCAGCAGAATGAGGACCTTGCTCAAGAGCGGGACGACGCTATTGAGGAAGGACAAGGCTTGGAAGAGGACTACAACCAGGTTATGGATGAGGTGCATGCATTGCAGGACCTCGTGCCCCCGGTGTTAGGCATACCGGTGGTCTTGGGTCTTCCAGCAATGGGAGAACCCGGAATGGGAGAAGAGGTGGTAGATCCAGAGCCACCAGCAGAGGTACCGGAGGAGGACGACCCCCAGGAGGTCGAGTTCTACTCCGAGTAGGGGGTTACGGTTGCCAAGTAGGGCATCTAGGGTAGCGTAACCCAACTTTTGTAATCGGTGACATGTCGCGTAGACAGTAGCGTATGTATAGGTAGTGACGACATGAGCACGACTTCTCGGAGATCCGAGAATAATGTATCTTGTATAAAGTTTATGCTTTATCAATATATGTGAATGTTGTGCAAATTGATCATGTGTCACTTCGATACCTACTGTTGCGTATGGAATTTTTAGTAAGACATGTGCTAATTGCTGCTGTTTTGAATTTCAGAATGACGCGTACTCGTGCCAACCCTGACGTTGGGGGTACCAGTCAAGGGGGAGAGACCTCCCAACCACCTCCCGAGGACTCCTCGGGACAGCAGCAGCAACAGCAACAGCAAACACCGCCACCGCCACTACCAACGGTTACATTGGCCGACATTGTCGCGGCAATGGCGGGCTCGCATCAGCAGCACACAGAGTTGCTGCAGACTCTAATCGCCAATACGTCTCGCCCAGAGAGACGTCAAGATCGTGAGGAGCGCCAACAGAGCTCCTACTCCGACTTCCTGGCGACTCATCCCCCTGTATTCTCAAGGGCGGATGAACCACTTGACGCGGACAACTGGCTCCGCGCCATAGAGATGAAGTTCGGGCTGCTCCAAATCAGCGAGCAGCGCAAGACTCAGTTCGCGGTCCAGCAGCTCCAAGGATCCGCGAGCACGTGGTGGGCCAACTTCTGTGCTTCCCAGCCCACCGACCGAGTGATGACCTGGGCGGAGTTCCGGACGGCCTTCAGGGCCTATCATATACCGCCAGGTCTGATGAAGAGGAAGACGCAGGAGTTCCTACACCTGCAACAAGGGAGCCGGAACGCGCTGGAATACTCCAGGGCGTTCAACGATCTCGCGCTCTACGCATCGTATCACGCGGATACAGACGAGAAGCGGCGAGACCATTTTTACCAGGGGCTTAACCCGCTCCTGAAGGACAAGTTGGCGATGTTCAATCGTGGCAGCCTCAACGACATCATTGATGCTGCGATTGTTCAGGAGGACTCCGGCAAGGAGTTGGCGGCGGCAGAGCGAAAGCGAAGCGCGCCGCAGAACAGTGGAGAAGGAGGCGGTCCTTCTCAGAAGTTTCGGATGGTGAATCGCCCACCATCAGGTCCACGGTGGCAACCACCACAGCGGTCGATGCCGTTCCGCAGTTGGCCATACTCTTCACCGGCATTCCGGTCGGCACTGTCAGCACCACCGCAACAACAACAGCAGCAGCGGGCGATGCTGCGTGCGTTTGCACCTCCGCAACGCATGCCGGGCTTTCGTCCACCGAGTACTCCACCAGCAGCGGCCACATGTTGCAAGTGTGGTCGTCCAGGACACTTCGCGAGCAGTTGCCCGGAGAGGCAAGGCGGCGGAGTGGCACCACAGTTTCCGGGGAGGAATCAACCCCGGAACCCTACTAATGCGCGGCGGGCAAACCCTAGGCCCGGCACTGTCCACCAACTTGCCATTGAGGACGTGCCGGAGGGCGAGCCAATCCTTGCGGGTATGTTCCAACTCCACCAGCATCCCGCTATAGTACTGTTTGATTCAGGCGCCACGCATAATTTTATTAGCCAAGCTTTCATTGCTAAACACAGTTTGCCAATACTACCCACCGATAGTCCATATTTAATTTGTTCACCAGGTGGGAAGATTTCAGCAAGCATAATGGTCTCCAAAGCACCATTATGCTTAGCGGGTAGAGTGTACCCCACGTCTCTCATTATCTTAGAGGGACAGAAGGTCGATGTCATCCTAGGGATGTCGTGGTTAACCCGCCACGGCGCTGTTTTAGACACCGTCCTTCGAGTCGTGCACTTAAACTCAGAAGTGCACGATTCTTACTCATTATTTCTGGACAGTCCAGAAATAAAACTTCCAAGTGTCTATCAAGCCACAACCATCAGATTGGAAGACATTCCAGTGGTCCGAGAGTTCCCTGATGTATTCCCGGACGATTTTCCGGGGATGCCACCTGATAGAGAGGTGGAGTTCAAAATTGAACTCGCACCGGGAACCATGCCAATATCCCGAAGGCCGTACAAGATGGCGCCCAAGGAGTTGGCTGAAATGAAGACTCAGCTCACGGACCCCAAGCTCCTCCACATGGGGCTGTTCGGCATTATTTGTCAAGAAAAAGGATGAAACGTTGCGGCTTTGCGTGGACTACCGTCCATTAAATGCCGTAACCATCAAAAACAAGTACCCGTTGCCACGGATCGACATGTTGTTTGATCAGTTGGTCGAAGCAAAGATCTTTTCCAAGATGGATTTAAGATCCGGGTACCATCAGATTAAGATAAGGGCGGAGGACATTCCAAAGACGGCTTTCTCGACGAGGTACGGACTTTATGAGTACCTAGTTATGTCTTTCGGCCTCACCAATGCTCCAGCTCACTTCATGTACTTGATGAACTCGGTATTCATGCCGGAGCTGGACAAGTTTGTCGTGGTCTTCATCGACGACATCCTGGTATATTCCAAGTCGGAGGAAGATCACAAGAAACATTTGCGTATAGTCTTGCAACGGCTGCGGGATCACAAGTTATACGCAAAATTCAGCAAATGCGAGTTTTGGATATCGCAAGTGCCTTTCCTCGGGTATATCATCTCAGCGGAGGGTATCGCTGTGGACCCGAGCAAGATCACGCAAGTGCTGAATTGGAAATCCCCGAGAACTGTTCATGAGGTACGGAGTTTCCTCGGACTCGCGGGATATTATCGGAGGTTCATTCCGAACTTCTCGAAGATTGCCAAGCCAATGACAGAGCTGCTGAAGAAGGCTACCAAATATGTTTGGAGTCCAGCATGTGAAGCAGCATTCAAGGCTTTAGTCAAGCACCTGACATCAGCACCGGTTTTGGCGCAGCCAGACACAACAAAACCGTTCGATGTGTACTGCGATGCATCCGGCATTGGGCTCGGGTGTGTGCTGATGCAAGATCGAAGAGTGATCGCGTATGGATCACGGCAGCATAGAAACCATGAGCAAAATTATCCAACTCACGACTTGGAGCTCGCTGCCGTGGTACTTGCACTAAAGATGTGGAGGCACTACCTACTCGGTAACCTCGTACATTTATATACCGACCACAAAAGCCTCAAGTACATATTCACTCAGAAGGAGCTGAATATGAGGCAACGAAGATGGTTAGAACTGATAAAGGATTATGAGATAGAAATCCATTATCATCCGGGCAAGGCAAACGTAGTGGCAGATGCGCTGAGCCGCAAGTCACACGTCAATACTCTGACCATCACACCATTGGAAGAGAGCGAACCACCACTACATGTGATTCCACACGGAGCTCTCTACAACCTAGCTTTGATCCCCACCATCCGTGAAGAGATAGCGGCAGCCCAGAAGAATGACAAGGGCATGTCACATTTACGGAGACGTGTAGACAGTGGGGAGTTGAAATGTTTCCGGAAGGACGGAGACGGCGTCCTATGGTTCAAGGACCGGGTCGTTGTACCCCGAAACCCGGAGTTACGGAAGAAGATCTTTGATAAGGCTCACTTATCAAAGTTTTCTATTCACCCCGGCAGCAACAAAATGTATCAAGAACTCAGAAGCAAATTTTGGTGGACACGGATGAAGCGGGAGACTGCAAAATACGTGTCCGAGTGTGATACATGTCGAAGGGTGAAGGCAGATCATATGCGAAAACCGGGACTGCTGCAACCACTGGGCATTTCTGCCTGGAAGTGGGAGGACGTGAGCATGGATTTCGTCGTCGGTTTACCCACCACCTTGCAGAAACATGATTCTGTATGGGTGATCGTCGATCGGCTCACCAAAGTTGCCCATTTCATCCCGGTCAACACCAACTACAATGCCAAGAAGTACGCTGAACTGTACATCTCACGGATCCTATGCTTGTACGGCGTACCCCGTACTATCATATCGGATCGGGGCACTTTATTTGTGTCCCGTTTTTGGGAGCAGCTACACGCTGCCTTGGGGACGAAGCTGATCCGTAGTTCAGCCTACCACCCGCAGACGGATGGGCAAACGGAGCGGGTAAATCAAATCTTAGAAGACATGCTACGAGCTTGCGCTATCGACCACGGCAAGAATTGGGATGATCACTTGCCGTTAGCTGAATTCTCGTACAATAATGGGTACCAAGCCAGCATCAAAATGGCGCCCTACGAGGCACTATACGGAAGAAAATACCGCACACCATTGAACTGGTGTGAGTCTGGCGAAAGGGTTACCTTCGGGATTGACCTTGTCAACAACGCGGAAGAAAAGGTTCGACTAATTCAAGCGAACCTAAAAGCCGCTCAATCCCGTCAGAAACAGTATGCGGACCGGAGAAGGCGCCCATTACAATTCAAAGTTGGAGATCACGTATATCTACGGGTGTCCCCAATGAAGGGCATAAACAGATTTGGGGTGAGAGGAAAGTTGGCACCCCGATTCATCGGTCCATTCCAGATTACCGAAAGATGTGGATCGGTGGCATACCGGCTGAAATTACCAGAAGCACTTTCCGGTGTGCACGACGTCTTTCATATTTCCCAGCTGAGGAAGTGTCTCAAGCTATCAACTACCGTTCAGCTGGAAGACATTGAAGAACTGCAACCGGATCTCACCTATCGGGAGGAACCGGTGCAGATTATTGATGAAAAGGCCCGAACCACACGCAACCGTACGTTGTGGTTCTACAAGGTTCTATGGAGTAATCACTCCATGGACGAAGCGACATGGGAGAGCGAAGAATTCCTTCGCGCTAACTACCCCGACTTTTTCACGTCGCATATCCGGTAAATTTTCCACCGTCCTCTCTCCCATTATCACCTTATAATCTCGGGACGAGATTCCTTTAAGGGGGGGAGGAATGTAAGGGCCTCAGTTTTTGACACACATTTGCAGTGTTCATCACCACACCACACACCTCATTTGAGGAAGAATGATGAACACAAATGAAGAGCAAGTAACAATTATCAACATGCTCATTAGAGAACAAACTTCCACATTGCAAAAGTGGTATTTCCCACATGTGATATAGATGGGCTGGACATATGACAACTCCTACACTTTGCTAAGGATGTCCATGCCAAGTTTCACCCAAATTCAAAACCTTTTTGAGGTCAGTTTGGGTATAGTTAGGAAGAGGACAGTTTGAAACCATATTCAAATTCAAACTGTTTTTATCCCATGAATTTGAAAGTGGAAGGCATATTCTTACTCAGCACATTTTTATGAGCTCACACACCAATTTTCACTCCATTTGGAGTTGATCTTGACATGAGCTAAGGGGGAGAAATTCAAACTTTATTTGAATTTCAAACTGAACTTGTGCTGAAATTCATTCAAACCAAACCTCATTTGAACTTGGATCAATTCAAATGGCTCATGGGTGAATAATTTGAATTGCCAAGGGTAGTATGGGGTTCACTGTTTACAACAGTGATTAGGAGTATATTTCAGAGGTTAAAATGGGGGGTGGGACCCACATGTCAGTCTCTACTTCAACACAAACTGACTGAAACGCAGCTCCATCGGTTCCCGGGTGCAGTGTGCGCGCGCTACCGAGAGGGCAGCCGGCGCCAGCTCCTGCTGCGCGCCCCAAGCCGGAGACCAGTCACCGGGCTACTTATCCCCTCCCCGGCGTGCTTCAGTCGCCTATTCCCCGAGCTGCCGACGTGCACGACCTGTTCTTCCACTGCCATCGCCGCCGCCCGAGCTCACGGTTGATCAAGCCCGATCACTCGCGAGCACCTCCTCCTCCACAGCAAAACAGCACCAAGAGATCGTGAGCAACCTCCTAGACGCCGTGTTGGCCAGTGAGCAAGCGTCCTCGAGCTGTACCGAACCATTTCTCCGGCGAACCAAGCATCGCCGCCGATCGGGCTCTCGTGGACAGCACAGCACAGCCGTTGTCACGTCCTCTTCTCTACACAAGAAAGGTGCGTGATTGTATGTAGATGGAGTAGCCGGGAGCCGTTTGGCGATTGATCAACCCTCGGCCGAGAATTTCCAAATTTACTCTTGATCAGTTCATAAGGACCGAGCTCACCTTCGGGTGAAATTCGTGCTCTATGCACGAGGGTTGGACGAGCTCGTTACCTAGTAGCTTCTACGCACGATAGCGTCCACGCTCGAACTGGAATTAGAGAAAACCATCGAGAATCGGCCATGATATGTCTGTTTTCCCCGCCGCCATGGCTGAACACCTCGGCTCACCGTCGAGAGCCTAGTTGCCGGTATTTCTAGCTTCCACCCAGCCCTGGTTCGTGTTTCCCATGCTCTACTGATGCTCTCCGACCGATTTCCGGTCGATTTGGTGCACGGGAGAGCGGGACCGACCTCACCGGAACCCTAGCAGGTGCTGTCATCGGTGCGCACGGGTTTCCGGTCATCGCCGGCGGCCGGCGACCCCACCATCGAGTCCAGGGGGTCAGTAAAGGGGCAGGCGGCAAGTTTCGCGCCGGGGGGTGGCCAGGAACTCAGTTCCGGCGAGGGTCGCCGGAGATCGCCGCCGCCGCGCAGTTGGCGCGAGGAGGGAGACGACGCACTGTGTGCGGGGCCCACAAGCCAGAGTTTAAACTTTTTCCCAAATTTCAGTTTCAGTTCAAACTTCAAATCCTTATAACTTTGGCTAGAAAGCTCCAAATTGAGTGAACCAAATTTTTCTGGATTCAGCTCTCCGAGTACTTTCCAGCAAATCAAGTTTCACTTCATGAAACCCTTAATTTTCCAGAATTAATTCCTCAAAGTTTAAACTGTTAGGAATTTTAACTGGAGAATCCTGTGGAGGAAAATCCTGAAATTTTGCTGGGATATTCACCAAAATATCCCTGAACTTCCATAAAAATTTCAGATCCATTTGAGCTCATTTAATCCACCTAATGGTGTGATTAGTGAAACTGTTCCAGAGAAAATTGAAAATGTTCAGAAACATTTTCAGAATTTTCTCTGAAATTGTTTAGCTCATATCTTTAGTTAGGGACTTCCAAATTAAGTAAGACCAACTCCATTAGAACCCTCTGAAAATCTAGTTTTCAGAAAGTCATAGTTTGTCTCATGAAAATTCCTAGAACACCCTAAGAGTTCCAATTAAGGTCAAGGACATAATTAATTGTGGAGGGCTCAAATGAGCTTTGCTGCAACTAAAACTTGACCAAGTCCCTGTTTAGGTTGTAACCAAGTCACAGTAAAAGTTTCACAGTCATTAGGTCTGTCTAGCAATGGTTATAGACTTCACAACTTCAAAGATAATACAAATGCATTTAAATTAATACATACATTGCTCTTATCATGTAGTCGCTAAGGTCGAGGAGGAACCCGAAGTCCTACACTTCGTTACTCCAGAGGAACAGCTAGCCTACGACCAAGAGCAGCAAGGCAAGCTCCGGTTTGCATTAACCATTTTTCAAATTTTTATTGTTTTGAGCACATACTTGTTTCCTTTACTCTGTGCATTAGAGTCTTGTTGGGAAACCCCACTGCATAGCCAAGAAAACCATGGGTTGGGGTTTAGGAGTGCAAACCCCGTTAGCCACTGCATTACTAGGATAGAGTAGGATTCGGTACAAGTCGAGTAGTTGGAACTACTCGCGAGAATAGGCTAGAGGCACATTGCTCGGGTAGAGATAGCACATGATACACATGGCAAGAAAATGAGACCGAGCGGAGAGTAAGGGCAGCAGGACTTTGGGGCCTGTGTGCTGTAGCTCCGCTTGTGTCGATTGAGGACCGAGCCGTGTGCGGGCCTGTTGAACAAGCTAGAACAGTACTGAAGACCTACCGGCTATATGGGAACCGGGAAACTGATGTAACTCGGGTAGCTGGGTATTGAGGCATTGCCCGTCGTTCAGAGGGTAGGTTGAGAGCTTGAGGTGTAAATCGGCTGACGGCACGGAGATGCGCGTGCAGAGACCTCTTGCTCGGGACGATGGGACCGGTTCAATATTTGGCTGACGGGTGAAAGGTAGTTGCGTACGGCGTCCGTGATGGTTGTTGTAGGCAACATCGAGTACGGGCGTACGTGACGGGTTGTTCGGGTAACCCTGCAGGTGTAAATCGATTATAATTGTCGTCCCTCGCGGTCAGTGAGTACCACTTGTTCACTGTACCGTGACGTAGAAAGAACAGGCTAGTTACATGTTAAAATGTTGCTGATTGAAAGCTGGACAGTGATTGTTAATGATATGCTGTAGCTTAGAGCTAATTAAAGTTCTTTTCAACTTTGGGCAAAGTACATGAGAGAAATGCGTTTCTTGTTTGATTGCGGCTCTCTCATGTGCCTTAGCGTAAAGTTCTCCACAACCTGCTGCTAAAACTTGAAAGTAAGGTTCTACTAATTAGGCGAGTCCTTGCAAATGATTTTTACCTCATGCAACCCATTACCCTCATGTAGAAGTTCCATGTTTAGGTGAGACGGGTCAGACTTGCTGAGCCTTCGTGCTCACTGCTTGTGTTTGAAGCTTTTGCAGGGTTCTATGAGGAAGGGACTCCCGAAGAGGATACAGAACCCCAGGAGGGGAACCCCGTCGAGTGGGAGTCATGCACGCCGCAGAGTTAGTGTGCGTGTGTGCTAGCAAGGACACGTTCAAGGGCTGAACGTGCACTTGATGCTTAGTCTACGCCCGCGAGTGTGGACTAAACTTATTTTGGTGTAAACATGTTCATAAACTGTTTATGTAATAAAATTTCCGCTTCCGCTTTGTACCTTTGATGCGTGTTATACGGTGCTGTGCAACGCAGCACCCCTCAGCGTGATCCTGGCTCGACAGGACCTTGGGGTCGTGTCATCTCCCAACTTGTTATGAGCCGGCGGTGGTGGTGGCGGTGGTGCCGGAACGGGGTGTTGGTTGGCCTGCAACTGACCCAAAGTTTGGATCATGGTTTGCATAAGCTGGTTTTGCATGGCCATCAACCTTTCTAGGTTGTTTTCGCCAGCTCCAGGGTTAGCAGGAACTTCTTCGTGGTCATTTTCCTGGACGTTCCTTCGGCTGGCGTTTCCTCTCACCATCTGTGAGAGAGAAATAGAAGAGAAGGTTAGATAGGTCCTTTCGACTATATGCATCAAGGGTAGTTTGGACTATATATATTAGTCCTTATGAGGATGTGATCAAGTGTCAAAGCATTTCACTCCTCTTTCTTCTTACGTGTGGATATGGGCAACGTTGTTGAGACGCCCCACAACTCACACCAAGCACGTATTCACAAATAATCATCACAAGGGCCCACTCAACTCCTATTCAAGGATGGTTTCCTATGTCAAGGTGGTTTCAAGGCCAATCCAAGCTATTCATCCTTGGATGCTTCCTTTGGTCCGCGTAGCTTCTATTTAGGGGTATAACTTGCTGTTAATCCGTGGCCCTAATACCAATCTAAAGTTTCTGTCTAGGCGTGTAACCTACTGTCAACCCGTGGCTCTGATACCAATCTGTGACGCCCTCAATTCTGTGGAAAACCACGGAACCAAGAACTAATGCATATGTGTGCCCAGGATGTTCATCACACATACACATACGTTCCACAAACTGAATTCAGATTATATATTACCACGAATAACAGGGTTTATTACAATATCTCATGAGTCTTGGACTCATGCTCACAGCGGAAGTCTTATTTCTATGCAGCGGAAATCTTATTTAAACGCGGAAGCAAAAACCAATGCGGAAGCAAAACTAAGCAGAAGTGGCTCCATCTTTAATCCTTCCACAGGCAAGGTTGAGAACAGATCACACGCCATAATGTTCTACCTGGTCTTCATAGTAGTCTTCTCTTGCTGTTGATGGAGAAATAATAATGCAAGTTTGAGCACAATGATGTACTCAGCAAGTGCGGGAATAACACATGATATGCAGCTTATAAACAAGGTAGGTATAAAAGGGCTTATTTGCAGAAAAGCAATCTTGTAAAACCATGATAAAACGGCAACTTTACTTTAGATGAATGTAATCCCAGCATATATTGAATTACCAACATACCTTCATCACTCCCTGTGTTCCATCCGAACATTAACCAATCTTTTATTCATACTCACGAATACCTCCTCGTATTCGCTACCATCTCATCTCATATAACAACCTCGTCTCGCACCGAGACCAATCTCATTTCATGACCCACCAGTCATGCAACCCTTTCATCATCCAGGCTTAACAATTCCAAACCAAACCATAACCAAACCCATAATCATAACCAAAAACCTTCCCAATAACCATTCCAATAACCATCCCATCTAATCATGGCAGTTTAGCCAGGTGCTCGTGACCGTAAGCTCGGCTATCATGATAGTTTTAATAACTCTGCAGAGTTTGCACCTCTTTACCCACAAGTTTGTGATTTCGTCACCCGTCGGCGACTGCAGAACCTCCATTATACCAGTACACAACCATCGGTGTATGGTCAAGAGATCACAAAATAGCCTTTACAAAGGGGTTACTAGATGTATGGACTCACTAAGGTTTCACCGGCAGGCTAGAATCTCCAATTCTCCCACCCACGGGCCCCCTCTTGTGCCATGCAGTTCTCAGGGCAGTCCTCACTCGACTCCCATTCCCCGCGCCTTCCACAGTCCATAACATCCTAGCAACTTACCTAATTACTCAGCTAAGCCGCACCCATACTTGGCCTTGTGGTGGCACTGTTATCCTGGCATGTGCATGCATGAACCGGTCCTTAGATCTGCGGCAAGCAAAACCACCATCTCATGCTACCTCATTCACAAACCCAGGCTTGCCTAGATCTCCCTCCGATCCATGTTCATTAACCTCATCAGTTACTTATTATCAGTACAAGTGCAGTTAGCTAGACACATCTATCTCGCTTCCCGATCCCAGAGACTCAGCGAAGCATAAAGCAAAAACCATACCCGACTCATAAACTTCCCAGGCGACAAGGATGGTTTAATCAAAACTAGTAAACTCCTATAAAAAGGGTTTCCGATCATGTTTGACTCAGCACACACACCTTTTCGCAAAACAAAATAGTTTTACCCAAAACATAGGATCAACATGGTCAAGGAGCACTTGCCTTGTTCTTGCGGTTCCGGCTGTCCTTGATTCTCAAAACCTTGTTGCTGCAGCTCGTTGTAGACAGCTTCCTGAGTTTGTCCTGCTTGTAGGATTCACGTGCATACAATATTCACAGCAATCAATATCATGCACAAAACCCTAAACTAGATGCGATGATGCACATGCATGTCATCCTACGATTAGTTCTATTAGATTGATCTGATGTTCTTGAATGGCTTGCATGGTCAGAGGTGTTCAGATCAAAGATGAACGTGGCGATGATCTTGTTTTTAGATCAAACTGATCATCGAGTGTTCTGCCCACGAAAACGCTTCTGTTCGAAAGGAATCGAAGAACAGATGCAAAGAGATGAACAACATGATGTCTTAAGGTGGTATTGAAGTCCTACCTCATGTTCTTCTTGTCTTCGGGGTCCTCCTCAGACCGCTTGGTTCTCCTCTGATGATCTCCCTTGTTGTTCTTTCGGCGATGTTTTGCTCGGCGAGATAGGGCTAGGGTTCTAAGTCGTCGGCTCAGGAGTTGAAAAAGATGTTCGTAGTTTCGGCCAGAGGTTTTGGGTTCTATTTATAATCGGGAAGAGAAGAGTCCTAATCTGATTGGATCCCGAATAAGAGTCTTATTCAGATCTTTGTTAGATCCTGACGTCTTATCTTCGGTAACATCGTGGATTTTAGATCGGTTTCCGTTGCGCACCGGTATCTTTACACGTAAGATCCGCTTCAGACTCGTTACCTCCGCGGTAATGAGCTCCGAAAGCTCCACGTGTCCTTCCGAGCCTGGTATCTCTTCTCCCGCAGAGACGAGCTCCGGTTGTGCTACGTGTCACGAGCGAGACCTCCCTCTTCTTTGGAGACGAGCTCCGCGCACGCCACGTGTTTTTGTGACGGACCTTCCGGTGATAAGCTCCGGTGGTGACACGTGTTCGATAGACCCGAACTTCTCTCTGAGATGAGCTCCGAGATTGACACGTGTCCTATGAAAAATGCCTTTGCTTCTTCCGCAGAGGTTAGCTCCGCGGGCAGCACGTGTCCCACAGGGTCGGACCTCTTTCCAATTGCGGAGGTGACCCCCGGTCCTGCCACGTAGCCTAGTTTAGCGTCGGACCTCTCCCAATCTCTCGGGGATGAGCTCTGAACGCGCCACGTGGTCTGCTGGCCGTGGAAGTTGCGTTTCGGTGTTCTCGGAGAGCTTTATTGGCCATCCTTTTGATACTTGTCTCTGTTCCTTCTTTTCTTAAAATGTTTTTCTTCTTCATATGCTGACACCCGAGATGAGGGTGTCACATCCAAATTGGCAGAATTATACATGTCAAGGATCGTGTGTTTCCATGGAGTGCCAAAGAAGATAGTGTCAGATCGAGGGACACAGTTCACCTCAAGGTTCTAGCAGAAGTTGCATGAAACCATGGGGACTCATCTGAATTTTAGTTGTGCTTATCTTCCCCAGACTGACGGACAGACGGAAAGAACCAATCAGATCCTTGAGGACATGTTGAGAGTGTGTGCGCTCAAGAACAATAGGAGTTGGGATAAGAATTTACCGTATGCGGAGTTCTCCTATAACAACAACTATCAGGCTAGTATGAAAATGTCACCCTTTGAGGCTTTGTATGGGAGAAAGTGCAGAACTCCACTATTTTGGAACCAAACCGGGGAAAGTAAAGTGTTTGGAACCGAGGTACTACAAGAAGCCGAGGCAAAAGTGAGGGAAATCCGCAGCAACCTGAGGATAGCACAGACCCGACAAAAGAGTTATGCCGATGTACGGAGAAGAGAGCTTATTTTCAATGTGGGAGACTATGTCTATATCAAGGTGTCCCCTATCCGAGGACTTCGTCGGTTCAAGGTGAAAGGGAAGTTATCACCTCGATACATTGGACACTTTCAAGTTCTGGAGAGGAAAGGTGAAATGGCATATCAACTAGAACTACCGGCTCGTCTATCAGATGTGCATGATGTATTCCATGTGTCACAACTTAAGAAATGTCTAAGGATGCCTGAAGAGATGTTACCCATGAATGAGGTTGACGTACGAGAGGATTTGTCTTATGCCGAGCAACCGGTCAAGATTTTGGAGACAATGGAACGCCTCACAAGAAAAAAAAGAATCCGGATGTGCAAGGTGCAGTGGAAGCATCACTCGGAAGAGGAAGCCACATGGGAGCGAGAAGACGAGCTTAAGGCACAGTTTCCGTAATTGTTTTCTTAGAACCACCAATCTTGATGACGAGATTTATTTTAAGGGGGGTAGAGCTGTAACACCCCAAAATTCTGTTAAGAGGGGAATTTAAAAATTTTTGGACGTACTGCATGTGGTGCAGAAATTCAAATCCAAATTGGAATTTAAATTCAAATCAAAACAGAAAAGAAATGGAAAAGGAAAAAGAAAAAGAAAACCCCCCGGCCAGTGGGCCGAAACCCACCAGCCGGCCCACCATACCCCCCCCCCCCCCCGCGCCAGCCCACAGCAGCGCCCCTCTCCCTCTCACTGACACGCGGGGCCCGCGTGTCATCCCCCACCTCTCGCTCGCGCCAACTACCCGGACTCCTCCGCGCGCCCGAATCCAAACTACCCCGGAAACCCGCGTCCCCCAACCGAATTCTCGTACCGGACAACTCCGGCTCGATCCCAACAGACACGCCGCCCTCCCCCGTCTATATAAACGCCGACATCGCCCTGTTTTTCCCCCCGATCGGCTGTTTTTCCTCTCGGTGAGAACCAGAGCTTCTCCGGCCGTTTTCTCTCGATCTTTGCTCGGGTTTTCTGATCTAACACGTCGATCGTGTCCCACCGCCTCCGGGGAGTCACGCAGGTGCAGAAAACTTGGTGGTTTGCGCTCTAGGCACAGCTCTGACGAGCACCGCAGCGGTTCCACCTCGGACCTCGACGCCGACCGCCTTCCAGGGTCTCCGAGCTCAAGAAAAACCCCGAGGTGAGATCCCCGACCTTCCCTCTACCGTTCTATGCCATGAAATCCCGGTTTTAGGAGGTATAGACAAAGACCCGAAGTTTTCCGGCGAGATCGCCGCCTCCCGCCACCGCGCGCCGCCGGGCAGCGCCGCCCGCGCACGGTCAGGGCGACGTGGCGCTTGTGCGCCGTCTATTTTAAAGCGCACGGTAGAATTAAAACCCGCGCGTACCGATTCGGCAATCTAATCTGAGCCGTCTGTTTTAAATCAGACGGTCCACATCAGCCCCGCATTATAAAGGTCGGGATTCTTACGCGCTACCCCCTGGGCTCGGAAAACACGAGCTAGCCCCGGAAACTTCTGATCTAGCCCCTGGAACTTTAGAAATTCGTGTAAATTCATTTAAAAATCAGTTTTAGCCCCTGGACTTAATAAAAATTAGGAAAACCCCTCTGTTATGTGTAGTTATACCACTGGAAATTTATGAAATAATAAATTAGACCCTGTAGTAGGGTGAATTTACCTTTTTGACCCTATATGATATTAAATTCAGAAAATTGAATATGGGATTTGGATTTAAATTTAAAAGGTGAGGCAAACACATTGCAAATTCAAGTTTAAACTTTCCTGGCACTTGGAAAACTTTAGAATGAACTAAAAATAAATTTTAGGCTGAAATAAAATCTGCTTAAGTGTAGTTCATATTTATTAGATCTAGAAACACATTTTTAGGCTAGGAAATAATTCTGAAAACTGATAAAATAAATTTAAATCAGTTCACATCGAAGGAGAAGTTCAAAAGTGTATTATTTATATTTTAGATAAGAACCTATTCTGTTGTCACACCCGGTTTTTCCGAAGAACAACCAAGTGAATATCACATGTATGCCAGGATCATTTTCTCATACATGTGATGACAAATAGTGAAGCATCATTTATTACAAGCCAGGTGTCGAATATAAGTAAGTCTTACATAGTAAATGTCTCGATGGACAATAATAAGTTCATCACAAGTAAATAAACTAGCAGCGAAATATTATTCTTTAGGGCTCCATCACAGGCGTTGCCCGGGGGTCTTCATGAACCTAAAAACCTTCCTCGGGTCCAAAATCTTGGTCATTATACACCACCTCATTATCTTGACCTGAGCAGCAATATAAACCAACAAATATGCATGGTTGAGTACCAATGGTACTCAGCAAGTGTGGGAAAATTATATCATGCATGGCTAGAACAAGGAGAGGTTGAACTCATGGTTAAAGCACTACGCAATTAATACCTATCACCTTAGCTTATTAAGCACCTACATTACTACACAGGTGAAATGGTCCCAATCTCCCATCCCATCATCATAATCCAATAACCATAACATCATTTCCAATGTTAAGCTCCCCGCTTAACTTCCAAAACCATCAATCCTCTAATCATGAATAAGTCCAGGCCGCTCTTAACCGTGAGCACGGCTGTCAAGACAGTTTTGACTCTGCAGAGTTTGTACCACTGTACCCACATGTAGTGATTTCATCCCCCGTTGCCGGGTGGACTAAAAGAACCTCCATTATGCCAGTGGCTACGAACCACATTCACACTTCCCAGGTGTGTAGCCAGGAGATCACCACGAAGCCTTTACAAAGGGATTCCCGACGAGCGTGGGCCCACTGAGGTTTCACCCCTAACAGCATACAAGAGGCTCCAACCCCGCTGCAGTGGCCCCCTCTTGAGCCTTGCGGTTCATATGGTAGTCCAGCTGACACCTTCTCCCCGCACCATCCAACACACCCATACTACGCCGGGGATACACCTAATTAATTGGCCAAGCTGCCCCATCTCAGCATGTGGTTGGCACTGTAAAGCCGGGTTACATGCTCCATGAACCGGTCCTTAGGATCCAGGCAAGTACTAAACACAAACCCAAGTCTCGTGCACCCAGCACACAGCCAAAACATCCAACTTGCCTTGATCCCTACCTCTACATAACTCACAATATCTCATTTAAGAGTATGGTAAAATAAACTGATGATCTCATATCCCAAATGTCCCATTCTAAGCATGGCTAAGCATATGCATGTAAATAAATGACATGACAAAATAAATCCCAACCCAAGCTACAAGGAAATAAGGTAATGCAATTCTAGGGAAACATCCTAGCATGGGTTTCATCTTTCATTTGACAATGCAAATAATTCTACCTACACATCCTAGCATAGGTTCAAAGTGGTCAAGGACACTTGCCTCCCTCTTGCTGCTCTTGAAATGGGTAGTCCTGATCTTGGAAAGGAATAACTTGCTCTTGAACAGGTTCTACTTCATACCATCACACATAGCAAAAGAAAAACAACAATCATAAGACATAGTTCACAATTCTTACTTCATACAAACCACACATTCATATTTATAAAATTCATTCACCATTATATGTGTTGTGGTTACTTTGTGTGTTGATCTGTGGCTTACATACACTTTTATTTATATGTGTATGCTTCCTACTTTGGTGTTCATATTTATACTTATATACTATATATATATATGTATGTGTGTTTCAGTTTTAAATAAATTCCTTATATTAAACTACCAAGTATGTAAGAAAAGTATTTTTTCTTCTCCATATGTGCCTTCATAGTTTCTATCAACCCTAAACTGAACTCTTTGGATTTTAAAAACTCCATTTATCATTTACTAGTTGCTATATTTTCAGATTTATATTCCCATGCATAATTGTGTATTTTATTATGAAATTAGTAATACACATCATCTAAACAGTATAGGTTTTGGTCCTAAATAATTTAATAACATATTTTGACCTTGGCCTCTGATGTAAACTATTTCATAATTATTTTCCCTATTTTTCTATAACTATTCTTTACTTAAAAATGTGTCCCTAAACTAATAAATGTGAATAATATATGAAACAGATTCATATCAGCCCAAAAATATATTTTTATCTCACTCCAAAGTTTTCTAAGTACTGAGAAAGTTTTTAATTAATTTTGACAATTATGTTTGTCCCACTTTTTAATTTTTAAACACTAGTTACATATTCTATTTTCTAAATTAAATACTAAACAGAGCTAAAATAATGAACTCACCCCATTACAGGGTCTATAATATTATTTTCATAATTTTCAGGGGTCTAGCTACACTTATCAGAGGTGTTTTTCCTAATTTTTATTAAGTCCAGGGGCTAAAACTGATTTTTAAATGAATTTACATGATTTTCTGGAGTTCCAGGGGCTAGATCAGAAGTTTCCGGGGCTAGCTCTTATTTCCCGAGAACCCCAGGGGGTAGCACGTAAGAATTCCAGTCTTTATAACGCGGGGCTGACGTGGACCGTCCGATTTTAAACCGACGGCTGAGATTATAACATCGAACCGGTACGCAGGGTTTTAAAGTCTACCGTGCGATTTAAAATAAACGGCGCACAAGCGGCCACGTCGCTCTGATCGAGCGCGGGCGGCGCTGCCGGCGGCGCACGGCGGCGGGAAGCGGCGATCTCGCCGGAAAGTTTCGGATCCTCGAGAATTCTGCCTAGAACTGTGATCTTATGGCATAGATCGGTAGAGAGGAGGTCAGGGATCTCACCTCGGGGGTTTTCTTGAGCTCGGGGGTCCTGGAAAGTGATCGGCGGCGAGGTCCGAGGCAAAACCACGGCGAAGCTCGTCGGCGCTGTGTTTACACCGTAAGTCTCCGAGTTTTCTGCACCTGCAAAGCTCCCCGGAGGCGGTGGATCAAGACCAGCGAGTTAGATCAGAGTTTCCGAGCTTAGATCGGCCAGAATTCACCGGCGAAGTCTCGGTGCTCACCGGAGTAAAAATCGGCGATCGCGTGGGAAAAACCGATCGGGGCTGGGGTTTTTACAGCCGGGGGAGGGCGGTGGGTCGGTTGTGATCGAGTTTGATTCTTCTGGGACCGGAATTCGGGCTGAGGGACGCGGGATTCCGATAGGTTAAGATCGCACGCGCGGGAGAGTCCGGGGTTAGGGATGACAGGTGGGCCCCACCTGTCTGTGTGAGAGAGCGCGGGCGCGCGCGGCTGCGGGCTGGCACTTCATGCTGATTTCTTCCCACTTCCATTCAGGCACTTTGAGTGGTTGCAACAATCCCGCGGGTCTTTGATGTTCTGCTTTCACCAACTGACATGTGTCACATAGGGCAACATGTTCCGCGACATCTCGCTTCATGCCATACCAACAATACCTGCTCTTGAGGTCCTGGTACATCTTCGTACTCCCAGGATGAATGGAATAGTCAGAATCGTGAGCCTCCTTCAAAATTAATTCACGGATCTCCTTTACTTCTGGCACACAGATCCTTTTCCCGTGCCACACCGTTCCTTGGTCATCCTCTCTAAAACCAGGAGCTTTATTTTCCTTGATGAGCTGTCTGATCTCTTGTATCTTCTCATCATTCTTTTGGCCCTCGCGTATGTCTTGCTCGAGTGTGGAGTCCACTTCCATGGCGATGGCTTCACCACTATTTACTAGACATAGATTGAGCCTTATAACCTCGTCCTTCAATTCTGCAGGCATGTCCTTCAAGCTCAACTTATTGACCTGCACTTTCCGACTCAAAGCATCGGCCACGACGTTTGCTTTTCTGGGATGATAGTTGATGCCCACATCAAAGTCATTGATTAGCTCTAACCATCTCCTTTGTCTGAGCTTGAGATCTGGCTGTGTGAATATGTACTTCAAACTCTTATGATCCGTATATATCTCTGTCCTCTTCCCCATCAAATAATGCCGCCAAATTTTCAACGCGTGTACCACTGCAGCTAGTTCTAGGTCATGTGTAGGATAGTTCTTCTCGTGCTTCCGAAGCTGCCGGGATGCATATGCCACGGCATGTCCTTCTTGCATGAGAACACATCCCAACCCATTTCCAGAGGCATCGCAGTACACTGTGAAATTCTTCTGCATATCTGGCATAACCAACACTGGGGCTGTTGTCAGTCTCTTCTTTAGCTCTTGAAAGCTCGTCTCGCACTGTGGCGTCCAGGTGAATGTGATTCCCTTCTCCAACAGTTTAGTGAGAGGTCTCGAGATCTTGGAGAATCCCTCAATAAACCGTCGATAGTATCCAGCCAATCCAAAAAAGCTTCGAACTTCCCCGACATTTTCAGGGGACTTCCACTTCTGGATATCCTCGATTTTGGCGGGATCTACGGAGATTCCTCCCTCCGAGATTATATGTCCTAAAAAGGGAACTCTCTTCAGCCAAAACTCACACTTGCTCAACTTGGCATATAGTTGGTGTTCTCTGAGCCTCTGTAACACCAACCTTAGATGTTTCTCATGTTCTTCTTCATCTTTGGAGAAGACGAGAATATCATCTATGAAAACCACCACAAATTTGTCCAGATATTCCATGAATACCTTGTTCATGAGGTACATGAAATATGCCGGGGCATTGGTTAGCTCGAAAGGCATGACAGTGTATTCATACAGTCCGTACCGAGATACGAAAGCTGTCTTGGGAATATCAGATTGCCTTATCTTGAGTTGGTGGTATCCCGACCTGAGATCAATTTTCGAGAACACACAAGCTCCCCTCAACTGATCAAACAAGTCTTCAATGCGGGGTAATGGGTACTTGTTCTTGATGGTTACCTCATTCAAGGCACGGTAATCCACGCATAACCTTTGGGTTACGTCTTTCTTGGGCACAAATATCACCGGAGCTCCCCATGGTGAGGAACTAGGGCGAATATACCCCTTCTCCGTCAATTCTCTCAAATGGTCCTTGAGCTCTTCTAGCTGCTTGGAGTCCATTCGATAAGGTCTCTTGTATATCGGGGCTGTTCCCGGTACTAGCTCAATCGCGAATTCCACGTCCCGGTCGGGAGGCATACCTGGCAACTCCTCCGGAAAAACATCTGGATATTCCCTGATAGTCCTGATTTCCTCAACTTTCACCTCCACTTGATTTAATTTAATGTCCCTCCTTGGCTCGTGTATCGTTATGAACTTTACTCTGGTGCCAATGGGGTGAGTTAGTTCCACCGTTCTGGTCGAACAATGGATGATTCCTTTATGTTTGGTCAACCAATCCATACCCAAAATAATATCTATCCCTTGTGAATCTATCACTATGAGGTTAGCAGTAAATACTACCCCATTAATGTCTAGGTTCACTTTGGGACACACTTGTCTTGTCCTTATTTCTCCACCTGGAGAGTTTACGGCTAGCATATGGTTCATTTGTGTGGTTGCTAGGTCATGCTTCTTAACAAACCCTTGAGCAATGAACGAGTGGGTAGCACCAGAATCAAACAGCAGAGTTGCAAGATGTAAATTGGCAGGAAACTTACCAACTACCACGTCGGGGCCTCTTGTGCTTCCTCCATAGTGACGTGGTTCACCCGTCCTCTCATTACATTCTGTTGCTGTGGCTGCGGGGGCTTCTTCTTTGGACACTTATGGGCGTAGTGCCCCACTTCTCCGCAACTAAAACATTGCACCCCAATCTTAGATGCCTGGCCTTTTTTGTCTTGGGGTTGGTTTGGGGGTCCTTGCACTGCTGGTCGAGGTGGATATGCGGGGCGAGGCTGCTGCACAAACTGACGTTGCGGCTGCACTGGTGCTGCGGGAGGCCTGTAGTTTGGGTTGTACCCTCTTGGTGCTGAATAGGGTACCGCAGCACGGCTCGTCTGCCCCGTAGGTTGCTGCATCATTCGTGGGCGGGTGTTGCTCCCTGAGGCTTGATGCGACCACCCAGCCTTTCTTTTATTCTCATTTTCCAGGGCCTTTAGCTTCCTTTCCACCACAAATGCTCTGTCCACCATCTTTTGAAAGCTTTCATACTCATTTGAGGACATTGCACACTGCATCTCTGAGGTAAGTCCTTCCACGAAACAATCTTGTTTCTGCTCATCAGTCTCTATGTCTCGTGGAGCATAACGGGATAGTTGAGTAAATTTAGTGAGGTATTCCCTCACCGTCATGATTCCCTGCTGCAGTCCCAAAAACTCCTTCCTCTTGTTTTTGAGTTCACCTCTTGGGATGTAATGGTTGCGGAAGCTACGCTTGAACTCTTCCCAAGTGATGCTCTCAGGGTCATGATGGGCGGCCACGTAGGCGGTCCACCAATCAGCAGCAGGTCCATGCAATTGATGAGAGGCAAACAGCACCCTCTCATACCCTTGGCACTGTATGATCCTCATCTTACTTTCAATGGTCTTCAGCCAATCATCTGCCTCCAGAGGTTCAGCGGCACTTGCAAACTTTGGAGGTTGAGTTCCTAGAAACTCACTCAACCTTGGTTGGCGTGGTGCAGCTTGTGAAGGTGGAACTTGATGCAAGTTGGCCACCACTTGAGTCAAGTTCTGGATGAGCTGATTTTGATTCTCCAGCATTTGGTGGAGAGGATCAACTTCTTCACGGTGACCACCCCTGTCCTGGCCTTCAGAAAGATGAGGGTTGCACGCCTCATCGTTGTTATTGGCGGGGTTGGCAGCACGTCCTTTTCCTGTTCCGGCCATCTGGCAGAATCAACCAATGTTAATTTGAAAGCATTTAGTATCATCTTACTACTTTCACTTGTTTGTACTTTGAGGTGTTGAGGCTTTGTTAAAATTTTACGAGGGTTTATATCTCACACCAAATAAATGCACTATTATTTCCTGTGGGTTCACACACCAAAGCAAAACAATCTGAAGACGAGGCTGTGGACAATTGCTCATGGCTTCCACAACTCACGTCCCACACCAAGCATTATCACACCATTAACTACGTAACGACTCGACTACTCGACCTCTTGCTAGCTAAGGGAAAGACTCTACACTACTCGTCCTCTTGAGCTGGCTCCTCGGGATCTTCCTCCTCATTTCGGCTACCTTCTGACTCGGCTTTGGGTGGGGAGGCTGCTGGTGGAGAAGTGCGACGACGCCTGATCGCTCGGCGATCCGGGGAGTCAGGAGTCCATGTATCATTCACGGTGACACACAGTTCATTCCCATCTCCTCTTTCTCTCGCCTTTAAGCAAGCTCGCAGCAACGCCTCCGTTTCCTTCAGGGTGTCTCGGACATCCTGAAGCTCTTGTTGACACTCCTGCAGTCGAGTGCTGAGCATAGCAGCATCCTCCAAGCACAAGTCCATGTGCTCATGGGAAGTCCCTTGCTGCACCGGTGGGTACTTGTACTCCGTGGTACCACTCTCACGTTGGAGGACATACATGTACTCAGTTTTGTCCAAGTGGCGACGATAGATGTTACTCTGGCAGGTGATGACCTCCTAGGTGACATCTTTCTCTGCGTCAACTTGTGTTGCTCGACAAGCTGGAGAGTGGTGAATCTTAAGCTGCTGATTCTCGTGTATAATCCTCATCTCCGAACTCCATTCTTCCCTCTTCTCACGGATGGTCCTGGTGGAGTTATAGTGGATGATTAGCTTGCCCGTATTGCCGGCGGCTTCGAGCATACGTCGAAGACGGCGCAACAAGTCTCCTACTGCCAATCCATAGGAAAGGTACGTCACTGGACGACTCTCCTCTCTTTCGGCAAGGGCAACTACGGGAACTCTCCCTCCTGTGGACTTGCGAGCGGTGCGAATCATGCGAACCATCTAAAACAAAAAGAATTTAAAATTAGGTTAGATAAATTCTCAAACAAAAATCTTATTTTGAATGAAAGTTGGGGTAAGATGAAGAAAATGACTCCTTTAATAACACTTTTCCACCCACACCTTGGAAAATAGTTTTTAAGAAAATAGGGCCCTTAAATACGTCCATTTCTACCTAGGTCCACGTTCCTACGGGCAACCTTGGCTCTGATACCACCTCTGTCACACCCGGTTTTTCCGAAGAACAACCAAGTGAATATCACATGTATGCCAGGATCATTTTCTCATACATGTGATGACAAATAGTGAAGCATCATTTATTACAAGCCAGGTGTCGAATATAAGTAAGTCTTACATAGTAAATGACTCGATGGACAATAATAAGTTCATCACAAGTAAATAAACTAGCAGCGGAATATTATTCTTTAGTGCTCCATCACAGGCGTTGCCCGGGGGTCTTCATGAACCTAAAAACCTTCCTCGGGTCCAAAATCTTGATCATTATACACCACCTCATTATCTTGACCTGAGTAGCAATATAAACCAACAAATATGCAAGGTTGAGTACCAATGGTACTCAGCAAGTGTGGGAAAATTATATCATGCATGGCTAGAACAAGGAGAGGTTGAACTCATGGTTAAAGCACTACGCAATTAATACCTATCACCTTAGCTTATTAAGCACCTACATTACTACACAGGTGAAATGGTCCCAATCTCCCATCCCATCATCATAATCCAATAACCATAACATCATTTCCAATGCAGGGAGCTTGACATTGGTTATGATGATTATAGTTTTTGGATTTTGATGATGGGTTGGGAGATCTGGACCATTTCGCCTGTGTAGTAATGTAGGTGCTTAATAAGCTAAGGTGATAGGTATTAATTGCGTAGTGCTTTAACCATGAGTTCAACCTCTCCTTGTTCTAGCCATGCATGACAAAACTTTCCCACATTTGCTGAGTACCAACGGTACTCAACCTTGCATATTTGTTGGTTTAAATTGCTGCCCAGGTCAAGGGGATGATGTGGTGTTCAATGAACAAGACTTCGGACCCGAAGAAGGATTCTAGGTTCATGGAGTCCCCCGGGCAACGCCTGTGACGGAGCCCCGCAAGATTTATATTCCGCTGCTGTTTTATTTACATATTATGAACTTATTATCGTCCATCGAGACGTATGCTATGTAAGACTTATTTATATTCAACACCTGGCTTATAATAAATGATGCTTCACTATTTGTCATCACATGTATGAGAAAATGATCCTGGCATACATGTGATATTCACTCGGTTGTTCTTCGGAGAAACCGGGTGTGACAGGAAGCTCCACGTGTCCACCGGGCCTGGTCTCTCCCTTTCCGCAGAGACGAGCTCCGTTTGTGCCACGTGTCAAACGAGCGAGACCTCCCTTCTCCTTCGGAGGTGAACTCCACATGCGCCACGTATCCTGGCGGTCGGGATCTCCTCTCTACTCAGAGGTGGCACCGCGCACGCCACGTGTCAGTGCCGGACTTTCCTCTCTCTGGAGGTGGCTCCAGCGCCAGACTTCCTTTATTCTCAGAGACGAGCTCCGAGGTTAAAACGTGTCCAACAGCGACGGACCTCCTGGAGATAAGCTCCGGTGGCGATATATGTTCAATAGAACCGGACCTCTCAGAGGTGAGCTCCAAGATCGACACGTATCCCGCGTGACTGGTCCTGTGATTCCCGCGGTGACTAGCTCCGAAGGTGACATGTGTCCTGCGGAAATGCCTTTGCTTCTTCCGCAGAGGCTAGCTCCGGGGGCAACACGTGTCCACACAGGGTCGGACCTCTCCTCCTTTGTGGAGATGAGCCCCGAGCCTGCCACATAGCCAGTTTAGCGGCGGACCTCTCCCCACTTCGCAGGGATGAGCTCCGAATACGCCACGTGGTCAGCGAGCCGTGGAAGTTGTCTTCGGCGCTCTCTGTGATCTGGATTCGGCTCTTATTGGCTATCCTTTTGATATTTTTCTCCGTTCCTACTTTCCTTAAAATGTTTTCTCTTCATAAAACATGAATATATGCTGAGACCAGAAATGAGGGTGTCACATCGGGTTCCTCCTCAACCTTAGCGACTACATGAGGTAATATGTATATGTATCAATTTAAATGCATTTGAATTGAATTTAAACTTGTGAAGTTTATAAGTTTTACTAGACAGACCCACTGACTCTGAAATTTGTACTGTGGTTTGGTTACAACCTAAACAGAGACCTGGCCAAGTTTTATTTGCAGCAAAGCTCATTTGAGTTCTCCACAAATAATTATGTACTTGACCTTAATTGGAGCTCCTAGGGTGTTCTAGGTATTGTCATGTTGCAATCCATGACTTTCTGAAAACTAGATTTTCAGAGGGAATGAGTTGGTTTCACTTAGTTTGAATATTCCTAGCTAAAGATATGAGCTAAACAATTTTAGAGAAATTCTGAAAATGTTTCTGGACATTTTCTATTTCCTCTGGAACAGTTTTATTAATCACACCATTAGGTTGATAAAATGAGCTCAAATGGATCTGAAATTTTGGTGGTAGCTCAGGGATATTTTGGTTAATATTGCAGCAAAATTTCAGGAATATCCTCCAAAGGGTTCTCCAGTTAAAATTCTAAACAGTTTAAAATTTGAAGAATTAATTCTGGAGAAATATGGATTTTTCATAGAGTGAAACTTGATTTTCTGGAAAGTACTCAGAGAGCTGAATCCAACAAAATTTGGTTCACTCGATTTGGAGTTTTCTAGCCAAAGTTATGTGTGTTTGAAGTTTGAACTAAATATGAAAATCAGGAAAAAGTTTAAATCGCTGCACATGGGACCGGGGCTACATGTCAACATCTCAACGGTCGACACACGGGGCTACGGAATCTTTCACGCGCAGCCCCACCCGATCCGGTGCCACAGCAAATCCTGGTTTTAAAATATCGGCTGCTGACACGTGGGACCGGGGGCTTCGTCTATCTCCGGCCTCTCGCGCTCGGCCGCCGCGGCCCCTCGCCGGAGAGCTCAACGGTGGCTTCTGCCGTGCGCCAAACTCTATGATTTTGGCTGCCTCTGCCTAAATCCATCCGGGGAACACAATGCTGAGCTCAGCTCGCAATGAAAATCACCGGCACACCGACAGCGACGAGTGGCGGCTTCGGAAAAACTTCGGTCGTGTCGGCTGGCCTTCCTAGCACCCCAACTGATCGAGCAAAAGGCCGGAGAGCATCAGGGAATCCTAGGGAAGCTCGGCATGGGATCGAAGCAGCTCGGGAGAGGTCCTAAGTAGGCTCTCACCATGCGCCCGATGCTTCCCACATAAGCCGCCGTTGGCAAGCACGGAAATACGCCATGTACAGGGGTTCTCATGCTAGGTGTTGTGAAGCTGTAACACCCTCAATTTCATATTAATGCATGCATTCATATTTCATGTAGAGAAAACATTTTAAACAAAGTATAAATAGAGTAAGAATAAAAAATATAGTCAAAAGAGCCAATTCTAGTTCACCGAGAGCGCCGAAGACACTTCCCGCGGCCCGCTAGCCACGTGGCGCCTTCGGAGCTCATCCCTGCCAAAGGGGTGATGTCCCGCGCTAATTAGGCTACGTGGCAGGCTCGGAGCTTGCCTCTGTGGAAGGGGCGAGGTCCGACCCCGTGGGACACGTGTTGTCTCCGGAGCTAGCCCTTGCGAAGAAGCAAGGTCCAGTTCCGCAGGACACGTGTTGCCTTCGGAGCTAATCGCTGCAGGAAAGCGATGCCTAGAACCGCGGGACACATGTCGCTCTCGGAGCTCACCTCTGAGAGGTCCGGCCCGCTAGACACGTGTCACCCTCAAAGCTCGCCTCCGAGAGGTCCAACACTACTGGATACGTTTAATCCTCGGAGCCTACCTCCGAGGAGAAGGTCCCGATGGACAAGTGTCATCCTCGGAGCTCACCCCCGAGGAGAAGGTCCTACTGGACACGTGTCATCTTCGGAGCTCGCCATTGGGAGGTCCGACACTGATGGACACGTGTCGACTTCGGAGCTCATCTCTTAACAGAAAGGAAGTCCGGCGCTGCTAGGACACGTGGCACTCCCAGAGCCCACCTCCGAAGATAGGGGAGGTCCGGCATTGACACTTGGCGCTCACGGAGCTCACCTCCGAAGAGAGGGGAGGTCCGGCACTGACACGTGGCGTTCGTGGAGCTCGTCTCTGGAAAGAGGGGAGGTCCCGACCCACCAGACACGTGGCGCACACGGAGCTCGCCTCTAAGGGAGAGGGAGGTCCCGCCCGCCAGACGCGTGGCGCCCGTAGAGCTCGCCTCTGAGAAAGAGGGAGGTCCCGCCCGTCTGATACGTGGTGCAACCGGAGCTTGGTACTGAGGAAAAGGGAAACCCAGGCCCCCGCTGGACATGTGGAGCTTCCGGAGCTTATCCCTGCGGAAGGACGAGTTCTTAAGCGGTTTCCCATATACGAGAGCCCCGGTACTGAGGAAATCGACACGATTTCTTCTACGATTGATATCGCACCAAATCTATTGAAGATAAGTTTTAAGATCCAAATACAAATCAAATAGGACTCTTATTTGAAATCTAATCGGAATAGGACTCTTCTTTTTCCGGCTATAAATAGAACCCGAAACAACCCCTTGATCGTAACATCCTTTCCAAGGCAAAAACTTAGAGGCCCTAGCCCCAACTCGCCGAGCTAAACCCCTACGCTGGAGTTCAGACCGCCGACGAGCCGTCACAACTGCCGGAGGAGAGCCGACTATCTGTTTTTGCTGCCATTGCTAGAGGAAGGACCCGTAGGAAGTAAGGTAGGTCTCCATTACCACCTTACGACGTTGTCGTGGTTTTCTTCGCATCTGTTTTTCTTCAATCCCTTGGAACAGAAGCTTTTTCATGTGGACAGATCACGTGTTGATCTAGATCATGAGACGAGATCATCTCCACGTCCGCATTTGATCCCTATACCTCTGTTCATCATAAAACCCCATGCAAAGCCATTAAAACATGCAAGAACACGTACAAACTGATCTAATAAAAACAGCACCATAGGATTAGCATGCATATGCACCATTGCATCTTGAGTAAGGATTGTGCATGATGTTCTGTTTGCTGTAAATCTTGTATGTGCATGATCGAAAGTAGAAGGACAAGCTCAGGGAGCTATCTACAAAGGAATTCAGAACCAAGATTTCGAGATCCAAGAGCAACAGAAACCACACGAACAAGGCATGTGCCCCTTGACCATATTGATCCCATGTTTTGCAAATTGTTTTGTTTGCGAAAACTGTGTATACTGAGTCAACTTGATGGGAAACCCTTATCGTAAGAGTTTACTAGTTTTGTTAACCACCCTTGTCGCCAGGGAAGTTTATGAGTCGGGTATAGTCGATTTTTACTTTTCTGCTTCCCTAATCTACGGGGTATGGTAAGCGATAGAATTTGTCTAGCTAACTGCACTCGTATGAATAATGTTAATGAGAAACTGATGTTGATAATGAACATGAATTGGGGGAGATCTGGGCAAGCTTTGTTCGTGGAAGTGGTAGAACGAGATGGTGGTTTACTTACCGTAGATCTAAGGACCGGTTCATGCCAGCACATGTCAGGAAGACAGTGCCACCACAAGGCCAAATATTGGTGCGGCTTAGCTGACTAATTAGGTAAGTTTCTAGATTGTTATGGATCGTGGAAGGCGCAGGCAATGGGAGTCGAGTGAGGACTGCCCTAGGAACTGCATCGCACAAGAGGGGGCCCGTGGGTGGGAGAATGGTGATTCTATCCTGCTGGTGAATCCTTAGTGAGTCCATACATCTAGTAACCCCTTTGTGAAGGCTATTTCGTGATCTCTTGGCCATACACCGACGGTTGTGTACTGGTATAATGGAGGTTCTGCTGTCGCCAACGAGTGACGAAATCACAAACTTGTGGGTAAAGTGGTGCAAACTCTGCAGGGTCTAACACTATCATGATAGCCGAGCTTACGGTCACAAGCGCCTGGCCAACTCACATGATTAGATGGGATGGTTTTTGGGATGGTATTCTGTTTGGTTATGGTTCGGTCGTTGAGATTTGGTTTCGGGACTGTTAAGTCTTGGTGATGAGATTGGTTTCATGACCGTTGAGTCGTGATAATGAGCTTTGGTCTCGGTTATGAGATGGAAATTGATTATGAGATGAGATGGTAGTGAGTACGAGATGGTATTCATGAGCATAAGAAAGAGTTGAGAAAGATTAATGTTCGTATGAGATATGAAAAGTGGTGAATCATGAAAGAGGTATGTTGATGTTTTAAATTGGTTACATGTTGGGATTAACTTCACTTAAAGCTAGTTGCTGTTTTTACCATGTTTTGTGAAATAAACTTTGCTTTCTGCAATGATCCTTTTTATACCTACCTTGCTGTAAGCTACATGTCATACTTCCTGCATTTGCTGAGTACGACATGTACTCACCCTTGCATTATCATACATCATCAGCAACAGGGGAGGAGTACTTCAAAGAGCATGAGGAGTACTAGGCATGTGATCTACCGTCAACTTGCATGTGGAGTAGGATATGGAGCCACTGCTGCTGTTTAGTTTGCTTCGGAAATAGTTAGAAGACTTCCTCTGCTAAAATAAGACTTCCGCTGCTAGAATGAGTTTGAGACTCATGAGACATTGTAATAAAACCCTATTATTCATGGTATTATTCTGAATTCAGTTTGTGGATTACATGTATATTCATGGTATTATGCTAAAATATGCATCAGCTCAGTTCCGAGTTCTTCAGAACAGGGGCGCCACAGATTGGTATCAGAGCCACGGTTGACCGTAGGTTGCTAGCCTAGGTAAAGGTCACAGATTAGCATTAGAGCCACGTTGACCATAGGGCATAAACCTAGTAACAGATTTGTATTAGAAGCCACGCTGAACATAGGACGCAACCCTAGGAAAAAGTTACAGATTGGTATCAGCTTGGAACGCATAGATTTGCATTAGAGCCACATTGACCACATGGTGCAAGCCTAGGCAGAAGTCACAGATTGGTATCACCCCAAAACCACATAGGACCCCCCATTGAATATGCTTTAATAGGAGTTGTGTGTGAACTTTTGTGATGATTGTTTGTGCTTGTGTACTTAGTGTGAGTTGTGGGACATTTTCAGTGTTGTCCATATCCACACATAGTAGAGAGATGTGAAATTCTTCGACATGTGTTCACATCCTCATAAGGTTGATATATAGTTCATACCCTTGATGCATATAGTCGGGGAAATCACTCTATACTTCTAACTCCTATTCTATCCAACTCTCTCTAACAGATTGTGAGGGAAAACGCCGGCCGTCAAAGGAGGAACGTCCATGGCTTTCACACCCGGTTTCTACAGAGAAAAACCGAGTGAATATCACATGTATGCCAGGATCATTCTCTCGTACATGTGACGACAAATAGTGAAGCATCATTTATTACAAGCCAGGTGTTCGAATATAAATAAGTCTTACATAACATACGTCTCGATGGACAATAATAAGTTCATAACATGTAAATAAAACAGCAGCGGAATGTAAATCTTGTGGGCTCCGTCACAGGCGTTGCCCGGGGAACTCCGTGAACCTAGAATCCTTCCTCGGGACCAAAGTCTTGGTCATTAAACACCACATCATTCTCTTGACCTGAGCAGCAATATAAACCAACAGAAAAGCAAGTTTGTGCACCGTGGGTACTCAGCAAGTGTGGGAAAGTTATGTCATGCATGGCTAGAGCAAGGAGAGGTTGACCCATGGTTAAAGCACTACGCAATTGATACCTATCACCTTAGCTTATTAAGCACCTACATTACTACACAGGTGAAATGGTCCCAATCTCCCAACCCATCATCAAAATCAAGTAACCATAACATCATTTCCAATGTTAAGCTCCCCGCTTAACATCCTCAACTTCCAAATTCATCATCCTCTAATCATGAATAAGTCCAAGCCGCTCTTGACTGTGAGCACGGCTGTCATGACAGTTTTGACTCTGCAGAGTTGGCACCACTGTACCCACATGTAGTGATTTCATCCCCAGTTGCCGGGTGGACTAAAAGAACCTCCATTATGCCAGTGGCCGCGAACCACATTCACACTTCCCAGGTGTGTAGCCAGGAGATCACTACGTGGCATTTACAAAGGGATTCCAGACGAGCGTGGGCCCACTAAGGTTTCACCCCTAAAAGCATACAAGAGGCTCCAACCCCGCTGCAGTGGCTCCCTCTTGAGCCTTGCGGTTCATATGGTAGTCCAGCTGACACCTATTCCCCGCACCATCCAACACACCCATACTACGCCGGGGATACACCTAATTAATTAGCGAAGCTGCCCCATCTCAGCATGTGGTTGGCACGGTAAAGCCAGGTTACATGCTCCATGAACCGGTCCTTAGGATCCAGGCAAGTACTAAACACAAACCCGAGTCTCGTGGACCCAGCACCAAACAAATCATCCCACTTTACTCGATCCCTACCTCTACATAACTCATAATATCTCATTCAAGAGTAAGGTAAATAAATTGATGATCCCATATCCCAATTATCCCATTCTAAGCATGGCTAAGCATAAGCATATAAATACATGACATGATAAAATAGATCCCAACCCAAGCTATAAGGAAACAAGGTAATGCAATTCTAGGGAAACTTACTAGCATGGGTTTCATATTTCAATTGACAATGCAAATAAATTCTATCTACACATCCTAGTATAGGATGCAAGTGGTCAAGGACACTTGCTTTCTTCCTGCTGCTCTGGGAATGGAAAGTCTTGGTCTTCGAAGGGGAGAACTTGCTCTGGGGCAGGTTCTACTCATGCCAATACACGTAGGAAAAGAAAACAACAATCCATAAGACATAGTTCACACTTTCACTTCATGCAAACCTCACATACATACCTATGAAAGTCATTCACATTTCTAAGTGTTGTGGTTACTCTTCATGTGTTGATTTTTGGCCTACATTCACTTTTAAACATATGTATATGATTTCTAGCTTTTGTATTCAGATTTGTGTTTGCACACTATATATGAATTTCCAATTTGAACAAATACTTTATATTTAATTAATACACTTCTTAGCTACCAAGTTTGCATGAAAGGTAATTTCCTACTCCAAATAGGTTTTCAGATCTTCTACCAAATCCTAAACTGAAGTTTTTGGATTTGGAGACTTCATTTATCATTTTCTAATTATGCATACCTATTTTCCTATATTTTTCAGATTTATTTTCTATGCCTAAAAGTGAGTTTTAATATTAAATAGTAGGACATATCATCTAAACAGAATAGGTTCTAAAATATTAAATAATATATTTTTGAACTTCTCCCCTGATGTGAACTAATTTAAATTTATTTTATCAGTTTTCAGAATTATTTCCTAGCTTAAAATGTGTTTGTAGAACTAATAAATATGAACAACACTTAGGCAGATTTCATTTCAGCCTAAAATCTATTTTTAACTCATTCTAGAGTTTTCCAAGTGCTAGGAGAGTTTAAATTTGAATTTGCACATGTGTTTGCCTTACCTTTTTCATTTAAATCCTAGTCACATATTCAAATGTCTGAATTTAATATCATCTAGGGTCAAAAAGGTAAATCCACCCTACTGCAGGGTCTAATTTACTATTTCATAAAGTTCCAGGGGTCTAACTACACATAACAGAGGGGTTTTCCTAATTTTTATTAAGTCCAGGGGCTAAAACTGATTTTTAAATGAATTTACACGAATTTCTGAAGTTCCAGGGGCTAGATCAGAAGTTTCCGGGGCTAGCTCGTGTTTTCCGAGATCCCCAGGGGGTAGCGCATAAGAATCCTGGCCTTTATAATGCGGGGCTGATGTGGACCGTCCGATTTAAAACAGACGGCTCAGATTAGATCGCCGAACCGGTACGCGTGGGTTAATTTCTACCGTGCGATTTAAAATAGACGGCCCTCAAGGGGCCACGTCGCCCTGGCCGTGTGCGGGTGGCGCTGCCCGGCGACGCGCGGCGGCGGGAGGCGGCGATCTCGGCAGAGATCTTTGGTTTTCGTCTATACTTCGTAAAACTTGGATTTCTTGGCATAGAACGGTAGGGGGGAGGTCGGGGATCTCACCTCGGGGTTTTTCTTGAGCTCGGAGGCCCTGGAAGGTGGTCGGCGGTGAGGTCCGAGATGAAAACACGGCGGTGCTCGCCGGAGCTGCGTATAGAGTGCAAAACACCGTGTTTTCTTCACCTGCGTGATGCCCCGGAGGCGGTGGAACATGATCAGCGCGTTAGATCAGAAAATCCGAGCAAGTATCGAAAGAAAACAGTGATCGAAGCTACGGTTTTCACCGGAGAGAAGAACGGCCGATCGAGGGGGGGGAACAGGGCGATTGTCGGCGTTTAAATAGGCGAGGGAGGGCGGCGGTCTGTTGAGATCGAGTTGGGGGCGTCCGGGACCAGAAATCGGGGCCGGGAGCGTGGGTTCCGTGGTTTGTTTTGATCGGGCGCGAGAGAAGAGTCCGGGGTCGGGCGGGCGTGTGGCGGACAGGAATCCGCTCATCCAGGATCGCAGAGAGTGGTGCCGCACTGTCACACCCGGTTTGTCCCAAAGAACAACCGAGTGAATATCACATGTATGCCAGGATCATTTTCTCATACATGTGATGACAAATAGTGAAGCATCATTTATTACAAACCAGGTGTCGAATGTAAATATGTCTTACAACGCACGCGTCTCGATGGACGATTGTAACACCCCAAAACCTGTTAAGAGGGGAAATTAAAATTTTTTGGACGTATTGCATGTGGTGCAGAAATTCAAATTCAAATTCAACTGAAAACAGAAAAGAAAAAGAAAAAGAAAAATAAAAAATCAAAACCCCGGCCAGTGGGCCGAAACCCACCAGCCGGCCCACCATACACCCGCGCCAGCCCGCAGCCGCGTGCCCCTTTTCCCTCTCGCTGACATGCGGGGCCCGCCGTCGTCTTCCTCCTCGCGCGCGCGCTCGGCCGATCCCGGGACTCCTCTCTCTCCCGAATCAAAACTACCTCCGGAAACCCGCGACCCCAGCCGAATTCTGGTCCCGGACAACTCAAACTCGATCACAACAGACACGCCGCCCTCCCCCGTCTATATAAACGCTGGCATCGCCCCGTTTTCCCCACCCAATCAGCTGTTTTCCCACCCGGTGAGAACCGAAGCTCCAATCACCGATTTCTCTCGATCTCTGCTCGGGTTTTGTGATCTAACGCGCCGATCGTGTTCCACCGCCTCCGGGGAATCACGCAGGTGCAGAAAACTTGGTGGTTTGCGCTCTAGGCACAGCTCCGACGAGCACCGCAGCGGTTCCACCTCGGACCTCGACGCCGACCGCCTTCCAGGACCTCTGAGCTCAAGAAAAACCCCGAGGTGAGATCCCCGACCTCCCCTCCACCGATCTATGCCATGAAATCCCAGTTTTAGGAGGTATAGACGAAGATCCAAAGTTCTCCGGCGAGATCGCCGCCTCCCGCCGCCGCACGCCGATGGGCAGCGCCGCCCGCGCACGGTCAGAGCGACGTGGCCGCTTATGCACCGTATATTTTAAATCGCACGGTAGAATTAAAACCCGCGTGTACCGGTTCGGCGATCTAATCTGAGCCGTCTATTTTAAATCGGATGGTCCACATCAGCCCCGCATTATAAAGGCCGGGATTCTTACGCGCTACCCCCTGGGGATCTCGGAAAATACGAGCTAGCCCCGGAAACTTCTGATCCAGCACCTGGAACTTCAGAAATTCATGTAAATTCATTTAAAAATCAGTTTTAGCCCCTCGACTAAATAAAAATTAGGAAAACCCCTCTGTTATGTGTAGCTAGACCCCTGGAAATTTATGAAATAATATAATAGACCCTGTAGTGGGGTGAGGAAACTTTTTAACCTTATATGATATTAAATTTAGGAATTTGAATATGTGATTTGGATTTAAAATTTAAAAGGTGAGACAAACACATTGTAAATTAAAATTTAAACTCTCCTAGCACTTGGAAAACTTTAGAATGAGTTGAAAGTAGATTTTAAGCTGAAATGTTTAATTGATTGTTCAAATTTATTAGTTATAGGGACACAATCTTAGGTTAGGAAATAATTCTGAAAATTAGTAAAATAAATTTAAACTAGCTCACATCAGACGAGAAGTTCCAAAATATATTATTTAATATTTTAGATCAGAACCTATTCTGTTTAGATGATATGCCCTACTATTTAATATTGAAACTCACTTTTAGGCATAGAAAATAAATCTGGAAAATATAGGAAAATAGGTATGCATAACTAGAAAATGATAAATGAAGTCTCCAAATCCAAAGACTTCAGTTTAGGATTTGGTAGAAGATCTGAAAACCCATTTGGAGTATGAAATTACCTTCCATGTAAACTTGGTAGCTAAAGAGTGTATTAAAGAATTTGTTTAAATTAGAAATTCATATATAGTGTGCAAACAGAAATCTGAATACAAAAGTTAGAAATAATATACCTATGTTTAAAAGTGCATGTAGGCCAAAAATCAACACATCTAGGATAACCAGAACACTTAGTAATGTGAATGACTTTCATAGGTATGTATGTGTGGTTTGTATGAAGTGAAATTGTGAACCCTGTCTTATGGATTGTTGTTTTCTTTTGCTATGTGTGTTGGCATGAGTAGAACCTGCCCCAGAGCAAGTTCTTCCCTTCCAAGATCAGGACTATCCATTCCCAGAGCAGCAGGAAGAAGGCAAGTGTCCTTGACCACTTTGATCCTATGCTAGGATGTGTAGATAGAATTATTTGCATTGTCAATTGAAATATGAAACGCATGCTAGGATGTTTCCCTAGAATTGCATTATCTTGTTTCCTTGTAGCTTGGGTTGGGATTTGTTTTATTATGTCATTCACTCATATTACTTGTGCTTAGCCATGCTTAGAATGGGATAATTGGGATATGAGATCATCAGTTTATTTACCATACTCTTGAATGAGATGTTATGAGTTATGTAGAGGTAGGGATCAAGCCAAGTTGGATGATTTGGTTGGTGCTGGGTGCACGAGACTCGGGTTTGTGTTTAGTACTTGCCTCGATCCTAAGGACCGGTTCATGGAGCATGTAACCTGGCTTTACCGTGCCAACCACATGCTGAGATGGGGCAGCTTGGCCAATTAATTAGGTGTATCCCCGGCGTAGAATGAGTGTGTTGGATGGTGCGGGGAGTAGGTGTCAGCTGGACTACCATATGAACCGCAAGGCTCAAGAGGGGGCCACTGCAGCGGGGTTGGAGCCTCTTGTATGCTGTTAGGGGTGAAACCTCAGTGGGCCCACGCTCGTCGGGAATGCCTTTGTAAAGGCTTCATAGTGATCTCCTGGCTACACACCTGGGAAGTGTTAATGTGGTTCGTGGCCACTGGCATAATGGAGGTTCTTTTAGTCCACCCGGCAACGGGGGATGAAATCACTACATGTGGGTACAGTGGTACAAACTCTGCAGAGAAACTGTCATGACAGCCATGCTCACGGTCAAGAGCGGCTTGGACTTATTCACGATTAGAGGATGATGACTTTGGAAGTTGTGGATGTTAAGCGGGGAGCTTAACATTGGAAATGATGTTATGGTTATTTGATTATAATGATGGGATGGGAGATTGGGACCATATCACCTGTGTAGTAATGTAGGTGCTTAATAAGCTAAGGTGGTAGGCAATAATTGTGTAGTGCTTTAACCATGAGTTCAACCTCTCCTTGTTCTAGCCATGCATGACATAACTTTCCCACACTTGCTGAGTACCAACGATACTCAACCTTGCATATTTGTTGGTTTAAATTGCTGCTCAGGTCAAGGGATGATGTGGTGTTCAATGACCAAGACTTGGGACCCGAAGAAGGATTCTGGGTTCATGAAGTCCCCCGGGCAACTCCTGTGACGGAGCCCACAAGAATAATATTCCGCTGCTATTTTATTTACATGTTATGAACTTATTATCGTCCATTGAGACGCATGCGTTGTAAGACATATTTATATTTGACACCTTGCTTGTAATGAATGATGTTTCACTATTTGTCATCACATGTATGAGAAAATGATCCTGGCATACATGTGATATTCACTCGGTTGTTCTTCGGAGAAACCGGGTGTGACATAAGTGGTATCAGAGCCAGGTTGCCCGTAGGAACGTGGACCTAGGTAGAAATGGACGTATTTAAGGACCCTATTTTCTTAAAAACTATTTTTACAAAGGTGTGGGTTGAAAAGTGTTATTTAATGGGGTCACTTTATTCATCTTACCCAACATTTATTCAAAATAGGATTTTTGTTTAAAATCCTATCTAACTTAAATTTTAAATGCTTTATGTTTTAGATGGTTCGCATGATCCGCACCGCCCGCAAGTCCACCAGAGGGAGAGTTCCCGTAGTTGCCCTTGCCCTGAGAGAGGAGAACCGTCCGGTGACGTATCTCTCCTACAGATTGGCAGTAGGAGGCTTGTTGCGCCGTCTTCGACGTATGCTCCAAGCCGCCGGCAATACGGGCAAGCTAATCATACACTACAGCTCCACCCGAACCATCCGTGAGAAGCAGGAAGAATGGAGTTCAGAAATGAGGATTATCCACGAAAATCAGCTGCTCAAGATTCACCGCTCTCCAGCTTGCTGAGCGACACAGGTCGATGGGGAGAAGGATGTCACCTGGAAGGCAATCACCTGCCAGAGTCACATCTATCGTCGCCACCTGGACAGGACTGAGTACATGTATGTTCTCCAGTGTGAGAGTGGTACGACGGAGTACAAGTACCCGCCAGTGCAGCAGGGGTCTTCCCATGAGCACATGGACCTGTGCTTGGAGGATGCTGCTATGCTCAGCACTCGACTGCAGGAATGTCACCAGGAGCTTCAGGATGTTCGTGACACCGTGAAGGAGACTGAGGCGTTGCTTCGAGCCAGCTTGAGGGCGAGAGAAAGAGGAGATGGGAATGAACTGTGTGTCACCGTGAATGACACATGGACTCCTGACTCCCCAGATCGCCGAGCGAGCAGGCGTCGCCGCACTTCTCCACCAGCAGCTTCCCCACCCAAAGCGGAGTCAGATGGCAGCCGCAATAATGAGGAAGATCCCGAGGAGCCAGCTCAGTGATACGAGTCATGTAGAGTCCTTTCCCTTAGTCTAGCAGATGTCGAGTAGTCGAGTCGTTACCTTAGTTAATGGTGTGTTAATGCTTGGTGTGTGACGCGAGTTGTGGAACCCATGGGCGTTTGTCCACAACCTCGTCTTTAGGTTGCTTTGCCTTGGTGTGTGAACCCATATGAATTAAGAGTGCATTTATGTTCGCGCAAGACATGAAATCCTCAGAAAATATAAATGAAATAAGGTCTCAAAATTTTAAAGTTTAAACAAGCAAATTGGAAGTTAATACGTAATGCTTTAAATTGACATTTGGTTGATCATGATAGATGGCCGGAAGAGGAAATGGTCGTGGTGCCAACCCCGCCAACAACAACGACGAAGCCGGCAACCCTCACCTTTCCGGAGGGCAAGACAGGGGTGGTCGTCGGGAAGGAGTTGATCCCATCCACCAAATGCTTGAAAATCAGAATCAGCTCATCTAAAGCCTGACTCAAGTGGTGGCCAACTTGCACCAAGCTCCATCTCCATAAGGTGCACCACGCCAACCAAGGTTGAGTGAGTTTCTAGGGACTCAACCTCCAAAGCTTGCAAGTGCCGCTGAACCTCTGGAGGCAGATGACTGGCTAAAGACCATTGAGAACAAGATGAGGATCATACAATGCCAAGGGTATGAGAGGGTGCTGTTTGCCTCTCACCAATTGCATGGACCTGCTGCTGATTGGTGGTCCGCTTACGTGGCAGCCCATCATGACCCCGAGAACTTCACTTGGGAAGAGTTCAAGCGCAGTTTCCGCAACCATTACATACCAAGGGGTGAACTCAAAAACAAGAGAAATGAGTTCTTGGGACTGCAGCAAGGAAACATGACTGTGAGGGAATACCTCACTTAATTCACCCAACTATCCCATTATGCACCACAGGACATAGAGACTGATGAGCAGAAACAGGACTGCTTTATGGAAGGACTTCCAGCGGAAATGCAGTGTGCAATGTCCTCCAACGAGTATGAAAGTTTCCAAAAGATGGTGGGCAGGGCATTTGTAGTAGAAAGGAAGCTGAACGCCTTGGAAAATGAAAACAAGAGGAAGGCGGGATCGTCACACCAAGCCTCCGGTAGCAACACACGCCCACGTCTGATGCAGCAACCCGCAGGACAGACGAGCCGTGCTGCGGTACCCTACTCCACACCGAGAGGGTACAACCCGAACTTCAGGCCTCCGTCAGCACCAACACAGACACAACGTCAGTTTGTACAGCAGCCTCGCCCCACCTATCAACCTCGACCAGCAGTACAAGGACCCCCAAACCAACCCCAAGACAACAAAGGCCAGACACCTAAGGTTGGGGTGCAATGCTTTAACTGTGGTGAAGTAGGGCACTACGCCCATAAGTGCCCAAAGAAGAAGCCCGTGCAGGAGCAACAGCAGAATGTGATGCGAGGACGGGTGAACCACGTGACCATGGAGGAAGCGCAAGAGGCACCCGACGTGGTAGTTGGTAAGTTTCCTGCCAATTTACACATTGCAACCCTGTTGTTCGATTCTGGTGCTACCCACTCGTTCATTGCCCAAGGGTTTGTTAAGAAGCATGATCTAGCAACAACACAATTGAGCCATATGCTAGCAGTAAACTCTCTAGGTGGAGAAATAAGGACAAGACAAGTGTGTCCCAATGTGAATCTAGACATTAATGGGGTAGTGTTTACTGCCAACCTCATAGTGATAGATTCACAAGGGATAGATATTATTTTGGGCATAGATTGGTTGACCAAACATAAGGGAATCATCCATTGTTCAATCAGAATGGTGGAACTAACTCACCCTAGTGGCACAAGAGTAAAGTTCATAACAATACAAGAGCCTAGGAGGGACATTAAATTAAATCAAGTTGAGGTGAAAGTGGAGGAGATCAGGATTATCAGGGAATATCCAGATGTTTTTCCGGAGGAGTTGCCAGGTATGCCTCCCGATCGTGAAGTGGAATTCGCGATTGAGCTAGTGCCTGGAACAGCTCCGATATACAAGAGCTCTTATCGGATGGACTCCAAGCAGCTGGGAGAACTCAAGGATCATTTAAGAGAATTGACAGGGAAGGGGTACATTCGTCCTAGTTCCTCACCATGGGGAGCCCTAGTGATATTTGTGCCCAAGAAGGACGGAACCCAAAGGTTATGCGTAGACTATCGTGCATTGAATGAAGTAACCATCAAGAACAAGTACCCGTTACCCTGCATTGAAGACTTGTTTGATCAGTTGACGGGAGCTTGTGTGTTCTCGAAAATTGATCTCAGGTCAGGATACCACCAACTTAAGATAAGGCAAACTGATATTCCAAAGACAACTTTCGTATCTCGGTACGGACTGTACGAATACACCATCATGCCTTTCGGGCTAACTAATGCCCCGTCATACTTCATGTATCTTATGAACAAGGTATTCATGGAATATCTGGACAAATTTGTGGTGGTTTTCATAGATAACATTCTCGTCTTCTCCAAAGATGAAGAAGAACATGAGAAACATCTAAGGTTAGTGTTGCAGAAGCTGAGAGAACACCAACTATATGCCAAGTTGAGCAAGTGTGAGTTTTGGCTGAAGAGAGTTCCCTTCTTAGGACATATAATCTCGGAGGGAGGAATCTCCGTAGATCCCGCCAAGATTGAGGATGTAGAGAAGTGGAAGACCCCTGAGAATGTAGGAGAAGTTCGAAGCTTCTTAGGATTGGCTGGGTATTATCGACGGTTTATTGAGGGTTTCTCCAAGATCTCGAGACCCCTCACCAAACTGTTGGAGAAGGGAATCACTTTCACATGAACGCCGCAGTGCGAGACGAGTTTCCAGGAACTGAAGAAAAGATTGACAACAGCCCCAGTGTTAGTTATGCCAGATATGCAGAGGAACTTTTCGGTGTACAGCGATGCCTCTGGAAACGGGCTGGGATGTGTTCTCATGCAAGAGGGGCATGTAGTGGCATATGCACCCCGGCAGCTCCGGAAACATGAGAAGAACTATCCTACACATGACCTAGAACTAGCCGCAGTGGTACACGCGTTGAAAATTTGGCGGCACTACTTGATGGGGAAGAGGACGGAGATATATATGGATCATAAGAGCTTAAAGTACATTTTCACACAGCCAAATCTCAACCTCAGACAAAGGAGATAGTTAGAGCTAATCAACGACTTTGAATGTGGGCATCAACTATCATCCTGGGAAAGCGAACGTCGTGGCAGATGCTCTAAGCCGGAAAGTGCAGATCAATAGGTTGAGCTTGAAGGACCTGCCTACAGGATTGATGGAAGAGGTTATAAAACTCAACCTATGCCTGGTGAATAGTGGTGAAGCCATCGCCATGGAAGTGGACTCCACATTAGAGAAAGACATCCGAAATGGTCAGAAGAATGATGAGAAGATACAAGAGATTAGGGAACTCATCAAGGAAAATAAAACCCCTGGTTTCAGAGAGGATGAACAAGGTACGGTGTGGCACGGGAAAAGAATTTGTGTGCCTGAAGTGAAGGAGATCCGTGAATTGATTTTGAAGGAGGCTCATGATTCCGACTATTCCATTCATCCCGGGAGTACGAAGATGTACCAGGACCTCAAGAGCAGGTATTGGTGGTATGGCATGAAGCGAGACGTCGCGGAACATGTTGCCCTATGTGACACATGTCAGTTGGTGAAAGCAGAACATCAACGACCCGCGGGATTATTGCAACCACTCAAAGTGCCTGAATGGAAATGGGAAGAAATCGGTATGGATTTCATAGTGGGACTACCCAGGGCCCAATCAGGATATGATTCGATATGGGTCATCATCGACAGGCGAACCAAGGTAGCTCATTTCATTCCCGTAAAAGAAAGCTACAACGGATCCAAATTGGCGGAGTTGTACATGTCAAGGATCGTGTGTTACCATGGAGTGCCAAAGAAGATAGTGTCAGATCGAGGGACACAGTTTACCTCAAGGTTCTGGCAGAAGTTACATGAAACCATGGGAACTCATCTGAATTTTAGCTCTGCCTATCATCCTCAGACTGACGGACAAACGGAAAGAACCAATCAGATCCTTGAGGATATGCTAAGAGCATGTGCACTCAAAAACAATAGGAGTTGGGATAAGAACTTACCGTATGCGGAGTTCTCCTATAACAACAGCTATCAGGCTAGTATGAAGATGTCACCATTTGAGGCTTTGTATGGGAGAAAGTGCAGAACTCCACTATTTTGGAACCAAACAGGGGAAAGTAAAGTGTTTGGGCCCGAGGTACTACAAGAAGCCAGAGCGAAAGTGAGGGAAATCCGCAACAACTTGAGAATAGCACAGACACGACAAAAGAGCTATGTTGATGTACGAAGAAGAGAGCTCGTTTTCAACGTGGGGGACTATGTCTACCTCAAGGTGTCCCCTATCCGAGGACTTCGTCGATTCCAGGTGAAAGGGAAGTTATCACCTTGATACATCGGACCCTTTCAAGTTCTGGAGAGGAATGGTGAAGTGGCATATCAACTAGAACTGCCGGCTCGCCTATCAGATGTGCATGACGTATTCCATGTGTCACAGCTCAACAAATGTCTGAGGACGCCTGAAGAGATGTTACCCATGAATGAGGTTGACGTAGCTGAGGATCTGTCTTATGCCGAGCAACCATTCAAGATTTTGGAGACAATGGAACGCCTCACAAGAAATAAAAGAATTCGGATGTGCAAGGTGCAGTGGAAGCATCACTCGGAAGAGGAAGCCACATGGGAGCGAGTCTTAAGGCACAATTTCCGGAATTGTTTTCCTAGAACCACCAATCTCGAGTCCGAGATTTTTTTAGGGGGGGTAGAGCTGTAACACCCCAAAACCTGTTAAGAGGGGAATTTAAAAAATTTTGGACGTATTGCATGTGGTGCAGAAATTCAAATTCAAATTGGAATTCAAATTCAACTCAAAACAGAAAAGAAAAAGAAAAAGAAAAAAAAACAAAAACAAAACCCCGGCCAGTGGGCCGAAACCCACCAGCCGGCCGACCATACACCCGCGCCAGCCCGCAGCCACGCGCCCCTTTTCCCTCTCACTGACACGCGGGGCCCGCCGTCGTCTTCCTCCTCGCGCACGCGCTCGGCCGATCCCGGGACTCCTCTCTCTCCCGAATCAAAACTACCCCCGGAAACCCGCGACCCCAGCCGAATTCTGGTCCTGGACAACTCAAACTCGATCACAACCGACACGCCGCCCTCCCCCGTCTATATAAACGCCGGCATCGCCCCGTTTTCCCCACCCGATCAACTGTTTTTCCTCCCGGTGAGAACCGAAGCTCTGATCACCGATTTCTCTCGATCTCTGCTCGGATTTTCCGATCTAACGCGCCGATCGTGTTCCACCGCCTCTGGGGAATCACGCAGGTGCAGAAAACTCGGTGGTTTGCGCTCTAGGCACAGCTCCGACGAGCACCGCAGCGGTTCCACCTCGGACCTCGACACCGACCGCCTTCCAGGACCTCCGAGCTCAAGAAAAACCCCGAGGTAAGATCCCCGACCTCCCCTCCACCAATCTATGCCATGAAATCCCAGTTTTAGGAGGTATAGACGAAGATCCGAAGTTCTCCGGCGAGATCGCCGCCTCCCGCCGCCGCGCGCCGCCCGCGCACGGTCAGAGCGACGTGGCCGCTTATGTGCCGTCTATTTTAAATCGCACGGTAGAATTAAAACCCGCGCGTACCGGTTCGGCGACCTAATCCGAGCCGTCTGTATTAAATCAGACAGTCCACATCAGCCCCGCATTATAAAGGCCGGGATTCTTACGCGCTACCCCCTGGGGATCTCGGAAAATACGAGCTAGCCCCGGAAACTTCTGATCTAGCCCCTGGAACTTCAGAAATTCATGTAAATTCATTTAAAAATCAGTTTTAGCCCCTGGACTTCATAAAAATTAGGAAAACCCCTCTGTTATGTGTAGCTAGACCCCTGGAAATTTATGAAATAGTATAATAAACCCTGTAGTGGGGTGAGTTTACCTTTTTAACCCTATATGATATTAAATTTAGGAATTTGAATATGTGATTAGGATTTAAAATTTAAAAGGTGAGACAAACACATTGTAAATTCAAATTTAAACTCTCCTAGCACTTGGAAAACTTTAGAATGAGTTAAAAGTAGATTTTAAGCTGAAATGAATCTGTTTAATTGATTGTTCACATTTATTAGTTATAGGGACACAATCTTAGGTTAGGAAATAATTCTGAAAATTAGTAAAATAAATTTAAATTAGTTCACATTAGAGGAGAAGTTCCAAAATATATTATTTAATATTTTAGATCAGAACTTATTCTGTTTAGATGATATGCCCTACTATTTAATATTGAAGCTCACTTTTAGGCATAGAAAATAAATCTAGAAAATATAGGAAAATAGGTATGCACAACTAGAAAATGATAAATGAAGTCTCCAAATCAAAAGACTTCAGTTTAGGATTTGGTAGAAGATCTGAAAACCCATTTGGAGTAGGAAATTACCTTCCATGTAAACTTGGTAGATAAAGAGTGTATTAAAGAATTTGTTTAAATTGGAAATTCATATATAGTGTGCAAACAGAAATCTGAATACAAAAGTTAGAAATAATATACCTATGTTTAAAAGTGCATGTAGGCCAAAAATCAACACATCTAGGATAACCACAACACTTAGTAATGTGAATGACTTACATAGGTATGTATGTGTGGTTTGTATGAAGTGAAAGTGTGAACCCTGTCTTATGGATTGTTGTTTTCTTTTGCTATGTGTGTTGGCATGAGTAGAACCTGCCCCAGAGCAAGTTATTCCCTTCCAAGATCAGGACTATCCATTCCCAGAGCAGCAGGAAGAAGGCAAGTGTCCTTGACCACTTTGATCCTATGCTAGGATGTGTAGATAGAATTATTTGCATTGTCAATTGAAATATGAAACCCATGCTAGGATGTTTCCCTAGAATTGCATTATCTTTTTTCCTTGTAGCTTGGGTTGGGATTTGTTTTTTTATGTCATTCACTCATATTACTTGTGCTTAGCCATGCTTAGAATGGGATAATTGGGATATGAGATCATCAGTTTATTTACCATACTCTTGAATGAGATGTTATGAGTTATGTAGAGGTAGGGATCAAGGCAAGTTGGATGATTTGGTTGGTGGTGGGTGCACGAGACTCGGGTTTGTGTTTAGTACTTGCCTGGATCCTAAGGACCGGTTCATGGAGCATGTAACCTGGCTTTACCGTGCCAACCACATGCTGAGATGGGGCAGCTTGGCCAATTAATTAGGTGTATCCCCGGCGTAGAATGGGTGTGTTGGATGGTGCGGGGAGTAGGTGTCAGCTGGACTACCATATGAACCGCAAGGCTCAAGAGGGGGCCACTGCAGCGGGGTTGGAGCCTCTTGTATGCTGTTAGGGATGAAACCTCAGTGGGCCCACGCTCGTCGGAAATCCCTTTGTAAAGGCTTCGTAGTGATCTCCTAGCTACACACCTGGGAAGTGTGAATGTGGTTCGTGGCCACTGACATAATGGAGGTTCTTTTAGTCCACCCGGCAACGGGGGATGAAATCACTACATGTGGGTACAGTGGTACAAACTCCGCAGAGTCAAAACTGTCATGACAGCCGTGCTCACGGTCAAGAGCGGCTTGGACTTATTCATGATTAGAGGATGATGACTTTGGAAGTTGTGGATGTTAAGCGGGGAGATTAACATTGGAAACGACGTTATGGTTATTTGATTATAATGATGGGATGGGAGATTGGGACCATATCACCTGTGTAGTAATGTAGGTGCTTAATAAGCTAAGGTGGTAGGCAATAATTGCGTAGTGCTTTAACCATGAGTTCAACGTCTCCTTGTTCTAGCCATGCATGACATAACTTTCCCACACTTGCTGAGTACCAACGGTACTCAACCTTGCATATTTGTTAGTTTAAATTGCTGCTCAGGTCAAGGGTATGATGTGGTGTTCAATGACCAAGACTCGGTGGTTTGCGGTCGGTTGGGATCGAGCTGGAGTCTTCCGGGGACCAGAATTCCGGCTGGGGGACGTGGTTTCCGGGGTGGTTTGGATTCGGGCGTGCGGAGGAGTCCCGGCGGTTGGCGCGAGCGAGAGGTGGGGGATGACACGCGGGCGCTGCGTGTCAGTGAGAGAGAGAGAGGGGCGCCCGGCTGTGGGCTGGCGCGGGAACTGGTGGGCCGGCTGGTGGGTTTCGGCCCACTGGCCGGTTGGTTTTTCTTTTTCTTTTTCTTTTCTGTTTTGATTTGAATTTGATTTCCAATTTGAATTTGAATTTCTGCACCACATGCAATACGTCCAAAAATTTTTAAATTCCCCTCTTAACAGGTTTTTGGGGTGTTACACGCACGATGCGACACCCGACAGCACACGTCATAAGGACACAATATATTACATGGGAAAACAAACTGAACAGTACAAAAAGGTACAACTTCAGTACAAACTAGTATTTATTTAACATAGCGGAAGTCTACTCTGTACAACTCATGCCCGCCTATCTAGCAAAAGTCGGCGGCCCAGCCCTAGGGCAACCAACACTGGCTGCACTCCTCAGCTCAGCGCGGCGTGTACGGCTCCCACTCAGCCGTGGTCCCCGACGGAGGGTAACCGTCGCCGGTGGACTCGTACTCCGAGTCCGTGGGTGGCTCCTCACCTGAAAAACAATTAAGCAGCAACCGTGAGCACGATGGCTCAACAAGACTTAACCGACTCATCTAAGCATGAAACTCTACATGAGGTGTACATTGACATAGGATAGTAATGTTGCAGCAAATGGACACGCCTACAAGTTCATCCTTAGTTCATCTTTTAGCAACAAGTTAAGAGTTCAGGAAGCTAAAATTTAGTAAGCAATATTTGGTGGCACACATGTAGCAATACAATTATATCATAACCGCAATATTGAATCATAGCATTCCATAAATTATCTACGTTACGACGCAGTGAACAAGCGGTACTCGTCACTGCGAGGGACGGCGAATCGACTCGATATACACCTGCAGGGAAACCCAAAGAGCACATCACGTACGCCCACCCGTGGAGCTGCACAGCATGCTCACTCGATGTCGTACGGGACAACCTTTCACCCAACAGCCCAAACGTCGAACCGGTCGCACCGAAACGGACAGGAGGTTCCCCACACAGAGCATCTCTCTATGCCCGTTGGCCTATTTCCACCTTGCTGCCCTCAACCTACACCTATAAATCGGTGTGCTATGCCTCGACGCCCGGAGGTTTAGACTACATCGGTTTATCGGGGCCCATATATCCGATATGCCTTCGGTACGTTCAATACTTGTTCAGCAGGGCCACACACGGATCGGTCCTCAATCGACACGGGCAGTGCTACGCACACAAGACTTCCTTGCTGCGTCCTAGCCCCTGCCTGGTCTCATTTTCCTTACTAAAGTGATCTCACCTCACTCAACCGAACCCGTGTGTCCCAAGCCTATCTCGCGAGTAGATTCCAACTACTCGACTTGTACTGAAGTCCTATGAATCATTAAGCATAGCTTGTCTACTCGAGATCTTAGACACTACCCTCACTCTTATGGACAATTTCTGGTCATGCAAGTGGGGTTCCATCGATCCTACACCTAATGCACATTTATACTTCACACTAGCCATGTGAACAAAGTAAAACTTTCTAAAAGAGATTAATGCAAACCGGGGCTTGCCTTGTTGCTGCTGGTCAGGGGTTAGTTCTTCTTCCGGAAGTAGGAAGTCAAGTACTTCCGGAGCCTCCTCGCCTTCAGCGACTACACGTTAATAAAATACTACATGTTAATGAATATGCACATAAGTTTAGTGTAATGCTTCTGCTATTAGTTCTAATAACTAGTTTCCAACAACTGAAACTCTGTTCAAGAATTTAAAATGAAACTGGGGGTTAGTGGTTTGGGTTTGGACCTAAGCACATGTTTAAGTGCTAAGTGGGTTTTCCCCTCTTCCATATTAATCCCTCAAGTGGTTAAACAGGACAGGGGTGATCCAGAGCTACAATGGAGCTGAGAATTTTTGTGTGAGTTCCTTGTCACAAGAAAACCCTCTGTACCAAATATTAGCACTTTTCATTTTGTGGTTTGCTCAGAATAATTCTCTTAGCAATTAAGCAGAGAAGAATTAATTCTGAGGTAACACCCCTGTTCATGCCGAACTTAATGAACTACAATTTCAATTGTAGCTCATAGAGTTTGCATGAAGTTTCCTATCATTTTTTGGAGCTAAGATTTGCTCAGAACTGAATTTCCAAGTTTTGGAACTTCTCTGAAAATGTTTCTTTATTCAAATGAACACAGCACCTTCAAATTTGAATTGCTCTTATCAAATCAACTCCAAATGGTCCGAAACTTTTACAGGGGTTCACTAACCTCCTAAAGGATATTCTGGCAAAATTTTAGGATTTTTGGATGAACCAAACTCCCTCTAAAATTCTTTTTCTGAAAAGCTTTAAAGCATTTTCCAGAATTAATTAATGGGTTTCATACAAATTGGGTTGTATATTTGGACAGAGCTAGGCAAGATGAATCCCACCCAATTTGAATCACTAAATTTGGAGCTTCCTAGCAAACGATATGGGGTTCTAAAGTTTGAACTCAATCTTGAAATTCAAATTAATTCGGGAAACATTCAAACTCTGACTGTGGGTCCCTCCTACACGTGTCGGCTGCTGGAATCACGCCACACGGGGCCACAGGACCCTTCCCACGCCACCACACTGTATCACGGGCCGCAGCGGATCGTCAATTCAAAATATCGCCACTGACATGCGGGGCCCTCAGTCGTCTTCCTCCTCCCGACGCCCGCGCGAGCCCGCCGCCGAGCTCGCCGGAGTTCTCGCCGGAGTGGGGTTCTGGCCCTCGGAACTTGCTGATTCTCGCCGCCTGTGCCTATCTCAGCCTGGGGAACACGGTGTTGCCCTTACCAGAGCGTGACAACGGCCGGAACAGTGCTCCCACCGATAACAGCGGCTGGGAGCTCACCGGCGATGTCGAACTCGGCATCCCCTGCACCTTTTTCGATGCGGTTTGCTCGGGGAGCTCCGCTGACACCCACTGATCACGGACATGGGCACCGATCCCCGTAAAAACGGCTGCAACTACGACCTCACCGGTGACCTAGACCGGATATCGGCTGTGCTCAGAAAATTTCGAAGAACCGTACCCCTGGCCCATGGTTCTTGCTGGTTTTTGATCCTGGGTGGTCGTGGTAGGGTGCAGATCATGTGTTTAGCTCGGTATGCCCGGTGCTAAGCCAACCCCTGCGAATTTTGGGATTTGGTGGTGGCTCGGTCTTAGGACCACCGAGACTTCACCGGCGAAATCCTCCCCCGACAGCCCACGAAATGAAGAACGGTTGGGACCAGAAGGATCAGCACCTCAAGGCGGTTCTTTCTTGTGTTGCTCGTCGGGCACGAGAGCGCTTGGGTTGCTCGGATGCCGGTGACCAGAGAGCGGCAATGAAAAGTTGCGCGCGGAGGCGATTGTGGATGGTGGAACGCTGAGGCAGCCGGGGCACCGTGTAAACAGCCGAGTGAGCGTCGCGCTGGCGTGGTGACTCCGCTCTTTCACCGTGCGGTGGCCGCGTTGGGACGGGGTCGACCCCGTGCGCTGTCGCCCGTAGGGGTGTTCGACTGCGTGCCTGAGTCGGTTTGATCCCTGGGTGGCTGACCAGTGGGCCCTCTTCTCCCCTCTAATTCTTTCTCCCCCTTCTGCTGTAAATATCCCCAGCTACTAAACATTGAATGAGAGACTTAGCCCCCAAGTCTTGGTTTGAATTTGAGTTCTCAAATTTAAACTTTGTTGGGTTAAATTTGCTTCATGTTTAAACTGAAATTCAAATTCAGTTTTAAATTATTGCAAATTTAGCTCCCGACAAGATGAACTCCAATGGGGATGAAAATTGGTGGGCTAACTCAGAAAAATGTGCTGAGTTTGAATATGAAGCTAACTTTTGAATTTGAGTGATGAAAGTTGCTGCAATTTGAATTTTCATTCAAATTGGCTTCTTTTTCAAATACCTCCAAAAGTGCCTCAAAAAGTGTTGGATTTACATGAAACTTGGCCTGAACCTTCCCAAGTCTTTTTAAGTTCTAGGGGTGAGCTCAACCTCTCTTGTTCATGTGTAGAAGTCCTACTTTGTGAAAGTGAAGGCTTTCCCCTCTAATCACTCCTTTGATGGAGGTTACTTGCTCTTCACAATATTTCCTAAGATATCCACAATAAAAACTGTGGTGATGTGAGGTGAAGAAAACATTTTTGCAAGTCCCTTTTCTTGGGCTTTTACAGGGCGTGCGGGAGGTGAGGGATGACACGCGGGTCCTGCGTGTCAGTGTGAGGGAGAGAGGGGGCGCGGGTTTGGGCTGGCGTGGGGAGGTAGTGGGCCGGCTGGCGGGTTTCGGCCCACTGGCCGGTTGGGGTTTTCTTTTTCTTTTTCCTTTTCTTTTCTGTTTTGATTTGAATTTGAATTCCAGTTTGAATTTGAATTTCTGCACCACATGCAATACGTCCAAAAATTTTTAAATTCCCCTCTTTAGCATGTTTTGGGGTGTTACAGTGGCAACCAAGACGATGACCATGTTGAGGTTCCTGAGAATGTCGACCCCGGGGCTGGTGCAAACAACTTGAAAAGGTTGATGGCTATGCAGAACCAGCTCATGCAAACAATTTTCCAAACTTTGGGTCAGCTGCAAGCCAACAACAACAACCCCATTCCTGCACCACAGCCACCACCACCGCCACCACCGCCGGCTCACAACTGACTGGGAGAGTTCATGAGGACTCGACCACCTACCTTCTCACAAGCTAATGATTCCATGGAGGCCGATGACTGATTGAAGTCCATGGAGAAGAAGCTTGCCATAGTTCATTGCAATGACCGGGAGAAAGTTCTCTTCGCATCGCACCAACTTATGGGAGCAGCCGCTGACTGGTGGGACGCTCTATGCAACGCTCATGTTGACCAAGAGACGATCACTTGGGCTGAGTTCAAGGAGTGGTTTCGCTCTCATTACGTCCCTATTGGAGTCATGATGCTCAAAAGGCAAGAGTTCGAGGGTCTCCGACAATGCAGGAAGAGCGTGACTGAGTACCTCAACAAGTTCACGCAACTGTCACGTTATGCCCCCGAAGATGTCAACTCGGACCAACAGAAGCATTACCTGTTCATGAGAGGGTTGAACAATGAAATCCAAGTTCAGCCTTTCAACAATGACTATGTGGAGTGCTGAGCATAGCAGCATCCTCCAAGCACAAGTCCATGTGCTCATGGGAAGTCCCTTGCTGCATTGGCGGGTACTTGTACTCCGTGGTACCACTCTCACGTTGGAGGACATACATGTACTCAGTTTTGTCCAAGTGGCGACGATAGATGTGACTCTGGCAGGTGATGGCCTCCCAGGTGACATCTTTCTCCGCATCGACCTGTGTTGCTCGACAAGCTGGAGAGTGGTGAATCTTAAGCAGCTGATTTTCGTGTATAATCCTCATCTCTGAACTCCATTCTTCCCTCTTTTCACGGATGGTCCTGGTGGAGTTATAGTGGATGATTAGCTTGCCCGTGTTGCCGGCGGCTTCAAGCATACGTCGAAGATGGCGCAACAAGCCTCCTACTGCCAATCCGTAGGAAAGGTACGTCACCGGACGACTCTCCTCTCTTTCGGCAAGGGCAACCACGGGAACTCTCCCTCCTGTGGACTTGCGAGCGGTGCGAATCATGCGAACCATCTAAAAACAAAAAGCATTTAAACTTAGGTTAGATAAAACTTTTTAAACAAAATCCTATTTTGAATGAAAATTGGGGAAAGATGAAGAAAGTGACTCATTAAATAACACTTTTCAACACACACCTTGTAAAATAGTTTTTAAGAAAATAGGGCCATTAAATACGTCCATTTCTACCTAGGTCCATGTTCCTACGGGCAACCATGGCTCTGATACCACCTCTGTCACACCCGGTTTTTCCGAAGAACAACCATGTGAATATCACATGTATGCCAGGATTATTTTCTCATACATGTGATGACAAATAGTGAAGCATCATTTATTACAAGCCAGGTGTCGAATATAAATAAGTCTTACATAGCAAATGTCTTGATGGACAATTATAAGTTCATCATAAAAATATAACTAGCAGCGGAATATTATTCTTGAGGGCTCCATCACAGGCGTTGCCCGGGTCTCCATGAACTTAGAAACCTTCTTCGGGTCCAAAGTCTTGGTCATTATACACCACCTCATTATCTTGACCTGAACAGCAATATAAACCAACAAATATGCAAGGTTGAGTACCAATGGTACTCAGCAAGTGTGGGAAAATTATGTCATGCATGGCTAGAAGAAGGAGAGGTTGAACTCATGGTTAAAGCACTATGCAATTAATAACTATCACCTTAGCTTATTAAGCACCTACATTACTACACAGGTGAAATGGTCCCAATCTCCCTTCCCATCATCATAACCAAATAACCATAACATCATTTTCAAATGTTAAGCTCCCCGCTTAACATCCTCAACTTCCAAAACCATCACTCCTCTAATCATGAATAAGTCCAAGCCGCTCTTGTCCGTGAGCACGGCTGTCATGACAGTTTTTGTCTCTGCAGAGTTTGTACCACTGTACCCACATGTAGTGATTTCATCCCCCGTTGCCGGGTGGACTAAAAGAACCTCCATTATGCCAGTGGCTACGAACCACGTTCACACTTCCCAGGTGTGTAGCCAGGAGATCACTACGAAGCCTTTACAAAGGGATTCCCGACGAGCGTGGGCCCACTGAGGTTTCGCCCCTAACAGCATACAAGAGGCTCCAACCCCGTTGCACTGGCCCCCTCTTGAGCCTTGCGGTTCATATGGTAGTCCAGCCGACACCTATTCCCCGCACCATCCAACACACCCATACTACGCCGGGGATACACCTAATTAATTGGCCAAGCTGCCCCATCTCAGCATGTGGTTGGCACTATAAAGCCAGGTTACATGCTCCATGAACCGGTCCTTAGGATCCAGGCAAGTACCAAACACAAACCCGAGTCTCGTGCACCCAGCACACAACCAAAACATCCAACTTGCCTTGATCCCTACCTCTACATAACTCACAATATCTCATTCAAGAGTATCGTAAAATAAACTGATGATCTCATATCCCAAACATCCCATTCTAAGCATGGCTAAGCATATGCATAATAATAAATGACATGATAAAATAAATCCCAACCCAAGCTACAAGGAAACAAGGTAATGCAATTCTAGGGAAACTTCCAAGCATGGGTTTCATATTTAACTTGACAATGCAAATGATTCTATCTACACATCCTAGCATAGGATCAAAGTGGTCAAGGACACTTGCCTCCTTCTTGCTGCTCTTGAAATGGGTAGTCCTGATCTTGGAAAGGAATAACTTGCTCTTGAGCAGGTTCTACATCATACCATCACACATAGCAAAAGAAAAACAACAATCCATAAGACATAGTTCACACTTCCACTTCATACAAACCACACATTCATATTTATGAAAGTCATTCACCATTATATGTGTTGTGGTTACTCTATGTGTATTGATTTGTGGCTTGCATACACTTTTAATCATGTGTATATGATTCCTACTTTGGTGTTCACATTTATACTTACCTACTATATATATATGAGTTTCCAATTTATACTTACCTACTATAATATTATTTTCACAATTTCCAGGGGTATAGCTACACTTATCAGAGGGGTTTTTCCTAATTTTTATTAAGTCCAGGGGCTAAAACTGATTTTTAAATGAATTTACATGATTTTTTGAAGTTCCAGGGGCTAGATCAGAAGTTTCCGGGGCTAGCTCTTATTTCCCGAGAACCCCAGGGGGTAGCACGTAAGATTTCCAGTCTTTATAACGCGGGGCTTACGTGGACCGTCCGATTTAAAACAGATGGCTGAGATTATAACGTCGAACCGGTACGCGGGATTTAAACTCTACCGTGCGATTTAAAATAAATGGCGCACAAGCGGCCATGTCGCTCGGATCGAGCGCGGGCGGCGCTGCCGGCGGCGCACGGCGGCGGGAAGCGGCGATCTCGCCGGAGACTTTCGGATCTTCGAGAATTCTTCCTAGAACTGTGATTTTATGGCATAGATCGGTGGAGGAGAGGTCGGGGATCTCACCTTGGGGGTTTTCTTGAGCTCAGAGGTCCTGGAAGGTGATCGGCGATGAGGTCCGAGTTGAATTCATGGCGAGGCTCGTCGGCGCTGTGTTTACACCGCAAGTCACCGAGTTTTCTGCACCTGCAAGGTTCCCCGGAGGCGGTGGATCAAGACCAGCGAGTTAGATCGGAGTTTCCGAGCGTAGATCGGCCAGAATTCGCCGGAGAAGTCTCGGTTCTCACCGGAGCAAAATCGGCGGATCGCGTGGGAAAAACACAACGAGGCTGGGGTTTTTATAGACGGGGAAAGGCGGCGGGGTGGTTTAGATCAAGTCCGCGTCGCCTACGAACAGAATTCAGCGGGGATACGCAGAAATCCCGATCGGTTTTGATTCGGGTGAGAGGGAGTCCGGCGCGGCGCGAGGTAGAAGATGAGCTGACGGGTCCCACCTGTCAGCGGAAGGAAACAGCGTGCGCGGCTGCGGCTGACGCGGTTGCTGGGTGGGCCGGCTGATGGGTTTCGGCCCACTGGCCGGTTTTTTTTCTGTTTTCCTTTTTCTTTTTTTCTATTTCTTTTCTTTTTTGAGTTTAATTTGAATTCCAGTTTGAGTTTGAATTTTTGCAAAACATGCAACACGTCCAAAAATTTTTAAATTCCCCTCTTAACATGATTTAGGTTCTTAACAAGATTTTTGGGGTGTTACATCCTACCATACTCTTGGGCAGAGGATGAACAAGATAGGTCGATGTAACACCCTCAAATTCATTTTCCTGCATGCATACAGTTTTCATATAGAGAAGAATTTTAAAAGAAGTAGAAATGGAGAAAGAATCATAAAAATGGCGGGGAATGAGAAAAAGATAGCTGAAATGAGCCAATTCCAAATTTGCCGAAGTGCTGTCGACACTTCCCCAGGGCGCGGGACGCGTGGCGCCTTCGGAGCTCACCCCAGCGGAAGGGATGAGGTCCGGCCCCGCGGGACACGTGTTGCCACCGGAGCTCGCCTCTGAGGAGAGGCCCCGGCCCGCTGGACACGTGTTGCCACCGGAGCTTGCCTCTGAGGAGAGGAGAGGCTCCGGCCCGCTGGACACATGTCGCCACCGGAGCTCGCCTCTGAGGAGAGGAGAGACCCCGTCCCACTGGACACATGTCGCCACGGGAGCTCGCCTCTGAGGAGAAGGGAGGTCTGGCCCCGCCGGACACGTGGCACCCCCGGAGCTCACCTCTGAGGAGAGGGGAGGCCCGGCCCCGCTGGACGCGTGGTGCCTTCGGAGCTAACCCTGGTGGTTACGTGACAGGTCCGGAGCTCGCCTCTGAGGAGAAGCAAGGACCGGCCCCCGCTGGACATGTGGCACCTCCGGAGCTCACCTCTGGGGAGATACGAGGTCCTTAGGCGGTTTTTCCTCCTGTGCGCGGGAGTACCCAGTACTGAGGGTACCGACAAAATCTTCCCCAAGTTTCCCCCACGATTGCTACCGCACCAAAGCAATTGGAGATAAGTTTGTTAAGATCCAAAACAAAGAGAATAGGATTCTTATTTGAGCTCCAATTGGAGTAGGACTCTCCTTTTCCCCCTTATAAATAGAACCCAAAACCCCTCTACTTGGCCGTAACCCCTTTTCTTTTCCCCCAAGTCGGCGACTTGGAGGCCCTAGCTCCCAACTCGCCGAGTTGGACCACCCCTTCGCCGTAGTTCAGTCACCGGTGAGCCCGCCGACGAGCCCTGTCACGCCTCGCCGTCGCCGGAAAAGAGCCAAAGATCATAGGGGAAGTAAGGTAGGTCTTCTTACCATCTTACGACGTCGTCGATGCTCTACGCATCCGTTTCTTCGCTTCCTTCGGACAGAAACTCTTTCGTGTGGACAGATCACGTTTGATCGGTTTTTGACGGTGGAATTGATCTAGATCTTGACTCAAGATCATCACCACGTCCACACTTGATCCCTACACCGATGTTCATGATAAAACCCCATGAAAGACTATTGAAACATGCAAGAACACGTACAAACTAGTTTAATAAAACAGCACCATAGGATTTGCATTCATCTACACCATTGCATCTTGAGTAAAGTTCGTGCATGATGATTGATTGCTGTGAATCTTGTATGTGCGTGATCATGAGTAGAAGGACAAGCTCAGGAAGCCATCTACAAAGAACTACAGCACCAAGACTTCGAGACGCTTGAGCAACAAAAGCCACAGGAGCAAGGCAAGTGCCCCTTGACCATATTGATCCCATGTTTTGAAACTGTTTTGTTTGCGAAAACATGTGCTTGAGACAACTTGATGGGACACCCTTTTATACACTACAGGAAAACGATATATTTTCGTGGGCCGCAGGCCCACAAAAATAAGCAAAAAACCCACGAAAATAATTATTTTCGTGGGTTTTTTGCTTAATTTCGTGGGTAGCCGGCCCACGAAAATAACCCGTCGAAAATAAAGTTAATTTCGTCGACGGCTCACGAAAATAAGGTTAATTTCGTCGGCCACAAAAAGCCCACGAAAATATTTATTTTCATGGGCCAGAAAACAGCCCACGAAAATAATGTACTTTTTTTTCGTGGGCCACCTTATGGCCCACGAAAAAATAGTCCTGTTATTTTCGTGGGCCGCACTATTTTCATGGGCCAGAGTGCAGCCCACGAAAATAAAGTCCTGTTATTTTCGTGGGCTATAGTGTGGCCCACGAAAATACTGCTTTGTTATTTTCGTGGGCCTTCTTATGGGCCCACGAAAATAGTGTTGCCCTATTTTCGTGGGCCTCTCAGTGGCCCACGAAAGTAATATTGTATTGTTTTCATGGGCCACTTCTGGCTCACGAAAATACATTTGACACTGAATAAAATGTTACATATTATTTAGTTCCAAGCACATACAATAACAGACACATAAAATAACAAATCAAACACACATAACACAGAACATGTAATAACAAATGCAACAAACTCAAGATTTCTGAAATGCATTACGTCGTCGAAACAGTATTATATTCTCCATTACATTGTACACATACAATATAACATAAACGAACATATGTCACATTATTCATACAACCATATTGTCAAAGCAACTCATATCACATGGCCACATTTGCTTTCCAACAAACCAACAAAATTGCTCCGACACCATTTTCCTCGCCGTTTCGCCGTTTTTCTGTATGAAAAAAAAGTGAAGTATATGACTAATAGATTGAAAGAAAAAGCAACAACATATTTGATGATATGCCTTATTATACACGAGCTCCATTTTAAATTAAGATACATAATATATAATGCATATGAAAACACAAAACTTACCTAATTGCTACCACCGGGTGCGAAGAACTGATCGACAAAGTCGTCCCCTCCACCCTGTCCTCCTGAAGAAGATGCTCGCAAATTTGTAACGGGGGGACTATGAAAGTTTTGTGCCCTTGAGGATGATCCCTAAATAAACAATAATACATGTTACAAGTATACTAACAGTTTATAAAAATGAAAGTGAACATAACAATAATATGTACCTGTGTTCCAATGGGAAAAGGCTGTGGAGGCACCGGTAGCGGTGAAGACATAGGTAGCTGCGGAGGCTGCGGTAGCGGTGGCATAGCGGCGGGCAGGCCAAGTTGAGAAAAGTATCCCTAAAATCATTTTGAAATATTTAGTTTCATTCTACTATAAATATGCATACATCTTTTGTTTAATAAAAATATTTGAACTATTATATTAATGTACCTGCATCGATTGTTGCCACGCTGCCAGATTCGAGAAGTAGTCATTTTGTGCTTTTATAAACTCTTCTTGTCGTTTCATACGGTCTTCTTGTAGTCTCAAGTGGTCTCTCAATGCAGCCTGCTCCTCCTCCATTTGTTTTAGCCTGGACTCATTTCCTGTATTAGTACGCCGAGAAGAACTTTGTCCGCTCTGTGTTGACCGTGACTGCGAGAGAACCACATCGGTGTTCATTACACCGTTGAACATCGAATACCTGCAATAATGATATGTCGTAACTAGTGACATTTGGAAAAATTAAAGTATGTAAATATATAAGTATAAAAGAGGTAAGTTAACCTCCCGTGATGCTTTCCTCCACCGGATTCATATAAAGCTACTACGTCGACGTCTTCCTTTCTCCAATTGTAATCATCTCCATGACGTCAAACCATCTCTTCACCATATTTCTCCTACATAAAAACTAATTATAAAAGTACTATACAACAATTGTATTGATTAATAATTACTTTTACTTATAAGACATACTACGTTCTGAGTTGCCGATGGAGTGCATAACTGACTGTCATCTGTGCCCCTATGCCCTCTGATATAAGCATCAATGAAAGAGGGTTCCTCACCACTTTGAGCAGCCTATACATATATGTTATAACTATAGTTACGTAAAAGTTAATATTATAATACTAAATTGTAAATCTACTAAACTTACCATCCGTTTCGGGAGACGAATATGACCATCTCCACCGTAACGATGGAGAACTTCACCACCGGACTCACGGTTGATTCTCTTAGAGTTAGATTTGTCTCTATACTCACTTGATGCCCAATAAGCACATAATGAATAATAAGCATCAGTACACTTAACCATCCAAGGAATCATTACCTGACGATATTGATCGTCCTCGAGATAAATTTTTGAAGCTCCCATTTTCTTGTTCATCATTTGTCCAAGCTTCTCCTTGTAGTATAAGCATACAGTTGTGATCCGAGCATTAGACATCATATCATTCACGACTTTACGTGCCGCTTTGTGGAAGACTTTGTGTGCTCTAGACTCGAGAGCAGCGTCATGATCATCGGGCAAACGATATCGTTCCTATAAAAAATATAGTACTTTTATTGCTAAAAATATAGTAGACATAATTATAGTGTAGTGTAGTAAAAACATACCCAAAAATCATGCCAGACAGCCCCTGCCACATTCTCATGCACAGCATGTGGAGCAATCCTATAGTGCTCCCAATGTATTGCAGGTTTCTCTTCACCTTTAATATTCACAAGCCCTGGATAATGATGGCGGCATATAGCACCCAACACTGCATTAGGCTGCCGACGATGATCTTGTCCATTCCAATCCAGGTCATCCCATTGCCTAAAAGTTAATTTATCAACATATAATATTTATTGAAAATTTTATATTTATAATTCAATACTGAGTTTATATTTACTTACCAGTCACCGACAGGAGTAATCCGTAATCGCTGTTGTGGAGGCACGGCCAACGGAAGAGTGTTTGAAGACCGATACCTGAATGATTGGGTCAACTCTCCCGTATCAGTGTCATCCCCCTCGTCCTCCTCAGCTTCATCATCAACATCGGCTCTTACCCCTTGTTGTTGTTCATGCCCCACAGAAAGTCCTTCCCCTTGATCCTCTTGACACTCCTCAGTACCCTCCTCCTGGATCTCCTGCTCCACCTCAAATTATATAAATTAGGTTTCATAATATGATATGAGTAAATATAAAAAAATATTAATAAATGAACCTGTTCATTAGCTTGTTCCATGCATCTTCTAAATGCCTCTCGTCTACTATTGTTTGAGGCACTACCTTGGAAAAGAGAGTCTTGATTACGTGAAGAGGTAGCAGACTGACTCCCACTTTTGCTTGAGGAGCCAAACAGCCCCTTAGCTATATTCTTAAGACCACGTGGCATCCTGTTGAAAATAATTGTAGAGATAAATACTTAATGATACATACAAAAGTAATGAAAATTAATTCAAATGTAATATCAATCAATTACTTGATTAAAATTCATCATGATCCGATATTCCTTCGGTAACATGTCGAACAACTTTCTTCTTCTGTCTCATCTTAACTTTTTTAGTGCTAGGTCTCTTTCTTTTAACCAGTACTGCATCTTCTACCCCATTATCTTCAACATCACCAACTAATATATCAAGTCCTAAACCATTATCTATGTTAAAAGATGGTAGTATATCATCCTCTTGGTACACTTCTTCCTGTTCTTCTTGATAACCAGCATCACCAGGTGGATATAACCGTTCTCGTGGATTAACTTTGTAGACGACCCACCAAGCACTCAACTTTAGACAAGGATACGGTAGGTAGTAAACCAACTCAACTTGATGAGCAAGAACATAATTATCGCATCCACGAAGTCTATTTTCATGTTTTACCTCTACTATACCAAATTCATCCTGCCGTGTTCCTCTGTTATTATCAAACCAGTCACAGTGGAAAAAAGTAACTCTAAGATCTTTAGAGCCACCAAATTTAAATTCCACAATATTTTGAATAATCCCATAATAGTTAGTTTCATGCCCCTGTGCATCACATGCTCTAGTTACAACTCCACTATTTGTCGTGGCTGCAAGGGGATGTTTTGCTTCAAATTTAACCGAACGAAATCGGAACCCATTTACGTCGTAACGACCAAAACTCCTTGCTGTTATGGTTCCTTGAGAAAGTTGTCGTAGGTCTTCATGAACATTAGCATCAACCATGCACTGAGAATTAAATAAAAATATAAGTTTTACGAATCAACTTAGAGACGATAAAAGGAACATGTAATAAGAGAATGTTACATGCTTCCAAAACCAATTGACGAAGTTAGGGCCACCATTAAGGCCATCACGACACATTTTATCTAATTGTTTGCTTGTTGGTTGACGCATATACTTCCAAAATTGTTTGTCAAACTCACTACATAGTGTAAAATATTAATACATTAGAACATCTATCATGTAAAATGTGAGAAAACATTATGTGTTACCTCGAGGTAATTAGAATAAAAAACACTTACACAAAATATTGAGCCATCTCTTCGATATTTGTATACATGTATAACATGCATGAATTCCATTCTTCTTCTGAAACCACGTGTCTACTGCTGCCACCAACCGCTTTTCCTTTCCATGAAAAATACTTAATTTTCCCGCAGGAGTTCCTTCATCTATGTGATACCGTGTTGTAGGAGCGTATACATTATATTCCTCTGCAAAGAATGTACTTGAAAAATATGCTACCTCTTTCAGAGCAAATGCTTCTGCAATGCACCCTTCTACTCTTGCTTTATTCAAAACCATTGCTCGTAGTTTCTTTAGTGTCCTTTCAATATGGTACATCCATCGATATTGTACGGGGCCACAAACTTTAGCTTCGTAAGGTAAATGCACAAGTAGATATTGCATTACATTCATAAATCCTGGCGGGAATATCTTTTCCATTTTGCATATGAGTAAAGGTATTTCTTTCTCAAGTTTTTCCATCATTTGAACTGTAATTTCTTTAGCACATAGTTGTCTATAAAAGAAACTAAGTTCCGCAAGTACTCTCCACACATCCTGATGCACATATCCACGGAACATTACTGGAAGAAGTCTTTCCATCATTATATGATAATCGTGGCTTTTAAGATTATTTAGTACCCAATTTTTAAGATTTGTTGTGCGTCTCAACCCAGCACAGTAACCGTCAGGAAACTTCAATTGTTGCAACCATTTTAGAACTTCTTTCCTTTCACTAACTTTAAGACAAAATGGAGCACCTGGCAATCTCTGTTTTCCACTACCATCCTGTCTGACTTCTAGAGTCGGACGATTACAAATATCTGCTAAATCTTTTCGAGCCTTCAAGTTATCTTTTGTCTTTTTAAAATTGAAACATGTGCTAATTATGCTTTCCGCTACATTGCGTTCCTGGTGCATCACATCAATGTTATGTAGCAATAACAATGACTTAGCATAAGGTAGATCCCATAAGCCACATATATGAGTCCAATTGTGCTCCTGACCAAAACCAACAAACCCATCATCTGTAGGGATAAGTTGACTGAGCCATGCAGCAATCTCAGCACTAGTGAAACGTTTCGGCGGACCCTTTGTTACAATAGTATCCTTTCGAAATGTATTAACTTGCTTTCGAAATGGGTGATTTGCTGGAAGAAATCGTCGGTGACAATAAAAAAAAACACACTTTGCCCCCATAAGTAAGTCTAAAACAATCAGAGTCTGATCCACAAATAGGACAACAAAGTTTCCCGTGTGTGCTCCATCCTGAAAAAACACCATATGCAGGAAAATCATGAATGGACCACAAGTATGCTGCTCGTAAGTTGAATTTCTGTTTTTTGTAGGTATCATACGCTTCTACTCCGGTCCACAATTCTTTTAACTCATCAATCAATGGTTGAAGAAAAACACCTAAACGTTTTCCTGGGTGTTTACGACCGGGAATTATTAGAGACAAGAACATGTATTCATATTTCATACACATAGCTGGTGGAAGGTTGTATGGTATAGCAAAAACCGGCCAACATGAGTACGAGGCAGAAGATGTGTTGAATGGTGTGAAGCCATCGGTGGCCAATCCAATACGAACATTTCTAGCATCTTCTGCAAAGTACTCATCAAAAGAGTCCAACGCCTTCCAAGCCTGAGCATCAGATGGGTGTGTCATTACTCCCGTTGTTTCTCTCACAACTTCCTTATGCCACCGCATGTGTCTCGCAGTTGATTTAGATAGAAACAACCGTTTCAATCTAGGTGAAAGAGGCATATAACGAAGTTGTTTAACCACCACTTTAGTCTTCACCAATTCACCGTCCTCATTTGTGGCCTCAATGTATAGAGATTCTTTACAAACTGAGCATTGTGTCAAATTTGCATTCTTCTTCCAGAAAATCATACAATTGTTAGGGCAACAATCAATTTTTTCATACTTCATTCCAAGGCCTGACAACATTTTCTTTGACTGGTACATGTCTCATGGCAACTTATGATTAATCGGAAGAATGTCTGCTATCAAATACATAAGATCATCGTAGCACTTGTTCAATAAGTTGTACTTTGATTTTATAGACATGAGACGAGTAACGGTCGAAAGGACAGACACTTTAGTGTGATCATGCAACTGTTCATGTGATGCTGAGAGAATTCTATAGAACTCTTGAACTTCAGGTCCAGGAATTTCTTCAGATGTATCTGCACCACGATCACGATCTAATGCTTCAACCATGTCTTCTATTCTGTCCTCATTATCACCATCTATATTATCAACATCAACATTACTATGATATAACTCGCCATGCTCATACCATGTTTCATAACCTGGCATAAAACCAAATCGACAGAGGTCTCGTTCCATGTCAAACTTTTCCTTGCATAAAACGTTACGACACTTGTTGCACGGACATTTCACAAAACGGTTGGTCGATAAAGAGAAAGCCCGACTGATAAATGCCTTAGTATTGATGGCCCATTCATTTGAAGGCGCAGCATTCTTCCGCCAACCATCATACATCCATCGTCTATCATCCAACATGTTCTAGACTATATAATATAAGAATATATAAGTCATAAATATGTATGTTGCAACTATAAGATCGCAAAAACAAATTATTATTTAATTACATTCACTTTACATCTATTGGAAGGGATAGGTCCTAAACCCACCCAAGAATAACCGAGAGGGCGTCCTTATAACGAGACACGGGGTACAGATCCAGATGAAATTTCGGCAGCATAACCCCGTTGTTCTCCAACTACACGCCCGATAATGGTGCAGCGGAGAACATTAGGGTTATGCTGTCAATATTTCGTCCGAATCTATACCCCGCGTCCCGTCATAAACACACCCCTCGGTCACTCCCAGGCTGTCCAAAAAGGGACAATTCCGAACCTACACGCCTCGCATGCGTAACGCATGTGAGACGAGTCGATCCGAAACGGGTGACGCATATTGTATAGGTTACGTGAATATTACTTTTTAGAGTGATTTATAAGAGAGAGGTAAGAACGAGAGATAGGAGGAAAGAACGATGAAGAGATAGTGAATAGGGTCAGCCGTTCTAAGTTATTCTCCATCGGGTCCCGTTAGTGATAACTTTTGGACGGTCCAACTCTCGAGCCATAAATGGGTTGTGCCGGGCTAAGCCGGCCCGAAACCCGTTTATTTACATTCCGCTATAAGAAACTATCTCTAAAACACACATTACAAATGGAACTTCTAAGAACGCTATGTAATATTTATAAACTACTAGTTACTTTTCTTGCATAGATTGATATGGTACATGAACTATCATAATAGCTATTAAATAAAAGCATAACACATAAATTAAAATATACACGTTAATTAGCATAATGAAAAATGAAATTATATTATAGTGAAATTATATTATAGCGTTATCTCTAAACGAGTAATGAAACTACGACAAATTAAGGTCATATATTTTACTTGAGCCTAAGACTAATTATCGAAACTACAATAATTTAAGAGATTACCTTTGTACGTAGGATGAATTCGGTGTAGTTGGACCGGTGGAGAAAGCGGTCGGCACAACCCAAACTTTAGCTGCATGATTTTTCGCTATGCGTTAATTCACACATAATTGAACATTGCTTATATATATGATATCTAATCAGAAAATGTGGCTATAGGCGAGCGAGTTCAGCTCCATGATCTGAGCTACTCGTTCCACGCCTTCTTCGCTAACAAATTTTATGTCACGCGCCATGCGAGCACGTCATGCCGCTAACAAGCATGCTAATGCAAACGAAACTCAGACACATATGATGCAAAGTATTGTATATACTCGACTAAATGCAAATATAATAGATAAATACAACTACCTGACGGCTTGTTCCGATGGCGTGGCGATCCGGGCAGAGCACATGAAAAAAGCGGCTCAACAGACTGGGGGCTGCAGCGCCGGCCCGGTCGATGCTGGGCTGCACAGCGGAGAGAGCGGCAGCACGCGCAATGAAAGTTGCGGCCCGGGCAGCCGGGGAAGAGGCGACCGGAGGTGCAGCGACCACCGAGACGACCGGGAACAACTCGGTTGTAGCTGCAGCACCTGTAGAGGCGCCGGCGAACGCACTGTTGGAGACACGGGCGAAGCACGTGGAACAGTAGCACGTGGACGTGGGCTAGCGACGGCAGCACTGCAACCGGCGACGAGCGGGGCGGCGGCGGAAGCTGACGGCGACGGAAGGGCTGGCAGCGCGCGGCTCGATCTGCTCGGTCTCGCGCGACAGAGAGAAAAGAAACCGATCTCTAAACCTATAAAGACTTATTTTCGTGTGCTTCAACGCCTGGCCGACGAAAATACAGGCCTTGATTTGCGTGCCGGTCGGTAGCAGCAGTATCTTCGTGTGCATCAGTGCATGGCCGACGAAAACAAACCTATTTTCGTGTGCCTGACAGACACGGCCGACGAAAAAAGATGTATTTTCGTGTGCCTTGCAGCCTCGGCCGACGAAAATGCTTTCCTTGATGTGCGTGCCTGTCGGTGCCCTATGACACATGTATTTTCGTGTGCCCCTTGGCCGATGAAAATGGTTTCCTTGATGTGCGTGCCTGTCGGAGGACTGTTATTTTGTGTGCTATGCCGCCCTGGCCGACGAAAGTAGCTTTATTTTCGTGTGCTCAGCAGATGTGGCCAACGAAAACGTTCCTTAATTTGCGTGCCGGTCCGTAGCCTCAACATTTTCGTGTGCCACGACAAGCCGACAAAATTAAATGAATCATTTTCGTGAGCTAGGTCTTAGGCCGACGAAAGTACAGTGGAACCGGTTTTAATTTCGTGTGCAGGCTCCAGGACCCACGAAATTGAGCTTTATTTCATGTGCTAGTAAGACAGCACACGAAATTACAATGTAATTTCGTGTGCCTAGTGTCCAACCCACAAAATTAAGGCTTATTTTCGTGCGCCAGTTAGTAGCGCATGAAAATAAGTTTAATTTCGTGAGGGCCCACAAAAATATATTTAGCCCACGAAAATTTTTCATTTTCCTGTAGTGATAGGAGTTTACTAGTTTTGTTAACCATCCTTGTCGTCGGGAAAGTCGATGAGTCGGGTATGGTCGTCTTTTTTCTTTTTGCTTCGCTTAATCCACGGGATACGGAAGCTGAATTAAAACATGGTTAGCTACTTCACTCATATGAATAATGATAACGAGAACTTGATGATGTTAATGAACATGGTATCGGAGGAGATCTAGGCAAGCTTGGTTCGTGGATGTTGCTGAATGAGATGGTGGTTTACTTGCCGTAGATCTAAGGACCGGTTCATGCCAGCACATTCTAGGAAAACAGTGCCACCACAAGGCCAAATATGGGTGCGGCTTAGCTTACTAATTAGGTGTGTTGCTAGCTTGTTATTGACCGTGGAAGGCGCGGGGAATGGGAGTCGAGGGAGGACTGCCCTGGGAACTGCATGGCACAAGAGGGGGCCCGTGGGTGGGAGAATGGTGATTCGAGCCTGCCGGTGAAACCTCTGTGAGTCCATACATCTAGTAGCCCCTTTGTAAAGGCTATTTTGCGATCTCTTGGCCATACACCGACGGTTGTGTACTGGTATAATGGAGGTTCTGCAGTCGTCGACGGGTGACGAAATCACAAACTTGTGGGTAAAGTGGTGCCACCTCTGCAGAGTGTAAAACTATCATGATAGCCGTGCTTCCGGTCACAAGCACATGGCCAACTCACATGATTAGAGGGAAAACTTGGGATGGATGTTCGGTATGGTTATGGTATGGTCATTGGGATTGGTTTTGGAACTGTTTTGAGTCATGACATTGAGTTTGGTTTCGATTAAGTGAATATGAGATGGTTATGGATATTATGAGCATGAGATGAAGTTGAGAAAGATTAATGGCTGGTTGAGACAAGATAAGTGGTGGATTATGATAAAGGAATGTTGCTGTTATAACATGGTTATATTGGGATTAAATTCATCTAGACTTAGTTTCTGTTTTTATCATGTTTGTGAAATAAAATTTTCTTGCTGCAATGAGCCTTTTTATTCCCTATCTTGATGTAAGCTAGTCATACTTTTCCCGCACTTGCTGAGTACGACATGTACTCACCCTTGCATTATCACATAAACATCAGCAACAGGAGAAGAGTACTTCGAGGATCATGTGGAGTACTAAGCGTGCGAACTACCGTCAACATGTCTGTGGTGTTGAAGATCGAGCCGCTGTTGTTTAGTTGTTTCCACTATCGTTTAGAGACTTCCGCTGCAAGAATAAGATATAGATTCATGAGTGAGACAAAGAGTTGATGTAATAAAGTACATAAACACTATTTATTTATGGTTATATTCTGAACTCAGTTTGTGGATTACATGTGTATGTGTGATGAACATCCTGGGCACACATATGCATTAGCTGGGTTCCGTGTTTTACGGGACCAGGCGTCACAGTCGAACACTCCTACTCTCTCCTGCACGTAAGGAACTAGCAAGCGGCACCTACCGTGGTAGGGCTGGTAGCATAGTGTCAAGTTGCAGAGCCTGTCGTGGACCCCCACTTCCCCCTTCGCTAATCAATGTGCGGTTGACAGGCACCCCTGCATGCGCTCATCATGTGCATGGCTGAAAGCCATCTTAGACAAAGCGGGATACGACAAGTAGTGGTGGGCATAAAAAACGAGAAGGGAAAATGGAAATAAAAAACCGAGACTGAATGCCTATTTGGTAATGAATCTAAATGACCGTTACTAAATTTTGGATTTAGGTATCACCCTCGGATAACAAATACTGAAACAACTGGCCTATAAAGTCTCAAGTTAAATTATGGTCAACAAACTACGAACAATCCAATTTTTGATATTGCATTGGTGAGTTGTGATATATGAAGCCGTTAGATTAAACCGTTTATTTATAACCTATTTTCATTGAACTTATAATTTATTGGCTCGTGAGATTGAATTTAAGAACGATAATGGACTCGTGGTGACTATTGAGAACATGAGATAAATATAATGTATAACTCGAGTATTACGAGTAAGACCAAGGACCCAATTGAAATTAAGTTATCCAAAATGTCCAGCTACCTAATATTTTTACAACATTTCAGATAATGATTATATAAAAACCAAAATTTAGAAAGATTGAAATACCAGAATTGAAATATCAGATAGATCGAATGGGGGCATGACCGGCCAGCTATCGTCATAACAAAAACCTACTGTGGCCCATCAGTGTGAGAACCCCCTTCAGACTATAAAAGTGGAGGCCTGACGGCAAGAAAAGGGGATTGGTCACTCAATTGAACTTAGAATCAAGCCTACACTCCCTTAAAAGCACACCCAACTCTTTAACATCCCTCAACGCAACCACAAAGTAGTAACAGGGCTATTAGCCTTTAGGCGGCCTGAAAGTGGGTAAAATTCTCGCGCTCTCATTGTTGAATCTTTTTATCCCAAATGTGAATATGTTGCATGCCCGTCCCCCCCCCCCCCCCGACCGAATGCGAAGGGGTCATTTGGTGCGCCAGGAAGGGGGCGTAAAGCTTTTTCTGCATTCTTTTGCTTGTTCCAACTTGTAGTTCTCAGTGATGGCAGGACAACAGCCATCGTTGGCTCATCGCCAAGCTCGGTGACCATGATACCCCCCTATTCAAACCATTGAAGAGGACAAAATATTTTTGATAGATGCCCGAGGTTGAACCCACCTTCCAAGGGTTGAAGATGTACCTCCCAAAACCACAGGTGCTTATCGCCCAGAGCCCGATGAGCCGCTTCTACTCTACATTTGTACCACACCTCAGATGGTAGGCATTGTGTGGTGGTCGAGCACAAAGAAAAGTCATCGTAGAGGGCCCGCCCGATGCATGGTTTGGGGGCTCTACATGTACCAACTCAGGGGCTCTGGCTCTGTCATCCCCAACTAGCTCGTGGGCTCTATCCCCTCAGGCTGATTCGGGGGCGTCGGCCCTCTCTGGCAAACTTAAGTGCTCCATCCCCTCCTACGGCCTCGAGGGCTTGTCGTTTTTTAGTGATCGTGACCCTGTGACCCAACTGTGGTTGGTGTCTCAAAATAGTGTGTCAGAGCACAACATGTGGAGCATCGGACATCTATGCAAGTTCTATCCTTAGCGCGGACCATTTATATGCATCCACCACCTGTTGACTGGCAAGTATTCCGAGCCCTCCTTGCCGGCAGTTCACGGATGTACCAAAGCCGATTGTCTTGTTGCAGTCACATCAAAGCCGATTGTCTTGTTTCAGTTGCATCAAAGTCGATCATCCTGACACGGTCTCACAAAAGTCCACCCCGGTTGCTCGGTAGAGTGGGAAGACGACTCCAGTCATACAAAGTCCACTTTGATGGCCCCCTATAGCTGAAAGCTGACTCTAGTCGCACTAAAGTTCACACCGCTGGCCTTCTCTGGTGGAAAGCCGACTCAGATCGCCATAAAGCCTACTCTGGTGGCTCTCTCTATCAACATGTCAACCTAGTCGCACTAAATTTCAATCCAAATCAACCACCTCAACAGAATGTCGACTCCAATCGCGCAAAAATTCACTACTATGGCCCGTTCCGGCACGAAGCCGACTATGGTCAAACTAAAGTGCACTCTAATGGCCTGCTTCGGTGGAAAACCAACTCTGGTCGCACTAAAGTGCACTACGGTGTCCTGCTATGGTTGAAAGTTAACTTCGGTCGTACTAAAGTCCACTCCGGTGGCCCGCTTCGGTGGAAAGTTAACTTCAACCGCAATAAAGTCCACTGGTCGACCCGATCTAGCGGAAGGACAACTCCGGTCTCATTCTCTACTTCGGCGGAATGCTTCTAAGGACTTTCTATCAATAGCACGTATCACGTGTAAGTACCCTTCACCTGCTGACGGGCAAGCCCACCGAGCCTTCCCTGTCAGTAGGTCGAGGGATCACTATCTGTGTACTTTGTATTTCTCTACATTGGCGGAACGCTTCTAAGGACTTTCTATCAATAGCACGTATCACGTGTAAGTACTATTCACCTTCTGACGGGCAAGACTACCGAGCCTTCTATGTCAGTAGGTCGAGGGCTCACTATTTGTGTACTTTGTGTTTCTGGCTATTAAACCATCACGTGAACCAAATTAAAGGCAAAACATTTTTGTCGAAACCCTACTCATTTAGGATATATCCTTTTCTACGCTTCGTTAACTTCACAGTCACGGTTCTTGATCTCATATGGGAAGGCCTCTGGTTCCCGTCTACCTAACTTATTATCGGTGTTAATCGGTCATTACTTTGTCATCACGAACATGCAAACTCTATTCAGTTGGGAACCCATAGGATGACCTAAAGGAACGACAACAAGGGATACAAAATCGTGGGAGGTGTCTAGGAATATTATAAACTCTTTGCGCTCTCACCTTTTCAATATCACATTGATGTACTTCAATTGCTTCGAACAAGAGCTAGGTGTTCATCGATAGCTTGGGCGTTGCCTTGCCAAGTCCTTCCGGTCGAGGAGCCGGGGGCTAACCGAAGGGATCTGCTATTGCCCCAGCGAAGTCACTAGAAGCATATGGAAAAGGGGAAAGTCACACTTGACTTTGTCAACAACCTAAGTGAAGTCTCTCGACCCTGCATACCAGAAGGGCTTCCAAAGTAAGTCGGTCACGACCTTGTCTTCGTGACCCTGCTAACACTTTTGGGTCAGGAAATCAGAGGTTGACCTAATGGGATGACAATCGTGGCACTTGACCTTGTTGGTGACTTTAAAACATTGCAGAAATCATGCAAGCAGCAGCTTGCAACATCATTTAATAATGAACTTTTCATTACCATTGCAAGATACAAGGATCCATCTAAGGAAAGGCCTTCAGAGGTATTACACGGAATAGGTCCCAGGTACTCGCACGCAAGCGCAAGACTCTATTCGTCTCCCTCGCGGGCAAACAACACCGCCGCTCGCTAAGATGTTTCCCCAACTTCCTGGTGGACCTTGGTCTCATTTCCTATGATGCCCTCTGAGGCCCTCTCCATGGCAAAGTCCGGGTCATGAAGAATACCTCCTCAGTGACGGTGGTAGCCACCTCGCGGCCCTAGGCTTTCAACCGATCCCTTGTCCTACCCCATCGTCCACTTAAGGAGGTCAGTCACGGGGTTGAGCCCGAAGATGAAGTGCACGGGAGCGTCTTGGATATGTTGCTCGCCGACGGAGAGCTCCCCAAGCCCCACAAATTCCATGGTTCAAAAGGTTTTTCTACCGCCAGACAGAGCTCGCACCGCCTCTGACCTTGATTGGGAAACGGTGATTTCAGCCGTGCTAAACCCTGCTGAGCAGCGAAACGGAGCCATGAGCTCGTCCTCTATGTTCCCAATGCAAGAGCGCTCGACCTTCGTCTTGCAATAGCTCGGGCGCGGTGAAATTTCCTTCGACGGTCCGAAACCCGACGCCTCCTCGGATAACCGTCGACCCAACGACTCACAGTCTCTCCCGACCAAGCAACGGTTCCTTGTGGTTCGTAACACAGTCTAGTTGCTTTCCCCGCACCAGCTCGTAGATCCTTGCTCCCTACCCGACAAATTTCTAAGTCTAGCGCCGGCCGTTGTTTAGGGCACCATTCACAGTTCGGGGAAATTCATCATGATCATGGTAGCTCCACAGTAGCTGGTCCTAGGGTAGCTCTCTCACACCCCTGCGAACTTCTCCGAAGACCTAGCCGTCCAAATGTTCACATAGAGGTGCCAAAATCATGTTTTTCTTGCCGCCACCGTTTTGCGGGCTCATGTCACTGGTGAGGTCCTACCTCTGGTGGTTTTCACGTAGGTTGGGATGCAGGTTGGTGTCAGCCATGTGTCACTGGTGCTTTTGGAGAAAACCCCAGCTCGAATGATCAACTCTCAGATTGTCCACTCTTATGCCCCATGAATGAAAATGGCTAGAGAGTACAAGGTCGCCGAAGTTGAGTTCAACATGGTCGCCGTGCACGCACTGTTCCGGCCACTGTCACACCAAACCGACAGCACCATCGTGTTCAGCGTGGTGGAAAACGCCCATGCGGCGAGTCTTGTGGATCTGATCGACTGGGAAAGTGATTCCGGCGAGGTGCCGCCACGGGTCCGGCGAGGGGCGCTGCCCGGGTGGGAGGTAGACGAAGGGGAGGCGGTCCCACCTGTCAGTGCCTCTTTACTCGTGGGGATCGGTTTGCGGTCGGGATCTCGTGTGGCTGCGCGGGTAAAACCCCGTGTCCCCGGTGTGGCCGCGATATCACTGTCCCAATTCAAACAGTGGGCCTGGGTTCAGAGATTTAAACTTTTCCTGAATTTCAGATTTGGGCTGAAGTTTGAAACCCCATAACTTTTAGTAGAAGTGTCCAAAATTTGTGAAACAAATTTTTTTGGATTTGTCTCAACCAGTACTTTGCAGTGATGAAAAGAAATTGGTATGAAAATCCCTGAAATTATCTCCAAAATTCTTCAAAGTTAAATCTTTGTGAATTAACTCCAGGAGATCGCTGTTATGGAAATTGCTCGATTTTGGCCAAAAGATCCTTCAGGAATCTATTGATCTTATGTAAAAATTTGAGTGGCATTAGACTTCATTTACAAGGCCAAACAGTCTTCCAATTTCAATGTTCATTGAGAATTCAAAATATAAACAGAACCAATTTCAGAATTTCTCACCAACATGAAAAATCCATTTCTCCCTGTAAACAACTCTGAAAAATATGAAACAAATTTTGCTAGAACCAGGGAGAACTCCTATAATCAGATATTCCACTATTAGTTATGTCAAAGCTACAGAATTTGGGTCAAAATACAGAGGAGCCATTTACTTGTTGGAGAATTAGAACCCACAAGCTTCAATGAAACTTTCTCATTCTTGGCTCAACTCCTCCTCAGGACATATAGTCTCTCCTGTAGAAATCCTAAAGCCAATTAAGAATCATTAGTAGTAGTAACTATAATTAGAACCTTACTTCTTATAATCTAAATATCACTTATTTATATACATTGTTGCCTATGAAACAGTGACCGAGATCGAGGAAACTCCGGCGGCCTTGGACAACATTCCTCCAGAAGCTAACTTTGACTCGCAACCAGGCAAGCCTCGATTTGCATTTAATTACTTTTGCAAAGTTTTGATTTGTATCACTTATGTCTAGGATGATATATTTGCATTAGAGTTAGGGTGCTCCACTTGCATGACCCTCAAATCTGATGGATTATTGGGTAGCCTACAGCTCGATGAATAGAAAATTCCATGTTAATGTTTTAGGATTTCGGTAGAAGTCGAGTAGTTGGAATCTACTCGCGAGATAGGATTTTATCACACGGGATTGAGTTGATCAAAGAATGGTTGATGAGTAAGAAATATAGACCCAATACTGGGATAGGATGCAGTGAGATGAGGTCTCACGTGCGTAGCCCTACTGGTATCGTTTGAGCACCGATCCATGTGCGGCCCTGCTGGACAAGTTTGAACAGTACCAGATGCATATGGTCATATGAAAACAAGGAAGTCGATGTAATTGGTTAACCTGGGTGTCGAGCCATACCCTACCGGTTTATAGGAGTGGGTTGAGGGTAGCAAGGTGTAAATCTGCTGGCGGGCACAGACACGCTCCGTGCCGGGACCTCCTGTCTGTTACGAAAGGACCGGTTCGGCATTTGGGTTTCCTTTGAAAGATTGCTGCATACAACAGAGTAGGGAAGTGTGTTTGCTACACTTCCGAAATGGGTGTATGTGACCTGTTATTCAGGTGTCTATTGATTGCTATCACCCTCCCTCGCGGTCATTTGAGTATCGCTTGATCACTGCTCTGTGATGTAGGAAATACTGAAGAGGCCAGAAGAATACGATGCATTGAATTGTTATTGTATTATAACTATGATTGATCTAGTAAGTGATCACTAAAGTTACTTTTATGAACTCTTAACCTGCTGCTACTAATCCTGAAAGTAAGGATCAACATGTAGGCTAGTTCTTTATTGCAATATCTACTCCTATGTTAAGTATCCCTACATGTAGAGTTTCATATTAAGGTGTGTCGGATAAGTCTGCTGAGCCATCGTGCTCACGGTTTCTAGATTAAGTTGTTGTAGGTGAGACATATGAAGAAGGGCCCGAAGATGAGGCGATGCCCCCATCGGGGTACACGGCCGAGTGGGATCCCTACACGCTGCCGAGATCTCCGGATGTGTGCTGCTAGTGTGTAGCGTCCCCGGGCTAAACGGCTGCACTTTTGCATAGCTAAGCTGAGAGTTTAGCTATGAGTATTAACTTCTATAGTACATTAAGTTTAGTAAAAGATTTCCACTGCTTATATCAATAAAACGTTGTATTTTATCCTATTCTTTCGTGTGTGCTATTGGGTTCTGCATTGCACGACACCACCCTCTGTGATCCTGGAATATGTGGACCCGATCCCCACAATCTGGTATCAGAGCCGCATTGGGAATAACACGTTTGAAAAGAGCCTATTTTGAAAATTTAGAAATAGTCGTGTGAGGATTAGTCACTGTAACACCCCAAATTTTGATTCAAAACACTAAACCATGTTCAGAGGGGAATTAAAAATTTTTGGACGTGTTGCATGTTTTGCAAAAATTCAAATTCAAACTGGAATTCAAATTAAACTCAAATCAGAAAAGAAATGGAAAAAGAAAAAGAGAAAACGGGGAAAAACCGGCCAGTGGGCCGAAACCCGCCAGCCGGCCCAGTTTCCCCCGCGCCAGCCCGCCCCCGCGTGCCCGCGCTGTCTCTCACAGACGGGTGGGACCCACCTGTCATCCCTAACCCCGTGACCCCGGACTCTCCCGCGCGCGCGCGATCTTAACCGATTGGAAACCGCGTCCCTCAGCCCGAATTCCGGTCCCAGAAGAATCAAACTCGATCACAACTGACTCACCGCCCTCCCCCGGCTATAAAAACCCCAGCCCCGATCGGTTTTTCCCACGCGATCGCCGATTTTTACTCCGGTGAGCACCGAGACTTCGCCGGTGAATTCTGGCCGATCTAGGCTCGGAAACTCCGATCTAACTCGCTGGTCTTGATCCACCGCCTCCGGGGAGCTTTGCAGGTGCAGAAAACTCGGAGAAATACGGTGTAAACACAGCGCCGACGAGCTTCGCCGTGGTTTTGCCTCGGACCTCGCCGCCGATCACTTTCCAGGACCCCCGAGCTCGAGAAAACCCCCGAGGTGAGATCCCTGACCTCCCCTCTACCGATCTATGCCATAAGATCACAGTTCTAGGCAGAATTCTCGCGGATCCGAAACTTTCCGGTGAGATCGCCGCTTCCCGCCGCCGTGCGCCGCCGGCAGCGCCGCCCGTGCTCGATCAGAGCGACGTGGCCGCTTGTGCGCCGTTTATTTTAAATCGCACGGTAGACTTTAAAACCCCGCGTACCGGTTCGATGTTATAATCTCAGCCGTCGGTTTAAAATCGGACGGTCCACGTCAGCCCCGCGTTATAAAGACTGGAAATAAGAGCTAGCCCCGGAAATTTCAGATCTAGCCCCTGGAACTCCAGAAAATCATGTAAATTCATTTAAAAATCAGTTTTAGCCCCTGGACTTAATAAAAATTAGGAAAAACACCTCTGATAAGTGTAGCTAGACCCCTGGAAATTATGAAAATAATATTATAGACCCTGTAATGGGGTGAGTTCATTATTTTAGCCCTGTTTAGTATTTAATTTAGAAAATTGAATATGTATCTAGTGTTTAAAAATTAAAAAGGGGGACAAACATAATTGTCAAAATTAATTAAAAACTTTCTCAGTACTTAGAAAACTTTGGAGTGAGATAAAAATATATTTTTGGGCTGAAATGAATCTGTTTCATTTATTATTCACATTTATTAGTATAGGGACACATTTTTAAGTAAAGAATAGTTATAGAAAAATAGGGAAAATAATTATGAAATAGTCTACATCAGAAGCCAAGGTCAAAATATGTTATTAAATTATTTAGGACCAGAACCTATACTGTTTAGATGATGTGTATTACTAATTTCATAATAAAATACACAATTATGCATAGGAATATAAATCTGAAAATATAGCAACTAGTAAATGATAAATGGAGTTTTTAAAATCCAAAGAGTTCAGTTTAGAGTTGGTAGAAATTATGATGGCACATATGGGGAAGAAAAATACTTTTCATACACACTTGGTAGTGCAAAGGTGTAGTAGTTGAATATAAGAAAATTTATTGGAAACCCATATAAATAGTATGTAAGTATAAATGTGGACATAAAAGTAGGAATCATATATACATGGTTCAAAGTGAATGCAGGCCACAACTCAACACACATAAAGTAACCACAACACATATAATGGTAAAGAACTTTTATAAAGGTGAATGTGTGGTTTGTATGAAGTAAGAAGTGTGAACTATGTCTTATGGTTGTTGTTTTTCTTTTGCTATGTGTCATGGTATGAAGTAGAACCTGTTCAAGAGCAAGTTATCCCTTTCCAAGATCAGGACTACCCATTTCAAGAGCAGCAAGAAGGAGGCAAGTGTCTTTGACCACTTTGATCCTATGCTAGGATATGTAGATAGAATTATTTGCATTTGTCAAATGAAATATGAAACCCATGCTAGGAAGTGACCTAGAACTGCATTACCTTGTTTCCTTGTAGCTTGGGTTGGGATTTATTTTGTCATGTCATTTATTTACATGCATATGCTTAGCCATGCTTAGAATGGGATATTTGGGATATGAGATCATCAGTTTATTTTACCATACTCTTGAATGAGCTATTGTGAGTTATGTAGAGGTAGGGATCAAGGCAAGTTGGATGTTTTGGTTGTGTGCTGGGTGCACGAGACTTGGGTTTGTGTTTAATACTTGCCTGGATCCTAAGGACCGGTTCATGGAGCATGTAACCCGGCTTTATATTGCCAACCACATGCTGAGATGGGGCAGCTTGGCCAATTAATTAGGTGTATCCCCGGCGTAGTATGGGTGTGTTGGATGGTGCGGGGACTGGGTGTCAGCTGGACTACCATATGAACCGCAAGGCTCAAGAGGGGGCCACTGCAGCGGGGTTGGAGCCTCTTGTATGCTGTTAGGGGTGAAACCTCAGTGGGCCCACGCTCGTCGGGAATCCCTTTGTAAAGGCTTCGTAGTGATCTCCTGGCTGCACACCTGGGAAGTGTGAATGTGGATCGTAGCCACTGGCATAATGGAGGTTCTTTTAGTCCACCCGGCAACGGGGGATGAAATCACTACATGTGGGTACAGTGGTACAAACTCTGCAGAGTCAAAACTGTCTTGACAGCCGTGCTCACGGTCAAGAGCGGCCTGGACTTATTCATGATTAGGGGATTGATGGTTTTGGAAGTTAAGCGGGGATCTTAACATTGGAAATAATGTTATGGTTATTGGATTATGATGATGGGATGGGAGATTGGGACCATTTCACCTGTGTAGTAATGTAGGTGCTTAATAAGCTAAGGTGATAGGTATTAATTGCGTAGTGCTTTAACCATGAGTTCAACCTCTCCTTGTTCTAGCCATGCATGATATAATTTTCTCACACTTGCTGAGTACCATTGGTACTCAACCTTGCATATTTGTTGGTTTATATTGCTGCTCTGGTCAAGATAATGAGGTGGTGTACAATGACCAAGATTTTGGACCCGAGGAAGGTTTTTAGGTTCATGAAGACCCCCGGGCAACGCCTGAGATGGAGCCCTAAAGAATAATATTCCGCTGCTAGTTTATTTACTTGTGATGAACGTATTATTGTCCATTGAGACATTTACGATGTAATACTTATTTATATTCGACACCTGGCTTGTAATAAATGATGCTTCACTATTTGTCATCACATGTATGAGAAAATGATCCTGGCATACATGTGATATTCACTTGGTTGTTTCTTCGGAAAAACCGGGTGTGACAGAGGTGGTATCAGAGCCAAGGTTGCCCGTAGGAACGTGGACCTAGGTAGAAATGGACGTATTTAAGGGCCCTATTTTCTTAAAAACTATTTTCCAAGGTGTGGGTTGAAAAGTGTTATTTAAAGAGTCATTTTCTTCATCTTACCCCAACTTTCATTCAAAAGAGGATTTTTGTTTGAGAATTTATCTAACCTAATTTTAAATTCTTTTTGTTTTAGATGGTTCGCATGATTCGCACCGCTCGCAAGTCCACAGGAGGGAGAGTTCCCGTAGTTGCCCTTGCCGAAAGAGAGGAGAGTCGTCCAGTGACGTACCTTTCCTACGGACTGGCAGTGGGAGAATTGTTGCGCCGTCTTCGACGTATGCTCGAAGCCGCAGGCAATACGGGCAAGCTAATCATCCACTATAACTCCACCAGGACCATCCGTGAGAAGAGGGAAGAATGGAGTTCGGAGATGAGGATTATACACGAGAATCAGCTGCTTAAGATTCACCACTCTCCAGCTTGTCGAGCAACACAAGTTGACGCGGAGAAAAATGTCACCTGGGAGGCCATCACCTGCCAGAGTCACATCTATCGTCGCCACTTGGACAAAACTGAGTACATGTATGTCCTCCAACGTGAGAGTGGTACCACGGAATACAAGTACCCACCGGTGCAGCAAGGGACTTCCCATGAGCACATGGACTTGTGTTTGGAGGATGCTGCTATGCTCAGCACTCGACTGCAGGAGTGTCAACAAGAGCTTCAGGATGTCCGAGACACCCTGAAGGAAACGGAGGCGTTGCTGCGAGCTTGCTTAAAGGCGAGAGAAAGAGGAGATGAGAATGAACTGTGTGTCACCGTGAGTGATACATGGACTCCTGACTCCCTGGATCGCCGAGCAATCAGGCGTCGTCGCACTTCTCCACCAGCAGCTTCCCCACCCAAAGCAGAGTCAGAAGGTAGCCGAAATGAGGAGGAAGATCCCGAGGAGCCAGCTCAAGAGGACGAGTAGTGTAGAGTCTTTCCCTTAGCAAGTAAGAGGTCGAGTAGTCGAGTCGTTACGTAGTTAATGGTGTGATAATGCTTGGTGTGTGACGTGAGTTGTGGAAGCCATGAGTAATTGTCCACAGCCTCGTCTTCGAATTGTTTTGCTTTGGTGTGTGAACCCACATGAAATAATATTTCATTTGTTTTTGTGTGAGAAATGAACCCTCAGAAAAGTATAACCAAGCCTCAACACTTCAAAGTACAAACAAGTGAAAGTAGTAAGATGATACTAAATGCTTTCAAATTAACATTGGTTGATTCTGCCAGATGGCCGGAAGAGGAAAAGGACGTGCTGCCAACCCCGCCAACAACAACGATGAGGCGTGCAACCCTCATCTTTCTGGAGGCCAGGACAGGGGTGGTCGCCGTGAAGAAGTTGACCCTCTCCACCAAATGCTGTTGAATCAAAATCAGCTCATCCAGAACTTGACTCAAGTGGTGGCCAACTTGCATCAAGTTCCACCTCCACAAGCTGCACCACGCCAACCAAGGTTGAGTGAGTTTCTAGGAACTCAACCTCCAAAGTTTGCAAGTGCTGCTGAACCTCTGGAGGCAGATGATTGGCTGAAGACCATTGAAAGTAAGATGAGGATAATACAATGCCAAGGGTATGAGAGGGTGCTGTTTGCCTCTCATCAATTGCATGGACCTGCTGCTGATTGGTAGACCGCCTACGTGGCTGCCCATCATGACCCTGAGAGCATCACTTGGGAAGAGTTCAAGCGTAGCTTCCGCAACCATTACATCCCAAGAGGTGAACTCAAAAACAAGAGGAAGGAGTTTTTGGGACTGCAGCAGGGAAACATGACGGTGAGGGAATACCTCACTAAATTCACTCAACTATCCCGTTATGCCCCACGGGACATAGAGACTGATGAGCAGAAACAAGATTGTTTCGTGGAAGGGCTTACCGCAGAAATGCAGTGTGCAATGTCCTCAAATGAGTATGAAAGCTTTCAAAAGATGGTGGACAAAGCATTTGTGGTGGAAAGGAAACTAAAGGCCCTGGAAAATGAAAATAAGAGGAAGGCTGGGTGGTCACATCAAGCCTCAGGGAGCAACACCCGCCCACGTTTGATGCAGCAACCTACGGGGCAGACGAGTCGTGCTGGGGTACCCTATTCAGCACCAAGAGGGTACAACCCAAACTACAGGCCTCCTGCAGCACCAGCATAGCCGCAACGTCAGTTTGTGCAGCAGCCTCGCCCGCATATCCACCTCGACCAGCAGTGCAAGGACCCCCAAACCAACCCCAAGACAACAAGGGCCAGGCATCTAAGATTGGGGTGCAATGTTTCAGCTGTGGTGAAGTGGGGCACTACGCCCATAAATGCCCAAAGAAGAAGCCTGCGCCGCCACAACAGCAGAATGTAATGAGAGGACGGGTGAACCACGTCACTATGGAGGAAGCACAAGAGGCACTCGACGTGGTAGTTGGTAAGTTTCCTGCCAATTTACACCTTGCAACTCTGCTGTTTGATTCTGGTGCTACCCACTCGTTCATTGATCAAGGGTTTGTTAAGAAGCATGACCTAGCAACCACACAAATGAACCATATGCTAGCGGTAAACTCTCCAGGTGGAGAAATAAGGACAAGACAAGTGTGTCCCAAAGTGAACCTAGATATTAATGGGGTAGTATTTACTGCTAACCTCATAGTGATAGATTCACAAGGGATAGATATTATTTTGGGTATGGATTGGTTGACCAAACATAAAGGAATCATCCATTGTTCGACCAGAACGGTGGAACTAACTCACCCTAGTGGCACAAGAGTAAAGTTCATAACGATACACGAGCCTAGGAGGGACATTAAATTAAATCAAGTGGAGGTGAAAGTTGAGGAAATCAGGACTATCAGGGAATATCCAGATGTTTTTCCGGAGGAGTTGCCAGGTATGCCTCCCGACCGTGACGTGGAATTCGCAATTGAGCTAGTACCGGGAACAGCCCCGATATACAAGAGACCTTATCGAATGGACTCCAAGCAGCTAGAAGAGCTCAAGGATCATTTGAGAGAATTGACGGAGAAGGGGTATATTCGCCCTAGTTCCTCACCATGGGGAGCTCCGGTGATATTTGTGCCCAAGAAAGACGGAACCCAAAGGTTATGCGTGGATTACCGTGCCTTGAATGAGGTAACCATCAAGAACAAGTACCCATTACCCCGCATTGAAGACTTGTTTGATCAGTTGAGGGGAGCTTGTGTGTTCTCGAAAATTGATCTCAGGTCGGGATACCACCAACTCAAGACAAGGCAATCTGATATTCCCAAGACAGCTTTCGTATCTCGGTACGGACTGTATGAATACACTGTCATGCCTTTCGGGCTAACCAATGCCCCGGCATATTTCATGTACCTCATGAACAAGGTATTCATGGAATATCTGGACAAATTTGTGGTGGTTTTCACAGATGATATTCTCGTCTTCTCCAAAGATGAAGAAGAACATGAGAAGCATCTAAGGTTGGTGTTACAGAGGCTGAGAGAACACCAACTATATGCCAAGTTGAGCAAGTGTGAGTTTTGGCTGAAGAGAGTTCCCTTTTTAGGACATATCATCTCGGAGGGAGGAATCTCCGTAGATCCCGCCAAAATCGAGGATATCCAGAAGTGGAAAACCCCTGAAAATGTCGGGGAAGTTCGAAGCTTTTTGGGATTGGCTGGATACTATCGACGGTTTATTGAGGGATTCTCCAAAATCTCGAGACCTCTCACCAAACTGTTGGAAAAGGGAATCACATTCACCTGGACGCCACAGTGCGATACGAGCTTTCAGGAGCTAAAGAAGAGATTGACAACAGCCCCAGTGTTGGTTATGCTAGATATGCAGAAGAATTTCACAGTGTACTGCGATGCCTCTGGAAACGGGTTGGGATGTGTTCTCATGCAAGAAGGACATGTCGTGGCATATGCATCCCGGCAGCTTCGGAAGCACGAGAAGAACTATCCTACACATGACCTAGAACTAGCTGCGGTGGTACACGCGTTGAAAATTTGGCGGCACTATTTGATGGGGAAGAGGACAGAGATATATACGGATCATAAGAGTTTGAAGTATATATTCATACAGCCAGATCTCAACCTCAGACAAAGGAGATGGTTAGAGCTAATCAATGACTTTGATGTGGGCATCAACTATCATCTCGGGAAAGCAAACGTCGTGGCCGATGCTTTGAGTCGGAAAGTGCAGGTCAATAAGTTGAGCTTGAAGGACATGCCCTCAGAATTGAAGGACGAGGTTATAAGGCTCAATCTATGTCTAGTAAATAGTGGTGAAGCCATCGCCATGGAAGTGGACTCCACACTTGAGCAAGACATACGCGAGGGCCAAAAGAATGATGAGAAGATACAAGAGATCAGACAGCTCATCAAGGAAAATAAAGCTCCTGGTTTTAGAGAGGATGAACAAGGAACGGTGTGGCACGGGAAAAGGATTTGTGTGCCAGAAGTAAAGGAGATCCGTGAATTAATTTTGAAGGAGGCTCACGATTCCGACTATTCCATTCATCCTGGGAGTACGAAGATGTACCAGGACCTCAAGAGCAGGTATTGGTGGTATGGCATGAAGCGAGATGTCGCGGAACATGTTGCCCTATGTGACACATGTCAGTTGGTGAAAGCAGAACATCAACGACCCGCGGGATTGCTGCAACCACTCAAAGTGCCTGAATGGAAGTGGGAAGAAATCAGCATGGATTTTGTCGTGGGATTGCCTAGGACCCAATCCGGGTATGATTCAATATGGGTCATTATTGATAGGCTAACCAAGGTAGCTCATTTCATTCCCGTGAAAGAAAGCTACAGCGGATCCAAATTGGCAGAATTATACATGTCAAGGATTGTGTGTTACCATGGAGTGCCAAAGAAGATAGTGTCGGATCGAGGGACACAGTTCACCGCGAGGTTTTGGCAAAAGTTGCATGAAACCATGGGAACCCATCTGAATTTCAGCTCTGCCTATCATCCCCAAACTGACGGGCAGACGGAGAGAACCAATCAGATCCTTGAAGATATGTTAAGGGCATGTGCACTCAAAAACAATAGGAGTTGGGACAAGAACTTACCGTATGCGGAGTTTTCCTATAACAACAGCTATCAAGCTAGTATGAAGATGTCACCGTTTGAAGCTTTGTATGGAAGGAAGTGCAGAACTCCCCTATTTTGGAACCAAACAGGAGAAAGTAAAGTGTTTGGCCCAGAAGTGCTACAAGAAGCCGAGGCGAAGGTGAGGGAGATTCGCAACAACTTGAGGATAGCACAAACACGCCAGAAGAGTTATGCTGATGTACGAAGAAGAGAGCTCGTTTTCAACGTGGGAGACTATGTTTATCTCAAGGTGTCCCCTATCAGAGGACTTCGTCGGTTCAAGGTGAAAGGGAAGTTGTCACCTCGATACATCGGACCCTTTCAAGTTTTGGAAAGGAAAGGCGAAGTGGCGTACCAACTAGAGTTACCGGTTCATCTATCGGACGTGCACGATGTATTCCATGTGTCACAACTCAAGAAATGCCTAAGGACGCCTGAGGAGGTGTTACCCATGAATGAAGTGGATGTAGCTGAAGATTTGTCTTATGCCGAGCAACCATACAAGATTTTGGAGACAATGGAACGCCTCACCAGAAATAAAAGAATCCGGATGTGCAAGGTGCAGTGGAAGCATCACTCAGAAGAGGAAGCCACCTGGGAACGGGAAGATGAGCTCAAGGCACAATTTCCGGAATTGTTTTCTTAGAAACACCAATCTCGAGGACGAGATTTCTTTTAAGGGGGTAGAGCTGTAACACCCCAAATTTTGATTCAAAACACTAAACCATGTTCAGAGGGGAATTTAAAAATTTTTGGACGTGTTGCATGTTTTGCAAAAATTCAAATTCAAACTGGAATTCAAATTAAACTCAAATCAGAAAAGAAATGGAAAAATAAAAAGAGAAAACGGGGAAAAACCGGCCAGTGGGCCGAAACCCGCCAGCCGGCCCAGTTTCCCCCGCGCCAGCCCGCCCCCGCGCGCCCGCGCTGTCTCTCACAGACGGGTGGGACCCACCTGTCATCCCTAACCCCGTGACCCCGGACTCTCCCGCGCGCGCGCGATCTTAACCGATTGGAAACCGCGTCCCTCAGCCAGAATTCCGGTCCCAGAAGAATCAAACTCGATCACAACTGACTCACCACCCTCCCCCGGCTATAAAAACCCCAGCCCCGATCGGTTTTTCCCACACGATTGCCGATTTTTACTCCGGTGAGCACCGAGACTTCGCCGGTGAATTCTGGCCGATCTAAGCTTGGAAACTCCGATCTAACTCGCTGGTCTTGATCCACCGCCTCCGGGGAGCTTTGCAGGTGCAGAAAACTCGGAGAAATACGGTGTAAACACAGCGCCGACGAGCTTCGCCGTGGTTTTGCCTCGGACCTCGCCGCCGATCACTTTCCAGGACCCCCGAGCTCGAGAAAACCCCCGAGGTGAGATCCCTGACCTCCCCTCTACCGATCTATGCCATAAGATCACAGTTCTAGGCAGAATTCTCGCGGATCCAAAACTTTCCGGCGAGATCGCCGCTTCCCGCCGCCGTGCGCCGCCGGCAGCGCCGCCCGTGCTCGATCCGAGCGACGTGGCCGCTTGTGCGCCGTTTATTTTAAATCGCATGGTAGACTTTAAAACCCCGCGTACCGGTTCGATGTTATAATCTCAGCCGTCGGTTTAAAATCGGACGGTCCACGTCAGCCCCGCGTTATAAAGACTGGAATTCTTACGTGCTACCCCCTGGGGTTCTCGGGAAATAAGAGCTAGCCCCGGAAATTTCAGATCTAGCCCCTGGAACTCCAGAAAATCATGTAAATTCATTTAAAAATCAGTTTTAGCCCCTGGACTTAATAAAAATTAGGAAAAACACCTCTGATAAGTGTAGCTAGACCCCTGGAAATTATGAAAATAATATTATAGACCCTGTAATGGGGTGAGTTCATTATTTTAGCCCTGTTTAGTATTTAATTTAGAAAATTGAATATGTAACTAGTGTTTAAAAATTAAAAAGGGGGACAAACATAATTGTCAAAATTAATTAAAACTTTCTCAGTACTTAGAAAACTTTGGAGTGAGATAAAAATATATTTTTGGGCTGAAATGAATCTGTTTCATTTATTATTCACATTTATTAGTATAGGGACACATTTTTAAGTAAAGAATAGTTATAGAAAAATAGGGAAAATAATTATGAAATAGTCTACATCAGAAGCCAAGGTCAAAATATGTTATTAAATTATTTAGGACCAGAACCTATACTGTTTAGATGATGTGTATTACTAATTTCATAATAAAATACACAATTATGCATAGGAATATAAATCTGAAATAGCAACTAGTAAATGATAAATGGAGTTTTTAAAATCCAAAGAGTTCAGTTTAGGGTTGGTAGAAATTATGAAGGCACATATGGGGAAGAAAAATACTTTTCATACACACTTGGTAGTGAAAAGGTGTAGTAGTTGAATATAAGAAAATTTATTGGAAACCCATATAAATAGTATGTAAGTATAAATGTGGACATAAATGTAGGAATCATATATACATGGTTCAAAGTGAATGCAGGCCACAACTCAACACACATAAAGTAACCACAACACATATAATGGTAAAGAACTTTTATAAAGGTGAATGTGTGGTTTGTATGAAGTAAGAAGTGTGAACTATGTCTTATGATTGTTGTTTTTCTTTTGCTATGTGTGATGGTATGAAGTAGAACCTGTTCAAGAGCAAGTTATCCCTTTCCAAGATCAGGACTACCCATTTCAAGAGCAGCAAGAAGGAGGCAAGTGTCCTTGACCACTTTGATCCTATGCTAGGATATGTAGATAGAATTATTTGCATTTGTCAAATGAAATATGAAACCCATGCTAGGAAGTTTCCCTAGAATTGCATTACCTTGTTTCCTTGTAGCTTGGGTTGGGATTTATTTTGTCATGTCATTTATTTACATGCATATGCTTAGCCATGCTTAGAATGGGATATTTGGGATATGGGATCATCAGTTTATTTTACCATACTCTTGAATGAGCTATTGTGAGTTATGTAGAGGTAGGGATCAAGGCAAGTTGGATGTTTTGGTTGTGTGCTGGGTGCACGAGACTTGGGTTTGTGTTTAGTACTTGCCTGGATCCTAAGGACCGGTTCATGGAGCATGTAACCCGGCTTTACAGTGCCAACCACATGCTGAGATGGGGCAGCTTGGCCAATTAATTAGGTGTATCCCCGGCGTAGTATGGGTGTGTTGGATGGTGCGGAGAGTGGGTGTCAGCTGGACTACCATATGAACCGCAAGGCTCAAGAGGGGGCCACTGCAGCGGGGTTGGAGCCTCTTGTATGCTGTTAGGGGTGAAACCTCAGTGGGCCCACGCTCGTCGGGAATCCCTTTGTAAAGGCTTCGTAGTGATCTCCTGGCTGCACACCTGGGAAGTGTGAATGTGGATCGTAGCCACTGGCATAATGGAGGTTCTTTTAGTCCACCCGGCGACGGGGGATGAAATCACTACATGTGGGTACAGTGGTACAAACTCTGCAGAGTCAAAACTGTCTTGACAGCCGTGCTCACGGTCAAGAGCGGCCTGGACTTATTCATGATTAGGGGATTGATGGTTTTGAAAGTTAAGCGGGGAGCTTAACATTGGAAATAATGTTATGGTTATTGGATTATGATGATGGGATGGGAGATTGGGACCATTTCACCTGTGTAGTAATGTAGGTGCTTAATAAGCTAAGGTGATAGGTATTAATTGCGTAGTGCTTTAACCATGAGTTCAACCTCTCCTTGTTCTAGCCATGCATGATATAATTTTCCCACACTTGCTGAGTACCATTGGTACTCAACCTTGCATATTTGTTGGTTTATATTGCTGCTCAGGTCAAGATAATGAGGTGGTGTACAATGACCAAGATTTTGGACCCGAGGAAGGTTTTTAGGTTCATGAAGACCCCCGGGCAACGCCTGAGATGGAGCCCTAAAGAATAATATTCCGCTGCTAGTTTATTTACTTGTGATGAACGTATTATTGTCCATTGAGACATTTACGATGTAAGACTTATTTATATTCGACACCTGGCTTGTAATAAATGATGCTTCACTATTTGTCATCACATGTATGAGAAAATCATCCTGGCATACATGTGATATTCACTTGGTTGTTTCTTCGGAAAAACCGGGTGTGACAGTCACTATGCCCACATAAGGTCTATTATAGTAGTAGATACTTAAGGTGGAAAAGCTAACATACTTGTTATACATTCTGTAACGAAGCTTTGACGTCAGGTAAGAGGTAAGGTACGCCACTGCAGGCGGATCAATTGCGGTAAGATTGCCATACGAGAAGTAGTATGTGATGGTTATCGTGGCTTGGAATGGCAGTTAATATGAGTCTCTGAACCTTCTCATGGTTCTGGGAACAGATGAAAACGCTGCTCCCCAGCGTGCTTCAGGCAAATGCAAGGATACCCCATTGTGTGGTAAGAAAATTCGATAGTATGCAACTCTTGAATGTTCAATGTTCAAAGGGACATACGCAATGCTTGTCATCGGCGTGCCTCAACGATTATGGGGCAGTAGGTGGTATTCGTTGGGTTGATGAAATTCCCAACCGTGACGACCCGCTCGTGCTCTACATGGGTTTCCCCGTCGTGTGGTTCGAAAACGCGACCATGTACCTTGAGACGTGGCATGACTCAAGGATGAGCTGTATGGAAATGATAGGGGGCGTATATTTTTAGTATGATTTGGACCTGCCTGAATTGAAAACATTTGTATGCCTCATTATTGAGTGGTTTTATGCAGCTACATTGACCATGTTAGAGCATTGTGTTTAGAAACCATTTGTGAGTGACCGTTTCTAGTGCCACCCTTTGAGACGTATGCCAGAATACCGGCTTATAATTTTCTTTGGTGAGGGCGTAGTACTGGTATTGCATTCAAGTACCCTCGGGCACGTTGACGACCATATCCGTGCCAGAGGTGCTGTCAATTTTTTTCCCAGAAAACTATCAACTTGAAAAGTCATAACTCCTAAATCAGAAATGCTATGCAGGAAAATGAATACATTCTGGATTCCTTTTCGGGTTTACTACAACTTTGTTGTTGATCTCTAGTCCAGATTTTGCCTCTAAACTTGTCGAATCGTTTGAATTTTCCAGACTGGTCAGTTGGACCAGAATCTGGACAGAGAATCCGTGTTTGAATTTTTCAATTCAAATCAATTTGGTTTCACATTTTGATGTCCAGCAGCTGTTCTCAACACAGTGGGTTGGACTCGACAATGTGTTACAATCAACACATCACTTCGAGCGATGACATGTTTGTGCCTTGTACAATAGCGAGAATATATGCATGATAACGCACTTAACATCCCATGGTGACCGACGATAGTCGAAATGAACTTTCATCCATGAAGTTAATTACTTTGGAACTCGATTGTGATAACATGGTCCAGGGATGTGTATGTTGTATAAAGTGTATACTTTATCCATACGTGTGAATGTTAGGCGTATTATTTATTCCATTCTCGCACTACTATTATGTAGACTAGATGAAGCAAACAAACATGTGCTGATCTTTTAAATCATATGAATGCAGAATGGTGCGTACACGCTCTACACACAAGGAGGGAGCCCCAGTCAGGGACGTGGAGTCTCCACCTCCGGAGAAAACCACGACGCAACAACAACCACCTCCACCACCACCTGAACTTCCAAGAATTCTCGTGGAGGTTCTCGCAGCAGTACTCGGCTCGCGCGACGAGCAAACCGAGTTGCTGCGGATGTTAGTGCAGCAGAATGCGTCCCGGCAAGGGGGACGACAAGACAATGGGCAACGCCAGCCCCAACAGAGTTCGTATTCGGACTTCTTGGTGACACATCCACCGGTCTTCACGGAGGCCGAGGAGCCTCCGGAGGCGTACAGCTTTATCCGCACCCTTGAGGCGAAGTTCGGGCTGCTCCGATGCACCGAATATCAGAAGGCGCAGTTTGCAGCGTAGCAGCTTCAGGGAGCCACCGGTACATGGTGGACGAATTACCTCGCATCACTGCTGGCTGGCCATGCCGTCACATGGGCGGAGTTCCGGGAGGCATTTTGCGCCTACCATATACCTCCCGGTATGATGCAGAGGAATCTTCAGGAGTTACTGGAGCTAAAACAAGGCGGGAGGAGTGCTCACGAGTACTCCAGGGTATTTAATCAGCTGGCGCAGTATGCGCTACAGTATGTTGTGATGGAGGACCATAAGCGGAAGACATTCTTTCGGGGTCTAAACCCCAAACTGAAGGTCCAACTCGCACAATGCAACCGCGGCGCATTCAATGACATCGTCACTGCCGTGATTGTGCAAGAAGATGCTCAGCACGAGCTCATTTCTGACAAGAGAAAATGCAGCACGCCTTCGACAGAAGTACCGTGTTGTGTACCGCTCATCATCTGGTCAGAGGTGGCAGCCACCGGCGCGACCGCCGCAGTTTCACGACCGTCAAGTCAACGTGCCCAGATTCCGACCGACAATTCCACCACAGCAACAGCAGAAGCAACAGATGGTCTCGCGTGAATTCCAACTTCCACCACGTGCATCGGGATTCCATCCATAGTTTGGAGGGAATCCGACACAATACATGTGCTTTACGTGTGGCCGTGTCGGGCATTTTGCAATGGACTGCCCTGAGCAGCGACAGGGCAGGGGTAAGCACCATATCAGGGTGCAAATAATCCCAGCAACCAATCCAAGAAACCAGCACCAAAACCCGGCAACGTACACTACTTGGCTATCGAGGAAGTGCTGGAAGGTGAACCCAGCCTCGCGGGTATGTTCTCTTTACTTGATCATTCCGTAGTCATACTTTTTGACTCCGGTGCCACCCACAATATCATAAGTCAATCTATGTCATTAAATATCATTACCTATCATTCCCACAAAATGTCCATATTTGATTTGCTCTGTGGAAAATTAGCAGCTGATAGGATGGTCTATAGAGCACCATTGCAGATGGGTAAGAATCTATATTCGACTTCTCTAATTATATTAGAGAGTAAAAAGCTCGATGTAATTTTAGAAATGTCATGGCTACACAGCCATGTCGCTGTTCTTGACGTCATTCAACGAGTGGTTCATTTAAACTCTCAACTCCATGACCACACAGTCTCATTCTCGACCGCCTTATCGAAGAAATTCCAGCCACCTATAACACGGAAGCCACAAAGCTTGAAGATATTCGTGTGGTCCGTGAATATCCGGACGTGTTTTCGGATGATCTGCCGGGCATGCCACCCAAACGGGATGTTGAGTTCAAGATCGAACTTGCACCCGGGACAACACCAATATCATGGAGACCCTACAAAATGGCTCCGAATGAGCTGGCTGAATTGAAGGAACAACTCAATTATTTGTTGAGTAAAGGTTTCATTCGACCAAGTTCCTCGCCATGGGGATGCTCGGCGCTGTTCACGAAAAAGAAAGATGAAACCTTGAGGTTGTGTGTGGATTACCGACCGCTCAACGCCGTCACTATCAAAAACCGATATCCACTACCCCGCATTGATATTTTTCTCGATCAACTTGTGGGTGCAAGTGTATTTTCGAAGATGGATCTTCGCTCCGGATATCATCAAATAAAGATCCAAGTGGAATACGACATTCTCAATGAGATATGGATTATATGAATATCTCGTCATGTCTTTTGGTCTCACCAACACCCCAACACATTTAATGTATCTTATGAACTCGGTGTTCATGTCAGAGTTGGATCAGTTCGTGGTAGTGTTCATAGATGGCATCTTGGTTTATTCTAAGTCAGAAGAAGAACACACCGAACACTTTCATATCTTGCTTCAACGATTGCGATACCATAAGCTTTATGCCAAGTTCTGCAAATGCAAATTTTGGATCAGCCAAGTGCCATTTTTAGGACATATTATCTCAGCGGAAGGCATTGCAGTTTATCCAAACAATATTGAGCAGGTGGTGAAATGGAAATCCCCCACATCTGTTCATGAGGTCAGAAGCTTCCTCGGTTTAGCAGAATATTATCGGAGGTTCATTTCGAGCTTCTTCAAGCTTGCTAAACCGATGACTGAATTGTTGAACAAGAGGGTTAAATATGTTTGGAGCCCAGCATGTGAAGGAGCGTTCCAAGCGTTGGTGAAGCATCTCTCAACAGCCCCAGTCTTAGCTCAACCGGATACGACCAAACCCTTCGACGTATATTGTGATGCGTCCGGTATTAGGTTTGGCTGTGTGTTGATGCAAGAAGGATGAGTGGTCGCCTATGGCTCACGTCAACTTCGTAACCACGAGCAGCACTATCCGACTCATGATCTTGAGCTCGCTGCTGTGGTATTGGTGTTGAAAATGTGGAGACACTATTTACATGGAAATGTAGTGCATCTCTACACCGACCACAAGAGCTTGAAATATATCTTCACTCAAAAAGAGTTGAATATGTGTAACACCCCAAAAATCTGGTTAAGACCCTAAATCATGTTAAGAGGGGAATTTAAAATTTTTTGGACGTGTTGCATGTTTTGCAAAAATTCAAATTCAAACTGGAATTCAAATTAAACTCAAAACAGAAAAGAAATAGAAAAAGAAAAAGGAAAACAGAAAAAAAAACCGGCCAGTGGGCCGAAACCCACCAGCCGGCCCAATCAGCCCCGCGCCAGCCCGCAGCCGCGCGCGCCTTTTCCTCCCACTGACAGGCGGGGCCGCCAGCCCTTCTTCTACCTCGCGCCCGCGCCGGGATTCTCTCACCCCGAATCAAAACCGACCCGGATTCCTGCGCATCCCCGCTGAATTCCGTTCGTAGGCGATGCGAACTCGATCTAAACCACCCCGCCGCCCTCCCCCGTCTATAAAAACCCCGACCTCGTTCTGTTTTTCCCACGCGATCCGCCGATTTTACTCCGGTGAGAAACAGAGGCTTCTCCGGCGAATTCTGGCAGATCTAAGCTCGGAAATTCCGATCTAACTCGCTGGTCTTGATCCACCGCCTCCAGGGAACCCTGCAGGTGCAGAAAACTCGATGACTTGTGGTTTAAACACAGCGCCGACGAGCCTCGCCGTGGTTTCAACTCGGACCTCGTCGCCGACCGCCTTCCAAGACCTTCGAGCTCAAGAAAACCCCCGAGGTGAGATCCCCGACCTCTCCTCCACCGATCTATGCCATAAGATCACAGTTCTAGGAAGAATTCTCGAAGATCCGAAAGTCTCCGGCGAGATCGCCGCTTCTCACCGCCGTGCGCCGCCGGCAGCGCCGCCCGCGCTCGGTTAGAGCGACGTGGCCGCTTGTGCGCCGTCTATTTTAAATTGCACGGTAGACTTTAAATCCCCACGTACCGGTCCGACGTTATAATCTCAGCCCTCTGTTTTAAATCGGACGGTCCACGTCAGCCCCGCGTTATAAAGACTGGAATTCTTACGTGCTATCCCCTGGGGTTCTCGGGAAATAAGAGCTAGCCCCGGAAACATCTGATCTAGCCCCTGGAACTTCAGAAAATCATGTAAATTCATTTAAAAATCAGTTTTAACCCCTGAACTTAATAAAAATTAGGAAAAACTCCTCTGTTATGTATAGCTAGACCCCTGAAAATTGTTAAAATAAAATTATAGACCCTGTAGTGGGGTGAGTTTACCTTTTTAGCCCTGTTTAATATTTAATTTAGGAAAATTTAATATGTGGCTAGTATTTAAAAAGTGGGACAAACATATTGTCATAAATTAAATTAAAAAAAACTTTCTCAGTATTTAGAAAACTTTGGGGTGAGATAAAAATATATTTTGGGCTGAAATGAATCTGTTTAATTTATTATTCACATTTAGGGACACATTTTTAAGTAAAGAATTGTTCTGGAAAATAGGGAAAATAATTGTAAAATAGTTTACATCAGAGGCAAAGGTCAAAAATATATTATTAAATATTTTGGATCAGAACCTATTCTGTTTAGATGAGGTGTATTATTATTTTCATAATAAAGTTCACATTTAGGCATAGGAAATAAATCCGAAAATATAGCAAACTATGTATGAATAACTAGAAAATGATAAATGAAGTTTCTAAAATCCAAAGAATTCAGTTTAGGGTTGGTAGAAGGTCTGAAGACACATATGGGGTAGGAAAATGCCTTCCATGCACACTTGGTAGCTAAAAGGTGTAGTAATTGAATATAAGGAATTTATTTAAATTGGAAACTCATATATATAGTATGTAAGTATAAATGTGAACACAAAAGTAGGAATCATATACACATGATTAAAAGTGCATGCAAGCCAAAAATCAACACACATAGAGTAACCACAACACATATAATGGTGAATGACTTTCATAAATATGAATGTGTGGTTTGTATGAAGTGGAAGTGTGAACTATGTCTTATGGATTGTTGTTTTTCTTTTGCTATGTGTGATGGTATGATGTAGAACCTGCTCAAGAGCAAGTTATTCCTTTCCAAGATCAGGACTACCCATTTCAAGAGCAGCAGGAAGGAGGCAAGTGTCCTTGACCACTTTGATCCTATACTAGGATGTTTAGATAGAATTATTGCATTGTCAAGTTAAATATGAAACCCATGCTAGGAAGTTTCCCTAGAATTGTATTACCTTGTTTCCTTGTAGCTTGGGTTGGGATTTATTTTATCATGTCATTTATTATTATGCATATGCTTAGCCATGCTTAGAATGGGATATTTGGGATATGAGATCATCAGTTTATTTTACCATACTCTTGAATGAGATATTGTGAGTTATGTAGAGGTAGGGATCAAGGCAAGTTGGATGTTTTGGTTGTGTGCTGGGTGCACGAGACTCGGGTTTGTGTTTAGTACTTGCCTGGATCCTAAGGACCGGTTCATTGAGCATGTAACCTGGCTTTACAGTGCCAACCACATGCTGAGATGGGGCAGCTTGGCCAATTAATTAGGTGTATCCCCGGCGTAGTATGGGTGTGTTGGATGGTGCGGGGAGTAGGTGTCAGCTGGACTACCATATGAACCGCAAGGCTCAAGAGGGGGCCACTGCAGCGGGGTTGGAGCCTCTTGTATGCTGTTAGGGGTGAAACCTCAGTGGGCCCACGCTCGTCGAGAATCCCTTTGTAAAGGCTTCGTAGTGATCTCCTGGCTACACACCTGGGAAGTGTGAATGTGGTTCGTAGCCACTGGCATAATGGAGGATCTTTTAGTCCACCCGGCAACGGGGGATGAAATCACTACATGTGGGTACAGTGGTACAAACTCTGCAGAGTCAAAATTGTCATGACAGCCGTGCTCACGGTCAAGAGCGGCTTGGACTTATTCATGATTAGAGGATTGATGGTTTTGGAAGTTGTGGATGTTAAGCGGGGAGCTTAACATTGGAAATGATGTTATGTTTATTTGATTATGATGATGGGATGGGAGATTGGGACCATTTCACCTATGTAGTAATGTAGGTGCTTAATAAGCTAAGGTGATAGGTATTAATTGCGTAGTGCTTTAACCATGAGTTCAACCTCCCCTTGTTCTAGCCATGCATGATATAATTTTCCCACACTTGCTGAGTACCATCGGTACTCAACCTTGCATATTTGTTGATTTATATTGCTGCTCAGTTCAAGATAATGAGGTGATGTATAATGACCAAGACTTTGGCCTCGAAGAAGGTTTCTAGGTTCATGGAGACCCCCGGGCAATGCCTGCAATGGAGCCCACAAGAATAATATTCCGCTGCTAGTTTATTTATTTGTGATGAACTATTTATCGTTCATTGAGACATATGCTTTGTAAGACTTATTTATATTCGACACCTGGCTTGTAATAAATGATGCTTCACTATTTGTCATCACATGTATGAGAAAATGATCCTGGCATACATGTGATATTCACTCGGTTGTTCTTCGAAGAAACCGGGTGTGACATAAGTGGTATCAGAGCCAAGGTTGCCCGTAGGAACGTGGATCTAAGTAGAAATGGACGTATTTAAGGGCCTTAATTTCTTAAAAACTATTTTTACAAGGTTGGGGTGCAATGTTTTAGCTGTGGTGAAGTGGGGCACTATGCCCATAAGTGCCCAAAGAAGAAGCCCACGCAACCACAACAGCAGAATGTGATGAGAGAATGGGTGAACCACGTCACTATGGAGGAAGCACAAGAGGCACCCGACGTGGTAGTTGGTAAGTTTCCTGCCAATTTACACATTGCAACCCTGCTGTTTGATTCTGGTGCTACCCACTCGTTCATTGCTAAAGGGTTTGTTAAGAAGCATGATCTAGCAACAACACAAATGAATTATATGCTAGCAGTAAACTCTCCAGGTGGAGAAATAAGGACAAGACAAGTGTGTCCCAAGGTGAATCTAGACATTAATGGGGTAGTGTTTACTGCCAACCTCATAGTAATAGATTCCCAAGGGATCGATATTGTTTTGGGCATGGACTGGTTGACCAAACATAAGGGAATCATCCATTGTTCGACCAGAACGGTGGAACTAACTCACCCTAGTGGCACAAGAGTAAATTTTATAACAATACAAGAGCCTAGGAGGGACATTAAATTAAATCAAGTTGAGGTGAAAGTGGAGGAGATCAGGATTATCCGGGAATATCCAGATGTTTTTCCGGAGGAGTTGCCAGGTATGCCTCCCGATCGTGAAGTGGAATTTGCAATTGAGCTAGTGCCTGGAACAGCCCCGATATACAAGAGACGTTATCGGATGGACTCCAAGCAGCTAGAAGAACTCAAGGATCATTTGAGGGAATTTACGGAGAAGGGGTATATTCGCCCTAGTTCCTCACCATGGGGAGCTCCGATGATATTTGTGCCCAAGAAGGACGGAACCCAAAGGTTATGCGTGGATTACCGTGCCTTGAATGAGGTAACCATCAAGAACAAGTACCCATTACCCCGCATTGAAGACTTGTTTGATCAGTTGAGGGGAGCTTGTGTGTTCTCGAAAATTGATCTCAGGTCGGGATACCACCAACTCAAGATAAGGCAATCTGATATTCCCAAGACAGCTTTCGTATCTCGGTACGGACTGTATGAATACACTATCATGCCTCTCGGCCTAACTAATGCCCCGGCATACTTTATGTATCTCATGAACAAGGTATTCATGGAATATCTGGACAAATTTGTGGTGGTTTTCATAGATGACATTCTCGTCTTCTCCAAAGATGAAGAAGAACATGAGAAACATCTAAGGTTGGTGTTGCAGAGGCTGAGGGAACACCAACTATATGCCAAGTTGAGCAAGTGTGAGTTTTGGCTGAAGAGAGTTCCCTTCTTAGGACATATAATCTCGGAGGGAGGAATCTCCTTAGATCCCGCCAAAATCGAGGATATACAGAAGTGGAAGACCCCTGAAAATGTCGGGGAAGTTCGAAGCTTCTTAGGATTGGCTGGATACTATCAACGGTTTATTGAGGGATTCTCCAAGTTCTCGAGACCTCTCACCAAATTGTTGGAGAAGGGAATCACATTCACATGGATGCCGCAGTGCGAGACGAGTTTTCAGGAGCTAAAGAAAAGATTGACAACAGCCCCAGTGCTCGTTATGCCAGATATGCAGAAGAACTTTACGGTGTACTGCGATGCCTCTGGAAACGGGTTGGGATGTGTCTAATGCAAGAAGGGCATGTCGTGGCTTATGCATCCCGGCAGCTTCAGAAGCACGAGAAGAACTATCCTACACATGACCTACAACTAGCCGCAGTGGTACACGCGTTGAAAATTTGGCGGCACTATTTGATGGGGAAGAGGACCGAGATATATACAGATCATAAGAGTTTGAAGTACATATTCACACAGCCAGACCTCAACCTCAGACAAAGGAGATGGTTAGAGCTAATCAATGACTTTGATGTAGGCATCAACTATCATCCTGGGAAAGCAAACGTCGTGGCCGATGCTTTAAGTCGGAAAGTGCAGGTCAACAAGTTGAGCTTGAAGGACATGCCTGCAGAATTGAAGGATGAGGTTATAAGGCTCAATCTATGCCTGGTAAATAGTGGTGAAGCCATCGCCATGGAAGTGGATTCCACACTCGAGCGAGACATACGCGAGGGTCAAAAGAATGACGAGAATATACGAGAGATCAGACAACTCATCAAGGAAAATAAACCTCCTGGTTTTAGAGAGGATGAACAAGGAACGGTGTGGCACGGGAAAAGAATCTGTGTGCCAAAAGTAAAGGAGATCCGTGAATTGATTTTGAAGGAGGCTCATGATTCTGACTATTCCATTCATCCTGGGAGTACGAAGATGTACCGGGACCTCAAGAGCAGGTATTGGTGGTATGGCATGAAGCGCGATGTCGCGGAACATGTTGCCCTATGTGACACATGTCAGTTGGTGAAAGCAAAACATCAACGACCCGCGGGATTATTGCAACCACTCAAAGTGCCTGAATGGAAATGGGAAGAAATCAGCATGGATTTCATCGTGGGATTGCCTAGGACCCAATCAGGGTATGATTCGCTATGGGTCATCATTGATAGGCTAACCAAGGTAGCTCACTTCATCCCCGTGAAGGAAAGCTACAGTGGATCCAAATTGGCGGAGTTATACATGTCAAGGATCGTGTGTTACCATGGAGTGCCGAAGAAGATAGTGTCAGACCGAGGGACACAGTTCACCTCGAGGTTTTGGCAAAAGTTGCATGAAACCATGGGAACCCATCTGAATTTCAGCTCTGCCTATCATCCCCAAACTGACGGGCAGACGGAGAGAACCAATCAGATCCTTGAAGATATGCTGAGGGTATGTGCACTCAAAAACAATAGGAGTTGGGACAAGAACTTACCGTATGCGGAGTTTTCCTACAACAACAGATATCAAGCTAGTATGAAGATGTCACCGTTTGAAGCTTTATACGGAAGGAAGTGAAGAACTCCCCTATTTTGGAACCTAACGGGGGAAAGTAAAGTGTTTGGTCCAGAAGTACTACAAGAAGCCGAGGCGAAGGTAAGGGAAATTCGCAACAATTTGAGGATAGCACAGACATACCAAAAGAGTTATGTCGATGTACGAAGAAGAGAGCTCGTTTTCAACGTGGGAGACTATGTCTATCTCAAGGTGTCCCCTATCAGAGGACTTCGTCGGTTCAAGGTGAAAGGGAAGCTATCATCTCGATACATTGGACCCTTTCAAGTTCTGGAAAGGAAAGGCGAAGTGGCGTATCAACTAGAGTTACCGGCTCGTCTATCGGATGTGCACGATGCATTCCATGTGTCACAACTCAAGAAATGCCTGAGGACGCCTGAAGAGGTGTTACCTATGAATGAAGTGAACGTAGCTGAGGATTTGTCTTATGCCAAGCAACCATACAAGATTTTGGAGACAATGGAACGTCTCACCAGAAATAAAAGAATCCGGATGTGCAAGGTGCAGTGGAAGCATCACTCAGAAGAGGAAGCCACCTGGGAGCGGGAAGATGAGCTCAAGGCACAATTTCCGGAATTGTTTTCTTAGAACCACCAATCTCGAGGACGAGATTTCTTTTAAGGGGGGTAGAGCTGTAACACCCCAAAAATCTGGTTAAGACCCTAAATCATGTTAAGAGGGGAATTTAAAAATTTTTGGACGTGTTGCATGTTTTGCAAAAACTCAAATTCAAACTGGAATTCAAATTAAACTCAAAACAGAAAAGAAATAGAAAAAGAAAAAGGAAAACAGAAAAAAACGGGCCAGTGGGCCGAAACCCACCAGCCGGCCCAATCAGCCCCGCGCCAGCCCGCAGCCGCGCGCGCCTTTTCCTCCCACTGACAGGCGGGGCCCGCCAGCCCTTCTTCTACCTCGCGCCCGCACCGGGATTCTCTCACCCCGAATCAAAACCGACCTGGATTCCTGCGCATCCCCGACGAATTCCGTTCGTAGGCGACGCGAACTCGATCTAAACCACCCCGCCGCCCTCCCCCGTCAATAAAAACCCCGACCTCGTTCTGTTTTTCCTACGCGATCCGCCGACTTTACTCCGGTGAGAAACCGAGCCTTCTCCGGTGAATTCTGGCCGATCTAAGCTCGGAAATTCCGATCTAACTCGCTGGTCTTGATCCACCGCCTCCGGGGAACCCTGCAGGTGCAGAAAACTCGGTGACTTGCGGTTCAAACACAGCGCCGATGAGCCTCGCCGTGGTTTCAATTCGGACCTCGTCGCCGACCGCCTTCCAAGACCTCCGAGCTCAAGAAAACCCCCAAGGTGAGATCCCCGACCTCTCCTCCACCGATCTATGCCATAAGATCACAGTTCTAGGAAGAATTCTCGAATATCCGAAAGTCTCCGGCGAGATCGCCGCTTCTTGCCGTCGTGCGCCGCCGGCAGCGCCGCCCGCGCTCGGTTAGAGCGACGTGGCCGCTTGTGCGCCGTCTATTTTAAATCGCATGGTAGACTTTAAATCCCCGCGTACCGGTTCGACGTTATAATCTCAGCCGTCTGTTTTAAATCGGACGGTCCACGTCAGCCCCGCGTTATAAAGACTGGAATTCTTACGCGCTACCCCCTAGGGTTCTCGGGAAATAAGAGCTAGCCCCGGAAACTTCTGATCTAGCCCCTGGAACCTCAGAAAATCATGTAAATTCATTTAAAAATCAGTTTTAACCCCTGAACTTAATAAAAATTAGGGAAAACTCCTCTGTTATGTATAGCTAGACCCCTGAAAATTGTTAAAATAAAATTATAGACCCTGTAGTGGGGTGAGTTTACCTTTTTAGCCCTGTTTAATATTTAATTTAGGAAAATTTAATATGTGGCTAGTATTTAAAAAGTGGGACAAACATATTGTCGTAAATTAAATTAAAAAAAAACTTTCTCAGTATTTAGAAAACTTTGGAGTGAGATAAAAATATATTTTGGGCTGAAATGAATCTGTTTAATTTATTATTCACATTTAGGGACACATTTTTAAGTAAAGAATTGTTCTGGAAAATAGGGAAAATAATTGTAAAATAGTTTACATCAGAGGCAAAGGTCAAAAATATATTATTAAATATTTTGGATCAGAACCTATTCTGTTTAGATGAGGTGTCTTACTATTTTCATAATAAAGTTCACAATTAGGCATAGGAAATAAATCTGAAAATATAGCAAACTATGTATGAATAACTAGAAAATGATAAATGAAGTTTCTAAAATCCAAAGAATTCAGTTTAGTGTTGGTAGAAGGCATGAAGACACATATGGGGTAGGAAAATGCCTTCCATGCACACTTGGTAGTTAAAAGGTGTAGTAATTGAATATAAGGAATTTATTTCAATTGGAAACTCATATATATAGTATGTAAGTATAAATGTGAACACAAAAGTAGTAATCATATACACATGATTAAAAGTGCATGCAAGCCACAAATCAACACACATAGAGTAACCACAACACATATAATGGTGAATGACTTTCATAAATATGAATGTGTGGTTTGTATGAAGTGGAAGTGTGAACTATGTCTTATGGATTGTTGTTTTTCTTTTGCTATTTGTGATGGTATGATGTAGAACCTGCTCAAGAGCAAGTTATTCCTTTCCAAGATCAGGACTATCCATTTCAAGAGCAGCAGGAAGGAGGCAAGTGTCCTTGACCACTTTGATCCTATACTAGGATGTTTAGATAGAATTATTGCATTGTCAAGTTAAATATGAAACCCATGCTAGGAAGTTTCCCTAGAATTGTATTACCGTGTTTCCTTGTAGCTTGGGTTGGGATTTATTTTATCATGTCATTTATTATTATGCATATGCTTAGCCATGCTTAGAATGGGATATTTGGGATATGAGATCATCAGTTTATTTTACCATACTCTTGAATGAGATATTGTGAGTTATGTAGAGGTAGGGATCAAGGCAAGTTGGATGTTTTGGTTGTGTGCTGGGTGCACGAGACTCGGGTTTGTGTTTAGTACTTGCCTGGATCCTAAGGACCGGTTCATGGAGCATGTAACCTGGCTTTACAGTGCCAACCACATGCTGAGATGGGGCAGCTTGGCCAATTAATTAGGTGTATCCCCGGCGTAGTATGGGTGTGTTGGATGGTGCGGGGAGTAGGTGTCAGCTGGACTACCATATGAACCGCAAGGCTCAAGAGGGGGCCACTGCAGCGGGGTTGGAGCCTCTTGTATGCTGTTAGGGGTGAAACCTCAGTGGGCCCACGCTCGTCGGGAATCCCTTTGTAAGGGCTTCGTAGTGATCTCCTGGCTACACACCTGGGAAGTGTGAATGTGGTTCGTAGCCACTGGCATAATGGAGGTTCTTTTAGTCCACCCGGCAACGGGGGATGAAATCAGTACATGTGGGTACAGTGGTACAAACTCTGCAGAGTCAAAACTGTTATGACAACCGTGCTCATGGTCAAGAGCGGCTTGGACTTATTCATGATTAGAGGATTGATGGTTTTGGATGTTGTGGATGTTAAGCGGGGAGCTTAACATTGGAAATGATGTTATGTTTATTTGATTATGATGATGGGATGACAGATTGGGATTTAGTAATGTAGGTGCTTAATAAGCTAAGGTGATAGGTATTAATTGCGTAGTGCTTTAACCATGAGTTCAACCTCCCCTTGTTCTAGCCATGTATGATATAATTTTCCCACACTTGCTGAGTACCATCGGTACTCAACCTTGCATATTTGTTGGTTTATATTGCTGCTCAGGTCAAGATAATGAGGTGATGTATAATGACCAAGACTTTGGCCCCGAAGAAGGTTTCTAGGTTCATGGAGACCCCCGGGCAACGCCTACAATGGAGCCTACAAGAATAATATTCCGCTGCTAGTTTATTTATTTGTGATGAACTATTTATCGTCCATCGAGACATATGCTTTGTAAGACTTATTTATATTCGACACCTGGCTTCTAATAAATGATGCTTCACTATTTGTCATCACATGTATGAGAAAATGATCCTGGCATACATGTGGTATTTACTCGGTTGTTCTTCGGAGAAACCGGGTGTGACAATATGTGGCAACGGGGATGGTTAGAATTGATCAAAGACTATGAGATTGAGATCCACTACCATCCCGGCAACGCAAACGTGGTTGCCAATGCGCTAAGCCGCAAATCTTGTGTCAACAATATGTCCATCACTCAGATGGAAGAGGAGGATCCAAGTTTATACTTGGTTCCATATGGAGCACTATATAATCTTTCTCTCGTTCCCACCATACAAGAGGAGATTAGGGAAGCTCTGAAGAAAGACGTGGGAATGTCGCACATTAGGAGGAGAATGAAGAATGGGGAGATGAAATGCTTCCGAAGGGATGAACACGATACGCCATGGTTTAAAGACCGTATAGTGGTACCCGTGATATGGAACTTTGGAAGAAAATCTTGGACGAAGCTCACTTGTCCAAGTATTCTATTCATCCGGGTAGCAATAACATGTATCAAGATCTGAAAACCAGATTTTAGTGGACACGGATGAAAAGAGAGATCGCAAAGTACATATCTGAATGTGATACGTGTCGACGGGTGAAAGCCGACCATATGCGCAAAGCCAGACAGCTGCAACCATTGAACATTCCGGCATGGAAATGGGAGGATACCGGTATGGATTTCATAGTTGGATTACCTCTCACGTTCAACAAACATGAGTCGATTTGGATGATAGTAGATCGACTAACCAAACCGGCTCATTTTATTCCTGTAAATACAAAGTACATTGCCAAGAAATATGTGAAGTTTTATATTGCAAGAGTCATGTGCTTGCACTGTGTTCCCTGCACAATTATTTCAGATCGTGGTGCGCTGTTCGTTGCTCGATTTTGGGAGCAGCTGCAAACGTCATTGGGGACCAAACTGATACGAAGCTCCGCATATCACCCGCAGATGGATTGTAAAACTGAATGGGTGAATCAAGTTCTTGAAGATATGCTACGCGCTTGTGCCATCCACCACGGTAAAAATTGGGACGATCATTTACCGTTGGCGGAATTTTCATACAATAATGGCTATCAAGCTAGCATCAAGATGGCGCCGTATGAAGCTCTCTACGGCCAGAAATGTCGCACACCAATCAACTGGTGTGAGTCCGGTGAGTGAGTCATATACGGTATTGATCTTGTGAATGAAGCCGAGGAACGAGTACGAGTGATACAAACAATTCTCAAGCCTGCTTAATATCGTCAGAAGAGCTTTTTGGAAAAGAGACGCCGTCCTCTCCACTTCGACGTTGGAGACCATGTTTACGTCCGTGTCTCTCCGATGAAAGGGTTTTATCGTTTCGGAGTGAAGGGAAAGCTTGCTCCATGATTCATCGATCCGTTCGCCATCATTGAAAAATGCGGACCCGTGGCCTATCGCTTGGAGTTACAGGCGTCACTCTCTGGAATTCATGTATTTCACATTTCTCAGCTCTGAAATGCCTTGAGTCCCCAGCTGAGATCTGCACCAAAGACATCGAAGCTCTCCAACCGGACCTCATGTATTCGGAGTATCCGATCCGAATTATCGATGAAAATATTCGCATCACAAGAAACCAGAGTTCAGGGTTTTACAAAGTCTTGTGGAGTAACCATACCGCTGATGAGGCGACGTGGGAAAGCGAGGCCTATCTCCGATCAAATTATCAAGACTTGCTATCATCTTATATCCAGTAATCTTTTATTTCCGTCTCTTCTTTTGTAATCTCAGGACGAGATTCTATTAATTTGGGAGGGATGTGAAAAACTCAGATTTACATGGTTGGTTTAGCACAAAAAAGGTGGAGGAAGTTCAAAATTTTAAACTCTTTTACCACTATCCATACACATGATACTAGTGCAAATTCAAATCTGAATTTTCCTCAAAGTTGGTCAAATTGCAAATTGGATTTCACCAATGTGTTTAATACATTTGAAATAGCACCTGTGCTAAAATCCATACAATTTGGATGTGGTTTTCTATGTATTTGAATCAATGGAAGAGGAAGGATTCAAATCCTAATTCAAATACCCAAATGTAGTTCAAATTCAACACCCAAAACAGAATTAATTGGAATTCAAATTAAAATACATGACTTTGGGTGGAAGCAAAGATGTTAATTTGGTGGAAATATCAGCTGCAAATTAGGTGGGGTAGGACCCACAGGTCAGCTACACATTTGAACTCAGTCGGTTCTCAGCTCTTAACCAAGAGCCACTGAGCTTCTTGGCATGCGGCTGGTCAAAGCAACATGCCGACGTGCCCTCCACCTCACACCGCGCCTCCTCCATGTCTTAAGCAGCAGGGGAGGCCACAGGACCTTCCATTCACGCGCTTATTTGTTCCACAAAGCCACCGCACACCGAGCGAGCGAAAGGATTTTCTACCACTGGACAGAGCTTGCTGAGCAGCAAAACAGAGCCATGAGCTCGACCTCTACGTTCCCAACGCAAGAGCGCTCGACCTTTGGCTTGCAAGATCTTGGGCGCGGTGAAATTTCCTTCGACGGTCTGAAGCCCGACACCTCCTCGGATATCCATCGACCTGACGACTCACAGTCTCTCCCGACCAATCAACGACGTCGAGAGGTTCATAGCTCAGTCTAGTTGCTTTCCCCGCTCTGGCTCATAGATCCTTGCCCCCTACCCGCTGAATTTCTAAGTCTAGCTATAACACCCTCAATTTCGTATCCATGCATGCATACATATTTCATATAGCAAAACATTTTAAAAGAAGTAGAAACGGAGAAAGAATCAGAAAGATAGCCTAAAAGAGCCAATTCCAGTTCGCCGAGGAGCGCTGTAGACACTTCCCGCGGCCCGCTAGCCACGTGGCTCCTTCGGAGCTCATCCCTGCGGAGGGTGTGAGGTCCGCCGCTAACTGGCTACGTGGCAGGCTCGGAGCTCGCCTCTGTCGAAGGGGCGAGGTCCGGCCCCGCTGGACACGTGTCGCCTGCGGAGCTTGCCTCTGCGAGGAAGCGAGGCCCAACCCCACGGGACACGTGTCGCCTTCAGAGCTAGCCTCTGCGTAGAAGCTAGGCCCAGAACCGCAGGACACGTGTCGCTCTCGGAGCTCACCCCTGCGGAGGGAGTGTGGTCTGGTCCTAATGGACACGTGTCATCCTCGGAGCTCACCTCCGAGGAGAAGACACTGCGAACACGTGTCATCCTCGGAGCTCACCTCCGAGGAGAAGACATTGCTTGACATGTGTAATCCTCGGAGCTCAGCTCCGAGGAGAAGAGAGGTCCGACGCTGTTGGACATGTGTCGACCTCGGAGCTCGTCTTTGAGAAGAAAGGAAGTCCGGCGCTGCTAGGGCACGTGGCGCTCTCAGAGCTCGCCTCTATAGAGAGGGGAGGTACGGCACAAACACGCGCGCACGCGAGCTCGCCTCTGAGAAGAGGGAGGTCACACCCGCCAGACACGTGGTGCACACGGAGCTCGCCTCTGAGGGAGAGGGAGGTCCCGCCCGCCAGACACGTGGCGCAACCGGAGCTCGCCCCTAAGGAAAAAGGAGGCCCAGGCCCCCGCTGGACACGTGGAGCCTCCAAAGCCCACCACTGCGGAGATACGAGATCCCTAAGCGGTTTTCCCCTGTTCACGAGTACCCGGTACGGAGGAAACCGACACGATTTCTTCTACATTGATACTGCAACCAAATCAATTGAAGATAAGTTGTTAAGATCCAAAACAAATTGAATAAGACTCTTATTTGAAATCCAATTAGAGCAGGACTCTTCTTTTTCTCTTATGAATAGAACCTGAAAACCCCTTGGCCGTAACACCTTCCCAAGTCGACAACTTAGAGGCACTAGCCCCCAACTCGCCGAGTTAACCCCTTCGCCAGAGTTCAGTCGCCGGAGAGCTGCCGATGAGCCCTGTCATGCTCGCCATCGCCGAAAGAGAGCCGACGAACTGTCCTGCTGCCATTGAGGGAAAGCCTAGGTAGGTCTTCGTTACCACCTTACGACATCATCACGGTTTTCTTCGCATCTGTTTTTCTTCGAACAGAAGCTTTTTCATGTGGACATATCACGTGTTGATCGGTGTTTGACGGTGGAATTGATCTGGATCTTGAGTCAAGGTCATCACCACGTCCACACTTGATCCTTACACCCTTGTTTACCATGAAACCCCATGCAAGCCTATTAAAACATGCAAGAATACATACAAACTAGGTTAATAAGACATCACCATAGGAATTGCACCATTGCATCTTAAGTAAAGTTTGTGCATGATGATTGATTGCTGTGAATCTTGTATATGCGTGGTCGTGAGTAGAGAGACAAGCTCAGGAAGCCATCTATGAAGGACTACAACACTAAGACTTTGAGACACGTGAGCAACAAAAGCCACAGGAACAAGGCAAGTGCCCTTGACCATATTGATCCCATGTTTTAAAACTGTTTTGTTTGCAAAAACGTGTGTGCTTGAGTCAACTTGATGGGACACCCTTTTGTAGGAGTTTACTAGTTTTGTTAACCACCCTTGTCGCCAGGGAAGTTGATGAGTCGGGTATGGTCGTTTTTCCATTTTGCTTCGCTAATCTACGGGATATGGGAAGCGAGATAGAACATGTCTAGCTACTGCACTCACATGAATAATGATAATAAGAACTCGATGATAATAATGAACATGAATCGGGTGAGATCTAGGCAAGCTTGGTTCATGGATGCTTCTGAATGAGATGGTGGTTTACTAGCAGTAGAGCTAAGGACCGGTTCATGCGGAAACATGTCAGGAAAACAGTGCCACCACAAGGCCAAATATGGGTGCGGCTTAGCTGACTAATTAGGTAAGTTGCTAGATTGTTATGGACCGTAGAAGGCGCGGGGATTGGAAGTCGAGAGAGGACTGCACTGGGAACTACATAGCACAAGAGGGGGCCCGTAGGTGGGAGAATGGTGATTCGAGCCTGCTGGTGAAACCTTAGTGAGTCCATACATCTAGTAGCCCCTTTGTAAAGGCTATTTTGTGATCTCTTGGCCATACACTGATGGTTATGTACTGGTATAATTGTGAGACCTATGTGTGCTGAATACATTGGGTTTGACGATAAAAGTTTTGAATACTACCAAAACACCTTTTTAACAAGGTACGACTCTAGGTCCGAGCTCCTGCAAGGTCCGACGATATGTCCAACTTGTTTTGGGTAGCTCCGGCAAGGTCCGACTTGCTTTGTCAATGTCTAACTTATTTTGGCTAGGTCCGACTTGTTTTTGCTAGCTCTGGCGCTAGGTCCGACTAGCTTTGGTATGTTCCGTGCTAGGTCCGACTAAGCTTTAGTAAGCTCCGGCGCTGGGTCCGACTAGCTTTGGTAAGCTCCGGTTCAAGGTCCGGTTAGCTTTGGTAAGGTTCAGAGCTTGATTGCAATGGTTCTGCTTTTAACTTGCAATGTTTCGAACTTGCATTACTCTTATGGAAAGTTTGCTTAGTATTATTTTACTAAGTTTTTGGTGTGTTTTGGTGGTTATGGCTGATATCATTTTACTATGGTTTACAACATGCTTATGTGAGGTGCTCACGTAAGATGTTGTAGTTTCGGAACTAACGAGAGTCAAGTCGAGGACTTGTGCTCGGAAGTATTGGTTGTTTATTCATGTGCAGGTGTTGCTTGAGTTCAAGACATGGCTGGTGATGGGATCCATTGAACTAGTCTAAGGGAGAAGATGAGGTTCAACAACCAAGTTCGGGAGGAATTGTGGTTGAGTTGATCGGGAGGTCGCGCAGCATGTTCTGATCAAGAACAATGCATATGAAGGTATCATGGACGTCGTTGGAAGGAGTTTGCACGTGTGCAAGGAGTGCATGGACGTGGCATCATGGTTCCAAGGCGTGATGAAGAGATGTGGACGTAAAGAATTGGTACGAAAGGTCCAACCGGCTGGATTATGGACTCAGGCTGCGGGTGAGTCGGTTATGGCTCAAATATGGAAATATTTGAGTTGGTTATGATAGGATTTCGTGTTAGGCACGAAGTAGAGTTATTTTATGAATGTTTGGGACGTTCCTAAGGTGTTTGGATGTCTTAAGATTGCTTCTATCTTCCTATAGAAGAGTCTTGAGCAGTTTTGGAAAGTTAGAGATGGAATCAAAGTAGGAGTAGGAGTCCTAGTTTGAATTGGGTTGGCCTTAGGGCTGGTTATATAAGCAAGGAAGGCCAAGGCTCGTGGGTACACGACTTTGGGGCTGTTCCTCTTGTGTTTTGATAAATAAAATTCGTATTCTAAAGGAACTTTTGTGCCTTGTTCGTCCGACTTGTTTCAAACAAGTTTTTCTCGTCGAGTTTCTGTTCAGCACTACCTTGCTTCGGTGGTTTTATCATAACTCGAGTTTTACAGATCCAGTTGATGTGATTCTTTTTGGGTTGTCTTCACAACTTGATTATATATCATCTTTGAAAATTTCACGTTTATTGAATATTTGGTTTCTGATCTACACGAGTTTCTTTGCAGTATTCCGGAACTGTTTTTCTCGCGTAGGACAGATTGACCTTTGTTCGATCTTTTGATTGTAACTTGAGTTTCTCTCAACGTATTTTCATGGTTCTTGTTGTGACGTCTTCATGACTTGATTCTATACAATCTATACTAGTTTTGTCACAGTTGAACACGTTTAGATTAGTCGCACACACGGTTTCTTTAACAGATCGGTTTTCTGCTGAGGGGTGTTTTGTTGCTTCCGCTGAAAAGTTTTTATCTACCATTCACCCCCCCCTCTGGTAGCTTTACACGGGTACTTCGATCATACAATTGGTATCAGAGCCAGGTTGCTCTAATCTTTGTGATTTGCATGTGTTTTGACTAATCATCATGGAGAAATACTCCGCCAAACTTTGTGTTTTTAGTGGTATTGATTTTCAGGTTTGGAAGGCACGCATGGAAGCTTTCATCCAGGCGCAAGGCTTTGCAATATGGGAAAAGATGTACAAGCCTTACGATGTGCCTTCAAACGATCAAGTCACGGCTACAAACATGAGAGATGTGGACAACAACAACAAGGCTTGGAACTTGATCATACAAGGACCAACTCATAGCGACTTCGACCGTGTTGCACACTTCCGATCGGCGTACGATGTGTGGAGAGCACTTTGTGACTACCACGAAGGATCCAACATGATCAAGGAGGTAAGACATGATATGTTCAAGAAAGAATACATGCGCTTTGAGATGTAACCCGGTGAGTCCATTGATGACCTCTTTGCTCGCTTTAATAAAATTCTCAGCAACTTGCGTAGCGTCAATGTTAATTTTTCAGATGCTGAAAATGCTAGTCAATTACTAAGTGCATTAGACATGTCAATTTGGGAGATGAAAGTAACATCCATACATGAATCCACTATCATGAGTACTCTTACATTAGATGTGCTTTATTCTAAGCTAAAAACTCATGAAATTGACATTATATCACGTAAGAACCCAAATAAGACTATTGCATTTGTCTCACAACATGATATGCCTAGCTCCGGCCAATCATCTAACAATACACTTGCTTTGCTGTCTTCACTAACCCTGGAACAGATTGAGGAGTTTCCAGAGGAGGAGCTACTACTTCTTTCTACTAGGTTCTCAAAAGCATTGCAGAATATGAGAACTAGAAGAAGTGGAAGCTCCGGACCTCAACGATGCTTTGAATGTGGTAAGACAGGACATTTTCGTACAGATTGCCCTAACCTTTTAGGTCCTTCTAACCGTGATGAAAAGCAGAATAAAGTCAAGTCCTCTTTTGGCAACACCAACATGAAAAAGAAGTGTTTTACAGGACGCAAACTGATAAACAGTTTCATCACCGCACTTCAAGAACTTGGCTCGAGTGATGTAGACATTGGAAGTGATGAAGATGAAGATGATCTGGCAAACGTGTGCTTCATGGCGGGCAAATCAAAATCAAGTATAGAGGATGCAGAACACAACAGTGACAATGAAGAGGTATGTCCTACTTGCGAAGAAATGTGTGATGCTATTTCTCGTGCCACTATTTTTTAAGAAAAAGGACAAAAAGCTTAGGGACAATGCTGTTAAAATTGAGTCACCAGAATCTGAAATTAATCGTTTAAAATCCTTGATTCCTAGTGATGATTCTTGTTCCTCATGTGATTTAATATATGAACAATTGTCCTCTCTAAGAAGTGCACTGTAAAGGTCCCAAAATTTTGAATACAAAGAAACACTTGTTTGCAAAAGTTGGTTTCATGTGTATGAAATTTGGGACTTGTTAAAACTTTTCCCCACATGTGATAACACACACGAGGGTTTTCTTCACACAAGTTCAAATGTTTATTTGAAAACTTGGAACCCAAGAGGGGTCTGAAACAAAGATGGGAAGTCCCATAGGTGTGAGAAAACAAAACTCAGATTTGGAACAATTGTTCAAACTCAAAATTCAAATGAGAGCAACACTAGGAATTTCCAAACTGTTGTGCCACAAATCTCATTTGCAACAGCCAAAATAAAAATCAGATTTCATATTTGAATTCCTTGGGTCCAAATTAGGGGGTGTGCAAAGTTTCATGATTTATGGAAATAGTTTGCAACCCATTTTGCAAAATGGACTTTAAATGACAAAGAATTCAAACACTCATTTGAATTTGGATGAAACTTGCCCAATTGTCCAAATGCATACCAGATTTGAATTTCCACAATTGAATTCCATCAATATTCAAATTGGGGAGATATTTTGGAGGGGGATAAGGAGGGACTGATCAGTGGGTCCCACATGTCATTGAGGGCACTGAATATTGCAAAAGATCTCAGTCCACAGTCTCTGTTTTGCTTTCCTCCCACGTGAAGCCGCCTTCCCTCCGCTCGACACCGAGCTCAGCCGACGCCTCCACCTCCAGCTGGGTTCTTCGCGCTGGAGAGCTGCTGGACGTCGGTGGCTACCGCCTCACCGCCTCTCCCGCCTCTTAACCGAAGCCACGGCGCTGTTCTTCTCTCTCTCTCGCACAGGAAGACAGAAAATACAGCTGCCCTGCTTCGATCGATCGGGAGCTCGGGAAATTCTAGTGAGCAGCGCCTCTGAGCAGCAAAACAACACCACCAACGTCCCCACGACCTCCTCGAGCCATCACCCAGTGTGTTCGTGCCCTCTACGCCGAGAACCTTGAGTTTCCGCGGTGGCCGAACACCCCGGCGGCGACGTGCTCCCATGGACAGCCTCCTCCAGAAAGTTTCACGACCAAGGGAGGCCACTTTTGGACGCGCAGGAGCTCCGTGAAGCTTCCACCCGACGCACAGAGCCTGCCTCAGCCTCTCGACGGCGAATTTTGAAGATCCTTTCAGGCCGGTGAAAACCAACCTTCCGGTATGATTCTGTAAAATTCCTGATCAATTGTTGTTTAGACACCACGAGACTTCGCACACACCGGCTAGACATGTAGGCGCACCAGTTCTCTTTTGAAACCTCGCATGGAACACCCTGTGCACGGTGCAATTTCAAGCTTTCCGAGGGCGGCTATGGCGGGAAGATGCGGGTGAACGGTGAACCCTAAGTTAGAGCCATCCCCGAGCCATTTCCTTTCCACGTCGATGATCCCTAGCGTCCGCTGGTGCTCTAGAGCTTGGAAACCGAAGCCTAGAAGGCTTAGGGCGTCGGGGCGACGTCGCCGGACTTAGTTCGAACCATTGCACCGTCGCGGGCTAGTTTGGGGGCCCTGCCAGCTCAAGAAAACCCCATCAGCGTGTTCCTCGCATTGAGTTAGGGGCTGGCGGTGAGTTTCATCGAGAGAGGTGTCCGGACGACTGATTCCAGAGCTTCTCCGGCGAGCCCGGCGGCGGGGTCGCGCGGTAGCGGGAGGTTGAAGACGACCTCGCCGGTCCCGCCTGTCAGCGGCTCAGGGGAGCGGGCTGGATATTATGTGGCGCGGGATCGTTTGCAACAGCGCATGAAATGACCCTGTGACCCCGTGTGGCGCGCTCCCGGTGACTGACACATGCCCCATGGCCCCACAGTCAGTTTAAACATTTCCCGGATTTATTCAAATCCCAGATTTTTCCCCAAACGTTAGAAGAGCATAACTATTGCTAGGAACCTCCAAATTTAGTGATTCAAATTGGGTTAGATTCAGATTGACAAACTCTATCCAAATATGCAATCCAATTTGTATGAAAGTCTTTATTTAATTCTGGAAAATTCTTTAAAGATTTTCAGCAAAAGAATTTTAGAGGGAGTTTGGTTTAGCCAAAAATCCTAAAATTTTACCAGAATATTCCTTATGGTGTTGTTAGACTCCTGTAAAAGTTTCAGCTCATTTGGAGTTGAATTGATCAGGGTAATTCAGATTGTAAGTTCCTGTATTCAAATGAATACAGAAAACATTTTCAGAGAATTTCCAAAACTTGTAAATTCAGTTCTGGGAAATTCTTAGCTCCAAAAATCCTAGGAAAATTCATGTAGACTCTATGAACTATAATTGAAATTGTGGTTCACTGAGTTTGACATGAACATGGGTGTTACCTCAGAACTAATTCATCTTTGACTAAACCCTTAGAGATATATTCTGAATAAACCACTCGATGAAATGTGCTAAATTTTGGTACAGAGGACTTTCTTGTGACAAGGAACTCACATGAAAATTCTTAGCTCCATTAGAGCTCTGAATCACCACTGTCATGTGTGATCTCTTAAGGTGATCAACACTTAAGTGGGAAGAAGCACTCAACACTTGATCTTAGTGTTTAAGCCCAACCCAAACCACTAGCACCAGTGTCATTTTAAATTCTTAAACAAAGTTCCAGTTTTAAAATGGTCATTAGATCTTATGAGCAAAAGCTTTTCAATTAAATACATATGCATGATCATATCATGTAGCATATACGTGAAGAAGGTGAGAAGAACTTGAGGCGAAGATCAAGGAGGGAGGAAAACAAGTGATCAAGCTCCAAGTGATCGTCACTAACTGATTGTAACTGTAGTCACCTGCAAAACAGGCAAGCCCCGGTTTGCATTTGAACCGTTTTATAAAGCATTTTCATTTGTAGAGATCATAGCTTTGCATCGTTGATTGCATTACGTCTAGATGATATTGAAAACCCCACTTGCATAACCAGAAACACCTAAGAGAAAAAGGGTAGAATAGCAACTCCTCGAGGGAATCTGGCTACGCTAATGTTAGTAGGAAAGGTCCGGTAGAAGACGAGTAGTTGGAATCTACTCGCGAGTTTAGGGCTGGTGTACTTGGAACGGGTCCAATTTAGAGAAGATGAGGAAAGTTCACACATAAGAAATGGAGACCGGGCAGGGAGGATTAGATGCAGCAGGTTGTAGGCCGTGCGTGCATAGCCCTGCCTGTGTCGGTTAAGGCCCGTCCGTGCTTGGCCATGTTGAACAAGTTTGAGTTGTGTACCGGGCGCATACTGGCTATATGGGACCCAGGAAACCGATGTACCTTCGGAGATCCATAGTGGAACTTTTCCAACTGCCTTAGGCTTTCGGCGTCAGGGTAGAAGGAGGTACCTCGCTCAAGAACATACCACAGCGGGTATGTACCTTGAGGGAGCTTGCGTACTCGGGGCAGTTGGACTGTGTCCAATGTGGAAGATCTTGGGAAAGGTGGCCGCGTACAACGTCAGTCGAAGTTGCTGCCGGCAACTCGGAGTACGGGTGTACGTGTCGTGTAGTCCGGGCGTGTACTGATTCGAATCACCGTCGCTCGCGGTTATATGAGCATACTTGCCCACTGCGTCTTGACGTAGTAAGAACTGAACTGGTTATTCTTTTGAACTTGATAAGGCTGTGCTATAACTTGTATTGCAATCATGATTGAATTAGAGATAGGCTCATTAAACTTTACTTTCACTTGGTGCAAGGAGCATCGCAACAAAGCGTTTCTTGTTTGATTGTGGAGTTGCGATGCTTTTCGGCTCAAGGTTTGCACAATGAGGCTTAAAATCTGAAAGTTAAGGATCGACTTTAGGCGAGTCCTTTATGCAAATCTAGCCAACCCAATTGCAACCGTCTTGCATGTAGAGTTTCTTGCTTAGGAGAGACGGGTCAGACTTGCTGAGCCTATGTGCTCACGCTTGCTATATAAGTGGTTTTGCAGGTTAACAACGATGCTGAAAAGAAGGTTGTCCGGTGAGACTCGGGGACTCCCGAGTCAGGTAACACATGGAGAACCCAGCCGCTGCTGCTTGTCTTCGTGTTGCTAGCGAGAGGAGTCCGCGGGCTGGACTTCATCTCGAGTGCTCTTAGTTATTCGACGTGAGTTGATATAGACTTCCGCTGTAGTTACTTGATGTAAAGTATTTACAAAGAAAATCTTGTAAGCTTCCGCTATTGTTTTATGTAATACATTGTTCCTCATATGTGTGTTGTTGGGTGCCGTACAACATGGCACCACCCAATGCGATTCTCGGGCGAGTGGCCTGTCTCGGTTGACGGGTCCGCCTCAGCTGGTATCAGAGCCGCATTGGTAATAGCACACGGTATAAGGAAGGTATTACGACAAAAATTTAGGTTACGGTGAGGATACGGTATTAGGCCCACATAAGGATTACTATTTGCTTATTATGAAGGTGGCAACCTAACTTATTTGTTATGTCGGAAAATTGTGCATCTCGGGACGATTTATGTCTTGGGGGTGCACGTAAGCGCTGTCCACCAGTGCGCACAAGCTGAAGGGTGGAGCCCCACGGGTGGCAGGTAACCCGACTCGCTTTAGTATCCTCTACGACTCTTCATGTCGTTTGGGGTACTCGAGCAACGTCTGTCCCAGGCGTGCGTGGGGCAATTTGGGAAACCCCGTCATGTGGTTAGTAACGTGAACACGTAGCTCAAGGCGTGTTTGGCTTGAGAACACCTGTGCGAGTGATGACGGACAGGTGTAAGAATTGTATGGATACCGGGTTCGGTGTGCAGGTGGACCTGACGATTGAGTGTGACTTATACAGGATTAACCCCAAAACCGTAGTACGAATAGTACACATTTGCGAGTGACCATTTTAGTGCCACCTAAGATACATTTATGCCGGTATAATCCGGTTAGGATTTTCTTTTGGTGAGGCTACGTAGTACCGACATGCTTCTTACGGTGCATCAACACCGTACTAAACTTAATATCCCTTTCCTTTGAAGAAATGACTCATGAACTAACATTCAACTAAAAACGAAAGTTTGAAACAAATATTAGTTACTGAACTCTTATTTTGAGCTAAGATTCAAATGAGAGGAAGACTAGGCTTCAAAGACTTCAAAAACAGAGTGCTTTGTTTTCGGCAAGAATTCTTGCTGGACTTTAACAGAGCATAACTCTGAGTAGCTTGACCCAATTAAGGTGTATGATACAGTTCTGGAAATATTTTCAAGTGATCTACAACTTCTTTGTAGACCTCCAGAGCTAAATCACACGCTAAATAGGTAGAAAGTTCAGAGTAAGGTAAACTGTCCAGAACCCGGACAGCAGCAAAAACCTCTCTGGACCTTTCTGTTTTTAAGCCATAACTTTCTGTAGAGAAACCCTTAAGAAGCCTATGATACACCATTGGATAGGTTATGAAATGTGCAACATTGTTGTAGTTCAAAGTTTGTTCAGATTCTTATTGTATTTACATATACAACTGTGATAAAATCAGCCATGTACAAAGGAGGTGCTGGCAAATTTTATCCAGGAATTCTATCAACTTTGGAAAATCATAACTTTTAATACAAAGATGATCTGAGGGCATATGAGTACTCGTTGGAAATATACTGAGGTTAACTTTAACTTTGGTATTCAACTTGAGTTATGAAAATGCTCTTAACTAAATCAAAATCTGGAGATAGTGCATAAAAGTCTGTCCTGTACAGATAGGCTGGATAGTTATGCCTACTAAGGAGTTTTGTAAACATGAATTTTGTTACTGCTTTCATAAAGTTTTGACATAATCATGTTTCCATTAGTCTCGCATACTGCTGAGTTCTTGTTTAACTCTTCGCAACTACATTTTTGCAGTATGGTTCGTAACCGCTCTAGGAGTAGGGCCAGAAGTCCTCGTCGAGGTGGTGATGCTTCTATCCCACCATCGGAACCACCATCCACGGGATGGATGGATCTTATGACTCGAGTTGTCGAGTCTAATCAAGAGAATGCTACTCCAAGAAGCAACACAAGAACACACACGCTTACTCCAAGCTTTGGTACAGCAAGGCGTACTCCAGAACACGCAACAAGTCGTTCCACCTCGGGACGCTTATCTGGACTTCTTGGCGACTCAACCGCCAATTTTTACTGAAGCCACCGAACCTGTGGAAGCAGATCAATGGCTTCGTGTCATGGAGTCAAAATTTAGAGTATTCAAGTGTGATGAATACCAGAAGACAAAGTTTGCCGCTCAACAACTCCATGGAGCCGCCGGAAACTGGTGGGTGGATCATATTGCCACCATTCCGGAGGACCATCAAGTGACATGGAGGGAGTTTTGTGAAGCCTTTCGTACTCGTTACATACCACTAAGTATTGTCAAGGCAAAGCGGGAGTAATTTTTGGGCTTAAAGCAAGGGGACATGAGTGTCCTCGAGTATGTCAGGAGATTTAATCTTTTGGCCCAATATGCTCCCGAGTATGTGGCGAAAGAAGAGGCACGGTGTAACCTATTCTTCCATGACCTGAGTGCCATATTACGGGAAAAGCTGGCCGTACACAATAACGGCAGTTACACCGACATGGTCAATGCGGCTTTCTTCAAGAGAAGCCGACACTTGAGTGGCATGCAGAGAAGAGAAAGATGAGTGAGATCGAGCAGGCTAGCACAAGTTATGTGCCTCAAAAGTACCGTTTGGTGTATCAAACGCCACCCGGTGAAAGATGGAGGCCACCTGTACGATCAACTCCTCAGAGATTGATTGCTGGTCAAGTTCTACAACTTGCACCACCTCCACAGCCGCAGCATCAGACGGTGGTTTGTGCTCCCTCGCTGCAGCCATATGTACCTAGCAGTCCACCGCAAGTCAACGAAGAACCGGAGAGGCATCCGTGTCTTACTTGTGGGCATAAGGGCCATTATGCTAGGCAATGTCCGGAGGGAACTCGAGGCTACAGGTCATCATATTTACGACAATACGACCCGTACCTCAATCTGCAGATAGGAGGGCAGATAAAGGGCAACATTCACTATAATGTGATTGATGATGTTCCGGAAGGAGAAGCCGCTTTAGCAGGGATGTTTTCTCTGAATCAGCTACCGGTTTTAGTTCTCTTTGATTCCAGTGCCACACACAACTTCATTAGCCAATCTTTCGTGGCTCAACATCAGCTCCAAACAGTTAATACAAAGAGGCAATACCTCATATCTTCGCCCGGGGGCAGCAGTACCGCAAGCGAGGTTGTCTCCCGAGCACTAATTTGTTTGGGGGGTAAAATATACCCTACGACTCTCATTATCCTTGAGGGTCTGAAGATCGACATCATTTTGGGGATGTCGTGGTTGAATTACCACAGAGCGGTTCTTAACATCAGCTCCAGGACCGTTGAGCTCAACTCCCCACAGCACGGTCTTCACATATTAATTCTGGGCGCCAAACGGCAGCAGATTGCCACAGTGAACCACACGGAAGCTGTCAAGATAGAGGACATTCCGGTGGTACTTGAGTATCCGGATGTATTTCCCGAGGATTTACCGGGCATGCCGCCCGAACGAGACGTTGAGTTCAAGATTGAACTTATACCGGGAACCACACCGATATCACGAAGGCCGTACAAGATGGCACCCAATGAACTGGCAGAATTGAAGACACAGCTGAATGACTTAATGAGCAAGGGCTTTATACTACCAAGTTCGTCACCTTGGGGTTGTTCAGCGTTGTCTGTCAAGAAGAAGGACGAAACACTACGGCTTTGTGTTGATTATCGTCCTTTGAATGCCGTTACCATCAAGAACAAGTATCCACTACCTCGCATTGATATGCTGTTCGATAAATTAGTGGGTGCGAAGGTATTTTCGAAGATGGATCTTCGGTCCGGATATCACCAGATTAAAATCCGGGCAGAAGATATTCCGAAGACGGCATTCTCAACGAGATACGGACTGTATGAGTATCTCGTTATGTCTTTTGGTTTGACCAACGCCCCGGCACACTTTATGTACCCAATGAATTCAGTGTTCATGCCGGAGTTGCATAAATTCATCGTTGTCTTCATCGACGATATCTTGGTGTACTCCAAGTCAGAGGAAAAACATGCTGAACATCTGCATATTGTGATACAAAGATTGCGAGATCATCAGCTCTATGCAAAATTCAGCAAGTGTGAATTCTGGATTAATCAAGAACCTTTTCTCGGACACATCATTTCAGCGGAGGGCATCGCTGTAGATCCGAGTAAGATTATCCAAGTGCAGAAATGGGAGTCACCAAAGTCAGTACATGAAATCCGAAGCTTTCTCGGTTTAGCGGGTTACTACCGGAGGTTTATTCCGAGTTTTTCCAAGATTGCTAAACCGATGACGGAATTATTAAAGAAGAATACCAGATTTGTGTTGGGTGCTGCGTGTGAACAAGCTTTCAAGACCTTAGTGAAGCATCTCACAACAGCCCCAGTTCTTGCTCAGCCGGATACGACAAAGCCATTTGACGTTTATTGCGATGCATCTGGCATCGGTCTTGGCTGCGTGCTGATGCAAGAAAGACGAGTGGTCGCTTATAGATCTCGTCAACTCAGAACTCACGAGCAGCATTATCCAACTCATGATCTTGAGTTAGCTGCCGTGGTCCTTGCTTTGAAGATGTGGAGGCATTACTTGCTCGGAAATCTTGTACACCTTCTACACCGACCACAAGAGCTTGAAGTACATCTTCACTCAAAAAGAATTGAACATGAGGCAACGAAGATGGCTAGAGCTCATTAAGGACTATGAACTAGAGATTCATTATCATCCAGGAAAGGCGAATGTGGTCGCCGATGCGATCAGTCGTAAGGCGCATATCCATCACCTAACTATTGCTGAAATGGATGATGAAGAACCAAGCCTCCATGTCATACCGTATGGAGCTCTCTATAATCTCGCTCTCATTCCTACTATCCGAGAGGAGATCATGGAAGCTCAACGGAAAGACAAGGGTATGTCTCACATACGGCGGAGGATAGACAACAGAGAAATGAAGTGCTTCCGTAAGGACGATGAAGGTACCTTGTGGTTCAACGACCGGATTGTAGTGCCCCGGGATATGGGACTACGGAAGAAAATTTTGGATGAAGCTCATTTGTCCAAGTTTTCCATTCATCCGGGCAGTAATAAAATGTACCAAGATCTCCAGAAGAAGTTTTGGTGGACACGTATGAAACGTGAAGTTGCAAAGTACGTTTCAGAGTGTGATACGTGTCGAAGAGTCAAGGCCGACCATATGAAGAGGTCAGGCCTGTTGCAGCCATTGCAAGTACCGGCATGGAAGTGGGAAGACTTGAGTATGGACTTCATCGTCGGGTTGCTGATGACCTCCCACAACCATGATTCGATTTGGGTAATCGTGGACCGGTTCACCAAATCGGCACATTTCATCCCTGTGCATACTAGGTACAACGCAAAGCAGTATGCGGAGCTGTACATAGCACGGATCTTGTGCTTACATGGAGTTCCCCGCACCATTGTGTCAGATAGAGGATCGTTGTTTGTAGCCCGTTTCTGGGAGCAGCTACACGCATCGTTGGGGACAAAGTTGATTAGAAGCTCTGCGTATCACCCTCAAACCGATGGGCAAACTGAGAAGGTGAATCAAATACTAGAGGATATGCTGAGAGCGTGTGCCATCCACCACGGTAAGAGCTGGGATGATCACTTACCGCTGGCGGAGTTCTCGTACAACAACGGATATCAGACGAGCATCAGAATGGCACCATACGAAGCTCTATACGGCCGGAAGTGCCGTACACCATTGAATTGGTGCAAATCCGGTGAACGAGTAACATTCGGGGTTGATCTTGTCAATGAAGCCGAAGAGAGAGTTCGGATAATACAAGAGAACCTCAAAGCTGCCCAATCTCGTCAAAAGAGCTACGCGGACCAGAGATGTCGACCGCTGCATTTCGAAGTCGGAGAGCACGTATATCTTCGTGTGTCTCCGATGAAAGGGATTCATCGGTTTGGTGTCAAGGGAAAACTTGCTCCCCGATTCATTGGTCCATTTGCCATAACGGAGAAGTGCGGAACTGTAGCCTACCGGCTGGAACTACCGGTAAGCCTTGCCGGTATTCACGACATATTTCACGTGTCCCAGCTACGGAAGTGTCTCAAGTTTACCACTTCCATCCGCACCGCAGACATCGACGAGTTGAAGCCGGATCTCACCTACGTCGAGCAACCTATACAGATTATCGACGAAAAGACCCGGACCACCCGGAACCGGACTTTGAAATTTTACAAAGTCCTGTGGAGTAATCATACCCCGGAAGAGGCGACGTGGGAATCCGAAGATTACATCCACAAGAACTATCCGGAACTTTTGTCATAAACATTGTAATTACCTCCCACCTCGTTCTTCTTTTGAATCTCGGGACGAGATTCTTTTTAAGGGGGGAGGAATGTAATGGTCCCAAAATTTTGAATACAAAGAAACACTTGTTTGCAAAAGTTGGTTTCATGTGTATGAAATTTGGGACTTGTTAAAACTTTTCCCCACATGTGATAACACACATGAGGGTTTTCTTCACACAAGTTCAAATGTTTATTTGAAAACTTGGAACCCAAGAGGGGTCTGAAACAAAGATGGGAAGTCCCATAGGTGTGAGAAAACAAAACTTAGATTTGGAACAATTGTTCAAACTCAAAATTCAAATGAGAGCAACACTAGGAATTTCCAAACTGTTGTGCTACAAATCTCATTTGCAACAGCCAAAATAAAAATCAGATTTCATATTTGAATTCCTTGGGTCCAAATTAGGGGGTGTGCAAAGTTTCATGATTTATGGAAATAGTTTGCAACCCATTTTGCAAAATGGACTTTAAATGACAAAGAATTCAAACACTCATTTGAATTTGGATGAAACTTGCCCAATTGTCCAAATGCATACCAGATTTGAATTTCCACAATTGAATTCCATCAAAATTCAAATTGGGGAGATATTTTGGAGGGGGATAAGGAGGGACTGATCAGTGGGTCCCACATGTCATTAAGGGCACTGAATATTGCAAAAGATCTCAGTCCACAGTCTCTTTTTTGCTTTCCTCCCACGCGAAGCCACCTTCCCTCCGCTCGACACCGAGCTCGGCCGACGCCTCCACCTCCTGCTGGGTTCTTCGCGCTGGAGAGCTACTGGACGTCGGTGGCTACCGCCTCACCGCCTCTCCCGCCTCTTAACCGAAGCCACGGCGCTGTTCTTCTCTCTCTCTCGCACCGGAAGACAGAAAATACAGCCGCCCTGCTTCGATCGATCGGGAGCTCGGGAAATTCTAGTGAGCAGCGTCTCTGAGCAGCAAAACAACACCACCAACGTCCCCACGACCTCCTCGAGCCATCACCCAGTGTGTTCGTGCCCTCTACGCCGAGAACCTTGAGTTTCCGCGGCGGCCGAACACCCCAGCGGCGACGTGCTCCCGTGGACAGCCTCCTCTAGAAAGTTTCACGACCAAGCGAGGCCACTTTTGGACGTGCAGGAGCTCCGTGCAGCTTCCACCCGACGCACAGAGCCTGCCTCAGCCTCTCGACGGTGAATTTTGAAGATCCTCTCCGGCCGGTGAAAACCAACCTTCCGGTATGATTCTGTAAAATTCCCGATCAATTGTTGTTTAGACACCACGAGACTTCGCACACACCGGCTAGACATGTAGGCGCACCAGTTATCTTTTGAAACCTCGCATGGAACACCCTGTGCACGGTGCAATTTTAAGATTTCCAAAGGCGGCTATGGCGGGAAGATGCGGGTGCACGGTGAACCCTAAGTTAGAGCCATCCCCGAGCCATTTCCTTTCCACGTTGATGATCCCTAGCGTCCGCTGGTGCTCTAGAGCTTAGAAACCAAAGCCTAGAAGGCTTAGGGCGTCGGGGCGACGTCGCCGGACTTAGTCCGAACCGTTGCACCGTCGCGGGCTAGTTTGGGGGCCCTGCCAGCTCAAGAAAACCCCATCAGCGTGTTCCTCGCGTTGAGTTAGGGGCTGGCGGCGAGTTTCATCGACAGAGGTGGCCGGACGACTGATTCCAGAGCTTCTCCGGCGAGCCCGGCGGCGGGTTCGCGCGGGAGCGGGAGGTTGAAGACGACCTCGCTGGTCCCGCCTATCAGCGGCTCAGGGGAGCGGGCTGGATATTATGTGGCGCGGGATCATTTGCAACAGCGCGGGAAATGACCCTGTGACCCCGTGTGGCGCGCTCCCGGTGACTGACACGTGCCCGGTGGCCCCACAGTCAGTTTAAACATTTCCCGGATTTATTCAAATCCCAGATTTTTCCCCAAACTTTAGAAGAGCATAACTTTTGCTAGGAACCTCCAAATTTAGTGATTCAAATTGGGTTAGATTCAGATTGACAAACTCTATCCAAATATGCAACCCAATTTGTATGAAAGTCTTTATTTAACTCTGGAAAATTCTTTAAAGCTTTTCAGCAAAAGAATTTTAGAGGGAGTTTGGTTTATCCAAAAATCCTCAAATTTTGCCAGAATATTTCTTAGGGTGTTGTTAGACACTGTAAAAGTTTCAGCTCATTTGAAGTTGAATTGATCAGGGTAATTCAGATTGTAAGTTCCTGTATTCAAATGAATACAAAAAACATTTTCAGAGAATTTCCAAAACTTGTAAATTCAGTTCTGGGAAATTCTTAGCTCCAAAAATCCTAGGAAAATTCATGTAGACTCTATGAACTATAATTGAAATTGTGCTTCACTGAGTTTGACATGAACATGGGTGTTACCTCAGAATTAATTCATCTTTGACTAAACCCTTAGAGAATTATTCTGAATAAACCACTCCATGAAATGTGCTAAATTTTGGTCCAGAGGACTTTCTTGTGACAAGGAACTCACATGAAAATTCTCAGCTCCATTAGAGCTCTGGATCACCACTGTCATGTGTGATCTCTTAAGGTGATCAACACTTAAGTGGGAAGAAGCACTCAACACTTGATCTTAGTGTTTAAGCCCAGCCCAAACCACTAGCACCTGTGTCTTTTTAAATTCTTAAACAAAGTTCCAGTTTTAAAATGGTCATTAGATCTTATGAGCAAAAGCTTTTCAATTAAATACATATGCATGATCATATCGTGTAGCATATACGTGAAGAAGGTGAGAAGAACTTGTGGTGAAGATCAAGGAGGGAGGAAAACAAGTGATCAAGCTCCAAGTGATCGTCACTAACTGATTGTAACTGTAGTCACCGGCAAAACAGGCAAGCCCCAGTTTGCATTTGAACCGTTTTATAAAGCATTTTCATTTGTAGAGATCATAGATTTGCATCGTTGATTGCATTACGTCTAGATGATATTGAAAACCCCACTTGCATAACCAGAAACACCTAAGAGAAAAAGGGTAGAATAGCAACTCCTCGAGGGAATCTGGCTACACTAATGTTAGTAGGAAAGGTCCAGTAGAAGACGAGTAGTTGGAATCTACTCGCGAGTTTAGGGCTGGTGTACTTGGAACGGGTCCAATTTAGAGAAGATGAGGAAAGTTCACACATAAGAAATGGAGACCGGGCAGGGAGGATTGGATGCAGCAGGTTGTAGGCCGTGCGTGCATAGCCCTGCCTGTGTCGGTTAAGGCCCGTCCGTGCTTGGACCTGTTGGACAAGTTTGAGTTGTGTACCGGGCGCATACTGGCTATATGGGACCCAGGAAACCGATGTACCTTGGGAGATCCATAGTGGAACTTTTCCAACTGCCTTAGGCTTTCGGTGTCAGGGTAGCAGGAGGTACCTCGCTCAAGAACATACCACAGCGGGTATGTACCTTGAGGGAGCTTGCGTACTCGGGGCAGTTGGACTGCGTCCAATGTGGAAGATCTTGGGAAAGGTGGCCACGTACAACGTCAGTCGAGGTTGCTGCCGGCAACTCGGAGTACGGGTGTACGTGTCGTATAGTCCGGGCGTGTACTGATTCGAATCACTGTCGCTCACGGTTATATGAGCATACTTGCCCACTACGTCTTGACGTAGTAAGAACTGAACTGGTTATTCTTTTGAACTTGATAAGGCTGTGCTATAACTTGTATTGCAACCATGATTGAATTAGAGATAGTCTCATTAGACTTTACTTTCACTTGGTGCAAGGAGCATCGCAACAAAGCGTTTCTTGTTTGATTGTGGAGTTGCGATGCTTTTCGGCTCAAGGTTTGCACAATGAGGCTTAAAATCTGAAAGTTAAGGATCGACTTTAGGCGAGTCCTTTATGCAAATCTAGCCAACCCAATTGCAACCGTCTTGCATGTAGAGTTTCTTGCTTAGGAGAGACGGGTCAGACTTGCTGAGCCTATGTGCTCACGCTTGCTATATAAGTGGTTTTGCAGGTTAACAACGATGCTGAAAAGAAGGTTGTCCGGTGAGACTCGGGGACTTCCGAGTCAGGTAACACATGGAGAACCCAGCCGCTGCTGCTTGTCTTCGTGTTGCTAGCGAGAGGAGTCCGCGGGCTGGACTTCATCTCGAGTGCTCTTAGTTATTCGACGTGAGTTGATATAGACTTCTGCTATAGTTACTTGATGTAAAGTATTTACAAAGAAAAACTTGTAAGCTTCCTCTATTGTTTTATGTAATACATTGTTCCTCATATGTGTGTTGTTGGGTGCCGCACAACACGGCACCACCCAATGCGATTCCCGGGCGAGTGGCCTGTCTCGGTTGACGGGTCCGCCTCATGGACACACCTCCACACTTGATAAACTTGAACTTGAAATCAAAAAGAACAAAAAGCTTGCTGCACTTAATGATAAAAACTTGAAAGATGCTTGTTGTTCTACAATTGATTTGCATTGTTCTACTTGTGATGATCTTGATAAGAAACTACAAGATGCTATGAAAGGAATTTCTATATTGAACAATGCTTTATGTTCTCATGAAGTTAAATATTGTTCCGATTGCAAATTAAAAGGAAAAACTTCATTTGAAAATTGTCTTGATCTATCAAATAAACTTGATAACATGCATAGGACATTAGATCGGTTTTGTAATGGGAATAAGAACCTAAACTTGCTGCTGAATTCTTCCAAGTATTGCAATGATAAAACTGGTTTAGGTTTTGATTCACATGCTCATGCTAAGGAACATCCACCTAAAATTGTAAAATCATTAGGAAGTGGTTTGATTCAAACAGTTCCTAAACAAAAAGAAGTGGTTTTTAAATCTGCAGGAGTGTTGTCACATTTGGGTTCAAATAAGCATACTGCATGCTCATCTAGACAAGAACACAAAGTTAAATTTCATTGTACCTATTGTAGTAGAGATGGTCATGTCATAGATTTTTGTTATAAACTAGCTAAACAACATAAAAAAGGAAAGAATGCAAGCTAGATCTTATAACTCTCATGTAAAACTTGCTGCACATACTAAACCGAATGTCAGGAACATGCAACCTACAGTTATGAGTCAGAAATATTCAAAGTTCACCTCCGGAGCTTCAGTTTTTGCCTCCGGACCTTCTGTTTTTTTGCCTCCGGAGCTACTGATTTTCGTGCTACACAAGTAACACCTCATAGGTCAGTAGTTAAGAACAAAAAATCTCAAACTTTGACTCATAAACCTGCTGTTTTATCTCAGCTTTCGCATGTTATTCCTACTGGACATCGTGTGACTCAGTACTAGATTCCTAAATGCCTTTTAACTAACCCTAGTATTGAGTCATTGACGTATTGTGCTTCTATGTAGGTTACACGCTTGAGGAAGGAGAACATTTGGATTGTGGATTCAGGTTGCTCACGCCACATGACCGGTAACAAAGAATAGTTCTCCTCTCTCTCTTTTGTGTCACGTGTAGAGAATGTTACTTTTGCCGATAATTCTTCAACTCCTATAATTGCTAAGGGTTCGGTTATAGTAAATGATCACTACACTTTGAAGGATGTGGCACTTGTGAAAAATTTGAAATACAACTTGCTTTCTGTTTCACAATTGCTAAATGAAAATCTGGAAATTATTTTTAATAGAAACTTCTGCAAAGTTGTAGGTTCAAATAGTAAGCTTATTTTTAACATGTCTCGGTTTGGAAGAGTTTTTAAAGCTGATTTTGATATGTCTTCCTCTAAGCAAAGATGTCTAGTTGCAAATGATTCCAAAGATATATATTTTTGGCATTGTAGACTTGGTCACGTAGGCTTTGATCATCTCACTCGTGTTAGTGCTCTTGATCGCATACGTGGGCTGCCTAAACTTAAAGGACAAAGAAATTGTGTGCTCTTCTCGTAGACATGCTAAGATGGTTGCAGGTTCACATGCTCCTCTCACAATGACCATGACAACTGAACCGGGTCAACTTTTACACCTTGACACCGTAGGACCTTCACGTGTTCAATCCTTCAGAGGTAAATGGTATGTTCTTGTGATTGTTGATGACTATTCTAGATACTCTTGTGTTTACTTTATGGCATCTAAGAATGAAGCTTTTAGTCACTTTAGAACATTATTTCTTAGATTATCAATTGATCACCCAACATCTTTAAAAGCAATTAGAAGTGATAATGGAACCGAATTTAAAAATCAATCGTTTGATCACTTTTGTGCTGAAAATGCAATAGATCATCAATTTTCTTCACCATATGTACCTCAACAAAACGGTGTTATAGAGAGAAAGAACAAAACCTTAGTTGAGATGGCTAGGACTATGCTTGATGAATATCAAACTCCTAGGAAATTTTGGGCTGATGCAATTGCAACAGCTTGTTATGTCTCAAATCGTGTTTTCTTGCGTGCTAAGCTAGGTAAAACTCCATATGAGCTCAGGTTTGGACATAAGTCTAGTATCACACACTTTAGGGTCTTTGGTTGCAAATGCTTTGTTAAGAAACATGGTAATCTTGATAAATTTGAAGCTTGATCTGTTGATGGCATGTTTCTTGGTTATCCATCTCATACTAGAGGCTACCGTGTGCTTTTACTTGATACTAACAAAATTGTGGAGACTTGTGAGGTTTATTTTAATGAAGCAAGCCCAGGTACTAGTTCAAATATTGCAGGTACGGATCCATATCCACAGGGGGAGAGTATTTTCGTTGAAGAAGAGGAAGAAGTGGTGCTGCTGCCCAAAAATTTAGCAGCTAGTGACATTGTTCCAGCTCCTGATCTTGATTCACAGCCAGCACCGACGATCACCATTACTGGTCCAGATCCTCCTCACATCACAAGCTCATCTATTTGTGATGAACATGAAGAAGAAGAAGCTTGTGAAGTGTCCACTCCCCTCCGGATTCTCAAAAGTCATCCTCCACAACAAATTATTGGAAGCTTGCATGAACGAGTTAAAAGATCCAGTTTTTTCGACCCCAATTCTCATGCTCATTCTGCTTTTGTTGCTTCTTTTGTACCCAAAGATATATCACACGCACTCACTAATGAATCTTGGATTATTGCCACGCAAGAAGAGTTAGAAAATTTTGAAAGAAATAATGTTTGGAAACTTGTACCTCCAACTCAAGGTCAAACTTTAATTGGAACTAAATGGGTGTTTAAAAATAAACAAAGTGAGGATGGGGCTGTGGTTAGGAATAAGGCTAGGTTGGTTGCTCAAGGTTTCACATAAGTTGAAGGTCTAGATTTTGATGAAACTTTTGCTCCTGTTGCTAGATTAGAAGCCATAAGAATTTTGTTAGCTTTTGCTGCATCTAAAGGTTTTAAGCTATATCAAATGGATGTTAAAAGTGCTTTTCTTAATGGCTACATAGATGTGGAGGTTTATGTCAAACAACCACCTGGTTTTAAAAATCCAAATTTTCCTAATCATGTTTACAAACTGTACAAAGCCTTGTACGGTCTCAAACAAGCCCCTAGAGCATGCTATGATAGGTTAAAAACATTCTTACTTGAAAAGGGGTTTACCATGGGCAAGGTTGATAAAACTTTTTTTGTGCTTAAGTATGGCAATGACTCATTATTTGTTCAAGTGTATGTGGATGATATTATCTTTGGTTGTGCTTCTCATGATCTTGTGTCCAAGTTTTCAGCTATGATGAGTTCAGAATTTGAGATGAGTATGATGGGAGAACTCACGTACTTTTTGGAGCTGCAAATCAAGCAAACCAAGGAGGGTACCTTTGTGCATCAAACAAAGTATACAAAAGATCTCCTAAGGCGCTTCAACATGGACAAAAGCATGCTTCTTCGGACACCAATGGGAACAACAACAACACTTGAACTTGATGAAGATTGTGATCCCATTGATCAAAAATAATATAGAAGCATGATCGGATCTTTTTTGTATCTCACGGCATCAAGACCGGACATACAATTCAGTGTATGTCTTTGTGCACGGTTCAAGCCTCCCCACATGCTTCACATCGTCAAGCCATCAAAAGGATTCTCAGGTACTTACATGGAACTCAAGAATTTGGCATTTTTCTTCCTTCTTCCTCAACCGTTACTTTGAAAGCTTTTTCCGATGCTGATTTTGGGGGTTGTAGGATTGATAGGAAAAGTACTTCTGGTGCTTGTCATTTTCTTGGTAATTCACTTGTTGCCTGGTCCTCTAGAAAACAAAGTTCAGTTGCACAATCCACAGCCGAATCTGAATATGTAGCTGCTGCTAGTGCTTGCTCACAAATTCTTTGGGTTGTTCAAACACTTAAGGACTATGGGGTTGATCTAGATAGTGTTCCACTGTTTTGTGATAACACTTGTGCCATTTGCATTGCTAAAAACCCCGTGCAACATTCGAGAACTAAGCACATTGACATTAGGTATCACTTTCTCTGTGATAATGTCGAAAAAGGGAACATTATGCTTCACCATGTAGATACCGAACAACAATTGGCTGACATTTTTACAAAACCTTTGGATTTCACTCGTTTTTGTTACATTCATAGTGAAATAGGGGTTATGCATCCCCATGGCTTAAATTGAGGGAGAATTTTGAAACTTGGGAAATCTATGTGTGAATCTGAAATTAAAATAATATGAGCATAGTATTTCATGCATATATGACTTTGTGATTCCTTTTTCATGCTGAAAGCTCTTACTACATTACACGTGTTATACATTTTGTAGTTTTTACCATGTCTAGTAATTGGAATAATTACTTACACTAAATCTGGTCATGGTCGAACTTTCTTGCTGTTTTGAACTTGTTGCATGCTCACAAGTGCTTTTAATCATAAAGAATTAATCAAGTAATCAACTCACATGTTGAGTTTTTATGTTCAAATAAAAAAATGAGAAAAGATCAAGAGAATATGCATGCATCGCACTTCTTCTTTTGAGATGGCTTATCATTGCACTTAGATATGAACTTGAAAGGAGTTGTGTATGACTAAAACCATGTCCTTAAGCTTCTGACTGTCAAATGACATAGGCTTCACTTGGTTGGTTAGAATAAGGCTGATGCTGCATATATTCTCTTGCAAATGTCATAAGATCAAAATTTGTGCTTTAAATATTAAATAAAATGCAGCAACAAGTGTCATGCTTTCAGGTCTTGAAATAGTTAAGTTTGTGAGATCATGACTTGTTTAAATTGAAAATTACACTTGATCTCTAGCATGGCTTACACTACTTTATGTATCTCATTGATGTGTTAGTGTAAGTTACTTTATAGTATGATTTGGATGAGCTTTTTTTTATATGTATATGTTATAATGTTCTCATAACAAATTAAAATTTCTCTTTTGTCCCTTGCTGAATACATTGTCAAAGGGGGAGAAATTGATCACACATTGCACACATTCACAAGTGTTTTGGCACAATTCTTCTCAGGGGGAGAATTTTTGGTATTTTTGTTTTTCTTCTCATTTTTATTTCTGATTTACAAAGGGGGAGAAATTGTTTTCAAAACTTTTCATGTGAATAAGCCAATGTTCGGATTTTAAGTGGTGTTGCCAATGCATTCATCAAGGGGGAGATTGTGAGACCTATGTGTGCTGAATACATTGGCTTTGATGATAAAAGTTTTGAATACTACCAAAACACTTTTTTAACAAGGTCCGACTCTAGGTCCGAGCTCCTGCAAGGTCCGACGATAGGTCCGACTTGTTTTGGGTAGCTCCGGCAAGGTCCGATGTAAGGTCCGACTTGCTTTGTCTAGGTCTGACTTATTTTTGCTATGTCCGACTTGTTTTTGCTAGCTCCGGTGCTAGGTACGACTAGCTTTGGTAAGTTCCGTGCTAGGTCCGACTAAGCTTTAGTAAGCTCCGATAATGGGTCTGACTAGCTTTGGAAGCTCCGGTTCAAGGTCCGGTTAGCTTTGGTAAGGTTCGGAGCTTGATTGCAATGGCTCTGCTTTTAACTTGCAATGGTTCGAACTTGCTTTACTCTTATGGAAAGTTTGCTTAGTATTATTTTACTAAGTTTTTGGTGTGATTTGGTGGTTATGGCCGATATCATTTTGCTATGGTTTACAACATGCTTACGTGAGGTGCTCATGTAAGATGTTGTAGTTTCGGAACTAACGAGAGTCAAGTCGAGGACTTGTGCTCGGAAGTATTGGTTGTTTATTCATGTGCAGGTGTTGCTTGAGCTCAAGACATGGCTGGTGACGGGATCCATTGAACTTGTCTTAGGGAGAAGATCAGGTTCAACAACCAAGTTCGGGAGGAATTGTGGTTGAGTTGATCGGGAGGTTGCGCAATATGTTTGAATCAAGAACAATGCATATGAAGGTATCTTGGACGTCGTTGGAAGATGTTTGCACGTGTGCAAGGAGTACATGGATGTGGCTGCATGGTTCCAAGGCGTGATGAAGAGATGTGGACGTAAAGAATTGGTCGGAAAGGTCCAACCGACTAGGTTATGGACTCAGGCTGCGGCTGAGTCGTGTTTGACTCAAATATGGAAAGTTTTGAGTTGGTTATGATAGGATTTCATGTGGGTCTCGAATTTGAGTTGTTTTAGGAATGTTTGGGACGCTACTAAGGTGTTTGGAAGTCTTAAGATTGCTTCTATCTGCGTGTAGAAGAGTATTGAGCAGTATTGGAAAGTTACAGTTTGAATCCAAGTAGGAATAGGAGTCCTAGTTTGAATTGGATTGGCCTTAGGGCTGGTTATATGAGCAAGGGAGGCCAAGGCTCGTGCGTACACGACTTTGGGGATGTTCCTATTGTGTTTTGATAAATAAAATTCGTATTCTAAAGGAACTTTTGTGCCTTGTTCATCCGACTTGTTTCAGACAAGTTTTTCTCGTCGAGTTTCTGTTCAGCACTACCTTGCTTCGGTGGTTTTATCATAACTCGAGTTTTACAGATCTAATTGATGTTATTCTTTTTGGATTGTCTTCAAAACTTGATTATCTATCATCTATGAAAATTTTAAGGTCATTGAATTTGTGGTTTCTGATCTATACAAGTTTCTTTGCAGTATTCCAGAACTGTTTTTCTCGCGTAGGACAGATTGACCTTTGTTCGATCTTTCGATCGTAACTTGAGTTTCTCTTAACGGATTTTCATGATTCTTGTTGTGACGTCTTCGTGACTTGATTCTCTACAATCTATACTAGTTTTGTCACAGTTGAACTGTCACACCTGGTTTCTTCGAAGAACAACCGAGTGAATATCACATGTATGCCAGGATCATTTTCTCATACATGTGATGACAAATAGTGAAGCATCATTTATTACAAGCCAGGTGTCGAATATAAATAAGTCTGACATAGCATATGTCTCGATGGATGATAATAAGTTTATAAAATGTAAATAAAATAGCAGCGGAATATTATTCTTGTGGGCTCCGTCACAGGCGTTGCCCGGGGGACTCCATGAACCTAGAATCCTTCTTCGGGTCCGAAGTCTTGGTCAATGAACACACATCATCCCCTTGACATGAGCAGCAATTTAAACCAACAAATATGCAAGTTTGAGTACCGTTGGTACTCAGCAAGTGTGGGAAAGTTATGTCATGCATGGCTAGAGCAAGGAGATGTTGACTCATGGTTAAAGCACTACACAATTACTACCTATTACCACTGTACCCACATATAGTGATTTCATCCCCCGTTGCCGGGTGGACTAAAAGAACCACCATTATGCCAGTGGCTACGAACCACATTCACACTTCCCAGGTGTGTAGCCAGTAGATCACTATGAAGCCTTTACAAAGGGATTCCCGACGAGCGTGGGCCAACTGAGGTTTCACCCCTAACAGCATACAAGAGGCTCCAACCCCGCTGCAGTGGCCCCCTCTTGAGCCTTGCGGTTCATATGGTAGTCCAGCTGACACCTATTCCCCGCACCATCCAACACACCCATACTACGCCGGGGATACACCTAATTAATTGGCCAAGCTGCCCCATCTCAGCATGTGGCTGGCACGGTAAAGCCAGGTTACATGCTCCATGAACCGGTCCTTAAGATCCAGGCAAGTACTAAACACAAACCCGAGTCTCGTGCACCCAGCACCAACCAAATCATCCAACTTGCCTCGATCCCTACCTCTACATAACTCATAATATCTCATTTAAGAGTAAGTAAATAAATTGATGATCTCATATCCCAATTATCCCATTCTAAGCATGGCTAAGCATAAGCATATAAATAAATGACATGATAAAATAAATCCCAACCCAAGCTACAAGGAAATAAGATAATGCAGTTCTAGGGAAACTTCCTAGCATGGGTTTCATATTTCAGTTGACAATGCAAATAATTCTATCTACACATCCTAGCATAGGATCAAAGTGGTCAAGGACACTTGCCTTCTTCCTGCTGCTCTGGGAATGGAAAGTCCTGGTCTTGGAAGGGGAGAACTTGCTCTGGGGCAGGTTCTATTCATGCCAATACACATAGCAAAAGAAAACAACAATCAATAAGACATAGTTCACACTTTCACTTCATACAAACCACACATACATATCTATGAAAGTCATTCACATTTCTAAGTGTAGTGGTTACTCCACATGTGTTAATTTTTTTGGCCTACATTCACCTTTAAACCTATGTATATTATTTCTAACTTCTATGTGCCGATTTCTATTTGCACACTATATATGAAGTTCCAATTTGAACAAATTCTTTATATTTAATTATTACATTTCTTAGCCACAAAGTTTGTATAAAAGGTATTTTCCTACTCCAAATAGGTTTTCAGATCTTCTACCAAATCCTAAACTGAAGTTTTTGGATTTGGAGACTTTATTTAGCATTTTCTAATTATGCATACCTATTTTCCTATATTTTTCAGATTTATTTTCTATGCCCAAAGGTGAATTTTATTATGAAAATAGTAAGACACCTCATCTAAACAGAATAGGTTCTAATCCAAAATGTTCAATAATATATCTTTGAACTTCCTCTATGATGTGGAACAATTTAAATTTATTTTACTAGTTTTTAGAATTATTTCCTAGCCAAAAATATGTTTCTAGAACTAATAAATATGAATATCATTTAGACAGAATTCATTTCAGCCAAAAATCTATTTCTAACTCATTCTAAAGTTTTCCAAGTGCTAGTGGAGTTTAAATTTGAATTTACAATGTGTTTGTCTCACCTTTTAAATTTAAATCCTAATCACATATTCAAATTTCTGAATTTAATATCATATAGGGTCAAAAAGGTAAATCCACCCTACTACAGGGTCTAGTTTATTATTTTACAAATTTCCAGGGGTCTAACTACACATAACAGAGGGGTTTTGCTATTTTTTATTAAGTTCAGGGGCTAAAACTGATTTTTAAATGAATTTACACGAATCTCTAAAGTTCCAGAGGCTAGATCAGAAGTTTCCGGGGCTAGCTCGTGTTTTCCGAGATCCCCAGGGGGTAGCGCGTAAGAATCCCAGCCTTTATAACACGGGGCTGATGTGGACCATCCGATTTAAAATAGGCGGCTCAGATTAGATCGCCGAACCGGTACGCGCGGGTTTTGATTCAACCATACGATTTAAAATAGACGGCGCACAAGGGGCCACGTCGTCCTGAACCAGCCCACGCTGCCCGGCGGCGCGCGACGGCGGGAGGCGGCGATCTCGCCAGAGATCCTCGGATTTTCGTCTATACTTCCTAAAACTTGGATTTCATGGCATAGAACGGTAGAGGGGAGGTTGGGGATCTCACCTTGGGGTTTTTCTTGAGCTCGGAGGCTCTGGAAGGCGGTCGGCGGCGAGGTCCGAGGTGAAAATGAGGCGGTGCTAGTCGGACCTGTGTCTAGAGCGCAAATCACCGGATTTCCTTCACCTGCGAGATTCCCCGGAGGCGGTGGAACATGATCAGCGCGTTAGATCTGGAAATCCGAGCTAGGATCGAAGGAAAACGGCAGGAGAAGCTTCGGTTCTCACCGGGAGGAAAAACAGCCGATCGGGGGGGGGGGGGAACAGGGCGATGCCGGCGTTTATATAGACGAGAGAGGGCGGCGGTCTGTTGGGATCGAGCTGGAGTCGTTCGGGACCAGAATTCGGCTGCGGGACGCGGGTTTCCGGAGTTCGTTGAGATCAGGCGCGGGGAAGAGTCCGGTTGGTTGGCGCGAGCGGGAGGTGAGGGATGACACACAGGCCCCGCGTGTCAGTGAGAGGGAGAGAGGGCGCGCGGTTGAGGGCTGGCGCGGGGAAATGGTGGGCCGGCTGGTGGGTTTCGGCCCACTGGCCGGTGGGGTTTTTTTTCCTTTTTCTTTTTCCATTTCTTTTCTGTTTTGATTTGAATTTGAAATCCAATTTGAATTTGAATTTCTGCACCACATGTAATACGTCCAAAATTTTTTAAATTCCCCTCTTTAGCAGATTTTGGGGTGTTACAACGTTTATATTAGTCGCACACATGGTTTCTTTAACAGATCGGTTTTCTGCTGAGGGGTGTTTTGTTGCTTCCGCTGAAAAGTTTTTATCTACCATTCACCCCCCTCTGGTAGCTTTACACGTGTACTTCGATCCTACAATAATGGAGGTTCTGCAGTCACCGACGGATGAAGAAATCATAAACTTGTGGGTAAAGTGGTGCAACCTCTGTGTAAAACTATCATGATAGCCGTGCTTATGGTCACAAGCGCCTGACCAACTCACATGATTAGAGGGAAGGTTTGGGATGGTTATTGGTATGGTTATGGTTTGGTCTTTGGATTTGGTTCCGGGACTGTTGAGTCTTGGAAATGAGATTGGTTTCGGCACTGTTGAGTAATGATAATGAGTATGGTTTCGGATGAAATGAATATGAGATGATTATGAGATGGATATGAATATGAGAAGGTTATTATGAGCATGAGATGAGGTTGAGAAAGATTAATGGCTGGATGAGACATGATAACTGGTAAATTCTGTTGGAGGTATGTTGCTGTTTTAATTGGATATATGTTGGGATTAAATTCACTTAAAGATAGTTGCTGTTTTTATCATGTTTGTGAAATAAACTTTGCTTTCTGCAATGAGCCTTTTTATTCCCACCTTGTTATAAGCTACATGTCATACTTTTTATGCACTTGCTGAGTACGACATGTACTCACCCTTGCATTATCATACAAACATCATCAACAGGAGAGGAGTACTTTGAAGACCATGTGGAGTACTAGGCGTGCGATCTACCGTCAACATGCCTGTGGAGTTGGAGATGGAGCCGCTGCCGTGTTTAGTTTGCTTCCGCTATCATTTAGAGACTTCCACTGCTAGAATAAGTTAGAGACTTCCGCTGCAAGAATAATTTAGAGATTGATGTAATAAAGTGCTTAAACCATATTATTTGTGGTTATATTATGAATTCAGTTTGTGGATTACATGTGTATGTGTGATGAACATCCTGGGCACACATATGCATTAGCTGGGTTCCGTGTTTTAAGGGGCCGGGCGTCCTAGATTGGTATTAGAGCCAGGTTGACTGTAGGACGCAAACCTAGGTAGAAGTCACAGATTGGCATTAGAAGACACGTTGACTGTAGGACGCAAGCCTAGGTAGAAGTCACAGATTGGCATTAGAGGCCATGTTGACCATAGGACGCAAGCCTTGGTAGAATGCATAGATTGGCATCAGAACCACATTGACCGTAGGATGCAAGCCTTGGTAGAATGGACACCCTAAAACACATAGGACTCCCATTGAATATGCTTGAATAGGAGTGGTGTGAACTTTTGTGATGATTGCTTGTGTCTGAGTGCTTAGTGTGAGCCGTGGAACGCTTCAGCGTTGTCCATAACCACACATAGTAGATAGATGTGAGATGCTTTGGCACTTGTTCACATCCTCATATAGGCTCTAATTAATTAGTTCATCCACCTTGATGCATATAGTTGAGGGGATCAATCTAAACTTCTAACTTCTATTCTACCCAACTCTCTCTCGCAGATGGTGAGGGAAAACGCCAGCCGTCAAAGGAGGAATGTCCGTGGCAACCATGAACCACACGAGGATGGCCACGATGAAGTTCCTGAGAATGCTGATCCCGGGGCTGGTGCAAACAACCTTGAACGGTTGATGGCTATGCAGAACTAGCTCATGCAAACAATGATCCAAACTTTGGGTCAGCTGCAAGCCAACAACAACAATCCTAACCCCGTTCCTGCACCCCGACCACCACCACCACCACCGCCGGCTCACAACAGATTGGGAGAGTTCATGAGGACTCGACCGCCTACTTTTGCACAAGCTAATGATCCCATGGAGGCTGATGACTGGTTGAAATCCATGGAGAAGAAGCTTGCCATTGTTCAGTGCAATGATCAGAAGAAAGTTCTCTTCGCATCGCATTCTATAAAAATCTTTGGGAATTAATTCCAGGAGATCCCTGTTATGGAAATTGCTCAATTTTGGCCAGAAGATCCTTCAGAAATCTATTGACATTCTGTAAAAATTTGAGTGGCATTGGACTTCATTTACTAGGCCAAACAGTCTTCCAATTTTCAGTGTTCAATTAAAATTCAAAATATAAACAGAACGAATTTCAAAATTTCTCACCAACTTGTAAAATCCATTTCTCCCTGTAGACAACTCGGAAAATTATGAAATGATTTTTTCTTGAACCAGGGAGAGCTCCTCTAATCAGATCTTCCACTGTTATCTATGTCAAAGCTACAGAATTAGGATCAAAACTCAGGGAGCCATCTACTTGTTGGAGAATTAGAACCCACAAGCTTCCATGAAACTTTCTCATTCTTGGCCTAACTCCTCCTCAGGATATCTAGTCTCTACTGTAGAAATCCCAAAGCCAATTAAGAATCATTAGTAATAGTAACTGTAATTAGAATCTAACTTCTTATAATCTAAATATCACTTATTTATATACATTGTTGCATATCATATAGTGACCGAAATCGAGGAAGCTCCGGAGGTCTTGGACAGCATTCCTCTAGAAGCTAACTTCCACTTTGACTCGCAACCAGGCAAGCCCCGGTTTGCATTTAATTACTTTTGCAAATTTTGATTTGTATCACTTATGTCTAGGATGATATATTTGCAATAAAGTTAGGGTGATTGATACTCCACTTGCATGACCCTCAAATCCGATGGATTATTAGGTAGCCTACAGATCGATGAGTAGAAAATGCCATGCTAATGTTTTTGGATTTGGTAGAAGTCGAGTAGTTGGAATCTACTCGCGAGATAGGGTTTCATCACACAGGATTGAGTTGATCAAAGAATGGTTGATGAGTAAGAATTTGAGACCCAGCAGTGGGACAGGATGCAGTGAGACGAGGTCTCACGTGCGTAGCCTTGCTGGTGTGGGTTGAGGACCGATCCATGTGCGGCCCTGCTGGACAAGTTTGTACAGTACCAGATGCATACTATGTCATATGGAAACCAGGAAACCGATGTAATTGGTTAACCTGGGTGTCGAGGCATACCCTACCGTTTTATAGGAGTGGGTTGAGGGTAGCAAGGTGTAAATCTGCCAGCGGGCACAAACACGCTTCCGCGCGGGGACCTCTTGCTTGTTACGGAAGGACCAGTTAGGCATTTGGGCTTTCTTTGAAAGGTTGCGGCATACAACAGATTAGGGAAGTGTGATTCGCTACAGTTATGAAATGGGTGTATGTGACGTTTTATCCGGATGTCTATTGATTGCAATTACCTTCCCTCGCAGTCATTTGAGTACCGCTTGTTCACTGCACCGTGACATAGTAAATACTGAAGAGGTCAGAAGAATATGATGCATTGAATTATTATTTTATTGCAACCATGATTGATCTAGTAAGTGCTCACTAAAGTTACTGTTATGAACTCTTAACCTGCTGCCAATAATCCTGAAAGTAAGGATCAACATGCAGGTGAGTTCTTTATTGCAATATCTACTCCTATGTTAAGTGTACCTGCATGTAGAGTATTATATTGAGGTGTGTCGGATATTCCTGAGCCATTGTGCTCACGGTTGCTAGATTAAGTTGTTGCAGGTGAGACATATGAAGAAGGGCCCGAAGATGAGGCGATGCCCCCGTCAGGGTACACGGCCGAGTGAGAGCCCTGCAGGCCGCCGTGGTCTCCGGATGTGTGCTGCTAGTGTGTAGCATCCCCTGGCTGGACGGCTGCACTTTTGCATTTCTAGGCTGAGAGTTTAGCTATGGGTATTAACTTCCGCTGTATATTAGGTTTTGTGAAAGACTTCTGCTGCTGATATCAATAAAACTTTGTATGTTATCGTATTCTTTTCATGCGTGCTGTTGGGTGCCGCCTCAACCACGCTCATGACCGCCTCTAGGGTAGATGCTGCCTCCTTCTCTACCTCCAGGGCGGTCATTGTTGATGGTCGTTAAGTATCAATTTTGACCTTCAATACACCTCAATTATGTGAAGGGATGAACATTTCTTGCATGCATTATCCTTATAAATAACGTAGTTCCACTTGTACTTGGAAAGAATTGTGCATGCAGGGAATATTTGCAGAATTAAGAAGGATTTAGGGGAGCAACCCTAATTATACACTTTCAGCAAATCAGAGGATGACACGTGGTAGTCCATGGATCCAATGGCCCACTTAGGAGTATCGGAGGGAATCCAACGGCGTATCATCAGAGAAACACCTGAGGGCCCACCTGGCAGCCTCCAAGAAGAAACACACCGACTTTGGAGGCGCCCCAGGGTCGGCTGAACCAGGGGTTTGACCGACCTGGTCCTACCCCAAACTTGGTCATCTTCCACGTGTAGACTACCTGTGGCTCTCTAAAGTTGGTTTTAGTTGATTCACCTGCATATTCTTACGGGAATCGACCTCAACTCATGTATAAATAGGATCCCATACCCCACACTTTACCACACACCACTTGAGTAATACTCTCTTGTATACACACTCTATCCAAGTCCTTAGTGGAGTTTAGGTTGTAGGAAGGAGCCTCTAGTTCCCAAGTCCAAGTTGGCAAAGGTATAGCTCAAGTATCTTTTGCTGTATTTGTGACTTTATTCTTATTTATAATATTAGCATTCAAGACAAGGGCTCGGATGTTTTCTCATACAAGAAGGACAAGTGGTAGCCTATGCGTCGAGGCAACTAAAGAAACACGAGCTGAATTACCCCACACATGACTTGGAGCTAGCATCCGTGGTACATGCCTTGAAGATTTGGAGACATTATATCCTTGGCCACCGATGTGAGATCTATACGGATCATAAAAGCCTCAAGTACATATTCACCTAAATGGAGTTGAATTTGAGGCAATGTCGATGGTTGGAACTCATCAGGATTATGATGTTGGAATCAACTATCACCCGAGAAAGGCCAATGTAGTAGCTGATGCATTGAGCCGAAAGGGAGCATGTCACCGACTCACGGTTCGGGAGCTACCACCCGAGCTACGAAAGGAGTTCGAACGGTTACATCTTGGGTTGTTAAACGAGATGGAAGTGATGAAACTCCATTCTTCACTGGAACAAGAGATAAGAGATGGCCAAGCTATGGATGAGGAAATCAAGGAGATCAAGGAGAGAATCCGACAAGGCATAGAGAAGGAATTCAAGGAAGACGAGAAGGGTACCCTTTGGCTAGGGAAAAGGATTTGTGTGCCTAACATGAAGCGCATCTGCGACACGATATTAAAGGAGGCACATGATTCACCTTATTCCATACATCTCGGCAGTACAAAGATGTACAAGGACATGAAGACTTGTTATTGGTGGGATGGTATGAAAAGGGACATAGATGAGTATGTTGCCCTATGCGACACATGCCAACGGGTAAAGGCCGAACATCAAAGACCCGCTGGACTGTTGCAACCATTAAAGGTACCCGAGTGGAAGTGGTAAGACATCAGTATGGATTTCATTGTCGGATTACCACGTACTCGATCGGGTTATGACTCCATCTGGGTTATCGTGGACCGATTGACGAAAACAGCACATTTTCTTCCTGTTAAAACCACGTACCGCGTCGCAGACCTAGCCGAGCTATACATGGACCAAATCGTGTGCTGACATGCAGTCCCGAAGAGGATAGTTTCAGATCGAGGTACCCAATTTACCTCAAGGTTTTGGAAGAAGCTGCATGAAGCTATGGGTAGACGACTGGATTTTAGCTCCGCTTACCACCCGCAGACTAATGGACAAACCGAGAGGACAAACCAAATTTTGGAAGACATGTTGAGAGCAAGCGCCTTGAAACATGGACGTAGTTGGCATAAGAGCCTGCCGTATGCTGAGTTCTCGTACAACAACAGCTACCAGGCCAGTTTGAAGATGCCACCTTTTAAAGCATTGTACGGATAACGGTGTAGAACACCGTTGTTTTGGAACGAGACCGGAGTGAACCAAGTGTTTGGACTTGAAGTGCTGCAAGAGGCTGAGAAGCAAGTCCAAACGATACAGGAGAATTTGAAGGCTGCTCAGTCACGACAAAAAGGCTATGCGGATAACAGGCGAAGAAAGTTGACCTTCAAAGTAGGAGACTTCCTATACCTTAAGGTATCGCCTATCCGTGGCCAACGACGTTTCAACGTCAAAGGCAAGCTAGCACCTCACTACATTGGGCCATTTAAGATTTTGGGCAAGCGAGGGGAAGAAGCCTATCAGCTAGAGCTCCCAATGCACCTTTCCGACGTGCATGACGTGTTTCATGTATCCCAGCTCAAGAAGTGCTTGAGGGTTCCGGAGGAACAAGTACCGATGGATGAGCTTGAGCTTCAAAAAGATCTGACCTATGTAGAGCACCCTGTCCGAATTTTGGACATGAAGGAAAGGGTCACAAGGAACAAAGTGATCCGATGGTGCAAACTACAATGGAGCCATCACACAGAAGCCGAAGCTACATGGGAGCGTGAGGAAGACCTCAAGGCAGAGTTCCCCCTATCTATTCTCCACTATCGAATCTCGAGGGCGAGATTCAATTTAAGGGGGGGTAGGTTTGTAACACCCTCAATTTCGTAATCATGTGTGTACACATAATTCATGTAGAGAAAATATTTAAAAGAAGTAGAAACAGAGAACGAAAAAAAATAGCAAAAAAGAGCTAATTCCAGTTCACCGAGAGCGCCGAAGACACTTCCCGCGGCCCGCTAGCCACGTGGCGCCTTCGGAGCTCATCCCCGCTAAGGGGGAGAGGTCCGCCGCTAAATTGGCTACGTGGCAGGCTCGGAGCTTGCCTCTATAAAAGGGGCGAGGTCCAACCCCGTGGGACACGTGTTGCCCCCAGAGCTAACCTCTGCGGAGATGCGAGGTCCAGTTCTGCAGGACACGTGTCGCCTTCAGAGCTAGTCACTGTGGAGAAGAAAGGACCCGCCGCGTGAGTCACGTGTCACTCTAGGAGCTCACCTCCGAGACGTCTGACACTACTGGACACATGTCATCCTCGGAGCTCATCTCCGAGGAGAAGGCACTGCAGAACACGTGTCAGCCTCGGAGCTTGCCTCCGGGAGGTCCGACACTGCTCGACACGTGTCGTCCTTGGAGCTCACCTCCAAGGAGAATAGAAGTCTGACGCAGTTGGACATGTGTCGACCTCGGAGCTCATCTCTGGGAAGAAAGAAAGTCCGACGCTGGTAGGACATGTGGCATTATCGGAGCTCACCTCTGACGAGAGGGGAGGTCCGGCACTGACACGTGGCACACTCGGAGCCACCTCTGAAGAGAGGGGAGGTCCGGCTCTGACACATGGCATACGCAGAGCTCGTCTCTGGAGAGAGAGGAGGTCCCGACCCGCCAGAAGTGTGGCGCACGCGGAGCTCGCCTCTGCGGAAGAGGGAGGTCCCGCCCGCCTGACACGTGGCGTAACCACAGCTCACCCCTGAGGAAAGAGGGAGCCCAGGCCCCCGCTGGACACGTGGAGCCTCCGAAGCTTATCCCTGCGGAAAGACGAGTTTTTAAGCAGTTTTTCCCCTGTACGAGAGCCCCGATACAGAGGAAACCGGCACAGATTCTTCCACGATTGATACCACACAAAATCTATTGAAGATAAGTTGTTAAGATCCAAACACGAATCAAATAGGACTCTTATTTGAATCAGAAAAGAACTCTTCTTTTCCGGTTATAAATAGAACTGAAACAACCCCTTGGTCGTAACATCTTTTCCAAGCCGACAAAACTTAGAGCCCTAGCTCCCATCTCGCCGAGCTAACCCTCTTCGCCGAAGAGACCGCCGACGAGCCCCGACACGATCGCCAGAGGAGAGCCGACGATCTGTTTTGTTGCCATAGCTAGGAGGAAGGACCCGAAGGAAGTAAGGTAGGTCTCCATTACCACCTTACGACATCATCGCGGTTTTTCTTTGCATCTATTTCTTCGATCCTTTCGAACATAAGCTCTTTCATGCGGACAGATCACGTGTTGATCAGTTTTTAATGGTGGAACTGATCTAGATCTTGAGTCGAGATCATCTCCACGTTCACACTTGATCCTTACATCACTGTTCATCATAAAACCCCATGCAAAGAATTAAAACATGCAAGAACACGTAAAAACAGATAGAATCATAGCATTAGCATGCATATGCACTATTGCATCTTGAATAAGGATTGTGCATGATGTTTGATTGCTATATATTTTGTATATGCGTGATCGTACGTAGAAGGACAAGCTCAGGGAGCTATCTACGAAGGATTTCAGAACCAAGACTTCGAGATCCAAGAGCAATAGAAACCACAGGAACAAGGCAAGTGCCCCTTGACCTTATTGATCCCATGTTTTGGAAACTATTTTGTTTGGAAAAACTGTTATGCTTGAGTCGAACTTGATGGGAAACCATTTTATAGGAGTTTACTAGTTTTGTTAACCACCCTTTGTCGCCAGGGAAGTTTATGAGTCGGGTATGGTCGTTTTACTTTTTGCTTCGCTAATCTATGGGATATGGGAAGCGATAGAACGTGTCTAGCTAACTGCACTCGTATAATTAATGTTAAATGAGAAACTTGATGATAATGAACATGAATCGGAGGGATATCTAGACAAGCTTGGTTTGTGAATGAGGTAGAATGAGATGGTGGTTTACTTGCCATAGATCTAAGGACCAGTTCATGCCAGCACATGCCAGGATGACAGTGCCACCACAAGGCCAAATATGGGTGCGGCTTAGCTGACTAATTAGGTAAGTTGCTAGATTGTTATGGACCGTGGAAGGCGCGGGGAATGGGAGTTGAGTGAGACTGCTCTGGGAACTGCATGGCACAAGAGGGGGCCCGTAGGTGGGAGAATGGTGATTTGAGCCTGCTGGTGAAACCTTAGTGAGTCCATACATCTAGTAGCCCCTTTGTAAAGGCTATTTTGTGATCTCATGGCCATGCACCGATGGTTGTGTACTGGTATAATGGAGGTTCTGCAGTCGTCGATGGGTGACGAAATCACAAACTTGTGGGTAAAGTGGTGCAAACTCTGCAGAATCTAAAACTATCATGATAGCCGAGCTTACGGTCACAAGCGCCTGGCCAACTCACATGATTAGATGGGATGGTTATTGGATTGATGGTTCGGTTTGATCATTGGTTTTGGTTATGGTTTGGTTATTGAGGTTTGGTTTCAAGACTGTTGAGCATTGGTAATGAGAATGATTTCATGACCATTGAGTCATGATAATGAGCTTTGGTCTCTGTTATGAGACGGAAATTGAATATGAGATGGCAGTGAATACGAGATGGTATTCATGAGCATGAGATGAGAAAGATTAATGTCTGGATGAGACATCGGAAGTGGTGAAACATGATAAAGGTATGTTGAGGTTTCAATATGTTGGGATTACATTCACTTAAAGCTAGTTGCTGTTTTTATCGTGTTTTGAGAAATAAACTTTGCTTTTCTGCAATGAGCCTTTTTATATCTGCCTTATTGTAAGCTACATGTCATATTTTCCGCACTTGCTGAGTATTACATCTACTCACCCTTGCATTTATCATACATCATCAGCAACAGGAGAGGAATACTTTGAAGAGCATGTGGAATATTAGGCATGAGATCCACCATCAACCTTGCCTTTGGAATATGGAGATGAAGCCGCTGCTGCCGTGTTTAGTTTGCTTCCGCAAATAGTTTAGAAGACTTCCGCTGCCAGAATAAGACTTCTGCTGTTAGATTTAGTTAGATACTTCCGCTGGAAGAACACAATAAAGATTTGATGTAATAAAGTACTTGAACCCTATTCATTCGTGGTGACATATATTCTGAATTCAGTTTGTGGATGATATGTGTATGTGTGATGAACATCCTGGGCACACATATGCATCAGTCCGGGTTCCGTGGTTTTTCCACAGAACTTGGGCGTCACAATGAGGGAATTCCGCCTTGAGATATTCCTCACGTTCCCATGTAGTTTCGGCTTCCATGTGATGGCTCCATTGTACTTTGCACCAACGGGTCACTTTGTTTCTCATGACCCTTTCCTTTACGTCCAAAATTTTGATGGGGTGTTCTGTGTAGGTAAGATCCCCTTGAATCTCTAGCTCATCCATCAGTACTTGTTCTTTTGGTACTCTTAAGCATTTCTTGAGCTGGGATACGTGAAATACGTCGTGCACGTCGGAGAGGTGTGTTGGCAGCTCTAGTTGATAGGCTACCTCTCCTCGCTTGCCCGAAATCTCGAACGGCCCAATGTAGCGAGATGCTAACTTGCCTTTGACATTGAACCGTCGTTGGCCTCGGATAGGCGATACCTTAAGATACACGAAGTCTCCCACTTCGACGATCAATATTCTTCGTATATTGTCCGCATAACGCTTTTGTCGTGACTGAGCGGCCTTCAAGTTTTCACATATCGTTTGGACTTGATTTTCGGAGTCTTGCAGCACTTCAGGTCCAAATACTTGGCTTTCTCCGGTCTCATTCCAAAACAGCGGTGTCCTACACCGTCTACCATACAATGCTTCGAAAGGTGACATCTTCAAGCTGGCTTGGTAGCTGTTGTTGTACGAGAATTCAGCATATGGCAAGCTCTTATCCCAAGTGCGCCCATGTTTTAAGGCGCAAGCTCTCAACATGTCTTCCAAAATCTGATTTGTTCTCTCAGTTTGCCCGTCGGTTTGCGGGTGATATGCAGAGCTGAAATTCAACCGTGTACCCATGGCTTCATGCAGCTTCTTCCAGAATCTAGAGGTAAATTAAGAACCTTGATCTGAAACTATCCTCTTCGGAACTCCATGACGACCCACGATTTGCTCCATATACAGCTCGGCTAGTTGTGCGACGGTGTACTTGGTTCTAACAGGAAGGAAGTGGGCTGTTTTCGTCAATGGGTAGTGAAATTTGAGAGTGTTACACATGAAGAGTGGAAGGCTGAGGTAACCATCCTATCTAACTGTAAGGTTGTCACTCGGCACTTCGCACCCACATGGATAGCTACAAGGGCAGAAGCTATTGATGATGCTGCATGGGATCACTCACCAGATTGTGCTACGCCTTCCGTGAGCAGCTTGAGAACACTACCTTTGAGCTGGACCCGTATAGGAAGAGTGGTACAAGGGAGATTATTGGACCCCATGGAGGAGCTCTTTCCAACCCACAAGCTGCTGATAAGTCTCAGAGGTTGCTCGTGGAGTTGGGAAACCGCTATGCAAGCGCACAAGAAGAGATCCGTTACCTCCGCAAGAAGCTGTACTTGTTGGAAAAACAGGAGGAGACTCGTGCCAACGCGGGAACAAATGTAGCACCAGCGTCATCCGTCCCTACATGGACTGCCGACTCACCATGGCGTGCGCCCATTTATGGACCACCCCCGTCACACGGCGAGAACAGCACCCGTTCTCACGATTAAGTTTAGGTTTCCATTGAATAAAGCTGTAACAAGAACACTTAGATTGTAGTAGCTTCAATAAGAGTGGTGTGCTAAAATTTTTGTGATGATTGCTTGGTTTGTGTGCTGGTGTGAGTTGTGGGACGCTTCGGCGAATGTCCACATCCACACATAGTGGAGAGATGTGAGATGCTTCGGCACGTGTTCACATCCTCATATAGGCTGAAATAAATAAAAGAAGATACTTAGTTCATACACCTTGATGCATATAGTTGGGGGGATCAATCTAAACTTCTCTTTTCTATTTTACCCAACTCTCTCTCACAGATGGTGAGGGAAAACGCTAGCCGTCAAAGGAGGAACGTTCGTGGCAACCATGAACCACAAGAGGATGGCAACATTGAAGTTCCTGAAAATGCTAACCCCGGGGCTGATGCAAGCAACCTTGAACGGCTCATGGCTATGCAGAACCAGCTCATGCAAACGATGATACAAACGTTGGGTCAGCTGCAGGCCAACAAAAACAACAATCCTAACCCGTTCCTGCACCCCCACCATCGCCACCATCACCACCGCCGGCTCACAACAGATTGGGAGAGTTCATGAGGACTATGCTGCCTACTTTTGCACAAGCCAATGATCCTATGAAGGATGATGATTGGCTGAAGTCTATGGAAAAGAAGCTTGCTATTGTTCAGTGCAATGATTGGGAGAAAGTTCTCTTCGCATCGCACCAACTTATGGGAGCAGCCGCTAATTGGTGGGACGCTCTTTGCAATGCTCATGTCAACCAGGAGACTATCAATTGGGATGAATTCAAGGAGAGTTTCCGCTCTCACTATGTCCCTGCAGGAGTCATGATGCTTAAAAGGCAAGAGTTTCAAGGGCTCCACCAAGGAAGGAAGAGCATGAATGAGTACCTCAACAAGTTCACGCAGCTGTCAAGGTATGCTCCAGAAGATGTCAACTCGGATCAAAGAAAGCAATACTTGTTCATGAGAGGATTGAACAATGAAATTCAAGTTCAGCTGCTCAACAATGATTATGCAAACTTCCAAAAGCTCGGTGACAAAGCTATAGTGGTTGAGAGCAAGATCTGTTAGATTGAGCAGGAGGACAAGAGGAAGATGCCATATCAAGGACAGCCTCAAGGGAGCGATGTACATCCCCGTTTCATGCCACCAGCTGCACCTCACTATGGCTCGTCCGCTTCTACTTTCCGCCCTGCAAACCCACCTCGCCCTACTCAGCCACCGCAGCAATGTCCTGTTATGCAAGCACCTCGTGTGCCGATGCCTCCTACGCCCCGTCCCAACATGGGCGCCTATGCTCAAAACCAGCCTCGCCCCAACATTCGTGCTGTTATGGGCAACAAAGCATGTTTTTAATGTGTAGAGGCAGGACACTTTGCAAGTCAGTGCCCGAAGAAAGGCCTTGGACAGCCGAACAACGCACCTAAGCAGAACCCACGGCCGAACGGAGGAGCTACGCAAGGTAACCATGGACAGTAGAACTATGCTTGTGGCAATGTGAATCACGTCTCCGATGAGGAAGCACAACAAGCTGAGGACGTCGTGATTGGTATGTTTCTCGCCAACTCCAACCCATCCACTGTTTTGTTTGATTTCGGAGCATCACATTCCTTCATATCATCCAAGTATGTTGCCAAGTATAACCTTCCCATATCACACATGAAACAAACTATGTTGGTTAATTCTCCGGGTGGAGAGATGAGGACTAATATAGTATGTCCAAAAGTAAGCCTTAAAATAAGGGGGTAGACTTTCTTGTCAACCTTATTGTCTTGGATTCCCAAGGGATTGACATAATACTTGGAATGGATTGGTTAAGCAAGCACAACAGAGTGATTCAATGTGCTCAGAGGATCGTGCAGTTGACGAGTGAGCACGGTACTCGTATTGAGTTCGAGGCAGCCCAACCTACGATGGAGAAAGCAGTGCTGAACCATGTCGAAGAAGCGACATTGGAAAGCATTCCGGTGGTTCGAGAATATTCAGATGTGTTCCCTGAAGAACTTCCAGGCATGCCACCGGACCGGGACATTGAATTTGCCATTGATTTCGTACCCGGAACTGCACCTATAGCAAATAGGCCATATAGGATGCCTGCTAATGAATTAGTGGAGCTCAAGAAGCAAATTTAGGAGCAGCTAGAAAAGGGTTTCATACGCCCAAGCTCGTCACCGTAGGGATCCCCCGTGCTCTTCATGGACAAGAAGGATGGGACCCAAAGGATGTTTGTGGACTACAGGTCTCTCAACGAAGTGATGATCAAGAATAAATACCCGCTTCCCCGTATAGAGGACCTATTCGATCAAATGAAAGGTGCCCGAATTTTCTCCAAGATTGATCTTCGGTCGGGATACTTCCAGCTGAAGATTAAGCCCTCCGACATACCCAATACTACATTTTGAACACGGTATGGTTCATATGAATATACCGTTGTCATTTGGGTTGACGAATGCACCCGCAGACTTTTTGTACCTCATGAATAAGGTCTTCATGGAGTACTTGGACAAGTTCGTCGTGGTTTTCATCAACAATATCATGGTGCATTCAAAGAGCGAGGAAGAACACGAAGAACACTTGAGATTGACATTATAGAAACTCCGAGAGCATCAATTGTATGCTAAGTTCAGCAAGTGTCGATTTTGGCTAAAGGAGATATTGTTCCTAGGCCACATCATATCCGAAGGAGGAGTATTGGTTGATCCCGGAAAAGTGGGAGATGTTTCGAAGTGGAAAAAACTGCAGAATGGCAAGCAACGGATGAGGAAATCAAGGAAAGAATCCGACAAGGCATAGAGAAGGATTTCAAGGAAGACGAGAATGGCACGCTTTGGTTAGGGAAAAGGATTTGTGTTCCTAACATGAAGCACATCGACGACACGATACTAAAGGAGACACATGACTCACCTTATTCCATACACCCCGGCTGTACAAAGATGTACAAGGACCTGAAAACATGCTATTGATGGGATGGTATGAAAAGGGACATCGCTGAATATGTTGCCTTATGCGATACGTGCCAACGGGTGAAGGCCGAACATCAAAGACCCGCTGGACTGTTGCAGCCATTAAAAGTACCCAAGTGGAAGTGAGAAGATATCAGCATGGATTTCATAGTCGGATTGCCGTGTACTCAGTCGGGCTACGACTCCATTTGGGTTATCGTGGACCGATTGACAAAAACAGCCCATTTCCTTCCTGTGAGAACCAAGTACACCATCGCACAACTATCCGAGCTGTATATGGAGCAAATTGTGTGTTGTCATGGAGTTCCAAAGAGGATAGTTTCAGATCGAGGTTCTTAATTTACCTCTAGGTTCTGGAAGATGCTGCATGAAGCCATGGGTACACGATTGAATTTCAGCTCTGCATATCACCCGCAAACCGACGGGCAAACTGAGAGGACAAATCAGATTTTGGAAGACATCTTGAGAGCTTGCGCCTAGAAACATGTGCGCAATTGGAATAAGAGCTTGCCATATGCTGAATTCTCATACAACAACAGCTTCCAAGCCAGTTTGAAGATGTCACCTTTCAAAGAATTGTATGGTAGACGGTGTAGAACACCGCTGTTCTCGAATGAGACTGGAGAAAGCCAAGTATTTGGACCCCAAGTGATGCAAGACGCCGAAAAGCAAGTACAAATGATACGTGAAAACTTGAAGACCGCTCAGTCACGACAAAAGGGTTATGCGGACAATAGGCGAAGAAGATTGACCTTCGAAGTGGGAGACTTCGTGTATCTTAAGGTGTCGCCTATCTGAAGCCAACGACGGTTCAATGTCAAAGGCAAGTTAGAACCTCGCTACATCGGGCCATTCAAGATTTTGGGCAAGCGAGGAGAGGTAGCCTATCAACTAGAGCTGCCAACACACCTCTCCGACGTGAATGACGTATTTCACATATCTCAGCTCAAGAAATGCCTACGAGTACCGGAAGTACAAGTACTGATGGATGAGCTAGAGCTTCAAGAGGATCTGACCTACGCTGAACACCCCGTCAAAATTTTGGACGTAAAGGAAAGGGTCACAAGGAACAAAGTGATCCGTTGGTGCAAGGTACAATGGAGCCATCACACAGAAGCCGAAACTACTTGGGAACGTGAGGAAGATCTCAAGGCGGAATTTCCCCATCTTTTCTCCACTCTATCAAGTCTCGAGGGCGAGATTCATTCTAAGGGGGGTAGGTTTGTAACACCCTCAAATTTCGCTACCATGCATTGCATACATTTTTCATGTAGAGAAGCATTTGAAAAGAAGTAGAAATGGAGAAAGAACAATAGAAATGGATAAAGAACCATAGAAATAGAGAAAGAACCATAGAAATAGAGAAGGGAACATAGAAATGGAGAAAGCAACATAGAAATGGAGAGAAATGGAAATAAGATAGCTGAATTGAGCCATCCCAAATTTTCCAACCAAATTTCCTCTAAATTTCCCAAAATCTCCCCAAATTCCCCAAAACTCCCTTATGGGGAATTTCCCCCACATTTGGGGGGAATTTCCCCCAAATTGGCTGCAGCCCTAGAGGGGGGAAACCCTAGGACTCTTGGGATAAGCCCCATCTTGATAGGACTCTCCTTTCCCCCCTTATAAATACCACCCCCAGCCCCCTACACCTTTGGCCGCCGCCCCCTGCCCCTCCAACTCGCCGAGTTGCCCCCTGCCTCCAACTTGCTGAGTTGCACCCCCTTGCCAGAGTTTAGCCACCGTCGAGCCCCGCCATCGAGTCCCGCTGACGAGCCCCGTCGTAGAGCCCTGCCGTCGAGACCTGCCGTCGAGCCCCGTCACGCCTCGCCGTCGCCGGAGAAGAAGCCCGACGATCTGCCCTACCATAATTCTCCACAGAAAAATCTCCCGCTGCTGCTTTTGAGTGGAGGAAGTGAGGTAGGTCCTCATTACCCCACTTACGACGTTGCCGCTGTTTCTACACATCCATTTTCTTCGCCCCCTTCGAATAGAAACTTTTGTGTGTGGACAGATCATGTTTTGATCGATTTTTGATGGTGGAATTGATCTAGATCTTGTGTCAAGATCATCACCACGTTCACACTTGATCCCTACACCCTTGTTCATCATAAAACCCTACGAAAGCCCATTAAAACAAGCAAGAACATATACAAACTGGTTTTTATAAAACTACACTATAGGATTTGCATTCATCTATCCCATTGTATCTTGAGTAAAGTTTGTATATGATGATTGATTGCTGCAAATCTTGTATGTGTGTGGTCGTGAGTAGGACAAGCTCAAGAGGCCGTCTACGAGGAGTTACATCACCAAGACTTCGAGATGCTTGAGCAACACGAACCACGGGAGCAAGGCAAGTGCCGCTTGACCATATTGATCCTATGTTTTTGAAACTGTTTTGTTTACGAAAACGTGTATGCTTGTGTCAAATTTATGGGACACCCTTTTATAGGAGTTCACTAGTTTTGTTAACCATCCTTGTTGCCAGGAAAGTTGATGAGTTGGGTATGGTTGTTTTTCCTTTTTGCTTCGCTCAATTTACGGGATACGGGAAGCTAAAATAAAACATGTTTAGCTACTGCACTCATATGAATAATGATGATGAGAACTTGATGATGATAATGAGCATGGAATCTGGGAGATCTAGGCAAGCTTGGTTCGTGGATGCTGCTGAATGAGATGGTGGTTTACTAGCAGTAGATCTAAGGACCGGTTCATGCGAGCACATGCCAGTAAAACAGTGCCACCACAAGGCCAAATATGGGTGCGGCTTATCTGACTAATTAGGTGTGTTGCTAGATTGTTATGGACCATTGGATGGTGCGGGGAATGGGAGTCGAGAAGGACTGCCCTGGGAACTGCATGGCACAAGAGGGGGCCGTGGGTGGGAGAATGGAGATTCAAGCCTGCCGGTGAAACCTCAGTGGGTCCGTAGATGACCTCTTGAGCTTGTACTTCTACTCACGACCACACACATACAAAATTTACAGCAATCAATTGTCATGCACAAACTTTACTCAAGATGCAATAGGGTAGATGAATGCAAATCCTATAGTGCAGTTTTATAAAACCAGTTTGTACTTGTTCTTGCATGTTTTAGTAGTCTTCCATGGGGTTTTATGATGAACAAGTGTGCTGGGATCAAGTGTGGACGTGGTGATGATCTTGATACAAGATGTAGATCAAAGAGTACTAGAGGTGGGGGATTTAACCAAAGAGTCCTAGAGGTGGGGGACTTAACCAAAGAGTCCTAAAGGTGGGGAATAGGGTTTCCCCCTCAATGGCTGCGGCCAAGGGGTCTCCCCCTTAATTGGTGTGGCCAATTTGGGGGAAAATTCCCCCCAAATGTGGGGGAAATTCCCCATATGGGAATTTTGGGGAATTTGGGGAAAATTAGGAAAAATTGGGAGGAATTTGGGAATTTTTGGGAAGGGGGAAATTTGGGTTGGCTCAGTTTAGCTATTTTATTTTCATTACTCTCCATTTCTATATTCCTTTCTCCATTTCTATATTCCTTTCTCCATTTCTATATTCCGTTCTCCATTTCTATATTCCTTTCTCCATTTCTATATTTCCTTCTCCATTTCTTACATTCCTTTCTCCATTTCTACTTCTTTTTAAATGCTTCTCTACATGAAAAATGTATGCAATGCATGGTAGTGAAATTGAGGGTGTTACAAGTTGTTCTTATGACAGTATAGTAACATTGTTATTATGTTATCATAAACACCATAGGCCTCCACTATAGTCTAATTAGGTATTATATGAATATGTTAGTATGTGTAATATAGTGCTTGGTCCTGACATATGTTCAACGATGTTTAGGTTAGTCATTGCCTTAGGATGGTACTTGTATTCCAAGTCCTATGGTATTTACTTAGCATGCAAGCATGGTGCTTGGATAGTTAAGTAGCTTTGTATGTCTCGTACACCCACGGATTGAGGGGTAGGCGGCAGGTGGTGACAGTTCTTCCGTCCATCGTACTCCCCCATGTTCAGCTATGCAATAGGCTCTTGGCGAGAGTCGCTCTGATATTACCAGGGGTAAGCCTGTGCCCGATATATTGGACCCCTAGGCCCTAGTATTCACTACTAGCATACCCATATGTACACTGTTAGGCTATGCATATGTATACTAGAAGCACATTAGGAACAACCCCTTACCTTAGCCTAACTCTCACTAGGACTATCTTATCTTCAGAGTAGATTGTTCTGTGTGTGTCACACTACCCCATTCATATGTTCTTATCTATCCTACTTGATTTCCTATTAGAACACCCTATCCTATTCATTATCTTGCTACCCTTCACCTTCCTTTGGGATTATGTGATACCCTCGAAAATACTCTTGGGTGAAATGCTGCAGCGGTATTTTCCGTGCGCTTGCGGAACTCATCCTGCTTTTGCCCTAGGTTAGCCTAGTTGTCACAACACTCATGACATCCATTGTCAGGATGACCTGTAGTCATTAAGAAATACCAACAAGCATTTCTAGAGCCGTTGCCGGGAAGGCACAGAAGTATTGAAAGATTGCTTACGAAAGATTAGGATTCTAGTAGAAACCTAGTAGGATAACCCAACTTGTTTTCACATTCCTTTGATGTGAAAACAGGATAGTGTATGACCACTTTCCACTTGCCGATAAACTACGTTGAAAATCCCGAATCACTTCTGAGAAGAGTTCAACCTCGTGTCGTTCCTCATCAAGTGATCCTTTCAGCAAGTCAACCAGTCATTTCTGCACCATTAAGCTTCACGCCAATGGTTCAGAAGACCCTTCGTGAGTTTCCAGCTCCCTCTGCTGACAATGTGCCTATTTGTCCCACTATGAACACGGGAGACGCAAACATTGAGATCAATACAGGAATTATCACTATGATGCAGGCTAATACCTTCTATGGGAAAGCCAATGAGGATGCAAGTGCCCATTTGCAACAATTCCTAGAGATATGCAACACTTTTAAGATTAAGGATGTCACACAATATGCCATCCGTTTTAGATTGTTTCCGTTTTCTCTACTTGGAGAGTGAGGCAGTGGTTCTACGCAATGTTTTTAAGTCGCCTAATCTACCCTAGTCGCCTAAGGGCTGACTAGGACGACTAGATCAATTAGTCATCGACTAGGAATAGTCGACCCTAGTCGACCTCCAAGTTGTCCTGATTTTTCTTAAGAAGTTTCTAGTCAATACTATCTCTCTCTCTCTCTCTCTCTCTCTCTCTCTCTCTCTATATATATATATATATATATATATATATATATATATATATATATATATATCAACACATACATGTATATATATACATATATATAATTCTATGTAGCAGTAATAGCTCATAGATGGAACAGTTCATAATTCAGCTCAGACACAAATTACACATAATTGTTCGGTATCATATATAAATAAGATGGAACAATCAATAATCTGGTAGGAGAAAAATATACTCCCATTGCAGAATTAGAACTTTAGTTCAGCAACATTAGAACTTTAGGTTCATCAACATTAGAAACAAAGACGATAATTTTTTTGGAAATATTTATGATCAGCAATAGTTCAGGCAATAAAATAGCAACATCTAAATAAAAGGGACAAACTGCAGCAATTAAGTTTAGTTCGGCAATTAAGTTCCATTCAGACAATAAAAAACAACAACAACTAAAAAGAAGAGACAAACAACAGCAATTAAGTTCAGTTCTGATCGCCATGATCGAGTCGAACTCCCTGATCGTGCCCTAGTGGGCAATAAGGATGACTAATCATGACTAATCATGATTAATCAGATGACTTGAAAACAATGGTTCTACGCTAACCGAAGTGCTGTAGATACTTGGGAACTGTATTCTATGGCGTTCCTCGCAAAAATCTTACCGTTGGACAGAACCAATGCCTTACATGGACGAATTTCAAGTTTCCAGCAGGATCCTAAGGAATCCTTTCCCGAGGCTTGGGAAAGGCTTCAGGAGTACATACTAGCCTGTCCTCACCATGGGATGGATGGTTGGTTCATCATCTAGAATTTCTATAACAGGTTGACACCGCCAGCCCGTAATCAGGTGGATGTTGCTGCTGGAGGTGCCCTCTTCTCACTAACGGTACCCAAGTATAAAGAATTGATCGAGAAGATGGATGCCAATATGGGTTAAAGCGATGGGCGACTCAAATCCCGTCAGTGAGACATGCACACCTTAAAGGAGGTGGACATGATCACTGCCAAGCTAGACCTCCTCATGAAGACATTGGATTGCCAAGCCGATGGAGAAGTGTATGGCACCGCCCAGGCTTTGGATGCTCACATGACATGTGGAGTATGTGGAAACACGGATATGGGGAGTGACTGCCCAGGAATCCGTGAGGATGCCCTATACTTGAGTAACAATGGAAACTAAAACAATGCCTACCGTCCAGGAGGTTAAGGGTGGGGCTAACCACGCCCTTTCTTTCAAGGGGGCTACAACAATGGAAACAATTGATATCAGCCCAACTTGAAGGAACTTGCCATTAGCCAGCTAAAAATCAATGAAGCAATGTCAAAGAAGATGTCAGCTAATGATAAGACCCTATAAAGTATCAACACTAAAATAGAAGGATTATCCTCAGCATTCAAGAACCTGTTGAGATTCAATAAGATACTGGATACTCAGCTAGCTCAACTGGTAGCTGTTGTTCCACCAATGGAGAATGGGAATTTCTGGGGGAACCCAAAGCTTTCCTAAAAAATGTCAATGTGGTGACCACGAGAGGAGGAAAAACCACTCGTGACCCACCGTGCCCTCAACAAGAAAAGGAAGAAGCTAGACAATACAAGGAAGAGGTACCTTCTACCAAAGGTGAAAAGCTGAGTGAGAGAATGCCAAGGCAATTTGAGGATACAACTTTCATGCAATTCCCTCAACGTTGCAAAAAGCTAATGGTGGATGAGAAATTCAATCGCTTCATTGAAGTAATACAAAAGATCTACATAAATGTTCCCTTGTTAGATGCGATGCAAGTACCCACTTATGCTCGCTATCTCAAGTACATATTGAACAACAAGCAGCCATTGCCTACCACAGAGATTGTCAAGTTGACAGAAGACTGTAGAGCCACCATACTCAACAACCTTCCAGAGAAGAAGAAATATCCAGGGTGTCCCACCATATCATGTTCAATTGGGACTCAACACTTTTACAAGGCCCTTTGTGACCTTGGATCAAGTGTGAGTGTCATGGCAAAGGTGGTTTTTGACAAGCTCAACTTCATTCCTTTATCACCAACACCGATGCAGCTCCATCTGGCCGATTCTTCGGTTCACTATCCTGAGGGAATTGCTTAATACGTCCCGGTTAAAATCCAGAACTGCTTCATCCCCGTTGATTTCTTGGTGCTCGACATGGACGTCGAGAAGGAAATGCCACTCATTCTTGGGTGACCATTCCGTAGCACCTAATGCTTGCATCGATGTGGGAGCCAGAGAAAACCACTTCTATATCAATAGCAAGGAAGAAAACTTTGACTTTCATCCAAGGAAGGAGCAATGCTCCATGATCAAGATCAAGTATGGGCCGAATGTCAAACACATTAGATAAGTTGAAGTGACACCCCTGACAGTGGACAGCCTCATTGCTTTCACGAGAAAATCACTTTATGAGGATACACCGTCGCTACGACTAAGAATACAATTCAAGCCGATGGGAAGGCTAGGGCTAGTTGAACGGCCCAACTCCACAAAACCGCCAAGATGAGAATGGCGAAAGAAACAAGAGAAGCTGTTTGGGTCTTCTTCTCCGGGACCGGATGCCAAGATATTGAGATGAACGAGACAGAGGAAAGTCCCTCTCACCGGACTTTAAAAAGTTGGGCGAGTACTTGCCAATGGTTAATTGGTAGTTATCTCATATTTGCTGTTCCATCACAATTTGATTTTCCCCACTTAGTTTGCAATTTTCCACGACATGTTTGAGTTTTTATGTGCATGTTGAGAGTTTTGTAGTCTCAACCAACATTTTCATTTTGAATATGTTGATTTTAGAAAAGTTTTATTTGGAAAATAATGTTCTGAGCAAAATTGGTGGCCATTGCACCCAGCGCCTGGAAATATAGCCGTTGGAGAGCCACATGCAAAAATGGGAACCAGGGGGGCCCACCTGCAGGTGCGGCCGAACCCCTGGTTCGGTCGACCTGGAGGAAGAGCCATTTTGGTCCTTCCTCCTCCAACGGCTGTATTTCTTTCTCTTGTGACCGTTGGGTAGTGAAGCACTATAAATTAGTGCCTGGGTGAGAATGTTCCTTCACACTTCATCCCATATTCACCCCAACACTCACATTTGTGCTCAAGTTGCTTTCTTGCTCTTCATTAAAATACTTCTCTCATTTCCAAACCCAAATATTTAATTTGTTTGCATTTAGAAGTTGCTCTTAAGCTAAGCAAGGCAACTCGTTGAAGGTTTCATCTTGGTTTTACAAACGTAACCTTATTCGAGTTTCGCTTTGTTTTGTTCTCACAAATTATGCAGCCATGAAGAAAGAATTAAGAGGTTGTTTGGGAAGAAAAAGGGTGATTTATGAAGCTCAAGCCATCGGATGGAGGACTCTAACACATACATCTCCTCCGAGCCTACACCAAGTCCACGGCGGAGGAATGTGCAAGAAGATGTCTCGATGGAGGGAGGTGATGCTACACCCCAACTTCTAAATGACGACGACCTCGAGTTGGCAAGTGATATTGAGCAACAAGTCTACAACCTCATCCGAGATTGTGAGTTTTCTCACACGAAGGTCTATGATCAAGAGCTACTCCCCAAAATAGGTATCGACTCTGAATTCTTTATCGTTTGGCATGCATTAGAATAGGATAATTTTGCTCAAGTTGATGAGGATGGTTCACGCCTCCTCACCATTCAATTCCTATGCACCCTTACACATGGAAATGAAGGTATTTCATTTAGTTTTTTTCCAAAAAGAATACTTTCTTTAATGAAATAATTAAGTGAGTACCTTGGCTTCCATAGGTCTTGTTTACTAGATTTACACTCCATGCATAAATTTAAATAAACAAAGATTTTGGCAAGAAATAACCAATGAGATAGCATGTAGGGCTCCTAGGAATAGCCATCTTCAAGATCCTACTTTACGCTCCATGCATAGATGCGTGGCTATGACTATGTTCCCTAGAAATGATGTTAGGATTATTCGAGAAGATGAACTAAGGATCCTTCTTGCCATATTTAAAAAGATAAAGTTTGCTTCCGTAAAGGCTGCGATTTATCAATGCTTAGAAAGTTTTAAGACCACGGGTCCTATAAAGTGCATATCATTAGTGACCCGTATTTCTGTGAGAATAGGATCTTTAGAAAATGCATCTATTTCTTATACCCCAACAGCTCGCTATCTTATCAATGAGGATTATCTTGCTCAAGGACACACTCTAAAACATGGACCTGATGGATCTTTATTGTTTTTCTTCCCCGTCTATGTAAATGAAATCCGGTTACCTAACCCTGACCAAAATTTATATAAGTGCCGGGAGCTAACCATTGCTTTTCGATCTCTCGAAGAAGCCCGTAGAAGTAATGTTTCTAGCAGGATCCCCAAGGAGTCGATTAAGAAATGCAGCCATGGCGATGCAACCACGATATACTCCTGCCCATGAGTACCAAGAGGAAATGGATCCATTAGGGGATACACCTGCATGGACCCAACCTCAATCATATGAGGCAGGAGGATCAGCGTAGAGATCCGCATCCAGTGGCCAATGGGCCACTTGAGGAGGATGGGGACAATATGGTTCTTACTCAAGTTCAAGCAGCTTTTCTCCTCCACCAATGAGTGACCGACATTCCTTTTCAGCTAGAGTTTATCATTACCTTAGACAAGGAATGACAGATCTTACACAATGGATGGGAGACCCTGAAGTGAGAACGGGAGACATCCTCAACACACTTTAAGATCATATAGGGGCACCCATGATTGGCGACCTCATGGCTTATTTCTGTTGACGGGGTTATTGACTCCGACCCCCTAGGAAGAAGCAGGAAGATATCCCACGAAGGACAATGAAGGAGTAGGCCCGAGCCCGAGCTCGGGAGAAGGCAGAGCGAATAGGATAGGGAGCCCGGGACCGACCCCTGGTCGGGACACGGGACCTGTCCTTAGGGCACAGATGAAGGAAAGATAGTGAAAGGAATGTCCGAGCCTGACCTCGGGTAGGAGAGAAGCAGGTGGCCTTCAATGTGGAGCAGGCGCCGCACATGCCAAGTGGGAAGGCACTCGAGTGCAGCCCTAGGGTACGGCATTGAATGCCCGTCATCTCCAACTGAACCCAAGCATAGTAATACGTTCGGTGCAAGTGCACCCCGGTATGGTCAGCTCGGGCGACAATACGGGAGCTGACTACAGACACGGCAACACCATCAAGTTCCCTGCCAGGCGTATGATAGGACATGCAGTTCCTGTAGCCACAACTTTCTCCTCACTTGTAAAATGAGAGAAGGCGAGAGAGAGGATAAAGAGAGGTACCTGTCGACCCCTTAGGGACAGGTTCTCGCACTTGTAAGAACCACCCCCATTCTTGAGTAAGGACAAGCGAGACACCCCGGCTGGACGTAGGGCACCTTGCCCGAACCAATATAAATCCATCGTGTTCTTAGCTAGGCCACCACGAGGTAGAACGTGTGACACATTTGATTACTAGTCGGAAATATGAACGCCAATAGTTGGCGCGCCAGGTAGGGGGACTGCCGCACGTTCCGTCTCTTCATCACCTCAATGACTCCACTCCGATCGACCTTCGCGCCCGGTATGAAGATATCATCCGGCGAGCTCGACTTCGTCACTGGCAACGATGGTCTCCTGGATTATGCTCCTCCTCGCCCCCAGAGTCGAATCGTGTGACCAAGGAGCCGGGACCCACTCCACGGGGCAAGCGTCCCTTAGGTTCCAGACGGGCAGCGGATTGCCTCGCCCCTGAAAGGCGCTCCTATCCGCAGCTCCTGAGGGAACCCCACCGACAAATGCCCGCTTCCCCACGAGGAGACGGCCAAGCCTGCTCCATCGCCTCCCCACGACGCCCGGGAGATCAACATCACCGTGGACGACATCACCCCCTCACTGGTCTGGGACGGAGATCACGTTCAACCAGGCCGACCACCCCACCCATCTCCCACAAGCTGGGCGCCTACCCCTAATCATGGACCTGATAGTAGGAAACAAGCGCCTGACCAAGGTAATGATGGATGGTGGAAGCGGCCTCAACATTTTGTATGCCAAGAACCTCGACGATATGGGGATTCCTCGCTCTCACCTTCGTTCGGCCGAGCGCCCTTCTGCGGTATCATTTCTAGCGGATAGGTGATGCCACTGGGAGAAGTCGACCTCATTGTCACCTTCGAGGACGAGACAAATTTTCGCACGGAGACCCTCGCTTTTCACCCCGAGTGCGATAGTGTCTTTCACGTCATACTAGGACGGCCATGTTACGTTAAGTTCAAGGCCATCCCGAGCTACACCTACTTCAAAATAAAGATGCCCACCCCAAGGGAGTCATCACCGTGCGATCGAATGTACGACAGGCTCTCCGACATGAGCAGGGCGCGTGCGAGCTAGTGTCAGCAGCGGTCGCAGCAGCGGATCTCAGCGAGCACGGGACGCGTGCTCGATCACGCTGCCACATCCGGAACCTTCCAACCCACGGAGGACATGAAGGCACTCTGGATAGACCCTGAAGACCCCTCAAAGACATCCGGGTGGGCGCCGCCCTAGGCCAGGAACAAGAGGCAGCACTCCTCGAGTGCTTGTGATCCAACCGGGACGTCTTCACCTAACATCCTTCGAATATGCCAGTCATCCCCCACGAGATCGCGGAGCACACCCTCAACATCAAGCCGGGCTTTCAGCCCGGCAAGCTGAAAGTTGCCTAGAGGGGGGTGAATAGGTGGAAAATATGATATATGCCTTAATAAAAACTGGTCACTTCACAGAGTGCATACTAGTCCGGTCCTGAGGGTGGACTAGTCCGCTCATAGAGAAATTCAATGTAAGAGGAACAGAACACACGATTTATCCCATGGTTCAGCTTCACAAAGAAGCCTACGTTCACGTTGAGGAGTCCACAAAGGACCAGATTGCTCTCAACCCTATCCTGACCAATCCACCATAAAAGTTGGCTTGTACTTCCACTAGATCACAAAAGTTTCACAACAATTCATGGGATGACTCACAACTTGAGGCTCCCACAAGATTTCAGCACAAAAACACTTGCAAATCAGCACTCTTAACACCTCACTGCCCACTTAGAGTGAGAGAATCAACCAAGAGCTAAATGCTGCTCACTCCCCTCTTTCTCCTCTTCCCAAAACTCCCAAACCCTCAAGAATCACTCTTAGGGCTCCAAGAATTGAAGAGAGGGGGCTATAAAAGCTCTAGGAAGGCTATTTCGACGTTAGGGTGCTTGTTCCTATCTTTGAGATCCGGGCTCCCCCTTTTTATAAAGGTCCCGGGAGCTAGCCGTTGCTACCAGAAAAGGTCCGGACTAGTCTTGCCTTTAACCCTGGACTAGTCCGGCCTACGGGGACCGGTGACATCATACTTCACCTACTAAATGGTCATATCCTACCAACCAAACGGTCATCCACCTCCTTTTGAATTTAAATGATCACTACACCACGGACTAGTCCGATCCACAACGGACTAGTCTGATCTCACACAGAACCAACTGTTCCGGTTAAGAACGGACAAGTCTGATCCACCAGACTAGTCCGGCCTCAAGGGGCGGACAAGTACGGCCATCTAGGACCTAGTCCCTGCAGCTACTTCCAAGTTTCAATAAGACTAGTATGACTCACGAAGGACTAGTCCGATCTCACACAAAACCTCTTGTTCCGGTTGCAAGAAGACTAGTGTGAGTTTGCGGACTAGTCCAATCTCAAAGGGTGGACTAGTCCGGTCCTTTAGGACTTAGCTCCTGAAGAGCTCAGACGCACTCTCCACGGACTAGTCCGTCCCTAAACGGACAAGTCCGAACTCACACAAGATCTCCTGGTCCGTCCAACATCGGATTAGTCCGATGATACCGGACTAGTCCAGCCTTCCAGCCCGAACAAGTCCGGCCCTATTCTTATGGCTGTCTCAACTCTTAACTCCACTCAACTTAGACTTGGACTAAGAGCTCTCAGATGATTCTCAACACTTTGACTCTATGAACACACTCATACTCAAAGACTAAACTCAACTCAAGAGAAATTAAACCCTAAACTATACTTTTCTTGTATGTTTGCCTTTTCCTCCTCTTTTCCCTTTTTGAGTGCATCCATCTCCGTGATTTCTTAATCACCTGTTCTTACACTTGTAATTCTCATTAGTCCCTTAAGTGTTGTCATTAATCATCAAAACCCACGGGGATTTACCCTAGATGCACTTTCATAAGCAAAGGTTGCGCCGCTTTGACGAACAGAAGTGACACGCCATCAGGGTGGAGATCAGCAAACTCCTGTAAGTCGGCTTCATCGAAGAAATACAGCACCCTGAATGGCTAGCCAACCCTGTGCTTGTCAAGAAGAAGAGCGGAGAATGGAGGATGTGTGTTGACTACATGAGCTTGAACAAGGTATGCCCAAAGGACCCCTTCCCATTGCCTCGCATCGATCAGGTCATCGACATCACCGCAGGGAGCAAATCCCTGTGCTTCCTTGACGCCTACTCAGGATATCACCAGATCGCCCTCTGCAAAGGAGAACGGCGGGCAACGGCATTCATAACTCCCTTCGGCTTTTATTTCTATGTGAGGATGCCCTTTGGAATGAAAAACGCAGGAGCGACATACTAGTAGTGCATGCAAAAATGTTTCCAACAGCAAATTGTGTGAAACCTCGAGGACTACATCGACGATATCATCGTAAAATTGAAGAAGGTGGTCAGCCTCATCCTTGACCTCGAGGAGACCTTCACTAACCTCCACCACAACAACATCAAGCTCAACCCGGAGAAGTGCGTGTTCAGCGTCCCCCGAGGGAAGCTGCTCGGTTACATTATCTCAGAGCGCGACACTGAAGCCAACCCCGAGAAGATAATGGCAATGGCCAACATGGGTCCCATCAGCAATGTCAAAGGCGTGCAAAGGTTGATGGGTTGACTCACAGCCCTGAACCATTTCTTCGATCGGCTCGGGGAACGGGGGCTGCCCCTCTATTGGCTTCTAAAGAAGTCCCAGCGTTCAGATGGAAAGAGGAAGCTCAAAAGGCTCTTGATGATCTTAAGGTCTTCCTCACCAACCCTCCGATACTGACCTGGCTGGAGCCGGACGAGCTGCACCTCCTCTACATCGTAGCCACCTTTCAAGTGGTCAGCACCGCCCTTGTCGTGGAGCGAGAGTAGCCTGAGTGCAACCACCGGGTACAGAGGCTGATCTACTTCATGAGCAAGGTGTAGGATCGAAGTACACGTGTAAAGCAACCAGAGGGGGGGTGAATGGTAGATAAAAACTTTTCAGCGGAAGCAACAAAACACCCCTCAGCAGAAAACTGATCTGTTAAAGAAACCGTGTGTGCGACTACTCTAAACATGTTCAACTGTGACAAAACTAGTATAGATTGTATAGAATCAAGTCACGAAGACGTCACAACAAGAATCGTGAAAATCCGTTGAGAGAAACTCAAGTTACGATCGAAAGATCGAACAAAGGTCAATCTGTCCTACGCGAGAAAAACAGTTCTGGAATACTGCAAAGAAACTCGTGTAGATAAGAAAACACAAATTCAATGACCGTGAAATTTTCACAGATGATAGATAATCAAGTTGTGAAGACAACCCAAAAATAATCACATCAATTGGATCTGTAAAACTCGAGTTATGATAAAACCACCGAAGCAAGGTAGTGCTGAACAGAAACTCGACGAGAAAAACTTGTCTGAAACAAGTCGGACGAACAAGTCACAAAAGTTTCTTTAGAATACAAATTTTATTTACCAAAACTCAAGAGGAACAGCCCCAAAGTCGTGCACCACGAGCTCTGGCCACCCTTGCTTATATAACTAGCCCGAATGCCAACTCAACTCAAACTAGGACTCCTACTCCTACTTGGGTTCAAACTGTAACTTTCCAATACTGCTTAGGACTCTTCTATACGCAGATAGAAGCATTCTTAAGACTTCCAAACACCTTAGGAATGTATCCCACATTCCTAAAATAACTCAAATTCGTGACCCACATGAAATCCTATCATAACCAACTCAAAACTTTCCATATTTGAGTCAAACACGACTCAGCCGCAGCCTGAGTCCATAACCTAGTCGGTTGGACCTTTCCGATCAATTCTTTACGTACACATCTCTTCATCACGCCTTGGAACCATGCAGCCACGTCCATGCACTCCTTGCACACGTGCAAACATCTTCCAACGACATCCAAGATATCTTTATATGAATTGTTCTTGATTTAAACATACTGCACAACCTCCCGATCAACTCAACCACAATTCCTCCCGAACATGGTTGTTGAACCTCATCTTCTCCCTAAGACTAGTTCAATGGATCCCGTAACCAGCCATGTCTTGAACTCAATCAACACCTGCACATGAATAAACAACCAATACTTCCGATCACAAGTCCTCGACTTGACTCTCGTTAGTTCTGAAACTACAACATCTTACGTGAGCACCTCACATAAGCATGTTGTAAACCATAGCAAAATGATATCAGCCATAACCACCAAAACACACTAAAAACTTAGTAAAATAATACTAAGCAAACTTTCCATAAGAGTAAAGCAAGTTCGAAACATTGCAAGTTAAAAGCAGAACCATTGCAATCAAGCTCTGAACCTTACCAAAGCTAACCGGACCTTGAACCGGAGCTTACCAAAGCTAGTCGGACCCAGCGCCGGAGCATACTAAAGCTTAGTCAGACCTAGCACGGAACTTACCAAAGCTAGTCGGACCTAGCATTGGATCTAGCAAAAACAAGTCGGACCTAGCCAAAATAAGTCAGACCTAGACAAAGCAAGTCGGACCTTACGTCGGACCTTGCCGGAGCTACCCAAAACAAGTCGGACCTATCGTCGTACCTTGCATGAGCTCGGACCTAGAGTCGGACCTTGTTAAAAAGGTGTTTTTGTAGTATTCAAAACTTTTATCGTCAAAGCCAATGTATTCAGCATACGTAGGTCTCACACAAGGCGCTGTCCGACTGCGATACGCGATATCCCCCCGTGGAAAAGGTCCTATATGCCATTCTTATAACAAAGCGGAAGCTCCTGCACTACTTCCTGGTATGGGTGGTAACTGCGTACGGGCTTGGGATGATCATCACAAAGTGGGCATTAGAGCTAATGGGATACAAAATAACCTACATCGCCGGGACAACAATCAAGTCTGAGGCTCTTGCCGATTTCGTCGCCGAATGGACGGAGGCGCAAGCGTCCCCGAGCCCAACCTATTGTAAGTACTGGAAAAAGTATTTTGATGGATCGTTGACCCTTAAAGGTGCAGGAAGCTGCGTCATCCTCATTTCTCCAGAAGGGGATCGGCTTCAGTACGTGTGGCGACTGCAATTCCAGGCGACCAACAATGTCGTGGAGTACGAGGCCCTCATCAACAGACTCCACATCGCTTGTGATGCCTCTATGTACGAGGCGATTCTGAGCTTGTGATCAATTAGATTATGAAGGAGTCAAGCTGTCATGATGCAAGTGGAGGCCTACTGTCGGGAGGCACAGAAGCTGGAGGACAGGTTCGAAGGTTCGAGCTATCCCATGTCCCAAGGCGGGACAACAGCTGTCGGCGTTCGGATTTCCGACTAGTAATCGAATGTGTCACGCGTTCTACCTCGAGGTGGCCTATCTATGAACACAATGGATTTATCCTGGTTTGGGCAAGGTGCCCTACATCCATCCGTGGTGTCTTGCTTGTTCTTACTCAAGAATGGGGGTGGTTCTTACAAGTGCAGGAGCGTGTCCTCTTCATGTTGACAGACACCTCTATTATACTCTCTCTATCGTCTCCCTCCGTATTACAGAGGACAAGCAAGTCATGGGTACAGGGACGGCTTGTCCTGTCATACGCTGGACAGAGCACACGATGGAGCCGCCGTATTTGTAGCCTTCTGCTACGCTGCTCATTTCCCGTAGTCTGGGCAGCCCATACCGAGGCGCACGCGGGCCCTGCGTTCCACTCCTCTTCGGTTCCGTTGGAGCTAATGGGCATTCAATGCAGCGGCCAGAGAAGGCACTCGAGTGTCCTCCCACTTGGCCGGGCTGGCCCTTGCTCCGCATTGAAGGCCACCTACTTCTCTCCTACCTGAGGTTGGGCTTGGGCCTTCCTTTTGAGGTCTTTCCTTCGTATGCACCCTGGGAGCAAGTCTCGTGGCTTGCTTCGGGGTCAATCTTAGGCTCCCAGTCCTATTCGCTCTGACTTCTCCTGAGCTCGGGCCTTCTCCTTCGTTGTCCTTCGTGGGATGTCTTCCTACTTCTCTTCAGGGAGTTGGAGTCAAGAACCTCATCAGTAGTCCCCAAGCCCCTGATTGATCTTGTCGATCGATTAGGAGGTGAACACCGGTCGGCCTCGTACCTGCACAACTAAAAAAACAACAAAAGAAAAAGATCGTTAGTACTTAGCTTTACTAGATAGCCGCGATGTATGAACCACCAGCGGCCGGTAACGACCCTCAGTCATCCTCGCTTGGGTCCTGCGGCTAGCCCCCAGTAACCCTTTCGAGGGACGGGGTTTTCGTTTATGGCAAGTTTTCCTTGCTTCCCATCCGCGAGCCATTCGTGACTCGGAGGGGTCGGGTCGATCAGGAGCTTTCCTCGATGGTCGAGCCCCCGAGCCCGGTGAGCTTCCTTTCTGGTAGAGCCGAGTGAAACCCATTCATCCTGTTCATTTTTGACGTCGGAACCATTGGTCTTGCTTCGCACTGTCGGGCTTTCTGGTTGGGGCTCGGTGCCCGCGTTTCACTAGATCCCTGCTCGACGCGTGCGTAAGGTTCCCGTGCTCGTCGCTGGCTCGAGCGGCTCACTGCTGACCCTTCGAGGGGTTACCTCGGCACTCGCGGTACCGGGACTCGGCCACAAGCTTATAGGCGTCGGGTGGGTTCGTCCTATACGAAGTTTTCTCTATCATGGACCGCCTCATGTCTCTTGCCCCTCACTCGGGGTCACCCCGGGCGGCCTCTGAGCCTTTCGCCGGCGAGTCTATGAACCCGGGACTTTTGGAGCCCATAATGCGGGCCTAGAGACTTACCTTCCTCCAACGGTTGCGTTCACTCGAGCAGTTGTAACATCCCAAAAATCTTGTTAAGACCCTAAATCATGTTAAGATGGGAATTTAAAAATTTTTGGACGTGTTGCATGTTTTGCAACAATTTAAATTCAAACTGGAATTCAATTTAAATTCAAAACAGAAAAGAAATAGAAAAAGAAAAAAATAGAAAACAGAAAAAAACCGGCCAGTGGGCCGAAACCCACCAGCCGGCCCAACCAGCACCCGCGCCAGCCCGCAGCCGCGCGCGCCTCTTCCTTCCACTGACAGGCGGGGCCCGCCAGCCCTTCTTCTACCTTGCGCCCGCGCCAGGATTCTCTCACCCCGAATCAAAACCGACCCGTATTCCTGCGCATCCCCGCTGAATTCTGTTCGTAGGCGACGCGAACTCGATCTAAACCACCCCGCCGCCCTCCCCCGTCTATAAAAACCCCGACCTCGTTCTGTTTTTCCCACGTGATCCGCCGATTTTACTCCGGTGAGAAACCGAGCCTTCTCCGGCGAATTCTGGCCGATCTAAGCTCGGAAATTCCGATCTAACTCGCTGGTCTTGATCCACCGCCTCCGGGGAACCCTGCAGGTGCAGAAAACTCGGCGACTTGCGGTTCAAACACAGCGCCGATGAGCCTCGCCGTGGTTTCAATTCGGACCTCGTCGCCGACCGCCTTCCAAGACCTCCGAGCTCAAGAAAACCAACGAGGTGAGATCCCCGACCTCTCCTCCACCGATCTATGCCATAAAATCACAGTTCTAGGAAGAATTCTCGAAGATCCAAAAATCTCCGGCGAGATCGCCGCTTCCTGCCGCCGGGCAGCGCCGCCCGCGCTCAATCAGAGCGACGTGGCCGCTTGTGCGCCGTCTATTTTAAATCGCACGGTAGACTTTAAATCCCCGCGTACCGGTTCGACGTTATAATCTCAGCCGTCTGTTTTAAATCGGACGGTCCACGTCAGCCCCGCGTTATAAAGTCTTGAATTCTTACGCGCTACCCCCTGGGGTTCTCGGGAGCTAGCCCCGGAAACTTCTGATCTAGCCCCTGGAACCTCAGAAAATCATGTAAATTCACTTAAAAATCAGTTTTAACCCCTGAACTTAATAAAAATTAGGAAAAACTCCTCTGTTATGTATAGCTAGACCCCTGAAAATTGTTAAAATAAAATTATAGACCCTGTAGTGGGGTGAGTTTACCTTTTTAGCCCTGTTTAATATTTAATTTAGGAAAATTTAATACGTGGCTAGTATTTAAAAAGTGGGACAAACATATTGTCATAATTAAATTAAAAACTTTCTCAGTATTTAGAAAACTTTGGAGTGAGATAAAAATATATTTTGGGCTGAAATGAATCTGTTTAATTTATTATTCACATTTAGGGACCCATTTTTAAGTAAAGAATTGTTCTGGAAAATAGGGAAAATAATTGTAAAATAGTTTACATCAGAGGCAAAGGTCAAAAATATATTATTAAATATTTTAGATCAGAACCTATTCTGTTTAGATGAGGTGTCTTACTATTTTCATAATAAAGTTCACATTTAGGTATAGGAAATAAATCTGAAAATATAGCAAACTATGTATGAATAACTAGAAAATGATAAATGAAGTTTCTAAAATCCAAAGAATTCAGTTTAGGGTTGGTAGAAGGTCTGAAGACACATATGGGGTAGGAAAATGCCTTCCATGCACACTTGGTAGCTAAAAGGTGTAGTAATCGAATATAAGGAATTTATTTAAATTGGAAACTCATATATATAGTATGTAAGTATAAATGTGAACACAAAAGTAGGAATCATATACACATGATTAAAAGTGCATGCAAGCCACAAATCAACACACATAGAGTAACCACAACACATATAATGGTGAATGACTTTCATAAATATGAATGTGTGGTTTGTATGAAGTGGAAGTGTGAACTATGTCTTATGGATTGTTGTTTTTCTTTTGCTATGTGTGATGGTATGATGTAGAACCTGCTCAAGAGCAAGTTATTCCTTTCCAAGATCAGGACTACCCATTTCAAGAGCAGTAGGAAGGAGGCAAGTGTCCTGGACCACTTTGATCCTATACTAGGATGTGTAGATAGAATTATTTGCATTGTCAAATGAAATATGAAACCCATGCTAGGAAGTTTCCCTAGAATTGCATTACCCTATTTCCTTGTAGCTTGGGTTGGGATTTATTTTATCATGTCATTTATTATTATGCATATGCTTAGCCATGCTTAGAATGGGATATTTGGGATATGAGATCATCAGTTTATTTTACCATACTCTTGAATGAGATATTGTGAGTTATGTAGAGGTAGGGATCAAGGCAAGTTGGATGTTTTGGTTGTGTGCTGGGTGCACGAGACTCGGGTTTGTGTTTAGTACTTGCCTGGATCCTAAGGACCGGTTCATGGAGCATGTAACCTGGCTTTACAGTGCCAACCACATGCTGAGATGGGGCAGCTTGGCCAATTAATTAGGTGTATCCCCGGCGTAGTATGGGTGTGTTGGATGGTGCGGGGAGTAGGTGTCAGCTGGACAACCATATGAACCGCAAGGCTCAAGGGGGGGGCCACTGCAGCGGGGTTGGAGCCTCTTGTATGCTGTTAGGGGTGAAACCTCAGTGGGTCCACGCTCGTCGGGAATCCCTTTGTAAAGGCTTCGTAGTGATCTCCTGGCTACACACCTGGGAAGTGTGAATGTGGTTCGTAGCCACTAGCATAATGGAGGTTCTTTTAGTCCATCCGGCAATGGGGGATGAAATCACTACATGTAGGTACAGTGGTACAAACTTTGCAGAGTCAAAACTGTCATGACAGCCGTGCTCACGGTCAAGAGCGGCTTGGACTTATTCATGATTAGAGGATTGATGGTTTTGGAAGTCGTGGATGTTAAGCGGGGAGCTTAACATTGGAAATGATGTTATGTTTATTTGATTATGATGATGGGATGGGAGATTGGGACCATTTCACCTATGTAGTAATGTAGGTGCTTAATAAGCTAAGGTGATAGGTATTAATTGCGTAGTGCTTTAACCATGAGTTCAACCTCCCCTTGTTCTAGCCATGCATGATATAATTTTCCCACACTTGCTCAGTACCATCGGTACTCAAGCTTGCATATTTGTTGGTTTATATTGCTGCTCAGGTCAAGATAATGAGGTGATGTATAATGACCAAGACTTTGGCCCCGAAGAAGGTTTCTAGGTTCATGGAGACCCCGGGCAACGCCTGCAATGGAGCCCACAAGAATAATATTCCGCTGCTAGTTTATTTATTTGTGATGAACTATTTATCGTCCATCGAGACATATGCTTTGTAAGACTTATTTATATTCGACACCTGGCTTGTAATAAATGATACTTCACTATTTGTCATCACATGTTTGAGAAAATGATCCTGGCATACATGTGATATTCACTCGGTTGTTCTTCGGAGAAACTGGGTGTGACAGAAGTGGTATCAGAGCCAAGGTTGCCCGTAGGAATGTGGACCTAGGTAGAAATGGACATATTTAAGGGCCTTATTTTCTTAAAAACTATTTTTACAAGGTGTGTGTTGAAAAGTGTTATTTAATGAGTCACTTTCTTACCCCCAATTTTCATTCAAAATAGGATTTTTGTTTAAAAAGTTTATCTAACCTAAGCTTAAATGCTTTTTGTTTTAGATGGTTCGCATGATTCGTACCGCTCGCAAGTCCACAGGAGGGAGAGTTCCCGTAGTTGCCCTTGCCGAAAGAGAGGAGAGCCGTCCGGTGATGTACCTTTCCTACGGATTGGCAGTAGGAGGCTTGTTGCGCCGTCTTTGACGTATGCTCGAAGCCGCCAGCAATACGGGCAAGCTAATCATCCACTATAACTCCACCAGGACCATCCGTGAGAAGAGGGAAGAATGGAGTTCAGAGATGAGGATTATACACGAAAATCAGCTGCTTAAGATCCACCGCTCTCCAGCCTGTAGAGCGACACAGGTCGATGCGGAGAAGGATGTCACCTGGGAGGCCATCACCTGCTAGAGTCACATCTATCGTCGACACCTGGACAGGACTGAGTACATGTATGTCCTCTAGCGTGAGAGTGGTACCACGGAGTACAAGTACCCGCCGGTGCAGCAAGGGACTTCTCATGAGCACATGGACTTGTGCTTGGAGGATGCTGCTATGCTCAGCACTCGACTGCAGGAGTGTCAGCAGGAGCTTCAGGATGTTCGTGACACCCTGAAGGAAACCGAGGCGTTGCTTCGAGCCTACTTGAGGGCAAGAGAAAGAGGAGGTGGGAATGAAATGTGTGTCACCGTGAATGATACATGGACTCCTGACTCCCCAGATCACCGAGCGATCAGGCGTCGTCGCACTTCTCCACCAGCAGCCTCCCCACCCAAAGCAGAGTCAGAAGGCAGCCGAAATGATGAGGAAGATCCCGAGGAGCCAGCTCAAGAAAACAAGTAGCTTAGAGCCTTTCCCTTAAATTATAGGGATGTCAAGTAGTCGATTCGTTACGTTAGTTAATGGTGTGTTAATGCTTGGTGTGTGACGTGAGTTGTGGAAGCCATGAGCAATTGTCCACAGCCTCGTCTTCAGATTGTTTTGCTTTGGTGTGTGAACCCACATGAAATAATATTGCATTTATTTTTGTGTGAGAAATGAACCCTCAGAAAAGTATAACAAAGCCTCAACACTTCAAAGTACAAACAAGTGAAAGTAATAAGATGATACGAAATGCTTTCATATTAACATTGGTTGATTCTGCCAGATGGCCGGAAGAGGAAAAGGACGTGCTGCCAACCCCGCCAACAACAACGATGAGGCATGCAACCCTCATCTTTCTGGAGGCCAGGACCGGGGGGTCGCCGTGAAGGAGTTGATCCCCTCCACCAAATGCTTGAGAATCAAAATCAGCTCATCCAAAACTTGACTCAAGTGGTGGCAACTTGCATCAAGATCCACCTCCACAAGCTGCACCACGCCAACCAAGGTTGAGTGAGTTTCTAGGAACTCAAACTCCAAAGTTTGCAAGTGCTTCTGAACCTCTGGAGGCAGATGATTGGCTAAAGACCACTGAGAGCAAGATGAGGATCATACAGTGCCAAGGGTATGAAAGGGTGCTGTTTGCCTCTCATCAATTGCATGGACCTGCTGCTGATTGGTGGACCGCCTACGTGGCCGCCCATCATGACCCTGAGAACATCACTTGGGAAGAGTTCAAGCGTAGCTTCCGCAACCATTACACCCCAAGAGGTGAACTCAAAAACAAGAGGAAGGAGTTTTTGGGACTGCAGCAGGGAAACATGACGGTGAGGGAATACCTCACTAAATTTACTCAACTATCCCGTTATGCCCCACGGGACATAGAGACTGATGAGCAGAAACAAGATTGTTTCATAGAGGTACTTACCGCAGAGATGCAGTGTGCAATGTCCTCAAATGAGTATGAAAGCTTCCAAAAGATGGTGGACAGCGCATTTGTGGTAGAAAGGAAGCTAAAGGCCTTGGAAAATGAGAATAAGAGGAAGGCCGGGTGGTCACATCAAGCCTCAGGATGCAACACCCGCCCACGTCTGATGCAGCAACCCGCAGGGCAGACGAACCGTGCTGCGGTACCCTACTCAGCACCAAGAGGGTACAACCCGAACTTCAGGCCTCCGGCAGCACCAGCACCACCACAACGTCAGTTTGTACAGCAGCCTCGCCCCGCATATCCACCTCGACCAGCAGTACAAGGCCCTCCAAACCAACCCCAAGACAACAAAGGCCAGACACCTAAGGTTGGGGTGCAATGTTTTAGCTGTGGTGAAGTGGGGCACTACGCCCATAAGTGCCCAAAGAATAACCCCACGCAGCCACAACAGCAGAATGTAATGAGAGGACGGGTGAACCACGTCACTTTGGAGGAAGCGCAAGAGGCACCCGACGTGGTAGTTGGTAAGTTTCCTGCCAATTTACACATTGCAACCCTGCTGTTTGATTCTGGTGCTACCCACTCGTAAATTGCTCAAGGGTTTGTTAAGAAGCATGACCTAGCAACCACACAAATGAACCATATGCTGACCGTAAACTCTCCAGGTGGAGAAATAAGGACAAGACAGGTGTGTCCCAAAGTGAACCTAGATATTAATAGGGTGGTATTTACTGCTAACCTCATAGTGATAGATTCACAAGGGATAGATATTATCTTTGGTATGGATTGGTTGACAAAACATAAAGGAATCATCCATTGTTCGACCAGAACGGTAGAACTAACTCACCATAGTGGCACAAGAGTAAAGTTCATAACAATACACGAGCCTAGGAGGGACATTAAATTAAATCAAGTTGAGGTGAAAGTTGAGGAAATCAGGACCATCAGGGAATATCCAAATGTTTTTCCGGAGGAGTTGCCAGGTATGCCTCCCAATCGTGAAGTGGAATTTGCAATTGAGTTAGTGCCTGGAACAGCCCCGATATACAAGAGACCTTATCGGATGGACTCCAAGCAGCTAGAAGAACTCAAGGATCATTTGAGAGAATTGACGGAGAAGGGGTATATTCGCCCTAGTTCCTCACCATGGGGAGCTCCGGTGATATTTGTGCCCAAGAAGGATGGAACCCAAAGGTTATGCGTGGATTAACATGCCTTGAATGAGGTAACCATCAAGAACAAGTACCCATTACCCCGCATTCAAGACTTGTTTGATCAGTTGAGGGGAGCTTGTGTGTTCTAGAAAATTGATCGCGGGTCGGGATACCACCAACTCAAGATAAGGCAATCTGATATTCCCAAGACAGCTTTCGTATCTCGGTACGGACTGTATGAATACACTGTCATGCCTTTCAGGCTAACTAATGCCCCGGCATACTTAATGTATCTCATGAACAAGGTATTCGTGGAATATCTGGACAAATTTGTGGTGGTTTTCATAGATGACATTCTCGTCTTCTCCAAAGATGAAGAAGAACATGAGAAACATCTAAGGTTGGTGTTGCAGAGGCTAAGAGAACACCAACTATATGCCAAGTTGAGCAAGTGTGAGTTTTGGCTGAAGAGAGTTCCCTTCTTAGGACATATAATCTCGGAGGGAGGAATCTCCGTGGATCCTACCAAAATCGAGGATATACAGAAGTGGAAGACCCCTGAAAATGTCGGGGAAGTTTGAAGCTTCTTGGGATTGGCTGGATACTATCAACGGTTTATTGAGGGATTCTCCAAGATCTCGAGACCTCTCACCAAACTGTTGGAGAAGGGAATCACATTCACATGGACGCCACAGTGCGAGACGAGTTTTCAGGAGCTAAAGGAAAGATTGACAACAGCCCCAGTGCTTGTTATGCCAGATATGCAGAAGAACTTTACGTTGTACTACGATGCCTCTGGAAACGGGTTGGGATGTGTTCTCATGCAAGAAGGGCATGTCGTGGCTTATGCATCCCGGCAGCTTCGGAAGCACTAGAAGAACTATCCTACACATGACCTAGAACTAGCCGCAGTGGTACACGCGTTAAAAATTTGGCGGCACTATTTGATGGGGAAGAGGACCGAGATATATACGGATCATAAGAGTTTGAAGTACATATTCACACAGCCAGACCTCAACCTCAGACAAAGGAGATGGTTAGAGCTAATCAATGACTTTGATGTAGGCATCAACTATCATCCTGGGAAAGCAAACGTCGTGGCCGATGCTTTAAGTCGGAAAGTGCAGGTCAACAAGTTGAGCTTGAAGGACATGCCTGCAGAATTGAAGGACGAGGTTATAAGGCTCAATCTATGCCTGGTAAATAGTGGTGAAGCCATCGCCATGGAAGTGGATTCCACACTCGAGCGAGACATACGCGAGGGTCAAAAGAATGACGAGAAGATACGAGAGATCAGACAACTCATCAAGGAAAATAAAGCTCCTGGTTTTAGAGAGGATGAACAAGGAACGGTGTGGCACGGGAAAAGAATCTGTGTGCCAAAAGTATAGAAGATCCATGAATTGATTTTGAAGGAGGCTCATGATTCTTACTATTCCATTCATCCTGGGAGTACGAAGATGTACCAGGACCTCAAGAGCAGGTATTGGTGGTATGGCATGAAGCGAGATGTCGCGGAACATGTTGCCCTATATGACACATGTCAGTTGGTGAAAGCAGAACATCAACGACCCGCGGGATTATTGCAACCACTCAAAGTGCCTGAATGGAAATGGGAAGAAATTGGTATGGATTTCATAGTGGGATTGCCTAGGACCCAATCCGGATATGATTCAATATGGGTCATCATCGACAGGCTAACCAAGGTAGCTCATTTCTTTCCCGTGAAAGAAAGCTACAGCGGATCCAAATTGACGGAGTTGTACATGTCAAGGATCGTGTGTTACCATGGAGTGCCAAAGAAGATAGTGTCGGATCGAGGGACACAGTTCACCTCAAGGTTCTGGCAGAAGTTGCATGAAACCATGGGAACCCATCTGAATTTCAGCTCTGCCTATCATCCCCAAACTGACGGGCAGACGGAGAGGACCAATCAGATTCTTGAGGATATGCTAAGAGCATGTGCACTCAAAAACAATCGGAGTTGGGATAAGAACTTACCGTATGCGGAGTTTTCCTATAACAACAGCTATCAAGCTAGTATGAAGATGTCACCGTTTGAAGCCTTGTACGGGAGGAAGTGCAGAACTCCCCTATTTTGGAACCAAACGGGGGAAAGTAAAGTGTTTGGTCCAGAAGTACTACAAGAAGCCGAGGCGAAGGTGAGGGAAATTTGCAACAATTTGAGGATAGCACAGACACGCCAAAAGAGCTATGCCGATATACGAAGAAGAGAGCTCGTTTTCAACGTGGTAGACTATGTATATCTCAAGGTGTCCCCTATCAGAGGACTTCGTCGGTTCAAGGTGAAAGGGAAGTTGTCACCTCGATACATCGGACCCTTTCAAGTTCTGGAAAGGAAAGGCGAAGTGGCGTATCAACTAGAGTTACCGGTTCGTCTATCGGATGTGCACGATGTATTCCATGTGTCACAACTCAAGAAATGCCTGAGGACACCTGAAGAGGTGTTACCCATGAATGAAGTGGACATAGTTGAGGATTTGTCTTATGCCGAGCAACCGTACAAGATTTTGGAGACAATGGAACGCCTCACCAGAAATAAAAGAATCCAGATGTGCAAAGTGCAGTGAAAGAATCACTCAGAAGAGGAAGCCACCTGGGAGCGGGAAGATGAGCTCAGGGCACACTTTCCGGAATAGTTTTCTTAGAACCACCAATCTCGAGGACGAGATTTCTTTTAAGGGGGGTAGAGCTGTAACACCCCAAAAATCTTGTTAAGACCCTAAATCATGTTAAGAGGGGAATTTAAAAATTTTTGGACGTGTTGCATGTTTTGCAACAATTTAAATTCAAACTGGAATTCAATTTAAATTCAAAACAGAAAAGAAATAGAAAAAGAGAAAAAAGAAAACAGAAAAAAACCGGCCAGTGGGCCGAAACCCACCAGCCGGCCCAACCAGCACCCGCGCCAGCCCGCAGCCGCGCGCGCCTCTTCCTTCCACTGACAGGAGGGGCCCGCCATCCCTTCTTCTACCTCGCGCCCGCACCGGGATTCTCTCACCCTGAATCAAAACCGACCCGGATTCCTGCGCATCCCCGCCGAATTCCGTTCGTAGGCGACGCGAACTCGATCTAAACCACCCCGCCGCCATCCCCCGTCTATAAAAACCCCGACCTCGTTCTGTTTTTCCCACGCGATCCGCCGATTTTAATCCGGTGAGAAACCGAGCCTTCTCCGGCGAATTCTGGCCGATCTAAGCTCGGAAATTCCGATCTAACTCGCTGGTCTTGATCCACCGCCTCCGGGGAACCCTGCAGGTGCAGAAAACTCGGTGACTTGCGGTTCAAACACAGCGCCGACGAGCCTCGCCGTGGTTTCAATTCGGACCTCGTCGCCGACCGCCTTCCAAGACCTCCGAGCTCAAGAAAACCCCCGAGGTGAGATCCCCGACCTCTCCTCCACCGATCTATGCCATAAAATCACAGTTCTAAGAAGAATTCTCGAAGATCCAAAAATCTCCGGCGAGATCGCCGCTTCCCGCCGCCGTGCGCCACCGGGCAGCGCCGCCCACGCTCGATCAGAGCGACGTGGCCGCTTGTGCGCCGTCTATTTTAAATCGCACGGTAGACTTTAAATCCACATGTACCGGTTCGACGTTATAATCTCAGCCGTCTATTTTAAATCGGACGGTCCACGTCAGCCCTGCGTTATAAAGACTGGAATTCTTACACGCTACCCCCTGGGGTTCTCGGGAAATAAGAGCTAGCCCCGGAAACTTCTGATCTAGCCCCTGGAACCTCAGAAAATCATGTAAATTCATTTAAAAATCAGTTTTAACCCCTGAACTTAATAAAAATTAGGAAAAACTCCTCTGTTATGTATAGCTAGACCCCTGAAAATTGTTAAAATAAAATTATAGACCCTGTAGTGGGGTGAGTTTACCTTTTTAGCCCTGTTTAATATTTAATTTAGGAAAATTTAATACGTGGCTAGTATTTAAAAAGTGGGACAAACATATTGTCATAATTAAATTAAAAACTTTCTCAGTATTTAGAAAACTTTGGAGTGAGATAAAAATATATTTTGGGCTGAAATGAATCTGTTTAATTTATTATTCACATTTAGGGACCCATTTTTAAGTAAAGAATTGTTCTGGAAAATAGGGAAAATAATTGTAAAATAGTTTACATCAGAGGCAAAGGTCAAAAATATATTATTAAATATTTTAGATCAGAACCTATTCTGTTTAGATGAGGTGTCTTACTATTTTCATAATAAAGTTCACATTTAGGTATAGGAAATAAATCTGAAAATATAGCAAACTATGTATGAATAACTAGAAAATGATAAATGAAGTTTCTAAAATCCAAAGAATTCAGTTTAGGGTTGGTAGAAGGTCTGAAGACACATATGGGGTAGGAAAATGCCTTCCATGCACACTTGGTAGCTAAAAGGTGTAGTAATTGAATATAAGGAATTTATTTAAATTGGAAACTCATATATATAGTATGTAAGTATAAATGTGAACACAAAAGTAGGAATCATATACACATGATTAAAAGTGCATGCAAGCCACAAATCAACACACATAGAGTAACCACAACACATATAATGGTGAATGACTTTCATAAATATGAATGTGTGGTTTGTATGAAGTGGAAGTGTGAACTATGTCTTATGGATTGTTGTTTTTCTTTTGCTATGTGTGATGGTATGATGTAGAACCTGCTCAAGAGCAAGTTATTCCTTTCCAAGATCAGGACTACCCATTTCAAGAGCAGTAGGAAGGAGGCAAGTGTCCTTGACCACTTTGATCCTATACTAGGATGTGTAGATAGAATTATTTGCATTGTCAAATGAAATATGAAACCCATGCTAGGAAGTTTCCCTAGAATTGCATTACCCTGTTTCCTTGTAGCTTGGGTTGGGATTTATTTTATCATGTCATTTATTATTATGCATATGCTTAGCCATGCTTAGAATGGGATATTTGGCATATGAGATCATCAGTTTATTTTACCATACTCTTGAATGAGATATTGTGAGTTATGTAGAGGTAGGGATCAAGGCAAGTTGGATGTTTTGGTTGTGTGCTGGGTGCACGAGACTCGGGTTTGTGTTTAGTACTTGCCTGGATCCTAAGGACCGGGTCATGGAGCATGTAACCTGGCTTTACAGTGCCAACCACATGCTGAGATGGGGCAGCTTGGCCAATTAATTAGGTGTATCCCCGGCGTAGTATGGGTGTGTTGGATGGTGCGGGGAGTAGGTGTCAGCTGGACTACCATATGAACCGCAAGGCTCAAGAGGGGGCCACTGCAGCGGGGTTGGAGCCTCTTGTATGCTGTTAGGGGTGAAACCTCAGTGGGCCCATGCTCGTCGGGAATCCTTTTGTAAAGGCTTCGTAGTGATCTCCTGGCTACACACCTGGGAAGTGTGAATGTGGTTCGTAGCCACTGGCATAATGGAGGTTCTTTTAGTCCACCCGGCAACGGGGGATGAAATCACTACATGTGGGTACAGTGGTACAAACTCTGCAGAGTCAAAACTGTCATGACAGCCGTGCTCACGGTCAAGAGCGGCTTGGACTTATTCATGATTAGAGGATTGATGGTTTTGGAAGTTGTGGATGTTAAGCGGGGAGCTTAACATAGGAAATGATGTTATGTTTATTTGATTATGATGATGGGATGGGAGATTGGGACCATTTCACCTATGTAGTAATGATGGTGCTTAATAAGCTAAGGTGATAGGTATTAATTGCGTAGTGCTTTAACCATGAGTTCAACCTCCCCTTGTTCTAGCCATGCATGATATAATTTTCCCACACTTGCTGAGTACCATCGGTACTCAACCTTGCATATTTGTTGGTTTATATTGCTGCTCAGGTCAAGATAATGAGGTGATGTATAATGACCAAGACTTTGGCCCCGAAGAAGGTTTCTAGGTTCATGGAGACCCCGGGCAACACCTGCAATGGAGCCCACAAGAATAATATTCCGCTGCTAGTTTATTTATTTGTGATGAACTATTTATCGTCCATCGAGACATATGCTTTGTAAGACTTATTTATACTCGACACCTGGCCTGTAATAAATGATGCTTCACTATTTGTCATCACATGTTTGAGAAAATGATCCTGGCATACATGTGATATTCACTCGGTTGTTCTTCGGAGAAACCGGGTGTGACAGCAGTTCAAACACCCCTGCAATCACTACACCACTGCTCCGTTGGTTATCAACCGTGCAGCACACGCTTGACCTCGCCAAGAAGGCTAATCACTGAAAAGTGCAACCGAGAACACGAGCAAGAACGTAGAAGATGCGATCTGAAAATCATGAAGTTGGGGTCTCACAAAAACCATAGAACGGCGGCTGTTTACCTAAGCAAAACCCAGCTGTTTGTGATGGCTGCTAGGGGTTATAAAGAAGGTGGAGGACGACCAGAGGGGTGCTGGGGTCGTGACCTAACCCTAAGACACGTACATAATGGACTTGGACTCGATACAAGGCCCAATGGCCCAACTAGGTGATGCAACACCTTGACAGACTCTAAACTTGATATTGTTTCGAAGATTCCCTTCAACTACAAAGGAATTTTGACATGGAGCCAGTTCCATTGGAAAGTTTATCCTCTAAGATTTCCGTACATATGCAGAACATCAAAAACAAAGTTTGTATGCCTCCTGGGCATCCATTTTAAAGTGGAATGCTCCTGGGCCCCGAGTTGGACTCAAGTTTGAGTTGGGCTCGGTCTCTAGCTTCTTGTTGGCGTATTTTCTGGTCCTCCACGCCTCCAAACCCCTCTCCATGTATCTCCATGTCCTCTCCATGGTTCCTAATCATAATTAATTCATTAGGTAGCAACATACTCTCAAAATTCACATATAAAGAATTGTTCAAGAACGAGCTCATCTCTAAATTCAATTGTCGTGCTCAAGCTCTAGTAATTGGACCATGAATATCTACCATGGGAGTGTTGTGTATATCCTTAGGAGTGATGTCCACATCATCCCCCCCTCTTGAATCGGAGTCGTCCTCAACTCAAGTTCATCTTCTTCTCCCAAATATGGCCGCAAATCTGAAATGTTAAATGTGGGACTAACCACGAAATTGGGAGGCAAATCAAGCTTATATGAATTATCATTAATCTTTTCAGAAATCCTAAAAGGACCAGCAGCACGCGACATAAGTTTAGATTTTTTCAAGTCAGGAAATCACTCTTTTCTCAAATGTAACCACACCAAATCCCACGGTTCAAGTTTTACTTCCTTTCTACCACTACTACCAGCAATCCTATACTTCTCATTCATCCTTTCTATATTTTTCTTTTTATTTTCATGCATCTTAAGAATGAATTCAGATCGTTGTGTAGCATCCAAATTTTTAGTTTCAGAAGGAGGCAAAAGTAGTAAATCAATAGGAGCATGGGGATTGAAACCATACACTACCTGGAATGGACTTACCTTCGTCGTGGAGTGAATGGATCTGTTGTAAGCAAATTCTATATGTGGTAAACACTCCTCCCACAACTTTAAATTTGTTTTCAAGACAGCTCACAACATAGTGGATACAATACGATTAACTACCTCGGTTTGTCCATCCGTTTTTGGGTGACATGTAGCTGAAAACAGCAACTTGGTGCCTAATTTATACCACAAGGTTCTCCAAAAATGACTTAAAATTTTTGCATCATGATCAGAAACAATGGTATTTGGCACACCATGTAAACGAATAATTTCAGTCAAACAAATCAACAATGTGTGAAGCATTGTCGTTCTTATGACATGGTATAAAGTGCGCCATTTTAGAGAAACAATCAACAACCAAAAAAATACTATCCCTCTGTGACACCCTCATCTCTGGTTTCTGCATGTATTTATAATCCATGTAGAGAAAACATTTTTAAAAGAAGTGGGAACAGAGAAATATCAAAAAGATAGCCAGTAAGAGCCGAATCCAGTTTTCAGAGAGCGCCGAAGACAACTACCGCGGCCGCTGGCCACGTGGTGTGTTCGGAGCTCATCCCTGCGAAGTAGGGAGAGGTCCGCCGCTAAAATGGCTACGTGGCAGGCTCGGGGCTCATCTCCGCAAAAGGGGAGAGGTCCGATGTGACACCCTCATCTCTGGTGTCAACATATATTCATGAAGAGAAAACATTTTTAGAAAAATAGGAACAGAGAAAGTTATCAAAAGGGTAGCCAGTAAGAACTGAGTCCAGTTCACATAGAGCGCCGAAGACAGCTTCTGCGGCCGCTGGCCACGTGGCGTGTCCGGAGCTCATCCCTGCAAAGTGGGGAGAGGTCCGCCGCTAAGCTGGCTACGTGGCAGGCTCGGGGCTCGTCTCCGCAAAGGGGAGAGGACCGACCCTGTGGGATACGTGTTGCCCACGGAGCTAGCCTCTGCGGAAGAAGCAAAGGCATTTCCGCAGGACATGTGTCGATCTCGGAGCTCACCTCCGAGAAGACCGGTTCCATCGAACACGTGTCACCACCGGAGCATATCTCCGGGAGGTCTGTCGCTGCTGGACACGTATCGATCTCGGAGCACGTCTCTGAGGAAAGAAGGAAATACCGGCACTAACACGTGGCGCGCGCGGAGCCACCTCCGAGCAAGATAGGAGGTCCCGACCGCCAGGATACGTGGCGCACGCGGAGCTCACCTCCGAAGGAAAAACGGAGGTCTCGCTCGATTGACACGCGGAACAACCGGAGCTCATCTCTGCGGAGAAGGAGATACCAGGCCTCGGAAGGACACGTGGACCTTCCGGAGTTCATCACCGCGGAGATAACGAGTTCTAGAGCGGTTTTTACGCGTAAGAATACCGGTACGTAAAGGAAAACCGACCTGAATTCCACAATATTACTAAAGATAAGGCGTTATGATCCAACAACGTTCTGAATAGGACTCATATTCGGGATACAATCAGATTAGGACTCTTCTCTTCCCGATTATAAATAGAACCCAGAACCTCTAGCCGAAACCACAAACTTCTTTTTCAACTCCTAAGCCGATGACTTAGAGCCCTAGCCCTATCTCGCCGAGTAAACCATCGCCGAAACCCAGCAAGGAAGATCGCCAGAGGAAAGCCAGAAGGGTCTGAAGAGGACCTCAAAACCGAGAATAACATGAGGTAGGAATCCTATACCACCTTACGACATTGTTGTGTATTCTTAGCATCTGTTCTTTGGTTCCTTTCGAACAGAAGCCTTCTTGTGGACATATCACTTGATGATCAGGTTGATCTAAAGACAAGATCATCGCCACGCCCATCTTTGATCCGAACACCTCTGCCCATGCAAGCCATGCAAGAACACGAACAAACCAATCTAATAAAAACTAACCCTAGGATAGCATGCATATGCATCATCGCATCTAGTTTAAGGTTTGTGCATGATATTGATTGCTGTGAATATTGTATGCACGTGATCCGATCTAGCAGGACAAGCTTAGGGAGCTGTCTACGACGAGCTGCAGCAACAAGGTTTTGAGATCCAAGAACCACCGCAACCGCAAGAACAAGGCAAGTGCTCCTTGACCATATTGATCCTATGTTTTGGGTAAAACTGTTTTGTTTTGTGAAAAGGTGTGTGTGCTGAGTCAAACATGATGGGAAACCCTTTTATAGGAGTTTACTAGTTTTGGTTAAACCACCCTTGTCGTCCGGGAAGTTTATGAGTCGGGAATGGTTTTTGATTTATGCTTCGCTTAGTCCATGGGATTGGGAAGAAAGATAGATGTGTCTAGCTAACTTCACTCGTAATGATAATGAGAAACTGATAATGTTAATGAACGTGGATCGGAGGGAGATCTAGGCAAGCCTGGGTTTGTGAATGAGGTAGCATGAGATGGTGGTTTACTTGCCGTAGATCTAAGGACTGGTTCATGCATGCACATGCCAGGATAACAGTGCCACCACAAGGCCAAATATGGGTGCGGACTAGCTGAGTAATTAGGTAAGTTGCTAGGGTGTTATGGACTGTGGAAGGCGCGGGGAATGGGAGTCGAGTGTGGACTGCCCTGTGAACTGCATGGCACAAGAGGGGCCCGTGGGTGGGAGAATTGGAGATTCTAGCCTGCCGGTGAAACCTTAGTGAGTCCATACATCTAGTAACCCCTTTGTAAAGGCTATTTTGTGATCTCTTGACCATACACCGACGGTTGTGTACTGGTATAATGGAGGTTCTGCAGTCACGACGGGTGACGAAATCACAAACTTGTGGGTAAAGAGGTGCAAACTCTGCAGAATTATTAAAACTATCATGATAGCCGAGCTTACGGTCACGAGCGCCTGGCTAAACTGCCATGATTAGTTTGGATGGTTATTGGGACGGTTCTTGGTTATGGTTATTGTTTTTGGTTATGGTTTGATTTTGGGACTGTTGAGTCCGGGTGTCAAGATGGTTGCATGACTGTTGAGTCGTGACAATGAGATGGGTCTCGGTATTAGGCAAAGCTGTTTATGAGATGAGATGGTAGCGAATACGGGGAGGTATTCGTGAGATGGTAGAGAATACGAGGAGGTATTCGTGAGTAAGAATGAAGTTGGTTAATGTTCGGGTGGAGCATGGAAAGTGATGGAGGTATGTTGGTAATTTAATACATGCTGGGATTATATTCATGTAAAGTTAAGTTGCTGTTTTATCATGGTTTTATAAATCTGCTTTTCTGCAAATGAGCCTTTTTATACCTACCTTGTTATGAGCTACATATCATTTTTTCCCGCACTTGCTGAGTACATCATTGTACTCAAACTTGCATTATTATTTCATCATCAGCAGCAGGAGAAGACTACTATGAAGATCAAGTAGAGCATTAAGGCGTGTGATCTGTTCTCAACCATGCCTGTGGAGGGAGTAGAGATAGAGCCACTTCTGCTTAGACTCGCTTCCGCATTAGTTAGATTGCTTCCGCTGCATAGAAATAAAGACTTCCGCTGTGAACATGAGTCCAAGACTCATGAGATATTGTAATAAACTCTGTTATTCATGGTAATATATAATCTGAATTCAGTGTGTGGAACGTATGTGTATGTTTGATGAACATCCTGGGCACACATATGCATTAGTTCTCGGTTCCGTGGTTTTCCACAGAATTGAGGGCGTCACAGATTGGTATCAGAGCCACGGGTTGACAGTAGGTTACACGCCTAGATAGAAACCTCAGATTGATATTAGAGCCACGGGTTAACAGTAGGTCACACCCCTAAATAGGAGTCACAGATTGGTAGTTAAGCTCCGCTGACCAAAGGAAGCAGCCTAGGACGCTTAGATTGGCCTTGAAACTACCTTGACATAGGAATCCATCCTTGGATAGGAGTTGTGTGAGCCCTTGCAATGATTGTTGCAATTGAGTGCTTAGTGTGAGTTGTGGAACGTCCCCAAAATGTTGTCCATATCCACACGTAAGAAGAAAAGAGGTGTGTGATGCTTCAGCACTTGTTCACATCCTCATATGGGCTAGTATATATATATAGTCCAAACTCACCTTGATGCATATAGTTGAAGGGACCTACCTAACCTTCTAACCTTCTATTCTATTTTGTCCTCTCTCATAGATGGTGAGGGGAAATGCCGGCCGAAGGAACATCCAAGAGGATGACCATGATGAAGTTCCTGCAAACCCCGGAGCTGGCGAGAACCATCTGGAAAGGTTGATGGCCATGCAAAACCAGCTTATGCAAACCATGATCCAAACTTTGGGTCAATTGCAGGCCAACCACAACCCTGTTCCGGCACCACCGCCACCACCACCTACTGCTCACAACAGGTTGGGAGAGTTTATGAGTACTCGACCACCCACCTTTGCTCAAGCCAACGATCCCATGGAGGCCGATGACTGGTTGAAATCCATGGAGAAGAATCTTGCCATTGTTCAGTGCAATGACCGAGAGAAGGTTCTCTTCACGTCGCACCAACTTACGGGAGCCACTCCTGACTGGTGGGATGCCCTGAGCAACGCTCATGCCGACCCGGAGACGATCACTTGGACTGAGTTCAAGGAAAGTTTCCGCTCTCATTACATCCCTGCTGGTGTAATGATGCTCAAGAGGCAGGAGTTCGAAGGTCTCCGCCAAGGACAGAAAAGTGTGAATGAGTATCTCAACAAGTTCACGCAACTGTCCCGGTACGCCCCCGAGGATGTCAACTGAGACCAGAGGAAGCAATACCTGTTCATGAGAGGGTTGAACAATGAGATCCAGGTTCAGCTCCTCAACAATGACTATGTGAGCTTCCAGAAGCTGGTTGACAAGGCTATAGTGGTTGAAAACAAGATCCGAGAGATCGAGCGAGAGTGCAAGAGGAAGATGCCATACCAGCCCCAAGGGAGCAACGTACGACCTCGGTACATGCCCCCGGCAGCTCCGCAGTATGGATCGACCACTCCTGCATACCGCCCTGGTCAGCCACAACAGCAACGACCCGTTGCACCAGCACCTCGTGTGCCCATGCCTCCTGTGCCCCGACCTAACGTGGGAGCTCCTGTTCAAAACCCCCGCCCCAAGGTACCTGCTGCTGTAGGCAACAGGGCATGCTTTACATGTGGGGAAATATGACACTTCGCGAACCAGTGCCTGAGGAGAGGCCCCGGACAGCAAGGCAAAGTGCCCAAGCAGAATCCGCGACCGAACGGAGGGGACAATCAAGGAAACTGGGGACAGCAGAACTATGCTCGCGGCAACGTGAACGATGTCTCTGCTGAGTAAGCACAACAGGCTGAGGACGTCGTAATTGGTATGTTCCTTGCCAACTCCAACCCAGCCACCATCTTATTTGATTCTGGAGCATCACATTCCTTCATATCATCCAAATATGTTGCCAAGCATAACCTACCCGTATCGCACTTAGAATGTGCTATGTTAGTTAATTCTCCCGGAGGAGAAATGAGGACTAATATAGTGTGTCCGAAAGTAAGCCTTAAAATAAGGGGGGTAGACTTCCTTTCCAACCTTATTGTCTTGGATTGCCAAGGGATTGACATAATACTCGGGATGGATTGGTTAAGCAAGCACAACGGGGTAATCCAATGTGCTGAAAGAAGCGTGCAATTAACAAATGAGCACGGCATCCGTGTCGAGTTTGAGTCAACCCAGCAAACCACTGAAAAGGCAATTTTGAACCACGTTGGAGGAGCAACATTGTATAGCATTCCAGTGGTTCAAGAATTCTCGGACGTATTTCTAGAAGAGCTTCCAGGTATGCCCCCTGATCGGGACATTGAGTTTGCCATTGATATGGTACCTGGAACTGCACCCATAGCAAAGAGACCCTATAGGATGCCCGTCAATGAGCTAGTAGAACTCAAGAAGCAAATTCAGGAGCATTTGGAGAAGGGTTTTATACGTCCAAGCTCGTCGCCATGGGGAGCCCCTGTGCTCTTCGTAGACAAAAAGGATGGAACCCAAAGGATGTGCATGGACTATAGGTCTCTCAGTGAGGTAACAATCAAGAACAAATACCCTTTGCCCCGTATAGAGGACCTATTTGACCAAATGAAAGGAGCCCGAGTGTTCTCCAAGATTGATCTTCAGTCGGGATATTTCTAGCTGAAGATTAAGCCCTCCGATATACCCATGACTGCCTTCCGAACACGGTATGGTTCGTATGAATATACCGTCATGTCTTTTGGGTTAACAAATGCACCCGCATACTTCATGTACCTCATGAACAAGATTTTTATGGAGTACATGGATAAGTTCATCGTGGTTTTCATTGACGACATTATGGTGTATTAAAAAAGTGAGGAGGAGCATGAAGAACATTTGAAATTGACCATGCAGAAAATGCGTGAGCACCAATTGTATGCCAAGCTTAACAAGTGTCAATTCTGGCTAAAGGAGATATCGTTCCTAGGCCACATTATCTCCGAAGAAGGGGTATCGGTTGATCCCGGGAAAGTGAGAGATGTTCTGAAGTGGGACCAGCCGCAAAACGTGAGGGATATTCGGAGTTTTCTTGGGATGGCTGGATACTACCGACGCTTCATTAAAGACTTCTCTAAGATAGCAAAGCCTATGACGGAGTTTCTAACGAAGGGAAAAGCCTTTCGATGGACACCAGCATGCCAAGAAAGTTTTGAGGAGCTCAAGAAAAGGCTAAACATAGCGCCGGTCTTGCTATTGCCGGACGTAAGCAAGAGCTTTGACATATATTGTGACGCATCCATACAGGGGCTCGGATGTGTGCTCATGCAAGAAGGACAAGTGGTAGCCTATGCCTCACGACAATTAAAGAAGCACGAGCTTAATTACCCTACACATGACTTGGAGCTAGCAGCAGTAGTGCATGCATTGAAGATTTGGAGACATTATATCCTTGGTCATCGATGTGAGATCTATACGGATCATAAAAGCCTCAAGTACATATTTACACAAATGGACTTGAATTTGAGGCAACGTTGATGGTTGGAACTTATCAAGGATTACGATGTTGGAATCAACTACCACCCCGGGAAGGCCAATGTAGTAGCTGATGCATTGAGCCGGAAGGGAGCATGTCACCAACTCACGGTTCGGGAACTACCACCCGAACTACGTAAGGAGTTCGAACGGTTACACCTCGGATTCTTGAACAACATGGAAATGATGGAGATCCACTCTTCATTGGAGCAAGAGATAAGAGATAGCCAAGCAACGGATGAGGAGATCAAGGAGATCAAGGAAAGGATCCGACAAGGAATAGAGAAGGATTTCATAGAAGATGAGAAGGGTACGCTTTGGCTAGGAAAAAGGATTTGTGTGCCTAACGTGAGACACATCCGCGACATGATATTAAAAGAGGCACATGATTCACCCTGTTCCATACATCCCGGAAGTACCAAAATGTACAAGGACTTGAAAACTTGTTATTGGTGGGATGGTATGAAAAGGGGACATAGCCGAATGCGTTGCCCTATGCGACACATGCCAAAAGGTGAAGGCCGAACATCAAAGACCCGCTGGATTGTTGCAACCTTTGAAGGTACCAGAGTGGAAGTGGGAGGACATCAGTATGGATTTCATCGTCGGATTGCCACGTACCCAGTCGGGTTATGACTCCATCTGGGTAATCATGGACCGATTGATGAAAACCACCCATTTTCTCCCTGTAAGTGCCAATTAAAACGTTGCACAATTAGCCGAGTTGTACATGGAGCAGATCGTGTGCTGTCATGGAGTCCCGAAGAGGATAGTCTCAGATTGAGGTTCTCAGTTTACCTCTAGATTCTAGAGGAAGCTGCAGAAAGCCATGGGTACACGACTGGACTTTAGCTCCGCCTATCACCCACAAACCGATGGGCAAACCGAAAGGACAAACCAAATTTTGGAGGACATGTTGAGAGCTTGCGCCTTGAAACGTGGGCGTAGTTGGGATAGGAGTTTACCGTACGCTGAATTCTCCTATAACAACAGCTATCAAGCTAGCTTGAAGATGTCGCCTTTCGAAGCATTATATGGTAGATGGTGTAGAACGCCGCTGTTTTGGAACGAGACCAGAGAGAACCAGGTGTTTGGACCCGAAGTGCTACAAGAGGCTGAAAAGCAAGTCCAAACGATGCGGGAGAACTTAAAGGCTGCTCAGTCACGACAGAAAGGCTATGCGGACAATAGGCGAAGTAAGTTGACCTTCGAAGTAGGAGACTTCGTATACCTTAAGGTATCTCCTATCCGAGGCCAACGACGTTTCAACGTCAAAGGAAAGCTAGCACCTCGCTACATCGGACCATTTAGGATTTTGGACAAGCGAGGAGAAGTAGCCTATCAACTAGAGCTCCCAACGCACCTCTCCGACGTACATGACGTGTTTCATGTATCCCAGCTCAAGAAGTGCTTGAGAGTACCAGAGGAACAAATACCAATGGAAGAGCTTGAAATTCAAGAAGACCTGACCTATACGGAACACCCTATCCGAATTTTGGACGTAAAAGAAAGGGTCACCACGAACAAAGTGATTCGATGGTGCAAGGTTCAATGGGGCCATCACACCGAAGCTGAAGCCACATGGGAACGTTAAGAAGACATCAAGGCGGAATTTCCCCATCTGTTCTCTACTAACGAATCTCGAGGGCGAGATTCAATTTAAGGGGGGTAGATTTGTGACACCCTCATCTCTGGTTTCTGCATGTATTCATAATCCATGTAGAGAAAACATTTTTAAAAGAAGTGGGAACAGAGAAATATCAAAAAGATAGCCAGTAAGAGCCGAATCCAGTTTTCAGAGAGCGTCGAAGACAACTTCCGCAACCGCTGTTCACGTGGCGTGTTCGGAGCTCATCCCTGCGAAGTAGGGAGAGGTTCGCCGCTAAAATGGCTACGTGGCAGGCTTGGGGCTCATCTTCGCAAAAGGGGAGAGGTCCGACACTGTGGGACACGTGTTGCCCGGAGCTAGCCTCTGCGGAAGAAGCAAAGGCATTTCCGCAGGACACATGTCACCTTCGGAGCTAGTCACCACGGAAACTAGAGGACCAGTCGTGCGGGATACGTGTCGATCTCGGAGCTCACCGCCGAGAGATCCGGTTCTATCGGACACGTGTCGCAACCGGAGCTTATCTTCGGGAGGTCCGTCACTGTTGGACACGTGTTAACCTCGGAGCTCGAAGGAAGAGAGGAAAGGTCCGGCACTGACACGTGGCGCACGCGGAGCTCACCTCCAAAGGAGAGGGAGGTCTCACCCGCTTGACACGCGGCACCACCGGAGCTCGTCTCTGCGGAAAAGGAGAGACCAGGCCCCGATGGACACGTGGAGCTTCCGGAGCTCATCACCGAGGAGGTAACGAGTTCTGGAGCGGTTTTTGGATTCTGTACGCGTAGAAATACCGATACGGAGAAGAAACCGACCCGGATTCCACAAAGTTACCACACCAAATCGACTAGATATAAGATGTTAGGATTCAACGACGATCTGAATAGGACTCTTATTCGTAATACAATCAGATTAGGACTCTTCTCTTCCCGATTATAAATAGAACCCAGAACCCTTGGCCGAAACCATGAACTTCTTTTCCAACTCCTGAGCCGACGACTTAGAGCCATAGCCCCCAACTCGCCGAGGAAGCCATCGCCGGAGTTCAGCAAGGAAAATCACCGGAAGAGAGCCCAACGATCGGAGAAGGACCCGAGACCGAGAAGAACGTAAGGTAGGTCTCCAATACCACCTTACAACATCGTTGTGTTTTCTTTGCATCTGTTCTTCGATTCCTTTGGAACAGAAGCTTTCTCGTGGACAGATCACTTGTTGAACGGGTTATCTAAAGACAAGGTCATCACCACGTCCACATCTGATCTGAACACCCCTGTTCATCATGCCATGAAAGAACACGTACAAACCGACCTAATAAAACTGCATTATAGGATAGCATGCATACGCATCATCGCATCTAGTTTAAAGTTTGTGCATGGTATTGATTGTTATGAATCTTGTATGTGTGTGATCCTGTATAGATGGACAAGCTCAGGGAGCTGTCTATGACGAGCTGCAACAACAAGGTTTCGAGATCCAAGAGCCACCAGAACTGCAAGAACAAGGCAAGTGCTCCTTGACCATATTGATCCTATGTTTTGGGTAAAACTGTTTTGTTTTGCAAAAAGGGTGTGGGTGCTGAGTCAAACATGATGGGAAACCCTTTTATAGGAGTTTACTAGTTTTGGTTAAACCACCCTTGTCGCCAGGGAAGTTTATGAGTCGGGTATGGTTTTTACTTTTATGCTTCGCTGAGTCCATGGGATTGGGAAGCGAGATAGATGTGTCTAGCTAACTGCACTCATAATGATAATGAGGAAATTGATGTTGTTAATGAACATGGATCGGAGGGAGATCTAGGCAAGCCTGGGTTTGTGAATGAGGTAGCATGAGATGGTGGTTTACTTGCCGTAGATCTAAGGACCGGTTCATGCATGCACATGCCAGGATGTCACACCCGGTTTCTCCGAAGATCAACCGAGTGAATGCCACATGTATGCCAGGATCATTCTCTCATACATGTGATGACAAATAGTGAAGCATCATTTATTACAAGCCAGGTGTCGAATATAAAAAAGTCTGACATAGCATACGTCTCGATGGACGATAATAAGTTCAGAACATGTAAATAAAACAACAGCGGAATGTAAATCTCGTGGGCTCCGTCACAGGCGTTGCCCGGGGGACTCCATGAACCTAGAATCCTTCCTCAGGACCAAAGTCTTGGTCATTAAACACCACATCATTCTCTTGACCTGAGCAGCAATATAAACCAACAGAAAAGCAAGTTTGAGCACCGTGGGTACTCAGCAAGTGTGGGAAAGTTATGTCATGCATGGTTAGAGCAAGGAGAGGTTGACCCATGGTTAAAGCACTACGCAATTGATACCTATCACCTTAGCTTATTAAGCACCTACAATACTACACAGGTGAAATGGTCCCAATCTCCCAACCCATCATCAAAATCAAGTAACCATAACATCATTTCCAATGTTAAGCTCCCCGCTCAACATCCTCAACTTCCAAAATCATCATCCTCTAATCATGAATAAGTCCAAGCCGCTCTTGACCGTGAGCACGGCTGTCATGACAGTTTTGACTCTGCAGAGTTTGCACCACTCTACCCACATGTAGTGATTTCATCCCCCGTTGCCGGGTGGACTAAAAGAACCTCCATTATGCCAGTGGCCGCAAACCACATTCGCACTTCCCAGGTGTGTAGCCAGGAGATCACTACAAGGCCTTTGCAAAGGGATTCCCGACGAGCGTGGGCCCACTGAGGTTTCACCCCTAACAGCATACAAGAGGCTCCAACCCCGCTGCAGTGGCCCCCTCTTGAGCCTTGCGGTTCATATGGTAGTCCAGCTGACACCTATTCCCCGCACCATCCAAAACACCCATACTACGCCGGGGATATACCTAATTAATTGGCCAAGCTGCCCCATCTCAGCATGTGGTTGGCACGGTAAAGTCAGGTTACATGCTCCATGAACCGGTCCTTAGGATCCAGGCAAGTACTAAACACAAACCCGAGTCTCGTGCACCCAGCACCAACCAAAACATCCAACTTGCCTTGATCCCTACCTCTACATAACTCACAATGTCTCATTCAAGAGTATGGTAATATAAACTGATGATCTCATGTCCCAAATATCCCATTCTAAGCATGGCTAAGCATAATCATATAAATACATGACATGATAAAATAGATCCCAACCCAAGCTACAAGGAAACAAGGTAATGCAATTCTAGGGAAACTTCCTAGCATGCGTTTCATATTTCAATTGACAATGCAAATAAATTCTATCTACACATCCTAGTATAGGATCAAAGTGGTCAAGGACACTTGCCTTCTTCCTGCTGCTCTGGGAATGGACAGTCATGGTATTGGAAGGGGAGAACTTGCTCTGGGGCAGGTTCTACTCATGCCAATACACATAGCAAAAGAAAACAACAATCCATAAGACATAGTTCACACATTCACTTCATGCAAACCACACATACATACCTATGAAAGTCATTCACATTTGTAAGTGTTGTGGTTACTCTTCATGTGTTGATTTTTGGCCTACATTCACTTTTAAACATATGTATATGATTTCTAGCTTTTGTATTCAGATTTCTGTTTGAACACTATATATGAATTTCCAATTTGAAGAAATCCTTTATATTTAATTAATACACTTCTTAGCTACCAAGTTTGCATGAAAGGTAATTTCCTACTCCAAATAGGTTTTCAGATCTTCTACCAAATCCTAAACTAAAGTTTTTGGATTTGGAGACTTCATTTATCATTTTCTAATTATGCATACCTATTTTCCTATATTTTTCAGATTTATTTTCTATGCCTAAAAGTGAGTTTTAATATTAAATAGTAGGACATATCATCTAAACAGAATAGGTTCTAAAATATTAAATAATATATTTTTGAACTTCTCCCCTGATGTGAACTAATTTAAATTTATTTTATCACTTTTCAGAATTATTTCCTAGCTTAAAAATATGTTTCTAGAACTAATAAATATGAACAACACTTAGGCAGATTTCATTTCAGCCTAAAATCTATTTTTAACTCATTCTAGAGTTTTCCAAGTGCTAGGAGAGTTTAAATTTGAATTTGCACATGTGTTTGCCTTACCTTTTAAATTTAAATCCTAGTCACATATTCAAATTTCTGAATTTAATATCATATAGGGTCAAAAAGGTAAATCCACCCTACTGCAGGGTCTAATTTACTATTTCAGAAATTTCCAGGGGTCTAACTACACATAACAGAGGGGTTTTCCTAATTTTTATTAAGTCCAGGTGCTAAAACTGATTTTTAAATGAATTTACACGAATTTCTGAAGTTCCAGGGGCTAGATCAGAAGTTTCCGGGGCTAGCTTGTGTTTTCCGAGATCCCCAGGAGGTAGCGCGTAAGAATCCCGGCCTTTATAACGCGGGGCTGACGTGGACCGTCCGATTTAAGACAGGCGGCTCAGATTAGATTGCCGAACCGGTACGCGTGGATTTTATTTCTATTGTGCGATTTAAAATAGACGGCCCTCAAGGGGCCACGTCGCCCTGGCCGTGTGCGGGCGGCGCTGCCCGGCGGCGCGTGGCGGCGGGAGGCGGCGATCTCGCCAGAGATCTTCGGTTTTCGTCTATACTTTCTAAAACTTGGATTTCTTGGCATAGAACGGTAGAGGGGAGGTCGGGGATCTCACTTCGGGGTTTTTCTTGAGCTCGGAGGCCCTGGAAGGTGGTCGGCGGCGAGGTCCGAGATGAAAACGCGGCGGTGCTCGCCGGAGCTGCGAATAGAGTGCAATACACCGGGTTTTCTTAACCTGCGTGACTCACCAGAGGCGGTGGAACATGATCAGCGCTTTAGATCAGAAAATCCGAGCAAGGATCGAAAGAAAACGGTGATCGAAGCTTCGGTTCTCACCGGAGAGAAAAGTGGAGCTGCGCTGGGGAATTCGGCGAGTTTCTTTGCGTGAATTTCACGAGGAGAGGCGGCGGAGGATTGGTTTGGATAAATAGCAGCGTCCCGGGCCGAAGATCGGTCTGGGGGCGCGGGTTTCCAGAGGTGGTTTGGATTCGGGTGCGAGAGAGCCGGGGTCGGTTGGGGCGCGCGGGAGGAGAGGGATGACACGCAGGCCCGAGTGTCAGTAAGATGGAGAGAGGGGGCGCGGGTTTGGGCTGGCGTGGGGAGGTATTGGGCCGGCTGGCGGGTTTTGGCCCACTGGCCGGTTGGGGTTTTCTTTTTCTTTTTCCTTTTCTTTTCTGTTTTGATTTGAATTTGAATTCCAGTTTGAATTTGAATTTCTGCACCACATGCAATACGTCCGAAATTTTTTAAATTCCCCTCTTTAGCAGGTTTTGGGGTGTTACACAGGATAGCAGTGCCACCACAAGGCCATGTATGGGTGCGGCTTAGCTGAGTAATTAGGTAAGTTGCTAGAGTGTTATGAACTGTGGAAGGCGCGGGGAATGGGAGTCGGGTGAGGACTGCCCTGGGAACTGCATGGCACAAGAGGGGTCCCGTGGGTGGGAGAATTGGAGATTCTAGCCTGCCGGTGAAACCTTAGTGAGTCCATACATCTATTAACTCCTTTGTAAAGGCTATTTTGTGATCTCTTGGCCATACACCGACGGTTGTGTGCTGGTATAATGGAGGTTCTACAGTCGCCGACGGGTGATGAAATCACAAACTTGTGGGTAAAGAGGTGCAAACTCTGCAGAGTTCTTAAAATTATCATGATAGCCGAGCTTACGGTCACGAGCGCCTAGCCAACTGCCATGATTAGTGGGATGGTTATTGGGATGGTTATTGATTATGGTTTTGGATGGTTTGGTTATGGTTTGGTTTTGGGACTGTTGAGTCCGGGTGATAAGATGGTTGCATGACTGTTGAGTCATGGCAACAAGGTTGGTCTCGGTGGGAGACAAAGTTGTTTATGAGGTGAAAATGGTAGCGAATACAGGATGGTATTCGTGAGATGGTAACGAATACGAGGAGGTATTCGTGAGCAAGAATGAGGTTGATCGATGATTGGTTATGAACATGACTGAGGTATGATTAGTATTTTAATACATGCTGGGATTACATTCACTTAAAGATAAGTCGCTGGTTTATCGTGCTTTTGATAAATAACTTTGCTTTTCTGCAAATGAGCCCTTTTTATATCTACCTTGCCATGAGCTTCATATCATATTTTCCCGCACTTGCTGAGTACATCATTGTACTCAAACTTGCATTATTATTTCACCATTAGCAGCAGGAGAAGACTACTATGAAGACCAAGTGGATCATTAAGGCGTGTGATCTGTTCTAAACATTTGTAACACCCCAAAATCATGTTAAGAGGGGAATTTAAAAATTTTGGACGTATTGCATGGGCTGCAGAAATTCAAACTTAGTTGGAACTCAAATTCAAATTCAAACCAGAAAAGAAATGGAAAAAGAAAAACAGAAAAAAACCGGTCAGTGGGCCGAAACCCACCAGCCGGCCCACCCCATCCCGCGCCAGCCCACAGCCGCGCACCCCCCCTTCTTCCCACTGACACGCGGGGCCCGCCAACCTTTCTTCCTCCTCGCGCTCGTGCTCGGCCAGACTCTTCTCACCCCGAATCAAAACCGCCCCGGATCCTCGCGTATCCCAGCCGAATTTCGTTCGTGGGCGACGCAAACTCGATCACAACCGAACGCCGCCCTCCCCCGTCTATAAAAACCCCGGCATCGTCCCGTTTTTCCCCACGATCCGCCGATTTTCTCTCCGGTGAGAACCCGAGCCCCTCCGGCGAATTCTGCTCCATCTACGCTCGGGAATTCTGATCTAACTCGCTGGTCTTGATCCACCGCCTCCGGGGAACCTTGCAGGTGCAGAAAACTCGGTGATTTGCGGTTCAAACACAGCGCCGACGAGCCTCGCCGTGAATTCACCTCGGACCTCGTCGCCGATCGCTTTTTAGGACCTCCGAGCTCAAGAAAACCCCCGAGGTGAGATCCCCGACATCCCCTCTACCGATCTATGCCATAAAATCACAGTTCTAGGAAGAATTGACGAAGATCCGAAACTCTCCGGCGAGATCGCCGCCTCCCGCCGCCGTGCGCCGCCGGGCAGCGCCGCCCGTGCTCGATCAGAGCGACGTGGCCACTTGTGCGCCGTCTATTTTAAATGGCACGGAAGAATTTAAATCCCCGCGTACCAGTTCGATGTTATAATCTCAGCCGTCCGTTTTAAATCGGACGGTCCACGTCAGCCCCACGTTATAAAGACTGGAATTCTTACGCGCTACCCCCTGGGTTTCTCGGAAAATAAGAGCTAGCCCTGGAAACTTCTGATCTAGCCCCTGGAACTTCAGAAAATCATATAAATTCATTTAAAAATCAGTTTTAGCCCCTGGACTTAATAAAAATTAGGAAAACCCCTCTGTTAAGTGTAGCTAGACCCCTAGAAGTTCTTAAAATAATATAGTGGACCCTGTAGTGGGGTGTAACACCCCAAATTTTGATTCAAAACACTAAACCATGTTCAGAGGGGAATTTAAAAATTTTTGGACGTGTTGCATGTTTTGCAAAAATTCAAATTCAAACTGGAATTCAAATTAAACTCAAATCAGAAAAGAAATGGAAAAAGAAAAAGAGAAAACGGAAAAAAACCGGCCAGTGGGCCGAAACCCGCCAGCCAGCCCAGTTTCCCCCGCGCCAGCCCGCAGCCGCGCGCGCCCGCACTCTCTCACACAGACAGGTGGGACCCACCTGTCATCCCCAACCTCGCTCGCGCCGACCCCGGACTCTCTCCCGCGCGCGCGCGATCTTAACCGATCGGAATACCGCGTCCCTCAGCCCGAATTCCGGTCCCAGAAGACTCAAACTCGATCACAACTGACCCACCGCCCTCCCCCGGCTATAAAAACCCCAGCCCCGATCGGTTTTTCCCACGCGATCGCCGATTTTTACTCCGGTGAGCACCGAGACTTCGCCGGTGAATTCTGGCCGATCTAAGCTCGGAAACTCTGATCTAACTCGCTGGTCTTGATCCACCGCCTCCGGGGAGCTTTGCAGGTGCAGAAAACTCGGAGACTTACGGTGTAAACACAGCGCCGACGAGCTTCGCCATGGTTTTGCCTCGGACCTCGCCGCCGATCACTTTCCAGGACCCCCGAGCTCAAGAAAACCCCCGAGGTGAGATCCCTGACCTCCCCTCTACCGATCTATGCCATAAGATCACAGTTCTAGGCAGAATTCTCGAGGATCCGAAACTTTCCGGCGAGATCGCCGCTTCCCGCCGCCGTGCGCTGCCGGCAGCGCCGCCCGCGCTCGATCAGAGCGACGTGGCCGCTTGTGCGCCGTTTATTTTAAATCGCACGGTAGGGTTTAAATCCCCGCGTACCTGTTCGATGTTATAATCTCAGCCGTCGTCTTAAAATCGGACGGTCCACGTCAGCCCCGCGTTATAAAGACTGGAATTCTTACGTGCTACCCCCTGGGGTTCTCGGGAAATAAGAGCTAGCCCCGGAAACTTTTGATCTAGCCCCTGGAACTCCAGAAAATCATGTAAATTCATTTAAAAATCAGTTTTTGCCCCTGGACTTAATAAAAATTAGGAAAAACACCTCTGATAAGTGTAGCTAGACCCCTGGAAATTATGAAAATAATATTATAGACCCTGTAATGGGGTGAGTTCATTATTTTAGCCCTGTTTAGTATTTAATTTAGAAAATTGAATATGTAACTAGTGTTTAAAAATTAAAAAGTGGGACAAACATAATTGTCAAAATTGATTAAAAACTTTCTCAGTACTTAGAAAACTTTGGAGTGAGATAAAAATATATTTTGGGCTGAAATGAATCTGTTTCATTTATTATTCACATTTATTAGTATAGGGACACATTTTTAAGTAAATAATAGTTATAGAAAAATAGGGAAAATAATTGTGAAATAGTTTACATCAGAGGCCAAGGTCAAAATATGTTATTAAATTATTTAGGAACAGAACCTATACTATTTAGATGATGTGTATTACTAATTTCATTAAAATACACAATTATGTATAGGAATATAAATCTGAAAATATAGCAACTAGTAAATGATAAATGGAGTTTTTAAAATCCAAAGAGTTCAGTTTAGGGTTGGTAGAAATTATGAAGGCACATATGGGGAAGAAAAATACTTTTCATACACACTTGGTAGTAAAAAGGTGTAGTAGTTGAATATAAGAAATTTATTGGAAACTCATATAAATAGTATGTAAGTATAAATGTGGACACAAAAGTAGGAATCATATACCCATGGCTAAAAGTGCATGCAAGCCACAACTCAACACACATAAAGTAACCACAACACATATAATGGTAAAGAACTTTTATAAATGTGAATGTGTGGTTTGTATGAAGTAGAAGTGTGAACTATGTCTTATGATTGTTGTTTTTCTTTTGCTATGTGTGATGGTATGAAGTAGAACCTGTTCAAGAGCAAGTTATCCCTTTTCAAGATCAGGACTACCCATTTCAAGAGCAGCAAGAAGGAGGCAAGTGTCCTTGGCCACTTTGATCCTATGCTAGGATGTGTAGATAGAATTATTTGCATTGTCAAATGAAATATGAAACCCATGCTAGGATGTTTCCCTAGAATTGCATTACCTTGTTTCCTTGTAGCTTGGGTTGGGATTTATTTTACCATGTCATTTATTTCCATGCATATGCTTAGCCATGCTTAGAATGGGATATTTGGGACATGAGATCATCAGTTTATATTACCATACTCTTGAATGAGACATTGTGAGTTATGTAGAGGTAGGGATCAAGGCAAGTTGGATGTTTTGGTTGTGTGCTGGGTGCACGAGACTTGGGTTTGTGTTTAGTACTTGCCTGGATCCTAAGGACCGGTTCATGGAGCATGTAACCCGGCTTTACAGTGCCAACCACATGCTGAGATGGGGCAGCTTGGCCAATTAATTAGGTGTATCCTCGGCGTAGTATGGGTGTGTTGGATGGTGCTGGGAATAGGTGTCAGCTGGACTACCATATGAACCGCAAGGCTCAAGAGGGGGCCACTGCAGCGGGGTTGGAGCCTCTTGTATGCTGTTAGGGGTGAAACCTCAGGGGGCCCACGCTCGTCGGGAATCCCTTTGTAAAGGCTTCGTAGTGATCTCCTGGCTGCACACCTGGGAAGTGTGAATGTGGATCGTAGCCACTGGCATAATGGAGGTTTTTTTTAGTCCACCCGGCAACGGGGGATGAAATCACTACATGTGGGTACAGTGGTACAAACTCTGCAGAGTCAAAACTGTCATGACAGCCGTGCTCACGGTCAAGAGCGGCCTGGACTTATTCATGATTAGAGGATTGATGGTTTTGGAAGTTAAGCGGGGAGCTTAACATTGGAAATGATGTTATGGTTATTGGATTATGATGATGGGATGGGAGATTGGGACCATTTCACCTGTGTAGTAATGTAGGTGCTTAATAAGCTAAGGTGATAGGTATTAATTGCGTAGTGCTTTAACCATGAGTTCAACCTCTCCTTGTTCTAGCCATGCATGATATAATTTTCCCACACTTGCTGAGTACCATTGGTACTCAACCTTGCATATTTGTTGGTTTATATTGCTGCTCAGGTCAAGATAATGAGGTGGTGTATAATGACCAAGATTTTGGATCCGAGGAAGGTTTTTAGGTTCATGAAGACCCCCGGGCAACGCCTGTGATGGAGCCCTAAAGAATAATATTCCGCTGCTAGTTTATTTACTTGTGATGAACTTATTATTGTCCATCGAGACATTTACTATGTAAGACTTACTTATATTCGACACCTGGCTTGTAATAAATGATGCTTCACTATTTGTCATCACATGTATGAGAAAATGATCCTGGCATACATGTGATATTCACTTGGTTGTTCTTCGGAAAAACCGGGTGTGACAGAGGTGGTATCAGAGCCAAGGTTGCCCGTAGGAACGTGGACCTTGGTAGAAATGGACGTATTTAAGGGCCCTATTTTCTTAAAAACTATTTTCCAAGGGGTGGGTTGAAGAGTGTTATTTAAGGAGTCATTTTCTTCATCTTACCCCAAATTTTCCTTCAAAATGGGATTTTTTTTGTTTAAAAAGTTTATCTAACCTAATTTTTAAATTCTTTTTGTTTTAGATGGTTCGCATGATTCGCACTGCTCGCAAGTCCACGGGAGGGAGAGTTCCCGTAGTTGCCCTTGCCGAAAGAGAGGAGAGTCGCCCAGTGACGTACCTTTCCTACGGATTGGCAGTAGGAGACTTGTTGCGCCGTCTTCGGCGTATGCTCGAAGCCGCCGGCAATACGGGCAAGCTAATCATCCACTATAACTCCACCAGGACCATCCGTGAGAAGAGGGAAGAATGGAGTTCAGAAATGAGGATTATACACGAGAATCAGCTGCTGAAGATCCACCATTATCCAGCTAGTAGAGCAGCACAGGTCGATGCGGAGAAAGATGTCACCTGGGAGGCCATCACCTGCCAGAGTCACATCTATCGTCGCCACTTGGACAAAACTGAGTACATGTATGTCCTCCAACGTGAGAGTGGTACCACGGAGTACAAATACCCACCAGTGCAGCAAGGGACTTCCCATGAGCACATGGACTTGTGCTTGGAGAATGCGGCTATGCTCAGCACTCGACTGCAGGAGTGTCAACAAGAGCTTCAGGATGTCCGAGACACCCTGAAGGAAACGGAGGCGTTGCTGCGAGCTTGCTTAAAGGCGAGAGAAAGAGGAGATGGGAATGAACTGTGCGTCACCGTGAATGATACATGGAGTCCTGACTCCCCGGATCGCCGAGCGATCAGGCGTCGTCGCACTTCTCCACCAGCAGCCTCCCCACCCAAAGCAGAGTCAGAAGGTAGCCGAAATGAGGAGGAAGATCCCGAGGAGCCAGCTCAAGAGAACGAGTAGTGTAGAGTCTTTCCCTTAGCTAGCAAGAGGTCGAGTAGTCGAGTCGTTACGTAGTTAATGGTGTGATAATGCTTGGTGTGTGACGTGAGTTGTGGAGGCCATGAGCAATTGTCCACAGCCTCGTCTTCAGATTGTTTTGCTTTGGTGTGTGAACCCACAGGAAATAATAGTGCATTTATTTGGTGTGAGATATGAACCCTCGTAAAAGTATAACAAAGCCTCAACACTTCAAAGTACAAACAAATGAAAGTAGTAAGATGATACTAAATGATTTCAAATTGACATTGGTTGATTCTGCCAGATGGCCGGAAGAGGAAAAGGACGTGCTGCCAACCCCGCCAACAACAACGATGAGGCATGCAACCCTCATCTTTCTGGAGGCCAGGACCGGGGTGGTCGCCGTGAAGAAGTTGATCCTCTCCACCAAATGCTGGAGAATCAAAATCAGCTCATCCAGAACTTGACCCAAGTGGTGGCCAACTTGCATCAAGTTCCACCTCCACAAGCGGCACCACGCCAACCAAGGTTGAGTGAGTTTCTAGGAACTCAACCTCCAAAGTTTGCAAGTGCTGCTGAACCTCTGGAGGCAGATGATTGGCTGAAGACCATTGAAAGTAATATGAGGATTATACAATGCCAAGGGTATGAGAGGGTGCTGTTTGCCTCTCATCAATTGCATGGACCTGCTGCTGATTGGTGGACCACCTACGTGGCCACCCATCATGACCCTGAGAACATCACTTGGGAAGAGTTCAAGCGTAGCTTCCGCAACCATTACATCCCAAGAGGTGAACTCAAAAACAAGAGGAAGGAGTTTTTGGGACTGCAGCAGGGAAACATGACGGTGAGGGAATACCTCACTAAATTTACTCAACTATCCCGTTATGCTCCACGAGACATAGAGACTGATGAGCAGAAACAAGATTGTTTCGTGGAAGGACTTACCGCAGAGATGCAGTGTGCAATGTCCTCCAATGAGTATGAAAGCTTCCAAAAGATGGTGGACCGAGCGTTTGTGGTAGAAAGGAAGCTAAAGGCCCTGGAAAATGAGAATAAAAGGAAGGCTGGGTGGTCACATCAAGCCTCAGGGAGCAACACCTGCCCACGTATGATGCAGCAACCTACAGGGCAGACGAGCCATGCTGCGGTACCCTATTCAGCACCAAGAGGGTACAACCCAAACTACCGGCCTCCCGCAGCACCAGCACAGCCGCAACGTCAGTTGTGCAGCAGCCGCGCCCCGCATATCCACCTCTACCAGCAGTGCAAGGACCCCCAAACCAACCCCAAGACAACAAGGGCCAAGCATCTAAGATTGGGGTGCAATGTTTTAGTTGCGGAGAAGTGGGGCACTACGCCCATAAATGCCCAAAGAAGAAGCCTGCGCCGCCACAACAGCAGAATGTAATGAGAGGACGGGTGAACCACGTCACTATGGAGGAAGCACAAGAGGCACCCGACGTGGTAGTTGGTAAGTTTCCTGCCAATTTACACCTTGCAACTCTGCTGTTTGATTCTGGTGCTACCCACTCGTTCATTGCTCAAGGGTTTGTTAAGAAGCATGACCTAGCAACCACACAAATGAACCATATGCTAGCGGTAAACTCTCCAGGTGGAGAAATAAGGACAAGACATGTGTGTCCCAAAGTGAACCTAGACATTAATGGGGTAGTATTTACGGCTAACCTCATAGTGATAGATTCACAAGGGATAGATATTATTTTGGGTATGGATTGGTTGACCAAACACAAAGTAATCATCCATTGTTCGACCAGAACGGTGGAACTAACTCACCCCAGTGGCACAAGAGTAAAGTTCATAACGATACACGAGCCTAGGAGGGACATTAAATTAAATCAAGTGGAGGTGAAAGTTGAGGAAATCAGAACTATCAGGGAATATCCAGATGTTTTTCCGGAGGACTTGCCAGGTATGCCTCCCGACCGTGACGTGGAATTCGCAATTGAGCTAGTACCGGGAACAGCCCCGATATACAAGAGACCTTATCGAATGGACTCCAAGCAGCTAGAAGAGCTCAAGGATCATTTGAGAGAATTGACGGAGAAGGGGTATATTCGCCCCAGTTCCTCACCATGGGGAGCTCCGGTGATATTTGTGCCCAAGAAAGACGGAACCCAAAGGTTATGCGTGGATTACCGTGCTTTGAATGAGGTAACCATCAAGAAGAAGTACCCATTGCCTCGCATTGAAGACTTGTTTGATCAGTTGAGGGGAGCTTGTGTGTTCTCGAAAATTGATCTCAGGTCGGGATACCACCAACTCAAGATAAGGCAATCTGATATTTCCAAGACAGCTTTCGTATCTCGGTACGGACTGTATGAATACACTGTCATGCCTTTCGGGCTAACCAATGCCCCGGCATATTTCATGTACCTTATGAACAAGGTATTCATGGAATATCTGGACAAATTTGTGGTGGTTTTCATAGATGATATTCTCGTCTTCTCCAAAAATGAAGAAGAACATGAGAAACATCTAAGGTTGGTGTTGCAAAGGCTGAGAGAACACCAACTATATGCCAAGTTGAGCAAGTGTGAGTTTTGGCTGAAGAGAGTTCCCTTTTTAGGACATATAATCTCGGAGGGAGGAATTTCCGTAGATCCCGCCAAAATCGAGGATATCCAGAAGTGGAAGACCCCTGAAAATGTTGGGGAAGTTCGAAGCTTTTTGGGATTGGCTGGATACTATCGATGGTTTATTGAGGGATTCTCCAAGATCTCGAGACCTCTCACCAAACTGTTGGAAAAGGGAATCACATTCACCTGGACGCCACAGTGCGATACGAGCTTTCAGGAGCTAAAGAAGAGATTGACAACAGCCCCAGTGTTGGTTATGCCAGATATGCAGAAGAATTTCACAGTGTACTGCGATGCCTCTGGAAATGGGTTAGGATGTGTTCTCATGCAAGAAGGACATGTCGTGGCATATGCATCCCGGCAGCTTCGGAAGCACGAGAAGAACTATCCTACACATGACCTAGAACTAGCCGCAGTGGTACACGCGTTGAAAATTTGGCGGCACTATTTGATGGGGAAGAGGACAGAGATATATACGGATCATAAGAGTTTGAAGTACATATTCACACAGCCAGATCTCAACCTCAGACAAAGGAGATGGTTAGAGCTAATCAATGACTTTGATGTGGGCATCAACTATCATCCCGGGAAAGCAAACGTCGTGGCCGATGCTTTGAGTCGGAAAGTGCAGGTCAATAAGTTGAGCTTGAAGGACATGCCCGCAGAATTGAAGGACGAGGTTATAAGGCTCAATCTATGTCTAGTAAATAGTGGTGAAGCCATCGCCATGGAACTGGACTCCACACTCGAGCAAGACATACGCGAGGGCCAAAAGAATGATGAGAAGATACAAGAGATCAGACAGCTCATCAAGGAAAATAAAGCTCCTGGTTTAAAGAGGATGAACATGGAACGGTGTGGCACGGGAAAAGGATTTGTGTGCCAGAAGTAAAGGAGATCCGTGAATTAATTTTGAAGGAGGCTCACGATTCCGACTATTCCATTCATCCTGGGAGTACGAAGATGTACCAGGACCTCAAAAGCAGGTATTGGTGGTATGGCATGAAGCGAGATGTCGTGGAACATGTTGCCCTATGTGACACATGTCAGTTGGTGAAAGCAGAACATCAACGACCCTCGGGATTATTGCAACCACTCAAAGTGCCTGAATGGAAGTGGGAAGAAATCAGCATGGATTTTGTCGTGGGATTGCCTAGGACCCAATCCGGGTATGATTCAATATGGGTCATTATTGATAGGCTAACCAAGGTAGCTCATTTCATCCCTGTGAAAGAAAGCTACAGCGGATCCAAATTGGCAGAATTGTACATGTCAAGGATTGTGTGTTACCATGGAGTGCCAAAGAAGATAGTGTCGGACCGAGGGACACAGTTCACCTCGAGGTTTTGGCAGAAGTTGCATGAAACCATGGGAACCCATCTGAACTTCAGCTCTGCCTATCATCCCCAAACTGACGGGAAGACGGAGAGAACCAATCAGATCCTTGAAGATATGTTAAGGGCATGTGCGCTAAAAAACAATAGGAGTTTGGACAAGAACTTACCGTATGCGGAGTTTTCCTATAACAACAGCTATCAAGCTAGTATGAAGATGTCACCGTTTGAAGCTTTGTATGGAAGGAAGTGCAGAACTCCCCTATTTTGGAACCAAACAGGAGAAAGTAAAGTTTTTGGTCCAGAAGTGCTACAAGAAGCCGAGGCGAAGGTGAGGGAGATTCGCAACAACTTGAGGATAGCACAAACACGCCAAAAGAGTTATGCTGATGTACGAAGAAGAGAGCTCGTTTTCAACGTGGGAGACTATGTTTATCTCAAGGTGTCCCCTATCAGAGGACTTCGTCGGTTCAAGGTGAAAGGGAAGTTGTCACCTCGATACATCGGACCCTTTCAAGTTTTGGAAAGAAAAGGCGAAGTGGCGTACCAACTAGAGTTACCGGTTCATCTATCGGACGTGCACGATGTATTCCATGTGTCACAACTCAAGAAATGCCTGAGGACGCCTGAGGAGGTGTTACCCATGAATGAAGTGGATGTAGCTGAAGATTTGTCTTATGCCGAGCAACCATACAAGATTTTGGAGACAATGGAACGCCTCACCAGAAATAAAAGAATCCGGATGTGCAAGGTGCAGTGGAAGCATCACTCAGAAGAGGAAGCCACTTGGGAACGGGAAGATGAGCTCAAGGCACAATTTCCGGAATTGTTTTCTTAGAAACACCAATCTCGAGGACGAGATTTCTTTTAAGGGGGGTAGAGCTGTAACACCCCAAATTTTGATTCAAAACACTAAACCATGTTCAGAGGGGAATTTAAAAATTTTTGGATGTGTTGCATGTTTTGCAAAAATTCAAATTCAAACTGGAATTCAAATTAAACTCAAATCAGAAAAGAAATGGAAAAAGAAAAAGAGAAAACGGAAAAAAAACCGGCCAGTGGGCTGAAACCCGCCAGCCGGCCCAGTTTCCCCCGCGCCAGCCCGCAGCCGCGCGCGCCCGCGCTCTCTCACACAGACAGGTGGGACCCACCTGTCATCCCCAACCTCGCTCGCGCCGACCCCGGACTCTCTCCCGCGCGCGCGCGATCTTAACCGATCGGAATACCGCGTCCCTCAGCCCGAATTCCGGTCCCAGAAGACTCAAACTCGATCACAACTGACCCACCGCCCTCCCCCGGCTATAAAAACCCCAGCCCCGATCGGTTTTTCCCACGCGATCGCCGATTTTTACTCCGGTGAGCACCGAGACTTCGCCGGTGAATTCTGGCCGATCTAAGCTCGGAAACTCTGATCTAACTCGCTGGTCTTGATCCAACGCCTCCGGGGAGCTTTGCAGGTGCAGAAAACTCGGAGACTTACGGTGTAAACACAGCGCCGACGAGCTTCGCCGTGGTTTTGCCTCGGACCTCGCCGCCGATCACTTTCTAGGACTCCCGAGCTCAAGAAAACTCCCGAGGTGAGATCCCTGACCTCCCCTCTAGCGATCTATGCCATAAGATCACAGTTCTAGGCAGAATTCTCGAGGATCCGAAACTTTCCGGCGAGATCGCCGCTTCCCGCCGCCGTGCGCCGCCGGCAGCGCCGCCCACGCTCGATCAGAGCGACGTGGCCGCTTGTGCGCCGTTTATTTTAAATCGCACGGTAGGGTTTAAATCCCCGCGTACCGGTTCGATGTTATAATCTCAGCCGTCGGTTTAAAATCGGACGGTCCACGTCAGCCCCGCGTTATAAAGACTGGAATTCTTACGTGCTACCCCCTGGGGTTCTCGGGAAATAAGAGCTAGCCCCGGAAACTTCTGATCTAGCCCCTGGAACTCCAGAAAATCATGTAAATTCATTTAAAAATCAGTTTTGCCCCTGGACTTAATAAAAATTAGGAAAAACACCTCTGATAAGTGTAGCTAGACCCCTGGAAATTATGAAAATAATATTATAGACCCTGTAATGGGGTGAGTTCATTATTTTAGCCCTGTTTAGTATTTAATTTAGAAAATTGAATATGTAACTAGTGTTTAAAAATTAAAAAGTGGGACAAACATAATTGTCAAAATTGATTAAAAACTTTCTCAGTACTTAGAAAACTTTTGAGTGAGATAAAAATATATTTTGGGCTGAAATGAATCTGTTTCATTTATTATTCACATTTATTAGTATAGGGACACATTTTTAAGTAAAGAATAGTTATAGAAAAATAGGGAAAATAATTGTGAAATAGTTTACATCAGAGGCCAAGGTCAAAATATGTTATTAAATTATTTAGGACCAGAACCTATACTATTTAGATGATGTGTATTACTAATTTCATTAAAATACACAATTATGTATAGGAATATAAATCTGAAAATATAGCAACTAGTAAATGATAAATGGAGTTTTTAAAATCCAAAGAGTTCAGTTTAGGGTTGGTAGAAATTATGAAGGCACATATGGGGAAGAAAAATACTTTTCATACACACTTGGTAGTAAAAAGGTGTAGTAGTTGAATATAAGAAATTTATTGGAAACTCATATAAATAGTATGTAAGTATAAATGTGGACACAAAAGTAGGAATCATATACCCATGGCTAAAAGTGCATGCAAGCCACAACTCAACACACATAAAGTAACCATAACACATATAATGGTAAAGAACTTTTATAAATGTGAATGTGTGGTTTGTATGAAGTAGAAGTGTGAACTATGTCTTATGATTGTTGTTTTTCTTTTGCTATGTGTGATGGTATGAAGTAGAACCTGTTCAAGAGCAAGTTATCCCTTTTCAAGATCAGGACTACCCATTTCAAGAGCAGCAAGAAGGAGGCAAGTGTCCTTGACCACTTTGATCCTATGCTAGGATGTGTAGATAGAATTATTTGCATTGTCAAATGAAATATGAAACCCATGCTAGGATGTTTCCCTAGAATTGCATTACCTTGTTTCCTTGTAGCTTGGGTTGGGATTTATTTTACCATGTCATTTATTTCCATGCATATGCTTAGCCATGCTTAGAATGGGATATTTGGGACATGAGATCATCAGTTTATATTACCATACTCTTGAATGAGACATTGTGAGTTATGTAGAGGTAGGGATCAAGTCAAGTTGGATGTTTTGGTTGTGTGCTGGGTGCACGAGACTTGGGTTTGTGTTTAGTACTTGCCTGGATCCTAAGGTCCGGTTCATGGAGCATGTAACCCGGCTTTACAGTGCCAACCACATGCTGAGATTGGGCAGCTTGGCCAATTAATTAGGTGTATCCCTGGCGTAGTATGGGTGTGTTGGATGGTGCGGGGAATAGGTGTCAGCTGGACTACCATATGAACCGCAAGGCTCAAGAGGGGGCCACTGCAGCGCGGTTGGAGCCTCTTGTATGCTGTTAGGGGTGAAACCTCAGTGGGCCCACGCTCGTCGGGAATCCCTTTGTAAAGGCTTCGTAGTGATCTCCTGGCTGCACACCTGGGAATTGTGAATGTGGATCGTAGCCACTGGCATAATGGAGGTTTTTTTTAGTCCACCCGGCAACGGGGGATGAAATCACTACATGTGGGTACAGTGGTACAAACTCTGCAGAGTCAAAACTGTCATGACAGCCGTGCTCACGGTCAAGAGCGGCCTGGACTTATTCATGATTAGAGGATTGATGGTTTTGGAAGTTAAGCGGGGAGCTTAACATTGGAAATGATGTTATGGTTATTGGATTATGATGATGGGATGGGAGATTGGGACCATTTCACCTGTGTAGTAATGTAGGTGCTTAATAAGCTAAGGTGATAGGTATTAATTGCGTAGTGCTTTAACCATGAGTTCAACCTCTCCTTGTTCTAGCCGTGCATGATATAATTTTCCCACACTTGCTGAGTACCATTGGTACTCAACCTTGCATATTTGTTGGTTTATATTGTTGCTCAGGTCAAGATAATGAGGTGGTGTATAATGACCAAGATTTTGGACCCGAGGAAGGTTTTTAGGTTCATGAAGACCCCCGGGCAACGCCTGTGATGGAGCCCTAAAGAATAATATTCCGCTGCTAGTTTATTTACTTGTGATGAACTTATTATTGTCCATCGAGACATTTACTATGTAAGACTTACTTATATTCGACACCTGGCTTGTAATAAATGATGCTTCACTATTTGTCATCACATGTATGAGAAAATGATCCTGGCATACATGTGATATTCACTTGGTTGTTCTTCGGAAAAACCGGGTGTGACATGGGGTGAGTTTACCTTTTTAACCCTAGGCTGATATTAAAGTTAGGAATTTGAATATGTGGCTAGTATTTAAAATTTAAAAGGTGGGACAAACATATTGTCAAAACAAATTAAAAACTTTCCCTGTACTTAGAAAACCTTGGAGTGAGATAAAAATAGATTTTTGGCTGAAATGAATCTGTTTAATTGATTAATCACATTTATTAGTTATAGGGACACATTTTTAAGTAGAGAATAATTCTGAAAATTAGTAAAATAAATGTAAAATAGTTCACATCAGAGGAGAAGTTCAAAAATATATTATTTAATGTTTTAGACCCAAAACCTATTCTGTTTAGATGAGGTGTCTTACTATTTTTTTATAATAAAGTTCACATTTAGCCATAAGAAATAAATCTGAAAATTATAGCAAATTAGGTATGAATAACTAGAAAATGATAAATGAAGTTTCTAAAAGTCCAAAGAATTCAGTTTAGTGTTGGTAGAAGGACTGAAGACACATATGGAGTAGAAAAATACCTTTCATGCATACTTGGTAGCTAAAAGGAGTAGTAATTGAATATAAGGAATTTATTTAAATTGGAAACTCATATATACAGTATGCAAGCATAAATATGAATACAAAAGTGGAAATCATATACACATGTTTAAAAGTGCAAGTAAGCCAAAAATCAACACACATAGAGTAACCACAACACATAGAATTGTGAATGGCTTTCATAAATGTGAATATGTGGTTTGTATGAAGTGGAAGTGTGAACTATGTCTTATGACATGTTGTTTTCTTTTGCTATGTGTGATGGTATGAGTAGAACCTGCTCCAAAGCAAGTTCTTCCTTTCCAAGATCAGGACTACCCATTCCAAGAGCAGAAGGAAGGAGGCAAGTGTCCTTGACCACTTTGTTCCTATGCTAGGATGTGTAGATAGAATTATTTGCATTGTCAATTGAAAATATGAAACCCATGCTAGGATGTTCCCTAGAATTGCATTACCTTGTTTCCTTGTAGCTTGGGTTGGGATTCATTTTATCATGTCATTTATTATTATGCATATGCTTAGCCATGCTTAGAATGGGATATTTGGGATATTAGATCATCAGTTTATTTTACCATACTCTTGAATGAGATATTGTGAGTTGTGTAGAGGTAGGGATCAAGGCAAGTTGGATGTTTTGGTTGGTGCTGGGTGCACGAGACTCGGGTTTGTGTTTAGTACTTGCCTGGATCCTAAGGACCGGTTCATGGAGCATGTAACCTGGCTTTACCGTGCCAACCACATGCTGAGATGGGGCAGCTTGGCCAATTAATTAGGTGTATCCCCGGCGTAGTATGGGTGTGTTGGATGGTGCGGGGAATAGGTGTCAGCTGGACTAACTTATAAACCGCAAGGCTCAAGAGGGGGCCACTGCAGCGGGGTTGGAGCCTCTTGTATGCTGTTAGGGGTGAAACCTCAGTGGGCCCACGCTCATCGGTAATCCCGTTGTAAAGGCTTCGTAGTGATCTCCTGGCTACAACCTGGGAAGTGTGAATGTGGTTGTGGCCACTGGCATAATGGAGGTTCTTTTAGTCCACCCGGCAACGGGGGATGAAATCACTACATGTGGGTACAGTGGTGCAAACTCTACAGAGTCAAAACTGTCATGACAGCCGTGCTCACGGTCAAGAGCGGCTTGGACTTATTCATGATTAGAGGATGATGAATTTGGAAGTTGTGAATGTTAAGTGGGGAGCTCAACATTGGAAATGATGTTATGGTTATTTGATTACGATGATGGGATGGGAAATTGGGACCATTTCACCTGTGTAGTAATGTAGGTGCTTAATAAGCTAAGGTGGTAGGCAATAATTGTGTAGCGCTTTAACCATGAGTTCAACCTCTCCTTGTTCTATCCATGCATGACATAACTTTCTCACACTTGCTGAGTACCATCGGTACTCAACCTTGCATATTTGTTGGTTTATATTGCTGCTCAGGTCAAGATAATGAAGTGGTGTTTAATGACCAAAACTTTGGACCCGAAGAAGGTTTCTAGGTTCATAGAGTCCCCCGGGCAACGCCTGAAATGGAGCCCACAAGAATAATATTCCGCTGATAGTTTATTTATTTTTGATGAACTTATTATCGTCCATCGAGACATATGCTTTGTAAGACTTATTTATATTAGACATCTGGCTTGTAATAAATGATGCTTCACTATTTGTCGTCACATGTATGAGAAAATGATCCTGGCATACATGTGATATTCACTCGGTTGTTCTTCGGAGAAACCGGGTGTGACAAAAGTGGTATCAGAGCCAAGGTTGCCCGTAGAAACGTGGACCTAGGTAGCAATGGACGTATTTAAGGGCCCTATTTTCTTAAAAACTATTTTACAAGGTGTGTGTTGAAAAGTGTTATTTAATGGAGTCACATTCTTCATCTTACCCCAACTTTCATTGAAAATAGGATTTTCGTTTAAAGGTTTATCTAACCTAAGTTTAAATGTTTTCTGTTTTAGATGGTTCGCATGATTCGCACCACTCGCAATTCCACAGGAAGGAGAGTTCCAGTAGTTGCCCTTTCCCAAAGAGAGGAGAGCCGTCCGGTGACGTAACTTTCCTACGGATTGGCAGTAGGAGGCTTGTTGCGCCGTCTTCGACGTATGCTCCAAGCCGCCGGCAATACGGGCAAGCTAATCATACATTATAGCTCCACCAGGACCATCCGTGAGAAGAGGGAAGAATGGAGTTCAGAGATGAGGATTATCCATGAAAATCAGCTGCTTAAGATCCACCGCTCTCCATCTTATCGAGCGACACAGGTCGATGCGGAGAAGGATGTCACCTGGGAGGCCATCACCTGCCAGAGTCACATCTATTGTCGCCACCTAGACAGGACTGAGTACATGTATGTCCTCCAACGTGAGAGTGGTATCATGGAGTACAAGTACCCGCCAGTGCAGCAGGGGACTTCCCATGAGCACATGGTCCTGTGCTTGGAGGATGCTGCTATGCTCAGCACTCGACTGCAGGAGTGTCAGCAGGAGCTTCAGGATGTTCGGGACACCCTAAAGGAAACCGAGGTGTTGCTTCGAGCCTGCTTCAGGGCGAGAGAAAGAGGAGATGAGAATGAACTGTGTGTCACCATGAATGATACATGGACTCCTGACTCCCCAGATCGTCAGGCGATGAGGCGTCGTCGCACTTCTCCACCAGCAGCCTCCCCACCCAAATCGGAGTAAGAAGGCAGCCGCAATAATGAGGAAGATCCCGAGGAGCCAGCTCAGTGATACAAGTAGTGTAGAGTTTTTCCCTTAGTTAGCAAGATGGCAAATAGTCAAGTCGTTACGTTAGTTAATGGTGTGTTAATGCTTGGTGTGTGACGTGAGTTGTGGAAGCCATGAGCAATTGTCCACAGCCTCGTCTTCAGATTGTTTTGCTTTGGTGTGTGAACCCACATGAAATAATAGTCCATTTATTTTTGTATGAGATATGAACCCTCAGAAAAGTATAACAAAGCTTCAACACTTCAAAGTACAAACAAGTGAAAGTAGTGAGATAATACGTAATACTTTAAATTAACATTTGGTTGATCATGCTAGATGGCTGGAAGAGGAAAAGGTCGCGCTGCCAACCCCGCCACCAACAACGATGAGGCCTGCAACCCTCATCTTTCAGGAGGCCAAGACAGGGGTGGTCGCCATGAAGGAGTTGATCCCCTCCACCAAATGCTTGAGAATCAAAATCAGCTCATCCAGAACTTGACTCAAGTGGTGGCCAACTTGCATCAAGTTCCACCTCCACAAGCTGCACCACGCCAACCAAGGTTGAGTGAGTTTCTGGGAACTCAACCTCTGAAGTTTGCAAGTGCTGCTGAACCTCTGGAGGCAGATGATTGGCTAAAGACCATTGAAAGCAAGATGAGGATCATACAGTGCCAAGGGTATGAGAGGGTGCTGTTTGCCTCTCATCAATTGCATGGACCTGCTGCTGATTGGTGGACCGCCTACGTGGCCGCCCATCATGACCCTGAGAACATCACTTGGGAAGAGTTCAAGCGTAGCTTCCGCAACCTTTACATACCAAGGGGTGAACTCAAAAACAAGAGGAAGGAGTTTTGGGGTTGCAGCAAGGTAACATGACTGTGAGGGAATACCTCACTAAATTTACTCAACTCTCCCGTTATGCCCCACGGGACATAGAGACTGATGAGCAGAAACAAGATTGTTTCGTGGAAGGACTTACCGCAGAAATGCAGTGTGCAATGTCCTCCAATGAGTATTAAAGCTTCCAAAAGATGGTGGACAGAGCATTTGTGGTAGAAAGAAAGCTGAAGGCCTTGGAAAATGAGAACAAGAGGAAGGCCGGGTGGTCACATCAGGCCTCAGGGAGCAACACCCGCCCACGTCTGATGCAGCAACCCGCGGGGCAGACGAACCGTGCCGCGGTACCTTACTCAGCACCAAGAGGGTACAACCCGAACTACAGGCCTCCGGCAGCACCAATACAGCCACAACGTCAGTTCCTACAGCAGCCCCGCCCTACATATCAACCTCGACCAGCAGTGCAAGGACCCCCAAACCAACCCTAAGACAAAAAAGGCCAGGCACCTAAGGTCGGGGTGCAATGTTTCAACTGTGGTGAAGTGGGGCACTACGCCCATAAGTGCCCAAAGAAGAAGCCCACGCAGCCACAACAGCAGAATGTATTGAGAGGACGGGTGAACCACGTCACCTTGGAGGAAGCGCAAGAGGCACCTGACGTGGTAGTTGGTAATTTTCCTGCCAATTTACACATTGCAACCCTGTTGTTTGATTCTGGTGCTACCCACTCGTTCATTGCCCAAGGGTTTGTTCAGAAGCATGACCTAGCAACAACACAAATGAACCATATGCTAGCAGTAAACTCTCTAGGTGGAGAAATAAGGACAAGACAAGTGTGTCCCAAAGTGAACCTAGACATTAATGGAGTAGTATTTACTGCAAACCTCATAGTGATAGATTCACAAGGGATAGATATTATCTTGGGTATGGATTGGTTGACCAAACATAAAGGAATCATCCATTGTTCGACCAGAATGGTGGAACTAACTCACCCTAGTGGTACAAGAGTAAAGTTTATAACAATACAAGAGCCTAGGAGGGACATTAAATTAAATCAAGTTGAGGTGAAAGTGGAGGAGATCAGGACCATCAGGGAATATCCAGATGTTTTTCCAGAGGAGTTGCCTGGTATGCCTCCTGATCGTGAAGTGGAATTCACAATTGAGCTAGTACCTGGAACAGCCCCGATATACAAGAGACCTTATCGGATGGACTCCAAACAGCTGGGAGAACTCAAGGATCATTTGAGAGAATTGACGGAGAAGGGGTATATTCGTCCTAGTTCCTCACCTTGGGGAGCTCCAGTCATATTTGTGCCCAAAAAGGACGGAACCCAAAGGTTATGCGTGTACTACCGTGCCTTGAATGAGGTAACCATCAAGAATAAGTACCCATTACCCCGCATTGAAGACTTGTTTGATCAGTTGAAGGGAGCTTGTGTGTTCTTGAAAATTGATCTCAGGTCGGGATACCACCAACTTAAGATAAAACAATCTGATATTCCCAAGACAGCTTTCGTATCTTGGTACGGACTGTATGAATACACTGTCATGCCTTTTGGGCTAACTAATGCCCCGGCGTACTTCATGTATCTCATGAACAAGGTATTCATGGAATATCTGGACAAATTTGTGGTGGTTTTCATAGATGACATTCTCGTCTTCTCCAAAGATGAAGAAGAACATGAGAAGCATCTAAGGTTGGTGTTGCAGGGGCTGAGGGAACACCAACTATATGCCAAGTTGAGCAAGTGTGAGTTTTGGCTGAAGAGGGTTCCCTTCTTAGGACATGTAATCTCGGAGGGAGGAATCTCCGTAGATCCCGCCAAAATCGAGGATATACAGAAGTGGAAGACCCCTGAAAATGTCGGGTAAGTTCGAAGCTTCTTGGGATTGGCAGGATACTATCGACGGCTTATTGAGGGATTCTCTAAGATCTCGATACCACTTACCAAACTGTTGGAGAAGGGAATCACATTCACATGGACGCCGCAGTGCGAGACGAGTTTTCAGGAGTTAAAGAAAAGATTGACAACAGCCCCAGTGCTAGTTATGCCAGATATGCAGAAGAACTTTACGGTGTACTACGATGCCTCTGGAAACGGGTTGGGATGTGTTCTCATGCAAGAAGGGCATGTCGTGGCTTATGCATCCCGGCAGCTTAGGAAGCACGAGAAGAACTATCCTACACATGACCTAGAACTAGCCGCAGTGGTACACGCGTTGAAAATTTGCCGGCATTATTTGATGGGGAAGAGGACAGAGATATATACGGATCATAAGAGTTTAAAGTACATTTTCACACAGCCAGATCTCAACCTCAGGCAAAGGAGATGGTTAGAGCTAATCAATGACTTTGATGTGGGCATCAACTATCATCCTGGGAAAGCGAATGTCGTGGCAGATGCTTTAAGCCTGAAGGTGCATGTCAATAGGTTAAGCTTGAAGGACATGCCTACCGAATTGAAGGAAGAGGTTATAAGGCTCAATCTATGCCTTGTGAATAGTGGTGAAGCCATCGCCATGGAAGTGGACTCCACACTAGAGCGAGAAATACACGAGGGTCAAAAGAATGACAAGAAGATACAAGAGATTAGAGAACTCATCAAGGAAAATAAAGCCCCTGGTTTCAAAGAGGATGAACAAGGTACGGTGTGGCACGGGAAAAGAATCTGTGTGCCTGAAGTGAAGGAGATCCGTGAATTGATTTTGAAGGAGGCTCATGATTCCAATTATTCCATTCACCCTGGAAGTACTAAGATGTATCATGACCTCAAGAGCAGATATTGGTGGTATGGAATGAAGCGAGATGTCGCGGAACATGTTGCCCTATGTGACACATGTCAGTTGGTAAAAGCGGAACATCAACAACCCGCGGGATTATTGCAACCACTCAAAGTGCCTGAATGGAAATGGGAACAAATCGGCATGGATTTCATAGTGGGATTGCCTAGGACCCAATTAGGATATGATTCAATATGGGTCATCATCGACAGGCTGACCAAGGTAACTCATTTCATCCCTGTGAAGGAAAGCTACAGTGGATCCAAATTGGCGGAGTTGTACATGTCAAGGATTGTGTGTTACCATGGAGTGCCAAAGAAGATTGTGTCCGATCGAGGGACACAGTTCACCTCAAGGTTCTGGCAGAAGTTGCATGAAACCATGGGAACCCATCTGAATTTTAGCTCTGTCTATCATCCCCAAACTGACGGGCAGACGGAAAGAACCAATCAGATTCTTGAAGATATGCTGAGGGCTTGTGCACTCAAAAACAATCGGAGTTGGGACAAGAAGTTACCGTATGCGGAGTTTTCCTATAACAACAGCTATCAGGCTAGTATGAAGATGTCACCGTTCGAAGCTTTGTATGGGAGGAAGTGCAGAACTCCCCTATTTTGGAACCAAATAGGGGAAAGTAAAGTGTTTGGTCCCGAAGTACTACAAGAAGCCGAGGAGAAAGTGAGAGAAATTCGTAACAACTTGAGGATAGCACAAACACGGCAAAAGAGCTATGCCGATGTACGGAGAAGAGAGCTCGTTTTAAACGTGGGAGACTATGTTTATTTCAAGGTGTCCCCTATCCGAGGACTTCATCGATTCAAGGTGAGAGGGAAGTTGTCACCTCGATACATCGGACCCTTTCAAGTGCTGGAGAGGAAAGGCGAAGTGGCGTATGAACTAGAATTACCGGCTCGCCTATCGGATGTGCACGATGTATTCCATGTGTCACAACTCAAGAAATGTCTGAGAACGCCTGAAGAGGTGTTACCCATGAATGAGGTGAACGTAGCTGAGGATTTGTCTTATGCCGAGCAACCAATCAAGATTTTGGAGATAATGGAACGCCTCACCAGAAATAAAAGAATCCGGATGTGCAAGGTGCAGTGGAAGCATCACTCGGAAGAGGAGGCCACATGGGAGCGAGAAGATGAGCTTAAGGCACAATTTCCGGAATTGTTTTCTTAGAAACACCAATCTCGAGGACGAGATTTCTTTTAAGGGGGGTAGAGCTGTAACACCCCAAAATCCTGTTAAGAGGGGAATTTAAAATTTTTTGGACGTATTGCATGGGCTGCATAAATTCAAACTTAGTTGGAATTCAAATTCAAATTCAAACCAGAAAAGAAATGGAAAAAGAAAAAGAAAAACAGAAAAAACCGGCCAGTGGGCCGAAACCCACCAGCCGGCCCACCCCATCCCGCGCCAGCCCGCAGCCGTGCCCCCCTCTTCCCACTGACACGCGGGGCCCGCCAACCTTTCTTCCTCCTCGCGCTCGCGCCCGCGCTCGGCCGGACTCTTCTCACCCCGAATCAAAACTGCCCCGGATCCTCGCGTATCCCAGCCGAATTTCGTTTGTGGGCGACGCAAACTCGATCACTACCGAACGCCGCCCTCCCCCGTCTATAAAAACCCCGGCATCGTCCCGTTTTCCCCCACGATCCACCGATTTTCTCTCCGGTGAGAACCCGAGCCCCTCCGGCGAATTCTGCTCGATCTACGCTCAGAAATTCTGATCTAACTCGCTGGTCTTGATCCACCGCCTCCGGGGAACCTTGCAGGTGCAGAAAACTCGGTGATTTGCTGTTCAAACACAGCACCGACGAGCCTCGCCGTGAATTCACCTCGGACCTCGTCGCCGATCGCTTTTCAGGACCTCCGAGCTCAAGAAAACCCCCGAGGTGAGATCCCCGACCTCCCCTTTACCGATCTATGCCATAAAATCACAGTTCTAGGAAGAATTGACGAAGATCCGAAACTCTCCGGCGAGATCGCCGCCTCCCGCCACCGTGCGCCGCCGGGCAGCGCCGCCCGCGCTCGATCAGAGCGACGTGGCCGCTTGTGCGCCGTCTATTTTAAATGGCACGGTAGAATTTAAATCCCCGCGTACCGGTTCGATGTTATAATCTCAGCCGTCTGTTTTAAATCGGACGGTCCACGTCAGCCCCGCGTTATAAAGACTGGAGTTCTTACGCGCTACCCCCTGGGGTTCTCGGAAAATAAGAGCTAGCTCCGGAAACTTCTGATCTAGCCCCTGGAACTTCAGAAAATCATATAAATTCATTTAATAATCAGTTTTAGCCCCTGGACTTAATAAAAATTAGGAAAAACCCCTCTGTTAAGTGTAGCTAGACCCCTGGAAGTTCTTAAAATAATATAGTGGACCCTGTAGTGGGGTGAGTTTACCTTTTTAACCCTAGTTGATATTAAAGTTAGGAATTTGAATATGTGGCTAGTATTTAAAATTTAAAAGGTGGGACAAACATATTGTCAAAGACAAATTAAAAACTTCCCAGTACTTAGAAAACCTTGGAGTGAGATAAAAATAGATTTTTTGCTGAAATGAATCTGTTTAATTGATTAATCACATTTATTAGTTATAGGGACACATTTTTAAGTAGAGAATAATTCTGAAAATTAGTAAAATAAATGTAAAATAGTTCACATCAGAGGAGAAATTCAAAAATATATTATTTAATGTTTTAGACCCAAAACCTATTCTGTTTAGATGAGGTGTCTTACTATTTTTTTATAATAAAGTTCACATTTAGCCATAAGAAATAAATCTGAAAATTATAGCAAATTAGGTATGAATAACTAGAAAATGATAAATGATGTTTCCAAAAGTCCAAAGAATTCAGTTTAGGGTTGGTAGAAAGACTGAAGACACATATGGAGTAGGAAAATACCTTTCATGCATACTTGGTAGCTAAAAGAAGTAGTAATTGAATATAAGGAATTTATTTAAATTGGAAACTCATATATATAGTATGCAAGCATAAATATGAATACAAAAGTGGAAATCATATACACATGTTTAAAAGTGCAAGTAAGCCAAAAATCAGCACACATAGAGTAACCACAACACATAGAATTGTGAATGGCTTTCATAAATGTGAATGTGTGGTTTGTATGAAGTGGAAGTGTGAACTATGTCTTATGACATGTTGTTTTCTTTTGCTATGTGTGATGGTAGAACCTGCTCCAGAGCAAGTTCTTCCTTTCCAAGATCAGGACTACCCATTCCAAGAGCAGCAGGAAGGAGGCAAGTGTCCTTGACCACTTTGTTACTATACTAGGATGTGTAGATAGAATTATTTGCATTGTCAATTGAAAATATGAAACCCATGCTAGGATGTTTCCCTAGAATTGCATTACCTTGTTTCCTTGTAGCTTGGGTTGGGATTCATTTTATCATGTCGTTTATTATTATGCATATGCTTAGCCATGCTTAGAATGGGATATTTGGGATATGAGATCATTAGTTTATTTTACCATACTCTTGAATGAGATATTGTGAGTTATGTAGAGGTAGGGATCAAGGCAAGTTGGATGTTTTGGTTGGTGCTGGGTGCACGAGACTCGGGTTTGTGTTTAGTACTTGCCTGGATCCTAAGGACCGGTTCATGGAGCATGTAACCTGGCTTTAACGTGCCAACCACATGCTGAGATGGGGCAGCTTGGTCAATTAATTAGGTGTCTCCCCGGCGTAGTATGGGTGTGTTGGATGGTGCGGGGAATAGGTGTCAGCTGGACTACCTTATAAACCGCAAGGCTCAAGAGGGGGCCACTGCAGCGGGGTTGGAGCCTCTTGTATGCTGTTAGGGGTGAAACCTCAGTGGGCCCATGCTCGTCGGGAATCCCTTTGTAAAGGCTTCGTAGTGATCTCCTGGCTACACACCTGGGAAGTGTGAATGTGGTTGTGGCCACTGGCATAATGGAGGTTCTTTTAGTCCACCCGGCAACGGGGGATGAAATCGCTACATGTGGGTACAGTGGTGCAAACTCTGCAGAGTCAAAACTGTCATGACAGCCGTGCTCACGGTCAAGAGCTGCTTGGACTTATTCATGATTAGAGGATGATGAATTTGGAAGTTGTGAATGTTAAGTGGGGAGCTTAACATTGGAAATGATGTTATGGTTATTTGATTATGATGATGGGATGGGAAATTGGGACCATTTCACCTGTGTAGTAATGTAGGTGCTTAATAAGCTAAGGTGGTAGGCAATAATTGCGTACGCTTTAACCACGAGTTCAACCTCTCCTTGTTCTAGCCATGCATGACATAACTTTCCCACACTTGCTGAGTACCGATGCTGCTCAGGTCAAGATAATGAAGTGGTGTTTAATGACCAAGACTTTGGACTCGAAGAAGGTTTCTAGGCTCATGGAGTCCCCCGGGCAACGCCTGAAATGGAGCCCACAAGAATAATATTCCGCTGCTAGTTTATTTATTTGTGATGAACTTATTATCGTCCATCGAGACATATGCTTTGTAAGACTTATTTATATTGGACACCTGGCTTGTAATAAATGATGCTTCACTATTTGTCATCACATGTATGAGAAAATGATCCTGTCATACATGTGATATTCACTCGGTTGTTCTTCGGAGAAACCGGGTGTGACAACCTTGCCTGTGGGGATGGAATAAAGATGAAGCCATTGCTGCTTAAATTTGCTTCCGCATTAGTTAAATTGCTTCCGCATTAGTTAGAAGACTTTCCGCTGCATAGAAATAAGACTTCCGCTGTGAGCATGGGTCCAAGACTCATGAAACATTGTAATAAACTCTGTTATTCATGGATATATATATTCTGAATTCAGTTTGTGGAACATATGTGTATGTGTGATGAACATACTGGGCACACATATGCATTAGTTCTCGGTTCCATGGTTTTCCACAGAATTGAGGGCGTCACACCCTCCCCCTCTTAGTCCTAGGCAATCCCAAAACAATGTCCATAGAAATATCCTCCCAAGGTGCACTAGGAACAAGAAGAGGCATATAAAGACCATGTGGGTTAAGGCGAGACTTAGCTTTATTGCAAGTAGTGCATCGTGGCATGTAGCGCTCGACATCACGCCTCGTCTTTCGCCAAAAGAAGTGTGTGGACAGCACGTCCTCATTTTTTTCACTCCAAAATGTCCCATCAAACCTCCTCCATGTGCTTCCTGCAAAAGCAATAGACGAACGGAGCTAGCTGGAACGCATAGCTTGTTAGCACGATAGAGGAGACCATCTCGCAGCACATATTTATTCCATGTTCTTTCTTCTCTACAATTTTCAAAAGCAACTTTTAAGTCCAAATCAGTAGGGTATAATGCTTTTATTGTTTCCAAACCAAGGATTTTCTGATCCAGTTGGGACAGCATGGAATATCGTCTAGATAATGCATCGGCAATGACATTTTCCTTCCCGCCCTTATGCTTAATGATGTATGAAAACGACTCTATAAACTCAACCCATTTAGCATGTCGATTATTCAGATTGGTTTGACACTTAAGATACTTCAAAGATTCATGATCGGAATGTATGACAAACTCCTTAGACAAAGATAATGTTGCCAAGTTTGTAAAACTCACACAAATGCATACAATTCCTTATCATAAGTATAATAATTCAGAGAAGGACCATGCAATTTTTCACTAAAGAAAGCAACGGGTTTACCTCCTTGTATGAGAACGCCTCCAATACCAATGCCGCTTGCATTGCATTCGAGCTCAAAGGTCTTGTCAAAATCAGGAAGTTGCAGCAATGGTGCTTATGTAAGCTTTGATTTGAGAGTATCAAAAGCTTGTTGCTGCTGTTCGCCCCATCGAAACGGCACTCCTTCCTTCGTTAGCTCATGGAGAGGTGCTGCAATGGTGCTGAAATCCCACACAAAGCAACGATAAAAACCTGCAAGACCAAGAAAACTGCGCACCTGTGTGATGGTTGTTGGAGTTGGCCAGCTAGTGATTGCAACAATTTTTGCCTCATCCATCTCAATTACCTGCGAGGAAACGACATAGCCAAGAAAAGATACTCGATTTATGCAAAAGACACACTTTTCGAGGTTACCTAACAAGCGTGCATCTCTCAAAACAGAAAAAAAACAGCACGTAAATGTGAGAGATGTTCGTCATATGATTTGCTATAAATGAGGATATCATTAAAGTAAACCACCACAAATTTTCCAATAAAAGCACGTAAAACCTTGTTCATTAATCGCATGAAAGTGCTAGATGCATTAGTTAAACAAAAAGGCATGAACAACCACTCATAAACACCAAACTTGGTTTTAAATGCAGTTTTCCATTCATCTCCTAATGCCATTCTTATTTGGTGGTAACAACTACACAAGTCAATTTTTGTAAAAATGATAGCACCACTCAGTTCACCAAGCATGTCATCTAAGCGAGGAATAGGATAACGATATCGAATGGTGATGTTATAAATCGCTCGACAATCAACACACATGCACCAACTACCATCTTTCTTAGGAACCAAAAGAACAGGAACGGAACAAGGGCTAAGGCTTTCGCAAATGTACCCACGGTCCAAGAGATCTTGAACTTGTTGCTGAATATCCTTAGTCTCCTCCGGATTCGCCCTGTACGCCGCATGATTCGGCAAACTTGCTCCCGGAATCAAGTCGATCTTGTGTTCAATTCCCCTCACAGGTGGCAGTCTAGGGGGTATCTCGGAGGGAAACACATCCTCAAACTCCTGCAAAAGGTTAGCAACAGCAGGGGGACAATGCAATAGACAATTCATGAAGTGAAAACATGACGTCTTTGCATACTAAAGCATAGAACATCCCCTTAGCATCAAATAAATCAGCAACATCAGATTTAGTTGTGACCAATGAAGGTGATTTGAACGTGATGACTTGCTGTTTTTCAGATTTTAGTTTTGTTGCTTTATCATTGTTAATTTTACTCTTCTCAAAACATACAATTTCAGCAGGGGTCATTGGAAGCAAAGTGATTTTCTTTCCTTTATGCATGAGAGTATATTTATCGGTTCTACCATGATGAATAGCATCCGTATCAAATTCCCAAGGACGACCCAATAAAAGAGAACAAGCATCCATAGGCACGACATCAAAATCAGCAAAATCATTGTAAGAACCAATCAAAAAATGTACTCTTGCTGTTTTAGTTACCCGAACCTTACTGCTGTTGTTGAACCATTGAATGTGGTATGGATGAGGGTGTGCTCTTGTTGTCAATCCTAATTTGTTGACGACATCCATATTCACCAAGTTATTGCAGCTGCCTCCATCAATTATAGTGTGTACGCGACAATCCTTGATGATGAGGAACATGTGAAAGAGATTGTGTCATTGTAGCTTGTCGTCGACCTCCACTTTGGAGCTCAAAGCACGCTGCACAATGATGCTCCTATACTTCTCTGTCGCTTCTATACCAAGTACCTCTTCGTCGGAGCTATATTGGTCATCATTTGTGCCTGCAATATTAGTAGCAATAGAATATTCATCTTCAACATCGGAAGTACTATCATACCCGCCATCGTTGCGTGCTATGTATGCTCGCTTGCTTGGGCAATCTTTGATCATGTGACCAAGTCCCATACAGTGATGACACTTGATGCCGGAAGTGCGACTCGTAGAAGGTGTTGAAGATGTAGGCTTGAATGGTGTCGTCTTGCCACCGTCCTGCAGGCGAGGAGGCGCAGCAGCAGGTGTTGATCGTTGGCCGCAATTGGATGGCGTAGTGGCTGCACGAAAACTCGAAGATGGTGCTGTTTTGGGTAGTGTAGAGGTTGAATGCAGCATGAAGGTGCTCCTTGTGCGATGTTGCTGTTGTTGGCGTCCCTGCAACTCTTTTTCTGCCAACATAGCAAGCTGAAACAATCTATTAACAGTATCATATTCTTTGTAATCAACAATGCCCTGAATTTCACGTCTCAACCCCCCATAAAAACGAGCTATTTTATCATCCATGTCCCTCTACTACCCCACAGCGCAACATACCTTTCTGTAACTCTTGATAATACTCCTCTACGGACATGTTACCTTGGTCCAAGTGTTGCAATTTTTTCGAAGGTCGCGCTGAAAAGGAGGAACAAATCGAACACGAATAGCAACTTTAATCTTTCCCATGTTGGAGGATGAGTCCTAGTTTTAACAAGTTCATTCTACCATATGATAGCAAAATCCTTAAACTCACTAGTGGCTTGACGAACCCTATGTTGTTCAGGAACAAGATGGGCATTAAATTTCTGCTCTACTACCATCTCCCAATCAAGATAAGCCTCAGCATTATAAGCACCATAAAAGAGGGTATAGTAAATTTCACTTTAGCAAAAGGATCATCAGGAGGGCGATTATATTTGTTATAACCATCATTGTAATTGTAATTATTACCTCCCATACCTCGACGCTGAAATACACGTTGTGGATGGTCAACAAAGTCTTCCACAACGAAAGCATCATCGTCACGTGCTTCAACGGGAGGCAAACATGCCTCCATATTATCCATCCGAACAGCAAGGTTGTCGACTTGGTGACTCAACTTCACTAGTGTATTTTCTGTTGTCCGCATCATGTGACAAAGCTCTGCATGTGATACACAATCACTCTCCTTGTTGTTGTTCTCCTCGTCGTTGTTCCCTGACATGGTTAGTGGTGAAACAAAAAAAACAACAACAAAAAGTGTTATCCTACCAACAAGAAAGGGTAGTGGCAATGTGGAAAGGTGGCCTCTATCTCAATCGTCTTACCACGCTCTTACAAGTGTTCTTACCAATACAGCAGGTGGTGTGGACGGTGAGATAAATTTGACACCCGGTTCCGAAAATAGAACCAAGTGAATGCATATGTGTTCCCAGAATGTTCATCACACATACACATGTACTCCACAAACTGAATTCAGAATATAACCACGAATAAATAGTGTTTACATACTTTATTACAATGACTCAATGTCTCACTCATGAATATCTAACTTATTCTTGCAGCGGAAGACTCGAAACGACAGCAGAAAATGGCTAAAACAGCAGGATCCAACTTCAACTCCACAGGCATGTTGACGGTAGTGCGCACGCCTAGTACTCTACATGTTCCTCGAAATATTCTTCTCCTGTAGATGATGCATATGTGGGAATGCAAGGGTGAGTACATGTCATATTCAGCAGGTGCGGGAAAAGTATGACATGTAGCTTACAACAAGGTAGGCAATAAAAAGGCTCATTGCAGCAAGCAAATTTTATTTCATAAATATGGTAAAAACAGCAACTATTTCTAGGTGAGTTTAATCCCAACATAACCATGTAATTCAGCAACATTCTTTCATCATAATTTACCATTTATCAAGTCTCAACCAGCCATTAATATTTCTCAAGTTCATCTCATACTCATAAATATTCATAACCATCTCATATTCATATAACCGAAACCAAATTCATTGTCATGACTCAAAACAGTCCTAAAACCAATCCCAATTACCATACCATAACCATACCGAATAAACATCACAAGTTTTGCCTCTAATCATGGAAGTTGGCCAGGTTCTTGTGACGGGAAGCACGGCTATCATGATAGTTTTACACTCTGCAGAGGTGGCACCACTTTACCCAAAAGTTCATGATTTTGTCACCCGTCGGCGACTAGAGAGAACCTCCATTATACCAATACACAACCGTTGGTGTATGGCCAAGAGATCACAAAATAGCCTTTACAAAGGGGCTACTAGGATGTACATACCCATTGAGGTTTCACCGGCAGGCTCGAATCTCCATTCTCCCACCCACGGGTCCCCTCTTGTGCCATGCAGTTCCCAGGGCAGTCCGCATCGACTCCCATTCCCTGCGCCATCCAATGGTCCATAACAAGCTAGCAACTCACCTAATTAGTCAGCTAATCCGCTGTGACACCCGGTTCTGAAAAACAGAACCAAGTTAATGCATATGTGTGCCTAGGATGTTCATCACACATACACATGTAATTCACAAACTGAATTCAGAATATAACCACGAATAAATAGTGTTTAAGTACTTTGTTACATCGACTCATCAACTTTCCCGGCAACAAGGATGGTTAACAAAACTAGTAAACTCCTATAAGAGGGTGTCCCATCAAGTTGACTCAAGCATACGAGTTTTCGCAAACAAAACAGTTTCAAAACATGGGATGAATATGGTCAAGGGGCACTTGCCTTGCTCCAGTGGCTCTTGTTGCTCAACCGTCTCGAAGTGTTGGTGCTGTAGTTCTTCGTAGATGGCTTCCTGAGCTTCTCCTTCTACTGACGATCGCGCACATACAAAATTACAGCAATCAATAATCATGCACAGACATTACTCAAGATGCAATGGTGTAGATGAATGCAAATCCTATGGTGCTGTTTTATTAAACCAGTTTGTATGTGTTCTTGCATGTTTTAATGGCTTTCATGGGGTTTTATGATGAACAAGGGTGTAGGAATCAAGTGTGGACGTGGTGATGATCTTGACTCAAGATCTAGATCAATTCCACCGTCAAAAACCCATCAAAACATGATCTGTCCACACGTAAAAGTTTCTGTTTGAAGGGATCAAAGAAAACGGATGCGTAGAAACAGCGACGACGTCGTAAGAGGGGCAACGAAGACCTACCTCATTTCCCCTATGATCTTCGGCTCTTTTCCAGCGACGGCGAGCTCGACGGAGCTCGACGGCGGGCTCACCGGCGACTGAACTCCGGCGAGGGAGGAGGTGTGTCCAACTCGACGAGTTGAGGGCTAGGGCCTCCAAGTCGCCGGCTCGGGAAGGGGAAAAGGAAATGGGTTACGGCCAAGGGGGGTTTGGGTTCTATTTATAAGGGGAAAAAGAGGAGTCCTACTCCAATTGGAGCTCAAATAAGAGTCCAACTCAATTTTGGATCTCAACAAACTCATCTTTTCAGTTAGGTGCGGCATCCTTGGGGATTTTTATCCCAAAATGTGGGGAAAATTTGGGGAAGATTGTGTCGGTACCCTCAGTACCGGGTACTCCCGCGCACAGGAGGAAAAACCGCCTAAGGACCTCGCCTCCTCCGCAGGTGTGAGCTCCGGAGGCGCCACGTGTCCAGCGGCGGCCGGGCCTCCCCTCTCCACAGAGGCGAGCTCCTGGTCTTCCACGTGTCCAGTGGGGCAGGGCCTCGCTACCTCTTCAGGGGCAAGCTCCGGGGGCACCATGTGTCCAGCGGGGCCGGGCCTCCCTTCTCCTCAGAGGCGAGCCCCGGGCCTGCCATGTGTCCAGCGGGTCCGGGCCTCGCTCCCTCTCCAGGGCGAGCTCCGGGGGTGACACGTGTCCAGCAGGGCCGGGCCTCCCTTCTCCCCAGAGGCGAGCTCCGAGGGTGCCACGTGTCCAGCGGAGCCGGACCTCCCTTCTACTCATAGGCGAGCTCCGAGGGCGACACGTGTCCAGCGGGGCCGGACCTCATCCCTTCCGCAGGGGTGAGCTCCGAAGGCGCCACGTATCCCGAGGGGACGGACCTCATCCCTTCCGCAGGGGTGAGCTTCGAAGGCGCCACGTGTTCCGCGGGGCCGGACCTCATCCCTTCCGCAGAGGTGAGCGCCGAAGGTGCCACATGTCCCGTGGGGCCGGGGAAGTGCTGTCAGCGCACTTCGACAGTTTGGAGTTGGCTAATTTGAATGTGGCCTAGAGGGGGGGGGTGAATAGGCCTTTAAAGGATTCCTGCACACTTAATAAAATTATCAGAAACTTGACTGACCGGACTAGTCCGGTTGTGTGGGCGGACTAGTCCGGTGTGCTAAATTATTTGAGTTAATTAAGTGTGTCTCACAAATTTAATCTTTTCGCGGCGGAATGAGAACAACAGTTTTTATAAATTAAATTTATTGTATGGACGCACGTGCAAACTTATAAGGAACTCAAACGATGACTAGCAAACTAGTGATCTAATGTATCAAAATGTAAAACAAATGAGAGACAAGAGACACGAATTTTTACCGAGGTTCGATCTCACCAAGAGATCTACGTCCTCGTTGAGGAAGCTCACACAGAGCCAGGTTCCCAACCCTTTCCCTCTTCAAGTCACCACAAAGGCCAACTTGACTCCACTATCACGGGTAATCATCGAGTTTGTGGGGCAACCTTACACGTTGAGGGCTCCCACAAGAATTACAGAAAAGGTGATCAAATACACTCAAAAAGATTACAATGCAGAATATGAGTGTAGAGAAATCAAACCCCAAGAGCTCACAACGAAGGAACGACGACCTCCCAATCCCAAATCCAAGTATTTGATTGATCTTCACCTTTTTGCACCTTAGATGTATGGGGAGACGTGTTTTGGGGCTCTTGGGACAGGTGGCGGTGCTAGGGTTTGAGTTTTTGACAGTATGAGTCGTGTCTCTCTCTAGAAACAACGTAGGACCTCTTTTTATAGGGTTTCCAAAGAAGTTACCGTTGTTAAACCTACTACCGGACTAGTCCGGTATATGATCGGACTTGTCCGGTCTACTTGCAGTGGGTTAACCGGACTAGTCCGGTCCACAAACCGGACTTGTCCGGTGCTATGTGAAATGTGGTTTCAGAAACTTCAGCGGACTAGTCCTGTTGCTTGGATGGACTAGTCCGCAGTTCTCTAAAGAGGACAACAGAGACATGACCGGACTAGTCCGGTCCAAAACCGGACTTGTCCGGTTGAGTTCCAGTAAGCTGACCGGACTAGTCAGGTTCAGAAGGCGGACTAGTCAGGTGCACTATGTCTGCGTCTTCCAGAAAGTTAAACGGACTAGTCTGGTCCATGAACGGACTAGTCCGGTTTTCAGTGGATTTTAGTTGATTTTTAAACCCCTTACCCTTACGCAAAGTCATGAGCTCTTGGGATGTGTCTCTCACACACACCCTATACATTTATATCTACTTTGCTCTTCTAAATTCCACTAAAGTCTTCCTTTTCGGGCACCACTCAATTTTTCATCTTTTTGTGCGCACTTAGCTAGTTCACTTGGTTTGTCCTGCAATCATTTTGTTAGGATCTCATATGCTTGTCATCAATTAGCCAAAACCCACAAGGGATTTCCTAGATGCACTTTCAATCTCCCCCCTTTTTGGTGATTGATGACAACCATTTGAGATATCACAATTGAGAATAAAAGGTTGATTTTCATAAGGTGTGCACATATGAGAATAATAAAGGATTCACAAAAAGCTTCTCACATATGCACACACCTTATGGTGGGGTGCCTAACATGTGTGTGATAAACAAAATGTGATAGATTAAAGACAAACAATAGTGAACATATAAGTAGGCATTAGAGCATAGTGCATCACACATAAGAAAATAAATAGTGCATTACAAGATTTTAAAATAGGTACATGTCCTTGACCACAAAAGAGCTTAATAACTAATACTAGATAGAAATAGTCCAAATCTAATCTCAATCTCTCCCCCTTTGGCATCAAGGCACCAAAAAGGGAAAAATTGAGGGGAATCACTCATCGCTGCCTCCTCCGTCAGTCTCAGTCTGATTTTCATCTTCACTGACTTCGGCATCCACGGGAGCAGGATCTTCCTCTGAGTCCTCGGAGACGGGCGGTGATCCAACGGGCTCAATCTCAAGCTTTGCACAGATAGATTTGATATTGGCATTGACGTATTGTTGATGTTTCTTCCTTGCAAGCTTTTCCTTGCGTTGCCTGTCTTCGATCTTGCGGCAGCAGGCAAAGATGGAGGAGAGCATCTTGAGGATGCCGCTGGATGATTCTTGGGCAGCTGCATCATGAGCTTGCTTTGATCTCCTCTCCACTGGTGGAGAGGACGGGGCAGTTGGAGCCGGAGGGAGAGTGTACTCGGTGGGTTTTTGCGGCTTCAACCCCGTATGCTTGACATCCTTGACAAACTCAAGTCCCGTCACTTTCTCAATCATGTACATGATATACGGTGCGTATCCACAGGACCTATTGGGGGTAATTGAGATGTTCACAATGTCGTTGTAGATATACTCAAAGACATTGAATGGTCTCCTCCCATTAATGACTTTCATGAGAGTCCTCAAGGTTCCTTGTATAGTTCCTGCATCTCCATCCTTCGGAGCTATCGTCTTTCTCAAGACTCTATTTAGGACCACAAAGAAGGGCTTTAGATATTTGATGGTGGGAGGAACATATGGCATCCTTGTGTCATAGAGAAATTCAAGTTCATCTTTCTCCAGGGGTTTCAGATTATGAATGACCAGTTCATGATCCAAAGTGTGTTGGAGGTGAAGAATCCTAGCAAATTCATCATACGTGACACTATACCTTGAACCATGAGTCATCCAAGTAAGACTGTCTCCATCATCCCGAGCAAAGTAGACAGTGGAGTAAAACTGGGTAATTACTTCATTATTCCAGTCATACTCAAAGGATAGCAGGTCCTTCAGACTGTGCCTCTCTAACGCCTCCACCATCTCACGAAAGGCAGGATACCTCTTTGACTTCAGATATTCAACATTTAGCCATTGACTCTCTACTACAGGGTTCTTCATCTTCATGTACACATGCTCGTAGTAGTCTGCATGGAAGTTGCTCCAGAACCTTGGGTTAGAGCATTGCCTAGGTCGGTCATACACTTGAATCTTCCTGAAATTATCAGCTAGCTCACTTCCTTTTCCAGTGAAATCCTCACTTGAAGGCTGCCTGTTGCGGTGAATAGGGTTTTTCATCTTCAAGGGCCCAAGGGGACCACTAGCAAGTCCCTTCCCTTTATTGAGAATTCTTTTTGGCCCTGACGAGCCCTCAGCAGCATCTTTCCTTAGAGGCCTTTTGCCAATGACTTTCCTCTTCTTAGGTTGATTGTCGTCAGAGGGTGGAGAGTGGACATTGACATCATGTCTCTTCTTCATAACTCTCTCCTTGGTCCTCCTCACTTTCTCGCGTTGAACGTCCTCATCAATGTGAAAGGAGCTGTCATCTGAGCCTGAAGACATGATGCCTGATAAGGAGTTCAAGGATTAGATGCAAATGGACTCATTATCGCCTTCAAATGGGAACGTAGGGGTTCAACTGTCAGAGACCGGACTTGTCCGGTTTCAGAGTGCAGACTTATCCGGTGGACCGGACTTGTCCGCCTCTGTGCGCCGGACTATTCCGGCCTGGCATAAGAACCCTAATGTTTAATTTGAATCAAATCTCTTATCTAAGGGCACAAGGGTAGAAACATGGTAGGAATACATCTATTGAGGCAATGTACATCCTTTTGAAATCAAAGAAAACTAGCTAGAACTAGAAAAGTTGAGATTTTGGTTTAAAGGGGGAAATTTACCAAGATTTGAAGATTCGCGTCGAATAAGTGGAAATCAGTCCGGATGAGTCTGTAGGAGGGAGACCACTCGTAAAGGGGAGTCTTTTTCGTGGAGAAAAACTCGATTTTGAGGGTTCAACCAGAAAATCACTTTGGGGGCTAGGGTTTGGAAGAGGAGAGGGAGAGCAAGTCTAATGAGGGGTGAGGGATAGGTCTGGTCCGGCCAAGTGCTTCTATATACGACTGACCGGACTAGTCCGGTCATGGTAGAGGACTAGTCCGGTACCCCTGAGTTAACCTAGTTGTTGTAAGTCCGGACTAGTCCGGTTGGAAATCGGACTAGTCCGTTTCCAACAGACTTGATACATATATAGATAATTAATAGTGATCCAAGGACAATAATTTTGCAAGTAGTCTTGGTGATTACGACCAGTAGGCAATCAGCAATCAAACAATGGTCATAATCCACAAGATTTCTTCATTAAAATAGTTTTCTGAGTGGAAAAGGAGAAGAGGAGCATTTTGATAATACAAAGGAACATTTTGAGTTGCAACCAGGTATGCAATGTTTCAAGCCACATTTCGAGAGTCAAGAATGTTTAGCTCATTTCTTAGTTCACAGAACCTTTTCTCATCTAATGGTTTGGTAAAAATATCCGCAAGTTGTTTTTCAGTCCTAACATGTGAAATAGCAATGTCACCTTTTAATGAATGATCTCTAAGAAAGTGATGACGGATATCTATGTGTTTAGTTCTTGAGTGCTCTACAGGGTTGTGTGCAATCTTTATAGCACTTTCATTATCGCATAGAGGCGGGATATGCCTTAGATTGTAGCCGTAGTCCCTAAGAGTTTGTCGCATCCAAAGTAGTTGCGCACAGCAACTACCGGCTGCAACATACTCCGCTTCCGCTGTGGAAAGAGCAATGGAGTTTTGCTTTTTAGATGACCAAGAAACTAGGGACCTACCAAGAAATTGACAAGTCTCTGACGTGCTCTTTCTATCGACTTTGCATCCTGCATAGTCGGCGTCGGAATACCCTATCAAGTTAAACTTGGATCCTTTGGTATACCAAAGGCCCAGCTTCCGCAGATTCTTCAGTTTGTTTCACTTCAACCTCTTCTAGGTCCTCGAAATCGCGGATAGCTTAACGCGTGTTTTTACATAATTAGGTCTTTCTTCTGAGCTCTTCTATTATGGTACGGAAAAATAAAACCTATCACTCTCCAAGAATGGGTAAAAAGAATTCAAGCTAGGGGAGCCAACACTCTCTAACTACCTATACTACGCCCCCATTGGTTGGAAACCCTCGGGGAAAATGATCCCATAAACAAAGGACAGTACGAAATAGCAAAAAACAGACTAATTCGATTCTAAAAAATAGATAATAGATATGGGCTTTCTGCTCAAATTGTCCCTCTCCATCATTATTCACCACTTTTCATATCTCATCCGAACATTTTTCCTTCTCAAACTTTTTTCATGCTCATGAATACCATCTCATATTCATGACCATCTCATCTCATATTCAATTCCATCTCATAACCGAGACCAAAGCTCATTATCACGACTCAACAGTCCCAATCTCATTACCAAGACTCAACAGTTTCGAAACCAAACCTTAATGACCAAACCATAACAAAACCAATGTCCAAACCAATGACCAAACCGAACCATACCAATGACCATCCCAATAACCATCCCATCTAATCATGTGAGTTGGCCAGGCGCTTGTGACCGTAAGCACGGCTATCATGATAGTTTTAAACTCTTAAGAGTTTGCACCACTTCACCCACAAGTTTGTGATTTCGTCACCCGTCGGCGACTGCAGAACCTCCATTATACCAGTACACAACCGTTGGTGTATGGCCAATAGATCACAAAATAGCCTTTACAAAGGGGTTACTAGATGTATGGACTCACTAAGGTTTCACCAGCAGGCTCGAATCACCATTCTCCCACCTATGGGCCCCCTCTTGTGCCATGCAGTTCCCAGGGCAGTCCTCTCTCGACTCCCATTCCCCGCGTCTTCCACGGTCCATAACAATCTAGCAACTTATCTAATTAGTCAGCTAAGTCGCACCCATATTTGGCCTAGTGGTGGCATTGTATTCCTGGCATGTGCTGGCATGAACGGGTCCTTAGATCTATGGCAAGTAAACCACCATCTCATTCTACCACTTCCATGAACCAAGCTTGCCTAGATCTCCCCTGATTCATGTTCATTATCAACATCAAGTTCTCATTAACATTATTCACATGAGTGCAGTAGCTAGACACATTCTATCGCTTCCCATATCCCGTAGTTTGTGAAGCAAAAAGGAAAAATCGACCATACCCGACTCATCAACTTTCCCGGCGACAAGGGTGGTTAACAAAACTAGTAAACTCCTATAAAGGGGTTTCCCATCAAGTTGACTCAAGCATACACATTTTCACAAACAAAACAGTTTTAAAACAGTTGATCAATATGGTCAAGGGGCACTTGCCTTGTTCCTGTGGTTTCTGTTGCTCTTGGATCTCGAAGTCTTGGTGTTGTAATCCTTTGTAGATAGCTCCCTGAGCTTGTCCTTCTACTTATGATCACGCACATACAAAATTTACAGCAATCAAACATCATGCACAATCTTATCCAAGATGCAATGGTGCATAAGCATGCTAATCCTATGGTGCTATCAGTTTGTACGTGTTCTTGCATGTTTTAATGGCTTGCATGGGGTTTTACGATGAACAAAGGTGTAAGGATCAAGAGTGGACGTGGTGATGATCTCGAATCAATATCTAGACCAATTCCACCGCTAAAAACCGATCAACACGTGATCTGTCCACATGAAAAAGCTTCTGTTCGAAAGAATTGAAGAAACAGATGCAAAGAAATTGCGATGATGTCGTAAGGTGGTAATGGAGACCTACCTTACTTCCTTCGGGCCTTCCTCCTAGCAATGGAAGAAAACAGATCGTTGGCTCTCTTCCGGGGACGGCAAGCATGTCAGGGTTCATCGGCGGTCTCAACAGTGGCTGAACTCCAGCGAAGGTGGTTAGCTCGGCGAGTTGGGGGCTAGGGCCTCTAAGTTGTCGGCTTGGGAAGATGTTATGACCAAGGGTGTTTCCGGTTCTATTTATAACCGGAAAAAGAAGAGTCCTACTCCGATTGGATTTCAAATAAGAGTCCTATTTGATTTGTTTTTGGATCTTAACAACTTATCTCTAATCAATTTGGTGCGGTAGCAGCGTGAAATCATGTCGGTTTCCCTCAGTACCGGGTATTCCCGCGCGTACAGGAGAAAAACCGCTTAAGGATCTCGTCCTTCCACAGGGATAAGCTCCAGAGGCTCCACGTGTCCAGCGGGGGCCGGGCTTCCCTTTTCCTCAGAGGCGAGCTCCGGTTGTGCCGCGTGTCTGGTGGGCGGGACCTCCCTCTCCCTCAGAGACGAGCTCCGCGTGCGCCACGTGTCTGGTGGGTCGGGACCTCCCCTCTCTCCATAAACGAGCTCCGCGTACGCCACGTGTCAGTGCCGGACCTCCCTCTCTTCGGAGGTGGGCTCCGAGAGTGCCACGTGTCATTGCCGGACCTCCCCTCACTTCGGAGGTGAGCTCTGAGAGTGCCACGTGTCCAGCAGCGCCGGACTTCCTTCCTACTCAGAGACGAGCGCCGAGGTTGACACGTGTCCAACAGCGTCAGACCTCCCTTTTCCTCAGAGATGAGCTCCGAGGTTGACACGTGTCCAACGGTGTCGGACTTCTCTTCTACTCGGAGGTGAGCTCCAAGGATGACATGTGTCCAGTAGTGCCTTCTCCTCGGAGGTGACATCCGAGGATGACACGTGTCCATCGGGACCAAACCTCACTCCCTCCGCAGGGGTGAGCTCCGAAAGCGACATGTGTCCAATAGTGTTTGACCTCTCGGAGGCGAGCTCCGAGGGTGATACGTGTCTAGCGGGGCCGGACCTCTCGGAGGTGAGCTCCGAGGGCAACACGTGTTCTAGCGGGCGGGACCTCTTGGAGGTGAGCTCCGAGAGCGACACGTGTCCCGCGGAGTTGGGCCTCGCTTCTCCGCAGAGACTAGCTCCAAAGGCAACACGTGTCCTGCGGGGCTGGCCTCGCTTCTCCGCAGAGGCTAGCTCCGGGGGCAACACATGTCCCACGGGGTCGGACCTCGCCCATTCCGCAGAGGCAAGCTCCGAGCCTGCCACGTAGCCTAGTTAGTGGAGGACCTCAACCCTTTCGCAGGGATGAGCTCCGAAGGCGCCACGTGGCCAGCGGGCCGCGGGAAGTGTCTACAGCACTTTTGGTGGATTGGATTTGGCTCTTTTTAGCTATCTTTCACCTGTTCTACTTCTTTTAAAATGTTTTCTCTATATGAATTATGTATGCATGCATGAATCCGAAATTTGAGGGTGTTACAGATTCTTTCCTTGATTTCCTCATCTGTTGCTTGTCCATCTCGTATCTCTTGTTCCAGCGAAGAGTTGAGTTCTATCACTTCCATCTCGTTCAAGAACCTGAGATGTAACCATTCAAACTCCTTGCGCAGCTCAGGCGGTAGCTCCCGAATCGTGAGTTGGTGACATGCTCCCTTTCGGCTCAACGCATCAGCTACTACATTGGCCTTTCCGGGGTGATAATTGATTCCAACATCATAATCCTTGATGAGTTCCAACCATCAACATTGTCTCAAGTTTAGATCCGTTTGCGTAAATATATACTTGAGGCTTTTGTGATCCGTATAGATCTCACATCAATGGCCAAGGATATAATGCCTCCAAATCTTCAAGGCATGTACCACGGCTGCAAGTGCCAAGTCGTGTGTGGGGTAATTCAGGTCGTGTTTCTTTAGTTGTCTCGACCCATAGGCTACCACTTGTCCTTCTTGCATGCGAACACATCCAAGCTCTTGTTTCGATGCGTAACAATATATATATATCGAAACTCTTGCTCACGTCCGGCAATACCACAACCGGCGCTGTGGTTAGTCGTTTCTTGAGCTCCTCAAAGCTTTCTTGGCACACCAGTGTCCACTGAAATGCTTTTCCCTTCATTAGAAATTCAGTCATAGTCTTCGCTATTTTGGAGAAATCCTTGATGAACCGGCGGTAGTATCCAGCCATCCCAAGGAAACTCCTATCTCTCACGTTCTGCGGTTGGTTCCACTTCAGAACATCTCCCACTTTTCCGGGATCAACCGACACTCCTCTCTCGGAGATGATGTGGCCTAGGAACGAGATCTCCTTTAGCCAAAATTGACGCTTGCTGAACTTGGCATACAATTGATGCTCTCGCAGTTTCTGCAGTGTCAATCTCAAGTGTTCTTCATGTTCTTCCTCGCTTTTCGAATACACCATGATATCGTCGATGAAAACCACAATGAACTTGTCCAAGTACTCCATGAAGACCTTATTCATGAGGTACATAAAGTGTGCGGGTGCATTTGTTAACCCAAAATACATAACAGTATATTCATATGAACCATACCGTGTTCAAAATGCAGTCTTGGGTATGTCGGAGGGCTTAATCTTCAGCTGGAAGTATCCCGACCGAAGATCAATCTTAGAGAAAATTCGGGCACCTTTCATTTGGTTGAACAGGTCCTCTATACGGGGCAGCGGGTATTTATTCTTGATCGTCACCTCATTGAGAGACCTATAATCCACACACATCCTTTGGGTCCCATCCTTCTTGTCTATGAAGAGCACGGGGGATCCCCACGGTGACGAGCTTGGGCGTATAAAACCCTTTTCTAGCTGCTCCTGAATTTGCTTCTTAAGTTCCACTAGTTCATTAACGGGCATCCTATATGGCCTTTTCGCTATAGGTGCAGTTCCAGGTACTAAATCAATGGCAAATTCGATGTCCCGGTCAGGTGGCATACCTGGATGTTCTTCCGGGTACACATCTGAAAATTCTTGAACCACCGGAATTCTTTCCAATGTTGCTTCTCCGACGTGGTTCAACTCTGCCTTCTCGGTTGCCGGTTGGGCTGACCCGAACTCAATATGAGTACCGTGCTCATTTGTCAACTGCACACTCCTCTCAGCACATTGAATTACTCTGTTGTGCTTGCTTAACCAATCCATTCCAAGTATTATATCAATCCCTTGGGAATCCAAGACAATAAGGTTGGCAATAAAGTCTACCCCCCTTATTTTAAGGTTTACTGTCGGACATACTATATTAGTCCTCATCTCTCCACCGGGAGAATTTAACCAACATAGTTTGTTTCATGTGTGATATGGGCAGGTTATACTTGGCAACATACTTGGATGATATGAATGAATGCGATGCTCCGGAATCAAATAAAACAGTGGCTAGGTTGGAGTTGGCAAGGAACAGACGAATCACGGCGTCCTCAGCTTGTTGCACTTCCTCAGCGGAGACACGATTCATGTTACCACGAGCGTAGATCTGCTGCCCACGGTTACCTTGCATAGCTCCTCCATTCGGCCGTGGGTTCTGTTTTGGTGCGATGGTCGGCTGTCTAAGGACTTTCCTCGGGCATTGACTTGCAAAGTGTCCCGCCTCTCCGCGTGAAAAGCATGCTTTGTTGCCCAAAACAGCAGGAACGTTGGGGCGAGGCTGGTTTTGAGTATAGGTGCCCATGTTGGGACGGGGCGCAGGAGGCAAAGGCATACAAGGTGCTTGCATAACAGGACGTGGCTGTGGTGGTTGATTAGGGCGAGGTGGGTTTGCAGGGCAGAAAGTAGAAGCGGACGAGCCATACTTTGGTACAGCTCGGGGTATGAAACGGGAAGGTACATTGCTCCCTTGTGGCAGGTGTGGCATCTTCCTCTTGCTCTCTTGCTCGATCTCACGGATCTTGCTCTCAACCACTATAGCTTTGTCAATGAGCTTCTGGAAGTTTGCATAATCATTGTTGAGCAGTTGTACTTGGAGCTCATTGTTCAATCCTCTCATGAACAAATATTGCTTCCTTTGATCCGAGTTGACGTCTTCGGGAGCATACCTTGACAGCTGCGTGAACTTGTTAAGGTACTCATTCACGCTCTTCTTTCCCTGGCGGAGACCTTCGAACTGTTGCCTTTTGAGCATCATGACTCCAGCAGGGACGTGATGAGAGCAGAAACTCTCCTTGAATTCTGCCCAAGTGATAGTCTCCTGGTTGACATGAGCATTGCAAAGAGCGTCCCACCAGTCAGCGGCTGCTCCCATAAGTTGGTGCGATGCGAAGAGAACTTTCTCCCGATCATCGCACTGAACAATAGCAAGCTTCTTTTCCATGGATTTCAACCAATCATCGGCCTCCATGGGATCGTTAGCTTGTGCAAAAGTAGGTGGTCGAGTCCTCATGAACTCTCCCAATCTGTTGTGAGCCGGCGGTGGTGGCGGAGGTGGTGGTGGGGGTGCAGGAACGGGGTTAGGACTGTTGTTGTTGTTGGCTTGCAGCTGTCCCAAAGTTTGTATCATAGTTTGCATGAGCTGGTTCTGCATAGCCATCAACCGTTCAAGGTTGTTTGCATCAGCCCCAGGGTTAGCATTTTCAGGAACTTCAACGTTGCCATCCTCTTGCGGTTCATGGTTGCCACGAACGTTCCTCCTTTGACGGCTGGCGTTTTCCCTCACCATATGTGAGAGAGAGTTGGGTAGAATAGAAAAGAGAAGTTTAGATTGATACCCCAACTATATGCATCAAGATGTATGAACTAAATATCTTCTTTTATTAATATAAGCCTATATGAGGATGTGAACACATGCCGAAGCATCTCACATCTCTCCACTATGTGTGAATGTGGACATTCGCCGAAGCGTCCCACAACTCACACCAGCACACAAACACAAGCAATCATCACAAAAGTTCAACACACCACTCATATTCACGCTACTACGATTTAAATGTTCCTATTACAGCTTATTCAATGGAAATCCTAAACATAATCATGTGAACTGGTGCTGTTCCCGCCGTGCGAGAGGGGTGGTCCATACATGGGCGCACGCTATGGTGAGTCGGCAGTCCATGTAGGGTTAGATGGTGCTGGTGCTCCTGATCACCAGCATCTATAAATAAGAGATGAGAACTTTAGAGAAGGAAGAAATAACTCCAAAGCTTCAGAAGTTATGGAGCAAGAAAGCAAAGGTGTTATCCAAAAGAAGAGAAAAGAGGGGCTAAAAATAGTACTTTGCGGTGGCTGAATTGACAAGAAAAGTGCAGCAGCAAGCAATTTTTGAAAATAGCAGTTTAGAGGGGTGTTCCTATGTGTTTTAAAGTGTCCATTCTACCTAGGCTTGCGTCCTACGGTCAACGTGGCTCTGATACCAATCTGTGAAACCCGGTTCCGAAAAACAGAACCAAGTTAATGCATATGTGTGCCCAGGATGTTCATCACACATACACATGTAATCCACAAACTGAATTCAGAATATAACCACGAATAAATAGTATCTAAGTACTTTATTACATCAACTCATCAACTTTCCCGGCAACAAGGATGGTTAACAAAACTAGTAAACTCCTATAAAAGGGTGTCCCATCAAGTTGACTCAAGCATACGAGTTTTCACAAACAAAACAGTTTCAAAACATGGGATCAATATGGTCAAGGGGCACTTGCCTTGCTCCCGTGGCTCTTGTTGCTCAAGCGTCTCAAAGTCTTGGTGCTGTAGTTCTTCGTAGATGGCTTCCTGAGCTTTTCCTTCTACTCACGACGACGCACATACAAAATTCACAGCAATCAATCATCATGCACAAACTTTACTCAAGATGCAATGGTGTAGATGAATGCAAATCCTATGGTGCTGTTTTATTAAACCAGTTTGTACATGTTCTTGCATGTTTTAATGGCTTTCATGGGGTTTTATGACGAAAAAGGGTGTAGGAATCAAGTGTGGACGTGGTGATGATCTTGACTCAAGATCTAGATCAATTCCACCGTCAAAAACCGATCAAAACACGATCTGTCCACACGTAAAAGTTTCTGTTCGAAGGGATCAAAGAAAACGGATGCGTAGAAACAGCGACGATGTCGTAAGATCGGCAATGAAGACCTACCTCCCTTCTCCTATGATCTTCGGCTCTTATCCAGTGACGGCAAGCTCGATGGTGGGCTCACCGGCGGCGAGGGAGGAGGTGTGTCCAACTCGGCGAGTTGAGGGCTAGGGCCTCCATGTTGCCGGCTCGGGAAGGGGAAAAAGGAAAAGGGTTACGGCCAAGGGGGGTTTTGGGTTCTATTTATAAGGGGAAAAAGAGGAGTCCTACTCCAATTGGAGCTCAAATAAGAGTCCAACTCAATTTTGGATCTCAACAAACTCATCTTTTCAGTTAGGTGCGGCAGCCTTGGGGATTTTTATCCCAAAATGTGGGGATTTGGGGAAGATTGTGTCAGTACCCTCAGTACCGGGTACTCCCGGGCACAGGAGGAAAAACCGCCTAAGGACCTCACCTCCTCCGCAGGGGTGAGCTCCGGAGGTGCCACGTGTCCAGCGGGGCCCAGGCCTCCCCTCTCCTCAGAGCCGAGCTCCAGGCCTGCAACATGTCCAGCGGGGCCGGGCCTCACTCCCTCTGCAGGGGCGAGCTCCTGGGGCGCTATGTGTCCAGCGGAGCCGGGCCTCCCTTCTCCTCAGAGGTAAGCCCCGGGCCTGCCATGTGTCCAGCGGGGCCGGGCCTCGCTCCCTCTGCAGGAGCGAGCTCCGGGGGTGACACGTGTCCAGCGGGGCCGGGCCTCCCTTCTCTGTAGAGGCGAGCTCCGAGGGCGCCATGTGTCCAGCGGAGCCAGACCTCGCTTCTCCTCAGAGGCAAGCTCCGAGGGCGACACGTGTCCAGCGGGGCGAGACCTCATCCCTTCCGCAGGGGTGAGCTCCAAAGGCGCCACGTGTCCCGCAGGGCCAGACCTCATCCCTTCCGCAGGGGTGAGCTCCGAAGGCGCCACGTGTTCCGCAGGGCTGGACCTCATCCCTTCCGCATGGGTGAGCTCCAAAGGCTCCACGTGTCCGCGGGGCCTGGGAAGTGCCATCAGGGCACTTCGACAGTTTGGAATTGGCTCATTTCAGCTATCTTTTTCCCATGCCCCACCATTTTTATGATTCTTTCTCCAGTTCTACTTCTTTTGTAATGATTCTCTATATGAAAAAATGTATGCATGCATGGAAATGAATTTGAGGTTGTTACATCCGCACCCATATTTGGCCTTGTGGTGGCACTGTTTTCCTGGCATGTGCTCGCATGAACCGGTCCTTAGATATACGGTGAGCAGACCACCATCTCATTCAGCAATATCCACAAACCAAGATTGCCTATATCTCCCCGATTCCATGCTCTTTAACATCATCATGTTCTCATCGTCATTATTCATATGAGTGCAGTAGCTAACCATGTTTTAATTCAGCTTCCCGTATCCTATAAATTTAGCGAAGCAAAAAGGAAAAACGACCATACCCGACTCATCAACTTTCCCGGCGACAAGGATGGTTAATCAAAACTAGTAAACTCCTATAAAAGGGTGTCCCATCAAGTTGACACAAGCATACGAGTTTTCGCAAACAAAACAGTTTCGAAAACATGGGATCAATATGGTCAAGGGGCACTTGCCTTGCTCCCGCGGCTCATGTTGCTCAAGCGTCTCGAAGTCTTGGTGTTGTAGTTCCTTGTAGACGGCCTCTTGAGCTTGTCCTTCTACTTACGACAATGCACATACAAAATTTACAGCAATCAATCATCATGCACAATCTTTACTCAAGATGCAATGGGGTAGATGAATGCAAATCCTATAGTGCAGTTTTATTAAATCACTTTGTATGTGTTGTTGCATGTTTTAATAGGCTTTCATGGGATTTTATGATGAACAAGGGTGTAGGGATCAAGTGTGGACGTGGTGATGATCTTGACACAAGATGTAGATCAATTCCACTGTCAAAAATTGACCAAAACATGATCTGTCCACACGCCAAAAGTTTCTGCTCGAAGGGATGAAGAAAACAGATGCGTAGAAACAGCGACGACTTTGTAAAAGGGGTAATGAAGACCAACTTCACTTCCTTCTTGTGGCAGCCTCCCTCCTAGCAATGGCAGCAGCGGGGGATTTTTCTGCTGGAAATTATGGTAGGGCAGAACGTCGTGCTTCTTCTCCGGCGACGGCGTGACAGGGCTCGATGGTGGGTCACGACGGCGGGGTTCGACGGCGGCCAAACTCCGGCGAGTTGTGGGCAGGGTGGGCGGTGGCCAAAAGGAATAGGGGGGGGGGGGGGGCTGGGGGTTATATTTATAAGGGGGAAAAAGAGAGTCCTAGGGGTGGAAACATAGAGTCCTAGCAAGATGGGACTCAACCAAAGAGTCCTAGGGGTGGAAACAAAAAGTCCTAGCAAGATGGGACTCAACCAAAGAGTCCTAGAGGTGGGGGATAGGGTTTCCCCTCTCAAGGCTGCGGCCAAGGGGTCTCCCCCCCAATTGGTGTGGCAATTTGAGGGAAACTTCCCCCAAATGTGGGGGAAATTCCCCCTAGGGGAATTTTGGGGAATTTGGGGAAATTTGGGATGGCTCAATTTAGCTATTTTACTTCCATTTCTCTCCATTTCTATGTTCCTTTCTCCATTTCTATGTTCCTTTCTCCATTTCTATGTTCCTTTCTCCATTTCTATATTCCTTTCTCCATTTCTACTTCTTTTCAAATGCTTCCCTACATGAAAAATATATGCAATGCATGGTAGTGAATTTGAGGGTGTTACAATAAACCAATGAAGCGTGGTGTGATTGCAAAGGTACCTGTTCTGCTCAAGAGAAAAGTTGATGCTTGGATGCAAAGTATGGTGGTTAATGAGAAGAAATCGTTAACAGCTGAACAAAGTTGAGTAAATATTCATTGTAGGAAACTGTTGCTGTTTAACCACGTATTCTAGGCCTAGCACAACACAAGGAAGTAGTAAGGCAAAAGAAGAATGGTATGAACAACAATCACAGCACCACAATTGTATAGACTAGGCCAATTGCTTTAATATGTGTGCTCTTCACAATCTTTTTTATTGTAATATTTTTTTTGATATTTTTTATTTTCTCAAGAACACAAATATAGGAAGCACACAAATTTTCAGCTCAATTTGATGTATTATGTGGCCTATAGAAAATCAAGAAGATTCTGTAAAATTCTTGCTGGAACTTTGGAGGCCGAAAAGGCTATCTTTCGAGGGGATTTTGGCCAATCTAATTTTGCCAAAACCAGAAAAGCAGGGAACAACCGCATTTTTGCGTAGATCAATTTTTTAAAAAATTTGTCCGATTTTGAGTTCGTATGCAAAAGTTACGGCCATTTTAAGGTAGTCTGTCCGAATTACAGTTTTTGGATGTTGATTCCAACTCGGTTTTAGAACAGAACTCGCAAACGGATACAAAAATGATCAGAAATTTGCACAGCGACTTATAGGGTGGTGTGTGATGAATCAAGGATGATTGGCACAAAGGTTTTTCACCTAATATAGGGCTGGCGATGCGGGAATTCATGCAAGGCTGCTAGCTAGGGCTAACCGATGAACGTGGTGGATCGGCTTGATGTTTAGGGATTGTGGAATAGGTGTCGAACTGCAAGAAAACAAGGGCGAAACACGATAACTAGGACCCAAACACACAAAGATAAACCAGCAACAATACTCGACCACACGAATGCAGACTTAACAATGCAAACCGAAAAACGAAAACTGCAGGTACTATAGGCTAGGAAGTGGTAATTTTTTGTGGCTTTTCTGTGGACTCTAGGTATGAAAAACAAAACTAATCTAATGGGAAACAAAAATACCTCATGGGCAACCTGGAATCTGATACCAATTGATGAGAAGGTTAGGCCCGATCTTCCGAAAGGTAGGTCGATTGAGGTGGAGAACTCGACGTTGATGATCCGCGGCACTCGAGCAGTTCAAACACCCCTGCAATCACTACATCACTGCTCCGTTGGTTATCAACTGTGCAGCACACGCTTGACCTCAACAAGAAGGCTAATCCCTGCGAGTGCAAACGAGAACACGAGCAAGAACGTAGAAGACGCGATCTGAAAATCACGAAGTTGGGGTCTCACAAAAACCGTAGAACGGCGGCTGTTTATCTAAGAAAAACCCAGCTGTTTGTGACGGCTGCTAGGGGTTATAAAGGAGGTGGAGAACGACTAGGGGGTGCTGGGGTCGTGACCTAACCTTAATACATGTACATAATGGACCTGGACTCGATACAAGGCCCAATGGCCCAACTAGGTGATGGAACACCTTGACAGACTCTAAACTTGATATCATTTCGAAGGTTCACTTCGACTCTGAAGGAATTTGACGTGGGGCCAGTTCCATTGGAAAGTTTATCCTCTCCCGTGCATATGTAGAACGTCAAAAATAGAGTCTGTATGCCTACTAGGCATCCATTTTAAAGTGGACTTCTTCTGGTCCCAAGTTGGACTCGCGTTTGAGTTGGGCTTGGTCTCTAGCTTCTTGTTGGCGTATTTTCTAGTCCTCCTGTGATGCCCTCAATTTCGTGGAAAAACCACGGAACCGAGAACTGATGCATATGTGTGCCCAGGATGTTCATCACACATATACACATCATCCACAAACTGAATTTCAGAATATATATAACCATGAATAACAGAGTTTATTACAAGGTTTCATGAGTCTTAGACTCAACTTAGCAGCAGAAGTCTAATCTTACAGCGGAAGTCTTATTTCTATGCAGCAGAAGTCTTCTAACTAGTGTGGAAGCAATCTAAGCAGCAGCGGCGGCTCCATCTCTACTCCATCCCCACAGGCAAGGTTGAGGACAGATTACACGCCTAATGCTCCACCTGGTCTTCATAGTAATCTTCTCCTGTTGCTGATGATGAAATAATAATGCAAGTTTGAATATAATGATGTACTCAGCAAGTGCGGGAAAATATAATATGTAGCACACAACAAGGTATGTATAAAAAGGATCATTGCAGAAAACAAAGTTATTTATCAAAACCACGACAAAACAGCAACTTAACTTTAAGTGAACGTAATCCCAACATGTATTAAAATACCAATCATACCTCCATTATGTTCATCACTTTCCATGTCCCAACTAGACATTAATCAACTTTATTCTTGCTCACGAATACCTTCTCGTATTCGCGACCATCTCATGAATACCATCTCGTATTCGCTACCATTTCATCTCATACACAATTCCGCCTCACACCGAGACCAATCTCGTTGCCATGACTCAACAGTCATGCAACCAAATCCTATCACCCGGACTCATCAATCCCGAAAGACAAACCAAAACCATAACCAATAACCATCCTAAATAATCATGGATGGTCAGGCGCTCGTGACCGTAAGCTCGGCTATCATGATAGTTTTAGACCCTGCAGAGTTTGTACCACTTTACCCACAAGTTTGTGATTTCATCACCCGTCGGCGACTGCAGAACCTCCATTATACCAGTACACAACCGTTGGTGTATGGTCAAGAGATCACAAAATAGCCTTTACACAGGAGCTACTAGATGTATGGACTCACTATGGTTTCACCGACAGGCTAGAATCTCCAATTCTCCCACCCACGGGTCCCCTCTTGTGCCATGCAGTTCCCAGGGCAGTCCTCACTCAACTCCCATTCCCCGTGCCTTCCACGGTCCATAACAATCTAGTAACTTACCTAATTAGTTAGCTAAGCCGCACCCATACTTGGCCTTGTGGTGGCACTGTTATTCTGGCATGTGCTCGCATGAACCGGTCCTTAGATCTACGGCAAGTAACCACCATCTCAGGCTACCTCATTCACAAACCCAGGCTTGCCTAGATCTCCCTCCGATCCATGTTCATTAACAACATCAGTTTCTCATATTCATTACGAATGCAGTTAGCTAGACACATCTATCTTTCTTCCTAATGCTATGGACTCAGCGAAGCATAAAAGCAAAAACCATACCTGACTCATAAAATTCCCTGGCGACAAGGGTAGTTTAACCAAAACTAGTAAAATCCTATAAAAGAGTTTCCCATCATGTTTGACTCAGCACACAGACCTTTCCGCAAAAACAAAATGGTTTCTAAAGCATAGGATCAATATGGTCAAGGGGCACTTGCCTTGTTCTGGCGGTTCCGGTTGCTCAAAATCTTGTTGTTGTAGTCCGTCATAGGTAGCCCCCTGAGCTTGTCCTTCTATTCTCGATCACGTATACACAAGGTTCACAGCAATCAATATCATGCACAAACTCTACTTTAAGATGCAATGATGCATATGCATGTTAATCCTATGGTGCAGTTTTGGTTTGTGCGTGTTCTTGCATGTTTGTATGGTTTTTATGAAGAACATAGGTGTATAGATCAAATATGGATGTGGCGATGATCTGGACTTAAGATCTAGATCAAACCGATCAACACGTGATATGTCCACGAAAAAACTTCTGTTTTGAAGGAATTGAAGAAATAGATGCGAATAAAAATCGTGATGATGTCGTAAGGTGATAATGGAGACCTACCTTATGTTCTTCTTGGTCTCGGGGTCTTTCTCCTAGCAAGACAGATCGTTGGGGCTCTCTTCCGGCAATCTCCCACGACTGAACTCCGACGAATGGTTTACTCGGCGAGTTTGGGGCTAGGGCTTCTAAGTTGTTGGCTCAGAGAAGATGTTACGACCAAAGGGTTTGTTTCGGGTTCTATTTATAAGAGGGAAACGAAGGGTTCTTATGTGATTGGACTTCGAATAAGAGTCCCATTAAAACTGTTTTTGAATCTTAACAACTTATCTCTTGCAGATTTGGTAACATTGTGGAAGTTGTGTCGGTTTCATCAGTACCGGGGATACCCATGCATACAGAAGAAAAACCGCTTAAGAATCGTGTCCTTACGCGGCGATGAGCTCCGGAAGCTCCACGTGTCCATCGGGGGCTTGGTCTCCCTTTTCCGCAAAGACGAGCTCCGGTTGTGCCGCGTGTCAAGCGAGCGAGATCTCCCTCTTTCTCAGAGGCGGGCTCCACGTGCGCCACGTATCCTGGCGGGTCAGGACCTCCTCTCTATTAAGAGATGTGCTCTGCGCACGCCACGTGTCAGTGCCGGACCTCCCCTCTCTTCGGAGGTAGCTCCGGGTGTGCCATGTGTCAATTCCGGACCTCCCTCTCTTCGGAGGTGAGCTCCGTGAGTGCCACGTGTTGCGTGTAGCTAAACCCTTCTCTCTGCAGTGACTAGCTCCGCAGCCGACACGTGTCCTGTGGGACTGGCCTCGCTTCTTCGCAGAGGCTAGCTCCGGGGGTAACACATGTCCCACGGGGGTCGGACCTCTCCTCCTTTTGCGGGGATGAGCCCCGAGCCTGCCACGTAGTCAATTTAGTGGCAGACCTCTCCCCATTTGCGGGGATGAGCTCCGGACATGCCACGTGGCCAGCGGCCCGCTGAAAATTTCTACGGAGCTCTAGGCGAACCGGAATTGGCTCCTTTTGGCTATCTTTTGATTCTTCTCTGTTTCAATCTTATAAAAATGTTTATGAAACATGAATATATGCAGAAATCGAAAATGAGGGTGTCACAAATCTACCCCCCTTAAATTTAATCTTGCCCTCGAGATTCGATAGTAGAGAATAAATGAGGGAATTCTGTCTTGAGGTCTTCTTAACGCTCCCATGTGGCTTCAGCTTCAGTGTGATGGCTCCATTGTACCTTGCACCATCGGATCACTTTGTTCTGCATCAGCCTTTCCTTTTCGTCCAAAATTCAGACAGGGTGCTCTGCATAGGTCAGGTCCTTCTGATGTTCGATATCTTCCATTGGTACTTGCTTTTCTGGCACTCTCAAGCACTTCTTGAGCTGAGATACATGAAACACGTCATGTACGTTGGAGAGGTGCGTTGGGAGCTCTAGTTGATAGGCTACTTCTCCTCGCTTGTCCAAAATCTTAAATGGCCCAGTGTAGCGAGGTGCTAGCTAGCCCTTAATGTTGAAACATCATTGGCCACAGATAGGCGATACCTTGAGGTATACGTAGTCTCCTACTTCGAAAGTTAACTTCCTTCGTCTATTGTCCGCATAGCCTTTCTGTCGTGAGTGAGCAGCCTTTAAGTTCTCCCATATCGTTTGGACTTGCTTTTCAGATTCTTGTAACACTTTGGGTCCAAACACTTGGTTTTCTCCAGCCTCATTCCAAAACAGCGGCATCCTACACCGTCTGCCATATAATGCTTCAAAAGATGACATCTTCAAGCTGGCTTGATAGCTGTTGTTATAGGAGAATTCCGCGTACGGCAAGCTCCTATCCCAACTACGTCCATATTTCAAGGCACAGGATCTCAACATGTCCTCCAAAATTTTGTTTGTCCTTTTCCGTTTGCCCGTCGGTCTGCGGGTGGTAAGCGGAGCTAAAATCCAGTCGTGTACCCATAGCTTCCTGCAGCTTCCTTCAAAATCTAGAGGTAAACTGAGAACCCTGATCTGAGACTATCCTCCTCGGGACTCCATGACGGCACACGATCTGCTCCATGTACAACTCGGCTAATTGTGCAACGTTGTACTTGGTCCATAGAGGGAGAAAATGGGCTGTTTTCGTCTCGGTCCACGATAACTCAGATGGAGTCGTAACCCGACTGAGTACGTGGCAACCCGACGATGAAATCCATACTGATGTCTTCCCACTTCCACTCGGGTACCTTCAAGGGTTGCAACAATCCAGCGGGTCTTTGATGTTCGGCCTTCACCCGTTGGCATGTGTCGCATAGGGCAACATATTCGGCTATGTCCCTCTTCATACCATCCCACCAATAACAAGTCTTCATGTCCTTGTACATATTGGTACTTTCGGGGTGTGTGGAATAAGGTGAATCACGTGCCTCTTTTAATATCATGTCGCGGATGTGCTTCACGTTAGGCACACAAATTCTTTTTCCTAGCCAAAGCATACACTTCTCATCTTCCTTGAAATCCTTCTCTATTCCTTGTCGGATCCTTTCCTTGATCTCCTTGATCTCCTCATCCATTGCTTGGCCATCTCTTATCTCTTGCTCCAATGAAGAGTGGAGTTCCATCACTTCCATCTTTTTCAATAATCCAAGGTGTAACCGTTCGAACTCCTTGCGTAGTTCGGGTGGTAGCTCCCAAACTGTGAGTTGGTGAAATGCTCCCTTCCGGCTCAATGCATCAGCTACTACGTTGGCCCTTCCAGGGTGGTAGTTGATTCCAACATCGTAATCCTTGATGAGTTCCAACCATCGACGTTGCCTCAAATTCAAGTCCGTTTGTGTGAATATGTACTTGAGGCTTTTATGATCCGTATAGATCTCACATTGATGACCAAGGATATAATGTCTCCAAATCTTCAATGCATGCACTACCGCTGCTAGCTCCAAGTCATGTGTAGGATAATTAAGCTCGTGCTTCTTTAATTGTCGTGAGGCATAGGCTACCACTTGTCCTTCTTGCATGAGCACACATCCGAGCCCTTGTCTTGATGCGTCACAATATATGTCAAAGCTCTTGCTTACGTCCGACAATACCAAAACTGGTATTGTGGTTAGCCTTTTCTTGAGTTCCTCAAAGCTCTCTTGGCACGCTGATGTCCACTGGAACGCTTTTCCCTTCGTTAGCAACTCCGTCATAGGTTTTGCTATCTTAGAGAAGTCCTTGATGAAGCGTCGGTAGTATCCAGCCATCCCAAGAAAACTTCAAATACCTCTCACGTTTTGCGGTTTGTTCCACTTCAGAACATCTCCCACTTTTCCGGGATCAAACGATACTCCTTCCTCGGACATAATGTGGCCTAGGAACGATATCTCCTTTAGCCAAAATTGACACTTGTTAAGCTTGGCATACAATTGATGCTCACGCATTTTCTACAAGGTCAATCTCAAATGTTCTTCATGCTCCTCCTCACTTTTTGAATACACCATAATGTCGTCGATGAAAACCACGACGAACTTATCCAAGTACTCCATTAAAACCTTGTTCATAAGGTACATGAAGTATGCGGGTGCATTTGTTAACCCAAAAGACATGACGGTATATTCATACGAACAATACCGTGTTCGAAAGGCATTCTTGGGTATATCGGAGGGATTAATCTTCAGTTGGAAATATCCCGGCCGAAGATCAATCTTGGAGAACACTAGGGCTCCTTTCATTTGGTCGAATAGGTCTTCTATACAGGGCAGAGGGTATTTGTTCTTGATTGTCACCTCGTTGAGAGACCTATAGTCCACGCACATCCTTTGGGTCCCATCCTTTTTGTCTATGAAGAGCACGGGGGCTCCCCATGGTGACGAGCTTGGACGTATAAAACCCTTCTCCAACTGCTCCTGAATTTGCTTCTTGAGTTCCACTAGTTCATTGGTGGGCATCCTATAGGGTCTCTTTGCTATGGGTACAGTTCCGGGTACCAAGTCAAAGGCAAACTCAATGTCCCGGTCAGGTGGCATATGTAACACCCCAAAACCTGTTAAGAGGGGAATTTAAAAATTTTTTGACGTATTGCATGTTGTGCAGAAATTCAAATTCAAATTGGAATTCAAATTAAACTCAAAACAGAAAAGAAAAAGAAAAAGAAAAAGAAAAAACAAACCCCCCCCGGCCAGTGGGCCGAAACCCACCAGCCGGCCCACCTCACCCCTGCGCCAGCCCGCAGCCGCGCGCCCCGTTTTCTTCTCACTGACGTGTGGGGCCCGACATCTTCTTCCTCCTCGCGCGCGCGCTCGGCCGACAGGGACTCCTCTCTCCCCCGAATCAAAACCACCCCGGATACCCGCGTATCCCAGCCGAATTTCGGTTCTGGACGACTCAAACTCGATCACAACCGAACGCCGCCCTTCCCCGGCTATATATACACCGGCATCGTCCCGATTTTCAACCGCGATCGCCTGTTTTTCCTCCCGGTGAGCACCGAAGCTCCGATCACCGTTTTCTCTCGATCTTTGCTCGGGTTCTCTTATCTAACGCGCCGATCGTGTTCCACCGCCTCCGGGGAATCACTCAGGTGCAAAAAACGCGGTGGTTTGCGCTTCAGACACAGCGCCGACGAGCATCGCTGTGAATTCACCTCGGACCTCGTCGCCGACCGCCTTCCAAGACCTCCGAGCTCAAGAAAAACCCCGAGGTGAGATCCCCGACCTCCCCTCTACCGACTATGCCATGAAATCCCAGTTTTGGGAAGAATTGACGAAGATCCGAAGTATTCCGGCGAGATCGCCGCCTCCCGCCGCCGTGCGCCTCCGGGCAGCGCCGCCCGCGCTCGGTCAGAGCGACGTGGCCGCTTGTGCGCCGTCTATTTAAAATCGCACTGTGGAATTAAAACCCGCGCGTACCGGTTCGGCGATCTAATCTGAGCCGTCTGTTTTAAATCGGACGGTCCACATCGGCCCCGCATTATAAAGGCCGGGATTCTTACGCGCTACCCCCTGGGGATCTCCGAAAATACGAGCTAGCCCCGGAAACTTCTGATCTAGCCCCTGGAACTTCAGAAATTCATGTAAATTCAATTAAAAATCAGTTTTAGCCCCTGGACTTAATAAAAATTAGCAAAACCCCTCTGTTATGCATAGTTAGGCCCCTGGAAATTCTTAAAATAATAAATTAGACCCTGTAGTAGGGTGAACTTACCTTTTTTACCCTATATGATATTCAATTTAGAAATTTGAATGTGTGACTAGGATTTAAATTTAAAAGGAAATACAAACACATTGTAAATTCAAGTTTAAACTCTACTAACACTTGGAAAACTTTAGAATGAACTAAAAATAAATTTTAGGCTGAAATGAAATCTGTTTGGGTGTGTTCATGTTTATTAGTTCTAGGAACACATTTTTAGGTTAATAAATAATTTTGAAAATGGGTAAAATAGATTTAAATTAGTTCACATCAGAGGAGAAGTTCAAAAATATATTATTTAATATTTTATATCAGAACCTATTCTGTTTAGATGAGGTGTCTTACTATTTTCATAATAAAGTTCACATTTAGGCATAGGAAATAAATCTGAAAATATAGCAACTAGGTATGCATAACTAGAAAATGATTAATGAAGTTTCCAAATCCAAAGATTTCAGTTTAGGATTTGGTAGAAGATCTGAAAACCCATTCGGAGTAGGAGATTGCCTTCCATGCAAACTTGGTAGCTAAAGAGGGTATTAAAGAATTTGTTTAAATTGGTAGCAAGTTCTTCCCTTCCAAGAACAAGACTTTCCATTCTCGGAGCAGCAAGAAGAAGGCAAGTGTCCTTGACCACTTTGATCCTATGCTAGGATGTGTAGATAGAATTATTTGCATTGTCAATTGAAATATGAAACCCATGCTAGGATGTTTCCCTAGAATTGCATTATCTTGTTTCCTTGTAGCTTGGGTTGGGATTTGTTTTATTATGTCATTCACTCATATTACTTGTGCTTAGCCATGCTTAGAATGGGATAATTGGGATATGAGACCATCAGTTTATTTACCATACTCTTGAATGAGATGTTATGAGTTATGTAGAGGTAGGGATCGAGGCAAGTTGGATGATTTGGTTGGTGCTGGGTGCACGACACTCGGGTTTGTGTTTAGTACTTGACTGGATCCTATGGACCGGTACATGGAGCATGTAACCTGGCTTTACCGTGCCAACCACATGCTGAGATGGGGCAGCTTGGCCAATTAATTAGGTGTATCCCCGGCGCAGTATGGGTGTGTTGGATGGTGCGGGGAGTAGGTGTCAGCTGGACTACCATATGAACCGCAAGGCTCAAGAGGGAGCCACTGCAGCGGGGTTGGAGCCTCTTGTATGCTGTTAGGGGTGAAACCTCAGTGGGTCCACGCTCGTCGGGAATCCCTTTGTAAAGGCTTTGTAGTGATCTCCTGGCTACACACCTGGGAAGTGTGAATGTGGTTAGTGGCCACTGGCATAATGGAGGTTCTTTTAGTCCACCCGGCAACGGTGGATGAAATCTCTACATGTGGGTACAGTGGTGCAAACTCTGCAGAGTCAAAACTGTCATGACAGCCGTGCTCACGGTCAAGAGCAGCTTGGACTTATTCATGATTAGAGGATGATGGATTTGGAAGTTGAGGATGTTAAGCGGGGAGCTTGACATTGGATATGATGATTATGGTTACTTGATTTTGATGATGGGTTGGGGGATTGGGACCATTTCACCTGTGTAGTAATGTAGGTGCTTAATCAGCTAAGGTGGTAGGTAATAATTGCGTAGTGCTTTAACCATGAGTTCAACCTCTCCTTGCTCTAACCATGCATGACATAACTTTCCCACACTTGCTGAGTACCCACGGTACTCAAACTTGCATATTTGTAGGTTTAAATTGCTGCTCAGGTCAAGGGGATGAGGTGGTGTTTAATGACCAAGACTTCAGACCCGAAGAAGGATTCTAGGTTCATAGAGTCCCCCGGGCAACGCCTGTGACGGAGCCCACAAGAATAATATTTCCGCTGCTGTTTTATTTACATATTATGAACTTATTATCGTCCATCGAGACGTATGCTATGTAAGACTTATTTATATTCGACACCTGGCTTGTAATAAATGATGCTTCACTATTTGTCATCACATGTATGAGAAAATGATCCTGGCATACATGTGATATTCACTCGGTTGTTCTTCGGAGAATCCGGGTGTGACAGCATACCTGGAAGCTCTTCTAGAAACACGTCCGAGAATTCTTGAACCACTGGAATGCTGCCCAATGTTGCTCCTTCGATGTGGTTCAAACTTGCCTTATTGGTTGTTTGTTGGGCTGACTCAAACTCGATACGAATACTATGCTCGTTTATCAACTGACGCTCCTTTCGGCACATTGGATTACTCCGTTGTGCTTGCTTAACCAATCCATCCCGAGTATTGTGTCAAGCCCTTGGGAATCCAAGACAATGAGGTTGGCAAGGAAGTCTACCCCTCTTATTTTAAGGCTTACTTTCGGACATACGATATTAGTCCTCATCTCTCCACCGGGAGAATTAACCAACATAGCACAATTTAAGTGTAATATGGGTAGATTATGCTTGGCAACATACTTGGATGATATGAAGGAATGTGATGCTCCAGAATCAAATAAAATGGTGGCTGGGTTGGAGTTGGCAAGGAACATACCAATAACGACGTCCTTAGCCTGTTGTGCTTCCTCAGCAGAGACATGGTTCACGTTGCCGCGAGCATAGTACTGCTGTCCACGGTTTCCTTGATTGTCCCCTCCGTTCGGCCGCGGGTTCTGCTTGGGCACGTTGCCTTGCTGTCCAGGACCTCTCCTCGGGCACTGGCTCGTGAAGTGTCATGTTTCTCCGCATTCAAAGCATTCCCTGTTGCCCACGGCAGCAGGTACGTTGGGGCGGGGGTTTTGAACAGGAGTGCCCATGTTGGGTAGGGGCACAGGAGGCAAAGGCACATGAGGTGCTTGTGCAACTGGTCGTTGCTGTGGTGGCTGACTAGGGCGGTATGCAGGAGCGGTCGATCCATACTGTGGTGCAGATGGGGGCATGTACCGAGGTCGTACGTTGCTCCCTTATGGCTGGTATGGCATCTTCCTCTTGCCCCCTCGCTCGATCTCTCGGATCTTTCTTTCAACCACTATAGCCTTGTCAAGCAGCTTCTGGAAGCTCGCGTAGTCATTGTTGAGGAGCTGAACCTGGATCCCATTGTTCAACCCTCTCATGAACAGGTACTGCTTCCATTGGTCCGAGTTGACATCTTCGGGGGCGTATCGGGATAGTTGCGTGAACTTGTTGAGATACTCATTCACGGTTTTCTGTCCTTGGCGGAGACCTTCAAACTCCTGTCTCTTGAGCATCATTACACCAGCAGGGATGTAATGAGAGCAGAAATTCTCCTTGAACTCAGTCCAAGTGATCGTCTCCGGGTCGACATGAGCGTTGCACAGGGCATCCCACCAGTCAGCGACAGCTCCCATGAGTTGGTGCGACGCAAAAAGAACCTTCTCTCGGTCATTGCACTGCACTATGGAAAGCTTCTTCTCCATGGACTTCAACCAGTCGTCGGCCTCCATGGGGTCGTTAGCTTGAGCAAAGGTGGGTGGTCTAGTCCTCATGAACTCTCCCAGTCTCCCAGTCCACAACCTTTCATGTCTCATCCATTTATCTTTCTCAACTCTTTCTTATGCTCATGAATACCAACTCGTATTCACTACCATCTCATCTTATATTCAATACCATCTCATAACCAAGCCCAAAGCTCATTATCACGACTCAACAGTCGCAACCTCATTACCAAGACTCAACAGTCCCGAAAACCAAATCCCAAGACCAAAACCATAACCAATAAACAATGACCATCCGAGTAACCATCCCAATAACCATCCCATCTAATCATGTGAGTTGGCCAGGCGCTTGTGACCGGAAGCACGGCTATCATGATAGTTTTGGACCCTGTAGAGTTTCCACCACTTTACCCACAAGTTTGTGATTTTGTCACCGGTCGGCGACTGCAGAACCTCCATTTTACCAGTACACAACTGTCGGTGTATGGCCAAGAGATCACAAAATAGCCTTTACAAAGGGGTTACTAGATGTATGGACTCACTAAGGTTTCACCGGCAGGCTAGAATCTCCATTATCCCACCTATGGGCCCCCTCTTGTGCCATGCAGTTCCTAGGGCAGTCCTCTCTCGACTCCCATTCCCCGCGCATTCCACGGTCCATAACAATCTAGCAACTTACCTAATTAGTCAGCTAAGCCACACCCATATTTGGCTTTGTGGTGGCACTGTAATCCTGGCATGTGCTGGCATGAACCGGTCCTTAGGTCTACGGTAAGTAAACCACCATCTCATTCTACCACTTCCACGAACCAAGCTTGCCTAGATCTCCCCCGATTCATGTTCATCATAATCAAGTTCTCATTAACATTATTCATATGAGTGCAGTTAGCTAGACACATACTATTGCTTCCCATATCCCATAGATTAGCAAAGCAAAAAGTAAAATGACCATACCCGACTCATAAACTTCCCTGGCGACATGGGTGGTTAACAGAACTAGTAAACTCCTATAAAAGGATTTCCCATCAAGTTGACTCAAGCATGCACAGTTTTCACAAACAAAACAGTTTCAAAATCATGGGATCAATATGGTCAAGGGGCACTTGCCTTGTTCCTGTGGTTTCTGTTACTCCTGGATCTCAAAATCTTGGTTCTGTAGTCCTTCGTAGATAGATCCCTGAGCTTGTCCCTCTATTTACGATCACGCACATACAAGATTTACAGCAAACAAAGCATCATGCAAAATTCTTATTCAAGATGCCATATGCATGGTAATCCTATGGTGCTGTTCTTATTAGATCAGTTTGTCCGTGTTCTTGCATGTTTTAATAGGCTTGCATGGGGTTTTACGATGTAAGGATCAAATGTGGACGTGGTGACGATCTCGACTCAAGATCTAGATCAAACCGATCAACACGTGATCTGTCCACACGAAAAAGCTTCTGTTCCAAAGGGAACGAAGAAAAACAGATGCGAAGAAAACCGCGATGATGTCGTAAGGCGGTAATGGAGACCTACCTCGGATTTCCTCCTAGCAACGGCAGCAAAACAGATCGTCGGCTCTTCTCCGGCAACGGCGATCGTGTCGGGGCTCATCGGCGGCTCTCTGGCGGTGAAACTCCAGTGAAGGGGGTTAGCTTCGACGAGTTTGGGAGCTAGGGCTTCTAAGTTGTCGGCTTGGAAAAGATGTTACGACCAAGGGGTGTTTCGGGTTCTATTTATAACCGGAAAAAGAAGAGTCCTCCTCCGATTGGATTTCAAATACGAGTCCTATTCAAACTATTTTTAGATCTTAACAACTTATCTTCAATAGATTTGATGCGATATCAATCGTAGAAGAAATCGTGTCGGTTTCCTCAGTACCGGGGCTCTCGTACAGGGGAAAAACCGCTTAAGAACTTGTCCTTCCGCAGGGATAAGCTCCGGACGCTCCACGTGTCCAGCGGGGGCCTGTATTTCCCTTTTCCTTAGTACTGAGCTCCGGTTGTGCCATGTGTCAGATGGGCGGGACCTCCCTCTTCTTCAGAGGCGAGCTCCGCGTGCGCCACGTGTCTGGTGGGTCAGGACCTCCCCTTTCTCCAGAGACGAGCTCCGCGTACGCCACGTGTCCTGGTGAGTCGGGACCTCCCCTCTCTCCAGAGACGAGCTCCGCGAACTCTACGTGTCAGTGCCGGACCTCCCCTCTCTTAGGAGGTGGCTCTGAATGTGCCACGTGTCAGTGCCGGACCTCCCCTCCATTCGGAGGTGAGCTCCGATAGTGCCACATGTCCTAACAGCGCCGGACTTCCTTTCTGCTCAGAGATGAGCTCCGAGGCCGACATGTGTAAAGCAGGGTGGGACCCCTCGGAGGCGAGCTCTGAGGCTGACACGTGTCCTGCAGTGTCTCCTCCCCGGAAGTGAGCTCCGAGGCTGACACATGTCCAGTAGGACCAGACCTCTCGGAGGTGAGCTCCGAGGGTGACACGTGTCCTGCGGCTCTGAGACTCGCTTCTCCACACTGACTAGCTCCGAAGGCGACACATGTCCTGCGGAACTGGACCTCGCTTCTCCGCAGAGGCTAGCAACGGGGGCAACACCTGTCCCACGGGGTCGGACCTCGCCCCTTTCACAGAGCCACGTAGCAAGTTGGCGGCGAACCTCTCCCGCTCCGCGGGGATGAGCCCCGAAGGCGCCACGTGGCCAACGACCGCGGGAAATGTCTACATCGCTCCTCGGCGAACTGGGATTGGCTCATTTTGGCTATCTTTTTTATTCCTTCTCTGTTTTTACTTCTTTTAAAATGTTTTCTCTACATGAAATATGAATGCATGCATGAATATGAAATTGAGGATGTTACAAACCTACCCCCCTTAAATTGAATCTCGCCCTCGAGATTCGATAGTGAAGAATAGATGAGGGAACTCTGCCTTGAGGTCTTCCTCACGCTCCCATGTAGCTTCGGCTTCTGTGTGATGTCTCAATTGTACCTTGCACCAACAGATCACTTTGTTCCTCGTGACCCGTTCATTCACATCCAAAATTCGTACAGAGTGCTCTACATAGGTCAGATCCTCTTGAAGTTCGAGTTCATCCATCGGTACTTGTTCTTCCGGTACTCTCAAACACTTCTTGAGCTGGGATACGTGAAACACGTCATGCACGTCGGAGAGATGCATCGGGAGCTCTAGTTGATAGGCTACTTCTCGCTTGCCCAAAATCTTGAAGGGTCCGATGTAGTGAGGTGCTAGCTTGCCTTTGACATTGAAACATCGTTGGCCATGGATAGGCGATACCTTAAGGTATACGAAGTCTCCTACTTCGAAGGTCAACTTTCTTCGCCTATTGTCCGCATAACCTTTCTGTCGTGACTGAGCAGGCTTCAAGTTCTCCCGTATCGTCTGGACTTGCTTCTCAGCCTCTTGCAGCACTTCTGGTCCAAACACTTGGTTCTCTCTGGTCTCGTTCTAAAACAACGGCGTTCTGCACCGTCTACCATACAATGCTTCAAAAGGTGACATCTTCAAGCTGGCCTGGTAGCTGTTGTTATATGAGAACTCAGCATACAGCAAGCTCCTATCCCAACTACGCCCATGTTTCAAGGCGCAAGCTCTTAGCATGGCCTCCAAAATTTGGTTTGTCCTCTCGGTTTGTCCATCGGTATGCGGGTGATAAGCGGAGCTAAAATCCAGTCGTGTACCCGTAGCATCATGCAGCTTTTCCAGAACCTAGAGGTAAATTGGGTACCCCGATCTGAAACTATCCTCTTCGGGACTCCATGACGGCACACGATTTGCTCCATGTACAACTCGGCTAGTTATGCGACGTGGTACGTGGTTCTAACTGGAAGAAAATGAGTGGTTTTCGTCAATCGGTCCACAATAACCCAGATGGAGTCATAACCCAACCAAGTACGTGGTAATTCGACAATGAAATCCATGCTGATGTCCTCCCACTTCCACTCGGGTACCTTTAATGGTTGCAACAATCTAGCGGGTCTTTGATGTTCGACCTTCACCCGTTGGCATGTGTCGCATAAGGAAACATACTCCGCTATGTCCCTTTTCATACCATCCCACCAATAACAAGTCTTCAGGTCCTTGTACATTTTTGTACTGCCAAGATGTATGGAATTGGGTGAATCATGTGCCTCCTTTAATATCGTGTCGAGGATGTGCTTCACGTTAGGCACACAAACCCTTTTCCCTAACCAAAGTGTACCCTTCTCATATTCCTTGAAGTCCTTTTCTATGCCTTGTCGGATTCTCTCCTTGATCTCCTTGATTTCCTCATCCGTAGCTTGGCCATCTCTTATCTCTTGTTCTAACAAAGAATGGAGTTCCATCACTTCCATCTCGTTCAAGAACCCGAGATGTAACCGTTCGAACTCCTTACGTAGCTTGGGTGGTAGCTCCCGAACCGTGAGTTGGTAACATGCTCCCTTTCGGCTTAATGCATCAGCTACTACATTGGCCTTTCCAGGGTGATAGTTGATTCCAACATCATAATCCTTGATGAATTCCAACCATCGATGTTGCCTCAAATTCAAATCCGTTTGGGTGAATATGTACTTGAGGCTTTTATGATCCGTATAGATCTCACATCGGTGGCCAAGGAAATAATGTCTCCAAATCTTTAAGGCATGTACCACGGCTGCGAGCTCCAAGTCATGTGTTGGGCAATTCAGCTCGTGCTTCTTGAGTTGTGTCGAAGCATAGGCTACCACTTGTCCTTCATGCATGAGCACACATCCAAGCCCTTGTCTTGATGCGTCAGAATATATTTCAAAGCTCTTGCTTACGTCCGGCAATACAAAAACCGGCGCTGTGGTTAGCCTTTTCTTGAGCTCCTCAAAGCTTTCTTAACACGCTGGGGTCCATTGGACCGCTTTTCCCTTCATTAGTACCATAGGTTTCGCTATATTGGAGAAGTCCTTGATGAGCCATCGGTAGTATCCGGCCATCCCAAGAAAACTCCGGATATCTCTCACGTTTTGCAGTTGGTTCCATTTCAGAACATCTCCCACTTTTCCGGGATCAACCGATACTCCTTCCTTGGAGATGATGTGGCCAAGGAACGATATCTCCTTTAGAAAAAAATTGACACTTGCTGAGCTTGGCATACAATTGATGCTCTCGCAGTTTCTGTAATGTCAATCTCAAATGTTCTTCGTGTTCCTCCTCACTTTTTGAATACACCATGATGTCGTCAATGAAAACCACGACGAACTTGTCCAAGTACTCCATGAAAACCTTGTTCATGAGGTACATGAAATACGCAGGTGCATTCGTTAACCCAAAAGATATAATGGTGTATTCATACGAACCATACCGTGTTTGAAAGGCAGTCTTGGGTATGTCAGAGGGTTTAATCTTCAGCTGGAAGTATCCCGACCGAAGATTAATCTTGGAGAAGACTCGGGCTCCCTTCATTTGGTCAAACAGGTCCTCTATACGGGGCAGCGGGTATTTATTCTTGATTGTCACCTCATTGAGAGACCTATAATCCACACACATCCTTTGGGTCCCATCCTTCTTATCTACGAAGAGCACGGGGCTCCCCATGGTGACGAGCTTGGGCATATAAAACCCTTCTCTCGCTGCTCCTGGATTTGCTTCTTGAGCTCCACCAGTTCATTAACGGGCATCCTATATGGTCTCTTTGCTATAGGTGCAGTTCCGGGTACCAAATCAATGGAAAACTCAATGTCTTGGTCAGGTGGCATACCTAGAAGTTCTTCTAGGAATATGTCCGAGAATTCTTGAACCACCGGAATGCTTTCCAAGGTTGCTTCTTCGACATGGTTCAATGTTGCCCTCTCGGTTGTCGGTTGGGCTGACTTGAACTCATTGCGAGTACCGTGCTCGTTTGTCAACTGCACGCTCCTCTCAGCACATTGGATTACTCTGTTGTGCTTGCTTAACCAATCCATTTCAAGTATTATGTCAAGCCCTTGGGAATCCAAGACAATAAGGTTGGCAAGGAAGTCTACCCCCCTTATTTTAAGGTTTATTTCCGGACATACTATTGTGGGGACCACCCAGTGGTTCACCCACTCCAAGATCGCATAGGGTGGTACCGTGCGATGCGGCACCCAACAGCACACACGAAAAGAATAAAGAACAACATATAAAACAGAGGAAGTCTTCTACAAAACCTAATTAACAGCGGAAGTTATATACATAGTTGTTCTCAAACCCTAACTAAGCAAAAGTGCAGCCGTCCAGCCCGGGGACGCTACACACTAGCAGCATGGAACGGGAGATCACGGCGGCGTGCATGGCTCCAGCTCGGCCGTGTACCCCGACGGGGGCATCGCCTCGTCCTTGGAACCTTCCTCATAACTCTCACCTGCACACAGCTCGAATATTGCAACCGTGAGCACGAAGGCTCAGCAAGTCTTAACCGTCAACCCTAGGCATGAAACTCTACGTGCAAGGGTATGTAAGATAGGAAAGGATTTTGCAATAAAGACACGCCTATAAGTTGGTCCTTACTTTCAGTTTTATAGCAGCAGATTCATGTGCCTTAGGCAGCCCTCACATCGGAAGTCCACAATCAAACAAGAAACGCTTTCCTCCGATGTGGTGATGCCCAAAGTGGAATGTAAACTTAATTAGATCTATATCTACAGCAATCAAGGTATTCAAGACATTAAGATCAATACAGCATTTTCAGTTGGCTTATTTCACTTCTTACTACGTCACAGTGCAGTGAACAAGCGGGTACTCAAATAACCGCGAGGGACGGTGATTGCAATCAAGACACACCCGGATAACACGTCACATACACCCACTTTCAGAAGCGTGATTCCACACCCTTCCTACTCTGTTGTATGCAACAACCTTTCAAAGGCAACCCAAATGCCGAACCGGTCCATCCGTAACGGGTAGGAGGTCCCCGCGTGGAGCGTGACTGTGCCCACCGGCAGATTTACACCTTGCTACCCTCAACCCACTCCTATTTACGGTTGGGTAAGCCTCGACACCCAGGTTAACCAATTACATCGGTTTCCTGGTTCCCATATGCCAGTATGCATCCGGTACTGTTCGATACATGTCCAGCAGGGCCGCACACGGACGGTCCTCAACCGACACCAACAGGGCTACGCACGTGAGACCTCTGCTCACTGCTTCCTATCCCCCCTGCTGGGTCTCATTTTCATAACTTAAGCCATTATCTACCTCTTTTCTTCCCGTGTGATAAGTACTATCTCACGAGTAGCTTCCAACTACTCGTCTTCTACCGGGATCCTATACATTAGCATGGCATTCTCTACTCGTCGAGTTTGTAAACTACCCAACCCACCATAGGATTTTAAGAGGCTATGCAAGTGGGGTTTCAATCACCCTAACTCTAATGCAAACATTCAACCTAGACATAAATGATACAAATGAAAACTTTATAAAAGGTAGTTAAGTGCAAACCGGGGCTTGCCTGGTTGCGAGTTAAACGGAAAGTCAGCTTCTAGTGGGAGGACGTCCAAGGGCTCCGGCATATCCTCAACTTCGGTCACTATTATGAAATGTAATAAAATACATGTATAAGTATTAAGGATTTATAAGAGTTGGACTTCTACTCATAGCTACTGCTATTTAAAATCCTTAATTGGCTTTGGGATTTTTGCAGTGGATACTAGACTCTCTAAGGATGATTTGAGCCAAATTTGGAGACATGTCATTGCATAATATAGTCTTTAAAATTCCTACAAGTACAATGCTCATCTGAATTTTGAGCCCAAATCAGGAGCTTGACATAGCTAATGGTGGAATATCTGATTAGGGTAAGTCTCCATGGTTCTAACAAAATTTGTTTCACCATTTTTGGAGCTATCATCAGAGAGATATGAATTTTTGAACTTAAACAGGAGTTCTGAAAAAGCTTCCGTTTAAATTTGAATTTTCAAATAAAGGCTGAACTTGAGAAGGTAATTTGACCTAGCAAATGACCTCCAATGAAGCCCAAATTGTTACTGGAGATCAGTATCTATGAAGAGGATTTTCTACCCAAATTTGGGAATATTTCATAAAGAATTGCTCCTGTAATAAATCCCTAAAGGATTTACTAAAAACAATTCTACAGAAATTCCTGGGCATTTTCATAGTCAAAAATTGGTTTCTCTGTGAAGTACTCCTCATGGGGAATCCAACAAAATTGGTCTCACTCTTTTTGGAGTTTTCTACACAAAGTTATGGGCTTGCAAAGATCAGCTAAATTCTGGAATTATTTCTCTAATAGAAACTTCAAATAATTGGGCTGGGCCCACTGTTTTAAGTCGGACCAGTCAGATTTTGGAAACACCGGGGGCTACGGGTTTATTCCCATGCAGCCGCACCAGATCCGGCGCCACAAACCGATCCTCGTGCGAACCCGGAGGCTGACCGGTGGGACCCGGCCCTCCTTCGTCTTCCTCGCGCTGCCCCCGCCTCCCGCGGCGGCGCACACCGGCGAGGCTCGCCGGGACGGGGTTCCCGTGGTCCAAACTTCGTCAAACTCGCCGCTCCCCCATTTTTAACCGCGCTGAACACTGTGGGAGGGTCGCCGGCGGCCGTGGCTCACGGGAAACCATCGCGCACCGGTGACAGCAAAGTTTTGAACTCCAGCGAGGTCGGGAACCCTTATTCCTCTATCATTCGATCGATTCTTGGACTCTAGAGCATCAGTGGATGATGTAGGAGCCCGTAAGGGTCCTGGCCGCCGGTGAAACTGCCGGCAACCATGGGCTCCACGGCGACCCGAGGTGCTTTTGCACCGGCGACTAAGAAAACAGCTAGGGCTCCCTCGTTTCTTGATGTTTTTGCTTGGTTCATCGTCGAGGAGAGGCGCTAGGAAGTAGAGAAGCTCTGTGCAAGCTTACTCGAGGTCTAAAGGATCCTGTACCACGAATTTTTGGCTAGACCGCGCACTACCCGTCGGTGTACCGTTTGGGGAAACGGTGAAATTCTCGCTACCGGTCCTAGCAAACGCTAAACGGCCTCCGGCTACACGACCAGTACATGTCCACGCACCTTTCTTGTATAGGAAGTCAGGGGAGAGGGTGGCCGGTTGCTGCTGTTGACGGAGAGCCGAAACGGCGAGGTCTGGGCACCTTGAAGCTTTGGCGCCAATCCGCGTTTCTCGAGCAGTTCGGACCGGCAAACCTCGATGGGGCTTTGGCAAGGGCTAGAGCACGTCCAGGCGATGCTCTTTGCTGTGGAGCACTCGAGCAATCGAGCTTGGAGGGCTGTGGTCGATCGGAGAGAACGGCGGCGGTGTTCTGGACGGATGAAACGTCGGAGGCGCGAGTTATAGCAGGGGAAGAAGGAAAACAGCTCCGGCGTACCCTTTGCCGTGATCCAACCGAGCCACCGAGGCAGCAGGAGGTGGCGCGGGCTCTCCCTCGGGCGCGGGTTCAACCGGGAGCTGGCGTGCTCCTGCTGTTCGACCGCCGTCGGCTGAGGCAGCAACCCCAGTGGGTGGCTGACAAATGGGCCCCACCTCCCCTCTTTGTTTAATCAACTTTTTCTGATATTTTCCCACCAGCAACTCAACATTAAAGACTTGACTTCAACCCCAAGTCATAGTTTGAATTTGCTGAATTCAAATAGTTTGAATTCGGGTGTGAAATTTGGATGTGGTTTGATCATTTGAATTTGAAAAATGAATTTGAATTCTCCACCTTGTATTGCCTCAATAATATAGCAAACCAGCTCCAAAATTTCCAACTTTTGGCATGGCTGCTCATTCAAAGGTGGAGAACACATTTGTGAAACCCAATTTTCAAATTGAGGGAATTGGAATTTGAAACTGAATTTGAAATTCAGATTAGGGGGCTTCTCCTTTTAATCCCAAACAAATATTAAAACTCCTCCAAATGAGCTGGAATTTGGAAGGTTGAATATTTGGACTATAAAGATCCAAGTTGTGCATTTAGATCTCCATGTTTGGAGGTTTTGGGAAGTCTAAACCCTTACTTTGAACTCACACTTATTATAATTCAAAGTTTTAATTCCCCTCATTTTTCATAAGTGTATATGAGCTGAATTTTCTTGCTACCACTTTTGGGGATTTTACATCCCTCCCCCCTTAAAAAGAATCTCGTCCCGAGATTCCAAAGGAAAAGCAAAGTGGGGAAAACTTTACCGAGTATATGATGATAGCAAGTCCGGATAATTTGTGTGTAGATAATCTTCGCTTTCCCATGTCGCCTCATCAGCGGTATGGTAACTCCACAAGACCTTGTAGAACCATAAGGTCCGGTTTCTTGTGGCACGAGTCTTTTCATAGATAATCCGGATTGGATACTCCGTGTAGGTGAGGTCCGGTTGAAGAACTTCTATGTCTTCTGTGCGGACTTCAGCCGAGGGCTTGAGGCACTTTCTCAGCTGAGAGATGTGGAAGACATTGTGAATGCCTGCGAGCGACGCTGGTAACTCTAGGCGATAGGCCACGGGTCCGCATCTTTCAATGACGGCGAACGGGCCAATGAATCGTGGCGCAAGTTTACCCTTCACTCCGAAATGGTGAACTCCCTTCATCGGAGACACACGGACATAAACATGGTCCCCGATGTCGAAGTGGAGAGGGCGGCGTCTCTTATCCGCATAGCTCTTCTGAAGAGATTGAGCAGCCTTAAGATTGGCTTGTATCATTCGCACTCGTTCTTCAGCTTCATTCACAAGTTCAATGCCGTAGATGACTCGCTCGCCGGACTCGCACCAGTTGAGAGGTGTGCGACATTTCCGGCCGTAGAGAGCTTCTTACGGCGCCATCTTGATGCTAGCTTGATAGCCATTGTTGTAAGAAAACTCCGCCAACGGCAAATGATCGTCCCAACTCTTGCCGTGGTGAATGGCACAAGCGCGTAGCATGTCTTCAAGCACTTGATTCACCCATTCAGTTTGACCATCTGTCTGCGGGTGATACGCGGAGCTTCGGATCAGTTTGGTTCCCAGTGATGCGTGCAGCTGTTCCCAAAACCGAGAGACGAACAGCGCACCGCGATCTGAGATGATGGAGCGGGGAACACCGTGCAAACATAAGATTTTGCAATGTACAGCTCCGCATATTGCTTGGCCACGTACTTCGTATGTACGGGGATAAAATGAGCGGACTTGGTTAGTTGATCGACTATCACCCAAATCGAGTCATGCTTGTGAGACGTGAGAGGTAACCTGACTATGAAGTCCATGCTGATATCCTCCCACTTCCACGCCGGAATGTTCAACGGTTGCAGCTGTCCGGCTTTACGCATATGGTCGGCTTTCACCCGCCGACACGTATCACATTCGGATACATACTTTGCAATTTCTCTTTTCATCCGCGTCCACAAAAACCTTGTTTTCAGATCCTGGTACATCTTGTTGCTGCCCGGATGAATAGAATACTTGGACAAATGAGCCTCGTCCAAGATTTTCTTCCGAAGCTTCGTGTCACGGGGTACCACTATACGGTCTTTAAACCATAGAGTGTCGTGTTCATCTCTTCGGAAGCACTTCATTTCGCCATTCTCCATCCTTCTCCGAATGTGCGACATTCCCATGTCTTTCTTCTGAGCTTCCATAATCTCCTCTCTTATGGTTGGGATGAGAGCAAGATTATATAATGCCCCATATGGAACCAAGTACAGACTCGGCTCCTCCTCTTCAAGTGGGGTGATGGACAGACTGTTGACATGGGATTTGCGGCTTAAGGCATCGGCAACCACGTTTGCCTTCCCGGGATGGTAGTGAATCTCGATCTCATAGTATTTGATCAGTTCTAGCCATCTCCGTTGCCGCATATTCAACTCCTTTTGAGTGAATATATATTTCAGACTTTTGTGGTCGGTGTAGAGGTGCACTAAGTTCCCAAGCAAATAGTGCCTCCACATCTTCAAGGCCAATACCACAGCAGCGAGCTCAAGATCATGAGTCAGATAGTGCTGCTCGTGGTTATGAAGTTGACGTGAGCCATAGGCGACCACTCTTCCTCCTTGCATCAATACACAGCCAAGCCCGATGCCAGACGCATCACAATATACGTCAAAGGGCTTGGTTGTATCCGGTTGAGCTAAAACCGGGGCTGTTGTAAAATGCTTCACTAATTCTTGGAAAGCTTCTTCACATGCTGAGCTCCAAACATATTTGATCACCTTTTTCAACAGTTCAGTCATCGGCTTAGCAAGCTTGGAGAAATTTGGTATGAATCTCCGATAATATCCTGCTAACCCGAGGAAACTCCTGACTTCATGGACTGATGTGGGGGACTTCCATTTCAGCACTTGTTCAATTTTGCTTGGATCAACTGCAATGCCTTCTGCAGAAATAATGTGACCAAGGAATGGCACTTGGCTGATCCGAAACTCGCACTTGCTGAACTTAGCATAAAGCTTATGGTCTCTTAATCGCTGAAGTACGATATGCAAGTGTTTGGCTTGTTCTTCTTCAGTCTTGGAGTAAACCAAGATGTCGTCAATGAACACCACCACAAACTTGTCCAACTCCGGCATGAACACTGAGTTCATGAGATACATGATGTGTGCCGGGGCGTTGGTGAGACCAAAGGACATGACGAGGTATTCATACAACCCATATCTCATCGAGAAGGCCGTCCTTGGAATATCTTCCGCTCGGATCTTGATTTGATGATAACCTGAGCGAAGATCCATCTTGGAAAATACACTCGCACCCACAAGTTGATCGAAGAGAATATCGATGCGGGGCAGTGGATATTTATTCTTGATGGTGACGGCGTTGAGAGGTCGGTAGTCCATACACAACCTCAAGGTTTCATCCTTCTTCTTCACAAACAGCGCCGAGCATCCCCATGGCGAGGAACTCGGTCGAATGAAACCCTTCTTCATCAAATTGTTGAGCTGCTCCTTTAGTTCAGCCAGCTCATTCGGAGCCATCTTATATGGTCTTCTCCGTGAGATTGGTGTCGTCCCAGGTACGAGTTCAATCTTGAACTCGACATCTCTTTCGGGTGGCATGCCTGGAAGATCATCCGGAAAGACATCCAGGTATTCACGGACCACACGAATATCCTTAAGTTTCGTGGCTTCCGTGTTATATGTGGCTGGGGTTTCTTGAACCAAACGGTCAAGAATAAGAACATGTGGTTCATGAAGTGGAGAGTTTAAACGAACCACACGTGGAATGATGTCAAGAACAGCACCATGATGATGTAGCCATGACATTCCTAAAATGGCATCAAGTTTTTGACTCTCTAACATGATTAGAGAAGTCGGATATAGATTCCCACCCAACTGTAATGGTGCTCTATAGACCATTCTATCAGCTGTTATTTTCCCACCCGGAGAACATATCAAATATGAATTATTTGTGGGAATGATAGGCAGTTGATATTTAATAACATAAGACTGACTTATGAAATTATGGGTGGCACCGGAGTCAAAAAGTATGACTACGGGATGATCCAGGTAAGAGAACGTACCCGTGAGGACGGGTTCGCCTTCCGGTACGTCTTCGATAGCTAAGTGGTGGACGTTGCCGGGTTTTGGTGCTGGTTTCTTGGGCTGATTGCGGGGCTGATTAGCACCCTGATATGGTGCTGCACCCCTGCCCTGTCGCGGCTCGGGGCAGTCTCTTGAAATGTGCCCGACACGGCCACACGTGTAGCACGTGTAAGGTGTCGGGGTCTTGCCGACTTGAGGACGAAATCCCGGTGCACGCTGTTGAAACTGAAGAGCACGCGGGACCATCCTTGGCTGCTGCTGTTGCTGCGGTGGATACGTCGGTCGGAAGCCAGGCGCATTATATTGTCGACCGCGGAACTGAGGCGGTCGCGCCGGTGGCTGCCATCTCTGACCAGATGGTGAACGATATACCACACGGTATTTCTGTGGCGTTCCACCACTGCTGCTCGTCAGCGCGCTGCGTTTCCTCTTGTCAGAACCGCGCTCGCGCTGAGCATTCTCCTGTAGAATCGCGGCATTAACTAGGTCGTTGAATGTGCCACGATTGCTCTGGGAAAGATGGACCTTCATCTTGGAGTTCAGGCCCCGGAAGAACGCATTGCGCTTGTTGTCTTCCGTGCCCACAAATCCTGGCGCATACTGCGCCAGCCGGTTGAATAACCTGGAGTACTCATGAGCACTCCTCTAGCCTTGCCGTAGCGCCAGGAACTCCTGGAGCTTCATCTCCATCACATTGGGAGGTATGTGATAGGTGCGGAACGCCTCCCGGAACTCCGTCCATGTGACGGCATGGCCAGCCGGTAAGGAGGCGGTGTAGTTCGCCCACCAGGTACCGGCTTCTCCTTGAAGCTGTTGCGCTGCGTACAGCGCCTTCTGATGTTCGGTGCATCGTAGCAGCCCGAACTTTGCCTCCAGAGTGCGGATAAAGCTGTCCGCCTCCAAAGGTTCTTCGGCCTCCGTGAAGACCGGTGGATGGGTCGCCATGAATTCTGAATACGAGCTTTGTTGGGGCTGGCGTTGCCCATTGTCTTGGCGTCCTCCCTGATGGGACGCATTCTGCTGCACCAACATCCGCAGTAACTCGGTTTGCTCGTCGCGCGAGCCGAGCACTGCAGCGAGAACCTCCGCAAGATTCCTTGGAAGTTCTGGCGGTGGAGGAGGTGGTTGCTGCTGTGTCGTGGTCTGCTCCGGAGGTGGAGACTCATCACCACGAACTTTACTCGGACCTCCCTCCTCTTGCGTTGAACGTGTCCGCACCATTCTGCATTCAGATCATTCAAATGATCAGCACATGTGGGTTTAGCTCATCCAGTCTATACAATAGTAATGCGAGAATGGGATAAACAATGCGCATAACAATCACACATATGGATAAAGTATAAACTTTATGCACCATATACATCCCTGGACCGTGTCATACGATCGAGTTCCAAAGTATTGAACTTTATGGGTTAAAAGTTCATTTCGACCATCGGGGTCACCACGGGATGTTAATTGTGTTAGCATGCGTAATTCCTCGCTATTGTATTGGACCCAAACATGTACTAACTCGAAGTGATATATCAAATGCATAAACCCTTCTGCTCCAAACCGCTGTTTTACAACAGCCACTGGACGTCAAATGGTGAAACTAAGTGTTTTGGTCGAAATACAGAAAATTCGAGAGAGCATTTGGTCTGCCCTGTTTCTGGACAGTACCTACTCATCTGAGATTTTCATCCTTTTGGAGGGAGATTTTGTTCTGGAACTCTACAGAAAAAATTGTAGAGGACTTCAAAACCTTTCCAGAATGGTATCCCATACCTCCATTGGTTCAACCAATCTTATGTTATGCCCTGTTCAAGTTCCGCAAAAATTGCTGCCGAAAACAGGGGAGATTGTGCCTAAGTTTTTGAGATTGAATCTATACTCCCAATTGACTTTTAGTTCAACATAGGAGTTTACTAACCCCTGAATGAAATCCTAAACTTCATTTTGACTTTTTTCTTTGAAAATAAACTTTTATGCAGTCGGTACTACGTTTCCTCACCAAAGAAAAATCCTAATCCGGTATTCCGGCATATACGTGTCAAATGGTGGGACTAAAGTCGTCACTCACAAACGGTTTCTACACGTCATGCACTAACGTGGTTAGTGTACCTGCAGAAAAACACACAATAATGATGCACACAAAGGTTTTAACATTGCAGGCAGTTCCATATCATAGTAAAAACATACGGTCCGTATCATTGCCATACGGATCGTCCTTGAGTCAAGCAACGTCTCAAGGTACATGGTCGTGTTTTCACACCACACGACGGGGAACCCGAGTAGAGCGCGAACGGGTCGTCATGGTTGGGAATTTTATCAACCCAACGGATACCACCTACTGCCTCATGACCGTTGAGGCACGCCGATGGCGAGCGCTGCGTATGGGCCTTTGAACATTGAACGTTCAAGAGTTGCATACTATCGTGTTGCTTACCACACGATGGGGTATTCTCACTTTTGCCTAAAGCACGCTGGAGATCAGCGTTTTCATATGCTCTCAGAACCATGGAGAGGTTCAGAGACTCATATTAACTACCATGCCAAGCCACGGTATAACCTTCCATACTATTACTCGTATGGCGAGTTACCGCAATTGATCCGCCTGCGGTGGCGTACCTTACCTCTTACCTGACGTCGGAGCGTCGTTACAGAATGTATAACACATATGTTAGCTTTTCCACCTTAGTAACTACTACTATCATAGACCTTATGTGGGCTTAAAGACTAATCCTCACTCGACTACTTCTAAGTTTTCAAAAATAGGCTCTTTTCGAGCGTGCTATTCCCAATGCGGCTCTGATACCACGGCTGTGGGGACCACCCCGTGGTTCACCCACTCCAAGATCGCATAGGGTGGTGCCGTGCGATGCGGCACCCAACAGCACACACGAAAAGAATAAAGAACAACATATAAACTTTTATTTGATATAAAACAGCGGAAGTCTTTTACAAAACCTAATTAACAGCGGAAGTTATATACATAGTTGCTCTCAAACCCTAACTAAGCAAAAGTGCAGCCGTCCAGCCCGGGGACGCTACACACTAGCAGCATGGAACGGGAGATCACGGCGGCGTGCATGGCTCCAGCTCGGCCGTGTACCCCGACGGGGGCATCGCCTCGTCCTCGGAACCTTCCTCATAACTCTCACCTGCACACAGCTCAAATATTGCAACCGTGAGCACGAAGGCTCAGCAAGTCTTAACCGTCAACCCTAGGCATGGAACTCTACGTGCAAGGGTATGTAAGATAGGAAAGGATTTTGCAATAAAGACACGCCTATAAGTTGGTCCTTACTTTCAGTTTTATAGCAGCAGATTCATGTGCCTTAGGCAGCCCTCACATCGGAAGTCCACAATCAAACAATAAACGCTTTCCTCCGATGTGGTGATGCCCAAAGTGGAATGTAAACTTAATTAGCTCTATATCTACAGCAATCAAGGTATTCAAGACATTAAGATCAATACAGCATTTTCAGTTGCCTTGTTTCACTTCTTACTACGTCACAGCGCAGTGAACAAGCGGGTACTCAAATAACCGCGAGGGACGGTGATTGCAATCAAGACACACCCGGATAACACGTCACATACACCCACTTTCAGAAGCGTGATTCCACACCCCTTCCTACTCTGTTGTATGCAACAACCTTTCAAAGGCACCCAAATGCCGAACCGGTCCATCCGTAACGGGTAGGAGGTACCCGCGTGGAGCGTGACTGTGCCCACCGGCAGATTTACACCTTGCTACCCTCAACCCACTCCTATTTACGGTTGGGTAAGCCTCGACACTCAGGTTAACCAATTACATCGGTTTCCTGGTTCCCATATGCCAGTATGCATCTGGTACTGTTCGATACTTGTCCAGCAGGGCCGCACACGGACGGTCCTCAACCGACACCAACAGGGCTACGCACGTGAGACCTCTGCTCACTGCTTCCTACCCCCCCTGCTGGGTCTCATTTTCATAACTTAAGCCATTATCTACCTCTTTTCTTCCCGTGTGATAAGTACTATCTCGCGAGTAGCTTCCAACTACTCGTCTTCTACCGGGATCCTATACATTAGCATGGCATTCTCTACTCGTCGAGTTTGTAAACTACCCGACCCACCATAGGATTTTAAGAGGCTATGCAAGTGGGGTTTCAATCACCCTAACTCTAATGCAAACATTCAACCTAGACATAAATGATACAAATGAAAACTTTATAAAAGGTAGTTAAGTGCAAACCGGGGCTTGCCTGGTTGCGAGTTAAACGGAAAGTCAGCTTCTGGTGGGAGGACGTCCAAGGGCTCCGGCGTATCCTCAACTTCGGTCACTATTATGAAATGTAATAAAATACATGTATAAGTATTAAGGATTTATAAGAGTTGGACTTCTACTCATAGCTACTGCTATTTAAAATCCTTAATTGGCTTTGGGATTTTTACAGTGGATACTAGACTCTCTAAGGATGATTTGAGCCAAATTTGGAGACATGTCATTGCATAATGTAGTCTTTAAAATTCCTACAAGTACAATGCTTATCTGAATTTTGAGCCCAAATCACGAGCTTGACATAGATAATGGTGGAAGATCTGATTAGGGTAAGTCTCCATGGTTCTAACAAAATTTGTTTCACCATTTTTGGAGCTATCATCAGAGAGATATGAATTTTTGAACTTAAACAGGAGTTCTGAAAAAGCTTCTGTTTAAATTTGAATTTTCAAATAAAGGCTGAACTTGAGAAGGTAATTTGACCTAGCAAATGACCTCCAATGAAGCCCAAATTTTTACTGGAGATCAGAATCTATGAAGAGGATTTGCTACCCAAATTTGGGAATATTTCATAAAGAATTGCTCCTGTAATAAATCCCTAAAGATTTACTAAAAACAATTCTACAGAAATTCCTGGGCATTTTCATAGCCAAACATTGGTTTCTCTGTGAAGTACTCCTCATGAGGAATCCAACAAAATTGGTCTCACTCTTTTTGGAGTTTTCTACACAAAGTTATGGGCTTGCAAAGATCAGCTAAATTCTGGAATTATTTCTCTAATAGAAACTTCAAATAATTGGGCTGGGCCCACTGTTTTAAGTTGGACCAGTCAGATTTCGGCAACACCGGGGGCTACGGGTTTATTCCTGCGCAGCCGCACCAGATCCAGCGCCACAAACCGATCCTCGCGTGAACCCGGAGGCTGACCGGTGGGACCCGGCCCTCCTTCGTCTTCCTCGCGCTGCCCCCGCCTCCCGCGGCGGCGCACGCCGGCGAGGCTCGCCGGGACGGGTTTCCTGTGGTCCAAACTTCGTCAAACTTGCCGCTCCCCCATTTTTAACCGCGCTGAACACTGTGGGAGGGTCGCCTGCGGCCGTGGCTCACCGGAAACCATCGCGCACCGGTGACAGCAGAGTTTTGAACTCCAGCGAGGTCGGGAACCCTTATTCCTCTATCATTCGATCGATTCTTGGGCTCTAGAGCATCAGTGAATGATGTAGGAGCCCGTAAGGGTCCTGGCCGCCGGTGAAACTGCCGGCAACCAAGGGCTCCACGGCGACCCGAGGTGCTTTTGCACCGGCGACTAAGAAAACAGCTAGGGCTCCCTCGTTTCTTGATGTTTTTGCTTGGTTCATCATCGAGGAGAGGCGCTAGGAAGTAGAGAAGCTCTGTGCAAGCTTACTCGAGGTCTAAAGGATCGTGTACCACGAATTTTTGGCTAGACCGCGCACTACCCGTCGGTGTACCATTTGGGGAAACGGTGAAATTCTCGCTACCGGTCCTAGCAAACGCTAAACGGCCTCCGGCTACACGACCAGGACATGTCCACGCACCTTTCTTGTATAGGAAGTTGGGGGAGAGGGTGGCCGGTTGCTGCTGTCGACGGAGAGCCGAAACGGCGAGGTCTGGGCACCTTGAAGCTTTGGCGCCAATCCGCGTTTCTCGAGCAGTTCGGACCGGCAAACCTCGAAGGGGCTTTGGCAAGGGCTAGAGCATGTCCAGGCGATGCTCTTTGCGGTGGAGCACTCGAGCAATCGAGCTTGGAGGGCTGTGGTCGATCGGAGAGAACGGCGGTGGTGTTCTGGACGGAAGAAACGTCGGAGGCGCGAGTTATAGCAGGGGAAGAAGGAAAACAGCTCCGGCGTACCCTTTGCCGTGATCCAACCGAGCCACCGAGGCAGCAGGAGGTGGCGCGGGCTCTCCCTCGGGCGCGGGTTCAACCGGGAGCTGGCGCGCTCCCGCTGTTCGACCGCCGTCGGCTGAGGCGGCAACCCCAGTGGGTGGCTGACAAATGGGCCCCACCTCCCCTCTTTGTTTAATTAACTTTTTCTGATATTTTCCCACCAGCAACTCAACATTAAAGACTTGACTTCAACCCCAAGTCATAGTTTGAATTTGCTGAATTCAAATAGTTTGATTTCGGGTTTGAAATTTGGATGTGGTTTGATCATTTGAATTTGAAAATGAATTTGAATTCTCCACCTTGTATTGCCTCAAAAATATAGCAAACCAGCTCCAAAATTTCCAACTTTTGGCATGGCTGCTCATTCAAAGGTGGAGAACACATTTGTGAAACCCAATTTTCAAATTGAGGGAATTGGAATTTGAAACTGAATTTGAAATTCAGTTTAGGGGGCTTCTCCTTTTAATCCCAAACAAATATTAAAACTCCTCCAAATGAGCTGAAATTTGGAAGGTTGAATATTTGGACTATAAAGATCCAAGTTGTGCATTTAGATCTCCATTTTTAGAAGTTTTGGGAAGTCTAAACCCTCACTTTGAACTCACACTTATTATAATTCAAAGTTTTAATTCCCCTCGTTTTTCATAAGTGTATATGAGCTGAATTTTCTTGCTACCACTTTTGGGGATTTTACAACTATATTAGTCCTCATCTCTCCACCTGGAATTAACCAACATAGTATATTTCATGTGTGATATGGGTAGATTATGCTTGGCAACATACTTGGATGATATGAATGAATGCGATGCTCCAGAATCAAATAAAAAAGTGGCTGGGTTGGAGTTGGCAAGGAACATACCAATCACGACGTCCTCAGCCTGCTGTGCTTCCTCAGCAAATATATGATTCACGTTGCCACGAGCATAGTTCTGCTGTCCACGGTTGCCTTGCGTAGCTCCTCCGTTCAGCCGTGGGTTCTGCTTGGGTGTGTTGCTTGGCTGTCCAAGACCTTTCCTCAGGCACTTGACTTGCAAAGTGTCCTGGTTCTCCGCATGCAAAGCATGCCTTGTTGCCCAAGACAGCGGGAACGTTGAGGCGGGGGTTTTGAGCAGGGGCGCCCATGTTAGGACGAGGTGAAGGAGGCATAGGCACACGGGGTGCTTGCGTAACGGGTTGTTGCTGTGGTGGTTGATTAGGGCGAAACGATCCATACTGTGGTGCAGCTGGGGGCATGTACCGAGGGCGTACATTGCTCCCTTGTGGCTGGTATGGCATCTTTCATTTGCCCTCTTGCTCGATCTCTCGGATCTTGCTCTCAACCACTATGGCGTTGTCAACTAGCTTCTGGAGGTTTGCATAGTCATTGTTGAGCAGTTGAACTTGGATCTCATTGTTCAACCCTCTCATGAACAAGTACTGCTTCCCTTGGTCCGAGTTGACATCTTCGGGGCCATAACGTGACAGTTGCGTGAACTTGTTGAGATACTCAGTCATGCTTTTCTTGCCTTGGCGGAGACCTTCAAACTCTTGTCTTTTGAGCATCATGACTCCAACAGGGACGTAATGAGAGCGGAAACTCTCCTTGAACTCAGCCCAAGTGATCATCAACTGGTCGACATGAGCGTTGCAGAGAGCGTCCCACCAGTCAGCGGCTGCTCCCATGAGTTGATGCGATGCGAAGAGAACTTTCTCTCGATCATTGCACTAAACTATGGCAAGCTTCTTCTCCATGGACTTCAACCAATCATCGGCCTCCATGGGATCATTAGCTTGTGCAAAAATGGGTGGTCGAGGCCTCATGAACTCTCCCAATAGGTTGTAAGCCGGCGGGTGTAACACCCCAAAATCAGTAAAAGGAGGGAATTTAAAAATTTTGGACATATTGCATGTGGTGCAGAAATTTAAATTTAAACTGGAATTCAAATCAAAACAGAAAAGAAAAGGAAAAAGAAAAAGAAAACCTCAGCCGGCCAGTGGGCCGAAACCCGCCAGCCGGCCCACTATTCCCCCGCGCCAGCCCACAAACACGTGCCCTCTCTTCCTCTCACTGACACGCGGGGCCCGCGTGTCATCTCCTACCTCCGGGGCGCACCAACCGACCGGACTCTTCCCCGCGCCCGATCGCAACCGTACTCCAGAAACCCGCGCCCCTGGCCCAATTTCTGGTCCCGGACGTCTCCAACTCGATCCCAACCGACCGCCGCCCTCCCTCGCCTATATAAACGTCGACATCGCCCTGTTTTTTTCCCCCGATCGGCCGTTCTTCTCTCTGGTGAGAACCGAAGATTCAATCCTCGTTTTCTTTCGATCATTGCACGGATTATCTGATCTAACGCGCTGATCGTGCTCCACCGCCCACAGGGAGCCCTGCACGTGAAGGAAACGACAAGTTTCGCGCCCTAGCAGCTGTTCCGACGTGCACCGAAGATCGTCGCCATTGAAGCTCGCCGCCGACCCACTTCCAGGACCTCGGAGTGCTGGAAAACCTCTCGGTGAGCCTCCCCTACCCCTCTGCAGCCGATCCATGCAAAAAGATGCAAGTTCTAACGAGTAGCGGCAAAAGCCGAGGCTGCGCCGGCGAGATCGCCACCCCCGCCGCCGCGCGCGCGGGCTGGCTCGGGCCAGGGGACGTGGCCACTTGAGGGCCGTCTATTTTAAATCACACAGTAGAATCAAAACCCGCGCGTACCGGTTCGGCGAGCTAATCTGAGCCGTCTGTTTTAAATCGGACGGTCCACGTTAACCCCGCGTTATAAAGGCCGGGATTCTTACGCGCTACCCCCTGGGGATCTCGGAAAACACGAGCTAGCCCCGGAAACTTCTGATCTAGCCCCTGGAACTTCAGAAATTCGTGTAAATTCATTTAAAAATCAGTTTTAGCCCCTGGACTTAATAAAAATTTAGGAAAACCCTCTGTTATGTGAAGTTAGACCCCTGGAAATTTATGAAATAATAAATTAGACCCTGCAGTAGTGTGGATTTACCTTTTTGAATCTATATGATATTAAATTCAGAAATTTGAATATGTAATTAGGATTTAAATTTAAAAGGTGAGGCACACACATGTGCAAATTCAAATCTAAACTCTTCTAGCACTTGGAAAACTTTAGAATGAGTTAAAAATAGATTTTAGGCTGAATTGAAATCTGTCTAAATGGGGTTCATATTTATTAGTTCTAGAAACACATTTTTAGGCTAGGAAGTAATTCTGAAAACTGATAAAATAAATTTAAATTAATTCACAGCAGAGGAGAAGTTCAAAAATATATTATGTAATATTTTAGATCAGAACCTATTCTGTTTAGATGACATGTTCTACTATTTAATATTAAAACTCACTTTTAGGCATAGAAAATAAATCTGAAAAATATAGGAAAATAGGTATGCATAATTAGAAAATGACGAATGAAGTCTCCAAATCCAAAAACTTCAGTTTAGGATGTGGTAGAAGATCTGAAAACCTATTTGGAGTAGGAAAATACCTTTTATACAAACTTTGTGGCTAAGAAGTGTAATAATTAAATATAAAGAATTTGTTCAAATTGGAACTTCATATATAGTGTGCAAATAGAAATCTGAACATAGAAGTTAGAAATAATATACATATGTTTAAGGGTGAATGTAGGCCAAAAATAAACACATGAAGAGTAACCACAACACTTAGAAATGTGAATGACTTTCATAGGTATGTATGTGTGGTTTGTATGAAGTGAAAGTGTGAACTATGCCTTATGGATTGCTGTTTTCTTTTGCTATGTGTATTGGCATGAATAGAACCTGCCCCAGAGCAAGTTCTCCCCTTCCAAGACTAGGACTTTCCATTCCCAGAGCAGCAGGAAGAAGGCAAGTGTCCTTGACCACTTTGATCCTATACTAGGATATGTAGATAGAATTATTTGCATTGTCAATTGAAATATGAAACCCATGTTAGGAAGTTTCCCTAGAATTGCATTACCTTGTTTCCTTGTAGCTTGGGTTGGGATTTATTTTATCATGTCACTTATTTATATGCTTATGCTTAGCCATGCTTAGAATGGGATATTTGGGATATGAGATCATCAGTTTATTTTACCATACTCTTGAATGAGATATTGTGAGTTATGTAGAGGTACGGATCAAGGCAAGTTGGATGTTTTGGTTGTGTGCTAGGTGCACGAGACTCGGGTTTGTGTTTGGTACTTGCCAGGATCCTAAGGACCGGTTCATGGAGCATGTAACCTGGCTTTACCGTGCCAACCACATGCTGAGATGGGGCAGCTTGGCCAATTAATTAGGTGTATCCCCGGCGTAGTATGGGTGTGTTGGATGGTGCGGGGAGTAGGTGTCAGCTGGACTACCATATGAACCGCAAGGCTCAAGAGGGGGCCACTGCAGCGGGGTTGGAGCCTCTAGTATGCTGTTAGGGGTGAAACCTCAGTGGGCCCATGCTCGTCGGGAATCCCTTTGTAAAGGCTTCGTAGTGATCTCCTAGCTACACACCTGGGAAGTGTGAATGTGGTTCGTAGCCACTGGCATAATGGAGGTTTTTTTAGTCCACCCGGCAACGGGAGATGAAATCACTACATGTGGGTATAGCGGTACAAACTCTGCAGAGTCAAAACTGTCATGACAGCCGTGCTCATGGTCAAAAGCGGCTTGGACTTATTCATGATTAGAGGATTGATGGTTTTGGAAGTTGTGGATGTTAAGCGGGGAGCTTAACATTGGAAATGAGGTTATGGTTATTTGATTATGATGAAGGGATGGGAGATTGGGACCATTTCACCTGTGTAGTAATGTAGGTGCTTAATAAGCTAAGGTGATAGGAATTAATTGCATAGTGCTTTAACCATGAGTTCAACCTCTCCTTCTTCTAGCCATGCATGACATAACTTTCCCACACTTGCTGAGTACCATTGGTACTCAACCTTGCATATTTTGTTGGTTTATATTGCTGCTCAGGTCAAGATAATGAGGTGGTGTATAATGACCAAGACTTTGGACCCGAAGAAGGTTTCTAGTTTCATGGAGACCCCCGGGCAACGCCTGTGATGAAGCCCTCAAGAATAATATTCCGCTGCTAGTTTATTTACTTGTAATGAACTTATTATTGTCCATTGAGACATTTATGAATGTAACACTTATTTATATTCGACACCTGGCTTGTAATAAATGATGCTTCACTATTTGTCATCACATGTATGAGAAAATGATCCTGGCATACATGTGATGTTCACTTGGTTGTTTCTTCGGAAAAACCGGGTGTGACAGAAGTGGTATCGGAGCCAAGGTTGCTCGTAGGAACGTGGACCTACGTGGAAATGGAGGTATTTAAGGGCCCTACTTTCTTAAAAACTATTTTTTTAGGTGTGTGTTGAAAAGATTTATTTAATGAGTCACTTTCTTCATCTTACCCCAACTTTCATTCAAAATAGGATTTTTGTTTGAGAGTTTATCTAACCTAATTTTAAATTCTTTTTGTTTTAGATGGTTCGCATGATTCGCACCGCTCGCAAGTCCACAGGAGGGAGAGTTCCCGTAGTTGCCCTTGCCGAGAGAGAGGAGAGCCGTCCGGTGACGTACCTTTCCTACGGATTGGCAGTAGGAGGCTTATTGCGCCGTCTTCGGCGTATGCTCGAAGCCGCCGGCAACACGGGCAAGCTAATCATCCAGTATAACTCCACCAGGACCATCCGTGAGAAGAGGGAAGAATGGAGCTCAGAGATGAGGATTATACACGAAAACCAGCTGCTTAAGATTCACCACTCTCCAGCTTGTCGAGCGACACAGGTCGATGCGGAGAAAGATGTCACCTGGGAGGCCATCACCTGCCAGAGTCACATCTACCGTCGCCACTTGGACAAAACAGAGTACATGTATGTCCTCCAACGCGAGAGTGGTACCACGGAGTACAAGTACCCACCGGTGCAGCAGGGGACTTCCCATGAGCACATGGACTTGTGCTTGGAGGATGCTTCTATGCTCAGCACTCGACTGCAAGAGTGTCAGCAAGAGCTTCAGGATGTTCGGGACAACCTGAAGGAAACGGAGGCATTGCTGCGAGTCTGCTTAAGGGCGAGAGAAATAGGAGATGGGAATGAACTATGTGTCACCGCGAATGATACATGGACTCCTGACTCCCCAGATCGCCGGGCGATTAGGCGTCGTCGCACTTCTCCACCAACAGCCTCCCCACCCAAAGCAGAGTCAGAAGGAAGCCGAAATGATGAGGAAGATCCCGAGGAGCCTGCTCAAGAAAACGAGTAGTGTAGAATCCTTCCCTTAGCTAGCAAGATGTCGCATAGTCGAGTCGTTAAGTTAAGTTAAAGGTGTGTTAATGCTTGGTGTGTGACGTGAGTTGTGGAAGCCATGAGCAATTGTCCACAGCCTCGTCTTTAGATTGCTTTGCTTTGGTGTGTGAACCCACATGAAATAATATTGCGTTTATTTTTGTGTGAGAAGTGAACCCTTAGAGAAGTATAACAAAGCCTCAACACTTCAAAGTACAAACAAATGAAAGTAGTAAGATGATACTAATTGCTTTCAAATTAACATTGGTTGATTCTGCCAGATGGCCGGAAGAGGAAAAGGACGTGCTGCCAACCCCGCCAACAACAACGATGAGGCATGCAACCCTCATCTTTCTGGAGGCCAGGACCGGGGTGGTCGCCGTGAAGTAGTTGATCCCCTCCACCAAATGCTGGAGAATCAAAATCAGCTCATCCAGAACTTGACTCAAGTGGTGGCCAACTTGCATCAAGTTCCACCTCCACAAGCTGCACCACGCCAACCAAGGTTGAGTGAGTTTCTAGGAACTCAACCTCCAAAGTTCGCAAGTGCTGCTGAACCTCTGGAGGCAGATGATTGGCTGAAGACCATTGAAAGTAAGATGAGGATCATACAGTGCCAAGGGTATGAGAGGGTGCTGTTTGCCTCTCATCAATTGCATGGACCTGCTGCTGATTGGTGGACCGCCTACGTGGCTGCCCATCATGACCCTGAGAACATCACTTGGGAAGAGTTCAAGCGTAGTTTCCGCAACCATTACATCCCAAGAGGTGAACTCAAAAAAAAGAGGAAGGAGTTTTTGGGGTTGCAGCAAGGTAACATGACTGTGAGGCAATACCTCACTAAATTTACTCAACTATCCCGTTATGCCCCACGAGACATAGAGACTGATGAGCAGAAACAAGATTGTTTTGTGGAAGGACTTACCGCGGAGATGCAGTGTGCAATGTCCTCAAATGAGTATGAAAGCTTCCAAAAGATGGTGGACAGAGCATTTGTGGTAGAAAGGAAGCTAAAGGCCTTGGAAAATGAGAATAAGAGGAAGGCCGGTTGGTCACATCAAGCCTCGGGTAGCAACACCCGCCCCCGTCTGATGCAGCAACCAGCAGGGCAGACGAACCGTGCTGCGGTACCCTACTCAGCACCAAGAGGGTACAACCCGAACTACAGGCCTCCGGCAGCACCAGCACAACCGCAACGTCAGTTTGTACAGCAGCCTCGCCCCGCATATCCACCTCGACCAGTAGTGCAAGGACCCCCAAACCAACCCCAAGACAACAAAGGCCAGGCACCTAAGGTTGGGGTGCATTGTTTTAGCTGTGGTGAAGTGGGGCACTACGCCCATAAGTGCCCAAAGAAGAAGCCCGCGCAGCCACAACAGCAGAATGTGATGCGAGGACGGGTGAACCACGTCACTATGGAGGAAGCGCAAACGTGGTAGTTGGTAAGTTTCCTTCCAATTTACACCTTGCAACCCTGCTGTTTGATTCTGGTGCTACCCACTCATTCATTGCTCAAGGGTTTGTTAAGAAGCATGACCTAGCAACAACACAAATGAACCATATGCTACCTGTAAAATCTCCCGGGGGAGAAATAAGGACAAGACAAGTGTGTCCCAAAGTGAACCTAGACATTAATGGGGTAGTATTTGCTGCTAACCTCATAGTGATAGATTCACAAGGGATAGATATTATTTTGGGTATGGATTGGTTGACAAAATATAAAGGAATCATCCATTGTTCGACCAGAACGGTGGAACTAACTCACCCTAATGGCACCAGAGTAAAGTTTATAACAATACACGAGCCTAGGAGGGACATTAAATTGAATCAAGTTGAGGTGAAAGTGGAGGAGATCAGGACCATCAGGGAATATCCAGATGTTTTTCCGGAAGAGTTGCCAGATTTGCCTCCCGATCGTGATGTGGAATTCGCAATTGAGCTAGTACCTGGAACAACCCCGATTTACAAAAGACCTTATCGGATGGACTCCAAGCAGCTGGAAGAACTCAAGGATCATTTAAGAGAACTGAGGGAGAAGGGGTATATTCGCCCTAGTTCCTCACCTTGGGGAGCTCCGGTGATATTTGTGCCCAAGAAGGACGGAACCCAAAGGTTATGCGTGGATTACCATGCCTTGAATGAGGTAACCATCAAGAACAAGTATCCATTACCCCGCACTAAAGACTTGTTTGATCAGTTGAGTGGAGCTTGCGTGTTCTCGAAAATTGATCTCAGGTCGGGATACCACCAACTCAAGATAAGGCAATCTGATATTCCCAAGACAGCTTTCGTATCTCGGTACGGACTGTATGAATACACTGTCATGCCTTTCGGGCTAACTATTGCCCCGGCATACTTCATGTATCTCATGAACAAGGTATTCATGGAATATCTGGACAAATTTGTGGTGGTTTTCATAGATGACATTCTCGTCTTCTCCAAAGATGAAGAAGAACATGAGAAACATCTAAGGTTGGTGTTGCAGAGGCTAAGAGAACACCAACTATATGCCAAATTGAGCAAGTGTGAGTTTTGGCTGAAGAGAGTTCCCTTCTTAGGACACATAATCTCGGAGGGAGGAATCTCCGTAGATCCCGCCAAAATCGAGGATATACAGAAGTGGAAGACACCTGAAAATGTCGGGGAAGTTCGAAGCTTTTTGGGATTGGCTGGATACTATCGACGGTTTATTGAGGGATTCTCTAAGATCTCGAGACCTCTCACCAAACTGTTGAAGAAGGGAATCACATTCACATGGACGCCGCAGTGCGAGACGTGTTTTCAGGAGTTAAAGGAAAGATTGACAACAGCCCCAGTGCTCGTTATGCCAGATATGCAGAAGAACTTTACGGTGTACTGCGATGCCTCTGGAAACGGGTTGGGATGTGTTCTCATGCAAGAAGGGCATGTCGTGGCATATGCATCCCTGCAGCTTCGGAAGCACGAGAAGAACTATCCTACACATGATCTAGAACTAGCCGCAGTGGTACACGCGTTGAAAATTTGGCGGCACTATTTGATGGGGAAGAGGACAGAGATATATACGGATCATAAGAGTTTGAAGTACATTTTCACACAGCCAGATCTCAACCTCAGACAAAGGAGATGGTTAGAGCTAATCAATGACTTTGATGTGGGCATCAACTATCATCCTGGGAAGGCAAACGTCGTGGCCGATGCTTTGAGTCGGAAAGTGCAGGTCGATAAGTTGAGCTTGAAGGACATGCCTGCAGAATTGAAGGACGAGGTTATAAGGCTCAATCTATGTCTAGTAAATAGTGGTGAAGCCATCGCCATGGAAGTGGACTCCACACTAGAGCGAGACATACGCGAGGGTCAAAAGAATGATGAGAAGATACAAGAAATCAGGAAACTCATCAAGGAAAATAAAGCTCCAGGTTTCAGAGAGGATGAACAAGGTACGGTGTGCCACGGGAAAAGGATCTGTGTGCCTGAAGTAAAGGAGATCCGTGAATTGATTTTGAAGGAGGCTCACGATTCCGACTATTCCATTCATCCTGGGAGTACGAAGATGTACCAGGACCTCAAGAGCAGGTATTGGTGGTATGGCATGAAGCGAGATGTCGCGGAACATGTTGCTCTATGTGACACATGTCAGTTGGTGAAAGCAGAACATCAACGACCCGCGGGATTATTGCAACCACTCAAAGTGCCTGAATGGAAATGGGAAGAAATCAGCATGGATTTCATCGTGGGATTGCCTAGGACCCAATCAGGGTATGATTCGATATGGGTCATCATTGATAGGCTAACTAAGGTAGCTCATTTCATCCCCGTGAAAGAAATCTACAGTGGATCCAAATTGGCAGAGTTGTACATGTCAAGGATCGTGTGTTACCATGGAGTGCCAAAGAAGATTGTGTCGGATCGAGGGACACAGTTCACCTCAAGGTTCTGGCAGAAGTTGCACCAAACCATGGGAACCCATCTGAACTTAAGTTCTGCCTATCATCCCCAAACTGATGGGCGGACGGAAAGAACCAATCAGATCCTTGAAGATATGCTAAGGGCATGTGCACTCAAAAACAATAGGAGTTGGGACAAGAACTTACCGTATGCGGAGTTTTCCTATAACAACAGCTATCAAGCTAGTATGAAGATGTCACCGTTTGAAGCCTTGTACGGGAGGAAGTGCAGAACTCCCCTATTTTGGAACCAAACGGGGGAAAGTAAAGTGTTTGGTCCAGAAGTACTACAAGAAGCCGAGGCGAAGGTAAGGGAGATTCGCAACAATTTGAGGATAGCACAGACACGCCAAAAGAGTTATGCTGATGTACGAAGAAGAGAGCTCGTTTTCAACGTGGGAGACTATGTTTATCTCAAGGTGTCCCCTATCAGAGGACTTCGTCGGTTCAAGGTGAAAGGGAAGTTGTCACCTCGATACATCGGACCCTTTCAAGTTTTGGAGAGGAAAGGAGAAGTGGCGTATCAACTAGAATTACTGGCTCATCTATCAGATGTGCACGATGTATTCCATGTGTCACAACTAAAGAAATGCCTGAGGACGCCTGAAGAGGTGTTACCCATGAATGAAGTGAACGTAGCTGAGGATTTGTCTTATGCCGAGCAACCATACAAGATTTGGAGACAATGGAACGCCTCACCAGAAATAAAAGAATCCGGATGTGCAAGGTGCAGTGGAAGCATCACTCAGAAGAGGAAGCCACCTGGGAGCGGGAAGATGAGCTCAAGGCACAATTTCCGGAATTGTTTTCTTAGAACCACCAATCTCGAGGACGAGATTTCTTTTAAGGGGGGTAGAGCTGTAACACCCCAAAAATATTGTTAAGACCCTAAATCATGTTAAGAGGGGAATTTAAAAATTTTTGGACGTGTTGCATGTTTTGCAAAAATTCAAATTCAACCTGGAATTCAAATTAAACTCAAATCACAAAAGAAATAGAAAAAGATAAAACAGAAAAAAACCGGCCAGTGGGCCGAAACCCACCAGCCGGCCCACCCAGCAACCGCGCCAGCCCGCAGCCGCGCGCGCTGTTTCCTTCCGCTGACAGGTGGGACCCACCAGCTCGTCTTCTACCTCGCGCCGCGCCGGACTCCCTCTCACCCAAATCAAAACCGATCAGGATTTCTGCGTATCCCCGCTGAATTCTGTTCGTAGGCGACGCGGACTTGATCTAAACCACCCCGCCGCCTTTCCCCATCTATAAAAACCCCGGCCTCGTTCTGTTTTTCGCACGCGACCCGCCGATTTTCCTCCGGTAAGAACCGAGACTTCTCCGGCGAATTCTGGCCGATCTAAGCTCGGAAATTCCGATCTAACTCGCTGGTCTTGATCCACCGCCTCCGGGGAACCTTGCAGGTGCAGAAAACTCGGTGACTTGCGGTGTAAACACAGCGCCGACGAGCCTCGCCGTGGTTTCACCTCGGACCTCGTCGCCGATCACTTTCCAGGACCTCCGAGCTCAAGAAAACCCCCGAGGTGAGATCCCCGACCTCCCCTCTACCAATCTATGCCATAAAATCACAGTTCTAGGAAGAATTCCCGAAGATCCAAAAGTTTCCGGCGAGATCGCCGCTTCCCGCCGCCGTGCGCCGCCGGCAGTGCCGCCCGTGCTCGATCAGAGTGACGTGGCCGCTTGTGCGCCGTTTATTTTAAATCGCACGGTAGGGTTTAAATCCCCGCGTACCGGTTCGACGTTATAATCTCAGCCGTCGGTTTAAAATCGGACGGTCCACGTCAGCCCCGCGTTATAAAGACTGGAAATCTTACGTGCTACCCCCTGGGGTTCTCGGGAAATAAGAGCTAGCCCCGGAAACTTCTGATCTAGCCCCTGGAACTTCAGAAAATCCTGTAAATTCATTTAAAAATCAGTTTTAGCCCCTGGACTTAATAAAAATTAGGAAAAACCCCTCTGATAAGTGTAGCTATACCCCTGGAAATTCTGAAAATAATATTATAGACCCTGTAGTGGGGTGAGTTTACCTTTTAGCCCTGTTTAGTATTTAATTTAGGAAATTGAATATGTGGCTAGTGTTTAAAAATTAAAAAGTGAGACAAACATATTGTCAAAATTAAATTAAAGACTTTCTCAGTATTTAGGAAACTTTGGAGTGAGATAAAAACATATTTTGGGCTGAATTGAATCTGTTTAATTTATTATTCACATTTAGGGACACATTTTTAAGTAAAGAATAGTTCTAGAAAATAGGGAAAATAATTGTGAAATATTTTACATCAGAGGCAAAGGTCAAAATATGTTATTAAATTATTTAGGACCAGAACCTAATCTGTTTAGATGATGTGTCTTACTATTTTCATAATAAAGTACACATTTATGCATAAGAAAATAAATCTGAAAATATAGCAACTAGTAAATGATAAATGGAGTTTCTAAAATCCAAAGAGTTCAGTTTAGGGTTGGTAGAAATTATGAAGACACATATGGAGAAGGAAAATACCTTTCATGCTTATTTGATAGTAAAAAGGTGTAGTAGTTGAATATAAGGAATTTATTTAAATTGGAAACTCATATATATAGTATGTAAGTATAAATGTGAACACAAAAGTAGGAATCATATACACATGATTAAAAGTGCATGCAAGCCACAAATCAACACACATAGAGTAACCACAACACACATAATGGTGAATGACTTTCATAAATATGAATGTGTGGTTTGTATGAAGTGGAAGTGTGAACTATGTCTTATGGGTTGTTATTTTTCTTTTGCTATGTGTGATGGTATGATGTAGAACCTGCTCAAGAGCAAGTTATTCCTTTCCAAGATCAGGACTACCCATTTCAAGAGCAGCAGGAAGGAGGCAAGTGTCCTTGACCACTTTGATCCTATGCTAGGATGTGTAGCTAGAATTATTTGCATTGTCAATTTAAATATGAAACCCATGATAGGAAGTTTCCCTAGAATTGCATTACCTAGTTTCCATGTAGCTTGGGTTGGGATTTATTTTATCATGTCATTATGCATATGCTTAGCCATGCTTAGAATGGGATATTTGGGATATGAGATCATTAGTTTATTTTACCATACTCTTGAATGAGATATTGTGAGTTATGTAGAGGTAGGGATCAAGGCAAGTTGGATGTTTTGGTTGTGTGCTGGGTGCACGAGACTCGGGTTTGTGTTTAGTACTTGCCTGGATCCTAAGGACCGGTTCATGGAGCATGTAACCTGGCTTTACCGTGCCAACCACATGCTGAGATGGGGCAGCTTGGCCAATTAATTAGGTGTATCCCCGTCGTAGTATGGGTGTGTTGGATGGTGAGGGGAGTAGGTGTCAGCTGGACTACCATATGAACCGCAAGGCTCAAGAGGGGGCCACTGCAGCGGGGTTGGAGCCTCTTGTATGCTGTTAGGGGTGAAACCTTAGTGGGCCCACGCTCGTCGGGAATCCCTTTGTAAAGGCTTCGTAGTGATCTCCTGGCTACACACCTGGGAAGTGTGAATGTGGTTCGTAGCCACTGGCATAATGGAGGTTCTTTTAGTCCACCCGGCAACGGGGGATGAAATCACTACATGTGGGTACAGTGGTACAAACTCTGCAGAGTCAAAACTGTCATGACAGCCGTGCTCACGGTCAAGAGCGGCTTGGACTTATTCATGATTAGAGGATTGATGGTTTTGGAAGTTGTGGATGTTAAGCGGGGAGCTTAACATCGGAAATGAGGTTATGGTTATTTGATTATGATGAAGGGATGGGAGATTGGAACCATTTCACCTGTGTAGTAATGTAGGTTCTTAATAAGCTAAGGTGATAGGAATTAATTGCATTGTGCTTTAACCATGAGTTCAACCTCTCCTTGTTCTAGCCATGCATGACATAACTTTCCCACACTTGATGAGTACCATTGGTACTCAACCTTGCATATTTTGTTGGTTTATATTGCTGCTCAGGTCAAGATAATGAGGTGGTGTATAATGACCAAGACTTTGGACCCGAAGAAGGTTTCAAGGTTCATGGAGACCCCCGGGCAACGCCTGTGATGAAGCCCTCAAGAATAATATTCCGCTGCTAGTTTATTTACTTGTAATGAACTTATTATTGTCCATTGAGACATTTACGAATGTAAGACTTATTTATATTTGACACCTGGCTTGTAATAAATGATGCTTCACTATTTGTCATCACATGTATGAGAAAATGATCCTGGCATACATGTGATATTCACTTGGTTGTTTCTTCGGAAAAACCGGGTGTGACACTACACACTTTGGAAGTGTGAATGTGGTTCGTGGCCACTGGCATAATGAAGGTTCTTTTAGTCCACCCGGCAATGGGGGATGAAATCACTACATGTGGGTACAGTGGTACAAACTCTGCAGAGTCAAAACTGTCATGACAGCCGTGCTCACGGTCAAGAGCGGCTTGGACTTATTCATGATTAGAGGATAGATGGATTTGGAAGTTGAGGATGTTAAGCGGGGAGATTGACATTGGATATGATGATTATGGTTACTTGATTTTGATGATGGGTTGGGAGATTGGGACCATTTCACCTGTGTAGTAATGTAGGTGCTTAATAAGCTAAGGTAATAGGTATTAATTGCGTAGTGATTTAACCATGAGTCAATCCCTCCTTGCTCTAGCCATGCATGACATAACTTTTCCACACTTGTTGAGTACCAACGGTACTCAAACTTGCATATTTGTTGGTTTAAATTGCTGCTCAGGTCAAGGGGATGATGTGGTATTTAATGACCAAGACTTCGGAACCGAAGAAGGATTCTGGGTTCATGGAGTCCCTCGGGCAACGCCTGTGACGGAGCCCATAAGAATAATATTCCGCTGCTGTTTTATTTATATGTCATGAACTTATTATCGTCCATCGAGACGTATGCTATGTAAGACTTATTTATATTCGACACCTGGCTTGTAATAAATGATGCTTCACTATTTGTCATCACATGTATGAGAAAATGATCCTGGCATACATGTGATATTCACTCGGTTGTTCTTCGGAGAAACCGGGTGTGACAGAAGTGGTATCAGAGCCAAGGTTGCCCGTAGGAACGTGGAGCTAGGTAGAAATGGACGTATTTAAGGACCCTATTTTCTTAAAAACTATTTTACAAAAGTGTGGGTTAAAGGTGTTATTTAATGGGGTCACTTTATTCATCTTACCCCAACTTTTATTCAAAATACAATTTTTGTTTAAACTCTTATCTAACTTAATTTTAAATACTTTATGTTTTATATGGTTCGCATGATCCGCTCCGCCCGCAAGTCCACCGGAGGGAGAGTTCCCGTAGTTGCCCTCGCCCTAAGAGAGGAGAATCGTCCGGTGATGTACCACTCCTACGGATTGGCAGTAGGAGGCTTGTTGCGCCATCTTCGGCGTATGCTCCAAGCCGCCGGCAATACGGGCAAGCTAACCATACACTACAGCTCCACCCAGACCATCCGTGAGAAGCGGGAAGAATGGAGTTCAGAAATGAGGATTATCCATGAAAATAAGCTGCTCAAGATCCACCGCTCTCCAGCTTGTCGAGCGACACAGGTTGATGCCGAGAAGGATGTCACCTGGGAAGCAATCACCTGCTAGAGTTACATCTACTGTCGCCACCTGGACAGGACTGAGTACATGTATGTCCTCCAGTGTGAGAGTGGTACAGCATAGTACAAGAACCCGCCAGTGCAGCAGGGGACTTCCCATGAGCACATGGACCTGTGCTTGGAGGATGCTGCTATGCTCAGCACTCGACTGTAGGAGTGTCAGCAGGAGCTTCAGGATGTTCGTGACACCCTGAAGGAGACTGAGGCATTGCTTCGTGCCAGCTTAAGGGCGAGAGAAAGAGGAGATGGGAATGAACTGTGTGTCACCGTGAACGACACATGGACTCCTAACTCCCCAGACCGCCGGGCGAGCAGGCGTCGCCGCACTTCTCCACCAGCAGCTTCCCCACCCAAAGCGGAGTCAGAGAGCAGCCGCAATAATGAGGAAGATTTCGAGGAGCCAGCCCAGTGATACGAGTCGTGTAGAGTCCTTTCCCTTAGTTCAGCAGGTTATCGAGTAGTCGAGTCAATACCTTAGCTAATGGTGTGGGACGAGAGTTGTGGAAGCCATGGGCATTTGTCCGCAACCTCGTCTTTAGGCTGTTTTGCTTTGATGTGTGAACCCCTATGAATTAAGAGTGCATTTCTTTTCGCGTGAGACGTGAAACCCTCAGAAAGTGTTAATATAATAAGGCCTCAAAAGTTTAAGTTTAAACAAGCAAATTCGGGAAGTTAATACGAAATGCTTTAAATTAACATTTGGTTGATCATGATAGATGGCCGGAAGAGGAAAGGGTCGTGGTACCAACCCCGCCAACAACAACGATGAGGCCAGCAACCCACATCTTTCTAGAGGACAAGAAAGGGGTGGTCGCCGTGAAGGAGTTGATCCCATCCACCAAATGCTTCAAAATCAGAATCAGCTCATCCAGTGCCTAACTCAAGTGGTGGCCAACTTGCACCAAGTTCCACCTTCACAAGCTGCACCACGCCAACCATGGATTGAGTGAGTTTCTAGGAACTCAACCTCCAAAGTTTGCAAGTGCTGCTGAACCTCTGGAGGCAGATGATTGGCTAACGACCATTGAGAGCAAGATGAGGATCATACAATGCCAAGGGTATGAGAGGGTGCTGTTTGTCTCTCACCAATTGCATGGACCTGCTGCTGATTGGTGGACCGCTTACGTGGCCGCCCATCATGACCCTGAGAACATCACTTGGGAAGAGTTCAAGCGCAGTTTCCACAACCATTACATACCAAGGGGTGAACTGAAAAACAAGAGAAAGGAGTTCTTGGGGCTGCAGAAAGGAAACATGACTGTGAGGGAATACCTCACTAAATTCACCCAACTATCCCGTTATACACCACGGGACATCGAGACTGATGAGCAGAAACAGGACTGCTTTGTGGAAGGACTTACTGCGGAAATGCAGTGTGCAATGTCCTCCAACGAGTATGAAAGCTTCCAAAAGATGATGGACAGAGCATTTGTTGTGGAGAGGAAGCTGAAGGCCTTGGAAAATAAAAACAATAGGAAGGCGGGATGGTCACACCAAGCCTCGGGTAGCAACACATGCCCACGACTGATGCAACCACCCGCAGGGCAGACGAGCCGTGCTGTGGTACCCTACTCAGCACCCAAAGGGTACAACCCAAATTTCAGGCCTCCATCAGCACCGGCACAGCCGCAGCGTCAGTTTGTACAGCAGCCTCGTCCCACATATCAACCTCGACCAGCAGTGCAAGGACCACAGAACCAACCCCAAGACAATAAAGGCCAGGCACCTAAGGTTGGGGTGCAATGCTTCAACTGTGGTGAAGTGGGGCACTATGCTCATAAGTGCCCAAAGAAGAAGCCCATGCAGCCGCAACAGCAGAATGTGATGCGAGGACGGGTGAACCACGTGACCATGGAGGAGGCGCAAGAGGCACCTGACGTGGTAGTTGGTAAGTTTCCTACCCACTCGTTCATTGCTCAAGGGTTTGTTAAGAAGCATGATCTAGCAACAACACAAATGAACCATATGCTAGCAGTAAACTCTCCATGGGGAGAGATAAGGACAAGACAAGTGTGTCCCAAGGTGAATCTAGACATTAATGGGGTAGTATTTACTGCAAACCTCATGGTGATAGACTCACAAGTGATAGATATTATTTTGGGTATGGATTGGTTGACCAAACACAAAGGAATCATCCATTGTTCGACAAGAACGGTGAAACTAACTCACCCTAGTGGCACAAGAGTAAAGTTCATAACCATACAAGAGCCTAGGAGGGACATTAAACTCAATCAAGTTGATGTGGAAGTGGAAGAGATCATGATTATCAGGGAATATCCTGATGTTTTTCCGGAGGAGTTGCCAGGTATGCCCCCCGATTGTGAAGTGGAATTCGCGATTGAGCTAGTGCCTGGAACAGCTCCAATATACAAGAGGCCCTATCGGATGAACTCCAAACAACTGGAAGAACTCAAGGAACATTTAAGAGAATTGACAGAGAAGGGGTACATTCGTCCTAGTTCCTCACCATGGGGAGCTCCAGTGATATTTGTGCCCAAGAAGGACGGTGAACCCAAAGGTTGTGCGTAGACTACCGTGCGTTGAATGAAGTAACCATCAAGAACAAGTACCCATTACCCCGCATTGAAGACTTGTTTGATAAGTTGAGGGGAGCTTGTGTGTTCTCGAAAATTGATTTCAGGTCAGGATACCACCAACTTAAGATAAGGCAAACCGATATTCCAAAGACATGTTTTGTATCTCGGTATAGACTGTATGAATACACCATCATGCCTTTCGGGCTAACTAATGCCCCGGCATACTTCATGTATCTCATGAACAAGGTATTAATCGAATATCTGGACAAATTTGTGGTGGTTTTCATAGATGACATTCTCGTCTTCTCCAAAGATGAAGAAGAACATGAGGAACATCTAAGGTTGGTGTTGCAAAAGCTGAGAGAACACCAACTATATGCCAAGTTGAGCAAGTGTGAGTTTTGGTTGAAGAGAGTTCCCTTCTTAGGACATATAATCTCGGAGGGAGGAATCTACGTAGATCCCGCCAAGATAGAGGATGTACAGAAGTGGAAGACCTCTGATAATGTCGGGGAAGTTCGAAGCTTCTTAGGATTGGCTGGATATTATCGACGGTTTATCGAGGGTTTCTCCAAGATTTCGAGACCCCTCACCAAATTGTTGGAGAAGGGAATCACATTCACATGGACACCGCAGTGCGAGACGAGTTTTCAGGAGCTGAAGAAAAGATTGACAACAGCCCCAGTGCTAGTTATGCCAGATATGCAGAAGAACTTTTCGGTGTACTGCGATGCCTCTGGAAACGGGTTGGGATGTGTTCTCATGCAAGAGGGGCATGTCGTAGCTTATGTGTCCCGGAAGCTCCAGAAACACGAGAAGAACTATCCTACGCATGACCTAGAACTAGCCGCAGTGGTACACGCGTTGAAGATTTGGCGGCACTACATGATGGGGAAGAGGACAAAGATATATACGGATCATAAGAGCTTAAAGTATATTTTCACACAGCCAGATCTCAACCTCAGACAAAGGAGATGGTTAGAGCTAATCCACGACTTTGATGTCGCATCAACTATCATCCTGGGAAAGCGAACGTCGTGGCAGATGCTTTAAGCCGGAAGGTGCAGGTCAATAGGTTGAGTTTAAAGGACATACCTACAGAACTGAAGGAAGAGGTTATAAAACTCAATCTATGTCTGGTGAATAGTGGTGAGGCCGTCGCCATGGAAGTGGACTCCACCTTAGAGCAAGACATACGCGATAGTCAAAAGAATGATGAGAAGATACAAGAGATTAGAGAACTCATCAAGGATAATAAAGCCCCTAGTTTCAGAGAGGATGAACAAGGTACGGTGTGGCACGGGAAAAGAATCTGTGTGCCTGAAGTGAAGGAGATCCGTGAATTGATTTTGAAGGAGGCTCATGATTCTGACTATTCCCTTCATCCAGGAATTACGAAGATGTATCATGACCTCAAGAGCATATATTGGTGGTATGGAATGAAGCGAGATGTCGCGGAACATGTTGCCCTGTGTGACACATGTCAGTTGGTGAAAGCAGAACATCAACGACCCGCGGGATTATTGCAACCACTCAAAGTGCATGAATGGAACTGGGAAGAAATCGGTATGGATTTCATAGTGGGACTGCCTAGGACCCAATCAGGATATGATTCGATATGGGTCATCATCGACAGGCTAACCAAGGTAGCTCATTTCATCCCCATGAAAGAAAGCTACAGCGGATCCAAATTGGCAAAATTATACATGTCAAGGATCGTATGTTTCCATGTAGTGCCAAAGATGATAGTGTCAGATCGAGGGACACAGTTCACCTCAAGGTTCTGGCAGAAGTTACATGAAACCATGGGAACTCATCTGAATTTTAGTTCTGCCTATCATCCCCAGACTGACGGACAGACGGAAAGAACCAATCAGATCCTTGAGGATATGTTGAGGGCATGTGCGCTCAAGAACAATAGCAGTTGGGATAAGAACTTACCGTATGCAGAGTTCTCCTATAACAACATCTATCAGGCTAGTATGAAGATGTCACCATTTGAGGCTTTGTATGGGAGGAAGTGCAGAACTCCACTATTTTGGAACCAAACAGGGGAAAGTAAAGTTTTTGGGCCCGAGGTACTACAAGAAGCCTAGGCGAAAGTGAGGGAAATCCGCAACAACTTGCGGATAGCACAAACACGACAAAAGAGCTATGTCGATGTACGGAGAAGAGAGCTCGTTTTCAACGTGGGGGACTATGTTTATCTCAAGGTGTCCCCTATCCGAGGACTTCGTCGGTTCAAAGTGAAAGGTAAGTTATCACCTCGATACATCGGACCCTTTCAGGTTCCGGAGAGGAAAGGCGAAGTGGCATATCAACTAGAACTACCGGCTCGCCTATCGGATGTGCACGATGTATTCCATTTGTCACAGCTCAAGAAATGTCTGAGGACGCCTGAAGAGATGTTATCAATGAATGAGATTGACGTAGGAGAAGATCTGTCTTATGCCGAGCAACCGGTCAAGGTTTTGGAGACAATGGAACGCCTCACGAGAAATAAAAGAATCCGGATGTGCAAGGTGCAGTGGAAGCATCACTCGGAAGACGAAGCCACATGGGAGCGAGAAGACGAGCTTAAGGCATAGTTTCCGGAATTGTTTTCCTAGAACCACCAATCTCGAGGACGAGATTTCTTTTAAGGGGGTAGAGCTGTAACACCCCAAAATCTGTAAAAGGAGGGAATTTAAAAATGTTGGACATATTGCATGTGGTGCAGAAATTTAAATTCAAACTAGAATTCAAATTCAAATCAAAACAGAAAAGAAAAGGAAAAAGAAAAAGAAAAAGAAAACCTTAGCCGACCAGTGGGCCAAAACCCGCCAGCCGGCCCACTATTCCCCCGCGCCAGCCCACAACTGCGCACCCTCTCTTCCTCTCACTGACACGTGGGGGCCCGCGTGTCATCTCCTACCTCCGGCGCGCACCAACTGACCGGACTCTTCCCCGCGCCCGATCGCAACCGAACTCCGGAAACCCGCGCCCCTGGCACGAATTCTGGTCCCGGACGTCTCCAACTCGATCCCAACCGACCGCCGCCCTCCCTCGCCTATATAAACGTCGATATCGCCCTGTTATTTCCCCCGATCGGCCGTTCTTCTCTCCGGTGAGAACCAAAGATTCAATCCCCGTTTTCTTTCGATCATTGCACGGATTATCTGATCTAACGCGCTGATCGTGCTCCACCGCCCCCAGGGAGCCCTGCACGTGAAAGAAACGCCAAGTTTCGCGCCCTAGCAGCTGTTCCGACGTGCACCGAAGATCGTCGCCGTTGAAGCTCGCCGCCGACCCACTTCCAGGACCTCCGAGTTCTGGAAAACCTCTCGGTGAGCCTCCCCTACCCCTCCGCAGCCGATCCATGCAAAAAGATGCAAGTTCTAACGAGTAGCGGCAAAAGCCGAGGCTGCGCCGGCGAGATCGCCACCCCCGCCGCTGCGCGTGTGGGCTGGCTCCGGCCAGGGCGACGTGGCCACTTGAGGGCCGTCTATTTTAAATCGCACGGTAGAATCAAAACCCGCGCGTACTGGTTCGGCGATCTAATCTGAGCCGTCTGTTTTAAATCGGACGGTCCACGTTAGCCCCGTGTTATAAAGGCCGGGATTCTTACGCGCTACCCCCTGGGGATCTCTAAAAACACGAGCTAGCCCCGGAAACTTCTGATCTAGCCCCTGGAACTTCAGAAATTCGTGTAAATTCATTTAAAAATCAGTTTTAGCCCCTGGACTTAATAAAAATTTGGGAAAACCCCTCTGTTATGTGAAGTTAGACCCCTGGAAATTTATAAAATAATAAATTAGACCCTGCAGTAGTGTGGATTTACCTTTTTGACTCTATATGATATTAAATTCAGAAATTTGAATATGTAATTAGGATTTAAATTTAAAAGGTGAGGCACACACATGTGCAAATTGAAATCTAAACTCTTCTAGCACTTGGAAAACTTTAGAATGAGTTAAAAATAGATTTTAGGCTGAATTGAAATCTGTCTAAATGGGGTTCATATTTATTAGTTCTAGAAACACATTTTTAGGGTAGGAAATATTTCTGAAAACTGATAAAATAAATTTAAATTAATTCACAGCAGAGGAGAAGTTCAAAAATATATTATGTAATATTTTAGATCAGAACCTATTCTGTTTAGATGACATGTTCTACTATTTAATATTAAAACTCACTTTTAGCCATAGAAAATAAATCTGAAAAATATAGGAAAATAGGTATGCATAATTAGAAAATGATAAATGAAGTCTCCAAATCCAAAAACTTCAGTTTAGGATGTGGTAGAAGATCTGAAAACCTTTTTGGAGTAGGAAAATACCTTTTATACAAACTTTGTGGCTAAGAAGTGTAATAATTAAATATAAAGAATTTGTTCAAATTGGAACTTCATATATAGTGTGCAAATAGAAATCTGAATATAGAAGTTAGAAATAATATACATATGTTTAAGGGTGAATGTAGGCCAAAAATCAACACATGAAGAGTAACCACAACACTTAGAAATGTGAATGACTTTCATAGGTATGTATGTGTGGTTTGTATGAAGTGAAAGTGTGAACTATGCCTTATGGATTGGTGTTTTCTTTTGCTATGTGTATTGGCATGAATAGAACCTGCCCCAGAGCAAGTTCTCCCCTTCCAAGACCAGGACTTTCCATTCCCAGAGCAGCAGGAAGAAGGCAAGTTTCCTTGACCACTTTGATCCTATAATAGGATATGTAGATAGAATTATTTGCATTGTCAATTGAAATATGAAACCCATGTTAGGAAGTTTCCATATAATTGCATTACCTTGTTTCGTTGTAGCTTGGGTTGGGATTTATTTTATCATGTCACTTATTTATATGCTTATGCTTAGCCATGCTTAGAATGGGATAATTGGGATATGAGATCATCAATTTATTTACCTTACTCTTGAATTGAGATATCATGTGTTATGTAGAGGTAGGGATCGAGGCAAGTTGGATGATTTGGTTGGTGCTGGGTGCACGAGACTCGGGTTTGTGTTTAGTACTTGCCTGGATCCTAAGGACTGGTTCATGGAGCATGTAACCTGGCTTTACCGTGCCAACCACATGCTGAGATGGGGCAGCTTGGACAATTAATTAGGTGTATCTCCGGCGTAGTATGGGTGTGTTGGATGGTGCGGGGAGTAGGTGTCAGCTGGACTACCATATGAACCGCAAGGCTCAAGAGGGGGCCACTGTAGCGGGGTTGGAGCCTCTTGTATGCTGTTAGGGGTGAAACCTTAGTGGGCCCACGCTCGTCGGGAATCCCTTTGTAAAGGCTTCGTAGTGATCTCCTGGCTGCACACCTTGAATGTGTGAATGTGGTTCGTGGCCACTGGCATAATGGAGGTTCTTTTAGTCCACCCGGCAACAGGGGATGAAATCACTACATGTGGGTACAGTGGTGCAAACTCTGCAGAGTCAAAATTGTCATGACAGCCGGCCTCACGGTCAAGAGCGGCTTGGACTTATTCATGATTAGAGGATAGATGGATTTGGAAGTTGAGGATGTTAAGCGGGGAGCTTGACATTGGATATGATGATTATGGTTACTTGATTTTTATGATGGGTTGGGAGATTGGGACCATTTCACCTGTGTAGTAATGTAGGTGCTTAATAAGGTAAGGTAATAGGTATTAATTGCGTAGTGCTTTAACCATGAGTCAATCCCTCCTTGCTCTAGCCATGCATGACATAACTTTCCCACACTTGCTGAGTACCAACGGTACTCAAACTTGCATATTTGTTGGTTTAAATTGCTGCTCAGGTCAAGGGGATGATGTGGTGTTCAATGACCAAGACTTCGGACCCGAAGAAGGATTCTAGGTTCATGGAGTCCCCCGGGCAACGCCTGTGATGGAGCCCACAAGAATAATATTCCGCTGTTGTTTTATTTATATGTCATGAACTTATTATCGTCCATCGAGACGTATGCTATGTAAGACTTATTTATTTTCGACACTTGGCTTCTAATAAATGATGCTTCACTATTTGTCATCACATGTATGAGAAAATGATCCTGGCATACATGTGATATTAACTCGGTTGTTCTTCGGAGAAACAGGGTGTGACAGCGGGGACGGCAGTTGTGGTGGCGGGGTGCAGGAACGGGGTTGTTGTTGTTGGCTTGCAGCTGACCCAAAGTTTAGATCATTGTTTGCATGAGCTGGTTCTACATAGCCATCAACCTTTCCAAGTTGTTTGCACCAGCCCCGGGGTCGACATTCTCAGGAACCTCAACGTGGTCATCCTCTTGGTTGCCACGGACGTTCCTCCTTTGACGGCCGGCATTTTCCCTCACCATCTATGAGAGAGAGTTGGATAGAATAGAAGTTAGAAGTTTAGAGTGATCCCCAACTATATGCATCAAGGATATGAACTATATATCAACCTATATGAGGATGTGATCACATGCTGGAGAACCTCACATCTCTCTACTATGTGGGGTTATGGACAACGCTGAAACGTCCCACAACACACACTAAGCACTAAAGCACAAGCAACCATCACAAAAGTTTCAACACACAACTCCTATTCAAGCTTACTCAATGGGGGGTCTTATGTGGTTTTTGGGTGACACCAATCTGTGACTTCTGTCTAGGCTTGCACCCTACGGTCAATGTGGATCTAATGACAATCTGTGCATTCTAGTCTTGCATCCTATGTTCAGCGTGGCTTCTAATACCAATCTGTTACTAGGCCTGTGCCCTATGGTCAACGTGGCTCTAATGCTAATATGTGACTAGACTTGTGTTCTACAGTCAACGTGGCTCTGATACCAATCTGTGACGCCACTGTTCCGAGAAAACCTCGGAACCATACTGATGCATATGTGTGCCCAAGATGTTCATCACACATATACATGTAATCCAAAAACTGAATTCAGAATAATACCACGAATAACAGGGTTTTATTACAATGTCTCATGAGTCTCTAACTTATTCTAGCAGCGGAAGTCTTATTCTAGTAGAGGAAGTCTTCTAAACTATTGTGGAAGCAATCAAAGCACGCCAGCGGCTCCATCTCCTACTCCACAGTCAAGTTGACGGTAGATCACACGCCTAGTACTCCACATGCTCTTCGAAGTAATCCTCTCCTGTAGCTGATGATAATGCAAGGGTGAGTACATGTCGTACTCAGCAAGTGCGGGAAGTTTGACATGTAGCTTACAACAAGGTAGGTATAAAAAGGCTCATTGCAGAAAGCAAAGTTTATTTCACAAAACATGATAAAAACAGAAACTAGCTTAAAATGAATTTAATCCCAACATGTATCCAATTAAAACACCAACATACCTCCATCATGTTCCACAACCTTTCATGTCTCATCCATTTATCTTTCTCAACTCTTTCTTATGCTCATGAATACCATCTCGTATTCACTACCATCTTATCTTATATTCAATACCATCTCATAACCGAGCCCAAAGCTCATTGTCACGACTCAACAGTCGCAACCTCATTACCAAGACTCAACAGTCCTGAAAACCAAATCCCAAGACCAAAACCATAACAAAAAACCAATGACCATCCGAATAACCATCCCAATAACCATCCCATCTAATCATGTGAGCTGGCCAGGCGCTTGTGACCGGAAGCACGACTATCATGATAGTTTTAGACCATGCAGAGTTTGCACCACTTTACCCACAAGTTCGTGATTTCGTCACCCGTTGGCGACTGCAGAACCTCCATTTTACCAGTACACAACCATCGGTGTATGGCCAAGAGATCACAAAATAGCCTTTACAAAGGGGTTACTAGATGTATGGACTCACTAAGGTTTCACCGGCAGGCTAGAATCACCATTCTCCCACCTACGGGCCCCCTCTTGTGCCATGCAGTTCCCAAGGCAGTCCTCTCTCGACTCCCATTCCCCGTGCCTTCCAAGGTCCATAACAATATAGCAACTTACCTAATTAGTCAGCTAAGCCGCACCCATATTTGGCCTTGTGGTGGCACTGTAATCCTGGCATGTGCTGGCATGAACCGGTCCTTAGATCTACGGCAATAAAACCACCATCTCATTCTACCACTTCCACGAACCAAGCTTGCCTAGATCTTCCCCGATTCATGTTCATCATAATCATGTTCTCATTAACTTTATTCATACGAGTGCAGTTAGCTAGACACATACTATCGCTTCCCTTATCCCGTAGATTAGCGAAGCAAAAAGTAAAACAACCATACCCGACTCATAAACTTCCCTGGCGACAAGGGTGGTTAACAGAACTAGTAAACTCCTATAAAAGGGTTTCCCACCATGTTGACTCAAGCATGCACAGTTTTCGCAAACAAAACAGTTTCAAAATCATGGGATCAATATGGTCAAGGGGCACTTGCCTTGTTCCTGTGGTTTCTGTTGCTCCTGGATCTCGAAATCTTGGTTCTGTAGTCCTTCGTAGATAGCTCACTGAGCTTGTCCTTCTATTTACGATCACGCACATACAAGATTTACACCAAACAAAACATCATGCACAATTCTTATTCAAGATGCAATGGTGCATATGCATGCTAATCCTATGGTGCTGTTCTTATTAGATCAGTTTGTCCTTGTTCTTGCATGTTTTAATAGGCTTGCATGGGGTTTTATGATGTAAGGATCAAATGTGGACGTGGTGACGATCTCGACTCAAGATCTAGATCAAACCGATCAACACGTGATCTGTCCACATGAAAAAGCTTCTGTTCCAAAGGGATCAAAGAAAAACATATGCGAAGAAAACTGCGATGATGTCGTATGGCGGTAATGGAGACCTACCTTGGCTTTCTTCCTAGCAACGGCAGCAAAACAGATCGTTGGCTCTCCTCCAGTGACGGCGATCGTGTCGGGGCTCGTCGGCGGCTCTCTGGCGGTCAAACTCCGGCGAAGGGGGTTAGCTTCGATGAGTTTGGGGGCTAGGGCTTCTAAGTTGTCAGCATGGAAAAGATGTTACGACCAAGGGTTGTTTAGGGTTCTATTTATAACCGGAAAAAGAAGAGTCCTCCACCGATTGGATTTCAAATACGAGTCCTATTCAAACTGTTTTTAGATCTTAACAACTTATCTTCAATAGATTTGGTGTGATATCAATCATAGAAGAAATCGTGTCAGTTTCTCAGTACCGGGGCTCTCGTACAGGGAAAAACCGCTTAAGAACTCGTCCTTCCACTAGGATAAGCTCCGGAGGCTCCACGTGTTCAGTGGGGGCCTGGGTTTCCCTTTTCCTCAGTACCGAGCTCAGGTTGTGCCACGTGTCAGACGGGCGGGACCTCCCTCTTCCTTAGAGGCGAGCTCCGCGTGAGCCATGTGTCTGGTGGGTCGGGACCTCCCCTCTCTCCAGAGACGAGCTCCGCGTACGCCACGTGTCCTGGTGGGTCGGGACCTCCCCTCTCTCCAGAGACGAGCTCCGTGAACGCCACGTGTCAGTGCCGGACCTCCCCTCTCTTCGGAGGTGGCTCCGAATGTGCCACGTGTCAGTGCCAGACCTCCCCTCCCTTCGGAGGTGAGCTCCGATAGTGCCACGTGTCCTAACAGCGCCAGACTTCCTTTCTGCTCAGAGAAGACCTCCGAGGCTGACACGTGTCAAGCAGGGCGGGACCTCTTGGAGCCGAGCTCCGAGGCTGACACGTGTCCTGCAGTGTCTCCTCCTCGGAAGCGAGCTCCGAGGCTGACACGTGTCCAGTAGGACCGGACCTCTCAGAGGTGAGCTCCGAGGGTGACACGTGCCCCATGGTTCTGAGACTCGCTTCTCCACAGTGACTAGCTCCGAAGGCGACACGTGTCCTGCGGAACTGGACCTCGCTTCTCCGCAGAGGCTAGCTCCAGGGGCAACACGTGTCCCACGGGGTCGGACCTCCCCCCTTTCACAGAGGCAAGCTCGAGCCTGCCACGTAGCCAGTTGGCGGCGGACCTCTCCCCCTCCACGGGGATGAGCTCCGAAGGCGCCACGTGGCCAGCGGCCGGTGAAAATGTCTACAGCGCTCCCCGGCGAACTGGAATTGGCTCATTTTGGCTATCTTTTTTATTCCTTCTCTGTTTCTACTTCTTTTAAAATGTTTTCTCTACATGAAATATGAATGCATGCATGAATACGAAATTGAGGGTGTTACATTCATGCTCCTCTATTCCGTGCAGCGCTCCTGACTTCCTCTGCCTCTTTTGTTTTTTGTCCTGCCATTGCTCTTTCCTCTCGGTGCTTCCGCCAGTGAGGGAAAAAACATCTCTTTCTCTTGCGTGACATGCCTTCCCATTATCCCAGCAAGATGTCTTTGTGTTCGAAGTCGGAATTCAGCCAGAGCCGCATCGCCGTCCTTAAGGAGATGGGGCTGCTGTCGAAGCGTGATGCCCACGCCATCCGTGTCCCCACGGAGAAGCCATTCCCCATCCATCAGGCCAACGAGGTCGTGTTTCTGAGCGTATTCACTTGCACGGGATTGGCTTTCCGGCGCAGCACTTCTTCTACGGCCTGCTGTATGAGTATGGGCTGGAGCTCCACCACCAGACGCCAAACAGCATACTTCTAGTGTCGTTGTTCATCATCCTGTGCGAAGCCTATTTGGGGATGGTTCCTCATTTTGGGCTACGGAGGCACTTCTTCCGCGTGCGGCCATCATCTGATCAGATTCCGCTTCCGTCTGTGGGGGGCACTGTCATCGAGCTGCGCCGAGGGCGATCGGATTTTGTCAGCATGCGACCGCTTCCTCTGCCAAGCCAGTGGGAGCGTCAGTGGTTCTACATCAAGAACTACGCTCCCTCTCTTTCATATTTCTCAGGCAGGTCTCCTCAGGAGCGAGACTCCTAGAAGTGGGGGTACCTCGAGGAGAGAGATGAGGAAACTCGACCCGATCCTTTGGCTAGTCTGGAATGCGAAGAACAGCGGCCTCTCGGGTGCCCAGCTTCTCTAGACTTTTTATCAGTGGAGGGTGCTGCCTATCTGCGTTCAGCCCGATATCCTGAATTTCTACAGGGGGCCGAGTGATCCGTCCCAGGAGTCGAGCGAGGAGCTCTCCTGGGAAGAATTGTACCATCGCTTCCATATAATCCTAGGGCCAGACGCCAGCGAGCCATGCTTCCCCAGGCCGCCCCCTCACAATGTGGCTTCTCCGAATCATCACGGGCTATGGGACATCGTCAAGCTTCCCAAGGTCCCTGAAGACCGAGAGAAGCGGGCGGCACGGGCCGCCTTGGAGGCTGCATGGAAGCGAGAGAAAGATGGGGCCAAAATCCACCAGATACAACATGATAAGCAGAGGATAGCGGCGCAGTCAGCCGACGAATCTACCCCGAAGTCTTTGTTAGAAGATGACACCGACTCGGAGGAGAGTGGCGGCGGCCCGGCCGAAACTCCAGTCTCTGCTGCCATAGCGGCAGCGGGGCGGGCGATCCGAGTCTGTTCATGATCGGGGGCTGAAGGGAGGACTAGCTCCAACCCCACTGAGCGCTCCCGCATGGGGCACGATGCTGGTCTTTCGGGGGCTCGGGCGCTGGGTGCTCGGATCGTTGGAGGTCCTTGCCCTTTGGCGAGGGATCATGGTGGACGGGCGGTCTAGCGTTGGAGTGTGGTCAGTTGGGCGCTGAGCCCAGAACGATGGCTCTCGTCGAGCGCGTCTCCACGTCCTTGGGTGCTCAAAGATCGGAGTTTCGATCTGTTCCTGCCCCCACCATCGTTGCAGTGGCGTCTCTGGCCCTCGTTCTGCCGCCTTCCAATCCTCGTTCCTTGGATAGTACGTCTTCTTCATGCGAGTCGTGTGCCATTCTTCGTGAGTAGGGGAGGTGACTTTATTCCCCTCCTGCTGCAATCATCTATCTTTTTTTAGGTTTTGTAACCTGTGCCTTCACAGGTCCTGTCCCAGCTTCCGACCCGACGGTTGTTCCGGGTCCCTCCATCGATGGAGGTGAAGTGGTGGCTTCGGGCATCGTTACCTGACTCCTTATGCCAAAGCGCCTGCCGGCCCTAGGTGCGGAGGTCGCTGGGCCGAGGCTGGCGGTGCCTCTAGGTCGGATGAACAGAGGCAGGAAGATAGATAGCTGGGCTCTCTCTGATCCCAGCACGTCGGCGCTCGGTCGAGTCTCTCGGCGGAGTGCGGTCGTCTAGACGCCCCGCTCGGGCAGCTACGGGAGGTACCTCCGAGCGGCCTGGTGAGCCTTTTTATCTTCTACTTCTTCTCATTGCAAATTCATGGATTTTGGCAAAAAGTCTCTCCCTTGTCGGCAGGATCTGGTTTACCGAGCTGCCAAAGACTCATGGCGCCTTTGTGAGAACAAGGATCGTCGTCACCGCGGGGAGGCCGAGCTGGCTGAGGTGCGGGCGGAGCTCAAAAGGGCCCGGGCTGCTGTGGAAGATGCGGCTCGAGTGGCGGCGGTTGCAATGGCAGCATCATCGTCCGCGGAGCTTGCCCGGCTTCATGCGTTTGCCGAGGCTGCTTGAGGGGGTGCGGCTCGGGCTGCGGAGGAGCTGACGGCCCATCGCCAGGAAATCCGGGAGGCCCTGGTCGTTGTGGAGAGGACAAGGGATTAGATAACGGGTCGGTCCTTTCTTCTTTTGGCTGCGTGCATCCGTGCTGGTCTGACACCTTTACGATGTGCCTTGTGCAGAAACGTGAGGGCGCATCATCGCCGCTGAAGACTTGGCCGATGCTCGGGGAGGGGATGTCGAGAATCTTCGTGCTCGTCTCTCTGCTGAGGAACGAACATTGGAGAGGACTCGGCGCCTGGTGGCAGCGACTTGCGACAAGATGTTGGGTCCAATGCTGGCGACTACATCGGCGGACCTCGCTTCCCCAGAGTCGAGGCTTCAGCAGGTTACCCAGCGTTTCACCGCGCTTCACCCGGAGCTCGCCAGCCTCTAGGATGCTTGGCGGTCCATATGTGACCTGGTGCTTGGGGACCGGTCTGGAATCGAGCTCTCCGGTCGGCTGGTCAAGACGCTCAGTGAAGTGGATGGCCGGCAACGGGATGTTGGGAAGCCCGCGTCTTCTGCAGGGCTCGAGTGGCACTGATGGCCGTGCTGTCTCACTACCCCGCCTTCGATCTTAAGCTTCTTTGCAGTTTTCGTGAGCCGGCTACAGATCCTGAAGGGGCTAGGGGTGCAATTACTCCGGCTGCATCTCCTTGGCCAAGCTCATCCTGGAAGAGGCGATCAAGGATGAGGCAGACATGAAGCTGAGGAGGAGTAGTCCCTCTTCATAGTTAGGACTCCTTCTTGGGTTTTTGTTTTGTCTTTGTAATTTGCGGGGAATACGATTTCTCCTTTTGTAGAATGAAAAAGCTTCCGATATCTTGGTTGGAAATTGAGACAAGAATTGGAGGATATATTTATATATATTTTTGAAGGATGTGTTTGGGTTTCTAGAGGATGGTTAGCCTCCGAGCACCGTAGAAAGAGCCCAAAAAACGAAAAAGATATAAGTCTTGGCATCGATATATTAATTCAGCCCAACTTGGGGACTTACACATAAAATTAGTAGCACCTAGACTACACTTCGAGGCAAGCGAGGTCCCTTCTTTAGTTGTTGGGCGGCGCAGATGTCATCCGTGCCGCCTTTTCCGAGACCACGGGATGAACGTCGACCATCCTCGTGTCCTTCAGGGGACTGATTGAGGGTTGTTCAGGAGAGGTTCTTGCCACTGCTTGATGAGCCGAGCCGGACGCTGCCGCTGTGGCCGTCGCTGCAGCCTGTTCGCAATCATGTTACTCGCACAGCAGGGCCTGCAAGAATTTTGCCTCTACTGTGATGATTCCCCTGGGGCCGGGCATCTTCAACTTGAGGTATGTTTAGTTTGGGATGGCCAGAAACTTGGCATAAGCCGGCCTTCCCAGGATGGCGTGGTAAGTGCCATCAAAGTTGGGGACCTCGAAGGTGAAGGTCTTCGTGCGGAAAGTTAGTCTTGTTCCCGAAAGTGACAGGGAGGTCGACCTTCCCCAATGGCACTGCCTATTGACCGGGGATGACGCTGTTGAAAGAGGCTCGTGTCGGACGGAAGCTCATGCTTGGGATCCCCAGGGCGCCGAGGATTCCAACATACAGTATGTTGAGACCCTTCCCCCGTCCATTAAAACCCTGGTCAGGCGTTTTGGGCCTATGACCGAGTCCACAACCAGGTGGAAGCGTCCGGGTTGTGGGATGAGATCGGAATGGTCCGATCGGTCAAAAGTGACTGCTCCTTTGGACCAACATAAGAAGCTCGGGATGGCGGGAGAGACGATACTGACCTCTCGGGTTGCCAGCTTCTGCTTGCAGCAGCTCTCATAGGCTTCACTCCCTCTGAAGATCATGAGGCAGCCATACGGCATGATGAAGCTTGTCTCGTAGGGCTCAAATCTCATCTCGACGGGCTTCTTTCCTCTGTCTTCCGCTGCCTCCGTCTCCGTGCTGACACAGTGTTTCAGTAAAGCACAGTTTTTTGAGGGTGTATCTTACCGGGTAGGCGTGGTTGGTGCGCGGTTTCTCGAGAAGTTTCTCAAAGTAGTTTGTTTGCCCTGTGGCTGGTCTCTTGCCTTCGCGGCATTCAACGGCCACGATGAGGTCTGAACCACTGTTAGCCAAGTATTTAGATCTGCCATCATTCGTTCGCCTCCTCTTGTCGCTCTTGTGGGGTGGCTCTTTGCTCCCGCATCAGGATTCTTCGTCTTTCGCTTGTTGAAGATTGACCCGACCGCTTTCTCGCCAGAAGTGTGGTTTGTAGTGATGTTGAGCAGGTCCCTCGTGCTCCTTGGCTTGACACAGCCAAGCTTGTGCACGAGGGACTCACAGGTCGTCCCTGAGAGGAAAGCCACGACGACATCAGCGTCGTCGATATCGGGGAGCTCTTTGCAGTTCTTTGAGAAGCGCCAGATGTATTGTCGAAGGATCTTGTCTAGCCTCTGCCGACAACCCTTGAGGTCCCAGGAGTTGCCGGGTTGCATGTAGGTTCCTTGGAAGTTGTCGTTGAACGTCTCCCTGAGCTCGGCCCTTTTTTGGATGCTATCGGGTGGAAGGTATTCGAGCCATGTGCGTGCTGGCTCGGCTAGGTAGATGTGGAGGTATTGGATGATGAAGTCATCATCCTCCACTCCGCCAGCCTGGCAGGCGAGGCAAGTCCTCCAACCATACGGCGGGGTTATCGGGGCCTGGAACCTTTGCGATGTTTACCCGTCGTACTTTCCGATGTTTGTTGGGGCCTGGAACCTTTGCGGGAAGGGGGCACTGTGTATCCTCTTTCCGATGGCTTTGGGGTCCGGGGGACAGGACTCGGGCTTCATCCTCTTTTGTGGCCGGGGTAGCTGGCCTGGCTGGGCTATCGGGGCCTAGAGGCCGAGGGTGAGTCTGTAGGGCCCTCCTGTATTCACCACCTGGCCCCCAAAGCTTGGCGGAGATCGCACCCCCCACACGCTCATGTACCAAGTTGCGCGAGGGGGTCGATGATCCGGCCCTATCGGGTCGGGTTGCCTTGCTTTGGCATGTGGGCTCTGGTGCGGTTTGTCCCGCACCTACCGAGCCTTCGGCTTTGGCTGGTGGCTGTGGAACCTCAGGCTCGGGTGAGGGAACTTTCAGCCTGCTGGACGACGGCTGAGGCCAAGAGCGCCTGAAGGTCTTGGTGAGCCTTCTGGGCTTTGGGATCGGTGGGCTCAGGCATGCCGTGCAGTATAGAGGCAGCTTGCACCACATTTTGGCTGGCTCTTTGGAAGTGTGGGACCTGGCTATCGTTGATGATGTTGGCCTGGACCTGTCGGGCGCGGAGACGTTCTGCATTTGAACCCAAGCTAGGGCCAGACCGCACCCGGTGGGTCCTTGAGACGACACATAGCGCTGTGAGATGGTTGGCCAGCTCAGTGTGTTGTGCCTCCGACGGCTCGAGGTTGCCTCATGGTATCGCGCTGGTTGGTGTTGCCAGATGAGAGGCATTGGACATCTCGGCGACGTGACACTCGTGAGATGGGTGCTCGCCATCTTCCGTGTCATCGTCAGAACTGGGGTCGTATGTGGCGGACCAGGATCCGCTCATCCAGGATCGCAGAGGGTCATGCCGCACGATGCGACACCCGACAGCACACGTCATAAGAACACAATATATTATATGGTAAAAACAACTGAACTGTACAAACAGGTACAAACTTGAGTTACAAACTATTGTTTATATTACACAGCAGAAGTCTAAATTACACCACTCATGCCCGCCTATCTAGCAAAAGTCGGTTTCCCAGCCCTAGGGCAACCCACACTAGCTGCACGTATCAGCTCAGCGCGGCGTGTACGGCTCCCACTCAGCCGTGGTCCCCGACGGAGAGTAACCCTCGCCGGTGGACTCGTAACCCGAGTCCGTGGGTGGCTCCTCACCTGAAAAACACTTAAGCAGCAACCGTGAGCACAATGGCTCAACAAGACTTAACCGACTCACCTAGGCATGAAACTCTACATGAGGTGTACCATGAACATAGGATAGTAACATTGCAGCAAAGGGACTCGCCTACAAGTTCATCCTTAATTCATCTTTTAGCAACAAGTTAACAGTTCAGGAATCTTAAATTTAGTAAGCAATATTTGGTGGCACACATGTAGCAATACAATTATATCATAACAGCAATATTGAATCATCACATTTCATACATTAGCCTACGTCATGACTCAGTGACCAAGTGGTACTCTTCACCGCGAGGGACGGCGAATCAACTCGATATACACCTGCAGGGACACCCAAAGAGCACGTCACGTACGCCCACCCATGGAGCTGCACAGCACGCTCACTCGATGCTGTACGGGACAACCTTTCACCCAACAGCCCAAACGTCAAACCGGTCGCACTGAAACGAGCAGGAGGTTCCCTACACAGAGCATCTCTCTATGCCCATTAGCAGATTTCCACCTTGCTGCCCTAAGCCTAGCTACACCTATAAATGATTGCGTTGTGCCTCGACGCCCGGAGGTTTAGGTTACATCGGTTTATCGGGGCCCATATATCCGATATGCCTTCGGTACGTTCAAACTTGATCAGCGTGGGCCGCACACGGATCGGTCCTCAATCGACACGGACAGGGCTGCGCACACAAGACTCCCTCTTGCTGTGCCCTAGCCCCTGCCAAGTCTCATTTTCATTACTAAGGTGATCTCACATCACTCGAACCAATCCCGTGTGTCCCAAGCCTAACTCGCGAGTAGATTCCAACTACTCGACTTGTACCGAAGTCCTATGAATCATTAAGCATAGCCTGTCTATTTGAGACCCTAGACACTACCCTCACTCTGGGGGAAAAATTCTGGTTATGCAGTGGGGTATTCATCCATCCTACACCTAATGCACATACACACTTCACTCTACGTATATAAACAAAGTAAAACTTTATAAAAGGCTTAATGCAGACAAAATAATAGGTTTCATACAAATTGGGTTTCATATTTGGATAGTACTCTATTAGAGGAATCCAACAAAATTTGTTTCACAATTTTGGGATTCTCCTACCCCAAGTTGTGGCCCTCCAAAGTTTAAACTAGAACTGAAAATCCCAAAATGTTCAAATGTCTGCCAGGGGGTCCCACCGGGCAGGCCTTCTCCTTCCTCGTGCCAAACAGGGGCCCGCGGCGGTGACCTCCGGTGAGCATCGCCGGAATCGCTTTCCTGGCCATATCCTGACCCCAGACTTGCCGCCCCACCCTAACTCACGACGCTGAACTCGGCTCAGGGGTCGCCGGTGGCTGTAGCTCACCGGAACAGGGCGCCCGAAGGTGGCAGCGGCTGTTAGCATTCCGGCGTGGTCGGGAATGCGCTACACCGCATCAAAACTATCGGAAAATGATCGGAGAGCACCGCGGGAGCTCGAGGGTGTCGAAAATGGCCGCCAATCTCCGTGAAAAGGTCAGCAACATGGAGCTCCACGGTGAGCCGAGCTGTTATTCCATGGCGGCCCGAAAAACAACAAGAACCCGGTCATTTCTGGACCATACCACTTGATTCTTGGTTGAGGAGGGCCGCTAGGAAGTGAGGAAGGTGTGTGCGAGCTTACCCGAGCTGGGTTTGGACTGTGCCGCAAGAATTTTGGGGTAGACCGACCCCTACCCGTATGCACTAGCTTTCAGGAATCTTAGGAATTCTCTGCGCTCGGTCGATCAATTGCTATGAGGGTTGCAGCTACACAATCTGGAGACTAGGGCGCACCTCTTTCGTGTAGAGATCAGGCGGTGAAAGTGGTCGTGGTGTGCTGTCCACAGAGAGCAACCTCGGTTTTCCGCTGGTGGCCTCGGTTCTCGGCGGCGATCCTCGATTTGTGGCTGAACGAAGCGCCCACGCCGCGAAGTAGCGGGGTGGTTAGCTCGAGCACGCGCTGGTGCTCCCTTTTTGTGTTGTTGGCTCGGGCAAAGGCCGAGCAGGCGCCTGCGTACGGTGGAACTCGGAGGAGCGGCGCCAGTGAGCGAAACAGAGCCGGTGCGGTGCTGTTCGTGCAGAGAAGCAACGCGTACGCTCAGCTGCGTGGGGAGGGGGTCAAGTAGAGGAGGGGCGAGCTGCTGCCCTGTTGCCAGCGCGAGAGAGAAAATCAGGAGGTGGCTTCCCAGGCGGTGGCGCGCGTGGAAGCTGGCTGTTCGAGCGAATGTCTTCGGTTGACTGATAAACAGAGGGAAAACTTGGGGGTTAAGTCTATTCCACCCAATGACATGTGGGTGTAACACCCCAAAACCTGCTGAAGAGGGGAATTTAAAATTTTTTGGACGTATTGCATGTGGCGAAGCAATTCAAATTCAAACTGGAATTCAAATTTCAATCAAAACAGAAATAGTAAAGGAAAAGGAAAAAGAAAAACGGCGAACGGGCCAAAACCCATCTCAGCCGGCCCAAAACCCGCGCGCGCTCCCCCCTCTCCCTCTCTCTGACACATGGGGCCCGCGTGTCATCCCTCTCCTCGCGCGCGCCCCCAACCGCACCGGCTCTTCCGCAACGATCGCGCGCCCCGCCCCGGATTCCGCGCACTCGACCCAACCCCGAATCCCTCGCTCCGTTCTGCTCGATTGCAACAAACCCCCGTGCTCCCGGCCCTTATAAAAACAGATGAACCCGCCACCCTCCCCTCGCACGAGCAGTTTCTCTCCCGGTGAGCGCTGCCGCCGTTGAGTTTAGAAATTCCCGAGGGCATCGCCGCTTCCCTCTGTCAAACCGATCTCGTGACCCCGCAGCACCGCGTACAAGCTGTAGACGCCGACCCCGGAGGGAAACACCGCCGGAAATGACCAACCCGACGCTCGCCGGTGAGTACCGCCGCCGCTCGCGGGTGAAACCTTCGAATGACACGGTTTTGATCCACCCTAATCATCGGTGTGCCATCTCTAGACCCCAGTGAAGTGTCACGACCCGAGAGCTCGAAGGGATCACCGCCCCAACTGCCACTTCGACGTGCACCGAAGACCATCGCCGTTGAAGCTCGCCGGCGACCCCATCTAGCCACGTAGGGATCAAGAAAACCGCTGAGGTGAGGCCCACTTCCTCCCCTATGCCGTTTGCTACCAAAAAGGGCGGGTGTTAGCGTATGTAGATGAAGATCCGCAACCTTGCCGGTAAGATCGCACCGCTGCCGCCATGCGCCGCCGCGCGCGCGGGCGAATTCCGGCCACGAGCGACGTGGCCTCTTGTGGGCCGTCTATTTTAAATCGCACGGCAGAAATTAAATCGGTGCATACCCCTTCGGCGATCTAATCTGAGCGGTCTGTTTTAAATCCAACGGACCACGTCAGCCCCGCGTTATAAAGGCCGGGAATCTTACGCGCTACCCCCTGGGGACCTCGGAAAACACTAGCTAGCCCTGGAAACTTCTGATCTAGCCCCTGGACCCTTAGAAATTCATGTAAATTCATTTAAAAATCAGTTTTAGCCCCTGGACTTAATAAGAATTAGGAATAGCTCCCTGTTTTGCACACTTAGACCCCTAAAAATTTAGAAATTGGGAAATGGGGCCCACAGTATGGTGGATTTGCACATCAGCCCCTGAGGGTTATTAATTTCAGGAAATTGAATATGTGAATAGGATTTAAAATTCAAACATCGGTATAAGATCAGTTTAATTATTCTAACCATGTGGAAAATTTGTAGAAACAATCTAAGATCTAAGTTTAGAGGGGAAACAAACTTTTAAACTCAATAAGATTACTGTTTGTAATTTATATCTGAAATATGCCCTTTAGGCATAAAACAAGTTCAAACTGTGGGAAAGTGAGTCTAAATAACCAAAAAGGTATAGGAAAAATTTATGAAGGTTCTGTTTGGAAAATTGGAACAGAAGAAATTTTTGTAGGAATTTAGGTTGCTGTTTATTGGTGGAAATTCATTTCTAGACTAGAAAACAATTCTGAAAATGAGTATGTCGGTACCCGCGATATGGGGTACCCCCGCGCACAGGGGAAAATACCTAAGGGTCTCGCCCTTCTCCGCAGGGAAAGCTCCGATGGTGCCACGTGTCCAGTGGGGCCGGACCTCCCTCCCCACAGAGGAGAGCTCCGGGCTCGCCACGTGGCCTACAGCAGCCAGACCTCCCCCCTCCGTGGGGAGAGCTCCGAAGGTGCCACATGTCCCGCGGGGCCGGACCTCCCCCTCCTTAGAGGAGAGCTCCGGACACGCCACATGGCCGACAGAAGCCGGACCTCCCCCCTCCGCGGGGGAGAGGTCCGAAGGCTCCACGTGTCCTGCGGGGCCGGATCTCCCCCTCCTCAGAGGAGAGCTCCGGGCCCGCCACGTGTCCAGCAGAACAGCGCTGCCTGCCCCCGAGCGGTAGGCAGCAGGCGTAAAGACGCCCCATACCTTGCCCGTACAAGGTATTCAAGGCCCACGCCTTCCCAAGACGCGGAGACGCGGAGCACACCTCTGTCAGGTGCCGTTGCGCCCAGTCGCATCACAGACTGGCGCGCGGTGTCAGGGCCTGCCAGCCAATAAACACAGCGACAAGACATCCCATGCCGCCCCCACCGTCATAAACCACTACGACTAGCATGCGGCATGGGCAGGGCTGCAAGACGAAGACTCAGAAGCCTTTGCCAGAGACAACTACCGGCATAACTGCAGATACGGTAGATAATAGACAATCTCCCCGGGACCACCTGTCGGGTCCCGGGCCCCCCTTGTAAGCCACCCGAGTCTTGGACTATAAAAGGCTCGGGTAGGCAACGTTAGCAAGGGTTTGAACCCTGTTGGTTCGCACTTTGCAACTCATACGCTAGCCAGACACTCTCAAGCTGTAACTCACCCCCGAGCTCAGGCCTCCGGTCCTGAGCAGCAAGCAATACAGCGAGCTCCATAGCTCGCCGTGGACGTAGGGTTTTACGCTCTGGCGGCCTGAATCACGTAAAACTCGCCGTGTCAAGCTCTTTCTAACTCGTCCATCTGCGCAAGCTCTCCGCTAGAGACTAGCCCCACCGAAAAAAGAACCTCCGCGGGCTGCCCAGTGCAGGCCCGGGGGAAGTGTCAACTGAACACTTCGACATTTGGCGCGCCAGGTAGGGGGGCTTTTCTCCTAGCGCGACGAGTTTCCGCCGAGGAAGATGACCAAGCTTCCTTCATCGGCAAACTCTCCCCCCCTGCGTCCGCGGCGAACCGTGACCAGGGGAGAGTACATGATGACACACTCAGGACGGAGTGTGTCAGGGCAAGCTGGGAGCCAGCAACCGGCTCTGGCAGCGCCGACCCCGGCAATGCAGGCTCCAACCAGCGTCAGGCCTTCAGTAGCGCCGGGCGTACCCGGTGAGGGTGCGCTAGCAGCAGCAAGGGCGCTACTGCACAATCCGCCTGCTGGGGACGCGCCTCAGGCAGCAACCCAGCAGTGGATTCGCGAGGTAGACCGTCTCGTCGTTGCCGCCGCAAACCCTCGACTTCGGCGGGGACGACACTCCGGCCAACCGGCTGTGTCGCTGACGCGCAGGCCAATGGTTGACGGGCAGATGGCGGGTTCCAGCTCCACCAAACTTCCATCGACGGACCTGATGACAGAGCTGGAACGGTGCCACTTGGGCCAAGATGCCCGAGTGTTCCTCGAGCGACGTCGAGAAAGGCGTCGCACTCAAGAGGCTGGCGACAATATGACGTCGGCCTCGACCCAGCCTGGAGGGCAGACCTTCGCTACGCGAGCTCTGCCCCAGGCGTACGCCGCACAGCATAAGCCACAACCATGTGCTCTGCAAGCGGCGTCCCCGGCCTATGGCGCAACCTTGCCCATATTAGGGTACACTGTGCCAGGCGCAACCAAGCGTTCGCGGCACCAGTACCTGCACTGGGAGCCAGCAACCGGCTCTGGCAGCGCCGACCCCGGCAATGCAGGCTCCAACCAGCGTCAGGTCTTCAGTAGCGCTGGCCGTACCCGGCGGGGGTGCGCTAGCCGCAACAAGAGCGCTACTGCACAATCCGCCTGCTGGGGACGCACCTCAGGCAGCGACCCAGCAGTGGATTCGCGAGGTAGACCGTCTTGTCGTCGCCGCTGCAAACCCTTGACTTCGGTGGGGACGACGCTCCGGCCAACCGGCTGTGTCTCTGACGTGCACGCCAACGGTTGACGGACAGACGGCGGATTCCAGCTCCACCAGGCTTCCATCGACGGACCTGAGGACTGAGCTGGAACGATGCCACCTGGGCCAAGACGCCCGAATGTTCCTCGAGCGGCGACGAGAAAGGCGTCGCAGCCAAGAGGCCGGCGTCAGCATGACGATTGCCTCAACCCTGCTTGAGGCACATAGTTTCGCCATGTGAACTCTGCCCCAGACATACGCCACGCAGCATATGCCACAGCCATATGTCCTCCAAACGGCGCCCCCGGTCTATGGCGCAACCTTGCCCATACCGGGGTACACTGTGCCAGCGGCGAACCAAGCGTTCGCGGCACCAACATCTGCAGCAACAGGGGCAGGATGTACGGCCCTGGAGCCCCACCTCCGCTTCACGAGGTGGCCGCGCAAGTTTTGGCCGCACCTGCCCGAGAAGTACGACGGCAGCGTCAATCCGGCGGGGTTCCTCCAGATCTACTCCACCGCCGTACTTGCCGCATGAGGGGATAAGGCCGTCATGGCCAAACTACTTCCCCGTCGCCTTGACCGGCCCTGCCCGGTCTTGGCTAATGAACCTCCCTCGGGGTTCCATAACTTCCTGGGGAGAGCTCTGCCGGCAGTTCGTCGCCAACTTCGACAGCTCCTACACCCGTCCCGGCACGGAGCTTGACCTCCAAGCCATCAAGCAACAACCTGGGGAGTCGCTGCGCTCCTTCATCCAGCGGTTCTCCCAGGTACGCAACACCATTCCACATATTCAAAGTGCTTCTGTGGTGGCGGCACTTCGACAGTGTCCAGGACAAGAAGATACTTGAGAGGCTTGCAACCAGAGAGGTCTGCGATGCCTCCGAACCCTTCAGCCTGGCGGACAAGTGCACCAGAGCAGCCGGAGGGCGGAGCTGGCACTCACTGCCAGCTCCCAAAGCAGGAAGACAGCCCGAAGACGGCAGAGTTCAAGTTGAGCTCCCGACCACGTCAGACAGCCAAGAGCCAAGCACTGCCTGACTTCGTGGCTGAGTGGACGCCAACGAAGGCTGATCCAGGGGGCCGCGAAGACGGTGAACCAAAGTACCGAGCTCTGGTCTTCACCGGGCCTCACTGGACGCTCTTCTTCGACGGCTCCTCGCGAAAGCAGGGGGCCGGTGCCGGCGTACTGCTTCTCATGCCATCGGGGGAGCAGTCTGGGTACATGGTCCGTCTCAATTCCAAGGCAACCAACAACTTGGCAGAGTATGAAGCACTCATCTTTGGCCTAAAAGACAGTCCTGTCTCTGGGCGCTCGCCAGTTGTTGGCGCAGGGCGACTCCCAGCTAGTTATCAAGCAAGTTAAGGGTGAATGCCCCTGCAATGACCCACAGCTAGCTGCTTATCTGCTTCACGTGCGGATGTTGGAGAAAGAATTCCTCGCCTTGGACCTGCGCCATGTACCGCGCGCTTGCACGGCCGCAGCTGACGACCTCTCAATGAAAGCCTCCATCGGAGCCCCTGCGCACGAAGGATTCTTCGAGAGGACGTTGCTGCGGTCCACAGCCCAACCCGCCGAGCCGGGCGAAGGGGGCTGAACCAGTGCCTCGAAGCTATGCAGTCCTGGCGGCCCTGGATGCCGCCAAAGGATCGTAAGAGTCACTGGGGACTCTGTGCAACCCAGCGCTCAAGATCCAGAATCTCAAGTAGTCCCGATGCATGTACCACGGAGGTCCGGGACTCCTTGAAGGACATCCTTCCTGATGAACGTGCATCCGCTGAACGGGTGGTGCGGATGGCTAAGTGCTACGCGCTGGTATCTTTACTGGCGTGGCGCCACGACATCCTATTGCGGTGCATAACCCAGGAGGAAGGCTGCGATTAGCTCGCAGTAGTCCAAGGAGGCGAGTGCTGGGAACGCTCACCGTCCCGCACGTTGGTCAGTTAAGCCACCCGGCATGGCTCCTACTGACCGAGACCCACCTGGACGCTGTCAAACCGGTTAGGGATGCAATGCGTGCCAGGTCCACGCCAAGCAGACCCACACAACCGGTGCAGACGCGCACCCAGAGCCGTCGGGGGATACCGGCTCCTCCATGTCGAGGGCCAGCCGGACTTTCCAGGGCCGGGTCACGGGAACTACCCTTCCACATGGTATGCGGGGCCGAAGCCATGCATCCCCCTGAGATTGCCATGGGGGTCCCCCCGTGTCCGGCGTACGACGAAGCCACGCATGACCCGCTCTGCGTGAAGACAGGCGCTCCGACGCTACCCCAGTAAGTTCACCATGCTTACTTAGGTGTTCATTTAAATTACGCATTAATTTATATGAACACCTCCCCACGCTCTAGAAAGTGTGCGTCCATTGTACACTTGGTTCCTCTTTCCTGCTCTCATGCATAGTCGATATTTGCCGTCCTGCCGAAAACGGTAGTGTTTGGGGTACCTGCCAAAGGCCCGGTGGCCTTTTGGATCTCCCCCTGTGAGGGTACTGTACCGCCAGTAGGTCTCCTCCGAGAAAAGACCTATGCTAGACCGGGGGGTCAGGAGCCTTGCTTTGCCCGGTCTTGCACCCAAAGCATGCGCACTCTGCCCCCCAGCGCTATTGTCTGAGTACCAGAGGGCTGGACGGTTACACCCTGACTGGGGCTGGGGCCAGACCTCCGGGACCAAGTGCATTGGATTACCCGAGCCCCGTATTCCGGCCTGGGACAGTAAGCCAAATGAAACTAAGGGACAGGAAAGGGGGACCACTGAGCAGTGCCGGACTTCGCCCCCACAGCTGGGCCGAGCTCTGATGCCAGCATTCGCCCTCCTTTCAGAGGCGAACGCTGATGCCGGGCCTCACGCCCTTCGCTGGCCTGAGTTCCGATGACTTTCGGACTCCGCCTCCACAGCCAGGCAGAGCTCCGAGGCCAGCCCTCGCCCTCCTTTCAGAGGCGAGCGCTGATGCCGGACCTCACGCCCTTCGCTGGCCTGAGCTCCGATGACTTCCGGACTCCGCCTCCACAGCCAGGCCGAGCTCCGAGGCCAACCCTCGCCCTCCTTTCAGAGGCGAGCGCTGATGCCGGACCTCACGCCCTTCGCTGGCACGAGCTCCGATGACTTCCTGACCTCCGCCCCCGCAGCTGGGCCGAGCTCCGAGGTCAGCCCTCGCCCTCCTTTCAGAGGCGAGCGCTGATGCCGGACCTCACGCCCTTCGTTGGCCTGAGCTCCGATGACTTTCGGACTCCGCCTCCACAGTTAGGCCGAGCTCCGAGGCCAGCCCTCGCCTTCCTTTCAGAGGCGAGCGCTGATGCCGGACCTCACGCCCTTCGCTGGCCTGAGCTCCGATGACTTCCGGACCTTCGCCCCCACGGCTGGGCCAAGTTCCGAGGCCAGCCCTCGCCCTCCTTTCAGAGGCGAGCGCTGATGCCGGACCTCACGCACTTCGCTGGCCTGAGCTCCGATGACCTCCGGACCTCACGCCCCTCGCTGGCCTGAGCTCTGACGACTTCCGGACCTCCGCCCCCGCAGCTGGGCCGAGCTCCGATGCCAGCCCTTGCCCTCCTTACAGAGGCGAGCCCTGATGCCAGACCTCACGCCCTTCGTGGACCTGTGCTCCGATGACTTCCGGACCTCCGCCCCCACAGCCTGGCCGAGCTCCGATGCCAGGCTTCACCCTCTCCTAAGAGTCTGAAGTCCGAAGCCGTCAAGACCCTGCCAGCACAGGGAGTACTCAAGACAAGAAAGTGCGCGGGTAGGAGAAGACCTCACCTCGGGCTCGTTACCTCCCCCGAGGTGAGCCCGGGGGCCACTGTCGGTACCCACGATATGGGTTACCCTCGCGCACAGGGGAAAATGCCTAAGGGTCTCGCCCTTCTCCGCAGGGAAAGCTCCGAAGGCGCCACGTGTCCAGTGGGGCCGGACCTCCCTCCCCTCAGAGGAGAGCTCCGGGCTCGCCACGTGGCCTACAGCAGCCAGACCTCCCCCCTCCTTGGGGAGAGCTCCGAAGGTGCCACATGTCCCGTGGGGCCGGACCTCCCCCTCCTTAGAGGAGAGCTCCGGACCCGCCACGTGGCCAACAGAAGCCGGACCTCCCCCCTCCGCGGGGGAGAGGTCCGAAGGCTCCACGTGTCCTGCGCGGCCGGATCTCCCCCTCCTCAGAGGAGAGTTCCGGGCCCGCCACGTGTCCAGCAGAACAGCGCTGCCTGCCCCCGAGCGGTAGGCAGCAGGCGTAAAGACGCCCCATACCTTGCCCGTACAAGGTATTCAAGGCCCGCGCCTTCCCAAGACGCGGAGACGCGGAGCACACCTCTGTCAGGTGCTGTTGCACCCAGTCGCATCACAGACTGGCGCGCGGTGTCAGGGCCTGCCAGCCAATAAACACAGTGACAAGACATCCCATGCCGCCCCCACCGTCATCAACCACTACGACTAGCATGCGGCATGGGCAGGGCTGCAAGACGAAGACTCAGAAGCCTTCACCAGAGACAACTACCGGCACAACTGCAGATACGGTAGATAATAGACAATCTCCCCGGGACCACCTGTCGGGTCCCGGGCCCCCCTTGTAAGCCACCCGAGTCTTGGACTATAAAAGGCTCGGGTGGGCAACGTTAGCAAGGGTTCGAACCCTGTTGGTTCGAACTTTGCAACTCATATGCTAGCCAGACACTCTCAAGCTGTAACTCACCCCCAAGCTCAGGCCTCCGGTCCTGAGCAGCAAGCAATACAGCGAGCTCCATAGCTCGCCGTGGACGTAGGGTTTTACGCTCCGGCAGCCTGAACCACGTAAAACTCGGCGTGTCAAGCTCTTTCTAACTCGTCCATCTGCGCAAGCTCTCCTCTAGAGACTAGCCCCACCGAAAAAAGAACCTCCGCGGGCTGCCCAGTGCAGGCCCGGGGGAACTGTCGACTGAACACTTCGACAGAGTAAAAATAACTTTAAATTGGTTTCCATCAGAGAGGAAGTCAAAGAATATTTTATTGAACATTTTAGATCAGAACATATTCTGTTTAGGGGATATGTTTTATTATTTTAATACTAAAGTTCACTTTTAGGCATAGAAAATAAATCTGAAAATATAGGAAAATAGGTATGCATAATTAGAAAATGATAGATGTGGTCTCCAAATCCAAAAAACTTCAATTTAGGATTTTTTTAGAAGATCCAAAAACCTATTTGGAGTATGAAATTATCTTTCATGCAAACTTGTGGCTAAAAAGTGTATTAATTAAATATAGAGAATTTGTTTAAATTGGAAATTCATATATAGTGTACAAATAGAAATCTGAATATAAAAGTTAGAGATAATATATAAATGTTTAAAAGTGTATGTGGGCCTAAAATCAACACATCTAGGGTAACCACAACATTTAGAAATGTGAATGATTTTCATATGTATGTATGTGTGGTTTGCATGAGTGAAAGTGTGGACTATGGCTTATGGATTGTTGTTTTCTTTTGCTATGTGTATTGGCATGAGTAGAATCAGCCCCAGAGCAGGTTCTCATCTGTTAAGACCAAGACTTTCCATTCCCAGAGCAGCAGGAAGAAGGCAAGTGTCCTTGAGCACTTTGATCCTATACTAGGATGTGTAGTAAGAATTTAATTGCATTGTCAATTTAGAATATGATGCCCGAGCTAGGAAGTTTCCCTAGATTTTCCTTATCTTATTTCCTTGTAGACTGGGTTGGGATTTATTTTATTCTGTCATTTATTGTTATGCTTATGCTTAGTCATGCTTAGAATGGGATAAGTGGGATATGAGATCATCAACTTGTTTACCTTACTCTTGAATGAGATATTATGAGTTTTGTAGAGGTAGGGATCGAGACAAGTTGGATGATTTGGTTGGTGTTGTGTGCACGAGACTCGGTTTTGTGTTTAGTAGTTGCCTGGATCCTAAGGACCGGTTCATGGAGCATGTAACATGGCTTTACCGTGCCAACCACATGCTGAGATAGGGCAGCTTGGCCAATTAATTAGGTGTATCCCCGGCGTAGTATGGGTGTTTTGGATGGTGCGGGGAATAGGTGTCAGCTGGACTACCATATGAACCGCAAGGCTCAAGAGGGGGCCACTGTAGCTGGGTTGGAGCCTCTTGTATGCTGTTAGGGGTGAAACCTCAGTGGGCCCACGCTCGTCGGGAATCCCTTTGTAAAGGCCTCGTAGTGATCTCCTGGCTACACACCTCGGAAGTGTGAACGTGGTTCACGGCCACTGGCATAATGGAGGTTCTTTTAGTCCACCCGACAACGGGGGATGAAGTCACTACATGTGGGTACAGTGGTGTAAACTCTGCAGAGTCAAAACTGTCATGACAGCCGTGCTCACAGTCAAGAGCATCTTGGACTTATTCATGATTAGAGGATGATGAATTGGGAAGTTGAGGATGTTAAGCGGGAAGCTTAACATTGGAGATGAAATTATGGTTACTTAATATTGATGATGGGTTGAGAGATTGGGACCATCGCACCTGTGTAGTAATGTCGGTGCTTAATAAGCTAAGGTGATAGGTATTAATTGCGTAGTGCTTTAACCCTGAGTTCAACCTCTCCTTGCTCTAGCCATGCATGACATTATTTTCCCACACTTGTTGAGTACCAACGGTACTCAAACTTGCTTTTCTGTTGGTTTAAATTGCTTCTCAGGTCAAAGGGGATGATGTGGTGTTCAATAACCAAGACTTTGGTCCCGAAGAAGGATTTTAGGTTCACGGAGACCCCCGGGCAACGCCTGTGACGGAGCACACAAGATTTATATTCCGCTGCGGCTTTATTTACATGTTATGAACATATTATCGTCCATCGAGACGTATGCTATGTAAGACTTATTTATATTCACTATTTGTCATCACATGTATGAGAAAATGATCCTGGCATACAAGTGATATTCACTCGGTTGCTCTTTGGAGAAATCGGGTGTGACAGAAGTGGTATCAGAGCCAAGGTTGCCCGTAGGAACGTGGACCTAGGTAGAAATGGACATGGTTAAGGACCCTATTTTCTTAAAAACTATTTTACAAAGATGTGGGTTGAAAGTGTTATTTAATGGGGTCACTTTATTCACCTTGCCCCAACTTTTATTCAAAATACAATCTTTATTTAATTCTTACCTAACTTAATTTTAAATGCTTTATGTTTTAGATGGTTCGCATGATCTGCACCGCCAGCAAGTCCACCGGAGGGAGAGTTCCTGTAGTTGCCCTTGCCTTGAGAGAGGAGAACCGTCCGGTGACGTACCACTCCTACGGGTTGGCAGTGGGAGGCTTGTTGCGCCGTCTTCGGTGTATGCTACACGCCGCTGGTAATGTGGGCAAGCTGATCATACACTACAGCTCCACCAGGACCATCCGTGAGAAGCGGGAAGAATGGAGCTCAGAGATGAGGATTATCCATGAAAATCAACTGCTCAAGATCCACCGCTCTCCAGCTTATCGGGCGACTCAGTCCGATTCTGAGAAGGATGTCACCTGGGAGGCAATCACCTTCCAGAGTAACATCAACCGTCGCCACCTGGACAGGACTGAGTACATGTATGTCCTCCAGCGTGAGAGTGGCACCGCGGAGTACAAGTACCCGCCAGTGCAGCAGGGGACTTCCCATGATCACATGGACCTGTGCTTGGAGGATGCAGCTATGCTCAACACTCGACTACAGGAGTGCCAGCAGGAACTTCAGGATGTTCGTGACGCCCTGAAGGAGACTGAGGCGTTGCTTCGCGCTAGCTTGAGGGCGAGAGAAAGAGGAGATGGGAATGAACTGTGTGTCACCGTGAATGACACATGGACTCCTGACTCCCCAGACCGCCGGGCGAGCAAGCGTCGCCACACTTCTCCACCAGCAGCTTCCCCACCTAAAGCGGAATCAGAGGGCAGCCGCAATAATGAGGAAGACCCCGACGAGCCAGCTCAGCGATACGAGTTGTTTACAGTCATTTCCCTTATTTCAACAGGTTATCGAGTAGTCGAGTCAATACCCTATTTATTTGTGTGTTAATGTTTGGTGTGTGACGTGAGTTGTGGAAGCCATGGGCATTTGTCCACAACCTCGTCTTTAGGTTGCTTTGCTTTGGTGTGTGAACCCCTATGAATCAATAGTGCATTTATTTTCGCGTGAGACGTGACGCCCAAAGATCTACGTGAAATCTTCAGAAATTATTTAAATATTGAGGCCTCAAAAGTTTAAGTTAAACAAGCAATTTTGGAAGTTAATACGTGATGTTTTAAGTTAACACTTGGGTGATCATGATAGATGGCTGGAAGAGGAAAAGGTCGTGGTGCCGACCCCAACAACAACAACGATGAGGCCGGCAATCCTCACCTTTCTGGAGGACACGATAGGGGTGGTCGCCGTGAAGGAGCTGATCCTATCCACCAAATGCTCGAAAATCAGAATCAGCTCATCCAGAGTCTAACTCAAGTGGTGGCCAACTTTCACCAAGCTCCACCCCCACAAGCTGCACCACGTCAACCAAGGTTGAGTGAGTTTCTGGGAACTCAACCCCCAAAGTTTGCAATTGCTGCTGAACCTCTGGAGGCAGATGACTGGTTGAAGACCATAGAGAGCAAGATGAGGATCATACAATGCCAAGGGTATGAGAGGGTGCTGTTTGCATCTCACCAATTGCATGGACCTACTGCTGATTGGTGGACCGCTTACGTGGCAGCCCATCACGACCCCGAGAACATCACTTGGGAAGAGTTCAAGCGCAGTTTCCGCAACCAATACATACCTAGGGGTGAACTCAAGAACAAGAGAAAGGAGTTCTTGGGACTGCAGCAAGGCAACATGACTGTGAGGGAATACCTCACTAAGTTCACCCAACTATCCCGTTATGCACCACGGTACATTGAAACGGATGAGCAAAAATAGGACTGTTTTGTGGAAGGATTTACTATGGAAATGCAATGTGCAATGTCTTCCAATGAATATGAAAGCTTCCAAAAGATGGTAGACCGAGCGTTTGTCGTGGAAAGGAAGCTGAAGGCCTTGGAGAATGAAAACAAGAGGAAGATGGGATGGTCACACCAAGCATCAAGCAGCAACACACGTCCACGTCTAATGCAGCAACCGGCAGGGCAGACGAGCCGTGCTGTGGTACCCTACCCGACACCAAGAGGGTACAACGCGAACTTCAGGCCTCCAACAGCACCAGTACAGCCGCAACGTCAGTTTGTGCAACAGCCACGCCCCACATATCAACCTCGACCAGCAGGACAAGGGCCACAAAACCAACCCCAAGATAACAAAGGCCAGGCACCTAAAGTTGGGGTGCAATGCTTCAACTGTGGTGAAGTGGGGCACTACGCTCATAAGTGCCCAAAGAAGAAGCCCATTCAGCCACAGCAGCAGAATGTGATGCGAGGACGGGTGAACCACATGACCATGGAGGAAGCGCAAGAGGCACCTGACGTGGTAATTGGTAAGTTTCCTGCAAATTTACACATTGCAACCCTGTTGTTCAATTCTGGTGCTACCCACTCATTCATTGCTCAAGGGTTTGTTAAGATGCATGATCTAGCAACAACACAAATGAACCATATGTTAGCAGTGAACTCTCCAGGGGGAGAAATAAGAACAAGACAAGTGTGTCCCAAGGTGAATCTAGACATTCATGGGGTAGTATTTACTGCAAACCTCATAGTGATAGACTCCCAAGGGATAGATATAATTTTGGGCATGGATTGGTTGACCAAACATAAAGGTATCATCCACTGTTCGACAAGAACGGTGGAACTAACTCACACTAGTGGCACGAAAGTGAAGTTCATAGCCGTGCAAGAACCTAGGAGGGACATTAAACTCAATCAAGTTGAGGTGGAAGTAGAAGAGATAAGGATTATCAGGGAATATCCAGACATTTTTCTGGAGGAGTTGCCCGGTATGCCTCCCGATCGTGAAGTGGAATTCGCAATTGAACTAGTACCCGGAACAACCCCAATATACAAGAGGCCTTATCGGATGGACTCCAAACAGCTGGAAGAGCTCAAGGAACATATAAGAGAATTGACAGAGAAGGGGTATATTCATCCTAGTTCCTTACCATGGGGAGCTCCAGTGATATTTGTGCCCAAGAAGGACGGAACCCAAAGGTAGCATAGACTACCGTGCGTTGAACGAAGTAACCATCAAGAACAAGTACCCGTTACCCCGCATTGAAGACCTATTTGATCAGTTGAGGAGAGCTTGTGTGTTCTCAAAAATTGATCTCAGGTCGGGATACCACCAACTAAAGATAAGGCAAACCGACATTCCAAAGACAACTTTCGTATCTCAGTACGGGCTGTATGAATACACCGTCATGCCGTTCGGGCTAACTAATGCCCCGGCATATTTCATGTATCTCATGAACAAGGTATTCATGGAATATCTGGACAAATTTGTGGTGGTTTTCATTGATGACATTCTCGTCTTTTCCAAAGATGAAGAAGAACATTAGAGACATTTAAGACTGGTGTTGCAAAAGCTAAGAGAACACCAACTATATGCCAAGCTGAGCTAGTGTGAATTTTAGCTGAAGAGAGTTCCCTTCTTAGGAGATATAATCTCGGAGGGAGGAATCTCTGTAGATCCCGCCAAGATCGAGGATGTGCAGAAGTGGAAGGCCCCTGAAAATGTCGGGGAAATTCAAAGCTTCTTAGGATTGGCTGGGAATTATTGATGGTTCATTGAGGGTTTCTCAAGATCTCGAGACCCCTCACCAAATTGTTAGAGAAGGGAATCACATTCACATGGACACCGGAGTGTGAGACAAGTTTTCAAGAATTGAATAAAAGATTGACAACAGCCCCAGTGCTAGTTATGTCGGATATGCAGAAGAATTTTTTGGTGTACTGCGATGCGTCGGGACACGGGTTGGGATGTGTCCTCATGCAAGAGGTGCATGTCGTGGCTTATGCATCCTGGCAGCTCCGAAAACACGAGAAGAACTATCCTACGCATGACCTAGAGCTAGCCGCAGTGGTACACGCATTGAAGATTTGGCGGCATTACTTGATGGGAAAGAGGACAGAGATATATACGGATCATAAGAGCTTAAAGTACATTTCACACAGCCAGATCTCAACCTCAGACAAAGGAGATGGTTAGAGCTAATCAATGACTTTGATGTGGGCATCAACTATCATCCTGGGAAAGCGAACGTCGTGGCGGATGCTTTAAGCCGGAAAGTGCAGATCAATATGTTGAGTTCAAAGGACTTGCCTACAGAATTGAAGGAAGAGATTGCAAAACTCAATCTATGTCTGGTGAATAGTGAGGCCATCGCCATGGAAGTGGACTCCACATTAGAGCAAGACATACGCAACGGTCAGAAGAATGACGAGAAGATACAAGAAATTAGAGAACTCATCAAAGAAAATAAAGCCCCTAGGTTCAGAGAGGATGAACAAGATACGGTGTGGCATGGGAAAAGAATCTGTGTGCTTGAGGTGAAGGAGATTCGTGAATTGATTTTGAAGGAGGCTCATGATTCCGATATTCCATTCATCCAGGGAGTATGAAGATGTATCATGACCTCAAGAGCTGATATTGGTGGTATGGCATGAAGCAGGATGTTGCGGAACATGTTGCCCTATGTGACACATGTCAGTTGGTGAAAGCAGAACATCAATGACCCGCGGGACTATTGCAACCACTCAAAGTGCATGAATGGAAATGGGAAAAAATAGGCATGGATTTCATAGTGGGACTACCCAGGAACCAATCGGGATATGATTCGATATGGGTCAACTTCGATAGGCTAACTAAGGTAGCTCATTTCATCCCCGTGAAAGAAAGCTACAGTGGATCCAAATTGGCAGAATTGTACATGTCAAGAATCGTATGTTTTTATGGAGTGCCAAAGAAGATAGTGTCAAATCGAGGGACACAATTCACCTCAAGGTTCTGGCAGAAGTTACATGAAACCATGGGAACTCATCTGAATTTTAGTTCAGCCTATCACCCCAGACTGACAGGCAGACGGAAAGAACCAATCAGATCCTTGAGGATATGCTGAGAGCATGTGCACTCAAGAACAATAGGAGTTGGGATAAGAACTTACCGTATGCGGAGTTCTCCTACAACAATAGCCATCAGGCTACTATGAAGATGTCACCATTTGAGGCGTTGTATGGGAGGAAGTGCCGAACTCCACTATTTTGGAACCAAACAAGGGAAAGTCAAGTGTTTGGGCCCGAGGTACTACAAGAAGCTGAGGCAAAAGTGAGGGAAATTCGCAAAAACTTGAGGATAGCCCAGACCTGACAAAAGAGCTATGCCAATGTATGGAGAAGAGAGCTCGTTTTCAATGTGGGAGACTATGTTTATCTCAAGGTGTCCCCTATCCGAGGATTTCGTCAGTTCAAGGTGAAAGGGAAATTATCACGGCGATACATCGGACCCTTCCAGATTCTGAAGAGGAAAGGCGAAGTGGCATATCAACTAGAACTACCGGCTCGCCTATCAGATGTGCACGATGTATTCCATGTGTCACAACTCAAGAAATGTTTAAGAACACCCGAAGAGATGTTACCCATGAATGAGGTGGACGTACGAGAGTATCTTTCTTATGTCGAGCAACCAGTCAAGATTTTGGAGACAATGGAACGCCTCACAAGAAATAAAAGAATCCGAATGTGCAAGGTGCAGCGGAAGCATCACTCGGAAGCAGAAGCCACATGAGAGCGAGAATTAGAGCTTAAAGCACAATTTCCGGATTTGTTTTTCTAGAATCACCAATCTCGAGGACGAGATTTCTTTTTATGGGGGGGTAGAGTTGTAACACCCCAAAACCTGCTGAAGAGGGGAATTTAAAATTTTTTGGATGTATTGCATGTGGTGAAGCAATTCAAATTTAAACTGGAATTCAAATTTAAATCAAAACAAAAAAGAAAAGGAAAAAGAAAAATGGCCAGCGAACCGAAACCCATCTCAGCCGGCCCAAAACCTGCGCGCGCTCCCCCCTCTCCCTCTCTCTGACACGCGGGGCCCGCGTGTCATCCCTCTCCCCGCGCGCGGCCCCAACCGCGCCGGCTCTTCCGCAATGATCGCGCGCCCCGCCCCAGATTCCGCGCACTCGACCCAACCCCGAATCCCTCGCTCCGTTCTGCTCAATCGCAACAAACCCCAGTGCTCCCGGCCCTGATAAAAACAGATGAACCCGCCGCCCTCCCCTTGCACGAGCAGTTTCTCTCCCGGTGAGCGCCGCCGCCGTTGAGTTTAGAAATTCCTGAGGGCATCGCCGCTTCCCTCTGTCAATCCAATCTCGTGACCCCGCAGCACCGCGTACAAGCTGTAGACGCCGACCCCGGAGGGAAACACCGCCAGAAACGACCAACCCGACGCTCGCCGGTGAGTACCGCCGCCGCTCGCCGGTGAAACCTTCGAATTACACGGTTTCGATCCACCCTAATCATCGGTGTGCCATCTCTAGACCACAGTGAAGCGTCACGACCCGAGAGCTCGAAGGGATCACCGCCCCAACTGCCACTTCGACGTGCACCGAAGACCATCGCCGTTGAAGCTCGCCGCCGACCCCATCTAGCCACGTAGGGATCAAGAAAACCACTGAGGTGAGGCCCCCTTCCTCCCCTCAGCCGTTTGCTACCAAAAAGGGCGGGTGTTAGCGTCTGTAGATGAAGATCCGCAACCTCGCCGGCGAGATCGCACCGCTGCCGCTGTGCGCCGCCGCGCGCGTGGCCGAATTCCGGCCAGGAGCGATGTGGCCTCTTGTGGGCCGTCTATTTTAAATCGCACGGCAGAAATTAAATCGGCGCATACCCCTTCGGCAATCTAATCTGAGCCGTCTGTTTTAAATCCAAAGGCCCATGTCAGCCCCGCGTTATAAAGGCCGGGAATCTTATGCGCTACCCCCTGGGGACCTCGGAAAACATGAGCTAGCCCTGGAAACTTCTGATCTAGCCCCTGGACCCTTAGAAATTCATGTAAATTCATTTAAAATCAGTTTTAGCCCCTGGACTTAATAAGAATTAGGAAGATCTCCCTGTTTTGCACACTTAGATCCCTAAAAATTTAGAAATTGGGAAATGGGGCCCCACAGTATGGTGGATTTGCACATCATCCCCTGAGGGTTATTAATTTCAAGAAATTAAATATGTGAATAGGATTTAAAATTCAAACATAGGTATATGATCAGTTTAATTATTCTAACCCTGTGGAAAATTTGTAGAAACAATCAATGACCTGAGTTTAGAGGGGAAACAACTTTTAAACTCAATAAGATTACTGTTTTGTAATTTATATCTGAAATATGCCCTTTAGGCATAAAACAAGTTTAAAATGTGGGAAAGTGAGTCTAAATAACCAAAAAGGGATAGGAAAAATTTATGAAGGTTCTGTTTGGGAAATTGGAACAGAAGAAATTTTTGTAGGAATTTAGGTTGCTGTTTATTGGTGGAAATTCATTTCTAGACTAGAAAACAATTCTGAAAATGGGTAAAAATAACTTTAAATTGGTTTCTATCAGAGAGGAAGTCAAAGAATATTTTATTGAACATTTTAGATCAGAACATATTCTGTTTAGGAGATATGTTTTATTATTTTAATACTAAAGTTCACTTTTAGTCATAGAAAATAAATCTGAAAATATAGGACAATAGGTATGCATAATTAGAAAATGATAGATGTGGTCTCCAAATCCAAAAAACTTCAATTTAGGATTTTGTAGAAGATCTGAAAACCTATTTGGAGTAGGAAATTATCTTTCATGCAAACTTGTGGGTAAAAAGTGTACTAATTAAATATAGAGAATTTGTTTAAATTGGAAATTCATATATAGTGTACAAATAGAAATCTGAATACAAAAGTTAGAGATAATATATAAATGTTTAAAAGTGTATGTGGGCCTAAAATCAACACATCTAGGGTAACCACAACACTTAGAAATGTGAATGATTTTCATATGTATGTATGTGTGGTTTGCATGAGTGAAAGTGTGGACTATGGCTTATGGATTGTTGTTTTCTTTTGCTATGTGTATTGGCATGAGTAGAACCAGCCCCAGAGCAGGTTCTCACCTTTCAAGACAAAGACTTTCCATTCCCAGAGCAGCAGGAAGAAGGCAAGTGTCCTTGACCACTTTGATCCTGTACTAGGATGTGTAGTAAGAATTTAATTGCATTGTCAATTTGGAATATGATGCCCAAGCTAGGAAGTTTCCCTAGATTTTCCTTATCTTATTTCCTTGTAGACTGGGTTGGGATTTATTTTATTCTGTCATTTATTTATATGCTTATGCTTAGTCATGCTTAGAATGGGATAAGTGGGATATGAGATCATCAACTTGTTTACCTTACTCTTGAATGAGATATTATGAGTTATGTAGAGGTAGGGATCGAGGCAAGTTGGATGATTTGGTTGGTGTTGTGTGCACGAGACTCGGTTTTGTGTTTAGTACTTGCCTGGATCCTAAGGACCGGTTCATGGAGCATGTAACCTGGCTTTACCGTGCCAACCACATGCTGAGATGGGGCAGCTTGGCCAATTAATTAGGTGTATCCCCGGCATAGTATGGGTGTTTTGGATGGTGCGGGGAATAGGTGTCAGCTGGACTACCATATGAACCGCAAGGCTCAAGAGGGGGCCACTGCAGTGGGGTTGGAGCCTCTTCTATGCTCTTAGGGGTGAAACCTCAGTGGGCCCACGCTCCTCGGGAATCCCTTTGTAAAGGCCTCGTAGTGATCTCCTGGCTACACACCTGGGAAGTGTGAACGTGGTTCGCGGCCACTGGCATAATGGAGGTTCTTTTAGTCCACCCGACAACGGGGGATGAAGTCACTACATGTGGGTACAGTGGTGCAAACTCTGCAGAGTCAAAACTATCATGACAGCCGTGCTCACGGTCAAGAGCGGCTTGGACTTATTCATGATAGAGGATGATGAATTGGGAAGTTGAGGATGTTAAGCGGGAAGCTTAACATTGGAGATGAGATTATGGTTACTTAATATTGATGATGGGTTGAGGGATTGTGACCATCGCACCTGTGTAGTAATGTAGGTGCTTAATAAGCTAAGATGATAAGTATTAATTGGGTAGTGCTTTAACCCTGATTTCAACCTCTCCTTGCTCTAGCCATGCATGACATTATTTTCCCACACTTGCTGAGTACCAACGGTACTCAAACTTGCTTTTCTGTTGGTTTAAATTGCTGCTCAGGTTAAGGGGATGATGTGGTGTTCAATAACCAAGTGCACGCTCACTCGATGCCGTACAGGACAACCTTTCACCCAACAGCCCGAACGTCGAACCGGTCGCATTAAAACGAGCAGAAGGTTCCCTACACGGAGCATCTCTCTGTGCCCGTTAGCAGATTTCCACCTTGCTGCCCTCAGCCTACACCTATAAATCTGTGCGTTATGCCTCGACTCCCGGAGGTTTAGATTACATCGGTTTATCGGGGCCCATATATCCGATATGCCTTCAGTACGTTCAAACTTGATCAGCATGGGCCGCACACGGATCGGTCCTCAATCGACACGGACAGGGCTGCGCACACAAGACTCCCTCTTGCTGCGCCCTAGCCCCTGCCAAGTCTCATTTTCATTACTAAGGTGATCTCACATCCTCGAACCAATCCCGTGTGTCCCAAGCCTAACTCGCGAGTAGATTCCAACTACTCGACTTGTACCGAAGTTCTATGAATCATTAAGCATAGCCTGTCTATTCGAGGCCCTAGACACTACCCTCACTCTGGGGGAAAAATTCTGGTTATGCAGTGGGGTATTCATCCATCATACACCTAATGCACATACACACTTCACTCTACGTATGTAAACAAAGTAAAACTTTATAAAAGGCTTAATGCAAACCGAGGCTTGCCTTGTTGCTGCTGGTCAGTAGTTAGGTCCTCGTCCGTAAGGAGGAAGTCGAGCACCTACCGAGTCTCTTCGCCTTCCGCGACTACACGTTAATGAATATGCACATAAGTTGATTGCAATGCTTCTGCTACAAGTTCTAATAGCAAGTTTTTAACAACTGGAACTCTTTTTAAGAATTTAAAAATGAAACTGGGGCTAGTGGTTTGGGTTTGGATCTAAGCACATGAATAAGTGCTAAGTGGTTTTCCCCCTCTTCTATATTGATCACCTCAAGTGGTTAAACAGAACAGGGGTGATCCAGAGCTCCAATAGAGCTGAGAATTTACATGTGAGTTCCTTGTCACAAGGAAGTTCTCTGGACCAAAAATTAGCACTTTTCATTGAGTGATTTGTTCAGAATAATTTTCTAAGCAAATAAGCAAAGAAGAATTAATTCTGAGATAACACCCCTGTTCATGCCAAACTTAGTGAACTACAATTTCAATTATAGCTCATAGAGTTTGCATGAATTTTCCTAGTATTTTTGGAGCTAAGGTTTGTCCAGAACTGAATTTCCAAGTTTTGGAAATTCTCTGAAAATGTTTCTGTATTCAATTGAACACAGCACCTTCAAATCTGAATTGCCCTGATCAAATCAACTCCAATTGGTCTGAAACTTTTAAAGGGGTTCACTAACATCCTAAAGAATATTCTGGCAAGATTTGAGGATTTTTGGATGAACCAAACTCCTTTTTTCTGGAAATATTTAATGAATTTTGCAGAATTAAATAATGGGTTTCATACAAATTGGGTTTCATATTTGGATAGTACGCTATCAGAGGAATCCAACAAAATTTGTTTCACAATTTTTGGAGTCTCCTACCCCAAGTTGTGGCCCTCCTAAGTTTAAACTAGAACTGAAAATCCCAAAATGTTCAAATGTCTGCCAGGGGGTCCCACCCGGCAGGCCTTCTCCTTCCTCGCGCCAAACGGGGGCCCGCGGCGGCGCCCTCCGGCGAGCATCGCCGGAATCACTTTCCCGGCCATCTCCCGACCCCAGACTTGCCGCCCCACCCTAACTCGCGACGCTGAACTCGGCTCGGGGGTCGCCAGCGGCTGTAGCGCACCGGTGGCAGCGGCTATTAGGGTTCCGGCGTGGTAGGGAATGCGCTACACCACATCAAAACGATCGGAAAATGATCGGAGAGCACAGTGGGAGCTCGAGGGTGTCAGAAATGGCCGCCAAACTCTGTGAAAAGGTCAGCAACATGGAGCTCCACGGTGACCCGAGCTGTTATTCCATGGCGGCCCGAAAAACAACAAGAACCCGGTCATTTCTGGACTATACCACTTGATTCTTTGTTGAGGAGGGCCGCTAGAAAGTGAGGAAGGTGTGTGCGAGCTTACCCGAGCTGGGTTTGGACTGTGCCGCTAGAATGTTTGGGTAGACCGACCCCTACCCGTATGCACTAGCTTTCGGGAATCTTAGGAATTCTCTGCGCTCGTTCGATCAATTGCTATGAGGGTTGCAGCTACAAGATATGGAGACTAGGGCGCACCTATTTCGTGTAGAGATCAGGCAGTGAAACTGGCCGTGGTGTGCTGTCCACGGAGAGCAACCTCGGTTTTCCGCCGGTGGCTCGGTTCTCTGCTGCGATCGTCGATTTGTGGCTGAAAGAAGTGCCCACACCACGAAGTAGCGGGGTGGTTAGCTAGAGCACGCGCTGGTGCTCCCTTTTTGTGTTGGTGGCTCGGGCAAAGGCCGAGCAGGTGCAGGCGTACGGTGGAACTCGGAGGAGCGGCGCCGGTGAGCGAAACAGAGCCGGTGCGGTGCTGTTCGTGCAGAGAAGCAACGCGTACGGCTCAGCTGCGTGGGGAAGGGGTCACGTAGAGGAGGGGCAAGCTGCTGCCCGGTTGCCAGTGCGAGAGAGGAAATCAGGAGGTGGCTTCCCGGGCGGTGGCGCGCGCGGCAGCTGGCTGTTCGAGTGAATGCCTTCGGTTGACTGAGAAACAGAGGGAAAACTTGGGGGTTAAGTCTATTCCACCCAATGACATGTGGGCCCCACTGGTCAGTACCCCCTCACCTCTCAAAAGATCCCTAAAATCTGGCGAGTGATCAATTCAAATGTTTGGAGTCTCAATCTGAGCTACATTTGTATAGTTGGACAAATTTCCCTGAAGTTCAAATGTATATTTGAATTCTTTGCACATTTGGATCCTTTTTGGAAAAATGGGTAGCAAACCTTTTCAAAAATTACTGAAACTTTGCCTACCCACTAATTTGGACCCAAGGAATCCAATTATGCACTTTGATTCTTGTGTTAGCTGCTGCAACCAAGAGTTTGAATACAACAGTTTTGAATCACCATTATGTCCGCACCTCATTTGAATTTTGAGTTGGACATTAGTTCAAATTCTGATTTTCAAACCCTCCCATTGAACTTGAGTACTTCAACTCAGTGGTCTTAATCCAACTAGGGTCCAAACATGTAAATAACTCTAAGTTGGTTTTTGAACAACCTCTCATGTGTTATCTTATGTGTAGAAAGTTTGAACCAATACCCTTCTGATGGAGGTTACTTGCTCCTCACAATTCTTCACAAGATATTCACCACAAAACTGTGGTGTTGTGAGGTGATCAAAAGTTTTTGCATGTCCCCTTTTCTTGGGCTTTTACATCGTACTCCTGGATGTGGTGAAGGGATATCGGGGCGTGTTTGATCACCCCCACGAAGACTGATGCCGGAGCATCGTATGCGGCACCTGAGTCGTGAAGAAGTCTAGGCTTCCAAAGTGGAGGGCCTGGTGGGTGAGGGCGAAGCAGGGTCCCTCCTCCTCACCTACGGTGGCGGTGAACTCAAAGTCGCGGAAGGATATTGTCGCACCAGGTGCGAGAGTCGATTGTGGAGAGGCCATCGAGATGGTGGAGAAATGGAACACGCGGCAGCCCCCCTACCTGGCGCGCCAACTGTTGGCGTTCAGATTTCTGACAAGTAATTGAATGTGTCACGCATTCTACCTCGAGGTGGCTAATCTAAGAACTCAATGGATTTATCCTAGTTCGGGCAAGATGCCTGATGTCCAGTCGGGGTGTCTCGCTTGTTCTTACTCCTCAAGAATGGGGTGGTTCTTACAAGTGCGAGAGTCTGTCCTGTTTATGTTGACAGGCACCTCTATTTATACTCTCTCTCTCTCTATCTCTCTCTCGTCTACTTCCATGGTACAGAGGAGAACCAAGTCGTGGGAACAGGGATGGCTTGACCTGTCATACGCCGGACAGAGCACTCGATGGAGCCGCCGTATTCGTAGCCTGCTGCTACGCCTGCTCCTGTGCTGTCGTCTGGGCAGCCCATACCAAGGCGCATGTGCACCCGGCATTCCACTCCTCTTCGGTTTTGTTGAAGGTGACGGGCATTCAATGTCGTAGCCAGGGAAGGCACTCGAGTGTTCTCCCACTTGGTCAGGGTGGTGACTGCTCCGCATTGAAGGTCGCCTGCTTCTCTTCTACCCGAGGCTGGGCTCGGTCCTTTTGTTTGAGGTCTTTCCTTCTCCACACTCTGGGAGAAAGTCTCGGGGCTTGCCTTGGGGTCAATCCCAGGCTCATGGTCCTATTCGCTCCGCCTTCTCCCGAGCTCGGGCTTGGGCCTTCTCCTTCGTCGTCCTTCGTGGGATGTCTTCCCACTTCTCTTCAGGGGCCTGAGTCAAGAACCCCGTAACAGCGTGGCCGATGTGCTGGCCAAACTCACTTCCAGCCACGAGGCCCCGCCCCTAGGTGTGTGCATTACCGACCTCACCCAACCATCCGTCAGCGTCAAAGAAATGCGACCAAGTCGCCCGACCGAGCCTGACCTCTAGGCAAACATTGCCGAACCAGGGTGGCAGGCCCCATACGTCGAGTACCTGACGATCGGAAGACTCCCCGCTGAGGAAGCCGAGGCTCGGCGAATCGCACGCCAGGCCTAGATGTTCGTCATCATAGAGGGTGAGCTCTTCTGGGCTGCTAGTACTTCGCGCGACAGATACACGCCTCAGCCCAGGACCTCCAAACTATCCCTCTCACGTGGCCTTTCACCGTGTGGGAGCTCAACCTCCTCGGACCCTTTAAGAATGTACCCGGGGGCTTCACCGTCCTCCTTGTCCTGGTGGACAAGTTCACCAAGTGGATCGAGGCAAGGCCATTCGTCACAGCATCGTCAGAGCATGCGGCGGGCTTCATCCTCGACATCATCTACCTCTTCAGAGTATCGAACGCCATCATAACCGACAACGACACCCAATTCACGGGGAGAAAATTCCTCGAGTTCTGTGACAGCTTCCATATCCGGATCGACTGGGCATCGATAGCCCACCCGTGCACCAACGGGAAATTCGAACGAGCCAACGGCCTAATACTAGGGGCTCAAGCCTTGCATCTTTGACTGTCTCAACAAATGCGCAGGGTGCTGGGCCACTAAGCTACCATCCATACTGTGGATCCTGCGTACCACACCTAACCGCCCCATCGATTTCACGCCTTTCTTCATGGCTTACAGCACGGAGGCTGTCTTACTGACCGAGCTCGAGTACGGCTCGCCTCGAACCAAGGCATTTCAAGAAACCCGGTTTGAGCAGGCAAGGCAGGACTCAGTCGACCAACTTGACGAAGCCCGTGGCATCGCGCTCTTGCGATCAGCTAAATGACAAAAAGCATTTCGGTGCTACCAAGAACGGCAAATCTACCCTCGAGCTCTCCAAGCGGGGGATCTGGTCCTCCAAAGGTTTCAGACCAACAAGGACAGACATTTGGCGCCAGGTCCCGTAAAACACGGAACCCAGCTAATGCATATGTGTGCCCAGGATGTTCATCACACATACACATGTAATCCACAAACCGAATTCAGCATATAACCACGAATAAATAGGGTTGAAGTACTTTATTACAGTGACTCATGAATCTCTAACTTATTCTAGCAGCGGAAGTCTCTAAATGATAGAGGAAGCAGACAAAACAGCAGCGGCTCCATCTTCAACTCCACAGACAAGTTGACAGTAGTTCGCAAGCCTAGTACTCCACATGATCCTCGAAGTACTCTTCTCCTGTTGCCGATGTTTGTATGATAATGCAAGGGTGAGTACATGTCGTACTCAGCAAGTGCGGGAAAAGTATGACATGTAGCTTACAACAAGGTAGAAATAAAAAGGCTCATTGCAGAAAGCAAAGTTTATTTCACAATCATGATAAAAACAACAACTATTTTTAAGAGAATTTAACCCCAATATATATATCCAAATAAACAGAAACATACCTCCATCATAATTCACCACTTATCATGTCTCAACCAGCCATTAATCTTTCTCAACTTCATCTCATGCTCATAATAACCATCTCATATTCATATCCATCTCATATTCATCTCATATTTATTTGATCTGAAACCAAACTCATTGTCATGACTCAACAGTCCTGAAACCAATCCTAAAGACCATAACCAAACCAATAAGCATCCCAAGTTCTCCCTTTAATCATGTGAGTTGGCCAGGCGCTTGTGACCGTAAGCACGACTATCAGGATAGTTTTACACTCTTAAGAGGTGGCACTACTTTACCCACAAGTTTGTGATTTCGTCACCCGTCGGCGACTGCAGAAACTCCATTATACCAGTACACAACCGTCGGTGTATGGCCAAGAGATGACAAAATAGCCTTTACAAAGGGGCTACTAGATGTATGGACTCACTAAGGTTTCACCAGCAGGCTAGAATCACCATTCTCCCACCCACAGACCCCCCTCTTGTGCCATGCAGTTCCCAGGGCAGTCCTCTTCAACTCCCATTCCCCGCCCTTCCACGGTCCATAACAAACTAGCAACTTACCTAATTAGTCAGCTAAGCTGCACCCATATTTAGCCTTGTGGTGGCACTGTATTCCTGGCATGTGCTGGCATGTACCGGTCCTTAGATCTACGGCAAGTAAACCACCATCTCATTCTACCACATCCATGAACCAAGCTTGCCTAGATATCCCCCAATTCCATTGCCCATTATCATCATCAAGTTCTCATTATCATTATTCATATGAGTACAGTAGCTAACCATGTTTTAACTCAGCTTCCCGTATCCCGTGGACTCAGCGAAGCAAAAAGCAAAAACGACCATACCCAACTCATCAACTTTCCCGGCGACAAGGGTAGTTAACAGAACTAGTAAAATCCTATAAAAGGGTGTCCCATCAAGTTGACTCAAGCATACGAATTTTTCGCAAACAAAATAGTTTCAAAACATGGGATCAATATGGTCAAGGGGCACTTGCATCGCTCCTGTGGCTTTTGTTGCTCACGTGTCTCGAAGTCTTGGTGTTGTAGTTCTTCGTAGATGGCTTCCTGAACTTGTCCTAAGAGGTGAGCTCCGGGTGTGCCACGCGTCTGGCGGGCGGGACCTCTCGGAGGCGATCTCTGAGGGTGACACGTGTCCAGCCAGTCGGACCTCTCGGAGGCGAGCTCCGAGGGTGACACGTATCCAATGGGTCGGACCTCTCGGAGGCGAGCTCCGAGGGTGACACGTGTCCAACAGAGTCGGACCTCCCTTCTCCTCGGAGGTGAGCTCTGAGGATGACACGTGTCCAACAGCGTCGGACCTCCCTTCTCCTCGGAGGTGAGCTCCGAGAACGTTACGTGTCCTGTGAGGTCGGACCTCATCCCTTCCGCAGGGGTGAGCTCTGAAGGCTCCATGTGTTCTGTGCGACCGGACCTCATCCGTTCCGCAGGGATGAGCTCCGAAGTCGACACGTGTTCTGGCGGGGCGGACCTCATCCCTTCCTCAGTGGTGAGCTCCGCTGGCGCCACATGTCCCGTGACCCGGGGATGTGTCAGCAGCGCACTTCTACCATTTGGATTTGGCTTTTTTCGGCTATCATTTTCCCATTCCCCACCATTTTTATGATTCTTTCTCCGTTTCTATTTCTTTTATAATGTTTCTCTATATGAAAAATGTATGCATGCAGGGAACGAATTTGAGGGTGTTACAAGACACAAGATGTATTTGCCATGGGAAGGTACATACGTCTTCTCTACTGTTCTCCGGCCCCGACACCTACTGCTTGGATGATGTCAACGGCAATAACATCCCCATCGCATGGAACATCGAGCAACTCAGACGATTCTACACATAAGAATGTCAAGCCCCGTTGTGGTGTCAGCAATCTACCGACCGCAATGAATACCGCACAACAGAGAAAATAGACCTTCTGCCCTGCAGCGCTTGGGGGCTACACGACCACATAAGGCCTCGAAAGCTTACATTGAGACAATTAACTCCCCCCAGTCACGCGACCCATGGCTAAGGGACAACGAAAACCCTGAACAAAGCCACAGTCCAAATGAGACAGTGGGCATTTTTCTGAAGTCACGCGAGACCCAAAGACTCGTGCCAGGGGACCCAAACCTAGCAAGTCCTAAGCCGCGTGACCCATGGCCAAGGGACAATGACAACCCAAAGCACCCGGGCCTTTTCCTCTTGAGCCGCATCGTGCAATGCATGGCCACGGGACAACAACAACCCATAGTGCAGCCACGGTCTGAACGAGGCACAATGGACAAAAGCCTAGGGCCCTGAAGATCACGCAGTCTACAGACAGGAGGCAACAAAAGCACCCAGAAGAAGCAACAGCTCGATCAAGAAAACAAGATAAGTCGAGAATCTGCCCTCTCTTTTAATTCCTTATCAAAAGCATTGATACAGGATGGACTACCCCAGCCTTTGACTCTCCACCTACTCCATCTGCTGAATGCAGTCGTCAGGGACCAGTTCCTGTAGGGACCGGGCCACCGGTTCAAGCTGCCTAAGGAGCTCCCCCAGCTCCATATCTGAGGGGCCATCGACGAAGCCTTCTCCAACAGCCTCGAGGTCAACCCCCTGGTAGTGCAACAGCACCGCGCCTAGGGCCATTCGAGCCTCGTAGATAGTGTCAGTGCCCCCGTAGGATGACAGACGAGTCACCAGCCGGCTTCCAACCGACGACAGCTCCTCGCTGAGCCTCTCTTCCAAGAATTCGCCAAGCACTGCACGAAAGACGGAACTCCCGGCATTCCGAAGGCTATCGAGGCCCGCCCGAAGTGCGCCAAGCTCCTCGGAAACCTTCCCCAGCCAGGCCCTGATGGAGTCCCTGTTCGAGGAGGCCTCTTCAAACGGATCCAGGACCAGATTGCAGGCGGTGGCAGCCGCAGCGAGAATCCCGTGTAGATCCGCGTGATTTCTGTCAAGGCGTGTAACCTACTGTCAACCCGTGGCTCTGATACCAATCTGTGACGCCCTCAATTCTGTGGAATACCACAGAACCGAGAACTAATGCATATGTGTGCCCAGGATGTTCTCCACACATACACATATGATCCACAAACTGAATTCAGAATATATATTACCACGAATAACAGAGTTTATTACAAATCCTCACGAGTCTTGGACTCATGCTCACAGCGGAAGTCTTTATTTCTACACAGCGGAAATCTTTATTCTAATGCGGAAGCGTTTTTTAACTATGCGGAAGCAAATTTAAGCAAAGGTGGCTCCATCTCTACTCCCTCCACAGGCAAGGTTGAGAATAGATTACACGCCCTAATGCTCCACTTGGTCTTCATAGTAGTCTTCTCCTGCTGCTGATGAGGAGATAATAATGCAAGTTTGAGTACAATGATGTACTCAGCAAGTGCGGGAAAACATGATATGTAGTTCACAACAAGGTAGGTATAAAAAGGCTCATTTACAGAAAAGCAAATTTATAAAACCATGATAAAACAGCAACTTGACTTTAGATGAAAGTAATCCCAGCATGTATTTAATTACCGACATACCTCCAGCACTTTCCGTGTTCCATCCGAACATTAATCCACATTATCCTTACTCACGAATACCTCCTCGTATTCGCTACCATCTCACGAATACCTTCTCGTATTCGCTACCATCTCATCTCATAACAACTTCGTCTCACACCGAGACCAATCTCGTTGTCGTGACTCAACAGTCACGCAACCATACCATCATCCGGACTCAATAGGCCCAAAACCCAACCATAACCAATAACCATAACCAAGAACCGTCCCAATAACCATCCCAATAACCATCCCAACTAATCAAATCATGGCAGTTTAGCCAGGTGCTCTTGACCATAAGCTCGGCTATCATGATAGTTTTTAGAAAACTCTGCAGAGTTTGTACCTCTTTACCCACAAGTTTGTGATTTCATCACCCGACGGCGACTGCAGAACCTCCATTATACCAGTACACAACCGTCGGTGTATGGTCAAGAGATCACAAAATAGCCTTTACAATGGGGTTACTAGATGTATGGACTCACTAAGGTTTCACCGGCAGGCTAGAATCTCCAATTCTCCCACCCACGGGCCCCCCTCTTGTGCCATGCAGTTCACAGGGCAGTCCTCACTCGACTCCCATTCCCCCGCCTTCCACAGTCCATAACACTCTAGCAACTTACCTAATTACTCAGCTAAGCCGCACCCATACTTGGCCTTGTGGTGGCACTGTTATCCTGGCATGTGCATGCATGAACCGGTCCTTAGATCTACGGCAAGTAAACCACCATCTCATGCTACCTCATTCACAAACCCAGGCTTGCCTAGATCTCCCTCCGATCCATGATCATTAACATCATCAGTTTCTCATTATCATTACGAGTGCAGTTAGCTAGACACATCTATCTCGCTTCCCAATCCCATGGACTCAGCGAAGCATAAAGCAAAAACCATACCAGACTCATAAACGTCCCTGGCGACAAGGGTGGTTTAACCAATACTAGTAAACTCCTATCAAAGGGTTTTCCCATCATGTTTGACTCTACACACACACCTTTTCGCAAAACAAAACAGTTTTACCCAAAACATAGGATCAATATGGTCAAGGAGCCCTTGCCTTGTTCTTGCCGTTCCGGTGGTTCTTGGATCTCAAAACCTTGTTGCTGCAATTCGTCGTAGACAGCTCCCTGAGCTTGTCCTGCTAGGTCGGATCACGTGCATACAAGATTCACAGCAATCAATATCATGCACAAACCTTAAGACTAGATGTGATGATGCACATGCATGCTATCCTATGATTGGTTTTTATTAGATTAGTTTGTTCATGTTCTTGCATGGCTTGCATGCACAGAGACGTTCGGATCAAAGGTGGACGTGGTGATGATATTGTCTTTAGATCAACCTGACCTACAAGTGATCTTTCCACGAGAAGGCTTCTGTTCGGAAGGAATTAAAGAACAGATGCAAAGAATACACAATGATGTCGTAAGGTGGTATAAGAGTCCTACCTCACGTTCTTCTCGGTTTCGAGGTCCTCCTCAGACCCTTCTGGCTTTCCTCCGGCGATCTTCCTTGCTGAGTTTTGGCGATGGTTTACTCGGCGAGATAGGGCTAGGGCTCTAAGTCGTTGGCTCAGGAGTTGAAACAAGAAGTTTGTGGTTTCGGCCAGAGGTTCTAGGTTCTATTTATAATCGGGAAGAGAAGAGTCCTAATTTGATTGTATCCCGAATATGAGTCCTATTCAGATCGTTGTTGGATCCTAACGCCTTATCGTTAGTAACATCGTGGAATTCAGGTCGGTTTCTTTTACGTACCGGTATTCTTACGCATAAAAACCACTCCAGAACTCGTTACCTCCGCGGTGATGAGCTCCGGAAGCTCCACGTGTCCTCCGGGGCCTGGTATCTCCTTCTCCGCAGAGACGAGCTCCGGTTGTGCCGCGTGTCAATCGGGCGAGACATCCCTTTTCCTTCGGAGGTGAGCTCCCCGTGCGCCACGTATTAGTTCCGGTCTTTCCTTTCTTCTTTCCTCAAGGACGTGCTCCACGGTTGACACGTGTCCAGCAGCGACGGACCTCCCGGAGATAAGCTCCGGTGACGACGCGTGTCCAATAGAACCAGACCTCTCGGAGGTGAGCTCCGAGATCGACACATATCCCACACGACTGGTCCTCTGATTTCCACGATGACTAGCTCCGAAGATGACACGTGTCCTGCGGGAATGCCTTTGCTTCTTCCGCAGAGGCTAGCTCCGTGGGCAACACGTGTCCCACAAGATCGGACCTCTCCCTTTTGCGGAGACGAGCCCCGAGCCTGCCATGTAGCCAGCTTAGTGGCGGCCTCTCCCCCACTTCGCAGGGATGAGCTCCGAACATGCCACGTGGCCAGCGGCCACAGAAGTTGTCTTCGGCGCCCTATGTGAACTCGACTCGGTTCTTACTGGCTATCCTTTTGATAACTTCCTATGTTCCTATTTTTCTAAAAATGTTTTCTCTTCATGAATATATGTTGACACCAGAGATGAGGGTGTCACAGCAGGCCTCCTTGTCATTGGACTCTGCAGCCGCCCATGCGCGGACCGCTTCATCCAAAGCGTCCTAGGCTGCGTCACGAGCCCCTGCAAGCTCGGCGTCAGCCGTCGCCGCCCGGGCAATCGCGACTGTAGTCTCCTCAGCAGCCCGGATGGCCTCCGTGTGGGCTTGAGCAAGCTCCGCCTGCGCCACCGCCAACATGGACTCTGTCTCTATCCGACGAAGCTCGCCCTCTCGGGCAAGGCGCGATTTTTCGGTGGTCCTTTGGATCAATCCCTGCAAAGAGCATACGAAGCTCAAAGTCAGAACAAGATCGCCCGTGCCGATGAGGCAAGAGCTGAACCGAGATTCCTACCTGGCCGCCGGGAGCATCTCTCTGAAGCCAGTCGAGCACGCCGCCCACACGCTCATATCCAGTCATAAGGATTGCCCGAGCGGCAGCGAGCTCGGTGCAGAAGCTCTCGACATCTGCGCAAGCTTACTCTAACCTTGCAAGCTCAGACGGAGAGGCGCCCAAGGCAGGGACGAGGCTCACTTGGTCAGCCGGTAGTGCCAACTCCTCTGGGGTTACACCCAGAGCCGGACCCTGAATAGGCCTGGCCACAACCTCCCCAGGGATCAGCGAAGGCTCCGCTCCCGATACAGCGGACAGAGCCATGACCAACTCTGCTCCAGTCACCTCATTGCCGAGTGCCACCGGTGGCGGAGGCCCCGAGTCCCTGGGGATCGCATCAACCTCGACGAAGGCGGGGAGCGGCGGCGCCGGATCCGCGACCAACTCGATGGTGCCCACAACCGTGGCCCCAGCCGCCGCTGAGTCCATAGGAGCATCTGCAGGAGGGGGCAATTGCTCCCTCCTCACGACCGATGTCGGGCAAGCCACCTCATCCAGTTTGCCGACCAGAATGCTGACACCTGGATCCAACCTCCTACGCCCCAAGGAACGATGAGAAGTACGCGCACCTACACCAACCAACATCGGTACGGCAAGGAAGAAGCCAATACCTTTTGGAGCGGCATAGTATCGCCCCAACCTCGACGGCTGGAGTCGGGCCTGAAGGGGCGGGCGATCCCCCCTCACCTAGGTCAAGCACGTGGCCAGACACCCTGCGCAGGTCAACGCACGGACGTACAAAGGGCCTAGTGGCGGCTAGGGGAAGCACGGCAGGCACAGTGTCATCCGTGGGGGACAACCCCGTAAGGTCCTTCATCCTCAACGCCGGCTGCGAAGGTGCAAGTTCTACCTCCGACTCCCTCGTCGGATCCAGGGGCCCCGATACTCTCACATCAGGTGCCCACGGACCCGATGGGGTTTTATCCTCCAATCCACGAAAACTTGGAGAAGGGTGGTGCCGGTGAGGCTCCTCCTCTGGAGATCATCCAGCCAGGAGAGAAGCGGTGCCAGCGCGACCGCCTTGTCATCAGAGACACCTTCACGCTTGCAGGGCTTCGGTACCGAGGGGATGCAGGTGAAGCTCGGATGTTCCGGCGACGTGTTCTGGATGTAAAACCATCACTTGAGCGAAGACCGCAGGGGATGAAGAGGTAGCACGTCTGCTGCGTGTGGAGTTGAATTCAGGCACAGCCGAACTCAGGGAGCGGGGAATCGTTTGCCAAAGCCCGCATCCAGAAGAAGAACTTCCACAAATTGAGGTTCGGCTCCACCTTTAGGAAGGCCTCACATTTTATTATGTATTTTGCTTAATAATTCACATTAATAGTTATTTGTGAGGGTATTTACAAAAACAACAACTATTAGGGACTTAATTATAATTTCAGCATGTCATTTAGGTGTTTCAATCAATTTAGCACTAATGGGGGTGTTCTATGTAAAAATTCAGCAGCTGCACATGGACTATAATGTGATTTTTTGCAGTCTTAAGGGAGGTTATTGTCAAAACAGCAGCTGAATAAGAATTAAAATGTAAATTTAGAACTACACAGGGGCTGGGAGGTAAAATCAACATGTAGTAGGGGCATTTTGGTTATTACAGTTCTACTTAGGGGTTTGTTTGAAATTGTACAGCTTGGATTAGGGGTTAAATTGCAGTTTCAAAGTATTTTAAGGTGTTTTGTGCATTTACAGCAGGGGTCCAGGAGTATTTTTGTGAATTCCAGATCTGTCCAGGGCTAAAAATGCTAAAATAATTATTCACATTCGGTCTATTTGCTAAAACAGAATGTACCGGGGTATTTTTGTAAAGTCCATAGGTGTCCAGGGACCAAAAATCATTCTACCGTCGAAATCCTAATTTCTAAACAGTTCAAGGTCAGTTCTACAAAAGCCAGGGGCTGTTTGTGCTGTACCGGAAATTCCAGGGAGCCAAGTGCATTTTCTACCATGTGAAGGGGTGGGTTCAATGGGGACCATTGGATCCATCGCGACCTGTAGGGATCTCATTAGCCGAACGGTATCCCACGTTCTAATCTCAGCCGTTCATCCGGGATCGGGCGGCCGGGGATTAAACGAACGAAGCGGTATGCTCATTCTAATCCTGGCCATCGGTGTTGGATCGGACAGTGGAGGTTAAACCCGAGCAATCCCGACCGTCAGTGGCGTGTTCCCACGGTGGCGCGCCATGGATCTGGGCCCAGACATCGCCGTAAAACCTAGATCTTCGTCTACACGCCACCCTAACCGTCGCTAGGTACCGAAAATGCAAGAGGCGCTCGTTGGGTACTTACCTAGGGGCTAGTTGTGGTTTGGGACGGATTGGAGAGTGCTTGCGACGGGAAGTGGCAATGGCTCTCGTCGGTCTTCGTTGCGGCGACGTCTCGGCGGGAAATCCATGAGGTCTTCAGGTCTGTGACGCGTCCAGGAGCTAGACGGACATGCTTGTAGGGTTAGATCACGAAGAAACTGAGCTAGCAGACCCAGACCTAAAAAGGACAGTTGAATAGGAACAAAAGTAGTTATCACCAACATTTTGCTGCTAGACGTACACGTCCAATGTGTCACTTCTTGTCTGAACATAAGAATCCTTACTGTGGGTGCATCGGAGCGACGGCCGGCAAGTCGGGCAGTGGCAAGATGGTGGAGGCCTACGGCTCGGCGGAGATCTTGATGAGGCAGGCGAGGCCACGGGGGCAGAAATGGCGAGCATATCGGTTGCGTCTTCCGTGACGTAGTCATAGGTGATGCAGCCGCTTCACTCGTGGGTTCGCGCAACCATCATGGCGATGAACTTGCTCTGCTGCTTCACGTCATAGAGGGAGCCGAAGTAGATGAGCTCAAGGAGATCCTGGATAGACGAATCTGAGTCGGTGAACGATGAAGCGACGGCGGCGAGGCAGTCAACCTCAAGCCATTCTTCGGCGTGAATGCCGCGGCGGCCGGAGCGGAAAAGCGGTCGCCCTAGGCACCGAGGAGCGCGAGGGAGGATCCCTCTGTCCACTTGGGGGAGGCACGCGGGGGCAGCGCCTCGGGCGACGGGATCCTCTCATCAGGGGGAACCGGACCTAGTAGGGTGCTAGGCCAGAGGGGATCGACGCGGGGTGCGGGAGAGGCGACGGGGTCAAGGTGGCAGAGGAGCGGGTCGGAGGAGAGGCGGCGGGAGGGGCGTGATGGATGGGGAAGAAGAGCTGGAGCAGGTGACGGGGTCGTAGCATCGATGGAGAGCGCGGCGATGGCGAGGATGCGCGCTGGCCGCAGCGGCAGTGCAGAGGCGGCTGTAACACTCTCAAATTCATTCCATGCATTGCATACATTTTTCATGTAGAGAAACATTATAAAAGAAGTAGAAATGGAGAAAGAACTATAGAAATGGAGAAAGAACCATGGAAATGGAGAAAGGAACCATAGAAATGGATAAAGAACCATAGAATTGGAGAAAGAACTATAGAAATGGAGAAAGAACCATATAAATGGAGGAAGGAACCATAGAAATGGAGAAGGGCATATAGAAATGGAGAATGGGGCATAGAAATGGAGAAAGACAATGTAGAAATGGAGAATCGGACATAGAAATGGAGAGGGGAATGTAGAAATGGAGCAAGTGACATAGAAATGGTGAGGAATGGGAAAAGATGGCTGAAATAAGCCATTCCCAAATTTCCCCCAAAATTTCCAAATTCCCCAATTCCAGAAAAGGGGAATTTTCTCCACATTTGGGGGATAAAATCCCCAAGGCTGCCGCACCTAACTGAAAAGATAAGTTTGTTGAGATCCAAAATTGAGTAGGACTCTTATTTGAGCTCCAATTGGAGTAGGACTCCTCTTTTTCCCCTTATAAATATAACCCCCACCCCCTTGGCCGACCCCTCTCTATTTTGGACGTCCTCCCCCTGCTGCCAAGCCCCCTTCCTTGCTGCCAAGTCGCCAAGTTCCCCCCCCTTGCCGGAATTTGGCCGCCGTCGAGCCTCGTCGAGACCCGCCGTCGCCGGAGAAGAAGCCCGGCGATCTGTCCTACCAAAATCTTCCATAGAAAAACTCCCCGCTGCTGCCATTGCTAGAAGGAAGGCCCTGCCACCAAGAAGGAAGTGAGGTAGGTCTCCATTACCCATCTTACGACGTCTCCGCTGTTTCTACGCATCCGTTTTCTTCGCCCCCTTCGAACAGAAACTTTTACGTGTGGACAGATTTGTTTTGATCAATTTTTGACGGCGGAACTGATCTAGATCTTGAGTCAAGATTATCACTGTGACAACCGGTCCTGTGAAAACGGAACCCAGCTAATGCATATGTGTGCCCAGGATGTTCATCACACATACACATGTAATCCACAAACTGAATTCAGAATATAACCAAGAATAATAGGGTTGTACTTTATTACATCAATCTCTAACTTATTCTTGCAGCGGAAGTCTCTAAATTATTCTAGCAGCGGAAGTCTCTATATGACAGCGGAAATAACTAAACAGCAGCGGCTCCATCTTCAACACCACAGACAAGTTGACGGTAGTTCGCACGCCTAGTACTCTACGTGGTCTTCGAAGTACTCTTCTCCTGTTTCTGATGTTTGTATGATAATGCAAGGGTGAGTACATGTCGTACTCAGCAAGTGAGGAAAAAGTATGACATGTAGCTTACAACAAGGTAGGAATAAAAAATGGCTCATTGCAGAAATCAAAGTTTATTTCACAAACATGAATAAAACAGCAACTAGCTTTAAATGAATTTAACCCCAATATATCTATATCTATATATATATATATATCCAAATAAACAGCAACATACCTCCATCATAATTCACCACTTATCATGTATCAACCAGCCATTAATCTTTCTCAACTTCATCTCATGCTCATAATAACCATCTCATATTCATATCCATCTCATATTCATTTGATCTGAAACCAAACTCATTGTCATGACTCAACAGTCCCGAAACCAATCCCAAAGAACATACCATAACCAAACCAATAACCATCCATGTTCTCCCTCTAATCATGTGAGTTGGCCAGGCGCTTGTGACGGTAAGCACGGCTATCATGATAGTTTTACACTCTTAAGAGGTGGCACCACTTTACCCACAAGTTTGTGATTTCTTCATCCGTTGGCGACTGCAGAACCTCCATTATACCAGTACACAACCGTCGGTGTATGGCCAAGAGATCACAAAATAGCCTTTACAAAGGGGTTACTAGATGTACGGACTCACTAAGGTTTCACCAGCAGGCTAGAATCATAATTCTCCCACCCACGGGCCCTCTCTTGTGCCGTACAGTTCCCAGGGCAGTCCTCTCTCGACTCCCATTCCCCGCGCCTTCCACGGTCCATAACAATCTAGCAACTTACCTAATTAGTCAGCTAAGACGCACCCATATTTGGCCTTGTGGTGGCACTGTATTCCTGGCATGTGCTGGCATGAACCGGTCCTTAGATCTACGACAAGCAAACCACCATCTCATTCTACCACATCCACGAACCAAGCTTGCCTAAATCTCCCCCGATTCCATTGCCCATTATCACCATCAAGTTCTTATTATCATTATTCATATGAGTACAGTAGCTAACCATGTTTTAACTCAGCTTCCGGTATCCCATGGACTCAGCAAAGCAAAGAGCAAAAACAACCATACCCGACTCATCAACTTTCCCGGCGACAAGGGTGGTTAACAAAACTAGTAAACTCCTATAAAAGGGTGTCCCATCAAGTTGACTCAAGCACACACGTTTTCGCAAACAAAACAGTTTTAAAACATGGGATCAATATGGTCAAGGGGCACTTGCCTTGCTCTTGTGGCTCTTGTTGCTCACGTGTCTCGAATTCTTGGTGTTGTAGTCCTTCGTAGATGGCTTCCTGAGCTTGTCCTTCTACTTATGACCACCACATACAAAATTTACAGCAATCAATCATCATGCACAAACTTTACTCAAGATGCAATGGTGTGGGTGAATGCAAATCCTATGGTGGTGTTTTATTAAACCGGTTTGTACGTGTTCTTGCATGTTTTAATGGCTTTGCATGGGGTTTTACGATGAACAAGGGTGTAGGGATCAAGTGTGGACGTGGTGATGATCTTGACTCAAGATCTAGATCAATTCCAATGTCAATAACCGATTAAAACGTGATCTGTCCACACGAAAGAGTTTCTGTCCGAAGGAAAAGAAGAAAACGGATGCGACGACGTAGTAAGATGGGTAACGAAGACCTACCTTACTTCCTTTATGATCGTTGGCTCTTTTCCGGTGACGGCGAACTCGATGGCGGTCTCACCGGTGGCTGAACTCCGGTGAGGGGGGTTAACTCGGCGCCTTGGGGGCTAGGGCTTCTAAGTTGTCGACTTGGGAAAATTCTTACGGCCAAGGGGGTTTTTCGGGTTCTATTTATAAAGGAAAAAAGAAGAGTCCTACTCTGATTGGATTTCAAATAAGAGTCCTATTCAATTTGTTTTGGATCTTAACAACTTATCTCCAATTGATTTGGGTGTGGTAGCAGCGTGGAAAGATTGTGTTGGTACCCTTCGTATCGGGTATTCCCGCTCGCACAGGAGAAAAACCGCTTAAGAATCTCGTCACCTTCGAAGGGATGAGCTCCGGAGGCGCCATGTGTCCAGCGGGGGCCAGGCCTCCCCTCTCCTCAGAGGCTAGCTCTGGGTGCGCCACGTGTATAGCGGACGGGACCTCCCCTCTCCTCAGAGGCGAGCTCCGCGTGCGCCACGTGTCTGGCGGGGTCGGGCCTTCTTCTCCCTCAGAGGCAAGCTCCGGGTGCGCCACGTGTCGTGAATGATATCTACAAGGTCAATTTCAAATGTTCTTCATGCTCCTCCTCACTTTTTAAATACACCATAATGTCGTGGATGAAAACCACGACGAACTTATCCAAGTACTCCATGAAAACCTTGTTCATAAGGTACACAAAGTATGCGGGTGCATTTGTTATCCCAAAAGACATGACGGTATATTCATATGAACCATATCGTGTTCGAAAGGCAGTCTTGGGTATAACAGAAGGCTTAATCTTCAGCTGGAAATATCCTGACCGAAGATCAATCTTGGAGAACACTTGGGCTCCTTTCATTTGGTCGAATAGGTCCTCTATACGGGGCAGAGGGTATTTGTTCTTGATTGTCACCACGTTGAGAGACCTATAGTCCATGCACATCCTTTGGGTCCCATCGTTCTTGTCTACGAAGAGCACGGGGGCTCCCCATGGTGACGAGCTAGGTCGTATAAAACCCTTCTCCAACTTCTCCTGAATTTGCTTCTTGAGTTCCACTAGTTCATTGGTGGGCATCCTATAGGGTCTCTTTTCTATGGGTGCAGTTCCGGGTACCAAATCAATGGCAAACTTAATGTCCCGATCAGGTGGCATACCTGGAAGCTCCTCTGGAAACACGTCCGAGAATTCTTGAACCACTGGAATGCTGTCCAATGTTGCTCCTTCGACGTGGTTCAAGATTGCCTTTTCAGTTGTTTGTTGGGCTGACTCAAACTCGACATGAATACCGTGCTCATTTGTCAACTGCACGCTTCTTTCAGCACATTGGATTACCCCGTTGTGCTTGCTTAACCAATCCATCCCGAGTATTATGTCAATCACTTCGGAATCCAAGACAATGAGGTTGGCAAGAAAGTCTACCCCCTTATTTTAAGGCTTACTTTCGGACATACTATATTAGTCCTCCTCTCTCCACCGGGAGAATTAACTAACATAGTGCATTTTAAGTGCGATATGGGTAGATTATGCTTGACAACATACTTGGATGATATGAAGGAATGTGATGCTCCAGAATCAAATAAGATGGTGGCTGGGTTGGAGTTGGCAAAGAACATAACAATTACGACGTCCTCAGCCTGTTGTGCTTCCTTAGCGGAGACATGGTTCACGTTGCCGTGAGCATAGTTCTGCTGTCCACGGTTTCCTTGATTGTCCCCTCCGTTCGGTCGTGGGTTCTGGTTGGGCACATTGCCTTGCTGTACAGGGCCTCTCCTCGAGCACTGGCTCGCGAAGTGTCCTGTTTCCCCGCATGCAAAGCATGCCCTGTTGCCTACGGCAGCAGGTACGTTGGGGCGGAGGTTTTGAACAGGAGCGCCCATGTTGGGTCGGGGCACAGGAGGCAAGGGCACACGAGGTGCTTGTGCAACGGGTCGTTGCTGTGGTGGCTGACTAGGGCGGTATGCAGGAGCTGTTGATCCATACTGTGGTGCGGCCGGGGGCATGTACCGAGGTCGTACGTTGCTCCGTTGGGGCTGGTATGGCATCTTCCTCTTGCACTCTCATTCGATCTCTCGGATCTTGCTTTCGACTACTATAGCCTTGTCAACCAGCTTCTGGAAGCTCGCGTAGTCATTGTTGAGGAGCTGAACCTGAATCTCATTGTTCAACCCTCTCATGAACAGGTATTGCTTCCTCTGGTCTGAGTTGACATCTTCGGGGGCATACCGAGACAGTTGTGTGAACTTGTTGAGATACTCATTCACACTTCTCTGTCCTTGGCGGAGACCTTCAAACTCCTGTCTCTTGAGCATCATTACACCGGCAGGGATGTAATGAGAGCGGAAACTTTCCTTGAACTCAGTCCAAGTGATCGCCTCCGGGTCGACATGAGCGTTGCATAGGGCATCCCATCAGTCAGCGGCAGCTCCCATAAGTTGGTGCGACGCAAAAAGAACCTTCTCTCGGTCATTGCACTGCACTATGGCAAGCTTCTTCTCCATGGATTTCAACCAGTCGTCGGCCTCCATGGGATCGTTAGCTTGAGCAAAGGTGGGTGATCTAGTCCTCATGAACTCACCCAGTCTGTTATGAGCCAGCGGTGGTGGTGGCTGTGGTGCCGGAACGGGGTTGTTGTTGTTGGCCTGCAACTGATCCAAAGTTTGGATCATGGTTTGCATAACTTGATTCTGCATGTCCATTAACCGTTCCAGGTTGTTCTCACCAGCTCTGGGGTTAACAGGAACTTCATCGTGGCCATCCTCTTGGTTGTCACGGACGTTCCTTCGGCCGGCGTTTCCTGTCACCATCTGTGAGAGAGAACGAAATAGAATAGAAGGTTAGACAGATCCCCTTAACTATATACATCAAGGTGGGTTGGACTATATATATTAGCCCATGTGAGAATGTGAACAAGTGCCGAGGCATCTCACACCTTTTTCTACTTATGTGTGGATATGGACAACTCTTTGAGACGTCCCACAACTCACACTAAACACATAATCACAAATAATCATCACAAGGGCTCGCACAACTCCTATTCAAGGCTTGTTTAATGGGGGTCCTATACGGCTTAGGGTGTTGCCAATCTGTAATCCAACTATGGCCTTTCCTAGGCTTGCATCCTATGGTCAGCGTGGCTTAGCTATCAATCTGTGTCGGATACTAATCTGTGATCTATCTAAGCATGTAACCTACCGTCAACCCGTGGCTCTGATACCAGTCTGTGACGCCCTCAATTCTGTGGAAAACCACGGAACCGAGAATTGATGCATATGTGTGCCCAGGATGTTCATCACACATATACACATCATACAAAACTGAATTTCAGAATATTTATGACCACGAATAACAGAGTTTATTACAATGTCTCATGAGTCTTGGACTAATGCTCACAGCGGAAGTCTTAATCTAACAACGGAAGTTTTCTAACTAATGTGGAAACAATCTAAGCAGAAGCGGCTCCATCTCTATCCATCCCCACAGGCAAGGTTGAGGACAGATTACACGCCTAATGCTCCATTTGGTCTTCGTAGTAATCTTCTCCTGTTGCTGATGATGAAATAATAATAATGCAAGTTTGAGTACAATGATGTACTCAGCAAGTGCGGGAAAATATGATATGTAGCTCACAACAAGGTAGGTATAAAAAGGCTCATTGCAGAAAGCAAAGTTATTTATCAAAACCATGATAAAACAACAACTTATCTTTAAGTGAATGTAATCCCAACATATATCAAAATACCAATCATACCTCCATTATATTCATTACCTTCCATGTCCAAACCAGACATCAATCAACCTCATTCTTTCTCACAAATACCTCCTCATATTCGCTACCATCTCACGAATACCATCTCGTATTCGCTACCATTTCATCTCATAAACAATTCCCGTCTCAAACCGTCCAACCTCGTTTCCATGACTCAACAGTCATGCAACCCATCTCATCACCCAGACTCAACATTCCCGAAAACAAAACCAAAACCAAACCATAACCAAAATCATAACCAATAACCATAGTTGTGACACCCTCATTTTTTGTTTCTGCATGTATTCATGTTTCATGTAGAGAAAACATTTTAAAGAAGTGGGGACAGAGAAAGGAATTAAAAAGATAGCCAAAAAGAGCAAAAATTCAGTTCACCAAGAGTGCCGAAGACAACTCTCGCGGCCCGCTGGCCACGTGGCGCCTTCGGAGCTCATCCCCGCAAAGGGGGAGAGGTCTGACCCCGTGGGACACGTGTTGCCCCCGGAGCTAGCCTCTGCGAAGAAGCAAGTCCAGACACAGGACACATGTCACCTTCGGAGCTAGTCATCACGGAAATCAGAGGACCAGTCGTGCAGGATACGTGTCGATCTTGGAGCTTACCTCCGAGAGGTCCGGTCCTATTGGACACGTGTCACCGCCGGAGCTTATCTCCGGGAGGTCCGTCACTGTTGGACACATGTTAACCTCGGAGCTCGGAAGTCTGGCGCTGTTAGGATACATGGCACACCCGGAGCCACCTCCGGAGAGAGGTTCGGCACTGACACGTGGCGTGCGTGGAGCCACCTCCGAATAGAGAGGAGGTCCCGACCGCCAGGATACGTGGCGTGCGCGGAGCCACCTCCGAATAGAGAGGAGGTCCCGACCGGCAGGATACGTGGCGCATGCGGAGGTCACCTCCGAAGGAGAGGGAGATCTCGCTCGCTTGACACGCGGCACAACCGGAGCTCGTCTCTGTGGAAAAGGGGAGACCAGGCCCCAGTGGACACGTGGAGCTTCCGGAGCTCATCACCGCAGAAGTAACGAGTTCTGGAGCGGTTTTGGATTCTGTACGCATGAATACCGGTACGGAGAGGAAACCGACATGAATTCCACAATGTTACCGCACCAAATCAACTAAAGATAAGTTGTTAAGATTCAACGACAATTTGAATAGGACTCTTATTCGAAATACAATCAGATTAGGACTCTTCTTCTCCCGATTATAAATAGAACCCAGAACCCTTGGTCGAAACCGCGAACTTCTTTTCCACCTCCTGAGCCGACGACTTAGAGCCCTAGCCCCCAACTCGCCGAAGTAAACCCATCGCCGGAGTTCAGTCGAGGAAGATCGCCAGAAGAGAGTCCCAACGATCTGTTTTGCTAAGAGAAGGACCCTGAGACCCAGAAGAGCGTAAGGTAGGTCTCCAATACTACCTTACAACATCATCGCGTTTTCTTTGCATCTGTTCTTAGATTCCTTTTCGAACAGAAGCTTTTTCGTGGACATATCACTTGCTGATAGGTTTAGATCTAAAGACAAGGTCATCGCTACGTCCACAATTGATCTCTACAACTCTGTTCATCATATAACCCATACGAGCCATGCAAGAACACATACAAACTAAACTGCATCATAGGATTAACATGCATAAGCATTATCGCATCTAGTTAAAGTTTGTGCATGATATTGATTGTTGTAAATCTTGTATGTGCGTGATCCTGTATAGAAGGACAATCTCAGGGAGCTGTCTACGACGAGCTGCAAAAACAAGGTTTCGGGATCCAAGAGCAACCGGAACCGCCAGAACATGGCAAGTGCCCCTTGACCATATTGATCCTATGTTTTGGGAAAACTGTTTTGTTTTGCGAAAAGGTGTGTGTGCTGAGTCAGACATAATGGGAAACCCTTTTATAGGAGTTTACTAGCTTTGGTTAAACCACCCTTGTCACCAGGAAAGTTTATGAGTCGGTATGGTTTTTGCTTTAAACTTCGCTGAGTCCATGGGATTGGGAAGCGAGATAGATGTGTCTAGCTAACTGCACTCGTAACGATAATGAGAAACTGATGTTGTTAATGAACATGGATCGGAGGGAGATCTAGGCAAGACTGGGTTTGTGAATGAGGTAGCATGAGATGGTGGTTTACTTGCCGTAGATCTAAGGACCGGTTCATGCGAGCACATGCCAGGATAACAGTGCGACCACAAGGCCAAGTATGGGTGCGGCTTAGCTGACTAATTAGGTAAGTTGCTAGATTGTTATGGACTGTGGAAGGCGCGGGGAATGGGAGTCGAGTGAGGACTGCCCTGGGAACTGCATGGCACAAGAGGGGACCCGTGGGTGGGAGTATTGGAGATTCTAGCCTGCCGGTGAAACCTTAGTGAGTCCATACATCTAGTAACCCCTTTGTAAAGGCTATTTTGTGATCTCTTGGCCATACACCGACGGTTGTGTACTTCTATAATGGAGGTTCTGAAGTCGCCGACGGGTGACAAAATAACAAACTTGTGGGTAAAGAGGTGCAAACTCTGCAGAGTCTTAAAACTATCATGATAGCCGAGCTTACGGTCACGAGCGCCTGGCCAACTTCCATGATTAGTTGGGATGGTTATTGGCTATGGTTATTTGTTATGGTTTTGGTTTTGTTTTCTGGGCTGTTGAGTCTGGGTGATTAGATGGGTTGCATGACTGTTGAGTCATGGCAACGAGGTTGGACGGTTTGAGACGGGAATTGTTTATGAGATGAAATGGTAGCGAATACGAGATGGTATTCGTGAGATGGTAGCGAATACGAGGAGGTATTCGTGAGCAAGAATGAGGTTGATTGATGTCTGGTTAAGACATGGAAGGTAATGAATATAATGGAGGTATGATTGGTATTTCAATATATGTTAAGATTACAATCGCTTAAAGATAAGTTGCTGTTTTATCATGGTTTTGATAAATAACTTTGCTTTCTGCAATGAGCCTTTTTATACCTACCTTGTTGTGAGCTACATATCATATTTTCCCGCACTTGTTGAGTACAACATTGTACTCAAACTTGCATTATTATTATTTCATCACCAGCAACAGGAGAAGATTACTACGAAGACCAAATGGAGCATTAGGCGTGTAATCTGTCCTCAACCTTGCCTGTGGGGATGGAGTAGAGATGGAGCCACTGCTGCTTAGATTGTTTCTGCATTAGTTAGAAGACTTCCGCTGTTAGATTAAGACTTCCGCTGTGAGCATGAGTCCAAGACTCATGAGGCATTGTAATAAACTCTGTTATTCGTGGTCATAAATATTCTGAAATTCAGTTTGTGGATGATGTGTATATGTGTGATGAACATCCTGGGCACACATATGCATCAGTTCTTGGTTTCTTGGTTTTCCACAGAATTGAGGGCGTCACACATGTAGGGTAAATAGTGATAAACAGTTCTATATTGAATATAAACATCATTTATACCTTAAATGAGTTTTAAATAGCAGCGTAAGAGGAAAATCTTGTAGAGCCATACACAGGACAAATCGACTGGCAGCAACATCACTACAGGGATACGACGGACTTACGACGGCTACGGCCGTCGTAATTAAGTCATAAACCGTCGTAAGTTAGCTAGTTACGACTATATTTCGTTACTTATGACGGTATAAAGCCGAGGTAACTATTATGTCATAAATAAGCTAACTTACGATGGCTACTGTCGTAAATAAAGTAACTTACGATGGCGTCGCGCATCCGTCGTAAGTAACGGCCCAGGCCACGTGGTTGCCCAAGGCACGTTACTTACGACGGTTCTGGTGACCGTCGTAAGTAGCAGAAGCTAACTTACGACGATTTTACTCACCGCTGTAAGTAGCGGAAGCTAACTTACAACGACTTCTGAGTAGTAGCCGCCGTAAGTTATGTTTGTAATTTTTTTTTTAAAAAAAAACAGAAATGCACTAATCTGGCTCGATGGCCAGCTCACAGAACAAACAGTTATAAAACAGGAGTAAACAGTCATAAAACAGTTCATACAACAGTTCATATGCATAACACACAACAGAAACTACAAACGGGCTACACACTACCCCCTCGACTACCTCCAGAGCCGAAGAAATCATCTCCACGCGTCTCTCTTGGAACCAGTAGCTGTGGCGATGGAGTAGAGGCCTCCGTAGCCGAACCCTACAAAACACATGAGTAGTTACGACGGTTTGGATTCACATATCAATGTCTTTCTCTTTTTTCTCACTCTATTCCTCTCTCTATACTTTTCATCATCTCTCTCACTCTGTTCCTCTATCTCTATACTATTCATCCCCTCTTTATGTCAGTCTCACTCACACCCTCTCTCCCACTCTCTCTCTCTCTCCCTCTATTGTAACACTCTATCTCTCCATCTCACTCTCACTCTCTCTCTCTCTCGCACTCCCTCTCTCCCTTCTGTACCACTCTACATCTCCCTCTCTCCTTATGTTAGATGAAAAATACAATATTAAAGAGTTTATTACCTGTACCGGAGGCACCTGGGCTGCGGGCTCCTGTGACGGGGTCACCTGTGGCGGCTGCCACGCAGGAATCGCGATTTGTTGGCCGTTCTGTTGAGCTAAGGCCTATAATTGGAAAATATTAGAACATATGTATTACTGAAATGTTATGAAAGTAAACTACAGTAATTAAAATTACTTACCTCCATCGCTGCCTGCATCTGGGCCATGTAGTTAGCTTGGTACTCCTGGATGGCCCTCGTCCTGTCGAGCTCCTCCTGGGTCCGTGTCAGCCTCTCCTGCATGGCACAGAACTCCATGTTTCTCTACGAGAGACGGCCACTCGAGGGCCCAACCGACGAAGTCTGCGTCGATGAAGTGCCTCTCGCAGGTCGCGCTGACCTCGAGTCGACAACTCCATCGAAAATGGCAAACCTACAAAAGAAAGAAAAATAATAAGTAAAAGAAGGAAGAGTGAAAAACCTAAATCAAAGAAACAAACTCACCGGCCATGGGCCTTCCCGTTGCCGCTTGCATACACGGCTTGAGGGTCGATCGGTGCATTTTTCCAATCATACCCTCCACCGTGTATTTTGACGACTTCCTGCCCGTACTTTTCCTAAAAACATAGAAATGGTGTTAGTGTGTCAATAAGAATATTAGTTATAATTAAATTGAATAATTCTAAAAACTTACCAATCGATCGGTCGTGACACGACCCCAAAGGTCCTGTCGAGCCAGGATCACGCTGAGGGGTGCTGCGTTGCACAGCACCGTATAACACACGTCAAAGGTACAAAGCGGAAGCGGAAATTTTATTACATAAACAAGTTTATGAACATGTTTACATCAAAATACGTTCAGTCTACACTCGTGGGCGTAGACTAAGCATCAAGTGCACGTTCAGCCCTCGAACGTGTCCTTGCTAGCACACACGCACACTAACTCTGCGGTGTGCACGACTCCCACTCGACGGGGTTCCCCTCCTGGGGTTCCGTCTCCTCTTCGGGAGTCCCTTCCTCATAGAACCCTGCAAAAGCTCCAAACACAAGCAGTGAGCATGAAGGTTCAGCAAGTCTGACCCGTCTCACCTAAACATGGAACTTCTACATGAGGGTAATAGGTTACATGAGGTAAAAATCAGTTGCAAGGACTCTCCTAATTAGTAGAACCTTACTTTCAAGTTTTAGCAGCAGGTTGTGGAGAACCTTACGCTAAGGTACATGAGAGAGCCGCAATCAAACAAGAAACGCATTTCTCTCATGTACTTTGCCCAAAGTTGAAAAGAACTTTAGTTAGCTCTAAGCTACAGCATATCATTAACAATCAATGTCCAGCTTTCAATCAGCAACATTTTAACATGTAACTAGCCTGTTCTTTCTACGTCACTGTACAGTGAACAAGTGGTACTCACTGACCACGAGGGACGGTGATTATAATCGATTTACACCTGCAGGGTTACCCGAACAACCCGTCACGTACGCCCGTACTCGATGTTGCCTACAACAACCATCACGGACGCCGTACGCGACTACCTTCCACCCGTTAACCAAATGTTGAACCGGTCCAATCGTCCCGAGCAAGAGGTCTCTGCACGCGCATCTCAGTGCCGCCAGCCGATTTACACCTCGAGCTCTCAACCTACCCTCTGAACGACCAGCTATGCCTCAACACCCAGCTACCCGAGTTACATCAGTTTCCCGGTTCCCATATAGCCGGTAGGTCTTCGGTACTGTTCTAGCTTGTTCAACAGGCCTGCACATGGCTCGGTCCTCAATCGACACAAGCGGAGCTACAGCACACAGGCCCCAAAGTCCTGCTGCCCTTACTCTCCGCTTGGTCTCATTTTCTTGCCATGTGTTTCATGTGCTAACACTACCCGAGTCGAGTGCCTCTAGCCTATGCTCGCGAGTAGTTCCAACTACTCGACTTGTACCAAATCCTACTCTATCTTAGCAATGCAGTGGCTAACGAGGTTTTCAATCCTAACCCCAACCCATGGTTTTCTTGGCTATGCAGTTGGGTTTCCAATCAAGACTCTAATGCAAAGAATCACAACAATATTCAAAGATGTGCTCAAAACAATAAACATTTGTAAAAATGTTAATGCAAACTGGAGCTTGCCTTGCTGCTCTTGGTCGTAGGCTAGCTGCTCCTCCGGAGTTACGAAGTCTAGGACTTCGGGTTCCTCCTCGACCTTAGCGACTACATGATGGAAGGAATACATGTATCAATTTAAATGCATTTGTATTAAGTTTGAAGTTGTGAAGTCTATAACCCTTGCTAGACAGACCTAATGACTGTGAAACTTTTATTGTGGCTTGGTTACAACCTAAACAGGGACTTGGTCAAGTTTTAGTTGCAGCAAAGCTCATTTGAGCCCACCACAATTAATTATGTCCTTGACCTTAATTGGAACTCTTAGGGTGTTCTAAGGATTTTTATAAAACAAACTATGACTTTCTGAAAACTAGATTTTCAGAGGGTTCTAATGGAGTTGGTCTCACTTAATTTGGAAGTTCCTAACTAATGATATGAGCCAAACAATTTCAGAGAAAATCCTGAAAATGTTTCTGAACATTTTCTATTTTCTCTGGAACAGCTTCACTAATACCACCATTAGGCGGATCATATGAGCTCAAATGGAACTGAAATTTTTATGGTAGTTCAGGGATATTTTGGTGAAGATCCCAGCAAAATTTCAGGATTTTCCTCCAAAGGATTCTCCAGTTCAAATTCCTATCAGTTTAAATTTTGAGGAATTAATTCTGGAGAATTAAGGGTTTTCATGAAGTGAAAATTGATTTTCTGGAAAGTACTCGGAGAGCTGAATCCAGCAAAATTTGGTTCACTCAATTTGGAGCTTTCTAGCTAAAGTTATGAGGATTTGAAGTTTGGAAGAATTCTGAAAATCGGGGAAAAGTTTAAATCCTCGGGGCTCGCGGGGACACGCGTCGAGCGCGGAGGTGTCCGGCACACCGGGGATACCACACGTGTCGAGCGCGGAGGTGACCGGCACACCGGAGCTCACAGGGTATTTGCGCGCCAGCACAGCCGATCCCCGGCTACACCCAATCCCGATTTAAATCCTTCAGCCGCTGACACGTGGGCCAGCCGGCTTCGTCTTCCTCCCGCCGTTCTCTCGCGCCCGCGCCGCCGACCTCGCCGGAGCAGACTCGGGGCTCGCCGGCTCGCCGCTGCCAGACCTCCCATGGTCTGAAACTCGCCGCTAGGGGGTTGTCGACGTCGAGGAACACGTCGGTGGTGTCAGGTCGGGCTGGGGTGACCGGAAATAACTCGGCGACGTGCCGCGGCTTCGGTTGAGGTTCGGCGCCGTCGACCGTGGGTTCTAACCTGCCAACACCTCGAACAAACGGTCCTACAGCATCAGTGTACCTCTAGGAAGCTCGACAAGGTGTCAAAAGGGTTCAGGGATGACAGCAAGTTGGTCGGCACCGTGTGACCGATCGTGCTCGCCATGACCGCCCTCGATCGAGCTTGAAATTCGTTACTCCTAGACAGTTTTATGCCACGGATGCAGAAAAGAACTTGATCGCTGGCTAGTCCAGCGTCTATATGCAGGATTTGATGACCTCCGAAAGATCATAGAGCGAGAATTTAAAGAAACCGTACCGGAAGCTCGGTTTACGATCGCTGGAGCAAAACTAGAAATTCTCTGTGGATTCTTCACGGTTTGCTTCGAAACTTGGAGGAGAGCAGCACGGTGGTCGCGCGCTCCTGTCGCCTCTCTTGCTGGACCGTGAAAACGCCTGTGGAATGCTGTCCATGGGCGCCTGACTCTCGGCTATGGTTGAGTCGCCGCTGTGGCGAGCGCTCCTGGGCAAAGGAGGTTGGAACTCGGGGTTTCTGGTGTTGGGGAGGTGGAGTGCGACCTCAGGTGGCTGCCTAGCAGCTCAGGGACGAAGGAGGAGATGGTTTTCCTGGTTTTCCCTGATTGAGCAGAGAGCTGCGGCGAGAAACAATGCCGCTGCTTGGTTTTGCCCGCGAGAAGATAAAGCCGACCGACTCCTGCTCGGTTGAGGCGGTGCCGGTCGCATGGGGGCACGAGCCAGCCGCCCTGGGCGCCAGCGCGTATAGAGTGAAGCAGCTGGTGGCGCCGGTAGCTGCTCGGTGGCACAGCCGACAGCTGCTCAGTGGAATTTCCCACCGAGACTCTGACTTTGGTTGCAAGTTTCTCCTTCTTCCCTCTATGACATGTGGGTCCCACCCGGGGTTTTAACCTCTGAAATTTACTCCTAAACACTGTAGTGAACAGTGAACCCCATACTACCCCTGGTGATTCAAATTATTCACCCTTGAGCCATTTGAATTGAATAGGATTCAAATTGGGTTTGGTTTGAGTGAATTTCGGTACAAGTTCAGTTTTGAATTCAAATAAAGTTTGAATTCGTCCCACTTAGCTCATGTCAAGATCAACTCCAAATGGAGTGAAAATTGGTGTGTGAGCTCACAAAAATGTGCTGAATAAGAATATGCCTCCCACTTTTAAATTCATGGGATAAAAACAGTTTGAATCTGAATATGGTTTCAAACTGCCCTCTTTCTAACTATACTCAAAATGACCTCAAAAAGGTTTTGAATTTGGGTGAAACTTGGCATGGACATCCTTAGCAAAGTGTAGGAGTTTTCATATGTCCAGCCCATCTATACCACATGTGGGAAATACCACTTTTGCAACATGTGAGTTTGTTCTCTAATGAGCATGTTGATAATTGTTACTTGCTCTTCATTTGTGTTCATCATCCTTCCTCATATGAGGTGTGTGGTGTGGTGATGAACACTACAAATGTGTGTCAAAACTGAGGCCCTTACATTCCTCCCCCCTTAAAAGAATCTCGTCCCGAGATTATAAGGTGAAAATGAGAGAGAGGACGGTGGAAAATTACCGGATATGCGACGTGAAAAAGTCGGGGTAGTTAGTGCGAAGGAATTCTTCGCTCTCCCATGTCGCTTCGTCCATGGAGTGATTACTCCATAGAACCTTGTAGAACAACAATTTACGGTTGCATGTGGTTCGGGCCTTTTCATCAATAATCTGCACCGGTTCCTTCCGATAGGTGAGATCCGGTTGCAGTTCTTCAATGTCTTCCAGCTGAACAGTAGTTGATAGCTTGAGAAACTTCCTCAGCCGGAAAGTGCTTCTGGTACTTTCAGCCGGTATGCCACTGATCCACATCTTTCGTTAATCTGGAAGGGACCGATGAATCGGGGTGCTAACTTTCCTCTCACCCCAAATCTGTTTACGCCCTTCATTGGAGACACCCGTAGGTATACGTAATCTCCAACTTCAAATTGTAATGGGCGCCTTCTCCGGCCTGCATACTGTTTCTGTCGGGATTGAGCGGCTTTTAGGTTTGCTTGAATCAGTCGAACCTTTTCTTCCGCGTTGTTGACGAGGTCAATCCCGAAGGTAACTCTTTCGCCAGACTCACACCAGTTCAATGGTGTGCGGCATTTCCAAACGTATAGCGCCTCGTAAGGTGCCATCTTGATGCTGGCTTGGTACCCATTATTGTACGAGAACTCAGCTAACGGCAAGTGATCATCCCAATTCTTGCCGTGGTCGATAGCGCAAGCTCGTAACATGTCTTCTAAGATTTGATTTACCCGCTCCGTTTGCCCATCCGTCTGCGGGTGTTAGGCTGAAATACGGATCAGCTTCGTCCCCAAGGCAGCGTGCAGCTGCTCCCAAAAACAGGACACAAATAAAGTGCCCTGATCCGATATGATGGTACGGAGTACGCCATACAAGCATAGGATCCGTGAGATGTACAGTTCAGCGTACTTCTTGGCGTTGTAGTTGGTGTTGACCGGGATGAAATGGGCAACTTTGGTGAGCCGATCGACGATCACACACACGGAATCATGTTTCCGCAAGGTGGTGGGTAAACCGACGATGAAGTCCATGCTCGCATCCTCCCACTTCCAGGCAGGAATGCCCAGTGGTTGCAGCAGTCCCGGTTTCCGTATATGATCTGCCTTCACCCTTCGACATGTATCACACTTCGGTCTTGCATCAGCACACATCCGAGCCCAATGCCGGATGCATCGCAGTACACATCGAACGGTTTTGTTGTGTCTGGCTGCGCCAAAACCGGTGCTGATGTCAGGTGCTTGACTAAAGCCTTGAATGCTGCTTCACATGCTGGACTCCAAACATATTTGGTAGCCTTCTTTAGCAGCTCTGTCATTGGCTTGGCAATTTTCGAGAAGTTCGGAATGAACCTCCGATAATATCCCGCGAGTCCGAGGAAACACCGTACCTCGTGAACAGTTCTCGGGGATTTCCAATTCAGCACTTGAGTGATCTTGCTCGGGTCCACAGCGATACCCTCCGCTGAGATGATATGCCCGAGGAAAGGCACTTGCGATATCCAAAACTCGCATTTGCTGAATTTTGCGTACAACTTGTGATCCCGCAGCCGTTGCAAGACTATACGCAAATGTTTCTTGTGATCTTCCTCTGACTTGGAATATACCAGGATGTCGTCAATGAAGACCACGACAAACTTGTCCAGCTCCGGCATGAATACCGAGTTCATCAAGTACATGAAGTGAGCTGGAGCATTGGTGAGGCCGAAGGACATAACCAGGTACTCATAAAGTCCGTACCTCGTCGAGAAAGCCGTCTTCGGAATGTCCTCAGCCCTTATCTTAATCTGATGGTACCCAGATCTTAAATCCATCTTGGAAAAGATCTTTGCTTCGACCAACTGATCAAACAACATGTCGATCTGTGGCAACGGGTACTTGTTCTTGATGGTTACGGCATTTAATGGACGATAGTCCACGCAAAGCCGCAACGTCTCATCTTTCTTCTTGACAAATAATGCCGAACAGCCCCATGGCGAGGAGCTCGGCCTAATAAAACCCTTCTCCAGAAGGTCCGTGAGCTGAGTCTTCAGTTCAGCCAACTCCTTGGGCGCCATCTTGTACGGCCTTCGGGATATTGGCATGGTTCCCGGTGCAAGTTCAATCTTGAACTCCACCTCTCTATCGGGCGGCATCCCAGGCAAATCGTCCGGGAATACGTCAGGGAACTCTCGGACCACCGGAATATCTTCCAATCTGATGGTTGTGGCTTGATAGACACTTGGAAGTTTTATTTCCGGACTGTCCAGAAATAATGAGTGAGACTCGTGCACTTCTGAGTTCAAGTGCACGACTCGGAGGACGGTGTCTAAAACAGCGCCGTGGTGGGTTAACCATGACATCCCTAAGATGACATCGACCTTTTGTCCCTCTAAGATTATGAGAGACGTAGGGTAAACTCTACCCTCTAAGCACAATGGCGCTTTTGGGACCATCATGCTTGCTGAAATTTTCCCACCCGGTGAACAGATCACATAAGGACTATCGGTGGGTAGTATTTGCAAGCTATAGTTATCAATGAAAGCTTGGCTAATGAAGCTATGCGTGGCGCCTGAATCAAATAGTACTATAGCGGGATGCTGGTGGAGTTGGAACATACCCGCAAGGATTGGCTCGCCCTCCGGCACGTCCTCAATGGAAAGCTGGTGGACGGTGCCGGGCCTAGGGTTTGCCCGCCGCGCATTAGTAGGGTTCCGGGGTTTATTCCTCCCTGGAAACTGTGGTTCCACTCCGCCGCCTTGCCTCTCCGGGCAACTGCTCGCGAAGTGCCCTGGACGACCACACTTGTAACATGTGGCCGCTGCTGGTGTAGTGCTCGGGGGACGAAAGCCCGGCATGCGTTGCTGAGGTGCAAACGCACGCGGCATCGCCCGCTGCTGCTGTTATTGCGGAGGTGGTACTGGCAGTGCCTGCCTGAATGCCGGTGAAGAGTACGGCTGACTGCGGAACGGCATCGACCGCGGTGATGGTTGCCAGCGTGGACCTGATGGTGGGCGATTCACCATCCGAAACTTCTGAGAAGGACCGCCTTCTTCTCCGCTGCTCTGCGGCGCGCTTCGCTTTCGCTCTGCCGCCGCCAACTCCTTGCCGGAGTCCTCCTGAACAATCACAACATCAATGATATCGTTGAGGCTGCCGCGATTGAACATCGCCAACTTGTCCTTCAGCAGCGGGCTAAGCCCCTGGTAAAAATGGTCTCGCCGCTTCTCGTCTGTATCTGCGTGATACGATGCGTAGAGCGCAAGATCTTTGAACGCTCTGGAGTATTCCAGCGCGTTCCGGCTCCCTTGCTGCAGGTGTAAGAACTCCTGCATCTTCCTCTTCATTAAACCTGGCGGTATATGATAGGCCCTGAAGGCCGTCCGGAACTCCATCCAGGTCATCACTTGGTCGGTGGGCTGTGAAGCACAGAAGTTGGCCCACCACGCGCTCGCGGATCCTTGGAGCTGCTGGACCGCGAACTGAGTCTTGCGCTGCTCGCTGAGCTGGAGCAGCCCGAACTTCATCTCTATGGCGCGGAGCCAGTTGTCCGCGTCAAGTGGTTCATCCGCCCTTGAGAATACCGGGGGATGAGTTGCCAGGAAGTTGGAGTAGGAGCTCTGTTGACGCTCCTCACGGTCTTGACGTCTCTCTGAGCGAGACGTATTCGCAATAAGAGTCTGCGGAAACTCTGTGTGTTGCTGATGCGAGCCCGCCATTGCCGCGACGATGTCGGCCAATGTAACTGTTGGCAGTGGCGGTGACGGTGTTTGTTGTTGCTGTTGCTGCTGTTGCTGTTGTTGTCCCGAGGAGTCCTCGGGAGGTGGTTGGGAGGTCTCTCCCCCTTGACTGGTACCCCCAACGTCAGGGTTGGCACGAGTACGCGTCATTCTGAAATTCAAAACAGCAGCAATTAGCACATGTCTTACTTAAAATTCCATAAGCAACAGTAGGTATTGAAGTGACACATGACTAATGTGCGCAACATTCACATATATATTGATAAAGCATAAACTTTATACAAGGTACATTGTTCTCGGATCTCCGAGAAGTCGTGCTCATGTCGTCACTACCTATACATACGCTACTGCCTACACGACATGTCACCGATTTCAAAAGTTGGGTTACGCTACCCTGGCTGCCCTACTTGGCAACCGTAACCCCCTACTCGGAGTAGAACTCGACCTTCTGTGGGTCGTCCTCCTCCGGTACCTCTGCTGGTGGCTCTGGATCTACCACCTCTTCTCCCATTCCGGGTTCTCCCATTGCTGGAAGACCCAAGACCACCGGTACGCCTAACACCGGGGACACGAGGTCCTGCAAAGCATGCACCTCGTCCATAGCTTGGTTGTAGTCCTCTTCCCAGCCTTGTCCTTCCTCGATAGCGTCGTCCCGCTCTTGAGTAAGGTCCTCATTCTGCTGGGTTAGGGTCTGCACCAGTTCTTGTAACGCCGCGATGTCGACACGGCCTTTTCTCTTCGCCTTCTTCAGACGATGCAACTGATTGTGCTGTTCATTCAGTTGCTTGATCGTCGGAAGGAGCACATTGCGGAGTGCGCTGTGAGCACTCTCGAAATGATCTCCACGGCTTGTACTCTCCTTGAGCTTTGTGGTGAGATGCTCCGTATGAACAGCTTGGCTGTCCATCACGGCGTTTCCCGCCCTCATCTGGAGGCTGAGATTTGCCTCCGCGGGGTTGTACCTTGGGCAACTCGGATCTGTTGCCTCCAGGTACCTCCCTTCCCACACCTGCTGAGCTCGTCCCTCCACCGGAACGAGTGCGTATGGAGTGCCCTCCATAGCCTGCACGTGTTGTTGGCAGAAACGTGACATAGTGTCACGGGTTGCCACTTGCCACATCCCTTCCGGTTGTCTTCCTCTCACCGTGACGGTGAATGGCACCCAACCGGATGGTGTAGGTCCTGCAGGAACCTCGACATGGATCGTCCACGTCTTGTTCCCCTCTTCGCCTTCTTCCTTGGCGAAGTATCGCGGCATCTGGTTGTACCCGAAATATTGGAGCATTTGCCACAATGTTTCCAGGTAGCCGCTACAGTGAGAACAGTGGGACATCACCCACCCGTTCTCCAACTTCTTATCTGCTGTCATCTGTAAAAAATATTTGAGAAATGTCAAATATTTATTTAAACAGTAAACCATCGAGTTATGACATAAGACATGTCATTGAACCCATAAAACTTGGAAACATAGTTCAAATTTTAAACAAATTTGACTGCTGATCTGCTGTTCTCATGACAGCCCTGACCAGTTTCCATTTCAACCTGATTTAGGCCATGCTAAATGCAAAACCAGTTCTGGAGCTAAACATCAAAGTTAAAGCTAACTCCAATAGCTTTCTATAAAGTATTTTCTTGGCCTAAAATCTGTCCTGGTTCAAAAGTTATGAGATGTCAGAGTTAACAGAATTTCTGGAGAAAATTGGACAGCACCTCCCTGCTTTAGGTACTGATTTGATCCAAGAATCTCAGTTAATTCTATTCCTAATCTGACAAAACTTTCTGTTACAAAGTTGAAACCATCTCATAAGCTTTCCAGAACTACCTCATTTCCTATTTTTGGATTTTAAGCAGGAAGTTATGCTTAATTTACAGTGAGTTTACAGAGAGTCTTTGCTCTGCCCTGTTTTCTGGACAGTTTCAACTCTACTGCATTTTTCGATTGGTTAAGGGATGAAACACCTCTGGACCTCAACAGAAAAGTTGTAAAGCTCTTCCAAAGCTTTCCATAAATGTATCATACGACCCCAAACTCGAAAGAACTCAACCTCTAACCTCTGATTAGCTTCAGCCTTGATTCAGCTGAAAACAGAGTGCTCTGTCCTTAACAACCTATAAGTTGAAAACTTGTTAACTTTGAATATCCTGTTCAAGTGAAGGAGTTACATCAAGTTTTACTACTTTGGATCAAAACCTTCAAGTTTTTAAATGAAGTTGTTCATTTAATGGGGTGTGACGTCGATGCGTCACCAGATTATGTCGGTACTACGTCCTCACAAAGAAAAACCTATACCGGACTTAGCTGGCTTCGTTATTTCAGTGGCACTAAACGTCACTCGCACACGGATGCTACACGTCTACCGTTTCATGGTTAGGCTATCTGCAGAAACTCACACAATCATCAGACTCGGCTGCACACCGAGCCCGGAATCCATACAGTTCGTACACCCGGCCGTCATCACTCGCCCGGATGTTCTCAAGCCAAACACGCCTTGAGTTACGTGTTCATGTTTCAGACTACGTGACGGGGTCTCCCAAGTTGCACCACGCACGCCAGGGACAGACGTTGCTCGAATACCCCAAACGACATGAAGAGTCGCAGAGGATATCAAAGCGAGTCGGGTTACCTGCCACCCGTGGGGCTCCACCCTTCAGCTTGTTCGCACTGGTGGACAGCGCTTACGTGTACCCCCAAGACATAAACGTCCCGAGATACACGATTTTCCGACATAACAAATAGGTTAATATGCCACTTCCTATAGGCTAATAACATCCTTATACGGGCTACTAACTCGTTCCTCACTGGATTTTTGAAAAAGAAGACCTTTGTACTGTGTTAAACCTCAAGCGAGCTCTGATACCACGCTGACACGTCCCCAAAGGTCCTGTCGAGCCAGGATCACGCTGAGGGGTGCTGCGTTGTACAGCAATGTACAAAGCGGAAGCGGAAATTTTATTACATAAACAAGTTTATGAACATGTTTACATCAAAATAAGTTCAGTCTACACTCGCGGGCGTAGACTAAGCATCAAGTGCACGTTCAGCCCTCGAACGTGTCCTTGCTAGCACACACGCACACTAACTCTGCTGCGTGCACGACTCCCACTCGACGGGGTTCCCCTCCTTGGGTTCCGTCTCCTCTTCGGGAGTCCCTTCCTCATAGAACCCTGCAAAAGCTTCAAACACAAGCAGTGAGCACGAAGGCTCAGCAAGTCTGACCCGTCTCACCTAAACATGGAACTTCTACATGAGGGTAATGGGTTACATGAGGTAAAAATCAGTTGCAAGGACTCGCCTAATTAGTAGAACCTTACTTTCAAGTTTTAGCAGCAGGTTGTGGAGAACCTTACGCTAAGGTACATGAGAGAGCCGCAATCAAACAAGAAACGCTTTTCTCTCATGTACTTTGCCCAAAGTTGAAAAGAACTTTAGTTAGCTCTAAGCTACAGCATATCATTAACAATCAATGTCCAGCTTTCAATTAGCAACATTTTAACATGTAACTAGCCTGTTCTTTCTACGTCACGGTACAGTGAACAAGTGGTACTCACTGACCGTGAGGGACGGCGATTATAATCGATTTACACCTGCAGGGTTACCCGAACAACCCGTCACGTACGCCCGTACTCGATGTTGCCTACAACAACCATCACGGACGCCGTACGCGACTACCTTTCACCCGTTAGCCAAATGTTGAACCGGTCCAATCGTCCCGAGCAAGAGGTCTCTGCACGCGCATCTCAGTGCCGCCAGCAGATTTACACCTCAAGCTCTCAACCTACCCTCTGAACGACCAGCTATGCCTCAACACCCAGCTACCCGAGTTACATCAGTTTCCCGGTTCCCATATAGCCGGTAGGTCTTCGGTACTGTTCTAGCTTGTTCAACAGGCCCGCACACGGCTCGGTCCTCAATCGACACAAGCGGAGCTACAGCACACAGGCCCCAAAGTCCTGCTGCCCTTACTCTCCGCTTGGTCTCATTTTCTTGCCATGTGTTTCATGTGCTAACACTACCCGAGTCGAGTGCCTCTAGCCTATGCTCGCGAGTAGTTCCAACTACTCGACTTGTACCGAATCCTACTCTATCGTAGCAATGCAGTGGCTAACGAGTCTTTCAATCCTAACCCCAACCCATGGTTTTCTTGGCTATGCAGTTGGGTTTCCAATCAAGACTCTAATGCAAAGAATCACATCAATATTCAAAGATGTGCTCAAAACAATAAACATTTGTAAAAAGGTTAATGCAAACCGGAGCCTGCCTTGCTGCTCTTGGTCGTAGGCTAGCTGCTCCTCTGGAGTTACGAAGTCTAGGACTTCGGGTTCCTCCTCGACCTTAGCGACTACATGATGGAAGGAATACATGTATCAATTTAAATGCATTTGTCATAAGTTTGAAGTTGTGAAGTCTATAACCCTTGCTAGACAGACCTAATGACTGTGAAACTTTTATTGTGGCTTGGTTACAACCTAAACAGAGACTTGGTCAAGTTTTAGTTGCAGCAAAGCTCATTTGAGCCCTCCACAATTAATTATGTCTTTGACCTTAATTGGAACTCTTAGGGTGTTCTAAGGATTTTTATAAAACAAACTATGACTTTCTGAAAACTAGATTTTCAGAGGGTTCTAATGGAGTTGGTCTCACTTAATTTGGATGTTCCTACCTAAGGATATGAGCCAAACAATTTCAGAGAAAATCCTAAAATTGTTTCTGAACATTTTCTATTTTCTCTGGAACAGATTCACTAATCACACCATTCGGCGGATCAGATGAGCTCAAATGGATCTGAAATTTTTATGGTAGTTCGGGGATATTTTTGTGAACATCCCAGCGAAATTTCAGGATTTTCCTCCAAAGGATTCTCCAGTTAAAATTCCTATCAGTTTAAAATTTGAGGAATTAATTCTGGAGAATTAAGGGTTTTCATGAAGTGAAACTTGATTTGCTGGAAAGTACTCGGAGAGTTGAATCAAGCAAAATTTGGTTCACTCAATTTGGAGCTTTCTAGCTAAAGTTATGAGGATTTGAAGTTTGGAAGAATTCTGAAAATCGGGGAAAAGTTTAAATCCTCGGGGCTCGCGGGGACACGCGTCGAGCGCGGAGGTGTCCGGCACACCGGGGATACCACACGTGTCGAGCGTGGAGGTGTCCGGCACACCGTAGCTCACAGGGTATTTGCGCGCCAGCACAGCCGATCCCCGGCGACACCCGATCCCGATTTAAATCCTTCAGCCGCTGACACGTGGGCCAGCCGGCTTCGTCTTCCTCCCGCCGTTCTCTCGCGCCCGCGCCGCCGACCTCGCCGGAGCAGACTCAGGGCTCGCCGGCTCGCCGCTGCCGGACCTCCCATGGTCTGAAACTCGCCGGCAGGGGGTTGTCGACGTCGAGGAACACGTCGGTGGTGTCAGGTCGGGCTGGGGGTGACCGGAAATAGCTCGGCGACGTGCCGCGGCCTCGGTTGAGGTTCGGCGCTGTCGACCGTGGGTTCTAACCCGCCGACACCTCGAACAAACGGTCCTACAGCATCAGTGTACCTCTAGGAAGCTTAACAAGGTGTCAAAAGGGTTCAGGGATGACGGCAAGTTGGTCGGCACCGTGTGACCGATCGTGCTCGCCATGACCGCCCTCGATCGAGCTCGAAATTCGTTACTCCTAGACAGTTTTACGCCATGGATGCAGAAAAGAACTTGATTGCCGGCTAGTCCAGCGTCTATATGCAGGATTTGATGACCTCCGAAAGATCATAGAGCGAGAATTTAAAGAAAACGTACCGGAAGCTCGGTTTACGGTCGCCGGAGCAAAACTAGAAATTCTCTGTGGGTTCTTCATGGTTTGCTTCCAAACTTGGAGGAGAGCAGCACGGTGGTCGCGCGCTCCTGTCGCCTCTCTTGCTGGACCGTGAAAACGCCTGTGGAACGCTGTCCACGGGCGCCTGACTCTCGGCTATGGTTGAGTCGCCGCTGTGGCGATCGCTCTTGGGCAAAGGAGGTTGGAACTCGGGGTTTCGGGTGTTGGGGAGGTGGAGTGCGACCTCAGGTGGCTGCCTAGCAGCTCAGGGACGAAGGAGGAGATGGTTTTCCTGATTGAGCAGAGAGCTGCGGCGAGAAACAATGCCGCTGCTTGGTTTTGCCCGCGAGAAGATAAAGCCGACCGACTCCTGCTCGGTTGAGGCGGTGCCGGTCGCATGGGGGCACGAGCCAGCCGCCCTGGGCGCCAGCGCGTATAGAGTGAAGCAGCTGGTGGCGCCGGTAGCTGCTCGGTGGCACAGCCGACAGCTGCTCGGTGGAATTTCCCACCGAGACTCTGACTTTGGTTGCAAGTTTCTCCTTCTTCCCTCTATGACATGTGGGTCCCACCCGGGGTTTTAACCTCTGAAATTTACTCCTAAACACTGTAGTGAACAGTGAACCCCATAATACCCCTGGTGATTCAAATTATTCACCCTTGAGCCATTTGAATTGAATAGGATTCAAATTGGGTTTGGTTTGAGTGAATTTCGGTACAAGTTCAGTTTTGAATTCAAATAAAGTTTGAATTCGTCCCACTTAGCTCATGTCAAGATCAACTCCAAATGGAGTGAAAATTGGTGTGTGAGCTCACAAAAATGTGCTGAATAAGAATATGCCTCCCACTTTTAAATTCATGGGATAAAAACAGTTTGAATCTGAATATGGTTTCAAACTGCCCTCTTTCTAACTATACTCAAAATGACCTCAAAAAGGTTTTGAATTTGGGTGAAACTTGGCATGGACATCCTTAGCAAAGTGTAGGAGTTTTCATATGTCCAGCCCATCTATATCACATGTGGGAAATACCACTTTTGCAACATGTGAGTTTGTTCTCTAATGAGCATGTTGATAATTGTTACTTGCTCTTCATTTGTGTTCATCATCCTTCCTCATATGAGGTGTGTGGTGTGGTGATGAACACTACAAATGTGTGTCAAAACTGAGGCCCTTATAGGTCGCGACCTGACTGCACTGCCCCGGCTGCGACGGGTCACTTCCCCTGTGACCTCTCTTCCAAACCTGGGTCATGCTAGGCTCCTGGCCGGTCTCTCGCTCCTGTCGATGCGTGTTAGTAGGATAAATATGTTATGAACACATAAACGAACTTATAATACACTTACCATGTGTTTAGCCAAACGCAAATGACCATCGGCGCCATAGGTGTTCTTCCCGTCGGACCCTCTGCATCCTCGAGCCCTCATGGACTTAGCTTTGAAGTCATCGCTAGCCCAATACCGACAGAGAGCTCGGTATGCATCGGGTTGACCCTATAACCAGGAAATACTAACCTGCACATATTTAGTATATCATTAACTGTTAACATAAGTAACTATTGAGTTTTTTTAACAATTAGAACTTACCTCTGCGTATTGATCCTCTGTCAATTACGTGTCGGAGTCCCTTCTAAAGGGACCCCGTTCCTGCTGCTGCTGATGCCGTTTCTGGTAGTCGTTAACGGCCTGTATGCGGGCGTACGACAACGCCTGCGTCACGAGCTTCCGAGCGTTTGTGTGGAACACGAGTGTCGCGTGCTCCATCATGCTCTCCCTCGTTTCCTCTAACTGGTACCTCAGCTTTACGAAAACAAACATTTAATCAATATGCATTAACAATTTAAATGAGTTGAAGAATGTAAACATTTAAACTTACCATAAAATCGTTCCACACGGCCCCCTGTGGTCCTTTAGTGACAACAATGTCTTTTTTAAAGACATTCCTTTGTTGCCTATACATGTGATTCTGAGGCAGCCAATGTCTGTGACAATCGAAGTAGCATATCTTTCCTCTGTGAGTAAGTCGAAAACAGTCAGTGTCAGAAGCACATATTGGACATGTCAAACGACCGTGAGTGCTCCATCCAGAAAACATACCGTATGCCGGGAAATCATGGACGGACCACAAATAAGCAGCTCGAAGATTGAATTTCTGCTTTTTGTAACAGTCGTACGCTTCGACTCCTTTCCACAACATTTTCAATTCTTCGATCAGCGGTTTCCACATCACGTTGAGACGTGGCCCAGGATGATCCGGCCCAGGTATAATGAGGCTAAGGAACATGAACTTGTACTTCATGCAAAGAGCTGGTGGTAGGTTGTACGGAATGACAAAGACGGGCCAACAGGAGTATGGTGTGGCGTTTGTACTGAACAGCGAGAATCCATCCGTCGCCAACCCGATGCGAACATTTCTCGCATCACAACTGAAGTCTGGATCGGGCAGGGGCCAGGCGGCGCGGCGAGCAGGAGCTCAGAGCGTGGCGAGCAGGGGCCAGGCGGCACGGCGAGCAGGGGCTCCGGGTGGCTCGAACAGGTGGGGGCGCGGCGGGGCGGGGCTTGGGGCGGGGTCGGGCGGCGTGGCAGGGCGGGGCTTGGGGCGAGGCCGGGCGGCGCAGCAGGGTGGGGCTCGGGGCGGGGCGTGGCGATCGGCGGCGGCCGAGGCGTGGCCGGGGCTCGGCGCGAGCAGGGGCGGCCGGGCGGGGCTTGGGCGTGGCAGGGCGGCGGCAGGGCGGGGCGGGGCGCGGGGCAGGGTGTGGGGCGGCCGCGCTGCGGCGGGGTGGGCCGCGGGACGGCGGTGCGCGGTGGGGCTTGGCGCGGGATGGTGGTGCACGGTGGCAGGGCGGGGCGTGGTGGCGGAGGCGGCGCGGCTCGGCGATGGTGAGGCGGAGCAGTGCTGCGGCAGTCGGCGGATCACGCGTGTGAGTGGGCCACGCGCGCGGCCCGTGAGTTGTAGTGTTATGTTCTTTATTTACGTTGGCTTCTTTACTTACGACGGTTTAGGTTTTAGCTGTCGTAAATGGTACTTAAATTCCATCGGTCCTTTTATTTATGACGGCCGAGAGCCAGCGACCGTCGTAAGTTAGTAAACTTACGACGGCTACCACGCGCCGTGGTAAGTACGTTAATTTACGACGGCTGACCCACGTAAATAAATTCAGCCGTCATAAAATGTTGATTTTCCTGTAGTGGCGGCGGCGGCGCATGGAAGGCATCTCGGCTGCAGGCTGCAGCGCGTGCTCGATTTGGTTGACGCTTAACTGGTGCAGATAGGGTCCAATTTGTATTCGTTTTACATACTTCACGTAAACAGGGCAAAACAGCGTTAAAACCCAACCCAAAACTGTTTCGTTCAGCCCACTTACAACGTTTAGATGACCTAAATAAACTAAATAAATTACTAAATGAACTAAACAAACTAAATTAATTACTAAATAAACTAAATAAACTAAATTAATTACTAAGTCAACTAGATGAACTAAATTAATTAATACATAAAACGTACCTCAATGTGGTGGCGGCTTGGGGCGGTGCCGGGCGGCTCGGGCACCGGGGCGGTACGGGCAGCGTGCGGCGGCGGCGCTGTGCAGCTCGGGCAGTGGGGGCGGCGCGCTGCGGCGGTCCTGGGGTGGCACAGGGCGACGGCAGTGCCGGCCGGCTCGGGCGGCGGGGCGGCGTGCGGCGGTGGCGCTGGAGCGGCGCTGGGCGGGGCGGCGGGGGCGGCGCGTGGCGGCTGTGCGGGCGGTAGCGGCGGTGCGGGCTCGGGCTAAATGAGCCCGAGATCGGGGCGAGGCAGCGGTTAAAACCATACACTTACGACGGCCGTGTAACTTACGATGGCTTAGATTATGACCATCGTAAGTTAAATTTAGTTTACGACGGTGTTGTAACTTACAACGGCTTAGGGTTACGTCCGTCGTAAGTTACAGATAACTTACGACGGTCCACTAACTTAGACCGGCCATGGGCCCATAGCCGTCGTAAGGTAGTTTACTTACGACGGCTCGCAACGACCGTCGTAAGTAAGTTAATTTACGACGGCTGACCCACGTAAATAAATTCAGCCGCCGTAAAATGTTGATTTTCCTGTAGTGCATGACCTTCACAACGTCTTCATTTGATCTTCTTTTCACCGAGCAACATTTATGATAAAGGAAAATGGAAAACGCATGAGTACATAAAGTACTCAGCAAGTGTGGGAAAGTAATGTTATGCAGGCTAGAACAAGGAAAGGATGAACCCATTGTTAATGCACTACACAATTAAATCCTATCACCTTAGCTTATTAAGCACCTATATTACTACAAAAGTGAGGTATTACCAATCCCAACAACTCTTCATCAATGTTAAGATCCCCTCTTAATATATCCAACCTATCTCTTCATCATCCTCTAATCATGAATAAGTCCAAGCCTCTCGTGACCGTGAGCACGGTTGTCATGACAGTTTTGACTCTGCAGAGTTTGCACCACTTTACCCACATGTAGTGATTTCATCCCCCGTTGTCGGGTGGAATAAGAACCTCTATTATGCCTGTGGTCGGGAACCACGTTCACACTTCCCAGGTGTGTAGCCAGGACATCACTACGAGGCCTTTACAAAGGGATTCCTGACGAGTATGAGCCCACTGAGGTTTCACCCCTAACAGCATCCAGGAGGCTCCAACCCCCGCTGCAAGGACCCCCTCTTGAGCCTTGCGGTTCATATAGTAGTCCAGATGACACCTATTCCCCGCACCATCCAAACACCCACACTACGTCGGAAATACACCAAATTAATTGGCCAAGCTGCCCCATCTCAGCATGTGGTTGGCACGGTAAAGCCAGGTTACATGCAACATGGACCGGTCCTTAGAACCCAGGCAAGCACTAAACACGAACCCGAGTCTCGTGCACGCAGCACCGACCAAAGCATCAAACTTGCCTAGATTCCTTTCTCTAACTTGATTCATCATATATCATCAAGGTTTATAACTCATATCCCATCCCAATTCTAAGCATGGCTAAGAATAAACAAATATCCATTAATAAACATACTAAATAACTCCCAACCGAGCCTACAAGGAAATATGATAATGAAAATCTAGGGAAACTTCCTGTCATGGGTTTTATAATTCAAATGACAATGCAAATAATTCTATATACACATCCTAGCTTGGTGCAAAGTGGTCAAGTATACTTGCCTTTTTCCTTATATTGTTGCTCAGTCCACAGATAGAACTCTTGATCTTCAAAGTATTGGGCTTGCAGATCGAAAGTTGGTTCGGAAACTAATTTTATCCACGCCATCACACGTGCAATGAATATAACAAGGGACACAATAAGAAATAACTCCAAACGATCCAAGAATTATAATCATATAACCCTACACGCCAAACCTACGTATTTATATCTTCGTGTGCTTATGGATTATAAAATTTAGGTTATAAATCAATTATACTATGCAGAGAAACATATTATTATGTATTTTATTTAGTAATTCTCATTAACAGATATTTGTGAGGGTCTTTACAAAAATAACAACTATTAGGGACTTAATTATAATTTCAGCATGTCATTTAGGTGTTTCAATCAATTTAGCAGTAATGGTGGTGTTCTATGTAAAAATTCAGCAGCTGCCATGGACTATAATGTGATTTTCGGCAGTCTTAAGGGAGGTTGTTGTCAAAACAGCAGCTGAATAAGAATTAGAATGTAAATTTAGAACTACACATGGGCTGGGAGGCAAAATATCAATGTAGTAGGGGCATTTTGGTTATTACAGTTCTACTTAGGGATTTGTTTGAAATTGTACAGCTTGGATTAGGGTTTAAATTGCAGTTTCAAAGTCTTTTAAGGTATTGTGCATTTACAGCAGGGGTCCAGGGGTATTTTTTTTAATTCCAGATCTGTCCAGGGCTAAAAATGCTAAAATAATTATACACATTGGGTCTATTTGCTAAAACAGAATATACCGGGGTATTTTTGTAAAGTCCAGAGGTGTCCAGGGGCCCAAAAATCATTCTACCGTCGAAATCCTAATTTCTAAATAGTCCAAGGTCAGTTCTACAAAAGCCAGGGGCTGTTTGCGCTATACCGGAAATTCCAGGGGGCCAAGTGCATTTTCTACCACGGGTAGGGGTGGGTTCAATGGGAACTGTTGGATCCATCGCCAACCGTAGGGATCTTATAAGCCAAACCGGTATCCCACGTTCTAATCTCAGCCGTTTATCCGGGATCGGGCGGCCGGAAATTAAATGAATGAAGCGGTACGCTCATTCTAATCCTGGCCATCGGTGTTGGATCGGACGGTGGAGGTTAAACCCGGGCAATCCCGACTGTCGGTGGCATGTTCCCGCGGCGGCACGCCATGGATCCGGGCCTAGACATCACCGTAGACCCTAGATCTTCGTCTAAACACCACCCTAACCGCCGCGAGGTACCAGAAATGCAAGAGGAGCTTGTTGGAGACTTACCTAGGGGCTAGCTATGGTTCGGGACGGCTTGGAGAGTGCTTGCGAGGTGAAGTGACGATGTCTCTTGTCGGTCTTCATCGCGGTGATGTCTCGGTGGGAAATCCACGAGGTCTTCGGGTCTGTGACGCATCCAGTAGCTAGACGGACATGCTTGTGGGGTTAGATAACGAAGAAACCAAGCTAGCAGACCCATACCTAAAAAGGACGGTTCAATATCAACAAAAGTAATTATCACCAACATTTTGCTGCTAGGCGTACACGTCCAATGTGCCACTTCTTATCTGCACATAAGAATCCTTACCGGGGATGCATCGGGGGCGACGGCCGACGCGTCAGGGGCAGCGGCGAGATGGTGGAGGCCTACGGTTCGGTGGAGATCTTGGTGAGGAAGGCGAGGATGCGGGGGCGGAAACGGCGAGCATGTCAGTTGCGTCTTCCGTGATGTAGTCATAGGTGATGCAGCCGCTCCGCTCGTGTGGTTCGCTGAACCATCATGGCGATGAACTCGCTCTGCTGCTTCACGTCATAGAGGGAGCCAAAGTAGATGAGCTCCAGGAGATCCTGGATATACGAATCTGAGTTGGTGAACGATGAAGCGGCGGCGGCGAGGCGGGCGACCTCGAGCCATTCTTCGGCGTGAATGCCGCGGAAGCCGGAGCGGACAAAGCGGTCACCCTAGGCGTCAAGGAGTGTGAGGGAGGATCCCTCCGTCCACTTGGGGGGCATGAGGGGGTGGCACCTCAGGCGATGGGATCCTCTCATCGGGGGAACCGGACCTCGTAGGGCGCCAGGCCGGGGTGGGAGAGGCGACGGGGTCAAGGCAGCCGAAGAACGGGTCGGAGGAGAGGCGGCAGGAGTGGCGTGCTGGATGAGGAAGAAGAGCCCGAGCAGGTGGCGGGGTTGGAGCATGGACGGAGAGCATGGCGATGGCAAGGGGGCGCGCCGGCCAGGGCAGGCGGTGCGGAGGCGGCGCTTGCGGCAAGGCGCGACGGGCGACGGGGGCTGAGGCGAGCAGCAGGCGGGCGTGAGCGAGCTAGCGGGAGTGAGGTTCTAGAGGAAGGAGGCGGAGGGGGCGGAGCGCCATGGGGTGCAGGAGGGATGTGAGGCGGCATGCAGCGGTTCGGGGATGGGGCGGCAGGGTGGGAGATCGGGATGAGGAGGAGACGGCGTCGTGGGGGAGGTGGAGCGCGGGGTTAGGAGGGGGTGGGGGTGGGTTAGTTTTTTTTGCAAAGTAGGGTGTTACAAAGTATTTGGGGTAGGTGTCCTTCCACCGTGTAGAAACTGCCATGCTTAAGTAGGACTCGGTAGAAGTCGAGTGGTTGGACCCTACTCGCGAGTATAGGAAACTAGGAGCACAGGGGATTGTTTCAACTAGTTGTTAGCAAGTTGAAATGAGACCGAGCAGGGTGTAGGAGCAATAGGACATGGGGGCCTGGGTGCGTTTGACCTGTCCGTGTCGATTGAGGACCGATCCGTGTGAGGTCCCACTGAACAAGTTGGAATGTACCGAAGGCATATCGGATATATGGGGTCCGATAAACTGATGTAACCTATACCACCGGGTATCGAGGCATAACACACCGATTTCTAGGTGTAGGTTGAGGGAAGCAAGGTGTAAAAGTCCCAAGACTTGTAAATACAAGACTTGAGTTATGAATAAAGTTGGGTTTCAATTTCAAGAAAATGGGCCATACAAAAACTTTCTAAAACATGATGACACACATTGGTGTGCAACCAACCAAGGTCAATAAAAACATCAAATGGCGATGTTTTAAGCTAAGGTTGAATTAAACACCATGTGTAAATTTCTCATGTGTATGAGGGAGTTTTTAAATTCAGATTGCATAATTGGGCTCCTCAGGTCCCAATTAATAAGACTGCAATGTTTGACAAATATTGGAGACGAGTTGCATGGGAATTATAATTCAAATCTGAATTTGGATAAAACATTGTCGAATGTCGAATTGAATACCCGAAGTAAACTTTACCAATTGATTTGGACCACCTGCCAAATTTGGGAGGAATTTGAGGGCAACAAAGAAGGATAAGGAGGAGAGGCAAAGGTGGGACCCAGCTGTCTGTGAAATGAGCCACGGGCTATGTTTTTCCTCTACCGAGCGCTCGACAGCAGCTGCTAGCGGCGCCAGCACGCGCGCTCGATGGTTCCCGTCTGCTCCCACGTTGAACCAACTCGGTTGCGATCGACAAAAATATCACTGCCTGTCCACAGCCCCGGTAACTCGTTCCTCTCAACTGCATGCTCTCTCGCTCGACTATTGTCTCCCGTAGTGTTTCTTCCTCCAACAGCAAGCGCACAATCAGTCCACCATTGCCCGTCTGTTTCACGTCGTTGCACGCCGAGCTGAGCTCACCCACAGCGTCACCGTGCCCTCTTTGACGTGCCCGAACCAAGAACTCGACGGCAGCTTCACTGGAACCGGCGCTAGACGTGGGTTTTCTTCCCCGCCGCTGTGTGAAGCTCCCGCCACAAGAACGGTCGCCCAGCCACCACTGACACCCTCCCATCGAGCTGTAAGCGCCAAAAGGTTGGCCGATAAACCCTCTTCCTTCCACGCAAACCCCGGAACCATGCCGTTGCTCATCACGCTGGAATTTTGCATTTTGTCGCCGGCGTATGATTTGAACTGGGGGGGGCAACTCGGAAAATCATTGCCACACATTGCACCACTCATCACATAACTTAGAAAACAACTTATAGACGTCCACGCGAGCTCAGACGATAAAAAACCACCGAGAACCGTCGAGCAGAGCCACTGTTCTTCAAGTTTTCCGAATTTTGATGGATTTTGACCTAGCCCGACGGTGAGCTCATACTTCCAGCGAGTTTCAGCTAGATCAGCACGTAGTTCCATGTTCTCCTCGGTGCAGTGGTGCTGTACGAGCAAACAGCAAAGCTTTTGGTGCATCACAGAGCCCTAGCTACGTCGCTGGACATGCCGCAGCCACGGTCGCCGTCGTGCGTAGGTTTCCGGCCATCCTCGGTCCGAGTGAAGGCCGGCAGCATGTTCCCCGCATGAAAATACGTAGTGGCGGCAAAAATTAGCGAGTTCGGAGCACCGGAACCCCTTCCCGGCGAGGTCTCCGGCGAGCTAGGCGGCGGGCCGGCACGGGAGGCTGGAGGAAGAAGACGACGGGGTCTGGCCCACGGGTCAGCCTCTATTTCGGGGAAACTGGATTCTGTGGCATCGGATCCAATTGTGGCTGTGCGTTTCAACTCTGTAGCCCCGTGTGTTCTGAGTTCTGGGAGCGCCACGTCAACACGGGGCCCGATGTCCGAGTTTAAACTTTTTCAGAAATTATTTGAATTCACAGATTTAGTTCAAACTTTAGAACTTCATAACTTTTGCTAGGAAACTCCAAATCGGGTTATTCAAATTGGGTTAGATTCAGCTTGGAAAGATATATCCAAATTTGCAACCCAATTTGTATTAAAGTCAATAAAATTCTGGAAAATTCTTTGAAGCTTTTCAGTAAAAGAATTTTTTGGGGAATTTTGTTCATCCAAAAATCCCCAAATTTTGCCAGAATATTCCATAGAATATTATTGAACTCCTGCTAAATTTTCAGATCATTTGTTATTGATTTGTGTATGAAAATTCAGATTACAAGTTGCTGTGTTCAAAAAGTCCAGAAACTTTTTCAGAGATAATTCATACTTTGAAAAATCAGTTCTGGGCAATTCCTAGCTCCAAAATTCCTAGGAAAATTCATTCATGCTCCCTGAGCTATGTTTTAAATTGTAATTCACTTGAGTTTGCATGAAAGTGCAAATTTATTCAGAATTAACTCCTTTTTTCCTAAATACTTAGGGAATTGTTTACTCATTGAAAAGTTCTGAATTTTGGTCCAGAATGTTTTCGTATGACAAGGAACTCACAGGAAAATTCTCAGATAAATTTGAGCTCTGGATCAATAATTGTCTATATACCTTTCTTAGGGGGAAAATGCAACAATTAGGAAGAACACCTAGCACTTGATCCCACTTTGCTAAATCCAGCTTCATCAACTAGGATTCTCTCAAGTCTATCTCCTAATCAGAATCCTATTATCAACTTTGTAACGAATCTTTGATCATAAAGTATTTACAATTAAATATATGTGCATGTTCATAACGTGTAGTGCTTAACGTGGAGAAGTGGGAAGAAAGCGAAGCATGGGTCAAAGAGCAAGAAGTGCAGTGACTAAGCTTCAAGTCCTCAGCATCTAACTGCATATCATATCTGACTTTAGTCCCCTGCAAAACAAAAGCAAGCTCCGGTTTGCATTTAAGTTGTTTTATAAAGTTTTTACTTTGTTCACTACTATGGTTTAGAGTTTCTATGTGCATTAGGTCAGGAATGATTTATACTCCAAATGCATAACCAAATGAACCCTGGAGTCAAGGGTAGAAGAAGTATCCCTGCAGTAGACCATTGCCATGCTAAATTGGTTATGACATCCGGTAGAAGTCGAGTAGTTGGAATCTACTCGCGAGCTATAGTTCAGGATCACACGGTTATGGTTTAAGAAGCAAACTAAAGTTTATGTTTCGAAAGATGAGACTGGGCAAAGTGTAGAAAGCGACAAGACGAGGTCTTGGTCGATTAGCTCTGCCTGCGTCGGTTAAGGACCGTTCTCGTGTGCGGCCCCACTGAGCAAGTATTGAGTTGTGTACCGGATGCTTACTGGTATATTGGACCTAGGAAACTGATGTACCAGGTTAACTGGGTTGTAGAGGCATACCACATCGTCTCGTTAGACCTATGAGCCCAAGACGGCGCGACCGGTTCTACAGTCGGGTGTCCTGCAAAAGGTTGCCACATACGACGTAATGAAGGACGCCAGATTTGGGTTATCAGAGGCGGGCGTATGTGTCGAGTAAGCCGGGCAGTGTTTGATTCGTATCACAGTCCCTCGCGGTTATGAGTACCGCTTGCTCACTGTGTTGTGACGTAGTAATCAAAGTTGTGTGACAACAGTTTGCAAGTTTTGTATGCTGTTATGTTAAATTAAATTGCATGATAACCATGTATGAAGTAGAGATAGAGCAAATAAAAGTTATTTTCCACCTTGAGACAAGTAACATTGGAATGAGGCGTTTCTTGTTTGATTGTGGATTTCCAATGTTGCTCGGCGCAAGGTCATTACTATGATGGCTAAAATCTGAAAAGTAAGGATGAACTTGTAGGCGAGTCTTTATGCAACTTACATGTTTATGTCTTAAGTTACCTTCATGTAGAGTTGCATGCCTTAGGAGAGACGGTTAAGTATTGCTGAGCCATCGTGCTCACTCTTGCAGAGTTGTTGTTTTGCAGGTAATTCATCGTATATTGTGAAGGGTTAAGCTTGAAAGTGCCATTCTTGGCTGCATGGTCACAAGAAACCCCGCTTGCCACCGAGTCCATTTCCTGCTGCTAGAAAGTGTTATCCTCGGGCAGGATAACTCCATTGCTGCTTAGCTAGATTTGTGAGAGTGATCACAGTTGTAATTCCGCTACAACTTTGATTTTTATATTCTGCTGCTGTACATTAGAGTGTACATTACTATTTGTAAAACAAATCTCTTGTTTAATACACACCTGTGTATGTCTTGAATTCATTTCTGTGGGTGCTGTTCGGTGTCGCTTAACACGGCACCACCCAATGCGATTCCTGGAGTGCTGGGGCGAGCTGCCCCCCACAGGCGTGGTAGCAGAGCCGCATTGGGAATAACACGCCCGAAAATGAACAAGTTTACAAAAACTAGAGTTTACTAGTGAGGAATCGGTTAATGCCCATATCAAGAGTATTATTAGCATAGCTAAGTTAGGTGGCAATGCTAACTTATGTGTTACTATGTTTGCATTTCAATTCCGTAACGACGCACCAACGTGGAGGTAAGACTGGTAAGGAACGCCACAGAAAGCGGTTAAATTTTGGTTAGCTCCCTTATGCAAGGAAAGTAGCATGATATGTTCCGTTTGGCAACGAACGGAAAGTGAATATGTTTTCTAAGACTCTTCATGTTTTAGAGACATATGAATTGCACTAGCCTCCAGTGCGCATACCCAGGGGCAAGTGGAGGAGACCACATCGTGTGGTTTGTAACGTGAAGTATGTTCTGTAGGAATCTTCATGTTCTATGGGGCATACAAAAACGCTGGTCCACCGGTGTGCTTAATTGCAAAGGTGTGACCCCCCTTCGGGTTGTGAATAACCCAATCATGTACCATGAGACGTGGCTTAACTCAAGGACGACCCGTATGGCAATGATACGGGGCGTATGTATTTACTTTCAATATGGACCTGCCTGAAATGACAAAACCGTGTGTGCCTCACTATTAGTTGTTCTTATGCAGGTACTAACCACATTTACGTATCTCGTGTAGCACACGTTTGTGAGTGATCGAGTAGTGCCACTGCTTAAACGACTGCCGGTTATACCGGTATAGGTTTCTCTTTGGTGAGGATACGTAGTACCAACATTGGATGATGATTGCACATATGATAAGGTTGATGATGTAGGATCGGATAAAAGACACAACATTGAATTGAAATAAAAGTTTCTGAACTTAGGGTTGAATTGTAAAATCCCCAAAAAGTGGTAGCAGGATTTTCAGCTCATGTACACTTAGGAAAAATGAGGGGAATTAAAACTTTGAATTATAACGGTGTAAGTTCAAAGTGTTGATTCAAACTTCCCAAAACATCCAAACATGGAGATCTAAGTTCATAACTGGGATCTTCATAGTCCAAATATTCACCCTTCCCAATTTCAGCCCATTTGGAGGAGTTTGGGATTAAAAGGAGAAGCCCTCTAATCTGAATTTCAAATTCAGTTTCAAATTCCAATTTCCTCAATTTGCAAATTTGGTTCCACAAATGTCTTCTCCACATTTGAATTAGCAGCCATGCCAAAAATCAGAAACTTTGGACTTGGTTTGCTATGTTTTTGGAGCAAAGCAAAAAGGAGAATTCAAATTCTATTTCAAATTCAAATGACCAAACTCAATTGAAACTTCACACCAGAATTCAAATCAGTTTGGATTCAACTTTTCAAACCTTGACTTGGTGTTAAAGTATAGCCTTAATTGTTGGGTAGCTGGGGGAGAAATATCAGTGGAAATTGAATAAAATTAGAGGTGGTGGGACCCCTTTGTCAGCCACACACATGTTCTACCGCCTCTGTTTTTCATCGGCCGATCGCCGAGACGCCGCCAGCTCCCGGCGAACCCCGCTCCCGAGGACTCCACCGCACCACATCCTGGTTTCCTCGATCGTCACCTGCTTCAATACAACACGGTCGCAGCAACGAAGTCCTTCTTCACTTCTATCGGTTGCTCGCCGCTCCTTCTGCTCTCTCCCACGAGAAACTGCCTTACGCCGTTTCTGTTCCTCCCTCGCCCACGCTCGCCCGAGCTCGAATGATCGAGCTCCGAGCAGCAAAAAGAAGCACAAGTGCGTGCTCTAGCCTCCACCGTTCTTCCACCTAAATTTCCTAGCTCGTGCTACGCGCAAACCAACAATTGGCGCCTGCGTTCGGAGGTGCCCGGCGGAACCACGTTCGGTTCACCGTGGACAGCACGCTACGGCCGGTGTCACCACCCCTTCCCTACACAAGAAAGGTGCGTTGTTGTCCGTAGATAGTGTTGCCGAAAGCTAATGTCAATTGATCAATCGGGTAGTGAGAATTTTGGGTTTTACCAAACCCTAGTTCATAGCGACACCTCTTGGTCTACGATCAAATTCGTCGCACATAAGTAGCTATAGCTCATTATGGTCTAGGAGAAGCTTTTCTAGATCCCTACGGTCCTTCTCACTCAAACGGCGCCAGAAACCATCCAGGACTGAAGGAGTTCTTTGAGTTTTTGTCGCCGCCGGCATTTTGCGGGCTCGGGTCGCCGGTGAGGTCCCCTCTCTGGTGGTTTTCATGGAGAGCGGGCTATGAGTCGACATTTTCCATGTGACACTGGTGCTTTTAGAGCAAACCCTAGCCCGAAAGACCCACTGTCGAGTGAGAACGAGGTCGCGAAGTAAGGTTCGACATGGTCGCCGGTGCGAGCACCTTTCCGGCCGTTGTCATCCGCTCCCGACCCCACCATCGTGTTCAGCACGGTGTAGAACTCACAGGCGGCGAATTTGGGGATGTTTGGATCACGGGAACCCCGTCCCGGTGAGCCTCGCTGGCGTGCGCCGCCGCGGGAGCCGTGAGCAGCACGAAGAAGAAGAAGGGGGACCGGGTCCCACCGGTCAGCCTCTGTATACGTGCGGGATCGGTCTGTGGCACCGGATCGGGTGTGGCTGCGTGGTAAATAACCCCGTGGCCTCGGTGTTTGTCACACCCGGTTTTTCCGAAGAAACAACCAAGTGAATATCACATGTATGCCAGGATCATTTTCTCATACATGTGATGACAAATAGTGAAGCATCATTTATTACAAGCCAGGTGTCGAATATAAATAAGTCTTACATCGTAAATGTCTCAATGGACAATAATACGTTCATCACAAGTAAATAAACTAGCAGCGGAATATTATTCTTTAGGGCTCCATCACAGGCGTTGCCCGGGGGTCTTCATGAACCTAAAAACCTTCCTCGGGTCCAAAATCTTGGTCATTATACACCACCTCATTATCTTGACCTGAGCAGCAATATAAACCAACAAATATGCAAGGTTGAGTACCAATGGTACTCAGCAAGTGTGGGAAAATTATATCATGCATGGCTAGAACAAGGAGAGGTTGAACTCATGGTTAAAGCACTACGCAATTAATACCTATCACCTTAGCTTATTAAGCACCTACATTACTACACAGGTGAAATGGTCCCAATCTCCCATCCCATCATCATAATCCAATAACCATAATCATCATTTCCAATGTTAAGCTCCCCGCTTAACTTCCAAAACCATCAATCCTCTAATCATGAATAAGTCCAGGCCGCTCTTGACCGTGAGCACGGCTGTCAAGACAGTTTTGACTCTGCAGAGTTTGTACCACTGTACCCACATGTAGTGATTTCATCCCCCGTTGCCGGGTGGACTAAAAGAACCTCCATTATGCCAGTGGCTACGATCCACATTCACACTTCCCAGGTGTGCAGCCAGGAGATCACTACGAAGCCTTTACAAAGGGATTCCCGACGAGCGTGGGCCCACTGAGGTTTCACCCCTAACAGCATACAAGAGGCTCCAACCCCGCTGCAGTGGCCCCCTCTTGAGCCTTGCGGTTCATATGGTAGTCCAGCTGACACCTATTCCCCGCACCATCCAACACACCCATACTATGCTGGGGATACACCTAATTAATTGGCCAAGCTGCCCCATCTCAGCATGTGGTTGGCACTGTAAAGCCGGGTTACATGCTCCATGAACCGGTCCTTAGGATCCAGGCAAGTACTAAACACAAACCCGAGTCTCGTGCACCCAGCACACAACCAAAACATCCAACTTGCCTTGATCCCTACCTCTACATAACTCACAATGTCTCATTCAAGAGTATGGTAATATAAACTGATCATCTCATGTCCCAAATATCCCATTCTAAGCATGGCTAAGCATATGCATGTAAATAAATGACATGACAAAATAAATCCCAACCCAAGCTACAAGGAAACAAGGTAATGCAATTCTAGGGAAACATTCCTAGCATGGGTTTCATATTTCATTTGACAATGCAAATAATTCTATCTACACATCCTAGCATAGGATCAAAGTGGTCAAGCACACTTGCCTCCTTCTTGCTGCTCTTGAAATGGGTAGTCCTGATCTTGGAAAGGGATAACTTGCTCTTGAACAGGTTCTACTTCATACCATCACACATAGCAAAAGAAAAACAACAATCATAAGACATAGTTCACACTTCTTACTTCATACAAACCACACATTCATATTTATGAAATTCATTCACCATTATATGTGTTGTGGTTACTTTGTGTGTTGATCTGTGGCTTGCATACACTTTTATTTATATGTGTATGATTCCTACTTTGGTGTTCATATTTATACTTACATACTATATATATATATATATATATGTGTGTGTGTGTGTTTCAGTTTTAAATAAATTCCTTATATTAAACTACCAAGTATGTATGAAAAGTATTTTTCTTCTCTATATGTGCCTTCATAATTTCTATCAACCCTAAACTGAACTCTTTGGATTTTAAAAACTCCATTTATCATTTACTAGTTGCTATATTTTCAGATTTATATTCCTATGCATAATTGTGTATTTTATTATGAAATTAGTAATACACATCATCTAAACAGTATAAGTTCTGGTCCTAAATAATTTAATAACATATTTTGACCTTGGCCTCTGATGTAAACTATTTCATAATTATTTTCCCTATTTTTCTATAACTATTCTTTACTTAAAAATGTGTCCCTATACTAATAAATGTGAATATTAAATGAAACAGATTCATTTTAGCCCAAAAATAGATTTTTATCTCACTCCAAAGTTTTCTAAATACTGAGAAAGTTTTTAATTAATTTTGACAATTATGTTTGTCCCACTTTTTAATTTTTAAACACTAGTTACATATTCAATTTTCTAAATTAAATACTAAACAGGGCTAAAATAATGAACTCACCTCATTACAGGGTCTATAATATTATTTTCATAATTTCCAGGGGTCTATCTACACTTATCAGAGGTGTTTTTCCTAATTTTTATTAAGTCCAGGGGCTAAAACTGATTTTTAAATGAATTTACATGATTTTCTGGAGTTCCAGGGGCTAGATCAGAAGTTTCCGGGGCTAGCTCTTATTTCCCGAGAACCCCAGGGGGTAGCACGTAAGAATTCCAGTCTTTATAACGTGGGGCTGACGTGGACCGTCCGATTTTAAACCGACGGCTGAGATTATAACATCGAACCGGTACGCGGGGTTTTAAAGTCTACCGTGCGATTTAAAATAAACGGCGCACAAGCGGCCACGTCGCTCTGATCGAGCGCGGGCGGCGCTGCCGGCGGCGCACGGCGGCGGGAAGCGGCGATCTCGCCGGAAAGTTTCGGATCCACGAGAATTCTGACTAGAACTGTGATCTTATGGCATAGATCGGTAGAGGGGAGGTCAGGGATCTCACCTCGGGGGTTTTCTCGAGCTCGGGGGTCCTGGAAAGTGATCGGCGGCGAGGTCCGAGGCAAAACTACGGCGAAGCTCGTCGGCGCTGTGTTTACATCGTAATTCTCCTAGTTTTCTGCACCTGCAAAGCTCCCCGGAGGCGGTGGACCAAGACCAGCGAGTTAGATCAGAGTTTCCGAGCTTAGATCGGCCAGAATTCATCGGCGAAGTCTCGGTGCTCACCGGAGTAAAAATCGGCGATCGCGTGGGAAAAACCGATCGGGGCTGGGGTTTTTATAGCCGGGGGAGGGCGGTGGGTCGGTTGTGATCGAGTTTGATTCTTCTGGGACCGGAATTCGGGCTGAGGGACGCGGTATTCCGATCGGTTAAGATCGCGCGCGCGCGGGAGAGTCCGGGGTCGCGGGGTTAGGGATGACAGGTGGGTCCCACCTGTCTGTGAGGGATAGCGCGGGCGCGCGGCTGCGGGCTGGCGCGAGGAAAACTGGGCCGGCTGGCGGGTTTAGGCCCACTGGCCGGTTTTTTTCCCGTTTTCTCTTTTTCTTTTTCCATTTCTTTTCTGTTTTGAGTCTAATTTGAATTCCAGTTTGAATTTGAATTTTTGCAAAACATGCAACACGTCCAAAAATTTTTAAATTCCCCTCTGAACATGGTTTAGGGTTTTGAATCAAAATTTGGGGTGTTACAGCTCTACCCCCCTTAAAAGAAATCTCGTCCTCGAGATTGGTGTTTCTAAGAAAATAATTCCGGAAATTGTGCCTTAAGCTCATCTTCCCGTTCCCAGGTGGCTTCCTCTTCTGAGTGATGCTTCCACTGCACCTTGCACATCCTGATTCTCTTATTTCTGGTGAGGCGTTCCATTGTCTCCAAAATCTTGTATGGTTGCTCGGCATAAGACAAATCCTCAGCTACATCCACTTCATTCATGGGTAACACCTCTTCAGGCGTCCTCAGACATTTCTTGAGTTGTGACACATGGAATACATCGTGCACGTCCGATAGATGAACCGGTAACTCTAGTTGGTACGCCACTTCGCCTTTTCTTTCCAAAACTTGAAAGGGTCCGATGTATCGAGGTGACAACTTCCCTTTCACCTTGAACCGACGAAGCCCTCTGATAGGGGACACCTTGAGATAAACATAGTCTCCCACGTTGAAAACGAGCTCTCTTCTTCGTACATCGGCATAGATCTTTTGGCGTGTCTGTGCTATCCTCAAGTTGTTGCGAATATCCCTCACCTTCGCCTCGGCTTCTTGTAGCACTTCTGGACCAAACACTTTACTTTCTCCTGTTTGGTTCCAAAATAGGGGAGTTCTGCACTTCCTTCCATACAAAGCTTCAAACGGTCACATCTTCATACTAGCTTGATAGCTGTTGTTATAGGAAAACTCCGCATACGGTAAGTTCTTGTCCCAACTCCTATTGTTTTTGAGTGCACATGCCCTTAACATATCTTCAAGGATCTGATTGGTTCTCTCCGTCTGCCCGTCAGTTTGGGGATGATAGGCAGAGCTGAAGTTCAGATGGGTTCCCATGGTTTCATGCAACTTCTGCCAAAACCTCGAGGTGAACTGTGTCCCTCGGTCCGACACTATCTTCTTTGGCACTCCATGGTAACACACAATCCTTGACATGTACAATTCTGCCAATTTGGATCCGCTGTAGCTTTCTTTCACGGGGATGAATTGAGCCACCTTGGTTAGCCTATCAATAATGACCCATATTGAATCATACCCGTATTGGGTCCTAGGCAATCCCACGACAAAATCCATGCTGATTTCTTCCCACTTCCATTCAGGCACTTTGAGTGGTTGCAGCAATCCCGCGGGTCGTTGATGTTCTGCTTTCACCAACTGACATGTGTCACATAGGGCAACATGTTCCGCGACATCTCGCTTCATGCCATACCACCAATACCTGCTCTTGAGGTCTTGGTACATCTTTGTACTCCCAGGATGAATGGAATAGTCAGAATCGTGAGACTCCTTCAAAATTAATTCATGGATCTCCTTTACTTCTGGCACACAGATCCTTTTCCCGTGCCACACCGTTCCTTGTTCACCCTCTCTAAAACCAGGAGCTTTATTTTCCTTGATGAGCTGTCTGATCTCTTGTATCTTCTCATCATTCTTTTGGCCCTCGCGTATGTCTTGCTCGAGTGTGGAGTCCACTTCCATGGCGATGGCTTCACCACTATTTACTAGACATAGATTGAGCCTTATAACCTCGTCCTTCAATTCTGCGGGCATGTCCTTCAAGCTCATCTTATTGACCTGCACTTTCCGACTCAAAGCATCGGCCACGACGTTTGCTTTCCCGGGATGATAGTTGATGCCCACATCAAAGTCATTGATTAGCTCTAACCATCTCCTTTGTCTGAGGTTGAGATCTGGCTGTGTGAATATGTACTTCAAACTCTTATGATCCGTATATATCTCTGTCCTCTTCCCCATCAAATAGTGCCGCAAAATTTTCAACGCGTGTACCACCGCAGCTAGTTCTAGGTCATGTGTAGGATAGTTCTTCTCGTGCTTCCGAAGCTGCCGGGATGCATATGCCACGACATGTCCTTCTTGCATGAGAACACATCCCATCCCGTTTCCAGAGGCATCGCAGTACACTGTGAAATTCTTCTGCATATCTGGCATAACCAACACTGGGGCTGTTGTCAATCTCTTCTTTAGCTCCTGAAAGCTCGTATCACATTGTGGCATCCAGGTGAATGTGATTCCCTTTTCCAACAGTTTGGTGAGAGGTCTCGAGATCTTGGAGAATCCCTCAATAAACCGTCTATAGTATCCAGCCAATCCCAAAAAGCTTCGAACTTCCCCGACATTTTCAGGGGTTTTCCACTTCTGGATATCTTCGATTTTGGCGGGATCTACGGAGATTCCTCCCTCTGAGATGATATGTCCTAAAAAGGGAACTCTCTTCAGCCAAAACTCACACTTGCTCAACTTGGCATATAGTTGGTGTTCTCTCAGCCTCTGTAACACCAACCTTAGATGTTTCTCATGTTCTTCTTCATCTTTGGAGAAGACGAGAATATCATCTATGAAGACCACCACAAATTTGTCCAGATATTCCATGAATACCTTGTTCATGAGGTACATGAAACATGCCGGGGCATTGGTTAGCCCGAAAGGCATGACAGTGTATTCATACAGTCCGTACCGAGATACGAAAGCTGTCTTGGGAATATGAGATTGCCTTATCTTGAGTTGGTGGTATCCCGACCTGAGATCAATTTTCGAGAACACACAAGCTCCCCTCAACTGATCAAACAAGTCTTCAATGCGGGGTAATGGGTACTTGTTCTTGATGGTTACATCATTCAAGGCACGGTAATCCACGCATAACCTTTGAGTTCCATCTTTCTTAGGCACAAATATCACCGGAGCTCCCCATGGTGAGGAACTAGGGCGAACATACACCTTCTCCGTCAATTCTCTCAAATGATCCTTGAGCTCTTCTAGCTGCTTGGAGTCCATTCGATAAGGACTCTTGTATATCGGGGCTGTTCCCGGTACTAGCTCAATTGCGAATTCCACGTCACGGTCGGGAGGCATACCTGGCAATTCCTCCGGAAAAACATCTGGATATTCCCTGATAGTCCTGATTTCCTCAACTTTCACCTCCACTTGATTTAATTTAATGTCCCTCCTAGGCTCGTGTATTGTTATGAACTTCACTCTGGTACCACTGGGGTGAGTTAGTTCCACCGTTCTGGTCGAACAATGGATGATTCCTTTATGTTTGGTCAACTAATCCATACCCAATATAATATGTATCCCTTGTGAATCTATCACTATGAGGTTAGCCGTAAATACTACCCCACTAATGTCTAGGTTCACTTTGGGACACACTGTCTTGTCCTTATTTCTCCACCTGGAGAGTTTACCGCTAGCATATGGTTCATTTGTGTGGTTGCTAGGTCATGCTTCTTAACAAACCCTTGAGCAATGAACGAGTGGGTAGCACCAGAATCAAACAACAGAGTTGCAAGATGTAAATTGGCAGGAAACTTACCAACTACCACGTCGGGGGCCTCTTGTGCTTCCTCCATAGTGACGTGGTTCACCCGTCCTCTCATTACATTCTGCTGCTGTGGCTGCGGGGGCTTCTTCTTTGGACACTTATGGGCGTAGTGCCCCACTTCTCCGCAACTAAAACATTGCACCCCAATCTTAGATGCCTGGCCTTTGTTGTCTTGGGGTTGGCTTGGGGGTCCTTGCACTGCTGGTCGAGGTGGATATGCGGGGCGAGGCTGCTGCACAAACTGACGTTGCGGCTGTGCTGGTGCTGCGGGAGGCCTGTAGTTTGGGTTGTACCCTCTTGGTGCTGAATAGGGTACCGCAGCATGGCTCGTCTGCCCCGTAGGTTGCTGCATCATACGTGGGCGGGTGTTGCTCCCTGAGGCTTGATGTGACCACCCGGCCTTCCTCTTATTCTCATTTTCCAGGGCCTTTAGCTTCCTTTCTACCACAAATGCTCTGTCCACCATCTTTTGGAAGCTTTCATACTCATTTGAGGACATTGCACACTGCATCTCTGCGGTAAGTCCTTCCACAAAACAATCTTGTTTCTGCTCATCAGTCTCTATGTCTCGTGGAGCATAATGGGATAGTTGAGTAAATTTAGTGAGGTATTCCCTCACCGTCATGTTTCCCTGCTGCAGTCCCAAAAACTCCTTCCTCTTGTTTTTTAGTTCACCTCTTGGGATGTAATGGTTGCGGAAGCTACGCTTGAACTCTTCCCAAGTGATGTTCTCAGGGTCATGATGGGCGGCCACGTAGGCGGTCCACCAATCAGCAGCAGGTCCATGCAATTGATGAGAGGCAAACAGCACCCTCTCATACACTTGGCATTGTATTATCCTCATCTTACTTTCAATGGTCTTCAGCCAATCATCTGCCTCCAGAGGTTCAGCAGCACTTGCAAACTTTGGAGGTTGAGTTCCTAGGAACTCACTCAACCTTGGTTGGCGTGGTGCAGCTTGTGTAGGTGGAACTTGATGCAAGTTGGCCACCACTTGAGTCAAGGTCTGGATGAGCTGATTTTGATTCTCCAGCATTTGGTGGAGAGGATCAACTTCTTCACGGCGACCACCCCGGTCCTGGCCTCCAGAAAGATGAGGGTTGCATGCCTCATCATTGTTGTTGGCGGGGTTGGCAGCACGTCCTTTTCCTCTTCCGGCCATCTGGCAGAATCAACAAATGTTAATTTGATACCTTTTAGTATCATCTTACTACTTTCATTTATTGGTACTTTGAGGTGTTGAGGCTTTGTTAAAATTTTACGGGGGTTTATATCTCACACCAAATAAATGCACTATTATTTCCTGTGGGTTTACACACCAAAGCAAAACAATCTGAAGACAAGGCTGTGGACAATTGCTCATGGCTTCCACAACTCACGTCACACACCAAGCATTATCGCACCATTAACTATGTAATGTCTCGACTACTCGACCTCTTGCTAGCTAGGGAAAAGACTCTACACTACTCGTCCTCTTGAGCTGGCTCCTCGGGATCTTCCTCCTCATTTCGGCTACCTTCTGACTCTGCTTTGGGTGGGGAGGCTGCTGGGGGTGAAGTGCGACGACGCCTGATCGCTCGGCGATCCAGGGAGTCAGGAGTCCATGTATCACTCACGGTGACACACAGTTCATTCCCATCTCCTCTTTCTCTCGCCTTTAAGCAAGCTCGCAGCAACGCCTCCGTTTCCTTCAGGGTGTCTCGGACATCCTGAAGCTCTTGTTGACACTCCTGCAGTCGAGTGCTGAGCATAGCAGCATCCTCCAAGCACAAGTCCATGTGCTCATGGGAAGTCCCTTGCTGCACCGGTGGGTACATGTACTCCGTGGTACCACTGTCACGTTGGAGGACATACATGTACTCAGTTTTGTCCAAGTGGCGATGATAGATGTGACTCTGGCAGGTGATGGCCTCCCAGGTGACATCTTTCTCCGCGTCAACTTGTGTTGCTCGACAAGCTGGAGAGTGGTGAATATTAAGCAGCTGATTCTCGTGTATAATCCTCATCTCTGAACTCCATTCTTCCCTCTTCTCACGGATGGTCCTGGTGGAGTTATAGTGGATGATTAGCTTGCCCGTATTGCCGGGGGCTTCGAGCATACGCCGAAGACGGCGCAACAAGTCTCCTACTGCCAATCCGTAGGAAAGGTACGTCACTGGACGACTCTCCTCTCTTTTGGCAAGGGCAACCACGGGAACTCTCCCTCCTGTGGACTTGCGAGCGGTGCGAATCATGCGAACCATCTAAAACAAAAAGGATTTAAAATTAGGTTAGATAAAATTTCAAACAAAAATCCTTATTTTGAATGAAAGTTGGGGTAAGATGAAGAAAATAACTCTTTAAATAACGCTTTTCAACCCACACCTTGGAAAATAGTTTTTAAGAAAATAGGGCCCTTAAATACGTCCATTTCTAACTAGGTCCACGTTCCTACGGGCAACCTTGGCTCTGATACCACCTCTGTCACACCCGGTTTTTCCGAAGAAACAACCAAGTGAATATCACATGTATGCCAGGATCATTTTCTCATACATGTGATGACAAATAGTGAAGCATCATTTATTACAAGCCAGGTGTCGAATATAAATAAGTCTTACATCGTAAATGTCTCAATGGACAATAATACGTTCATCACAAGTAAATAAACTAGCAGCGGAATATTATTCTTTAGGGCTCCATCACAGGCGTTGCCCGGGGGTCTTCATGAACCTAAAAACCTTCCTCGGGTCCAAAATCTTGGTCATTATACACCACCTCATTATCTTGACCTGAGCAGCAATATAAACCAACAAATATGCAAGGTTGAGTACCAATGGTACTCAGCAAGTGTGGGAAAATTATATCATGCATGGCTAGAACAAGGAGAGGTTGAACTAATGGTTAAAGCACTACGCAATTAATACCTATCACCTTAGCTTATTAAGCACCTACATTACTACACAGGTGAAATGGTCCCAATCTCCATCCCATCATCATAATCCAATAACCATAATCATCATTTCCAATGTTAAGATCCCCGCTTAACTTCCAAAACCATCAATCCTCTAATCATGAATAAGTCCAGGCCGCTCTTGACCGTGAGCACGGCTGTCAAGACAGTTTTGACTCTGCAGAGTTTGTACCACTGTACCCACATGTAGTGATTTCATCCCCCGTTGCCGGGTGGACTAAAAGAACCTCCATTATGCCAGTGGCTACGATCCACATTCACACTTCCCAGGTGTGCAGCCAGGAGATAACTACGAAGCCTTTACAAAGGGATTCCCGACGAGCATGGGCCCACTGAGGTTTCACCCCTAACAGCATACAAGAGGCTCCAACCCCGCTGCAGTGGCCCCCTCTTGAGCCTTGCGGTTCATATGGTAGTCCAGCTGACACCTATTCCCCGCACCATCCAACACACCCATACTACGCCGGGGATATACCTAATTAATTGTCCAAGCTGCCCCATCTCAGCATGTGGTTGGCACTGTAAAGCCGGGTTACATGCTCCATGAACCGGTCCTTAGGATCCAGGCAAGTACTAAACACAAACCCAAGTCTCGTGCACCCAGCACACAACCAAAACATCCAACTTGCCTTGATCCCTACCTCTACATAACTCACAATGTCTCATTCAAGGGTATGGTAATATAAACTGATGATCTCATGTCCCAAATATCCCATTCTAAGCATGGCTAAGCATATGCATGTAAATAAATGACATGACAAAATAAATCCCAACCCAAGCTACAAGAAAACAAGGTAATGCAATTCTAGGGAAACTTTCCTAGCATGGGTTTCATATTTCATTTGACAATGCAAATAATTCTATCTACACATCCTAGCATAGGATCAAAGTGGTCAAGGACACTTGCCTCCTTCTTGCTGCTCTTGAAATGGGTAGTCCTGATCTTGGAAAGGGATAACTTGCTCTTGAACAGGTTCTACTTCATACCATCACACATAGCAAAAAAAACAACAATCATAAGACATAGTTCACACTTCTTACTTCATACAAACCACACATTCATATTTATGAAATTCATTCACCATTATATGTGTTGTGGTTACTTTGTGTGTTGATCTGTGGCTTGCATACACTTTTATTTATATGTGTATGATTCCTACTTTGGTGTTCATATTTATACTTACATACTATATGTGTGTGTGTGTGTGTGTGTGTGTTTCAGTTTTAAATAAATTCCTTATATTAAACTACCAAGTATGTATGAAAAGTATTTTTCTTCTCTATATGTGCCTTCATAATTTCTATCAACCCTAAACTGAACTCTTTGGATTTTAAAAACTCCATTTATCATTTACTAGTTGCTATATTTTCAGATTTATATTCCTATGCATAATTGTGTATTTTATTATGAAATTAGTAATACACATCATCTAAACAGTATAGGTTCTGGTCCTAAATAATTTAATAACATATTTTGACCTTGGCCTCTGATGTAAACTGTTTCATAATTATTTTCCCTATTTTTCTATAACTATTCTTTACTTAAAAATGTGTCCCTATACTAATAAATGTGAATATTAAATGAAACAGATTCTTTTAGCCCAAAAATATATTTTATCTCACTCCAAAGTTTTCTAAATACTGAGAAAGTTTTTAATTAATTTTGACAATTATGTTTGTCCCACTTTTTAATTTTTAAACACTAGTTACATATTCAATTTTCTAAATTAAATACTAAACAGGGCTAAAATAATGAACTCACCTCATTACAGGGTCTATAATATTATTTTCATAATTTCCAGGGGTCTAGCTACACTTATCAGAGGTGTTTTTCCTAATTTTTATTAAGTCCAGGGGCTAAAACTGATTTTTAAATGGATTTACATAATTTTCTGGAGTTCCAGGGGCTAGATCAGAAGTTTCCGGGGCTAGCTCTTATTTCCCGAGAACCCCAGGGGGTAGCACGTAAGAATTCCAGTCTTTATAACGCGGGGCTGACGTGGACCGTCCCATTTTAAACCGACGGCTGAGATTATAACATCGAACCGGTACGCGGGGTTTTAAAGTCTACCGTGCGATTTAAAATAAATGGCGCACAAGCGGCCACGTCGCTCTGATCGAGCGCGGGCGGCGCTGCCGGCGGCGCACGGCGGCGGGAAGCGGCGATCTCGCCGGAAAGTTTCGGATCCGCGAGAATTCTGCCTAGAACTGTGATCTTATGGCATAGATCGGTAGAGGGGAGGTCAGGGATCTCACCTCGGGGGTTTTCTCGAGCTCGGGGGTCCTGGAAAGTGATCGGCGGCGAGGTCCGAGGCAAAACTACGGCGAAGCTCGTCGGCGCTGTGTTTACACCGTAATTCTCCGAGTTTTCTGCACCTGCAAAGCTCCCCGGAGGCGGTGGATCAAGACCAGCGAGTTAGATCAGAGTTTCCGAGCTTAGATCGGCCAGAATTCACCGGCGAAGTCTCGGTGCTCACCGGAGTAAAAATCGGCGATCGCGTGGGAAAAACCGATTGGGGCTGGGGTTTTTATAGCCGGAGGAGGGCGGTGGTCGGTTGTGATCGAGTTTGATTCTTCTGGGACCAGAATTCGGGCTGAGGGACGCGGTATTCCGATCGGTTAAGATCGCGCGCGCGCGGGAGAGTCCGGGGTCGCGGGGTTAGGGATGACAGGTGGGTCCCACCTTTCTGTGAGGGATAGCGCGGGCGCGCGGCTGCGGGCTGGCGCTGGGAAAACTGGGCCGGCTGGCAGGTTTCGGCCCACTGGCCGGTTTTTTTCCCGTTTTCTCTTTTTCTTTTTCCATTTCTTTTCTGTTTTGAGTCTAATTTGAATTCCAGTTTGAATTTGAATTTTCGCAAAACATGCAACACGTCCAAAAATTTTTAAATTCCCCTCTGAACATGGTTTAGGGTTTTGAATCAAAATTTGGGGTGTTACAGTGTTGCCATCATCTGAGTGGATAGCGTCATGGGTGGGGTCCACAGCCAGGATTTAAACATTTCCAGATTTTCCTAATTCAGTTCAAACTTTGGAGACCCATAACTTTGTGTAGAAAACTACAAAAAGGGTGAGACCAGTTTTGTTGGAATCCTCATGAGGAGTACTTCATAGAGGAACAAATTGCTTGCTATGAAAATGCCCAGAAATTTCTGTGGAATTGTTTTTAATAAATCCTTTAGGGATTTATTCCAGGGGTAATTCTTTATGAAACATTCCCAAATTTGGGAAGCAAATCCTTTTCATAGTAACAGATCTCTAGTAACAATTTGGGCTTCATTGGATTTATTTGTTTGGCTAAATTGCCTTCCAAAATTCAGCCTTTATTTGGAAATTCAAATTTAAACAGAAACTTTTTCAGAACTCCTGTCCAACTTCAAAAAAATTCATGTCTCTCTGTTGGTAGCTCCAAAAATGGTGAAAATTTTTTTGTTAGAACCAGGGAGACTTACCCTAATCACATCTTCTACTGTTAGCTATGTCAAAGCTGCTGTTTGGGCTCAAAATTAATAGAAGTATTGTACTTGTAGGAATTTTGAAGACTACACTGTGCAATGACATTTCTCCAAATTTTGTTCAGATCATCCTTAGAGAGTCTAGTATCCACTGTAAAAATCCCAAAGCCAATTAAGGATCCTCAATAGCAGTAGCTATGAATAGAAGTTTCCTTCTTATAAGTCCTTAATACTTATACATATATTTTGTTACATTTCATAATAGTGACCGAAGTTGAGGACGCACCGGAGCCCTTGGACATCCTCCCACCCGACGCTAACTTCTCCTCTGACTAGCAACCAGGCAAGCCCCGGTTTCCATTTAAGTACTTTTGCAAATTCTTTATTTGTATCACTTATGTCCAGGGTGAATGCTTGCATTAGAGTTAGAGTGATTGAAACCCCACTTGCATAACCTTTTAAATCCTATGGAGGGTTGGGTAGTTTACAGACTTGACGAGTAGAGAATGCCGTGCTAATATGCTTAGGACCTCGGTAGAAGTCGAGTAGTTGGAATCTACTCGCGAGGTAAGGCTTTATCACACGGTTTGGTCAGAATCGAGAATTGCTTAAGAGTGGAGAAAATGAGACCCAGCAGGGGGGGTTTGGAAGCAGTGAGCAGAGGTCTCACGTGTGTAGTCCTGTTGGTGTCGATTGAGGACCGAGTCGTGTGCGGGCCTGCTGAACAAGTATCGAACAGTACCGGATGGCATACTGACATAAGCAGAAAATCGGTGTAATTGGTTAACCTGGGTGTCGTGGCTTACCCGACCGTAAATAGGAGTGGGTTGAGGGTAGCAAGGTTTAAATCTGCCGGTGGGCACAGTCACGCTCCACGAGGCGACCTCCTGCCCATTACGGATGGACCGGTTCGGCATTGTGATGGCTCTCTAGAATCATAGACTGTCCCCACATACCGCCACTTGTCTTTTCTGCGCACTTTATCCTCACTCGCGCGCACCCGGGAAAACTTCCCAGTCGGTCACCCATCCCCAAATTCCTCCAGGCCAAGCACGCTTAACCCAGGAGTACTTTGCAGGTGGGCTTTCAGAAAAGAAGTTATACCTTGGTGGTATGAGTACTCTATTAATCCTATTAAGCCGTGAGGCAGGATATCACACAATCCACCACCCCCTTAGAAGACCGACGTCCTCGTCGGTCAACGCCAAGACAGGAACGTCCCCTCTTAGCCACGTCCGTACGTTCAGTACTGGCATACACATACCGTACGTCCGGTTAGCAGCATACGTACCATACCGTGTCCCACACAGAGGACCCACGCGTCATGTGTACGTACCTGCGTCCCTGACCCGTACGATACCGTATCTTTGTCACTGACCCGTACGCACCTGTGAAACTGCGAGGGTCGGCTCTGATGCCATTTGTGATGTCTCTCTAGGATCATAGACTGTCCCCACATACCGCCACTCGTCTTTCCTGCGCACTTTGTCCTCACTTGCGCGCACCCTGGAAAACTTCCCGGTCGGTCAGCCATCCCCAATTTCCTCCGGGCCAAGCACGCTTAACCCGGGAGTCCTTTGCAGGTGGGCTTCCAGAAAAGAAGGTATACCTTGGTGGTTTGAGTACTCTATTAATCCTATTAAGCTGGAAGCCAGGATATCACACAATCGGCTGTGGCGGACCGGAATCCGCTCATCCAGGATCACAGACGGTAGTGCCGCATGATGCGACACCTGACAGCACACATCATAAGGACACCTTTTATTACATGGGAAACCAACTGAACTGTACAAACAGGTACAATCTTCAGTTACAAACTATTGTTTATATTACACAGCGGAAGTCTAAATTATACAACTCACGCCCGCCTATCTAGCAAAAGTCGGCTGCCCAGCCCTAGGGCAACCCACACTAGCTGCACTCCTCAGCTCAGCGCGGCGTGTACGGCTCCCACTCAGCCGTGGTCCCTGACGGAGGGTAACCCTCGCCGGTGGACTCGTAACCCGAGTCCGTGGGTGGCTCCTCACCTGAAAAACACTTAAGCAGCAACCGTGAGCACAATGGCTCAACAAGACTTAACCGACTCACCTAGGCATGAAACTCTATATGTAGAGTAAAATAGCATGGGATAGTAAGATTTTGGCAAATGGACACGCCTATAGTTCATCCTTAGTTCATCTTTTAGCCACAAGTTAACAGTTCATGAAGCTGAAATTTAGTAAGCCATATTTGGTGGCACACATGTAACAATACAATTAGATCATAAAAGCAATATTGAATCATCATATTTCATAAATTATCTATGTTATGATGCAGTGAACAAGCGGTACTCGTCACCGCGAGGGACGGCGAATCGACTCGATATACATCTGCAGGGAGACCTGAAGAGCACATCACGTACGCCCACCCGTGGAGCTGCACAGCACGCTCACTCGATGTCGTACGGGACAACCTTTCACCCAACAGCCCAAACGTCGAGCCGGTCGCACCGAAACGGACAGGAGGTTCCCTACACGGAGCATCTCTCTATGCCCGTTAGCGGATTTCCACCTTGCTGCCCTCAACCTACACCTATAAATCGGTGTGCTATGCCTCGACGTCCGGAGGTTTAGGTTACATCGGTTTATCGGGACCCATATATCCGATATGCCTTCGGTACTTTCAATACTTGCTCAGCAGGGCCGCACACGGATCGGTCCTAAATCGACACGGACAGGGCTGCGCACACAAGACTTCCTCTTGATGCGCCCTAGCCCCTGCCTAGTCTCATTTTCATTACTAAAGTGATCTCACATCACTCAGCCAACCCCGTGTGTCCCAAGCCTAAACTCGTGAGTAGATTCCAACTACTCGACTTGTACCGAAGTCCTATGAATCCTTAAGCATAGCCTGTCTGTTTGCGGTCTTAGACAGTGCCCTCACTCTTATACTCGAATTCTGGTTATGCAAGTGGGCTTCCATCCATCCTACACCTAATGCACATTCATACTTCACACTAGACATGTAAACAAAGCAAAACTTTATAAAACGGTTAATGCAAACCGGGGCTTGCCTTGTTGCTGCCGGTAAGGGGTTAGGTCTTTGTCCGGAAGGAGGAAGTCAAGTACTTCCTGAGTCTCCTCGCCTTCGGCGACTACAAGTTAATGAGATACTACATGTCAATTCAAATGCAATGTGTAAACTTGAATAAGTATTTACTAATAACTTTAGCTAACACTCCCCTTTGGTTCTGAAACTTTTATGGTGGCTTGGTAGGGTCCTAACCAGAGTCTTGACCAAGTTTCATTTGAAACAAAGTTCATTTGAGCTTTGTACAAATAAAAGCCTATTCGGTCAATAATTGAGCCTCTAAGTAATTCCAGGGGTTTTCATGGCTCCAACCATTACTTTCTGGAAACTAGAATTTAAGATGGTTCTAATGGAATTGGTTTCATGTCATTTGAGGAATTTTAGAGGAAGTTATGCCCTAACAAGATTTGAGAAAATCTGAAAAATGTTTCTGTACATTTTTCTATTTTCTCAGGGCAGTCCCTTAATCACCCCATCAGGGGGAATAAGGAACTTGGATGAGTCTGAAAATTTTACTGTGACTCAAGGATTTTCCAATGAACCTCTCAGCAAAATTTCAGAATTTTTCATGAAGTAGTTCACCAGATAATATTGACAACAGTTTAAAATTTAGGGATTTAATTCTGGAAAACTATTAACTTTCATGAGCTGAATTTCAATTGCTGAAAAGTACTCACCATCCTGAGCTCAGCAAAATTTGGTTCACTGAATTTGGAGCTTCCTACACAAAGTTATGAATTTCTAAATTTGGGCTGATCCCTGAATTATTTTCCTACAGAGAATCCTTTTCCGCGCTAAACCAGAGGCTGACAGCGGGGCCCGCCTGTTTAATTTGAACTAACCGCGCGCTTGCGCGCGATTAGCGCAGCGGCTGACACGTGGGACCCCGCCCTTTGTCTACCTCCCGACGCCGCCGCCCCGAGCCGCCGGAGCTCTGGCGAGGTCGGCGGTCCCGGCGATCTAGCTCGCCGGTGATGGTGAGACTCGCCGCCCCCACATAATTTCGGACGCTGAACACGCTGGACCCTCAGCCGCCGCCGGCTAACCGTCGTAGCTTGCCGGCGACGAGACCTATGCCTCTGTGCTACCTCGGCAAAGTGTTCCCGCCCTCCTAACCATCTCCTTCGCGCGCTAATCGCGTCACCACGTTCAGGGGGACCTCGGGAAGCTCGAAACCCCCTCTTCCGCCAAACTGTTCTATGGTGAACCTAGGGTTCCGGCGGTGGTTTCCTTCTGGGTTTTGATCGAGAAGGGTCGCAAGAACCTCTATATGCTCTCTCACAGCTCCGTTCGACCTCCCACCCGACAATCTTCCCGAATTTCTCCTAAACCTAATCGGGTCCCGAAATGAGCTCCCCGCCCTAAACTGGAAAATTCTCCGCGCACAAAGGTCGAACCTTGAAACGGTTTGCGCGGTGGTCTCGAGGACAATCTAGCTCTCCACTTTTCAATGGACGTCGAGGCCGGAGGATGATCACAGCTCGGGTGGCAAACGATCGAAGCTCGGGCGATTAGGCAGCTGGTTGCAGAAACTCGCGAAAACAGAAACTCGCCGGCGGTCTCGTGCCTTTTATAGGCCACTGAGGGTGGTGGAGGGCACGACACCTGCTGTGCCACCTCCAAGCAGGAGCTGGCCGGCTGAGGCTGTCGGGCGCCGACGCCGTGGCTGGCTTGCGAGCGTGCTCGGTCGAGAGAGAGTCGGCTGAGTATGCTTCTGTGCTAAGTCTACTGACAAGTTGGCCCTATTCTCCCCTCTAATTCTTTCTCCCCCTTCTGCTGCAAATATCCAAGCTACTAAACATTGAATGCTACACTTTGCCACCAAGTCACAGTTTGAATTTGGGTTCTCCATTTGAATTTTGTTTGGCCAACTTTTCTTCACATTTAAACTGAAATTCAAATTCAGTTTTGAATTGTTGCAAATTTGGCTCCCGACAAGATGAACTCCAATGGGGATGAAAATTGGTGGACTAACTCAGAAAAATGTGCTGAGTTTGAATATGAAGCTAACTTTTGGATTTGAGTGATGAAAGCTGCTGCAATTTGAATTTACATTCAAATTGGCCTCTTTTCAAATGCCTCCAAAAGTGCCTCAAAAAATGTTGGATTTTCATGAAATTTGGCCTGAACCTTCCCAAGACTTTTTAAGTTCTAGGGGTGAGCTCAACCTCTCAGGTTCATGTGTAGAAATCCTACTTTGTTAAAGTTAGGGCTTTCCCCTCTAATCACTCTTTTGATGTCGGTTACTTGCTCTTCACAATTCTTCACAAGATATACAACAAAAACTGTGGTGTTGTGAGGTAATGAAAAATTTTTGCAAGTCCCTTTTCTTTGACTTTTACATCCCTCCCCCCTTAAAAGAATCTCGTCCCGAGATTACAAAGGAAGAGACAGCGATGTAATAGGGACTTACCCGTGTTGAGATGCCATGAACTCCGGGTAATTTAAGCAAAGGAATTCCTCGCTCTCCCACGTCGCTTCTTCGGCGGTGTGGTTGCTCCAGAGTATTCTGTAGAACCACAACGTTCGGCTAAGTGTGGTCCAAGCTTTCTCCTCAATAATCGCCACCCGATATTCATCATATGTCAAATCCGGTTGCAACTCGCCAATGTCTTCGGTTGGAACAGCAGCTGTATGCTTCAGACATTTTCGCAGTTGTGAAACATGGAAAATGTCATGGACACCAGCAAGAGACGCCGGTAGCTCCAGCCTATACGCCGCTGGTCCACACTTCTCGGTGATAGCATAGGGTCCAATAAAACGGGGAGCGAGCTTCCCCTTCACAATGAAACGGTGCACGCCTTTGATCGGAGACACACGGAGGTACACAGGTTCCCCGACGTCAAAGTGCAGCGGTCTACGCCTCTTATCAGCGTAGCTCTTCTGCCGGGATTGAGCGGCCTTTAAGTTGGCTTGAATCGTCCGAACACGCTCTTCGGCGTCGTTCACCACATCAACCCCGAATGTGACCCTTTCACCGGACTCGCACCAGTTTAATGGGGTGCGGCACTTGCGACCGTAGAGAGCTTCATAGGGTGCCATATTGATACTCGCCTGATAGCCGTTATTGTACGAGAATTCCACCAACGGTAGGTGATCATCCCAGTTCCTACCGTGGTGGATGGCACATGCTCTCAACATGTCTTCTACTACTTGGTTCACCCTCTCTGTTTGGCCATCTGTCTGAGGGTGATAGGTGGAGCTTCTAATCAGCTTAGTACCCAGAGCAGCGTGTAGCTGCTCCCAAAAGCGAGATACAAATAATGCACCTTGATCCGAGACGATGGTCTTGGGTACCCCATATAAGCATAGAATCTTTGCTATGTACAGCTCCGCATATTTACCGGCATTGTAACGTGTATGCACCGGGATGAAGTGAGCCGTCTTGGTTAACCGGTCAACGATTACCCAAATGGAATCATTCTTGTTGGAAGTCAGGGGCAATCCCACAATGAAATCCATGCTTACATCTTCCCATTTCCATGCCAGAATTTTCAGGGGTTGCAACAGCCCTGATTTTCTCATATGATCAGCTTTCACTCGTCTACACGTATCGCACTCGGATACGTATTTAGCTACCTCCCGCTTCATCTGTGCCCACCAAAATTTCTTTTTCAAATCTTGGTACATTTTGTTGCTAACCGGATGAATGGAGTATTTAGACAAGTGAGCTTCATCAAGGATCTTCTTCCTCAGTTCCATATCCCGGGGTACGACTATGCGGTCATTGACCCATAGCGTCCCCTCATTATCCTTCCGGAAACATTTGATCTCCCTATTGTCTATCGGTCTCCGGAGATGTTCCATACCCTTATCAATCTTCTGAGCTGCAATGATGTCCTCCCTAATTGTAGGGATGAGGGCAAGGTTGTAAAGCGATCCATAGGGAACCAAGTATAAACTCGGCTCTTCCCCCTCCACCGGTTAAATGTTGAGGTGATGGACATGTGATTTCTGACTCAGCGTGTCGGCAACCACATTCGCTTTGCCGGGGTGGTAATGAATCTCAATTTCATAATCTTTGATTAGTTCTAACCACCTCCTTTGCCTCATATTCAGCTCCTTCTGGGAGAAGATGTACTTCAAGCTCTTGTGGTCGGTGTAGAGATGCACCAAATTCTTCAGGAGATAGTGCCTCCACATTTTCAACGCCAAAACCACAGCAGCATGCTCAAGATCATGAGTCGGATAGTGCTGCTCATGGTTCCGAAGTTGGCGTGAGCCATATGCGACCACACGTCCTTCCTGCAACAACACGCAGCCGAGCCCAATACCGGACGCATCACAATACATGTCGAAGAGCTTGGCTGTATCCGGTTGAGCTAAGACCGGGGCTGTGGTGAGATGCTTCACTAATGCTTGGAACGATCCTTCACACGCCGTGTTCCAAACATATTTCGTTCCCTTCTTCAGAAATTCTGTCATCGGCTTAGCAATCTTGGAGAAACTCGGAATGAATCTCCGATAGTATCCCGCTAAGCCGAGGAAGCTTCTGACTTCATGAACTGAAGTAGGAGCTTTCCATTTCAGCACTTGCTCTATTTTGCTTGGGTCAACCACAATGCCTTCCGCGGAGATGATATGTCCCAAGAATGGCACTTGGCTGATCCAAAACTCGCATTTGCTGAACTTGGTGTAGAGCTTGTGGTCTCGCAATTGTTTAAGAATGACCCTCAAGTGTTCGGTGTGTTCTGCTTCTGTCTTGGAGTACACCAAGATATCATCAATGAACACCACTACGAACTTATCCAGCTCCGGCATGAACACCGAGTTCATGAGATACATGAAATGTGCTGGAGCATTTGTGAGACCAAAAGACATGACGAGATATTCGTATAAGCCATATCTCGTCAAGAATGCCGTCTTCGGAATATCCTCCGCCCGGATCTTTATTTGATGATATCCAGAGTGAAGGTCCATCTTGGAGAACACACTTGCACCCACAAGTTGATCAAACAAAATGTCAATGCGGGGCAGTGGGTACTTATTCTTGATGGTGACGGCGTTGAGCGGCCGGTAGTCCACACACAGCCTCAAGGTTTCATCCTTCTTCTTCACGAACAGCGCCGAGCATCCCCAAGGCGAGGAACTCGGCCTAATGAAACCTTTGCTCAACAGTTCACTGAGCTGTTCCTTCAGTTCAGCCAGCTCGTTTGGAGCCATTTTGTATGGTCTCCGTGATATGGGCATAGTCCCGGGTGCAAGCTCAATCTTGAACTCGACATCCCGCTCAGGTGGCATGCCCGGAAGATCATCCGGGAACACGTCGGGGTACTCCCGGACTACGGGGATGTCCTCTAACTTGAGAGCTTCAGTATTATGGATTTCTGAAACTTCCCGGACTGGACTGTCTAACACCATGGAGTGCGGATGGTGGAATGGAGAATTCAAATGAACCGTCCGTGTCCGAGTATTCAGGACAGCGCCATGGTAGTTTAGCCATGACATCCCTAAGATTGCATCAATCTTTTGCCCCGTAAGGATTATCAAGGTGGTGGGATAAAGCTGCCCACCTAAGCACAGAGGTGCTTTTGGAATCATCATATTTACTGAAATCTTCCCTCCCAGTGAGCAGATCATATATGTGCAGTCGGTTGGGAAGCTTTCATTTGATGCTTAGCCACATAGGATGCACTTATAAAACTGTGGGTTGCACCCGAATCGAACAATATGATGATGGCTTGATCGTTGAGAGTGAACGTACCCGCCAGCACGTTGTCTCCCTCCGGGGCGTCCTCATTGTTGAGGTTGCAAACGCCCCCAGTCCGCTGACCAACCTTCTTGACCGGAGGTCGGCCTCGAGCATCGCCCTGGAACTGGGCTTGCCCGCTGCTTTGCTGCCCCTGGGGACAGTCCTTCGCGAAATGGCCCGCCTGGCCACACGTGAAGCAAGTGAAGCGGGGCGGTCCTCCGCTGATCGGCGGACGGAAACCCGAGGCGTGTTGTGGCGGTGGGGACGCCCGGGGTGTCGTCTGCTGCTGCTGCTGCTGCTGTCTCGGTGGTGGCATCGATGGTCGGAATGGAGGTGACTGAAAAGGACGACCCCCGAACCGCTGAGGCCGCGCCGGTTGATGCCGCTGCTGTCCTGATGGTGCCTGATACACCATGCGGTACTTCTAGGGAGCGCCACCCCCACTGCTGGGTGGAGTGCTGCGCTTCCGCTGCTTAGCCGCCAACTCTCGCTGAGCATCTTGTTGCATTATCGCGGCATTGACGAGGTCGTTGAAGGTGCCGCGATTGCTTTGGGCGAGATGTGTCTTCATCTCGGGGTGTAACCCCCGATAAAAATGCTCCCGCTTCTTCTCCTCGGTGGATACGTAATCCGACGCATATTGCGCCAGATGGGTTGAGGGCACGGGAGTAGTCATGGGCACTCCTCCCTCCCTGCTTCAGCTCCAAGAACTCTTGGAACTTCCTCTTCGTTATTCCGGGAGGAATATGATAGGCGCGGAACGCCTCCCGGAACTCTTCCAATGTAACACCCCAAAATCTTGTTAAGAGGGGAATTTAAAAATTTTTGGACGTATTGCATGGGCTGCAGAAATTCAAACTTAGTTGGAATTCAAATTCAAATTCAAACCAGAAAAGAAATGGAAAAAGAAAACGAAAAACAGAAAAAAACCGGCCAGTGGGCCGAAACCCACCAGCCGGCCCACCCCATCCCGCGCCAGCCCGCAGCCGCGCGCCCCCCCTTCTTCCCACTGACACGTGGGGCCCGTCAACCTTTCTTCCTCCTCGCACTTGCGCCCGCGCTCGGCCGGACTTTTCTCACCCCGAATTAAAACCGCCCCGGATCCTCGCGTATCCCAGCCGAATTTCGTTCGTGGGCGACGCAAACTCGATCACAACCGAACGCCGCCCTCCCCCGTCTATAAAAACCCCGGCGTCGTCCCGTTTTCCCCCACGATCCGCAGATTTTCTCTCCGGTGAGAACCCGAGCCCCTCCGGCGAATTCTGCTCGATCTACGCTCGGGAATTCTGATCTAACTCGCTGGTCTTGATCCACCGCCTCCGGGGAACCTTGCAGGTGCAGAAAACTCGGTGATTTGCGGTTCAAACACAGCGCCGACGAGCCTCGCCGTGAATTCACCTCGAACCTCGTCGCCAATTGCTTTTCAGGACCTCCGAGCTCAAGAAAACCCCCGAGGTGAGATCCCCAACCTCCCCTCTACCGATCTATGCCATAAAATCACAGTTCTAGGAAGAATTGACGAAGATCCGAAACTCTCCGGCGAGATCGCCGCCTCCCGCCGCCGTGCGCCACCGGGCAGCGCCGCCAGCGCTTGATCAGAGCGACGAGGCCGCTTGTGCGCCGTCTATTTTAAATCGCACGGTAGAATTTAAATCCCCGCGTACCGGTTCGATGTTATAATCTCAACCGTCTATTTAAATCGGACGGTCCACGTCAGCTCCGCGTTATAAAGACTGGAATTCTTACGCGCTACCCCCTGGGGTTCTCGGAAAATAAGAGCTAGCCCCGGAAACTTCTGATCTAGCCCCTGGAACTTCAGAAAATCATATAAATTCATTTAAAAATCAGTTTTAGCCCCTGGACTTAATAAAAATTAGGAAAACCCCCTCTGTTAAGTGTAGCTAGACCCCTGGAAGTTCTTAAAATAATATAGTGGACCCTGTAGTGTGGTGAGTTTACCTTTTTAACCCTAGTTGATATTAAAGTTAGGAATTTGAATATGTGGCTAGTATTTAAAATTTAAATGGTGGGACAAACATATTGTCAAAGACAAATTAAAAACTTTACCAGTACTTAGAAAACCTTGGAGTGAGATAAAAATAGATTTTTGGCTGAAATGAATCTGTTTAATTGATTAATCACATTTATTAGTTATAGCGACACATTTTTAAGTAGAGAATAATTATGAAAATTAGTAAAATAAATGTAAAGTAGTTCACATCAGAGGAGAAGTTCAAAAATATATTATTTAATGTTTTAGACCCAAAACCTATTCTGTTTAGATGAGGTGTCTTACTATTTTTTTATAATAAAGTTCACATTTAGCCATAAGAAATAAATCTGAAAATTATAGCAAATTAGGTATGAATAACTAGAAAATGATAAATGAAATTTCCAAAAGTCCAAAGAATTCAGTTTAGGGTTGGTAGAAGGATTGAAGACACATATGGAGTAGGAAAATACCTTTCATGCATACTTGGTAGCTAAAAGGAGTAGTAATTGAATATAAGGAATTTATTTAAATTGGAAACTCATATATATAGTATGCAAGCATAAATATGAATACAAAAGTAGAAATCATATACACATGTTTAAAAGTGCAAGTAAGCCAAAAATTAACACACATAGAGTAACCACAACACATAGAATTGTGAATGGCTTTCATAAATGTGAATGTGTGGTTTGTATGAAGTGGAAGTGTGAACTATGTCTTATGACATGTTGTTTTCTTTTGCTATGTGTGATGGTATAAGTAGAACCTGCTCCAGAGCAAGTTCTTCCTTTCCAAGATCAGGACTACTCATTCCAAGAGCAGCAGGAAGGAGGCAAGTGTCCTTGACCACTTTGTTCCTATACTAGGATGTGTAGATAGAATCATTTGCATTGTCAATTGAAAATATGAAACCCATGCTAGGATGTTTCCCTAGAATTGCATTACCTTGTTTCCTTGTAGCTTGGGTTGGGATTCATTTTATCATGTCATTTATTATTATGCATATGCTTAGCCATGCTTAGAATGGGATATTTGGAATATGAGATCATCAGTTTATTTTACCATACTCTTGAATGAGATATTGTGAGTTATGTAGAGGTAGGGATCAAGGAAAGTTGGATGTTTTGGTTGGTGTTGGGTGCACGAGACTCGGGTTTGTGTTTAGTACTTGCCTGGATCCTAAGGACCGGTTCATGGAGCATGTAACCTGGCTTTACCGTGCCAACCACATGCTGAGATGGGGCAGCTTGGCCAATTAATTAGGTGTATTCCCGGCGTAGTATGGGTGTGTTGGATGGTGCGGGGAATAGGTGTCAGCTGGACTACCTTATAAACCGCAAGGCTCAAGAGGGGGCCACTGCAGCGGGGTTATAGCCTCTTGTATGCTGTTAGTGGTGAAACCTCAGTGGGCCCACGCTCGTCGGGAATCCCTTTGTAAAGACTTCGTAGTGATCTGCTTGCTACACACCTGGGAAGTGTGAATGTGGTTGTGGCCACTGGCATAATGGAGGTTCTTTTAGTCCACCCAGCAACGGGGGATGAAATCACTACATGTGGGTACAGTGGTGCAAACTCTGCAGAGTCAAAACTGTCATGACAGCCGTGCTCACGGTCAAGAGCGGCTTGGACTTATTCATGATTAGAGGACGATGAATTTGGAAGTTTTGAATGTTAAGTGGGGAGCTTAACATTGGAAATTATGTTATGGTTATTTGATTATGATAATGGGATGGGAAATTGGGACCATTTCACCTGTGTAGTAATGTAGGTGCTTAATAAGCTAAGGTGGTAGGCAATAATTGCGTAGCGCTTTAACCATGAGTTCAACCTCTCCTTGTTCTAGCCATGCATGATATAACTTTCCCACACTTGCTGAGTACCATCGGTACTCAACCTTGCATATTTGTTGGTTTATATTGCTGCTCAGGTCAAGATAATGAAGTCGTGTTTAATGACCAAGACTTTGGACCCGAAGAAGGTTTCTAGTTTCATGGAGTCCCCCGGGCAACGCCTGAAATGGAGCCCACAAGAATAATATTCCGCTGCTAGTTTATTTATTTGTGATGAACTTATTATCGTCCATCGAGACATATGCTTTGTAAGACTTATTTATATTCGACACCTGGCTTGTAATAAATGATGATTCACTATTTGTCATCACATGTATGAGAAAATGATCCTGGCATACATGTGATATTCACTCGGTTGTTCTTCGGAGAAACCGGGTGTGACATCCCACTCCACGGCATGGCCAGCCGGACGTGAGGCGACATAGTTCGCCCACCACGCACCAGCGGCACCGTCTAGCTGCTGCGCTGCGAACAGAGTCTTCTGCCGCTCCGTACATTGGAGCAGCCCGAACTTGGACTCGATTGTCCGCAGCCAGTTGTCAGCCTCCAGTGGTTCTTCTGCTTCAGTGAACACTGGAGTGTGCGTAATCATGAAGTCCGAGTACGTCACCTCACGGGGCTCACGAGGCCCCCTCTCTTGACACCCACCCGCCTGGGACGTATTCTGCGCAATCGTGCAGAGCAGGTCAGTCTGCTCCTCACGATTCTCCACCAGTGCCGCTATCACATCCGCTAGGGTAAGCGGAGGCGGCGGTGGTGGTTGTTGCTGCGGGGTGCTGTTGTAGGCAGGTGGCTGGGAGTCATCACCTCCCTGCTGGCTAGAGCCACCAATCTCGTGCGTGGTCCGAGTGCAAACCATCTACAACCATACGACATTAAACATCAGTCCCGCAACATATTTCATGCAGTCAATCAAATAGGCGTAAAGCATAATGACAGTAAAACATGCGATACATCTCGTATACGGATAATGTAATAACTTTGCACAAGCTACACCATTACCAGACCAAATACAAGATAGTTAAATCCAACTTGATGAACATCCTCTTTGGAAGCTCACCACAACTAGGTTTGGTCACTACGAGACGTTAACATCGCTTTGTCATCACGTATACTACCCATTTATCTTCAATACGACACAAACATGGTCTCTAGTAAAAGAAGCTTGAGTACGGCATATACTCAATCTTTCACTAGTCGAAGATAACCACTCATGAGTATGTTCTACCCCATTGGAAGTACTTAAACACCCTTAGGGTACAACAATCTCTCTAATGAGTTCAACTGTCATCCTCTGTCAGAATGACCAGTTTCTACATATCCATGATTTTGATCTGGTTCTGGGCATTTTCATGACTCAAGTTGAATACCAAAGTTAAAGTTAACTTCAGTATATTTCCAACGAGTATTTATTTGCCCTCAGATCAGCTCTGGTTTAAAAGTTAGGGTAATTCAAAGTCAACAGAATTCTTTGAAGAATTTCAACAGCACCTCTTTTGGAAGTTGCTGTTTTCAACTTTGGTTTCCACGGAATTGCATGCTGCAAATACAGACACTTTGAATTACAAAGATGTAACACATCTCCTATCCTTTCTAAAGATGTATGATATGACAATTTTTGATTTTTCTATAGGGAGTTATGCTTGAAAAACAGAACAATCCAGAGAGTGTTTAACTCTGTCCTTTTTCTGGACAGTTTACATTCCTCTGGAATTTAGGCCATCTTAAGATGTGTTTCAGCTCTGGAAGTCTACAACAATGTTGTAGAGTACTTAACGACCTTTCCAGAACTATATCTCACACCTCCATTGGCTAAATAATTTATGAGTTATGCCCTGTCAAAGTTCAGCAAACTTGCTGCACAAAACAGAGCACTCTGTTTATCAATCTTTTGGAACTATACTAACCAACTATCAAATTTTTCTACCCAACCAGGATCCTAAATGTTGAAACTTAGTGATTTTAATTCCTTGTTATCATTATCTTTCATGCACATGCCTATAATATGTCGGTACTACGTTTCTCACAAAAGAAAACCCTAACCAGATTCTACCGGCATATACGTCTCAATTGTGACACTAAACGGGCTCTCGCACACGTATACTACACGGAATACATACGTGGTTAGTACCTGCATAAGACCACACAATAATGGTGCACTTAATGGTTATTTCCATTTCAGGCAGATCCATATTTAAAAGTAAATACAAACACCCGTATCATTGTCATACGGCCGTCCTTGAGTTAAGTCACGTCTCAAGGTACGTGATCGTGTTTCAACACCACACGACGGGGAACCCGAGTAGATCATGAACGGGTTGTCACGGTTGGGAATGTTATCAACCCAACAGATACCACCTACTGCCCTGCAGGGCACGCCGATGGCAAGCACTGCGTATGTCCTCCTGGGCTATTTCCAGACGAACACACTCTCGCGTTACTGACCACGCGATGGGGTCTCCACTTGCTTACCTAATGCACACTAGGGATCAGCGTTTCATATGAACTCAGGAACATGAAGAGTCCAAGAGTTTCATATTGACATCTCACACCATGCTGTGAGAAAAATCCCTGAACCACGTTCCTCGTCAGGGGAGGTAACCGAAATTGAACCGCTTTCGGTGGCGTTCCTTACCATTCTTACCAGAGCGTAGGTGCGTCATTACATAATTAAAATTCAGAATTATAACACATAGGTTAGTCTTTGCCACTTTAAGTAACTATGCTAATATAGTCCTTACTTGGGCAACTACCGAATCCTCACCGTAAACCTAAGTTTTCCCATAATACAGTCCTAAAGTACTGTGCTATCCCAAAGCAGCTCTGATACCAGGCTGTGGCGGACCGGAATCCGCTCATCCAGGATCACAGAGAGTGGTGCCGCACGATGCGATCACAGAGAGTTTTATAAGGACACCTTTTATTACATGGGAAACCAACTGAACTGTACAAACAATTACAATCTTCAGTTACAAACTATTGTTTATATTACATAGCGGAAGTCTAAATTATACAACTCACGCCCGCCTATCTAGCAAAAGTCGTCTGCCCAGCCCTAGGGTAACCCACACTAGCTGCACTCCTCAGCTCAGCGCAGCGTGTACGGCTCCCACTCAGCCGTGGTCCCCGACGGAGGGTAACCCTCGCTGGTGGACTCGTAACCCGAGTCCGTGGATGGCTCCTCACCTGAAAAACACTTAAGCAGCAACCGGGAGCACGATGGCTCAACAAGACTTAACCGACTCACCTAGGCATGAAACTCTATATGTAGAGTAAAATAGCATGGGATAGTAAGATTTCGGCAAATGGACACACCTATAGTTCATCCTTAGTTCATCTTTTAGCCACAAGTTAACAGTTCATGAAGCTGAAATTTAGTAAGCCATATTTGGTGGCACACATGTAACAATACAATTAGATCATAACAGCAATATTGAATCATCATATTTCATAAATTATCTATGTTACGATGCAGTGAAGAAGCGGTACTCGTCACCGCGAGGGACGGCGAATCGACTCGATATACACCTGCAGGGATACCAGAAGAGCACGTCATGTACGCCCACCCGTGGAGCTGCACAGCACACTCACTCGATGTTGTACGGGACAACCTTTCACCCAACAGCCCAAACGTCGAACCGGTCGCACCAAAACGGACAGGAGGTTCCCTACACGAAGCATCTCTCTATGCCCGTTAGCGGATTTCCACCTTGCTGCCCTCAACCTACACCTATAAATCGGTGTGCTATGCCTCGACGTCTGGAGGTTTAGGTTACATCGGTTTATCAGGGCCCATATATCCGATATGCCTTCGGTACTTTCAATACTTGCTCAGCAGGGCCGCACACGGATCGGTCCTCAATTGACACGGACAGGGCTGCGCACACAAGACTGCCTCTTGCTGCGCCCTAGCCCCTGCCTAGTCTCATTTTCATTACTAAAGTGATCTCACATCACTCAGCCAACCCCGTGTGTCCCAAGCCTAAACTCGCGAGTAGATTCCAACTACTCAATTCTACCGAAGTCCAATGAATCATTAAGCATAGCCTGCTTGTTTGCGGTCTTAGACACTACCCTCAATCTTATAGGCAAATGCTGGTTATGCAAGGGGGTTCCATCCATCCTACACCTAATGCACATTCATACTTCAAACTAGACATGTAAACAAAGCAAAACTTTATAAAACGGTTAATGCAAACCGGGGCTTGCCTTGTTGCTGCTGGTCAGGGGTTACGTCTTCGTCCAGAAGGAGGAAGTCAAGTACTTCCGGAGTCTCCTCGCCTTCGGCGACTACACGTTAATGAGATACTACATGTCAATTCAAATGCAATGTGTAAACTTGAATAAGTATTTACTAATAACTTTAGCTAACACTCTACTTTGGTTCTAAAACTTTTATGGTGGCATGGTAGGGTCCTAACCAGACTCTTGACCAAGTTTCATTTTAAACAAAGTTCATTTGAGCTTTGTACAAATAAAAGCCTATTTGGTCAATAATTGAGCCTCCAAGTAATTCCAGGGGTTTTCATGGCTCCAACCATAACTTTCTGGAAACTAGAATTTAAGATGGTTCTAATGGAATTGGCTTCATGTCATTTGAGGAGTTTTAGAGGAAGTTATGCCCTAATCAAGATTTGAGAAAATCTGGAAAATGTTTCTGTACATTTTACTAATTTCTCAGGGCAGTTCTCTTAATCAGCACATCAGGGGGACTAAATGAACTTGGATGAGTCTGAAAATTTTACTGTGACTCAAGGATTTTCCAATGAACCTCTCAGCCAAATTTTAGAATTTTTCATGAAGTAATTCTCCAGATAAAATTCCCAACAGTTTAAATTTTAGGGATTTAATTCTGGATATTAACTTTAATGAGCTGAAATTTGTATTGCTGGAAAGTACTCACCATCCTGAGTTCAGCAAAATTTGGTTCACTGAATTTGGAGCTTCCTACACAAAGTTATGAATTTCTAAAGTTTGGGCTGATCCCTGAATTATTTTCCTACAGAGAATCCTCTCCCACGCTAAACCAGAGGCTGACAGCGGGGCCTGCCCGTTTAATTTGAACTAACCGCGTGCTCGCGGGCGATTAGCACAGTGGCTGACACATGGGACCCCGCCCTTCGACTACCTCCCGACGCCGCCGCCCCGAGCCGCCGGAGCTCCGGCGAGGTCGGCGTTCCTGGCGATCTAGCTCGCAGGCGATGGTGAGACTCGCTGCCCCCACATAATTTTGGATGCTGAACACGCTGGACACCCTGCCGCCGCCGGCTAACTGTCGTAGCTCACCGGCGACGAGCTCTATGCCTTTGTGCTACCTCGGCAACGTGTTCCCGCCCTCCTGACCATCTCCTTCGCGCGCTAATCGCGTCACCACGTTCAGGGGGACCTCGGGAAGCTCGGCATGACCTCGATTGGAACCGAAACAGCCGGCAACCCGGACCTCACCGGCGACCGCCTCTTCCGCCAAACTGTTCTATGGTGAACCTAGGGTTCCAGCGGTGGTTTCCTTCCGGGTTTTGATCGAGAAGGGTCGCAAGAACCTCTAGATGCTCTCTCACAGCTCTGTTCGACCTCTCACCCGACAATCTTCCCAAATTTCTCCTAAACCTAATCGGGTCCCGAAATGAGCTCCCCGCCCTAAACTGGAAAATTCTCTGCGCAAAAAGGTCGAACCTTGGAACGGTTTGCACAGTGGTCTCGAGGACAATCTAGCGCTCCACTTTCCTATGGACATCGAGGCCGGAGGATGATCACATCTCGGGTGGCAAACGATCGGAGCTCGGGCAATTAGGCGGCTGGTTGCGGAAACTCGCGAAAACAGAAACTCGCTGGCGGTCTCGTGCCTTTTATAGGCCACTGAGGGCGGTGGAGGGCGCGACACCTGCTGTGCCACCTCCCACGCCGAAGCAGGAGCTGGCCGGCTGAGGCTGTCGGGCGCCGACGCCGTGGCTGGCTGGCGAGCGTGCTCGGTCGAGAGAGAGTCGGCTGAGTATGCTTCTGTGCTAAGTCTACTGACAAGTGGGCCCTCTTCTCCCCTCTAATTCTTTCTTCCCCTTCTGTTGAAAATATCCAAGCTACTAAACATTGAATGCTAGACTTTGCCACCAAGTCACAGTTTGAATTTGGGTTCTCCATTTGAAATTTGTTTGGCCAACTTTGCTTCACATTTAAACTGTAATTCAAATTCAGTTTTGAATTGTTGCAAATTTGGCTCCCGACAAGATGAACTTCAATGGGGATGAAAATTGGTGGACTAACTTGGAAAAATGTGCTGAGTTTGAATATGAAGCTAACTTTTGAATTTGAGTGATGAAAGCTGCTGCAATTTGAATTTACATTCAAATTGGTCTCTTTTCAAATGCCTCCAAAAGTGCCTCAAAAAGTGTTGGATTTGCAACAAATTTGGCCTGAACCTTCCCAAGACTTTTTAAGTTCTAGGGGTGAGCTCAACCTCTCAGGTTCATGTGTAGAAATCCTACTTTGTGAAAGTTAGGGCTTTCCCCTCTAATCACTCTTTTGATGGCGGTAACTTGCTCTTCACAATTCTTCACAAGATATCCACAACAAAAACTGTGGTGTTGTGAGGTAATGAAAAATTTTTGCAAGTCCCTTTTCTTGGACTTTTACAGGCATTTGGGTTGCCTTTGAAAGGTTGTTGCATACAACAGAGTAGGAAGGGTTGTAGAATCACGCATCTGAAAGTGGGTGTATGCAACGTGTTGTCCGGGTGTCTCGTGATTGCAATCACCGTCCCTCGCGATTATTTGAGTACCGCTTGTTCACTGTTCTGTGACGTAGTAAGAAGAAAAATAAGCCAGATGAATGATAATATGCTATGATGAATTATTAATATTTTGAAACCATGTTTGCTGTACATGTAGTGCTAATTAAGTTTATCTTCCACTTTGGGCATTACCACATCGGAGGAAAGTGTTTCTTGTTTGATTGTGGACTTCCGATGTGAGGGCTGCCTAATGCTTATTAAATTGTTGCTATAAAACTGAAAATAAGGATCAACATGTAGGCGCGTCTTTATTGCAAAGTCCTTTTTCCTATCCTACACATCCTTGCATGTAGAGTTCCATGCCTAGGGTTGATGGTTAAGACTTGCTAAGCCTTCGTGCTCACGGTTGCAATATTTGAGCTGTGTGCAGGTGAGAGTTATGAGCAAGGTTCCGAGGACGAGGCGATGCCCTGGTGGGGGTACATGGCCTAGCTGGATCCCTGCACGCCGCCGTGATCTCCGGTTCCATGCTGCTAGTGTGTAGCGTCCCCGGGCTGGACGGCTGCACGTTTGCATAGTTAGGATGAGAGGCTCTCTATGTATAATACTTCCGCTGTTTAATTAAGTTTTGTAAAAGACTTCCGCTGTTTTATATCAAATAAAAGTTTGTATGTTGTTCTTTAATCTTTTTGTTTGTCCTGTTGGGTGCTGCATCGCATGGCACCACCCTCTGCGATCATGGTGTGGGTGAACCACGGAGTGGTCCCCCACATGAATCGAACTTTAAATTTTAGCACCCATGCCCATGTCAAAGTGAAGAATCGTTAACCGGAACCGAGCTACCAAAACAGAGCATCCTCTGTTTTTAGGCAGCGGTGTCGCTGGAATTTGCCAGGGCATAACTTTAGTTCCGAGTAACCAAATGAAGCGTTCTTGACATGGATGGAAATACTAGGTAGTCCTTTATATATGTTGTTTACAAACCCAAGGCAGAATGTGACACCCGGTCCCGTAAAACACGGAACCCAGCTAATGCATATGTGTGCCCAGGATGTTCATCACACATACACATGTAATCCACAAACTGAATGTAGAATATAACCATGAATAAATAGTATCTAAATACTTTATTACATTGACTAATTGTCTCACTCATGATTGTCTATCTTATTCTTGCAGCGGAAGTCTCTAAACGATAGCAGAAACGATCTAAACAGTAGCGGCTCCATCTTCAACACCACAGGCATGTTGACGGTAGTTCGCACGCCTAGTACTCCACATGATCCTCGAAGTACTCTTCTCCTGTTGCTGATGTTTATCTGATAATGCAAGGGTGAGTACGTGTCGTACTCATCAAGTGCGGGATAAGTATGACATGTAGCTTAAAACTAGGTAGGAATATAAAGGCTCATTGCAGAAAGCAAATTTTGTTTCCCAAACATGATAAAAACAGCAACTAAGTCTAGATGAATTTAATCCCAATATAGTCCAGTAAAAAAGCAACATACCTCCATCGTGATTCACCATTTGTCAATGTCTCAACCAGCCATTAATCTTTCTCAACTTCATCTCATGCTCATAATATCCATAACCATCTCATATTCTCATAACTGAAACCAAACTCATTGTCATGACTCAACAGTCCCGAAACCAATCCCAATGACCATACCATAACCATACTGAACATCCATCCCTAGTTTTGCCTCTAATCATTTGAGTTGGCCAGGTGCTTGTGACCGGAAGCACGGCTATCATGATAGTTTTACACTCTGTAGAGGTGGCACCACTTTACCCACAAGTTTGTGATTTCGTCACCCTTCAGCGACTGCAGAACCTCCATTATACCAGTACACAACCGCCGGTGTATGGCCAAGAGATCACAAAATAGCCTTTACAAAGGGGCTACTAGCTGTATGGACTCACTAAGGTTTCACCAGCAGGCTCGAATCACCATTCTCCCACCTACGGGCCCCCTCTTGTGACATGCAGTTCCCAGGACAGTCCTCTCTCGACTCCCATTCCCGGCACCTTCCACGGTCCACAACAAGCTAGGAACACACCTAATTAGTCAGCTAAGCCGCACCCATATTTGGCCTTGTGGTGGCACTGTATTCCTGGCATGTGCTGGCATGAACCAGTCCTTAGATCTATGGCAAGTAAACCACCATCTTATTCAACAACATCCACGAACCAAGCTTGCCTAGATCTCCCCCGATTCTATGCTCATTATTATCATCAAGTTCTCATCATCATTATTCATATGAGTGCAGTACTTAGACATGTTCTATTTTGGCTTCCCGTATCCCGTAAGCTAAGCGAAGCAAAAAGGAAAAACGACCATACCCGACTCATCAACTTTCCCAGCGACAAGGATGGTTTAACAAAACTAGTAAACTCCTATAAGAGGGTGTCCCATCAAGTTGACTCAAGCACACACGTTTTCGCAAACAAAACAGTTTTAAAACATGGGATCAATATGGTCACCAGCAGGCTTGAATCACCATTCTGTTCTAAGGGTGATATGTCCACACGAAAAAATTTCTGTTCTAAGGGAGAGAAGAAAACAGACGTGACGATGTCGTAAGATGTGTAACGAAGACCTACCTAACTTCCTTTATGATCTTCGGCTCTTTTACAGCAACGTCGGGGCTCAATGGACTCTGTCACACCCGGTTTTTCCGAAGAACAACCAAGTGAATATCACATGTATGCCAGGATCATTTTCTCATACATGTGATGACAAATAGTGAAGCATCATTTATTACAAGCCAGGTGTCGAATATAAGTAAGTCTTACATAGTAAATGTCTCGATGGACAATAATAAGTTCATCACAAGTAAATAAACTAGCAGCGGAATATTATTCTTTAGGGCTCCATCACAGGCGTTGCCCGGGGTCTTCATGGACCTAAAAACCTTCCTCGGGTCCAAAATCTTGGTCATTATACACCACCTGATTATCTTGACCTGAGCAGCAATATAAACCAACAAATATGCAAGGTTGAGTACCAATGGTACTCAGCAAGTGTGGGAAAATTATATCATGCATGGCTAGAACAAGGAGAGGTTGAACTCATGGTTAAAGCACTACGCAATTAATAACTATCACCTTAGCTTGTTAAGCACCTACATTACTAAACAGGTGAAATGGTCCCAATCTCCCCATCCCATCATCATAATCCAATAACCATAACCATCATTTCCAATGTTAAGCTCCCCGCTTAACTTCCAAAACCATCAATCCTCTAATCATGAATAAGTCCAGGCCGCTCTTAACCGTGAGCACGGCTGTCAAGACAGTTTTGACTCTGCAGAGTTTGTACCACTGTACCCACATGTAGTGATTTCATCCCCCGTTGCCGGGTGGACTAAAAGAACCTCCATTATGCCAGTGGCTACGATCCACATTCACACTTCCCAGGTGTGCAGTCAGGAGATCACTACGAAGCCTTTACAAAGGGATTCCTGACGAGCGTGGGCCCACTGAGGTTTCACCCCTAACAGCATACAAGAGGCTCCAACCCCGCTGCAGTGGCCCCCTCTTGAGCCTTGCGGTTCATATGGTAGTCCAGCTGACACCCACTCCCCGCACCATCCAACACACCCATACTACGCCGGGGATACACCTAATTAATTGGCCAAGCTGCCCCATCTCAGCATGTGGTTGGCACTGTAAAGCCAGGTTACATGCTCCATGAACCGGTCCTTAGGATCTAGGCAAGTACTAAACACAAACCCAAGTCTCGTGCACCCTGCACACAACCAAAACATCCAACTTGCCTTGATCCCTACCTCTACATAACTCACAATATCTCGTTCAAGAGTATGGTAAAATAAACTGATGATCTCATATCCCAAATATCCCATTCTAAGCATGGCTAAGCATATGCATGCAAATAAATGACATGACAAAATAAATCCCAACCCAAGCTACAAGGAAACAAGGTAATGCAATTCTAGGGAAACTTCCTAGCATGGGTTTCATATTTCATTTGACAATGCAAATAATACTATCTACACAATCCTAGCATAGGATCAAAGTGGTCAAGGGCACTTGCCTCCTTCTTGCTGCTCTTGAAAAGGGTAGTCCTGATCTTGGAAAGTGATAGCTTGCTCTTGAACAGGTTCTACTTCATACCATCACACACAGCAAAAGAAAAACAACAATCATAAGACATAGTTCACACTTCTACTTCATACAAACCACACATTCACATTTATGAAAGTTCTTTACCATTATATGTGTTGTGGATACTCTATATGTGTTGATTTGTGGCTTGCATACACTTTTATTTATATGTGTATGATTCCTACTTTGGTGTTCATATTTATACTCACATACTATATATATATATGTATATATGTGTGTTTCAGTTTTAAATAAATTCCTTATATTAAACTACCAAGTATGAAAAGTATTTTTCTTCTCCATGTGTGCCTTCATAATTTCTATCAACCCTAAACTGAACTCTTTGGATTTTAAAAACTCCATTTATCATTTACTAGTTGCTATAATTTCAGATTTATATTCCTATGCATAATTGTGTATTTTATTATGAAATTAGTAATACACATCATCTAAACAATATAAGTTCTGGTCCTAAATAATTTAATAACATATTTTGACCTTGGCCTCTGATGTAAACTATCTCATAATTATTTTCCCTATTTTTCTACAACTATTCTTTACTTAAAAATGTGTCCCTATACTAAATAATGTGAATAATAAATGAAACAGATTCATTTCAGCCCAAAAATATATTTTTATCTCATTCCAAAGTTTTCTAAGTACTGAGAAAGTTTTTAATTAATTTTGAAAATTATGTTTGTCCCCCTTTTTAATTTTTAAACACTAGTTACATATTAAATTTTCTAAATTAAATACTAAACAGGGCTAAAATAATTAATTCTCCCCATTACAGGGTCTATAATATTATTTTCATAATTTCCAGGGGTCTAGCTACACTCATCAGAGGTGTTTTACCTAATTTTTATTAAGTCCAGGGGCTAAAACTGATTTTTAAATGAATTTACATGATTTTCTGGAGTTCCAGGGGCTAGATCTGAAGTTTCCGGGGCTAGCTCTCAATTGTCAACAGTCAAGTTCATCAACAATTGTCTGCTGATTCGGGGTCCTACATAGAATCATCACCGACAACGGGACCCAGTTCACTAGTGCAGTATTTCAAGACTGCTGTCATGACCTTGCGATCCATGTTTCGAAACTTTAATACAACCTTTTTTGATCCTGCAGGAGGGGGGAGAACCCCAGGGGGTAGCACGTAAGAATTCCAGTCTTTATAATGCGGGGCTGACGTGGACCGTCCGATTTTAAACCGACGGCTGAGATTATAACATCGAACCGGTACGCGGGGTTTTAAAGTCTACCGTGCGATTTAAAATAAACGGCGCACAAGCGGCCACGTCGCTCTGATCGAGCGCGGGCGGCGCTGCCGGCGGTGCACGGCGGCGGGAAGCGGCGATCTCGCCGGAAAGTTTCGGATCCTCGAGAATTCTGCCTAAAACTGTGATCTCATGGCATAGATCGGTAGAGGGGAGGTCAGAGATCTCACCTCGGGGGTTTTCTCGAGCTCGGGGGTCCTGGAAAGTGCTCGGCGGCGAGGTCCGAGGCAAAACCACGGCGAAGCTCGTCGGCGCTGTGTTTGCACCGTAACTCTCCGAGTTTTCTGTACCTGCAAAGTTCCCCGGAGGCGGTGGATCAAGACCAGCGAGTTAGATCAGAGTTTCCGAGCTTAGATCGGCCAGAATTCACCGGCGAAGTCTCGGTGCTCACCTGAGTGAAAATCGGCGATCGCGTGAGGAAAACTGATCGGAGCTGGGGTTTTTATAGCCGGGGAAGGGCGGTGGGTCTGTTGTGATCGAGTTGGAGTCCTCTGGGATCAGAATTCGGCGACGGGACGTGGTTTCCAGATCGGTTGCGATCGCGCGCGCGGGAGAGAGTCCGGGGTCGCGGGGTTAGGGATGACATGTGGGTCCCACCCGTCGGTGAGAGGCAGCGCGGCGCGCGCGGGGGCGGGCTGGCGCGGGAGTTGCTGGGCCGGCAGGCGGTTTCGGCCCACTGGCCAGTTTTTTCCCGTTTTCCTTTTTCTTTTTCCATTTCTTTTCTGTTTTGGGTATAATTTGAATTCCAGTTTGAATTTGAATTTTTGCAAAACATGCAACACGTCCAAAAATTTTTAAATTCCCCTATGAACATGGTTTAGAGTTTTAAATCAAAATTTGGGGTGTTACAGACTCGACGGTGGCTCACCTGCGACTGAACTCCAGCGAGGGAGGTGGTGGTCCAACTCGGCGAGTTGGGGGCTAGGGCCTCCATGTCGTCGACTCGGGAGGTGGAAAAATAAGGAAAAGAGTTTACGGCCAAGGGGTGGTTTCGGGTTCTATTTATAAGGGTAAAAAGAAGAGTCCTACTCCATTTGGAGCTCAAAAAGGAGTCCTATTCAATTTTGTTTTGGATCTTAACAAACTTATCTCCAATTGATTTGGTGTGACAGCAATCGTGCGGGAATTTGTGTCGGTATCCTCCGTACCGGGTACTCCCGCGCACAGGAGGAAAAACCGCCTAAGGACCTCACATATCCGCAGTGGTGAGCTCCGGAGGTGCCATGTGTCCAGCGGGGGCTGGTCCATGCTTCTCCTCAGAGGTGAGCTCCGGACCTGCCACGTGGCCACTGCCAGGGTGAGCTCCGAAGGCACCACGTGTCCGGCGGGGCCGGGCCTCCCTTATCCTAAGAGGGGACCTCCGAAGGTGCCACGTGTGCGGCGGGGCCGGATCTCCCTTCTCCTCAGAGGCGAGCTCCGAGGACGCCACGTGTCCATCAGGGCTGGGCCTCCCTTCTCCTCAGAGGCGAGCCCTGGTGGCGCCACGTGTCTGGCGGCGCCGGTCCTCCCTTCTCCTCAGAGGCGAGCTCCGAGAGTGACACGTGTCCAGAGGGCCGGGGCTTCTCCTCTCCTCAGAGGCGAGCTCCGGTGGCGACACGTGTCTCGCGGGGCCGGACCTCATCCCTTCCGCCGGGGTGAGCTCCGAAGTCGACACGTGTCTGGCGGGGCCGGACCTCATCCCTTCCGCAAGGGTGAGCTCCGAAGTCAACACATGTCTGGCGAGGGCCGGACCTCATCCCTTCCGTAGGGGTATACTCCGAAGCTGCCACGTGTCCTGCGCCCTGGGGGAGTGTCAGCAGTGCACTTCGACTGTTTGGAATCGGCTCTTTTCGGCTATCTTTTTCCCATTCCCCGCCATTTTTATGATTCTTTCTCCATTTGTACTTCTTTTATAATGTTTCACTATATGAAAAATGTATGCATGCAGGAAGGGATTTTGAGGGTGTTACCAACCTACCCCCCCTTATACTGAATCTCGCCCTCGAGATTCGCTAGAGTAGAGAATAGGTGAGGAAATTCTGCCTTGAGGTCTTCCTCACGCTGCCATGTAGCTTCGGCTTCCGTGTGATGGCTCCACTGTACCTTGCACCAACGGATCACTTTGTTCCTCGTGACCCTTTCCTTTACGTCCAAAATTTGGACGGGGTGCTCCACATAGGTCAGATCCTCTTGAAGCTCAAGCTCATCCATCGGTACTTGTTCTTCCAGTACTATTAAGCACTTCTTGAGTTGGAACACGTGAAATACGTTGTGCACGTCGGAGAGGTGCATTGGCAGCTCTAGTTGATAGGCTACTTCTCCTCGCTTGCCCAAAATCTTAAATGGTCCGATATAGCGAGGTGCTAACTTGCCCTTGACGTTGAACTGTCGTTGGCCTCGGATAGGTGATACCTTAAGGTACACGAAGTCTCCTACTTCAGAGGTCAATTTTCTTCGCCTATTGTCCGCATAACCTTTTTGTCGTGACTGAGCAGCCTTCAAATTTTCACATATCATTTGGAATTGCTTCTCGGTGTATTGCAGCACTTTGGGTCCAAACACTTGGCTCTCTCCGGTCTCATTCCAGAACAGCGGCGTTCTACACCGTCTACCATACAATGCTTCGAAAGGTGACATCTTAAATCTGGCTTGATAGCTGTTGTTGTATGAGAATTCAGCATACGGCAAACTCCTATCCCAACTACGCCCATGTTTCAAGGCGCAAGCTCTCAACATGTCTTCCAAAATTTGATTTGTCCTCTCAGTTTGCCCATCAGTTTGCGGGTGATAAGCAGAGCTGAAATTTAGCCGTGTACCCATGGCTTCATGCAGCTTCTCCCAGAACCTATAGGTAAATTGAGAACCCTGATCTGAAACTATCCACTTCGGGACTCCATGGCGACACACGATTTGCTCCATATACAGCTCGGCTAGTTCCGCGACGCGGTACGTGGTTCTAACAGGAAGGAAATGAGCTGTTTTCGTCAATCGGTCCACGATAACCCAAATGGAGTCGTAACCCGACCGAGTACGTGGTAATCCGACGATGAAATCCATGCTGATGTCTTCCCACTTCCACTCGGGTACTTTCAATGGCTGCAAGAGTCCAGCGGGTCTTTGATGTTCAGCCTTTACCTGTTGGCACGTATCGCATAAGGCAACATATTCGGCTATGTCCCTTTTCATACCATCCCACCAATAACAGGTTTTCAGGTCCTTGTACATCTTTGTACAGCCGGGATGTATGGAATAAGGTGAGTCATGTGCCTCTTTTAATATCGTGTTGTGGATGTGCTTCACGTTAGGCACAAATCCTTTTCCCTAACCAAAGCGTACCCTTCTCGTCTTCCTTGAAATCCTTTTCTATGCCTTGTCGGATTCTTTCCTTGATTTCCTCATCCGTTGCTTGGACATCTTGTATCTCTTGTTCCAGCGAAGAGTTGAATTCTATCACTTCCATCTCGTTCAAGAACCCGAGATGTAACCATTCAAACTCCATGCGTAGCTGTGACGCCCTCAATTCTATGGAAAACCACGGAACCGAGAACTGATGCATATGTGTGCCCAGGATGTTCATCACACATACACATATGTTCCACAAACTGAATTCAGAATATATATAACCACGAATAACAAAGTTTTATTACAATGTCTCATGAGTCTTGGACTCATGCTCACAGCGGAAGTCTTTATCTGACAGCGGAAGTCTTCTAAATAATGCGGAAGCAATTCTAAGTAGTAGCGGCTCCATCTCTACTCCATCCTCACAGGCAAGGTTGAGAACAGATTACACGCCCAATGCTCCACTTGGTCTTCATAGTAATCTTCTCCTGTTGCTGATGATGAAATAATAATGCAAGTTTGAGTACAATGGTGTACTCAGCAAGTGCGGGAAAATATGATATGTAGCTCACAACAAGGTATGTATAAAAAGGCTCATTGCAGAAAGCAAAGTTATTTGTCAAAACCATGATAAAACAGCAACTCATCTTTAAGTGAATGTAATCCTAACATGTATTAATATACCAATCATACCTCCATTATGTTCATTACCTTCCATGTCCCATCTAGAAATCAATCAACCTCATTCTAGTTCACGAATACCTCCTCGTATTCGCTACCATCTCACGAATACCATCTCCTATTCGCTACCATTTCATCTCATAAACAACTTCGTCTCACACCGAGACCAACCTCATTGCCATGACTCAACAGTCATGCAACCCATCTCATCACCCGGATTCAACAGTCCCAAAACCAACCATAACTAATAACCATATCCAATAACCATCCCAACTAATCATGGAAGTTTGCCAGTCGCTCGTGACCGTAAGCTCGGCTATCATGATAGTTTTAGACTCTGCAGAGTTTGCACCTCTTTACCCACAAGTTTGTGATTTCATCACCCGTCGGTGACTGCAGAACCTCCATTATACCAGTACACAACCATCGGTGTATGGCCAAGAGATCACAAAATAGCCTTTACAAAGGGGCTACTAGATGTATGGACTCACTAAGGTTTCACCGGCAGGCTACAATCTCCAATTCTCCCACCCACGGGCCCCCTATTGTGCCATGCAGTTCCCAGGGCAGTCCTCACTCGACTCGCATTCCCCGCACCTTCCACGGTCCATAAAAATCTAGCAACTTAACTAATTAGTCAGCTAAGCCGCACCCATACTAGGCCTTGTGGTGGCACTGTTATCCTGGCATGTGCTTGCATGAACCGGTCCTTAGATCTACGGCAAGTAACCACCATCTTAGGCTACCTCATTCACAAACCCGGCATGCCTAGATCTCCCTCCGATCCATGTTAATTTACAACATCAGTTTCTGATTATCATTACGAGTGCAGTTAGCTAGACACATCTATCTCACTTTCCAATCCCATGGACTCAGCGAAGCTTAAAGCAAAAACCATACCCGACCCATAAACATCCCTGGCGACAAGGGTGGTTTAACCAAAGCTAGTAAACTCCTATAAAAGGGTTTCCCATCATGTTTGACTCAGCACACACACCTTTTCGCAAAACAAAACAGTTTTTCCAAAAATGTAGGATCAATATGGTCAAGGGGCACTTGCCTTGTTCTTGCGGTTCCGGTTGCTCTTGGATCTCGAAACCTTGTTGTTGCAGCTCGTCTTAGACAGCTCCCTGAGCTTGTCCTTCTATACAGGATCACGCACATACGAGATCCACAGCAATCAATATCATGCATAAACTTTAACTAGATGCGATGATGCATATGCATGCTATCCTATAATCAGTTTTATTAGATCAGTTTGTACGTATTCTTGCATGGTTTGCATGGTTTTATGATAAACATAGGTGTTCAGATCAAATGTGGACGTGGCGATGACCTTGTCTTTTAGGTCAACCCGATCAACAAGTGATCTGTCCATGAGAAAGCTTCTGTTCGAAAGGAATCGAAGAACTGATGCAAAGAAAACACGATGATGTCGTAAGGTGATATTGGAGACCTACCTTACGTTCTTCGTGGTCTCGGGGTCCTTCTTTTAGCAAGACAGATCGTTGGCTCCCTTCTGGAGATCTTCCTCGACTAAACTCCGACGATGGGCTTACTCGGCGAGTTGGGCTAGGGCTCTAAGTCGTCGGCTCAGGAGTTGAAAAAGAAGCTCGTGGTTTCGGCCAGAGGTTCTGGGTTCTATTTATAATCGAGAGAAGAAGAGTCCTAATCTGATTGTATCTCGAATAAGAGTCCTATTCAGATTGTCGTTGAATCATAACAACTTATCTTTAGGTTATTTGGTGCGGTAACATTGTGGAATTCAGGTCGGTTTGCTCTCCGTAGCGGTATTTCCACGCGTACAGAATCCAAAACCGCTCCAAAACTCGTTACCTCCGCGGTGATGAGCTCTGGAAGCTCCACGTGTCCACCGGGGCCTGGTCTCTCCCTTTCCGCAGAGACGAGCTCCGGTTGTGCCGCGTGTCAAGCGAGCGAGACCTCCCTCTCCTTCGGATGTGAGCTCTGCGTGCGTCACGTATCCTGGCGGTCGGGACCTCCTCTCTATTCGGAGGTGGCTCCGCGCACACCACGTGTCAGTGCCGGACCTTCCTTCTCTTCGGAGGTGGCCCCGGGTGTGCCACGTATCGATTTCGGACCTCCCTCTCTTCGTAGGTGAGCTCCGTGAATTCCACGTGTCGAGTAGCGTCGGACTCCCTCTTTCCTCAGGGACGAGTTCCGAGGTCGACACGTGTCCAACAGTGTCGGACCTCGCGGAGATAAGCTCCGATGGTGACATGTGTCCAATAGAACCGGACCTCTGAGAGGTGAGCTCCGACATCGACACGTATCACGCGCGACAGGTCCTCTGATTTCCGAAGTGACTAGCCCCGAAGGTGACATGTGTCCTGCGTCTGGCCTTTCTTCTCCGCATAGGCTAGCTCTGGGGGCAACACGTGTCCCACAGGGTCGGACCTCTCCCCCTTTGCGGGGATGAGCCCCGAGCCTGCCACGTAGCCAGTTTAGCGGCGGACCTCTCCCCGCTTCGCAGGGATGAGCTGGAAGTTGTCTTCGGCGCTCTCTGTGAACTGGATTCGGCTCTTTTTGGCTATCTTTTTGATATTTTCTCTGTTCCCACTTCTTTTAAAATGTTTTCTATACATGAAACATGAATACATGCAGAAACCAGAGATGAGGGTGTCACAAATCTACCCCCCTTAAATTGAATCTCGCCCTCGAGATTCGTTAGTAGAGAATCGATGAGGAAATTCTGCCTTGATGTCTTCTTCACGCTCCCATGTGGCTTCAGCTTCAGTGTGATGGCTCCATTGTACCTTGCACCATCGGATTACATTGTTCCTGGTGACCCTTTCCTTTACGTCCAAAATTCGAACAGGGTGCTCCGCATAAGTCAGATCCTCTTGAAGTTCAAGCTCTTCCATTGGTATTTGCTCCTCTGGTACTCTCAAGCACTTCTTGAGTTGGGATACATGAAACACGTCATGTACGTCGGAGAGATATGTTGGGAGCTCTAGTTGATAGGCTACTTCTCCTAGCTTGTCCAAAATCTTAAATGGTCCGATGTAGTGAGGTGCTAGCTTGCCTTTGACGTTGAAACGTCGTTGGCCACGGGTAGGTGATACCTTAAGGTATACGAAGTCTCCTACTTCGAAAGTCAACTTCCTTCGCCTATTGTACGCATAGCTTTTCTGTCGTGACTAAGAAGCCTTTAAGTTCTCCCGTATCGTTTGGACTTTCTTTTCAGCTTCTTGTAGCACTTCAGGTCCAAACACCTGGTTCTCTCTGGTCTCGTTCCAAAACAGCGGCGTTCTATACCGCCTACCGTACAATGCTTCGAAAGGCGACATCTTCAAGCAAGCTTGATAGCTGTTGTTATAGGAGAATTCGGCGTACGGTAAACTCCTATCCTAACTACACCCACGTTTCAAGGCGCAAGCTCTCGACATGTCTTCCAAAATTTGGTTTGTCCTTTCGGTTTGTCCATCGGTTTGTGGGTGATAGGAGGAGCTGAAATCCAGTCGTGTACCCATAGCTTTCTGCAGCTTCCTCCAGAATCTGGAGGTAAACTGAGAACCTCGTTCTGAGACTATCCTCCTCGGGACTCCAAGACGGCACACGATCTGCTCCATGTACAACTCGGCTAATTGTGCAACGTTGTACTTGGCTCTTATAGGGAGAAAGTGGACTGTTTTTGTCAATCAGTCCACGATAACCCAGATGGAGTTGTAACCCGACTGAGTACGTGGCAATCCGACGATGAAATCCATACTGATGTCCTCCCACTTCCACTCGGGTACCTTCAAGGGTTGCAACAATCCAGCGGGTCTTTTATGTTCAGCCTTCACCCGTTGGCATGTGTCGCATAGGGCAACGTATTCGGCTATGTCCCTTTTCATACCATCCCACCAATAACAATTCTTCAACTCCTTGTACATTTTGGTACTTCCGGGATGTATGGAATAGGGTGAATCATGTGCCTATTTTAATATCATGTCGCGGAGGTGCTTCACATTAGGCACACAAATACTTTTTCCTAGCCAAAGCGTACCCTTCTCATCTTCTTCGAAATCCTTCTCTATTCCTTGTCAGATCCTTTCCTTGATCTCCTTGATCTCCTCATCCGTTGCTTGGCCATCTCTTATCTCTTGCTCCAATGAAGAGGGTGTAACCGTTCGAACTCCTTACGTAGTTCGGGTGGTAGATCCCGAACCGTAAGTTGGTGACATGGTCCCTTCCGGTTCAATGCATCAGCTACTACATTGGCCTTCCAAGGGTGGTAGTTGATTCCAACATCGCATCGATGACCAAGGATATAATGTCTCCAAATCTTCAATGCATGCACTACTGCTGCCAGCTCCAAGTCATCTGTAGGATAATTAAGCTCGTGCTTCTTTAATTGTCGTGAGGCATAGGCTACCACTCGTCCTTCTTGCATGAGCACACATCCGAGCCCTTGTCTGGATGCGTCACAATATATGTCAAAGCTCTTGCTTATGTCCGGCAATACCAAAACCGGTGTAACACCCCAAAACCTGTTAAGAGGGGAATTTAAAAATTTTTGGACATATTGCATGTGGTGCAGAAATTCAAATTCAAATTGGAATTCAAATTCAACTCAAAACAGAAAAAAAAAAGAAAAAACAAAACCCCCGGCCAGTGGGCCGAAACCCACCAGCCGGCCCACCTCGCCCCCGCGCCAGCCCGCAGCCACGCGCCCCGTTTTCCTCTCACTGACATGTGGGGCCCGCCGTCGTCTTCCTCCTCACGCGCGCGCTCGTCCGACCCAGGACTCCTCTCTCCCCCGAATCGAAACCACCCCGGATACCCGCGTATCCCATCCGAATTTCGGTTCTGGACGACTCCAGCTCGATCCCAACCGAACGCCGCCCTTCCCCGGCTATATAAACACCGGCATCGTCCCGTTTTTCACCCGCGATCGGCTGTTTTTCCTCCCGGTGAGAACCGAAGCTCCGATCACCGTTTTCTCTCGATCTTTGCTCGGGTTCTCTGATCTAACGCGCCAATCGTGTTCCACCGCCTCCGGGGAATCATGCAGGTGCAGAAATCTCGGTGGTTTGCACTTCAGACACAGCGCCGACGAGCATCGCCGTGAATTCACCTCGGACCTCGTCGCCGACCGCCTTCCAAGACCTTCGAGCTCAAGAAAAACCCCGAGGTGAGATCCCCGACCTCCCCTCTACCGATCTATGTCATGAAATCCCAGTTTTAGGAAGAATTGACGATGATCCGAAGTATTCCGGCGAGATCGCTGCCTCCCGCCGCCACGCGCCGCCGGGCAGCGCCGCCCGCGTTCGGTCAGAGCGACGTGGCCGCTTGTGCGCCGTCTATTTTAAATCGCACGGTGGAATTAAAACCCGCGCGTACCGGTTCGGCGATCTAATCTGAGCCGTCTGTTTTAAATCGGACGGTCCACGTCGGCTCCGCATTATAAAGGCCGGGATTCTTACGCGCTACCCCCTGGGGATCTCGGAAAATACGAGCTAGCCCCGGAAACTTCTGATCTAGCCCCTGGAACTTCAGAAATTCATGTAAATTCAATTAAAAATCAGTTTTAGCCCCTGGACTTAATAAAAATTAGCAAAACCCCTCTGTTATGCATAGTTAGGCCCCTGGAAATTCTTAAAATAATAAATTAGACCCTGTAGTAGGGTGAACTTACCTTTTTAACCTTATATGATATTCAATTTAGAAATTTGAATGTGTGACTAGGATTTAAATTTAAATGGAAATACAAACACATTGTAAATTCATGTTTAAAGTCTACTAACACTTGGAAAACTTTAGAATGAACTAAAAATAAATTTTAGGCTGAAATGAAATCCGTTTGGGTGTGTTCATGTTTATTAGTTCTAGGAACACATTTTTAGGTTAATAAATAATTTTGAAAATGGGTAAAATAGATTTAAATTAGTTCACATCAGAGGAGAAGTTCAAAAATATATTATTTAATATTTTATATCAGAACCTATTCTGTTTAGATGAGGTGTCTTACTATTTTCATAATAAAGTTCACATTTAGGCATAGGAAATAAATCTGAAAATATAGCAACTAGGTATGCATAACTAGAAAATGATAAATGAAGTTTACAAATCCAAAGATTTCAGTTTAGGATTTGGTAGAAGATCTGAAAACCCATTTGAAGTAGGAAATTACCTTCCATGCAAACTTGGTAGCTAAAGAGGGTATTAAAGAATTAGTTTAAATTGGAAATTCATATATAGTGTGCAAACAGAAATCTGAATACAAAAGCTAGAAATAATATACATATGTATAAAAGTGCATGTAGGCCAAAAAAAATCAACACACATAGAGTAACCACAACCCTTAGAAGTATGAATGACTTTCATAGGTGTGAATGTGTGGTTTGTATGAAGTGAAAGTGTGAACTATGTCTTATGGATTGTTATTTTCTTTTGCTATGTGTGATGGTATGAGTAGAACCTGCCCCAGAGCAAGTTCTTCCCTTCCAAGGACAAGACTTTCCATTCCCAGAGCAGCAGGAAGAAGGCAAGTGTCCTTGGCCACTTTGTTCCTATACTAGGATGTGTAGATAGAGTTATTTGCATTGTCAATTGAAATATGAAACCCATGCTAGGAAGTTTCCCTTGAATTGCATTACCTTGTTTTCCTTGTAGCTTGGGATGGGATTTTGCTTTATTATATCATTCATTCATATTACTTATGCTTAGCCATGCTTAGAATGGGATAAGTGGGATATCATATTATCAACTTGCTTACCTTACTCTTGAATGAGATATTATGAGTTATGTAGAGGTAGGGATCAAGGCAAGTTGGATGATTTGGTTGGTGCTGGGTGCACGAGACTCGGGTTTGTGTTTAGTACTTGCCTGGATCCTAAGGACCGGTTCATGAAGCATGTAACCTGTCTTTACCGTGCCAACCACATGCTGAGATGGGGCAGCTTGGCCAATTAATTAGGTGTATCCCCGGTGTAGTATGGGTGTGTTGGATGGTGCGGGGAGTAGGTGTCAGCTGGACTACCATATGAACCGCAAGGCTCAAGAGGGGGCCACTTCAGCGGGGTTGGAGCCTCTTGTATGCTGTTATGGGTGAAACCTCAGTGGGCCCATGCTCGTCGGGAATCCCTTTGTAAAGGATTCGTAGTGATCTCCTGGCTACACACCTGGGAAGTGTGAATGTGGTTTGTGGCCACTGGCATAGTGGAGGTTCTTTTAGTCCACCCGGCAACGGGGGATGAAATCACTACATGTGGGTACAGTGGTGCAAACTCTGTAGATTCAAAACTGTCATGACAGCCGTGCTCACGGTCAAGAGCGGCTTGGACTTATTCATGATTAGAGGATTGATGGCTTTGGAAGTTGAGGATGTTAAGCGAGGAGCTTAACATTTGAAATGATGTTATGATTATTTGATTATGATGATGGGTTGGGAGATTGGGACCATTTCACCTATGTAGTAATGTAGGTGCTTAATAAGCTAAGGTGATAGGTATTAATTGCGTAGTGCTTTAACCATGAGTTCAACCTCTCCTTGCTCTAGCCATGCATGACAAAATTTTCCCACACTTGCTGAGTACCATCGGTACTCAAACTTGCATATTTTTTGGTTTATATTGCTGCTCAGGTCAAGAGAATGATGTGGTGTTTAACGATCAAGACTTCGGACCCGAAGAAGGTTTCTAGGTTCATGGAGTCCCCCGGGCAACGCCTGTGACGGAGCCCACAAGAATAATATTCCGCTGCTATTATATTTACTTGTTATGAACTTAATATCGTCCATCGAGACATATGCTATGTAAGACTTATTTATATTCGACACCTGGCTTGTAATAAATGATGCTTCACTATTTGTCATCACATGTATGAGAAAATGATCCTAGCATACATGTGATCTTCACTCGGTTATTCTTCGGAAAAACCGGGTGTGACAACCGGCGCTGTGGTTAGCCTTTTCTTGAGTTCCTCAAAACTTTCTTGGCATGCTGGTGTCCATTGAAAGGCTTTTCCCTTCGTTAGCAACTCCGTCATAGGCTTTGCTATCTTAGAGAAGTCATTAATGAAGCGTGGGTAATATCAAGCCATCCCAAGAAAACTCCGAATCTCCCTCACGTTTTGCGGTTGGTTCCACTTCAGAACATCTCCCACTTTTCCGGGATCAACCGATACCCCTTCCTCGGAGATAATGTGGCCTAGGAACGATATTTCCTTTAGCCAAAATTGACACTTGTTAAGCTTGTCATACAATTGATGCTCTCGCATTTTCTGCAAGGTCAATTTCAAATGTTCTTCATGCTCCTCCTCACTTTTTGAATACACCATAACGCCGTCGATGAAAACCACGACGAACTTATCCAATTACTCCATGAAAACCTTGTTCATAAGGTACATAAAGTATACAGGTGCATTTGTTAACCCAAAAGTCATGACGGTATATTCATACGAACCATACCGTGTTCGAAAGGCAGTCTTGGGTATATCGGAGGGCTTAATCTTCAGCTGGAAGTATCCCGACCGAAGATCAATGTTAGAGAACACTCGGGCTCCTTTCATTTGGTCGAATAGGTCCTCTATACGGGACAGAGGGTATTTGTTCTTGATTGTTACCTCATTGAGAGACCTATAGTCCACGCACATCCTTTGGGTCCCATCCTGCTTGTCTACGAAGAGCACGGGGGCTCCCCATGGTGACGAGCTTGGACGCATAAAACCCTTTTCCAACTGCACCTGAATTTGCTTCTTGAGTTCTACTAGTTCATTGACGGGCATCGTATAGGGTCCTTTGCTATGGGTGCAGTTCCGGGTACCAAATCAATGGCAAACTCAATGTCCCGATCAGGTGCCTTACCTGGAAGCTCCTCTGGAAACACGTCCGAGAATTCTTGAACCACTAGAATGCTGTCCAATGTTGCTCCTTCGACGTGGTTCAAGATTGCCTTTTCGGTTGTTTGTTGGGCTGACTCAAACTCGACACGAATACCGTGCTCATTTGTCAACTGCACACTTCTTTCAGCACATTGGATTACCCCGTTGTGCTTGCTTAACCAATCCATGCCGAGTATTATGTCAAGCCCTTGGGAGTCCAAGACAATGAGGTTGGCAAGGAAGTCTATGCCCCTTATTTTAAGGCTTACTTTCGGACATACTATATTAGTCCTCATCTCTCCACCGGGAGAATTAACTAACATAGCACATTTTAAGTGTGATATGGGTAGGTTATGCTTGGCAACATACTTGGATGATATGAAGGAATGTGATGCTCCAGAATCAAATAAGATGGTGGCTGGGTTGTGTAAAAGCCCAAGAAAAGGGACTTGCAAAAACTTTTCATCACCTCATAACACCACCATTTTTGTTGTGAATATCTTGTGAAGAATTGTGAAGAGCAAGTAACCTCCATCAAAAGGGGATTGGTTCAAACTTCTACACATATGATAACACATGAGAGGTTGTTCTAAAACCAACTTAGAGTCATTTGCATGTTTGGACCCTAGTTGGATTAAGACCTCCAAGTTGAAGTACTCAAGTGCAATGGGAGGGTTTGAAAATCAGAATTTGAACTAAATGTCCAACTCAAAATTCAAATGAGGGGAGGACATAATGGTGATTCAAAACTGTTGTATTCAAACTCTTGGTTGCAGCAACCAACACAAGAATCAAATTGCATAATTGGATCCCTTAGGTCCAAATTAGTGGGTAGGCAAAGTTTCAGTAATTTTTGAAAAGGTTTGCTACCCATTTTTCTAAAAAGGATTCAAATGTGCAAAGAATTCACATACACATTTGAATTTGGGGGAAATTTGTCCAATTATCCAAATGTAGCTCAGTTTTAGACTCCAAACATTTGAATTGATCACTTGCCAAGTTTTGGAGATCTTTTGAGGGAGGAGGAGAGCCTGCCTGGTGGGGCCCACATGTCATTCGGGAGGTTAAAAATTGCATAAAGATCAGCCGCCTTCGGGGTGAAGTTTCTACTCGAGCAGAGTCGAGGACTCCACTGGCGCCACCGAGACATCACCGCAGCTCACTCGAGGGCAGTATCCTTCGCTCTGGCGAGCTCCTCGTGGGGAGTATTAACTCTCAGCCCTGCCCCGTCTCGCCACAGCACCGAGACGACCCCCAGCCCCGCCCTCTCGCACGCTAGAACACCGAGGAGCAGACGCCGTGGTCAACCGCTCGGGAGCGATTTCATCTCGCGGGAAAGCCTCGGCAACTAACCCAAACAGCACCATGGGACTTCTCACAATCCGCACGCACCATTTCCAGTCGAGCTGAGCCACCACAGCCCGAGAAACTGTGTTTTTCATGGCGGCCGAAAAAACCGAGGGACGTGGACAGCTCGGCAGAGGGTCGTGCACGGCTGGGCAAGAGCAGCCTCGGACGCGCTAGGAACCGGTGGTGCTCATATCCGGAGCTCAAGCCGTGGCGTGATCTACTGAGCGCGAATTTGAAGGAAGTTCCCCGGCGGGCACGAACTGACCTCCCGACATGGTAAACTCAAATTCACCCGCTACCCTTGTTCTTAGGTCGTGAAATCTTGCACACAGGACCGCCACTCATCGACGATCATTAGCCCTTCACGTCCCTAGCCTGAAACCGCACGCAGGCCGAGTATTTCTAGGTTTTGTAACGGCAATTATGGCGGGGAGGATCGGGCTCACGGTGACAGCAAGGTTAGGGCTTTCCCCGAGCCTTTGCAGGGCCATGTTGACCTTCCCTGGGATCCCTCGGTGCTGTAGAGCCCTCTCACCGAGGTTTTGGCGGGCTAGGTCGGTCGGGTGACATAGCCGAAGTGATCTCGAGCGGCTGCACCGTCGCCGGCTAGGTTAGGGCCACCGCCGGCCGGGGGAGATGGTGCCATCGTGTTCAGCGCACGATTTTAGGCCCTAACGGCGAGGGAGGGCGCGGGAGCTGGCCGGCCGGTAAAAATCAGAGCGGCTCCGGCGAGAACGGCGGCGCGCGGGCGCGGGAGCGCGATGAGGAAGAAGAGTTGGCCGGGTCCGCTCGTCAGTCGCTCAGTAAATAGTGTGGGGATCTTCTGTTGCACCGGATCATCTGTGACAATGCGAAGAACAGTCCTGTGGCCCCGTGTGGTGTAGCCGAGTGGGTGACACGTGTGGGCCAGACCCGCTGTTAGGGATTTGAACTTTTCCCGGTTAATTCAAATTCCAGAATTTCCCCAAACTTTAGAACCTCATAACTTTTGCTAGCAAGCTCCAAATTTAGTTATTCAAATTGGGTTGGATTCATCTTGAATAGCTCTATCAAAATATGCAACCCAATTTGTATGAAACCCATTATTTAATTCTGGAAAATTCTTAAAACTGTTCAGCAAAAGAATTTTAGAGGGAGTTTGGTTAATCCAAAAATCCTCAAATTTTGCCAGAACATTCTCTTGGATGTTAGTGAATACCTGTAAAAGTTTCAGATCATTTGGAGTTGATTTGATCAGGGCAATTCAGATTTGAAGATGCTGTATTCACTTAAATACAGAAACATTTTCAGAGAATTTCCAAAACCTGGAAATTCAGTTATGGGCAAATCTTAGCTCAAAAAATGCTAGGAAAAATCATTCAAACTCTATGAGCTATAATTGAAATTGTAGTTCACTAAGTTTGGCATGAACATGGTTGTTATCCCAGAATTAATTCTTCTTTGATTAAGTGCTTAGAAAATTATTCTGAACAAACCACTCAATAAAAGTGCTAATCTTTGGTCCAGAGGGTTTTCTTGTGACAAGGAACTCACATGAAAATTCTCAGCTCCATTGGAGCTCTGTATCACCCCTGTTCTGTTTAACCACTTGAGGTGATCAATATAGAAGAGGGGGAAAACCACATAGCACTTAATATGTGCTTAGGTCCAAACCCAAACCACTAGCCCTAATTTCATTTTAAATTCTTAAATAGGGTTCCAGTTTTTGAAAACTTGTTATTAGAACTTGTAGCAGAATCTTCACAATTAAACTTATGTGCATATTCATTAACGTGTAGTCACTGAAGGCGAGGAGACTCCGGAAGTGCTCGACTTTCTCCTTCCGGAAGAAGACCTAACCACTGACCAGCAGCAACAAGGCAAGCCCCGGTTTGCATTAAGCCTTTTATAAAGTTTTACTTTTTTACATACGTAGTGTGAAGGATGTCTGTGCATTAGGTTTAGGATGGATGAAAACCCAACTGCATAACCAGAATTTTCCCCCCAAGAGTGAGGGTAGTGTCTAGGGCCTCGAATAGACAGGCTATGCTTAATGATTCATAGGACTTCAGTACAAGTCGAGTAGTTGGAATCTACTCGCGAGTTTGGCTTGGGACACACGGGATTGGTTCGAGTGATATGAGATCACCTTAGTAATAAAAATGAGACTTGGCAGGGGCTAGGGCGCAGCAAGAGGAAGTCTTGTGTGTGCAGCCCTGTCCGTGTCGATTGAGGACCGATCCATGTGTGGCCCACGCTGATCAATTTTGAACATACTGAAGGCATATCGGATATATGGGCCCCGATAAACCGATGTAACCTAAACCTCCGGGCGTCGAGGCATAATGCACCGATTTATAGGTGTAGGCTGAGGGCAGCAAGGTGGAAATCTGCTAACGGGCATAGAGAGATGCTCCGTGTAGAGAACCTCCTGCTCGTTTCGGTGCGACCGGTTCGACGTTTGGGCTGTTGGGTGAAAGGTTGTCCCGTACCACATCGAGTGAGCGTGCTGTGCAGCTCCACGTGTGGGCGTACGTGATGTGCTCTTTGGGTGTCCCTGCAGGTGTATATCGAGTCGATTCGCCGTGCCTCGCGGTGAAGAGTACCACTTGGTCACTGAGTCGTGACGTAGGCTAATGTATGAAATGTGATGATTCAAAATTGCTGTTATGATATAATTGTATTGCTACATGTGTGCCACCAAATATTGCTTACTAAATTTCAGATTCCCGAACTGTTAACTTGTTGCTAAAAGATGAATTAAGGACGAACTTGTAGGCGTGTCCATTTGCTGCAATGTTACTATCCTATGTCATTGTACACCTCAAGTAGAGTTTCATGCCTAGGTGAGTCAGTTAAGTCTTGTTCAGCCCTCATGCTCACAGTTGCTGCTTAAGTGTTTTTCAGGTTAGGAGCCACCCACGGACTCGGGTTACGAGTCCACCGGCGAGGGTTACCCTCCGTCGGGGACCACGGCTGAGTGGGAGCCGTACACGCCACGCTGAGCTGAGTAGTGCAGCTAGTGTGGGTTGCCCTAGGGCTGGGCAACCGACTTTTGCTAGATAGGCGGGTGTGAATTGTATAAATTAGACTTCCACTGTGTAATAAAGACACTAGTTTGTAACTGAAGTTTGTACCGGTTTGTACAGTTCAGTTGGTTTTCCCATGTTATATAATATGTCCTCATGATGTGTGCTGTCAGGTGTCGCATCGTGCGGCACCACCCTCTGCCATACTGGATGAGTGGATTCCGGTCCGTCACAGCCTGGTATCAGAGCCGCATGGGGGATAGCACAGTACTTAATGACTATATTACGGGAGGACTTAGACTTACGGTGAGGATCCGGTTGTTTGCCCAAGTAAGGACTATATTAGCATAGTTACTTAAAGTGGCAAAGACTAACCTATGTGTTATAATTCTGAATTTTAATTATGTAACGACGCACCTACGCTCTGGTAAGAATGGTAAGGAACGCCATCGAAAGCGGTTCAATTTCGGTTAGCTCCCCTGACGAGGAATGTGGTTCAGGGATAGGTCTCACAGCTTGGTATGAGACGTCAATATGAAACTCTTGGACTCTTCATGTTCCTGAATTCATATGAAACGCTGATCCCTAGCATGCACTAGGCAAGTAAGTGGAGACCCCATCGCATGGTCAGTAACGCGAGAGTGTGTTCGTCTAGAAATAGCCCAGGAGGACATACGCAGCGCTTGCCATCCGCGTGCCCTGCAGGGCAGTAGGTGGTATCTGTTGGGTTGGTAACATTCCCAACCGTGACGACCCGTTCATTATCTACTCGGGTTCCCTGTCGTGTGGTGTTGAAACACGATCACGTACCTTGAGACGTGACTTAACTCAAGGACGGCCCTATTGCAATGATACGGCCGTTTGTAATAACTTTTAAATATGGTCCTGCCTGAAATGAAAACAACCATTGAGTGCATCACTATTGTGTGGTCTTCTGCAGGTACTAACCACGTATGTATCCGTGTAGTAAACGTGTGCGAGAGACCGTTTAGTGCCACACATGAGACGTATATGCCGGTATAATCCGGTTAGGATTTTCTTTTGTGAGGAACGTAGTACCGACATATCATAGGCATGTGCATGAAATATAATGATAACAAGGAATTGAAATAACTAAGTTTCAACATTTAGGAACTGGTTGGGTAGAAAAATTTGATAGTTGATTAGTATAGTTCCAAAAGATTGAAAAACAGAGTGCTCTGTTTTGGGCAGCAAGTTTGCTGAACTTTGACAGGGCATAACTCACAAATTAATTAGCCAATGGAGGTGTGGGATATAGTTCTGTGAAGGTGTTTAAGTACTCTACAACTTTGTTGTAGACTTCCAGAGCTGAATCACACCTTAAGATGGCTTAAATCCCAGAGGAATGTAAACTGTCCAGAACCAGGACAGATTTAAAACACCCTCTGGACTGTTCTGTTTTTCAAGCATAACTTCCTGTAGAAAAATAAAAAATTTCATATGACACATCTTTGGAAAGGGCAGGAGATGTGTTACATCTTTGTAATTCAAAGTTTCTGTATTTGCAGCACGGAATGCAGTGGAAATATGAGTTGAAAACAGCAACTTCCCAAAGGAGGTGCTGTTGAAATTCTGCCAGAACTTCTGCTAACTTTGAATTACCATCACTTTTAAAATAGAGCTGAACTGAGGGCAAATAAATACTCTTTGGAAATATACTGAAGTTAACTTTAACTTTGGTATTCAACGTGATTCATAAAAATGCCCAGAACCAGGTCAAAATCTGGAATGTGTAGAAACTGGTCCTTCTGACAGAGGGATGACAGTTGAACTCATTAGAGAGATTGTTGTACCCTAATGGGGTTTAAGTACTTCCAATAGGGTAGAACATACTCATGAGAGGTTATCTTCAACTATTGAAAGATTTGAGTATAGGTCTCACTCAAGTTTCTTTTACTAGAGACCATGTTTGTGTCGTATTGAAGATAAAAGGGTGGTTTACGTGATGACAAAGCGATAGTAACGTCTCGTAATGACCAAACCTAGTTGTGGTGAGCTTCCAAAGGGGTGGTTCATCAAGTTGGATTTAACTAGCTTGTATTTAGTCAGGTAATGGTGTAGCTTGTGCAAAGTTATTACATTATCTGTATACGAGATGTATCGCATGAATTTATTGTCATTATGTTCTTACGTCTATTTCATTTGACTGCATGAAATATGTTGCGTGATGTCGAGTTCAAGATTGAACTTGCACCCGGGACTACGCCCATATCACGGAGACCATACAAAATGGCTCCGAACGAGCTGGCTGAACTGAAGGAACAGCTCAATGATCTGTTGATCAAAGGTTTCAATACGACGAGTTCCTCGCCTTGTGGATGCTCGGCGCTGTTCGTGAAGAAGAAGGATGAAACCTCGAGGCTGTGTGTGGACTACCCACCGCTCAACGCCGTCACCATCAAGAATAAGTACCCACTGCCCCGCATCGACATATTGTTTGATCAACTTGTGGGTGCAAGTGTGTTCTCCAAGATGGACCTTCGCTCTGGATATCATCAGATAAAGATCCGGGCGGAGGATATCCCGAAGACGGCTTTCTCGATGAGATATGGATTATATGAATATCTCGTCATGTCTTTTGGTCTAACGAATGCTCCAGCCCATTTCATGTATCTCATGAACTCGGTGTTCATGCCGGAGCTGGACAAGTTCGTGGTGGTGTTCATCGATGATATCTTGGTTTACTCCAAAACAGAAGCTGAACATGCCGAACACTTGAGGATCGTTCTTCAACGATTGCGAGACCACAAGCTCTACGCCAAGTTCAGCAAATGCGAGTTTTGGATCAGCCAAGTGCCATTCTTGGGACATAACATCTCCGCGGAAGGCATTGCGGTTGACCCAAGCAAAATAGAGCAAGTGCTGAAATGGAAAGCCCCCACTTCAGTTCATGAGGTCAGAAGCTTCCTCGGGTTAGCAGGATACTATCGGAGATTCATTCCAAGCTTCTCCAAGCTCACTAAGCCGATGACAGAATTGCTGAAGAAGGGAACGAAATATGTTTGGAACACGGCGTGTGAAGGAGCTTTCCAAGCATTGGTGAAGCATCTCACAACAGCCCCGGTCTTAGCTCAACCGGATACAACCAAGGCCTCTGACGTGTACTGTGATGCGTCGGGTATTGGGCTCGGCTGCGTGTTGATGCAGGAAGGACGTGTGGTCGCCTATGGCTCACGCCAACTTCGGAACCATGAGCAGCACTATCCGACTCATGATCTGGAGCTTGCTGCAGTGGTTTTTGCGCTGAAATTGTGGAGGCACTATCTCCTGGGGAATTTGGTGCGCCTCTACACCGACCACAAGAGCTTGAAATACATTTCACCCAGAAGGAGCTGAACATGAGGAAAAGGAGGTGGTTAGAACTAATCAAAGATTATGAGATTGAGATTCACTACCACTCCGGCAATGCGAATGTGCTCGCCGACGCGCTGAGTCGGAAATCACATGTCCATAACCTCACCATTACACCGGTGGAGGAGGAAGAGCCAAGTTTGTACGTGGTTCCTTATGGATCGCTCTACAACCTTTCCCTCATCCCTACTATTAGGGAGGACATCATTGCAGCTCAGAAGATTGATAAGGGTACGGCACATCTCCAGAGACGGATAGACAATGGGGAGATCAAGTGTTTCCGGAAAGATGATGAGGGGACGCTATGGTTCAATGACCGCATAGTCGTACCCCGACATATGGAGCTGAGGAGAAAGATCCTCGATGAAGCTCACTTGTCTAAATACTCCATTCATCCGGGCAGCAATAAAATGTACCAAGATTTGAAAAAGAAATTTTGGTGGACGCGGATGAAGCAGGAGGTAGCGCAGTATGTATCCGAGTGTGATACGTGTAGACGAGTGAAGGCTGATCATATGAGAAAATCAGGGCTGCTGCAACCCCTGAAAATTCTAGCATGGAAATGGGAGGATGTGAGCATGGATTTCATTGTGGGATTGCCCCTAACTTCCAACAAGCATGATTCCATTTGGGTGATCGTTGACAGACTAACCAAGTCGGCTCACTTCATTCCCGTGCATACACATTTCCATGCCAACAGATATGCGGAGTTATATATTGCCAGGATCCTATGCTTACATGGCGTACCCAAGACCGTAGTCTCAGAACGAGATGCATTATTTGTATCTCGCTTTTGGGAGCAGTTGCACGCTGCTTTGGGTACTAAACTGATTAGAAGCTCCGCCTACCACCCTCAGACAGATGGCCAAACAGAGAGGGTGAATCTGGTTCTGGAAGACATGTTGAGAGCTTGTGCCATCCACCATGGTAGGAACTGGGATGATCACCTACTGTTGGCAGAATTCTCGTACAACAACGGCTATCAGGCGAGTATCAAAATGGCACCCTACGAAGCTCTCTACGGTCGCAAATGCCGCACCCCATTAAACTGGTGCGGGTCCGGTGAAAGGATCACATTCGGGGTTGATATGGTGAACGACGCCGAAGAGCGCGTTCGGACGATTCAAGCTAATTTGAAGGCCGCTCAATCCCGGCAAAAGAGCTACGCTGATAAGAGGCGTAGACCACTGCACTTTGACATCGGGGAACATGTGTACCTCCGCGTGTCTCCGGTGAAGGGCGTGCACTGGTTCGTTGTGAAGGGGAAACTCGCTCCCCGTTTCATTGGACTCTATGCTATCACCGAGAAGTGTGGACCAGCGGCGTATAGACTGGAGCTACCGCCATCTCTTGCTGGTGTCCATGACATTTTCCATGTTTCACAACTGAGAAAATGTCTGAAGCATACCGCTGCTGTTCCTACCGAAGACATTGGCGAGCTGCAACCGGATTTAACGTATGATGAATATCAGGAGGCGATTATTGATGAGAAAGCCCGAACCACGCGTATCCGAACATTGTGGTTTTACAAAATACTCTGGAGCAACCACACCGCCGAAGAAGCGACGTGGGAGAGCGAAGAATTCCTTCGCTCAAATTACCCGGAGTTCATGGCGTCTCAGCACGGGTAAGTACCTATTACATCGCTGTCTCTTCTTTTGTAATCTCGGGACAAGATTCTTTTAAGGGGTGAGGGATGTAAAAGCCCAAGAAAAGGGACTTGCAAAAACTTTTCATCACCTCACAACACCACCGTTTTTGTTGTGAATATCTTGTGAAGAATTGTGAATAGCAAGTAACCTTCATCAAAAGGGGATTGGTTCAAACTTCTACACATATGATAACACATGAGAGGTTGTTCTAAAACCAACTTAGAGTCATTTGCATGTTTGGACCCTAGTTGGATTAAGACCACCGAGTTCAAGTACTCAAGTGCAATGGGAGGGTTTCAAAATCAGAATTTGAACTAAATGTCCAACTCAAAATTCAAATGAGGGGAGGACATAATGGTGATTCAAAACTGTTGTATTAAAACTCTTGGTTGCAGCAACTAACACAAGAATCAAATTGCATAATTGGATTCCGTAGGTCCAAATTAGTGGCTAGGCAAAGTTTCAGTAATTTTTGAAAAGGTTTGCTACCCATTTTTCTAAAAAGGATTCAAATGTGCAAAGAATTCACATACACATTTGAATTTGGGGGAAATTTGTCCAACTATCCAAATGTAGCTCAGTTTTAGACTCCAAACATTTGAATTGATCACTTAAAAAGTTTTGGAGATCTTTTGAGGAAGGAGGAGAGGCCGCCTGGTCGGACCCACATGTCATTGGGGAGGTTAAAAATTGCATAAAGATCAGCAGCCTTCGGGGTGAAGTTTCTACTCGAGCAGAGTCGAGGACTCCACGGGCGCCACCGAGACACCACCGCAGCTCACTTGAGGGCGGTATCCTTCACGCTGGCGAGCTCCTCGCAGGGAGTATTAACTCTCAGCCGTGCCCCGTCTCGCCACAGCACCGAGACGACCCCCAGCCCCCGCCCTCTTGCACGCTAGAACACCGAGGAGCAGCAGCCGTGGTCAACCGCTCGGGAGCGATTTCATCTCGCGGGCAAGCCTCGGCAACTCACCCAAACAGCACCACAGGACTTCTCACGATCCGCACGCACCATTTCCAGTCGAGCTGAGCCACCACAACCCGAGAAACTGTGTTTTTCGCGGCGGGCAAAAAGAACCGAGGGGAGGTGCACACGTGGACAGCTCGGCAGAGGGTCATTCACGGCTGGGCAAGAGCGGCCTTGGACGCGCTAGGAACTGGTGGTGCTCATATCCGGAGCTCAAGCCGTGACGTGATCTACCGAGCGCGGATTTGAAGGAAGTTCCCCGGCGGGCACGAACTGACCTCCCGACACGGTAAACTCAAATTCACCCGCCACCCTTGTTCTTAGGTCGTGAAATCTTGCACACAGGACCGCCACTCGTCGACGATCATTAGCCCTTCACGTCCCTAGCCTGAAACCGCACGTAGGCCGAGTATTTCTAGGTTTTGTAACGGCAATTATGGCGGGGAGGATCGGGCTCACGGTGACAGCTAGGTTAGGGCTTTCCCCGAGCCTTTGCAGGGCCATGTCGACCTTCCCTGGGATCCCCCGGTGCTGTAGAGCCCTCTCACCGAGGTTTTGGCGGGCTAGGTTGGTCGGGTGACATAGCCGAAGTGATCCTGAGCCGCTGCACCGTCGCCGGCAAGGTTAGGGCCACCGCCGGCCGTGGGGAGATGGTGCCATCGTGTTCAGCGCATGATTTTTGGTCCTACCGGTGAGGGAAGGCACGGGAGCTGGCCGGACAGTAAAAATCAGCGCGGCTCCAGCGAGCCCCGCGGCGCGCGGGCGAGGGAGCGCGAGGAGGAAGACGAGTTGGCTGAGCCCGCTCGTCAGTCGCTCAGTAAATAGTGTGGGGATCTTCTGTTGCACCGGATCATATGTGACAATGTGAAGAACAGTCCTGTGGCACCATGTAATGTAGCCGAGGGGGTGATACGTGTGGGCCAGACCCGCTGTCAGGGATTTGAACTTTTCCCGGTTAATTCAAATTCTAGAATTTCCCCAAACTTTAGAACCTCATAACTTTTGCTAGGAAGCTCCAAATTTTGTGATTCAAATTGGGTTGGATTCATATTGAATAGCTCTATCCAAATATGCAATCCAATTTGTATTAAACCTAATATTTAACTCTGGAAAATTCTTTAAAGCTTTTCAGCAAAAGAATTTTAGAGGGAGTTTGGTTAATCCAAAAATCCTCAAATTTTGCCAGAACATTCTCTGGTATGTTAGCGAACTCCTGTAAACGTTTCATATCATTTGGAGTTTATTTGGTCAGAGCAATTCAGATTTGAAGATGCTGTATTCACTTAAATACAGAAACATTTTCAGAGAATTTCCAAAACATGGAAATTCAGTTCTGGGCAAATCTTAGCTCCAAAAATGCTCGGAAAATTCATTCAAACTCTATGAGTTATAATTGAAATTGTAGTTCACTAAGTTTGGCATGAACATGGGTGTTATCCCAGAATTAATTCTTCTTTGCTTAATAGCTTCGAAAATTATTCTGCACAAACCACTCAATGAAAAGTGCTAATCTTTGGTCCAGAGGGTTTTCTTGTGACAAGGAACTCACATGAAAATTATAAGCTCCATTGGAGCTCTGGATCACCCTTGTTCTGTTTAACCACTTGAGGTGATCAATATAGAAGTGGGGGAAAACCACTTAGCACTTAATCATGTGCTTAGGTCCAAACCCAAACCACTAGCCCCAATTTCATTTTAAATTCTTAAACAGGGTTCCAGTTTTTGAAAACTTGTTATTAGAACTTGTAGCAGAATCTTCACAATAAAACTTATGTGCATATTCATTAACGTGTAGTCACTGAAGGCGAGGAGACTCCGGAAGTGCTCGACTTCCTCCTTCCGGAAGAAGACCTAACCACTGACCAGCAGCAATAAGGCAAGCCATGGTTTGCATTAAGCCTTTTATAAAGTTTTACTTGTTTACATACGTAGTGTGAAGGATGTATGTGCATTAGGTGTAGGATGGATGAAAACCCAACTGCATAACCAGAATTTTTCCCCCAAGAGTAAGGGTAGTGTCTAGGGCCTCGAATAGACAGGCTATGCGTACAATTCGAGTAGTTGGAATCTACTCGTGAGTTAGGCTTGGGACACACGGGATTGGTTCGAGTGATGTGAGATCACCTTAGTAATGAAAATGAGACTTGGCAGGGGCTAGGGCGCAGCAAGCGGAAGTCTTGTGTGCACAGCCCTGTCCGTGTCGATTGAAGACCGATCTGTGTGTGGCCCACGCTGATGAAGTTTGAACGTACCTAATGCATATCGGATATATGGGCCCCGATAAACCGATGTAACCTAAACCTCCGGGCGTCGAGGCATAACACACCGATTTATAGGTGTAGGCTGAGGGCAGCAAGGTGGAAATCTGCTAACGGGCATAGAGAGATGCTCCGTGTAGGGAACCTCCTGCTCGTTTCGGTGTGACCAGTTCGACGTTTGGGCTGTTGGGTGAAAGGTTGTCCCGTATGACATCGAGTGAGCGTGCTGTGCAGCTCCACGGGTGGGCGTACGTGATGTCTCTTTGGGTGTCCCTGCAGGTGTATATCGAGTCGATTCGCCATCCCTCGCGGTGAAGAGTACCACTTGGTCATTGAGTCGTGACGTAGGCTAATGTATGAAATGTGATGATTCAATATTGCTGTTATGATATAATTGTATTGCTACATGTGTGCCACCAAATATTGCTTACTAAATTTCAGATTCCTGAAATGTTAACTTGTTGCTAAAAGATGAATTAAGGATGAACTTGTAGGCGTGTCCATTTGCTGAAATGTTACTATCCTATGTCATTGTACACCTCATGTAGAGTTTCATGCCTAGGTGAGTCGGTTAAGTCTTGTTGAGCCCTCGAGCTCAGAGTTGCTGCTTAAGTGTTTTTCAGGTGAGGAGCCACCCACGGACTCGGGTTACGAGTCCACCGGCGAGGGTTACCCTCCGTCGGGGACCACGGCTGAGTGGGAGCCGTACACGCCGCACTGAGCTGAGGAGTGCAGCTAGTGTGGGTTGCCCTAGGGCTGGGCAACCGGCTTTTGCCAGATAGGTGGGCGTGAATTGAATAAATTAGACTTCCTCTCTGTAATAAAGACACTAGTTTGTAACTGAAGTTTGTACTGGTTTGTACAGTTCAGTTGGTTTTCCCATGTAATATAATATGTCCTCATGATGTGTGCTGTCGGGTGTCGCATCATGCGCACCACCCTCTGCGATCCTGGATGAGCAGATTCCGGTCCGCCACAGGTTGGAGTTGGCAAAGAACATACCAATTACGACGTCCTCAGCCTGTTGTGCTTCCTCAGCAGAGACATGGTTCACGTTGCCGCAAGCATAGTTCTGCTGTCCACATTTTCCTTGATTGTCCCCTCCGTTCGGTCGCGGGTTCTGCTTGGGCACGTTTCCTTGCTGTCCAGGGCCTCTCCTCGGGCACTGGCTCGTGAAGTGTCCTGTTTCCCCGCATGCAAAGCATGCCCAGTTGCCTACGGCAGCAGGTACGTTGGGGTGGGGGTTTTGAACAGGAGCACCCATGTTAGGTCAGGGCACAGGAGGCAAGGGCACACGAGGTGCTTGTGCAACGGGTCGTTGCTGTAGTGGCTGACTAGGGCGGTATGCAGGGGCGGTCGATCAATACTGTGGTGCAGCCGGGGGGCATGTACCAAGGTCGTACGTTGCTCCCTTGGGGCTGGTATGGAATCTTCCTCTTGCACTCTCGCTCGATCTCTCGGATCTTGCTTTCGACCACTATAGCATTGTCAACCAGCTTCTGAAAGCTTGCGTAGTCATTGTTGAGGAGCTGGACCTGAAACTCATTGTTCAACCCTCTCATGAACAGGTATTGCTTCCTCTGGTCTGAGTTGACATCTTCGGGGGCATATCGGGACAGTTGTGTGAACTTGTTGAGATACTCATTCACGCTTCTCTGTCCTTGGCGGAGACCTTCAAACTCCTGTCTCTTGAGCATCATTACACCAGCAGGGATGTAAGGGATGTAATGAGAGCGGAAACTCTCCTTGAACTCAGTCCAAGTGATCGTCTCCTGGTCGACATGAGCGTTACATAGGGCATCTCACCAGTCAGCGGCAGCTCCCATAAGTTGGTGCGACGCAAAGAGAACCTTCTCTCGGTCATTGCACTGCACTATGGCAAGCTTCTTCACCATGGATTTCAACTAGTCGTTGGCCTCCATGGGGTCGTTAGCTTGAGCAAAGGTGGGTGGTCGAGTCCTCATGAACTCTCCTAGCCTGTTATGAGCCGGCGGTGGTGGTGGCGGTGGTGCTGGAACGGGGTTGTTGTTGTTGGCCTGCAACTGACCCAAAGTTTGGATCACGGTTTGCATAAGTTGATTCTGCATGGCCATCAACCATTCCAGGTTGTTCTCACCAGCTCCGGGGTTAACAGGAACTTCATCATGGCTATCCTCTTGGTTGTCACGGACGTTCCTTCGGCCAGCGTTTCCTCTCACCATCTGTGAGAGAGAACAAAATAGAATAGAAGGTTAGAATGTTAGGTAGATCCCCTCAACTATATGCATCAAGGTAGGTTGGACTTTATATATATTAGCCCATACGAGGATGTGAACAAGTGCCGAGACATCTCACACCTCTTTCTACTTATGTGTGGATATGGACAATTCTTTGAGACGTCCCACAACTCACACTAAGCACATAATCACAAACAATCATCACAAGGGCTCACACAACTCCTATTCAAGGCTTTGTTCAATGCGGGGTCCTATATGGCTTAGGGTGTTGCCAATCTGTGATCTAACTACGGCCTTTTCTAGACTTGCATCCTATGGTCAGCGTGGCTTAGCTACCAATCTGTGATCTATCAAGGTTGTGTGATCTATCCATGGTAGGTTGATACCAATCTGTGACCTCTATCTAAGCGTGTAACCTACCATCAACCCGTGGCTCTGATGCCAATCTGTGATTGTATCTAGGTGTGTAATTTACACTCAACCATGGCTCTGATACCAATATGTGTTCCCTATTTTAGGCGTGTAACCCACCGTCAACCATGGCTCTGATACCAATCTGTGACGCCCTCAATTCTGTGGAAAACCACGGAACCGAGAACTGATGCATATGTGTGCCCAGGATGTTCATCACACATACACATATGTTCCACAAACTGAATTCAGAATATATATAACCACGAATAACAGAGTTTTATTACAATGTCTCATGAGTCTTGGACTCATGCTCACAACGGAAGTCTTTATCTAACAGTGGAAGTCTTCTAACTAATGCGAAAGCAATTCTAAGTAGTAGCGGCTCCATCTCTACTCCATCCTCACAGGAAAGGTTGAGAACAGATTACACTCCTAATGCTCCACTTTGTCTTCATAGTAATCTTCTCCTGTTGCTGATGATGAAATAATAATGCAAGTTTGAGTACAATGGTGTACTCAGCAAGTGCAGGAAAATATGGTATGTAGCTCACAACAAGGTAGGTATAAAAAGGCTCATTGCAGAAAGCAAAGTTATTTATCAAAACCATGATAAAACAGCAACTCATCTTTAAGTCAATGTAATTCCAACATGTATTAATATACCAATCATACCTCCATTATGTTCATTACCTTCCATGTCCCATCCAGACATCAATCAACCTCATTCTTGTTCACGAATACCTCCTCGTATTCGCTACCATTTCATCTCATAAACAACTTCGTCTCACACTGAGATCAACCTTGTTGCCATAACTCAATAGTCATGCAACCCATCTCATCACCCGGACTCAACAGTCCCAAAACAAAAACCATAACTAATAACCATATCCAATAACCATCCCAACTAATCATGGAAGTTGGCCAGTCGCTCATGACCGTAAGCTCGGCTATCATGATAGTTTTAGACTCTGCAGAGTTTGCACCTCTTTACCCACAAGTTTGTGATTTCGTCACCCGTCGGCGACTGCAGAACCTCCATTATACCAGTACACAACCATCGGTGTATGGCCAAGAGATCACAAAATAGCCTTTACAAAGGGGCTACTAGATGTATGGACTACCTAAGGTTTCACCGGCAGGCTAGAATCTCCAATTCTCCCACCCACGGGCCCCCTCTTGTGCCATGCAGTTCCCAGGGCAGTCCTCACTCGACTCCCATTCCCCGCGCCTTCCACGGTCCATAACAATCTAGCAACTTACCTAATTAGTCAGCTAAGCCGCACCCATACTTGGCCTTGTGGTGACACTGTAATCCTGGCATGTGCTCGTATGAACCGGTCCTTAGATCTACGGCAAGTAACCACCATCTCAGGCTACCTCGTTCACAAACCCGGCTTGCCTAGATCTCCCTCCGATCCATGTTCATTTACAACATCAGTTTCTCATTATCATTACGAGTGCAGTTAGCTAGACACATCTATCTCGCTTCCCAATCCCATGGACTCAGCAAAGCTTAAAGCAAAAACCATACCCGACTCATAAACATCCCTGGCGACATGGGTGGTTTAACCAAAGCTAGTAAACTCCTATAAAAGGGTTTCCCATCATGATACTAGGGAACTCAGCATACACACCTTTTCGCAAAACAAAACAGTTTTTCCCAAAACATAGGATCAATATGGTCAAGGGGCACTTGCCTTGTTCTTTCGGTTCCGGTTGCTCTTGGATCTCGAAACCTTGTTGTTGCAGCTCGTCCTTCTATACAGGATCACGCACATACAAGATCCACAGCAATCAATATCATGCATAAACTTTAACTAGATGCGATGATGCATATGCATGCTATCCTATAATCAGTTTTATTAGATCAGTTTGTAGGTATTCTTGCATGGCTTGCATGGTTTTATGATGAACAGAGGTGTTCGGATCAAATGTGGACGTGGCGATGACCTTGTCTTTTAGATCAACCCGATCAACAAGTGATCTGTCCACGAGAAAGCTTATGTTCGAAAGGAATCGAAGAACAGATGCAAAGAAAACACGATGATGTCGTAAGGTGATATTGGAGACCTACCTTACGTTCTTCGTGGTCTCGGGGTCCTTCTTTTAGCAAGACAGATCGTTGGCTCCCTTCTGGAGATCTTCCTCGACTAAACTCCGACGATGGGCTTACTCGGCGAGTTGGGGCTAGGGCTCTAAGTCGTCGGCTCAGGAGTTGGAAAAGAAGCTCGTGGTTTCGGCCAGAGGTTCTGGGTTCTATTTATAATCGGGAAAAGAAGAGTCCTAATCTGATTGTATCTCGATTAAGAGTCCTATTCAGATTGTCGTTGAATCTTAACAACTTATCTTTAGTTGATTTGGTGCGGTAACATTGTGGAATTCAGGTCGGTTTCCTCTCCATACCGGTATTTCCATGCGTACAGAATCCAAAACCGCTCCAGAACTCGTTACCTCCGTGGTGATGAGCTCCGGAAGCTCCACGTGTCCACCGGGGCCTGGTCTCTCCCTTTTCGCATAGACGAGCTCCGGTTGTGCCGCGCGTTAAGCGAGCGAGACCTCCCCCTCCTTCGGAGGTGAGCTCCGCGTGCGCCACGTATCCTGGCGGTCGGGACCTCCTCTCTATTCGAAGGTGGCTCCGCGCACGCCACGTGTCAGTGCCGGACCTTCCCTCTCTTCGGAGGTGGCTCCGGGTGTGCCACGTATCCATTTCGGACCTCCCTCTCTTCGGAGGCGAGCTCCGTGAATGCCACGCGTCGAGTAGCGTCGGACTCCCTTTTCCTCAGAGATGAGTTCCGAGGTCGATACGTGTCCAACAGTGTCGGACCTCACGGAGATAAGCTCCGGTGGCGACATGTGTCCAATAGAACCGGACCTCTCGGAGGTGAGCTACGCGATCGACACGTATCCCGCGCGACGGGTCCTCTGGTTTCTGCAGTGACTAGCCCCGACGGTGACATGTGTCCTGCGGCTGGCCTTTCTTCTCCGCATAAGCTAGCTTCGGGGGCAACACGTGTCCCACAGGGTCGGACCTCTCCCCCTTTGCGGAGATGAGCCCCGAGCCTGCCACGTAGCCAGTTTAGCGGCAGACCTCTCCCCGCTTCGCAGGGATGAGCTCCAAACACGCCACGTGGCCAGCGAGCCGCGGAAGTTGTCTTCGGCGCTCTCTGTGAACTGGATTCGGCTCTTTTTGGCTATCTTTTTTATATTTTCTCTGTTCCCACTTCTTTTAAAATGTTTTCTCTACATGAAACATGAATACATGCAGAAACCAGAGATGAGGGTGTCACAGTAGCTCGGGCGGCAGCTCCCGAACCGTGAGTTGGTGACATGCTCCCTTTTGGCTCAATGCGTCAGCTACTACATTGGCCTTTCCGGGGTGATAGTTAATTCCAACATCATAATCCTTGATGAGTTCCAATCATCGACGTTGCCTCAAAATCATATCCGTTTGCGTGAATAGATAGTTGAGGCTTTTGTGATCCGTATAGATCTTACATCGGTGGCTAAGGATATAACGCCTCCAAATCTTTAAGGCATATACCACGGCTGCAAGTTCCAAGTCATGTGTGGGCTAATTAAGCTCGTGTTTCTTTAGTTGTCTCAACGCATAGGCTACCACTTGTCCTTCTTGCATGAGCACACATCCAAGCCGTTGTCTTGATGCGTCACAATATATGCTGAAGCTCTTGCTCACGTCCGGCAATACCAAAACCGGCGCTGTGGTGAGTCTTTTCTTGAGCTCCTCAAAGCTTTCTTGGCAAACTTGTGTCCACTGAAATGCTTTTCCCTTCATTAGCAATTCAGTCATAGGCTTTGCTATTTTGGAGAAATCCTTGATGAACCGGCGGTAGTATCCAGCCATCCCAAGGAAATTCCGAATGTCTCACACATTCTGTGGTTGGTTCCACTTCAGAACATCTCCCACTTTTCCGGGATCAACCGATACTCTTTCCTCGGAAATTATGTGGCCTATGAACGATATCTCCTTTAGCCAAAATTGACACTTGCTGAACTTGGCATATAATTGATGCTCTCGCAGTTTCTGCAATGTCAATCTCAAGTGTTCTTCATGTGCTTCCTCGCTTCTCGAATACACCATGATATCGTCGATGAAAACCACAACGAACTTGTCCAAGTACTCCATGAAGACCTTATTCATGAGGTACATGAAGTATGCGGGTGCATTTGTTAACCCAAAAGACATAACGGTATACGAACCATACCATGTTCGAAATGCAGTCTTGGGTATGTCGGAGGGCTTAATCTTCAGCTGGAAGTATCCTGACCGAAGACCAATCTTGGAGAAAACTTGGGCACCTTTCATTTGGTCGAACAGGTCCTCTATACGGGGCAGCAGGTATTTATTCTTGGTCGTCACCTCGTTGAGAGACCTATAATCCACACACATCCTTTGGGTCCCATACTTCTTGTCCACGAAGAGCACGGGGGCTCCCCACAGTGACGAGCTTGGGCGTATAAAACCCTTTTCTAGCTGCTCCTGAATTTGCTTCTTAAGTTCCACTAGTTCATTAATGGGCATCCTATATGGCCTTTTCGCTATAGGTGCAGTTCCAGGTACTAAATCAAAGGCAAACTCGATGTCCCGGTCAGGTGGCATACCTTGAAGTTCTTCCGGGAACACATCAGAAAATTCTTGAACCACCAGAATGCTTTCCAATGTTGCTTCTTTGACGTGGTTCAATGCTACCTTCTCGGTTGCCGGTTGGGCTGACTCGAACTAAATACGAGTACCGTGCTCATTTGTCAACTGCACGCTCATCTCAGCACATTGAATTACTCCGTTGTGCTTGCTCAACCAATCCATTCCAAGTATTATATCAATCCCTTGGGAATCCAAGACAACGAGGTTGGCAAGAAAGTCACCCCCCTTATTTTAAGGTTTACTTTCGGACATACTATATTAGTCCTCATCTCTCCACTGGGAGAATTAACCAACATAGTGTGTTTCATGTATGATATGGGTAGATTATACTTGGCAACATACTTGGATGATATGAATCAATGCGATGCTCCGGAATCAAATAAAACAACGGCTGGGTTGGAGTTTGCAAGGAACATACCAATCACGACGTCCTCAGCCTGTTGCGCTTCCTCAGTGCAGACATGATTCACGTTGCCACAAGCGTAGTTCTGCTGCCCACGGTTACCTTGCGTAGCTCCTCCATTCGGCCGTGGGTTCTGTCTTGTTGCGTTTGTCGGCTGTCCAAGTCCTTTTCTCGGGCATTGACTTACAAAGTGTCCCGTCTCTCCGCATAAAAAGCATGCCTTGTTGCCCAAGACAACAGGAACGTTAGTGCGAGGGTGGTTTTGAGCATAGGTGTAAGGGCCTCAGTTTTTGACACACATTTGCAGTGTTCATCACCACACCACACACCTCATTTGAGGAAGAATGATGAACACAAATGAAGAGCAAGTAACAATTATCAACATGCTCATTAGAGAACAAACTCACACATTGCAAAAGTGGTATTTCCCACATGTGATATAGATGGGCTGGACATATGAAAACTCCTACACTTTACTAAGGATGTCCATGCCAAGTTTCACCCAAATTCAAAACCCTTTTGAGGTCAGTTTGGGTATAGTTAGGAAGAGGGCAGTTTGAAACCATATTTAAATTCAAACTGTTTTTATCCAATGAATTTAAAAGTGGGGGGCATATTCTTACTCAGCACATTTTTGTGAGCTCACACACCAATTTTCACTCCATTTGGAGTTGATCTTGACATGAGCTAAGTGGGAGAAATTCAAACATTATTTGAATTTCAAACTGAACTTGTGCTGAAATTCATTCAAACCAAACCTCATTTGAATTTTGATCAATTCAAATGGCTCATGGGTGAATAATTTGAATTGCCAAGGGTAGTATGGGGTTCACTGTTTACAACAGTGATTAGGAGTAAATTTCAGAGGTTAAAACTGGAGGTGGGACCCACATGTCAGCCACTGCTCAGATCAAACCGACTGAGACTTTCTCACTCGGGTCGCCGAGCCGCAGCGGTGATCGCCACCGAGGCCAGTCGCCGCGCCACCAGCTGCTTGCCCACGCGCGGGCATGAGGCGGTGCAGAGCCTTCTTAAGGCGCCTGCCCCCTCCTCGGCCGAGGCACCGTCGTTCTTCCCCGCAAGAACTCAGCGCCGGCCGAAAACTTCCGCAGCTCGGACTTGATTGGAGAACGCCGATCGCAGCTCCCTCCTTCCACTCCAGAGCCCCAGCAAGGTACTAGAGACCTTCCTCCATCCTCCCCGTTGCTAGAATTCGGTTGAAACCGAGTGATATCGGCTGTGCCGAAAGATCAAAATCGGAACTTGGAACCGCCGCACCTCGGGCTCTCGTGGACAGCCCAACCAGGGCGTTGTCACGCCCGAGCCAAGGCACCCTTGGACGCGCGGGTGACCGGTGCTGCTCATCCCCGAGCCACAGCTCGAGTGGTTGCTCACCGGCGGCGAATTTCCACTTTTCCCCTTTCTGTGTGCAGAACGACCTTCAGGTACGATTCTGTTTAATTCGTGCTCTAGAGAGGATTAGAGGGCCTCAGGCCGCTCTCACACGAGCTAGACACGGTAACACACAAGTTGCCTTCACAACTCTGGGCCGGAGAACCTCTGTGCCCGGCGTAATTTGAGGTCTACTAATGGCGGAACGAACGGGCGGCATCGGGCGCACGGTGAGGACCTATTTCGGGCCTTCCCCGAGCTGCCTCGAGCTCACGTCGACCTTCTCTAAGGTCCACTGATGCTCCCCGACCGATTTCGCAAGTAGCTGAGGTGCTAGGGTGGTCAGCCGACATGGCCGAAGTCGTTCCGAGGTGGTGGCTCATCGCCGACCATGCTCCGGCCATTGTCATGAGCAGCTGACCCTAGAATCCTGTTCCCCGAGTAAAAGTAGGCAGGGGCGGCCAGAATCGAGAAGTTTGGAGCTGTACAGCAGCCGGCGGCGAGCTCTCCGGCGAGATCCCTCGGCGGCGGAGCGCGGGTGTCGCGAGGTTGAAGAAGGGGGTGGACCCCAGCTGTCAGCGGGAGATATTTTGAATCGGGATCCGGCTGCGGCCGGGATCGGGTGTGCTGGCAGGTAAAATCATTGTGGGCCGCGGTGTGCTGTCGCCTCGGCGTGCGACGCGTGTCCCCTGGGCCCACGCGCGAGTTTAAACTTTTCCCCGATTTTCAGATTTCCTTCAAACTTCAAATCCTTATAACTTTGGCTAGAAAGCTCCAAATTGAGTGAACCAAATTTTGCTGGATTCAGCTCTCTGAGTACTTTCCATAAAATCAAGTTTCACTTCATGAAATTCCTTATTTCTCCAGAATTAATTCCTTAAAATTTAAATTGTTAGGAATTTTAACTGGAGAATCCTTTGGAGGAAAATCCTGAAATTTTACTGAGATGTTCACCAAAATATCCTTGAACTACCATAAAAATTTCAGATCCATTTGAGCTCATTTAATCCACCTAATGGTGTGATTAGTGAAACTGTTCCAGAGAAAATAGAAAATGTTCAGAAACATTTTCAGAATTTTACTCTGAAATTGTTTAGCTCATATCATTAGTTAGAGACATCCAAATTAAGTGAGACCAACTCCATTAGAACCCTCTAAAAATCTAGTTTTCAGAAAGTCATAGTTTGTTTCATGAAAATCCTTAGAACACCCTAAAAGCCTTTAATTAAAGTCAAGGACCTAATTAATGGTGGAGGGCTCAATTGAGCTTTGCTGCAACTAAAACTTGACCAAGTCCCTGTTTAGGTTGTAACCAAGCCACAGTAAAAGTTTCACAGTCATTAGGTCTGTCTAGCAAGGGTTATAGACTTCACAACTTCAAAGTTAATACAAATGCATTTAAATTGATACATATGTTTCTTATATCATGTAGTCGCTAAGGTCGAGGAGGAACCCGAAGTCCTAGACTTCGTTACTCCGGAGGAACAGCTAGCCTACGACCAAGAGCAGCAAGGCAAGCCCCGGTTTGCAATAACCTTTTTATAAATGTTTATTGTTTTGAGCACATCTTTGAATATTGTTCTTTGCATTAGAGTCTTGATTGGAAACCCAACTGCATAGCCAAGAAAACCACGGGTTGGGTTTAGGATGGAAAACCCCGTTAGCCACTGCATTGCTAGGATAGAGTAGGATTCGGTACAAGTTGAGTAGTTGGAACTACTCGCGAGAATAGGCTAGAGGCACATTGCTCGGGTAGAGATAGCACATGATACACATGGCAAGAAAATGAGACCGAGCGGAGAGTAACGGCAGCAGGACTTTGGGGCCTGTGTGCTGTAGCTCCGCTTGTGTCGATTGAGGACCGAGCCGTGTGCGGGCCTGTTGAACAAGCTAGAACAGTACCGAAGACCTACAGGCTATATGGGAACTGGGAAACTGATGTAACTCGGGTAGCTGGGTATTGAGGCATTGCCCGTCGTTCAGAGGGTAGGTTGAGAGCTTGAGGTGTAAATTGGCTGGCGGCACGGAGATGCGCGTGCAGAGACCTCTTGCTCGAGATGATGGGACCGGTTCAATATTTGGCTGACGGGTGAAAGGTAGTCGCGTACGGCGTCCGTGATGGTTGTGGGAGGCAACATCGAGTACGGGCGTACGTGACGGGTTGTTCGGGTAACCCTGCAGGTGTAAATCGATTATAATCGCCGTCCCTCGCGGTCAGTGAGTACCACTTGTTCACTGTACCGTGACGTAGAAAGAACAGGCTAGTTACATGTTAAAATGTTGCTGATTGAAAGCTGGACATTGATTGTTAATGATATGCTGTAGCTTAGAGCTAATTAAAGTTCTTTTCAACTTTGGGCAAAGTACATGAGAGAAATGCGTTTCTTGTTTGATTGCGGCTCTCTCACGTGCCTTAGCGTAAGGTTCTCCACAACCTGCTGCTAAAACTTGAAAGTAAGGTTCTACTAATTAGGCGAGTCCTTGCAAATAATTTTTACCTCATGCAACCCATTACCCTCATGTAGAAGTTCCATGTTTAGGTGAGACGGGTCAGACTTGCTGAGCCTTCATGCTCACTGCTTGTGTTTGAAGCTTTTGCAGGGTTCTATGAGGAAGGGACTCCCGAAGAGGAGACGGAACCCCAGGAGGGGAACCCCGTCTAGTGGGAGTCGTGCACGCCGCAGAGTTAGTGTGCGTGTGTGCTAGCAAGGACACGTTCAAGGGCTGAACGTGCACTTGATGCTTAGTCTACGCCCGCGAGTGTAGACTAAACTTATTTTGATGTAAACATGTTCATAAACTTGTTTATGTAATAAAACTTCCGCTTCCGCTTTGTACCTTTGACGTGTGTTATACGGTGCTGTGCAACGCAACACCCCTCAGCGTGATCCTGGCTCGACAGGACCAATGGGGTCGTGTCAGCGTTGGCACGACCCCATTGGTCCTGTCGAGCCAGGATCACGCTGAGGGGTGCTGCGTTGCACAGCACCGTATAACACACGTCAAAGGTACAAAGCGGAAGCGGAAGTTTTATTACATAAACAAGTTTATGAACATGTTTACATCAAAATAAGTTTAGTCTACACTCGCGGGCGTAGACTAAGCATCAAGTGCACGTTCAGCCCTTGAACGTGTCCTTGCTAGCACACACGCACACTAACTCTGCGGCGTGCACGACTCCCACTCGACGGGGTTCCCCTCCTGGGGTTCCGTCTCCTCTTCGGGAGTCCCTTCCTCATAGAACCCTGCAAAAGCTTCAAACACAAGCAGTGAGCACGAAGGCTCAGCAAGTCTGACCCGTCTCACCTAAACATGGAACTTCTACATGAGGGTAATGGGTTGCATGAGGTAAAAATCATTTGCAAGGACTCACCTAATTAGTAGAACCTTACTTTCAAGTTTTAGCAGCAGGTTGTGGAGAACCTTATGCTAAGGCACATGAGAGAGCCGCAATCAAACAAGAAACGCATTTCTCTCATGTACTTTGCCCAAAGTTGAAAAGAACTTTAATTAGCTCTAAGCTACAGCATATCATTAACAATCAATGTCCATCTTCCAATCAGCAGCATTTTAACATGTGTCTAGCCTGTTCTTTCTACGTCACGGTACAGTGAACAAGTGGTACTCACTGGCCGCGAGGGACGGCGATTATAATCGATTTACACCTGCAGGGTTACCCGAACAACCCGTCAAGTACGCCCGTACTCGATGTTGCCTCCAACAACCATCACGGATGCCGTACGCGACTACCTTTCACCCGTTAGCCAAATATTGAACCGGTCCCATCGTCCCGAGCAAGAGGTCTCTGCACGCGCATCTCCGTGCCGCCAGCCGATTTACACCTCAAGCTCTCAACCTACCCTCTGAACGACGGGCAATGCCTCAATACCCAGCTACCCGAGTTACATCAGTTTCCCGGTTCCCATATAGCCGGTAGGTCTTCGGTACTGTTCTAGCTTGTTCAACAGGCCCGCACACGGCTCGGTCCTCAATCGACACAAGCGGAGCTACAGCATACAGGCCCCAAAGTCCTGCTGCCCTTACTCTCCGCTCGGTCTCATTTTCTTGCCATATGTATCATGTGCTATCTCTACCCGAGCAATGTGCCTCTAGCCTATTCTCGTGAGTAGTTCCAACTACTCGTCTTGTACCGAATCCTACTCTATCCTAGCAATGCAGTGGCTAACGGGGTTTGCAATCCTAAACCCAACCCGTGGTTTTCTTGGCTATGCAGTTGGATTTCCAAACAAGACTCTAATGCACAGAACAAAGGAAACAAGTATGTGCTCAAAACAATAAAAATTTGTAAAAAGGTTAATGCAAACCGGAGCTTGCCTTGCTGCTCTTGGTCGTAGGCTAGCTGTTCCTCCGGAGTAACGAAGTCTAGGACTTCGGGTTCCTCCTCGACCTTAGCGACTACATGATATAAGAAACATATGTATCAATTTAAATGCATTTGTATTAACTTTAAAGTTGTGAAGTCTATAACCCTTGCTAGACAGACCTAATGACTGTGAAACTTTTACAGTGGCTTGGTTACAACCTAAACAGGGACTTGGTCAAGTTTTAGTTGCAGCAAAGCTCAATTGAGCCCTCCACAATTAATTATGTCCTTGACCTTAATTAAAGGCTTTTAGGGTGTTCTAAGGATTTTCATGAAACAAACTATGACTTTCTGAAAACTAGATTTTCAGAGGGTTCTAATGGAGTTGGTCTCACTTAATTTGGAAGTCTCTAACTAAAGATATGAGCTAAACAATTTCAGAGAAAAATTCTGAAAATGTTCCTGAACATTTTCTATTTTCTCTTGAACAGTTTCACTAATCACACCATTAGGTGGATTAAATAAGCTCAAATGGATCTGAAATTTTTATGGTAGTTCAAGGATATTTTGGTGAACATCTCAGAAAAATTTCAGGATTTTCCTCCAAAGGATTCTCCAGTTAAAATTCCTAACAGTTTAAATTTAAGGAATTAATTCTGGAGAAATAAGGAATTTCATGAAGTGAAACTTGATTTTCTGGAAAGTACTCAGAGAGCTGAATCCAGCAAAATTTGGTTCACTCAATTTGGAGCTTTCTAGCCAAAGTTATAAGGATTTGAAGTTTGAAGGAAATCTGAAAATCGGGGAAAAGTTTAAACTCGCGCATGGGCCCAGGGGACACGCATCGCACACCGAGGCGACAGCACACCGCGGCCAACAATGATTTTACGCGCCAGCACACCCGATCCCGGCCGCAGCCGGATCCCGATTCAAAATATCTCCCGCTGACAGCTGGGGTCCACCCCCTTCTTCAACCTCGCGACACCCGCGCTCCGCCGCCGAGGGATCTCACCGGAGAGCTCGCCGCCGGCTGCTGTACAGCTCCAAACTTCTCGATTATGGCCGCCCCTGCCTACTTTTACTCGGGGAACAGGATTCTAGGGTCAGCTGCTCATGACAATGGCCGGAGCATGGTCCGCGACGAGCCGCCACCTCGGAACGACTTCGGCCATGTCAGCTGACCACCCTAGCACCTCAGCTACTTGGGAAATCGGTCGGGGAGCATCAGTGGACCTTAGAGAAGGTCGACGTGAGCTCAAGGCAGCTCGGGGAAGGCCCGAAATAGGTCCTCACCGTGCGCCCGATGCCGCCCGTTCGTTCCGCCATTAGTAGACCTCAAATTACGCCGGGCACAGAGGTTCTCCGGCCCAGAGTTGTGAAGGCAACTTGTGCGTTACCGTGTCTAGCTCGTGTGAGAGCGGCCTGAGGCCCTCTAATCCTTTCTAGAGCACGAATTAAACAGAATCGTACCCGAAGGTCGTTCTGCACACAGAAAGGGGAAAAGTGGAAATTCGCCGCCGGTGAGCAACCACTCGAGCTGTGGCTCGGGGATGAGCAGCACCGGTCACCCGCGCGTCCAAGGGTGCCTTGGCTCGGGCGTGACAACGCCCTGGTTGGGCTGTCCACGAGAGCCCGAGGTGCGGCGGTTCCAAGTTCCGATTTTGATCTTTCGGCACAGCCGATATCACTCGGTTTCAACCGAATTCTAGCAACGGGGAGGATGGAGGAAGGTCTCTAGTACCTTGCTGGGGCTCTGGAGTGGAAGGAGGGAGCTGCGATCGGCGTTCTCCGATCAAGTCCGAGCTGCGGAAGTTTTCGGCCGGCGCTGAGTTCTTGCGGGGAAGAACGACGGTGCCTCGGCCGAGGAGGGGGCAGGCGCCTTAAGAAGGCTCTGCACCGCCTCATGCCCGCGCGTGGGCAAGCAGCTGGTGGCGTGGCGACTGGCCTCGGTGGCGATCACCGCTGCGGCTCGGCGACCCGAGTGAGAAAGTCTCAGTCGGTTTGATCTGAGCAGTGGCTGACATGTGGGTCCCACCTCCAGTTTTAACCTCTGAAATTTACTCCTAATCACTGTTGTAAACAGTGAACCCCATGTGAGGGACACAGGACCTCGTTGGGTGGTGCCGTGTTATGCGGCACCCAACAGCACACGGGTCGATGAACATACATCATATTACATAAATGGTTTGCGGAAGCGTACAAGATTGTTTTACAAACAAATATATATCAGAGTAAACTACAGCGGAAGACTATCACTCTCACGACTCATATCTAAACTAGCAACAAAGAAACAGTCCAGCCCGCGGACGTTTCTTACTAGCAACACGAAGATCAATCTGCAGCGGCGAGGATGCTCTTTGAGTAAACACTCGGAGGTTCCCGAGTCTCATCGGCATCCCTTCTCATAATCAGCGAGTCAATTACCTGCAAAACAACTCGGATAGCATCCGTGAGCATAACGCTCAGCAAGACTTAACCGTCACCCTAAACATGAAACTCTAAGTGAGGTTATGGACCTAACATAGGATGGCAGAAGCATAAGTAAACTCGCCTAAAAGTGAATCCTTACTTTCAGTATTAATTGCAGTATTTTAAGTAACCCTGGGCACGCCACATCGGGAGTCCACAATCAAACAAGAAACGCTTTCCCCCGATGTAAATTGCTCATGGCATAAATGAATCGAGTTTGCACTAGCCTATTCATCAAGCTCCAATACAAGGTAGAATAATACTTCACATCAATATGATTAGTTCCTTTCTCATGCAAGTTCTTACTACGTCACGACTGTGAGAACAAGTATGCTCGGTCCATTCCGCGAGCGACGGTGATTCGAATCAATAACACCCGGACTACACGACACGTACGCCCGTACTCGACGTTGCCTACAACAACCATCACTGACGTCGTACGTGGCAGCCTTTCCCCCGTTTCACCCCCGCTGAATCGATCAAGTCGCCCCGTACAGTAGCTACTCTCATGGTGCACCTTCCGACGTGAGATGTCATGAGAATATTCCCCACATACTGCACACCGGCCGTCCGCCTGAGGCGACCCGAAAAGTCCCAACGACAGCTTCCCGAGGTACATCGGTTTACTGGGTCCCATATAGCCAGCATGAGTCCGGTACACAACTCAAACTTGTTCAACAGGGCCGCATACGGATCGGTCCTTGACCGACACGGACAGGTCTACAGCACCCAGGCCCCTATGTCCTGCTGCTCCTACAACCTTCCGGTCTCAACTTTTAACTTGCTAATTCAATTACGAACCAATCCCGTATGCCCCCGTTGTCCCTAAATCTGCGAGTAGCATCTCACCACTCGACTTCTACCGAACCGTACTTAAGCATGGCAGTTCTACGCGGTGAAAGACACCTACCCAATACTCAATGGGTCATTTGGTTATGCAAGAGGAGTATCAATCACTAGACCTAATGCACAGTTCATACCTTGACCGAAAGTGAATACAAAACAAAAACTTAACAGTTGTTAAATGCAAACCGGAGCTTGCCTGTTTTGCAGGGTAGTCGTATATAAGCAGTTAGTATCCTTGCAGATCCACCCTTGACTCTCCGGAGCTTGATCCACTTTGATGAATCACTCCTTTGAGTCCCCTTCGTTGTGGTCCCTATTGAAATGCATATGCATATGTTTCATGGAATGTAATGGAAAGAAGTTATAGAATTACTTTCTTAAGAACAGAGGTTGTGTGGAAAAGCCAAGCATGGCTTGGTTTGCCTCTGTTGTGCAAGGAACAGAATTAAACTAATTTGACCTTAAGGCCCTTAGCTATACACTAACCCTCTTCTCTAATGAACATAATAGATAAGCTGAAAGGATTTGAGTGCAACTGGAGAACAAGAACTCCAATGGCCTCAAAACTTTTACAGCAGGTTCTATGATACCTAAGGATTTAGCTTGCCAAATTGCAGCTAATGTGGAGTCATATTGTGTCCCCCATAATTCTCACAATATCTCTTATGTATTTTTTCCCTTATACATAAGTATGGAGAATAAGAACAGGGAGTTCCAGGACTTATCTTGGGCTGATAATTTACATGTGAGTTTTTGATCACATGAGAGTCATCTGGTCCAAAATTCAGCCCTTTTACTTGGGTAGTTCTCCCAGAACAATTCTTTAAGCATTTATACTCAATAGAATTAATTCTGTAGTAATGTGCATTTTCATGCCCAACTAAGTGAACTACAATTCCAAGTATGTCCCATAGAGCTTGCCTAAATTTTCCTATGATTTTTGGAGCTATGGATTGCTCAGAACAGATTTTTGAAGTGGGAAACATTTTCTGAAAATGTTTCTGGACTCTTATGACACAGCAGATTGTTTTTAGCAAATTCCTACACAAATGATCTTCAAATGAGCTGAAAATTTGCTATAAGGTCAACAATATGCTAAAGAATAATCTGGCAAAATTTGGGTATTTTTGGATAAACCAAACTCCCTCTATAATTCTTTTTCAGAAAATCTTCCAAGAATTTTCCAGAATTAAATAATTTGTTTCATACAAATTGGGTTGTACCTCTGGATAGTACTCTCTTAGAGGAATCCAACAAAATTTATCTCACTATTTTTGGAGCTTCCTACACCAAGTTATGCATTTTACAAGTTTGCACAACTCTCTGTTTGATTTTTAAACAGCACAGTCGCGCGTGGGGCCCACGGGTCAGATGCTTCTTCAACCTCCCGCCAGAGCCCGCGGTGCACACCAGCAGAAACTTGGCATGGCTCGTTCTCCCTCATTTCTCCACCAAATGAGCTCCGGTTTCGCCCTACATGCTCCTGGGAACGTGGCGCAGCTGCCGGGCAAGGTTTTCCCGCATGAAAATGGCTGCAGGTGGGTCGGCACCGGTGGGGCGGCTCGGGAGCTCGACATGGACGCGTTCCCGCGTGTCCAAGGCATCTCCCGGCGAGCTATGATGTCCTACAGCATCCCTATGGTTCTAGGAACACGGAACGGGGATCAGATCATGCAGAAAGTGGCTGCAACCTAGTCCTCACCGTGGACCATGGCAGTTTTGGCCGCCGGCGACGATTTCTCGTCGCCCGGGGCACAGGAGGGTCGGTTTCCTTTGGTTTTCGGCGTGGGAGGGCGCTAGGGCATCTAGTTGCTGTGGTTTGAATTGTGGGAGGTGTGATCAATCGGTTTGGGAGAATTTCCCGAATTACACACATGCTGTTCTACACGTGCACCGGTGCCAAAACTGGAATTCCGGCGAGCCGGCGTCGGGGGAGGGCAAGAGGACGACGGGATGATGATAAGTACCTCCTGGCGCACCTCTGTGACTTCTTGAGCCTGCCGGAGAGGCGCTGGACTGGCCGGGAGACAGGGGCAATGGAGCAGCGCCGGTGAAGGAAAAACAGCGCCCTGCTGATCGTGAGGAGAGGAGCAACTGCTGTTGGCTTGGTCCGAGGAGGGGGAGATAACGTTGCTGAAGCGGTGAGAACCCACCCTGGGGCGCCAACGCGTGGAGACCGGCAGCAGGAGCTGTCACCGGCAAGCTGCTCGGTGGCGCTCGCGAGCTGCTCGGGAAAAGTCCCCACCGAGAGCAAAACTTAGTGATTAAGTTTCCTCCTTTAGCTCAATGACATGTGGGTCCCACTCCACATGTACCTCCCAAATATCTGTTCAAGCTGATCTTTGCCATCCCCAGAATGCTAAAATTTAAAAAAAAAGGTGGGCTAGAATTTGAATTCTTCAAATTCAGTTTGAATTTGCAAGACTAAACCTGAATTTGGTTTAAGTTTGCAAATTCTCCTCTTTAACTCCTTTTTGAGCCCACCCTACAATTGAAAAGTTGGTGATAACCTTTTCCCTAAAAACTCAACTATATGGCTGCATGTTAATTCAAAGTTTTTGGGTCACCATATGTGTGAATTTTGAATTTCAAATCTGAATTTTAAACTTACATGCAAAGAGGCATTTAACTCCTTATTGGTTCAACATTTTTAAATAAAAAGGTGAACCTCATGTTGGATGTTCATCCATGTATTACTTTGCATGAAGAAAAGTTTTAGCAAGTCCCATTTTTCCTGTCATTGCCACACATATGAACTCAAACCATAGTTTTTATTCATACACATTTTTGGGACTTTTACATTCCTCCCCCCTTAAAAGAATCTCGTCCCGAGATTACAAAACAGGAACGAGACGGGAGAGGTAATTACAAACTGTACAAAGCTAAAAATTCCGGATAGTTGGTGCGGAGGTAATCTTCACTTTCCCACGTCGCCTCTTCCGTGGTGTGATTACTCCACAGCACCTTGAAAAATTTGATCGTCCGGTTCCGGGTTACCCGGGTCTTTTCATCCAAAATCTGGACCGGTCGCTCGGTGTAGGTCAAGTCCGGTTTCAATTCGTCGATGTCCTCAGTGCGAACAGCAGCGGTGAATTTGAGGCACTTCCGCAGCTGTGATACATGAAATACATCATGAATACCCGCTAGACTTGCTGGTAACTCCAGCCGGTAGGCTACGGGTCCGCACTTCTCCGTGATAGCAAAAGGACCAATAAAACGGGGAGCGAGCTTCCCCTTTACACCGAACCGGTGAATTCCCTTCATCGGGGATACACGAAGATAAACGTGTTCTCCGACGTCAAAATGTAATGGCCTACGCCTCTGATCGGCGTAGCTCTTCTGTCGGGATTGGGCAGCCTTTAAGTTCTCTTGTATCAACCGAACTCGGTCTTCGGCTTCGTTGACAAGATCAATCCCAAACAGAACTCTTTCGCCGGACTCACACCAATTCAGTGGTGTGCGACACTTCCGGCCATAGAGAGCTTCATACGGTGCCATTTTAATACTCGCTTGATAACTGTTGTTGTATGAAAACTCCGCCAGCGGTAGGTGATCGTCCCAATTCCTACCGTGGTGGATGGCACACGCTCTCAACATATCCTCAAGTACTTGATTCACCCTCTCAGTTTGTCCATCGGTTTGAGGGTGATATGCGGAGCTCCTAATCAGCTTAGTGCCCAACGAGGCATGCAGCTGCTCCCAAAACCGAGCAACGAACAACGCACCTCGATCTGAAACGATGGTCTTTGGGACACCATGTGAGCAAATAATTCTGGAGATGAATAACTCCGCATATTGCCTTGCTCGATAATGAGTGTTCACCGGTATGAAATGAGCCGACTTTGTCAACCGGTCGACAATCACCCATATCGAGTCATGCTTCCTGGATGTGAGCGGTAATCCGACGATGAAGTCCATACTCACATCCTCCCATTTCCATGCCGGTATCTTCAAAGGTTGTAGCGGTCCGGCTTTCCGCATATGATCAGCCTTGACCCGTCTACACGTATCGCATTCGGATACGTATTTAGCAACCTCCCTCTTCATCCTCGTCCACCAAAATTTCTGTTTCAAATCTTGGTACATCTTGTTACTTCCGGGATGAATGGAAAATTTAGACAGGTGGGCTTCATCCAAGATCTTCTTCCGGAGTTTCATATTGCGCGGTACCACTATACGGTCGTTAAACCATATTGTACCGTTCTCATCCTTCCGGAAACATTTCACCTCTCCGTTGTCTAGTCTTCTCCGTATGTGAGACATACCTCTGTCTCTTCTTTGAGCCTCAACAATCTCTTCACGGATTGTTGGAATGAGCGCGAGATTATAGAGTGCGCCATACGGAATGACACGGAGGCTGGGTTCTTCATCTTCCAACTCAGCAACCGCTAAGTTGTGAACGTGGAATTTCCGACTAAGCGCGTCGGCAACCACGTTGGCTTTTCCCGGGTGATAGTGGATCTCAATTTCATAATCTTTTATGAGCTCCAACCATCTCCGTTGTCTCATATTCAGCTCCTTCTGCGTGAAGATGTACTTCAGGCTTTTATGGTCGGTGTAGAGGTGAACAAGATTACCCAGTAGGTAATGCCTCCACATCTTCAATGCCAACACCACTGCAGCAAGCTCAAGATCGTGAGTTGGATAATGCTGCTCGTGGTTTCGCAGTTGACGAGACCCATAGGCGACTACACGCCCTTCTTGCATCAGAACGCAGCCAAGACCGATGCCGGATGCATCGCAGTATACATCAAATGGCTTCGTCGTGTCCGGCTGAGCAAGAACTGGAGCCGTTGTGAGATGTTTCACCAAAGTTTTGAATGCGGCCTCACATGCTGCATTCCACATGTATTTAGTGCCCTTCTTCAGCAGCTCCGTCATTGGTTTAGCAATTTTTGAGAAGCTCGGAATGAACCTCCGATAATACCCTGCTAAACCTAGGAAACTTCGGACCTCGTGGACTGACTTGGGAGATTCCCACTTCAGCACTTGTTCAATTTTGCTGGGGTCCACGGCAATGCCCTCTGCTGAAATAATATGGCCTAGGAAAGGCACTTGATCAATCCAAAATTCGCACTTGCTGAACTTGGCATATAATTGGTGCTCCCGCAACCGTTGTAGCACAATGCGCAGATGTTCAGCATGCTCTTCTTCAGATTTGGAGTAAACCAATATGTCGTCGATGAATACCACGACGAACTTGTCTAACTCCGGCATGAACACAGAATTCATCAAATACATGAAATGTGCCGGAGCGTTGGTTAATCCAAATGACATGACGAGGTACTCGTAGAGTCCGTATCTCGTCGAGAAAGCTGTCTTCGGTATGTCCTCCGGTCGGATCTTGATTTGATGATAGCCCGACCGAAGATCCATCTTCGAAAATACCTTTGCACCCACAAGTTGATCGAACAGGATGTCGATGCGAGGCAAAGGATACTTGTTCTTGATCGTGACAGCATTGAGAGGACGATAATCAACACATAGTCGTAGTGTTTCGTCCTTCTTCTTAACGAACAGCGCTGAGCAACCCCAAGGTGAAGAACTTGGTCGTATGAAACCCTTGCTCATAAGTTCATTCAGTTGCTCTTTCAACTCTGCTAGCTCGTTAGGTGCCATCTTGTAAGGCCTTCGTGAAATAGGCGTCGTTCCCGGCGCCAGTTCAATCTTAAACTCGACGTCCCGTTCGGGCGGCATGCCCGGTAAGTCATCGGGAAAAACGTCGGGATAATCACGTACCACCGGAATATCTTCAAGCTTCAGTGCTTCCGTGTGGTAGGCCTCTACCATATCTGGATCTTCGCTGTCTAAAAACAGCGTGTGCTGTCCGTGAATCGGCGAGTCAATCTGGACAGTCCGGTTACCGATATTGAGAACGGCACCGTGACGATTTAACCAAGACATCCCCAATATAATGTCTATCTTCTGCCTATCCAACATAATCAGCGATGTTGGGTATATTTTTCCGCCCAAACACAAAGCTGCTCGGGACACAATCTGATTGGCAGAGATATTTCCTCCCGGTGAACGTATGAGAAAACTCGTTGTGGGAGTATTGATGGATAATTGGTGCTGATCCACGCATGTTTTGCTGATAAAATTGTGGGTTGCACCTGAATCAAAAAGTACCAATACGGGCACGTCCTTGAGAGTAAACATGCCCGCTAACACCGGTGCTCCCTCCGGGACATCCTCAATCGCAAGATGTTGCACACTCCCGGATTGCAATGCTGTTATGTTGACTGGAGCAGGTGGCGGCATACCACCTGATGATGATGGCTGTCTGGTGTTTACCAACTTCTCCCGGCATTCCTGCCTAAAATGCCCAAAACGGTGGCAATAAGAACACGGAGGTTTCCCCGGTTCTTCGTTGACTTGTGGTTGAGAAGTTGAGGCACTTGGCTGCAGCAATGATGCAACAGGTATCATTCGTTGCTGCGGAAATGGCGCTGCTTCAAGATAAGATTCTTGAGCAGGAAATCTGTACGGAGTTGATCTCCCTGGTGCTTGCCATATCTCCTCGGATGGTGTGTGATACACCACACGGTATTTACGAGGAACGATTGGTGTGTCTTCTTGCACATCCTCCCGGTCCCTCTTCTCTGCTTGACACTCAAGTGTCGCTTGTTCTTGCAGCAGAGCAGCACTGATCAACTCGGTGTAACTGCCTTGATTGAACAAAGCTAACTTCTCTTTTAGTATGGCACTCAAGCCATAGAAAAAGTAGTCACACATTGCAGCTTCGCTCGTCGCATAAGCAGGAGCGTATTGTGCTAGAAGATTGAATCGCCTGACATAATCGAGGACACTCATGTCCCCCTGCTTCAAGTTTCTGAATTCCTGCTGCTGGGCCTTGATAAAACCCATAGGAATGTGACGAGCCCGGAATGCTTCACGAAATTCCGTCCATTCCACTTGATGACCTCCCGGAACGGTGGCAAGATAAGCAAACCACCAATTTCCGGCGGCTCCATGGAGCTGTTGAGCTGCAAATGATGTCTTCTGATACTCGTCACACTCAAACACTCCAAACTTGGACTCCATAACTCGAAGCCACTGATCAGCTTCCACTGGTTCATGGGCTTCCGTGAAGATCGGCGGTTGTGTCGCCAAGAAATCCAAGTAGGCGTTCCGAGGTGGAACGTCCTGTTGTGCACGCTGGAGTAAGCCCTGTTGTACCAAGGCTTGGAGTAGTCTTGTGTTCTCTTGACTTGACTCGACCATCTGAGCCATGACATCCGCCCATACCGTTGATGGCGGTGCCCGTGGTGGAGTCGAGTCATCATCTTCTTGACGAGAACTATCAACCCTACTCGGAGAATGAGTACGCACCATACTGCACAAAGATATTTTTTTTTTTTTGAGGGGAGTCAAAACATGATCTCAGCAGTATGTGAAAGTATGTAAAACATGAACATGCTAAAACTTTATGAAAGCATAACAAAATTTCATGTTTACACATCCTTCTAAAGCCAACATATCCAGTCCCTCATCCGGTACAAAACAGACCTTTCAGTACTTAACCCAGAATTTGATCCGGTTACTAGCATTTTCATAACTCAAGTTGAATACCAAAGTTGAAGTTAACTTTAGTATATTTTCAACGAGTACTCACATGCCCCTAGATCATTTCTGGAACAAAAGTTAGGATTGTTCAAAGTTGACAGAATTTCTGGCTAAAATTTGCCAGCACCTCCTTTGTATGTGGCTGTTTTCATCACAGTTTTACATACAACTGGGGTACAATTCTGAACAAACTATGAACTACAAAATCGTTGCAAATTTCCTAACCTTTCCAACGGTGTATCATATGACCCTTAGAAATTTTTCTACAGACTGTGACGGCAAATTTACAGCAACATCCAGAGAAGTCTGCAGCTGCTCTGTTTCCTGAACAGTTTGCATTCATCTGGACGTTCAACCAAGTTGGTGTCGGATTTGGCTCTGGAGTTCTACAGAAAAGTTGTAGAGCACTTAATAAAATTTCCAAAACTGTATCAAACACATCCATTGGGTCAAACTAATCAGAGTTATGCTCTGTTAAAGTTCGGCAAAACTTCTGCCAGAACAGAGCACTCTGTTTTTGAGATCAAAAGAAGCCTAGTAATTCTCTTCTTTGAAACTTAGTTCAAATGAAGAGTTCAGTAACTAATATGTGCTTTATCACATCCATTTTTAGTTTGAAAGTTAGTCATGAATGATTTCTTCATAGGTAAGAATACTATCCAGTGTAGTACGGTGACGATGCACCGTAAGACATATGACGGTACTACGTTGCCTCACCAAAGAAAAACCTAACCGGATTACACCGGCATATACGTATCATTAGGTGGCACTAAAACGATCACTCGCAAACGTGTTCTACACGTACTAAGGTTTTCGTGGTTAGTACCTACATAAAACACACTCAATCATCAGGTTCGGCTGCACACCGAACCCGGTATCCATAACAGTTGGTACACCCGGCCGTCATCACTCGCCCAGGTGTTCTCAAGCCAAACACGCCTTGAGCTACGTGTTCACGTTACTGACCACGTGACGGGGTCTCCCAAATTGCACCACGCACGCCTGGGACAGACGTTGCTCGAATACCCCAAACGACATGAAGAGTCGTAGAGGATACTAAAGCGGGTCGGGTTACCTGCCACCCGTGGGGCTCCACCCTTCAGCTTGTGCGCACTGGTGGACAGCGCATACGTGCACCCCCCAAGACATAAACCGTCCCGAGATGCACGATTTTCTGACATAACAAATAAGTTAGCTTGCCACCTTCATTATATGCTAATAGTAGTCCTTATGTGGGCCTAGTACCGTTATCTCACCGTATCCTAAGTTTTTGACATAATATGATGCTCAATCCGTGCTCTGTTCCCAACGCAGCTCTGATACCATGTGTGAGGGACACAGGACCTCGTTGGGTGGTGCCGTGTTATGCGGCACCCAACAGCACACGGGTCGATGAACATACATCATATTACATAAATGGTTTGCGGAAGCGTACAAGATTGTTTTACAAACAAATATATATCAGAGTAAACTACAGCGGAAGACTATCACTCTCACGACTCATATCTAAACTAGCAACAAAGAAACAGTCCAGCCCGCGGACGTTTCTTACTAGCAACACGAAGATCAATCTGCAGCGGCGAGGATGCTCTTTGAGTAAACACTCGGAGGTTCCCGAGTCTCATCGGCATCCCTTCTCATAATCAGCGAGTCAATTACCTGCAAAACAACTCGGATAGCATCCGTGAGCATAACGCTCAGCAAGACTTAACCGTCACCCTAAACATGAAACTCTAAGTGAGGTTATGGACCTAACATAGGATGGCAGAAGCATAAGTAAACTCGCCTAAAAGTGAATCCTTACTTTCAGTATTAATTGCAGTATTTTAAGTAACCCTGGGCACGCCACATCGGGAGTCCACAATCAAACAAGAAACGCTTTCCCCCGATGTAAATTGCTCATGGCATAAATGAATCGAGTTTGCACTAGCCTATTCATCAAGCTCCAATACAAGGTAGAATAATACTTCACATCAATATGATTAGTTCCTTTCTCATGCAAGTTCTTACTACGTCACGACTGTGAGAACAAGTATGCTCGGTCCATTCCGCGAGCGACGGTGATTCGAATCAATAACACCCGGACTACACGACACGTACGCCCGTACTCGACGTTGCCTACAACAACCATCACTGACGTCGTACGTGGCAGCCTTTCCCCCGTTTCACCCCCGCTGAATCGATCAAGTCGCCCCGTACAGTAGCTACTCTCATGGTGCACCTTCCGACGTGAGATGTCATGAGAATATTCCCCACATACTGCACACCGGCCGTCCGCCTGAGGCGACCCGAAAAGTCCCAACGACAGCTTCCCGAGGTACATCGGTTTACTGGGTCCCATATAGCCAGCATGAGTCCGGTACACAACTCAAACTTGTTCAACAGGGCCGCATACGGATCGGTCCTTGACCGACACGGACAGGTCTACAGCACCCAGGCCCCTATGTCCTGCTGCTCCTACAACCTTCCGGTCTCAACTTTTAACTTGCTAATTCAATTACGAACCAATCCCGTATGCCCCCGTTGTCCCTAAATCTGCGAGTAGCATCTCACCACTCGACTTCTACCGAACCGTACTTAAGCATGGCAGTTCTACGCGGTGAAAGACACCTACCCAATACTCAATGGGTCATTTGGTTATGCAAGAGGAGTATCAATCACTAGACCTAATGCACAGTTCATACCTTGACCGAAAGTGAATACAAAACAAAAACTTAACAGTTGTTAAATGCAAACCGGAGCTTGCCTGTTTTGCAGGGTAGTCGTATATAAGCAGTTAGTATCCTTGCAGATCCACCCTTGACTCTCCGGAGCTTGATCCACTTTGATGAATCACTCCTTTGAGTCCCCTTCGTTGTGGTCCCTATTGAAATGCATATGCATATGTTTCATGGAATGTAATGGAAAGAAGTTATAGAATTACTTTCTTAAGAACAGAGGTTGTGTGGAAAAGCCAAGCATGGCTTGGTTTGCCTCTGTTGTGCAAGGAACAGAATTAAACTAATTTGACCTTAAGGCCCTTAGCTATACACTAACCCTCTTCTCTAATGAACATAATAGATAAGCTGAAAGGATTTGAGTGCAACTGGAGAACAAGAACTCCAATGGCCTCAAAACTTTTACAGCAGGTTCTATGATACCTAAGGATTTAGCTTGCCAAATTGCAGCTAATGTGGAGTCATATTGTGTCCCCCATAATTCTCACAATATCTCTTATGTATTTTTTCCCTTATACATAAGTATGGAGAATAAGAACAGGGAGTTCCAGGACTTATCTTGGGCTGATAATTTACATGTGAGTTTTTGATCACATGAGAGTCATCTGGTCCAAAATTCAGCCCTTTTACTTGGGTAGTTCTCCCAGAACAATTCTTTAAGCATTTATACTCAATAGAATTAATTCTGTAGTAATGTGCATTTTCATGCCCAACTAAGTGAACTACAATTCCAAGTATGTCCCATAGAGCTTGCCTAAATTTTCCTATGATTTTTGGAGCTATGGATTGCTCAGAACAGATTTTTGAAGTGGGAAACATTTTCTGAAAATGTTTCTGGACTCTTATGACACAGCAGATTGTTTTTAGCAAATTCCTACACAAATGATCTTCAAATGAGCTGAAAATTTGCTATAAGGTCAACAATATGCTAAAGAATAATCTGGCAAAATTTGGGTATTTTTGGATAAACCAAACTCCCTCTATAATTCTTTTTCAGAAAATCTTCCAAGAATTTTCCAGAATTAAATAATTTGTTTCATACAAATTGGGTTGTACCTCTGGATAGTACTCTCTTAGAGGAATCCAACAAAATTTATCTCACTATTTTTGGAGCTTCCTACACCAAGTTATGCATTTTACAAGTTTGCACAACTCTCTGTTTGATTTTTAAACAGCACAGTCGCGCGTGGGGCCCACGGGTCAGATGCTTCTTCAACCTCCCGCCAGAGCCCGCGGTGCACACCAGCAGAAACTTGGCATGGCTCGTTCTCCCTCATTTCTCCACCAAATGAGCTCCGGTTTCGCCCTACATGCTCCTGGGAACGTGGCGCAGCTGCCGGGCAAGGTTTTCCCGCATGAAAATGGCTGCAGGTGGGTCGGCACCGGTGGGGCGGCTCGGGAGCTCGACATGGACGCGTTCCCGCGTGTCCAAGGCATCTCCCGGCGAGCTATGATGTCCTACAGCATCCCTATGGTTCTAGGAACACGGAACGGGGATCAGATCATGCAGAAAGTGGCTGCAACCTAGTCCTCACCGTGGACCATGGCAGTTTTGGCCGCCGGCGACGATTTCTCGTCGCCCGGGGCACAGGAGGGTCGGTTTCCTTTGGTTTTCGGCGTGGGAGGGCGCTAGGGCATCTAGTTGCTGTGGTTTGAATTGTGGGAGGTGTGATCAATCGGTTTGGGAGAATTTCCCGAATTACACACATGCTGTTCTACACGTGCACCGGTGCCAAAACTGGAATTCCGGCGAGCCGGCGTCGGGGGAGGGCAAGAGGACGACGGGATGATGATAAGTACCTCCTGGCGCACCTCTGTGACTTCTTGAGCCTGCCGGAGAGGCGCTGGACTGGCCGGGAGACAGGGGCAATGGAGCAGCGCCGGTGAAGGAAAAACAGCGCCCTGCTGATCGTGAGGAGAGGAGCAACTGCTGTTGGCTTGGTCCGAGGAGGGGGAGATAACGTTGCTGAAGCGGTGAGAACCCACCCTGGGGCGCCAACGCGTGGAGACCGGCAGCAGGAGCTGTCACCGGCAAGCTGCTCGGTGGCGCTCGCGAGCTGCTCGGGAAAAGTCCCCACCGAGAGCAAAACTTAGTGATTAAGTTTCCTCCTTTAGCTCAATGACATGTGGGTCCCACTCCACATGTACCTCCCAAATATCTGTTCAAGCTGATCTTTGCCATCCCCAGAATGCTAAAATTTAAAAAAAAAGGTGGGCTAGAATTTGAATTCTTCAAATTCAGTTTGAATTTGCAAGACTAAACCTGAATTTGGTTTAAGTTTGCAAATTCTCCTCTTTAACTCCTTTTTGAGCCCACCCTACAATTGAAAAGTTGGTGATAACCTTTTCCCTAAAAACTCAACTATATGGCTGCATGTTAATTCAAAGTTTTTGGGTCACCATATGTGTGAATTTTGAATTTCAAATCTGAATTTTAAACTTACATGCAAAGAGGCATTTAACTCCTTATTGGTTCAACATTTTTAAATAAAAAGGTGAACCTCATGTTGGATGTTCATCCATGTATTACTTTGCATGAAGAAAAGTTTTAGCAAGTCCCATTTTTCCTGTCATTGCCACACATATGAACTCAAACCATAGTTTTTATTCATACACATTTTTGGGACTTTTACACCCCATACTACCCTTGGCAATTCAAATTATTCACCCATGAGCCATTTGAATTGATCAAAATTCAAATGAGGTTTGGTTTGAATGAATTTCAGCACAAGTTCAGTTTGAAATTCAAATAAGGTTTGAATTTCTCCCACTTAGCTCATGTCAAGATCAACTCCAAATGGAGTGAAAATTGGTGTGTGAGCTCACAAAAATGTGCTGAGTAATAATATGCCCCCCACTTTTAAATTCATTGGATAAAAACAGTTTGAATTTGAATATGGTTTCAAACTGCCCTCTTCCTAACTATACCCAAACTGACCTCAAAAGGGTTTTGAATTTGGGTGAAACTTGGCATGGACATCCTTAGTAAAGTGTAGGAGTTTTCATATGTCCAGCCCATCTATATCACATGTGGGAAATACCACTTTTGCAATGTGTGAGTTTGTTCTCTAATGAGCATGTTGATAATTGTTACTTGCTCTTCATTTGTGTTCATCATTCTTCCTCAAATGAGGTGTGTGGTGTGGTGATGAACACTGCAAATGTGTGTCAAAAACTGAGGCCCTTACATTCCTCCCCCCTTAAAAGAATCTCGTCCCGAGATTATAAGGTGAAAATGAGAGAGAGGACGGTGGAAAATTACCGGATATGCGACGTGAAAAAGTCGGGGTAGTTAGCGCGAAGGAATTCTTCGCTCTCCCATGTCGCTTCGTCCATGGAGTGATTACTCCATAGAACCTTGTAGAACCACAACGTACGGTTGCGTGTGGTTCGGGCCTTTTCATCAATAATCTGCACCGGTTCCTCCCGATAGGTGAGATCCGGTTGCAGTTCTTCAATGTCTTCCAGCTGAACGGTAGTTGATAGCTTGAGACACTTCCTCAGCTGGGAAATATGAAAGACGTCGTGCACACCGGAAAGTGCTTCTGGTAATTTCAGCCGGTATGCCACCGATCCACATCTTTCGGTAATCTGGAATGGACCGATGAATCGGGGTGCCAACTTTCCTCTCACCCCAAATCTGTTTACGCCCTTCATTGGAGACACCCGTAGATATATGTGATCTCCAACTTCGAATTGTAATGGGCGCCTTCTCCGGTCCGCATACTGTTTCTGACGGGATTGAGCGGCTTTTAGGATCGCTTGAATTAGTCGAACCTTTTCTTCCGCGTTGTTGACAAGGTCAATCCCGAAGGTAACCCTTTCGCCAGACTCACACCAGTTCAATGGTGTGCGGCATTTTCTACCGTATAGCGCCTCGTAGGGCGCCATCTTGATGCTGGCTTGGTACCCATTGTTGTACGAGAACTCGGCTAATGGCAAGTGATCATCCCAATTCTTGCCGTGGTTGATAGCGCAAGCTCGTAGCATGTCTTCTAGGATTTGATTTACCCGCTCGGTTTGCCCATCCGTCTGCGGGTGGTAGGCTGAACTACGGATCAGCTTCGTCCCCAAGGCAGCGTGTAGCTGCTCCCAAAACGGGACACAAATAAAGTGCCCCGATCCGATATGATGGTACGGGGTACGCCATACAAGCATAGGATCCGTGAGATGTACAGTTCAGCGTACTTCTTGGCGTTGTATTTGGTGTTGACCGGGATGAAATGGGCAACCTTGGTGAGCCGATAGACGATCACCCACACCGAATCATGTTTCTGTAAGGTGGTGGGTAAACCGACGACGAAATCCATGCTCACGTCCTCCCACTTCCAGGCAGGAATGCCCAGTGGTTGCAGCAGTCCCGGTTTCCGCATATGATCTGCCTTCACCCTTCGACATGTATCACACTCGGACACGTATTTTGCAGTCTCCCGCTTCATCCGTGTCCACCAAAACTTGCTTCTGAGTTCTTGATACATTTTGTTGCTGCCGGGGTGAATAGAAAACTTTGATAAGTGAGCCTCATCAAAGATTTTCTTCCGTAACTCCGGGTTTCGGGGTACGACGATCCGGTCCTTGAACCATAGGACGCCGTCTCCGTCCTTCCGGAAACATTTCAACTCCCCACTGTCTACACGTCTCCGTAAATGTGACATGCCCTTGTCATTCTTCTGGGCTGCCGCTATCTCTTCACGGATGGTGGGGATCAAAGCTAGGTTGTAGAGAGCTCCGTGTGGAATCACATGTAGTGGTGGTTCGCTCTCTTTCAACGGTGTGATGGTCAGAGTATTGACGTGTGACTTGCGGCTCAGCGCATCTGCCACTACGTTTGCCTTACCCGGATGATAATGGATTTCTATCTCGTAATCCTTTATCAATTCTAACCATCTTCGTTGCCTCATATTCAGCTCCTTCTGAGTGAATATGTACTTGAGGCTTTTGTGGTCGGTATATAAATGTACGAGGTTACCGAGTAGGTAGTGCCTCCACATCTTCAGTGCAAGTACCACGGCAGCGAGCTCCAAGTCGTGAGTTGGATAATTCTGCTCATGGTTCCTAAGCTGCCGTGATCCATACGCGACCACTCTTCGGTCTTGCATCAGCACACATCCGAGCCCAATGCCGGATGCATCGCAGTACACGTCAAACGGTTTTGTTGTGTCTGGCTGCGCCAAAACCGGTGCTGATGTCAGGTGCTTGACTAAAGCCTTGAATGCTGCTTCACATGTTGGACTCCAAACATATTTGGTAGCCTTCTTCAGCAGCTCTGTCATTGGCTTGGCAATCTTCGAGAAGTTCGAGATGAACCTCCGATAATATCCCGCGAGTCCGAGGAAACTCCGTACCTCATGAACAGTTCTCGGGGATTTCCAATTCAGCACTTGCGTGATCTTGCTCGGGTCCACAGCGATACCTTCCGCTGAGATGATATGCCCGAGGAAAGGCACCTGCAATATCCAAAACTCGCATTTGCTGAATTTTGCGTATAACTTGTGATCTCGCCGCCGTTGCAAGACTATACGCATATGTTTCTTGTGATCTTCCTCCGACTTGGAATATACCAGGATGTCGTCGATGAAGACCACGACAAACTTGTCCAGCTCCGGCATGAATACCGAGTTCATTAAGTACATGAAGTGAGCTGGAGCATTGGTGAGGCCGAAGGACATGACCAGGTACTCATAAAGTCCGTACCTTGTCGAAAAAGCTGTCTTTGGAATGTCCTCCGCCCTTATCTTAATCTGATGGTACCCGGATCTTAAATCCATCTTGGAATAGATCTTTGCTTCGACCAACTGATCAAACAACATGTCGATCCGTAGCAACGGGTAATTGTTCTTGATGGTTACGGCATTTAATGGATGGTAGTCCACGCAAAGCCGCAGCGTCTCATCCTTCTTCTTGACAAATAATGCCGAACAGCCCCATGACGAGGAGCTCGGCCTAATAAAACCCTTCTCCAGAAGGTCCGTGAGCTGAGTCTTAAGTTCAGCCAACTCCTTGGGCGCCATCTTGTACGGCCTTCGGGATATTGGCATGGTTCCTGGTGTAAGTTCAATCTTGAACTCCACCTCTCTATCGGGTGGCATTCCCGGTAAATAATCCGGGAATACAACAGGAAACTCCCGGACCACTGGAATGTCTTCCAATCCGATAGTTGTGGACTGATGGACACTTGAAAGTTTTATTTCTGGACTGTCCAGAAATAATGAGTGAGAACCGTGCACCTCTGAGTTTAAGTGCACGACTCGAAGGACGGTGTCTAAAACAGCGCCATGGCGGGTTAACCACGACATCCCTTGGATGACATCGACCTTCTGTCCCTCTAAGATAATGAGAGACGTGGGGTACATTCTACCGGCTAAGCATAATGGTGCTTTGGAGACCATTACGCTTGCTGAAATCTTCCCACCCGGTGAACAAATTAAATATGGACTATCGGTGGGTAGTATTGGCAAACAGTGTTTAGCAATGAAATCTTGGCTAATAAAATTATGCGTGGCGCCTGAATCAAACAGTACTATAGCGGGATGCTGGTGGAATTGGAACATACCCGCAAGGATTGGCTCGCCCTCCGGCACGTCCTCAATGGCAAGTTGGTGGACAGTGCCGGGCCTAGGGTTTGCCCGCCGCGCATTAGTAGGGTTCCGGGGTTGATTCCTCCCCGGAAACTGTGGTGCCACTCCGCCGCCTTGCCTCTCCGGGCAACTGCTCGCGAAGTGTCCTGGACGACCACACTTGTAACATGTGGCCGCTGCTGGTGGAGTACTCGGTGGACGAAAGCCCGGCATGCATTGCGGAGGTGCAAACGCACGCGGCATCGCCCGCTGCTGCTGTTGTTGTTGCGGTGGTACTGGCAGTGCCGGCCGGAATGCCGGTGAAGAGTACGGCCGACTGCGGAACGGCATCGACCGCTGTGGTGGCTGCCAGCGTGGACCTGATGGTGGGCGATTCACCATCCAAAACTTCTGAGAAGGACCGCCTCCTTCTCCGCTGCTCTGCGGCGCGCTTCGCTTTCGCTCTGCCGCCGCCAACTCCTTGCCGGAGTCCTCCTGAACAATCGCAGCATCAATGATGTCGTTGAGGCTGCCGCGATTGAACATCGCCAGCTTGTCCTTCAGGAGCGGGTTAAGCCCCTGGTAGAAATGGTCCCGCCGCTTCTCGTCGGTATCAGCATGATACGACGCATATAGCTCGAGATCGTTAAACGCCCTGGAGTATTCCAGCGCGTTCCAGCTCCCTTGTTGCAGGTGTAAGAACTCCTGCGTCTTCCTCTTCATCAGACCTGGCGGTATATGATAGGCCCTGAAGGCCGTCCGGAACTCCGCCCAGGTCATCACTCGGTCGGTGGGCTGGGAAGCACAGAAGTTGGCCCACCATGCGCTCGCGGATCCTTGGAGCTGCTGGACCGCGAACTGAGTCTTGCACTGCTCGCTGATTTGGAGCAACCCGAACTTCATCTCTATGGCGCGGAGCCAGTTGTCCGCGTCAAGTGGTTCATCCGCCCTTGAGAATACAGGGGGATGAGTCGCCAGGAAGTCGGAGTAGGAGCTCTGTTGGTGCTCCTCACGATCTTGACGTCTCTCTGGGCGAGACGTATTGGCGATGAGAGTCTGCAGCAACTCTGTGTGCTGCTGATGCGAGCCCGCCATTGCAGCGACAATGTCGGCCAATGTAACCGTTGGCAGTGGCGGTGGCGGTGTTTGCTGTTGCTGTTGCTGCTGCTGTCCCGAGGAGTCCTCGGGAGGTGGTTGGGAGGTCTCTCCCCCTTGACTGGTACCCCCAACGTCAGGGTTGGCACGAGTACGCGTCATTCTGAAATTCAAAACAGCAGCAATTAGCACATGTCTTACTAAAAATTCCATACGCAACAGTAGGTATTGAAGTGACACATGATCAATTTGCACAACATTCACATATATTGATAAAGCATAAACTTTATACAAGATACATTATTCTCGGGTCCCCGAGAAGTCGTGCTCATGTCGTCACTACCTATACATACACTGCTGTCTATACGACATGTCACCGATTACAAAAGTTGGGTTACGCTACCCTAGCTGCCCTACTTGGCAACCGTAACCCCCTACTCGGAGTAGAACTCGACCTCCTGTGGGTCGTCCTCCTCCGGTACTTCTGCTGGTGGCTCTGGATCTACCACCTCTTCTCCCATTCCGGGTTCTCCCATTGCTGGAAGACCCAAGACCACCGGTATGCCTAACACCGGGGGCACGAGGTCCTGCAATGCATGCATCTCGTCCATAGCCTGGTTGTAGTCCTCTTCCCAGCCTTGTCCTTCCTCAATAGCGTTGTCCCGCTCTTGAGCAAGGTCCTCATTCTGCTGGGTTAGGGTCTGCACCAGCTCTTGCAACGCCGCGATGTCAACACGGCTCTTCTTCTTTGCCTTCTTCAGACGACGCAACTGATTGTGTTGTTCATTCAGTCGCTTGATCGTCGGAAGGAGCACATTGTGGAGTGCGCTGTGAGCACCCTCGAAACGATCTCCACGGCTTGTGCTCTCCTTGAGCTTGGTGGCGAGATGCTCCATATGAACAGCTTGGCTGTCCATCACAGCGTTTCCCGCCCTCATTTGGAGGCTGAGGTTTGCCTCCGCGGGGTTGTACCTTGGGCAATTCGGGTCTGTTGCCTCCAGGTACCTCTCTTCCCACACATGCTGGGCTCGTCCCTCCACCGGAACGAGTGCGTATGGAGTGCCCTCCATAGCCTGCACGTGTAGTTGGCAGAAACGTGACATAGTGTCACGGGCTGCCACTTGCCACATCCCTTCCGGTTGTCTTCCTCTCACCGTGACAGTGAATGGCACCCAACCGGGTGGCGTAGGTCCTGCAGGAACCTCGACATGGATCATCCACGTCTTGTTCCCCTCTTCGCCTTCTTCCTTGGCGAAGTATTGCGGCATCTGGTTGTACCCGAAATATTGGAGCATTTGCCACAATGCTTCCGGGTAGCCGCTACGGTCAGAGCAGTGGGAAACTACCCACCTGTTCTCCAACCGTTTATCTGCTGCCATCTGTAAAAATATATTTGAGAAATGTCAAATATTTATTTAAACAGTAAACCATTGAGTTATAACATAAGATATATCCTTGAACTCATAACACTTGGAAACATAGTTCAAATTTTTAAACAAATTTGACTGCTGATCTGCTGTTCCCATGACAGCCTTGACCAGTTTCCATTTCAACCTGATTTAGGCCATGTTAACAGCAAAACTAATTCTGGAGCTCAACATTAAAGTTAAATCTAACTTCAATAGCTTTCCAGAAAGTGTTTGCTTGGCCTAAGATCTGTCCTGGTTCAAAAGTTATGAGATGTCAAAGTTAACAGACTTTCTGGGAACAATTGGACAGCACCTCCCTGCCTTAGGTACTGATTTGATCCAACAATCTCAGTTACATCTGTTCCTAATCTGACAAAACTTTCTGTTACAAAGTTGTAACCCATCTCATAAGATTTCCAGAACTACCTCATTTTCTATTTTTGGATTTTTATGGAGGAAGTTATGCTTAATTTACAGAGAGTCTACAGAGAGTCTTTACCCTGTCCTGTTTTCTGGACAGTTCCAACTCTACTGCATTTTTCGAGTGGTTAAGGGATGAAACACCTCTGGACCTCAACAGAAAAGTTGTAAATCTCTTCCAAAGCTTTCCAGAAATGTATCATACGACCCAAATCTCGAACGAACTCAACCTCTAGCCTCTGATTAACTTCAGCCTTGATTCAGCTGAAAACAGAGTGCTCTGTCCTTAACAACCTATAAGTTGAAAACTTGTTAACTTTGAATATCCTGTTCAAGGGAAGGAGTTACATCAAGTTTTACTACTTTGGAGCAAAACATTCAAGTTTTAAATGAATTTGTTCATTTAGTTGGGAGTGACGTCGATGCATCACCAGATTATGTCGGTACTACGTCCTCACAAAGAAAAACCTATACCGGACTTAGCCGGCTTCGTTATTTCAGTGGCACTACTCGTCACTCGCACACGGATGCTACACGTCTACCGTTTCGTGGTCAGGCTACCTGCAGAAACTCAATCAATCGTCAGACTCGGCTGCACACCGAGCCCGGAATTCATACAGTTCGTACACCCGGCCGTCATCACTCGCCCGGATGTTCTCAAGCCAAACACGCCTTGAGTTACGTGTTCACGTCTCAGACCACGTGACGGGGTCTCCCATGTTGCACCACGCACGCCAGGGATGGACGTTGCTTGAATACCCCAAACGACATGAAGAGTCGTAGAGGATACTAAAGCGGGTCGGGTTACCTGCCACCCATGGGGCTCCACCCTTCAGCTTGTGCGCACTGGTGGACAGCGCTTACGTGCACCCCCCAAGACATGAACGTCCCGAGATGCACGATTTTCCGACCTAACAAATAGGTTAATATGCCACTTTCTATATGCTAATAACATCCTTATACGGGCTACTAACTCGTTCCTCACTGGATTTCTGAAAAAGAAGACCTTTGTACTGTGTTAAACCTCAAGCGAGCTCTGATACCACGCTGACACGACCCCATTGGTCCTGTCGAGCCAGGATCACGCTGAGGGGTGCTGCGTTGCACAGCACCGTATAACACACGTCAAAGGTACAAAGCGGAAGCGGAAGTTTTATTACATAAACAAGTTTATGAACATGTTTACATCAAAATAAGTTTAGTCTACACTCGCGGGCGTAGACTAAGCATCAAGTGCACGTTCAGCCCTTGAACGTGTCCTTGCTAGCACACACGCACACTAACTCTGCGGCGTGCACGACTCCCACTCGATGGGGTTCCCCTCCTGGGGTTCCGTCTCCTCTTCGGGAGTCCCTTCCTCATAGAACCCTGCAAAAGCTTCAAACACAAGCAGTGAGCACGAAGGCTCAGCAAGTCTGACCCGTCTCACCTAAACATGGAACTTCTACATGAGGGTAATGGGTTGCATGAGGTAAAAATCATTTGCAAGGACTCGCCTAATTAGTAGAACCTTACTTTCAAGTTTTAGCAGCAGGTTGTGGAGAACCTTACGCTAAGGCACATGAGAGAGCCGCAGTCAAACAAGAAACGCATTTCTCTCATGTACTTTGCCCAAAGTTGAAAAGAACTTTAATTAACTCTAAGCTACAGCATATCATTAACAATCAATGTCCATCTTCCAATCAGCAGCATTTTAACATGTGTCTAGCCTGTTCTTTCTACATCACGGTACAGTGAACAAGTGGTACTCACTGACCGCGAGGGACGGCGATTATAATCGATTTACACCTGCAGGGTTACCCGAACATCCCGTCACATACGCCCGTACTCGATGTTGCCTCCAACAACCATCACGGATGCCGTACGCGACTACCTTTCACCCGTTAGCCAAATATTGAACCGGTCCCATCGTCCCGAGCAAGAGGTCTCTGCACGCGCATCTCCGTGCCGCCAGCCGATTTACACCTCAAGCTCTCAACCTACCCTCTGAACGACGGGCAATGCCTCAATACCCAGCTACCCGAGTTACATCAGTTTCCCGGTTCCCATATAGCCGGTAGGTCTTCGGTACTGTTCTAGCTTGTTCAACAGGCCCGCACACGGCTCGGTCCTCAATCGACACAAGCGGAGCTACAGCACACAGGCCCCAAAGTCCTGCTGCCCTTACTCTCCGCTCGGTCTCATTTTCTTGCCATATGTATCATGTGCTATCTCTACCCGAGCAATGTGCCTCTAGCCTATTCTAGCGAGTAGTTCTAACTACTCGTCTTGTACCGAATCCTACTCTATCCTAGCAATGCAGTGGCTAACGGGGTTTGCAATCCTAAACCCAACCCGTGGTTTTCTTGGCTATGCAGTTGGATTTCCAAACAAGACTCTAATGCACAGAACAAAGGAAACAAGTATGTGCTCAAAACAATAAAAATTTGTAAAAAGGTTAATGCAAACCGGAGCTTGCCTTGCTGCTCTTGGTCGTAGGCTAGCTGTTCCTCCGGAGTAACGAAGTCTAGGACTTCGGGTTCCTCCTCGACCTTAGCGACTACATGATATAAGAAACATATGTATCAATTTAAATGCATTTATATTAACTTTGAAGTTGTGAAGTCTATAACCCGTGCTAGACAGACCTAATGACTGTGAAACTTTTACTGTGGCTTGGTTACAACCTAAACAGGGACTTGGTCAAGTTTTAGTTGCAGCAAAGCTCAATTGAGCCCTCCACAATTAATTATGTCCTTGACCTTAATTAAAGGCTTTTAGGGTGTTCTAAGGATTTTCATGAAACAAACTATGACTTTCTGAAAACTAGATTTTCAGAGGGTTCTAATGGAGTTGGTCTCACTTAATTTGGAAGTCTCTAACTAAAGATATGAGCTAAACAATTTCAGAGAAAAATTCTGAAAATGTTTCTGAACATTTTCTATTTTCTCTGGAACAGTTTAACTAATTACACCATTAGGTGGATTAAATGAGCTCAAATGGATCTGAAATTTTTATGGTAGTTCAAGGATATTTTGGTGAACATCACAGTAAAATTTCAGGATTTTCCTCCAAAGGATTCTCCAGTTAAAATTCCTAACATTTTAAACTTTAAGGAATTAATTCTGTATAAATAAGGAATTTCATGAAGTGAAACTTGATTTTCTGGAAAGTACTCAGAGAGCTGAATCCAGCAAAATTTGGTTCACTCAATTTGGAGCTTTCTAGCCAAAGTTATAAGGATTTGAAGTTTGAAGGAAATCTGAAAATCGGGGAAAAGTTTAAACTCGCGCGTGGGCCCAGGGGACACGCGTCGCACGCCGAGGCGACAGCACACCGCGGCCCACAATGATTTTACGCGCCAGCACACCTGATACCGGCCGCAGCCGGATCCCGATTCAAAATATCTCCCGCTGACAGCTGGGGTCCACCCCCTTCTTCAACCTCGCGACACCCGCGCTCCGCCGCCGAGGGATCTCGCCGGAGAGCTCGCCGCCGGCTGCTGTACAGCTCCAAACTTCTCGATTATGGCCGCCCCTGCCTACTTTTACTCGGGGAACAGGATTCTAGGTTCAGCTGCTCATGACAATGGCCGGAGCATGGTCGGCGACGAGCCGCCACCTCGGAACGACTTCGGCCATGTCGGCTGACCACCCTAGCACCTCAGCTTCTTGGGAAATCGGTCGGGGAGCATAAGTGGACCTTAGAGAAGGTCGACGTGAGCTCGAGGCAGCTCGGGGAAGGCCCGAAATAGGTCCTCACCGTGCGCCCGATGCCGCCCGTTCGTTCCGCCATTAGTAGACCTCAAATTACGCCGGGCACAGAGGTTCTCCGGCCCAGAGTTGTGAAGGCAACTTGTGCGTTACCGTGTCTAGCTCGTGTGAGAGCGGCCTGAGGCCCTCTAATCCTTTCTAGAGCACGAATTAAACAGAATCGTACCCGAAGGTCGTTCTGCACACAGAAAGGGGAAAAGTGGAAATTCGCCGCCGGTGAGCAACCACTCGAGCTGTGGCTCGGGGATGAGCAGCACCGGTCACCCGCGCGTCCAAGGGTGCCTTGGCTCAGGCGTGACAACGCCCTGGTTGGGCTGTCCACGAGAGCCCGAGGTGCGGCGGTTCTAAGTTCCGATTTTGATCTTTCGGCACAGCTGATATCACTCGGTTTCAACCGAATTCTAGCAACGGGGAGGATGGAGGAAGGTCTCTAGTACCTTGCTGGGGCTCTGGAGTGGAAGGAGGGAGCTGCGATCGGCGTTCTCCGATCAAGTCCGAGCTGCGGAAGTTTTTGGCCGGCGCTGAGTTCTTGCGGGGAAGAACGACGGTGCCTCGGCCGAGGAGGGGGCAGGCGCCTTAAGAAGGCTCTGCACCGCCTCATGCCCGCGCGTGGGCAAGCAGCTGGTGGCGCGGCGACTGGCCTTGGTGGCGATCACCGCTGCGGCTCGGCGACCCGAGTGAGAAAGTCTCAGTCGGTTTGATCTGAGCAGTGGCTGACATGTGGGTCCCACCTCCAGTTTTAACCTCTGTAATTTACTCCTAATCACTGTTGTAAACAGTGAACCCCATACTACCCTTGGCAATTCAAATTATTCACCCATGATCCATTTGAATTGATCAAATTTCAAATGAGGTTTGGTTTGAATGAATTTCAGCACAAGTTCAGTTTGAAATTCAAAAAAAGTTTGAATTTCTCCCACTTAGCTCATGTCAAGATCAACTCCAAATGGAGCGAAAATTGGTGTGTGAGCTCATAAAAATGTGCTGAGTAAGAATATGCCCCCCACTTTTAAATTCATTGGATAAAAACAGTTTGAATTTGAATATGGTTTCAATCTGCCCTCTTCCTAACTATACCCAAACTGACCTCAAAAGGGTTTTGAATTTGGGTGAAACTTGGCATGGACATCCTTAGTAAAGTGTAGTAGTTTTCATATGTCCAGCCCATCTATATCACATGTGGGAAATACCACTTTTGCAATGTGTGAGTTTGTTCTCTAATGAGCATGTTGATAATTGTTACTTGCTCTTCATTTGTGTTCATCATTCTTCCTCAAATGAGGTGTGTAGTGTGGTGATGAACACTGCAAATGTGTGTCAAAAACTGAGGCCCTTACAATAGGCTCCCGTGTTGGGACGGGGCACAGAAGGCAAAGGCACACGAGGTGCTTGCATAATAGGATGTTGCTGCGGTGGTTGGTTAGGGCGAGGTGGGTTTGCAGGGCGGAAAGTAGAAGCGGATGAGCCATACTGTGGTGCAGCTGGGAGCATGAAACGGGGTCGTACATTGCTCCCTTCTGGCTGATATGGCATCTTCCTCTTTCCCTCTTGCTCAATCTCATGGATCTTGCTCTCAACCACTATAGCTTTATCAACGAGCTTCTGGAAGTTTGCATAACCGTTGTTGAGCAGCTGAACTTGGATCTCATTGTTCAATCCTCTCATGAACAAGTATAGCTTCCTTTGGTCCGAGTGGACATCTTCTGGAGCATACCTTGAAAGCTGCATGAACTTGTTGAGGTACTCATTCACGCTCTTCTTTCCTTGGTGGAGACCTTCGAACTCTTGCCTTTTAAGCATCATGACTCCAGCAGGGACGTAATGAGAGAATAAACTCTCCTTCAACTCAGTCCAAGTGATAGTCTCCTGGTTGACATGAGCATTGCAAAGAGCGTCCCACCAGTCAGTGGCTGCTCCCATAAGTTGGTGCGATGCAAAGAGAACTTTCTCCCAATCATTGCACTGAATAATAGCAAGCTTCTTTTCCATGGATTTCAACCAATCATCGGTCTCCATGGGATCATTAGCTTGCACAAAAGTAGGCGGTCGAGTCCTCATGAACTCTCCCAATCTGTTGTCAGCCGGTGGTGGTGGCGGCGGGGGTGCTGGGGGTGCAGGAACGGGGTTAGGGTTGTTGTTGTTGGCTTGCAGTTGTCCCAAACTTTGTATCATAGTTTGCATGAGCTGGTTCTGCATAGCCATCAACCGTTCAAGGTTGTTTGCACCAGCCCTGGGGTTAGCATTTTCAGGAACTTTATCGTTGCCATCCTCTTGTAGTTCATGGTTACCACGAACCTTCCTCCTTTGACGGCCAGCGTTTTCCCTCACCATCTATGAGAGAGAGTTGGGTAGAATAGAAAAGAGAAGTTTAGATTGATACCCCAGCTATATACATCAAGGTGTATGAATTAAATATCTTCTCTTATTATTTTCAACCTATATGAGGTTGTGAACACATGCCGAAACATCTCACATCTCTCCACTAGGTGTGGATGTGGATATTCGCAGAAGTGTCCTACAACTCACACTCAAGAACACAAACACAAGCAATCATCACAAAAGTTCAACACATCACTCTAATCACGTTACTATGATTTAAACGTCCCTATTACGGCTTTTTCAATGGGAATCCTAAACTTAATCATGTGAACTGGTGCTGTTCCCGTCGTGTGACGGGGGTGGTCCATCGGACACCTCAATAGGGTTAAGTGCACTCCCAGGTGGTGGTGAACGAGTACTTATGTGTGTTGTGCTCCTAATCACTGGCATCTTATAATAAGACATGAGAAACTTTAGAGAAGGAAAAAATACCTCCAAAACTTCAGAAGTTATGGAGCAAGAAAGCAAAGGTGTTGCTGTCCAAAAGAAGAGAAAAGGAGTGACTGAAAATATCACTTTGCGGTGGCTGAATTGACAAGAAAAGTGCAGCAGCAAGCGATTTTCAAAAATAGAAGTTTAGAGGTGTGTTCCTATGTGTTCTAGAGTGTACATTCTACCTAGGCCTGCGTCCTACGGTCAACGTGGCTCTGATACCAATCTGTGACGCCCGGTCTGGTAAAACACGGAACCCAGCTAATGCATATGTGTGCCCAGGATGTTAATCACGCATACACATGTAATCCACAAACTGAATTCAGAATATAACCACGAATAAATATTATCTAAGTACTTTATTACATCGACTATTTGTCTCACTCATGATTGTCTATATTATTCTTGCAGCGGAAGTCTCTAAACAATAGCGGAAATGATCTAAACAGCAGCGGCTCCATCTTCAACACCACAGGCATGTTGACGGTAGTTCCCACGCCTAGTACTCCACATGATCCTCGAAGTATTCTTCTCCTGTTGCTGATGTTTATATGATAATGCAAGGGTGAGTACATGTCGTACTCAGCAAGTGCGGGAAAAGTTTGACATGTAGCTTACAACAAGGTAGGAATAAAAAGGCTCATTGCAGAAAGCAAATTTTGTTTCACAAACATGATAAAAACAGCAACTAAGTCTAGATGAATTTAATCCCAATATAATCCAGTAAAACAGCAACATACCTCCATCGTGATTCACCATTTATCAATGTCTCAACCAGCCATTAATCTTTCTCAACTTCATCTCATGCTCATAATATCCATAACCATCTCATATTCTCATAACCGAAACCAAACTCATTGTCATGACTCAACAGTCCCGAAACCAATCCCAATGACCATACCATAAGCATACCGAACATCCATCCCATGTTTTCCCTCTAATCATGTGAGTTGGCCAGGTACTTGTGACCGGAAGAACAGCTATCATGATAGTTTTACACTCTGCAGAGGTGGCACCACTTTACCCACAAGTTTGTGATTTCGTCACCCGTCGGCGACTGCAGAACCTCCATTATACCAGTACACAACCGTCGGTGTATGTCCAAGAGATCACAAAATAGCCTTTACAAAGGGGCTACTAGTCGTATGGACTCACTAAGGTTTCACCAGCAGGCTCGAATCACCATTCTCCCACCTACGGGCCCCCTCTTGTGCTATACAGTTCCCAAGGCAGTCCTCTCTCGACTCCCATTACCCGCACCTTCCACAGTCCATAACAAGCTAGCAACACACCTAATTAGTCAGCTAAGCCGCAACCATATTTGGCCTTGTGGTGGCACTGTATTCCTAGCATGTGCTGGCATGAACCGGTCCTTAGATCTACAGCAAGTAAACCACCATCTCATTCAACAACATCCATGAACCAAGCTTGCCTAGATCTCCCCCGATTCTATGCTCATTATTATCATCATGTTCTCATCATCATTATTCATATGAGTGCAGTACTAAGACATGTTCTATTTCGGCTTCCCGTATCCCGTAAGCTAAGCGAAGTAAAAATAAAAAATGACCATACCCGACTCATCAACTTTCCCAGCAACAAGGATGGTTTAATAAAACTAGAAACTCCTATAAAAGGGTGTCCCATCAAGTAGACTCAAGCACACACGTTTTCACAAAGAAAACAGTTTTAAAACATGGGATCAATATGGTCAAGGGGCAGTTGCCTTGCTCCCCTGGCTCTTGTTGCTCAAGCGTCTCGAAGTCTTAGTGCTGTAGTTCTTCGTGGATAGCTCCCTGAGCTTGTCCTTCTACTCACGATGACGCGCATACAAGACTTACAGCAATCAAACATCATGCACAAACTTTACTCAAGATACAGTGGTGTGGATGAATGCAATTCCTATGGTGCTGTTTTACTAAACCAGTTTGTACGTGTTCTTGCATATTTTAATGGCTTTCGTGGGGTTTTATGATGAACAAGGGTGTAGGGATCAAGTGTGGACGTGGTGATGATCTTGAATCAAGATCTAGATCAATACCACCGTCAAAGACCGATCAAAACGTGATCTGTCCACACGAAAAAGTTTCTGTTCGAAGGGAGAGAAGGAAACAGACGTGACGATGTCGTAAGATGGGTAACAAAGACCTACCTCACTTCCTTTATGATCTTCGGCTCTTTTCCAGCGACGTCGGGGCTCGACGGACTCGACGGAGGCTCACCGGCGACTGAACTCCGGCGAGGGAGGTGGTGGTCCAACCCTGCGAGTTGGGGGCTAGGGCCTCCTAGTCATCGACTCGAGAGGTGGAAAAATAAGGAAAAGAGTTTACGGCCAAGGGGTGGTTTCGGGTCCTATTTATAAGGGGAAAAAGAAGAGTCCTACTCCAATTGGAGCTCAAATAAGAGTCCTATTCAATTTTGTTTTGGATCTCAACAATCTTATCTCCAATTGATTTTGTGCGGCAGCAATCGTGGGGGAATTTGTGTTGGCATCCTCCGTACTGGGTACTCCCGCGCACAGGAGGAAAAACCGCCGAAGGACCTCGCATCTCCGCAGTGGTGAGCTCCGGAGGTGCCACGTGTCCAGCGGGGGCCGGTACTTTCTTCTCCTCAGAGGTGAGCTCCGGATCTGCCACGTGGCCACTGCCAGGGTGAGCTCCGAAGGCACCACGTGTCCAGCGGGGCCGGGCCTCCCTTCTCCTAAGAGGGGACCTCCGAAGGTGCCACGTGTGTGGTGGGGCCGGATCTCCCTTCTCCTCATAGGCGAGCTCCGAGGACGCCACGTGTCCATCAGGGCTGGGCCTCCCTTCTCCTCAGAGGCGAGCTCCGGTGGCACCACGTGTCCGGCGGCGCCGGTCCTCCCTTCTCCTCAGAGGCGAGCTCCGAGGGTGACACGTGTCCAGCGGGCCGGGGCTTCTCCTCTCCTCAGAGGCGAGCTCCAATGGCGACATGTGTCCCGCGGGGCCGGACCTCATCCCTTCCGCAGGGGTGAGCTCCGAAGTCGACACGTGTCTGGCGGGGCGGGACCTCATCCCTTATGCAGGGGTGAGCTCCGAAGTCGACACGTGTCTGGCGGGGACCAGACCTCATCCCTGCCGAAGGGGTGAGCTCCGAAGCCGCCACGTGTCCCGCGCCCTGGGGAGTGTCGGCAGCGCACTTCGACTGTTTGGAATTGGCTCTTTTCGGCTATCTTTTTCCCATTCCCCGCCATTTTTATGATTCTTTCTCCATTCCTACTTCTTTTATAATGTTTCGCTATATGAAAAATGTATGCATGCAGGAAGGAATTTTGAGGGTGTTACACAGAATCAGATTGCAACGTAGTGAAATTTTCAGATTTGCAGAACTGATCAGAACCAGAACAGGGCAAAATGCTCTCTGTACTTTCCTGTAATCTGGACATAGGTTTTGACAGAAAATTTTTCTAGGGTCACGCCATATACCGCTGGAAAATATCCTACAACTTTGTTGTGAAGTGTTTTTCCATAGTCTGTCTGGAAATAAATTTTATTGTGGGTTCAAATCAGACACTTTTAAAGGAGGTGCTGCAGAAATTTTCCAAAATTTCTGTTGATTTGAAAACTTCATATCTGTCGGACCAGAACAGCTATGAGGGACCACAAATAAGCATTGCAAAGATACTGAAGTTTACTAAAACTTTGGTATTGAACTCAAGTCAAGAATCTGTAGTTAACTTGAATAAATTTTGGAGTTTGTGTGAACTGGTCAGGGTAGTCAGGCTGATTAGTTTAGCGTACATAAGATTTGTTTAAACATGGATGTGGCTATACTTTTATAAAGTTCATAACATGTTCGTGTTTTACTTATCATTACTTACTGCAGGGGAAAAATTTTGATTGACTCAAAATTTATTTCGTGCAGTATGGTACGCGCACATTCTCAAATGGAGCTTGGAGGTTCGAGTGGAGGTGGGAATGACTCGACTTCATCACAAGAGCCATCGCCAACCGGATTGGCGTAAATTATGGCAAAGATGAATGAAACTCTCCAAACTCTAGTTCAGCAAGGGATGAATAGAGAAGCTCAATATCACATGCCAACCCAGAGTACTTATCTGGATTTCTTGGCGACACAACCGCCGGTATTTTTCAAAGCGGCTGACCATTGTGAGGCAAATCATTGGTTACGTGTCATTGAGTCCAAGTTTGGGTTGATTCATTGTGACGATTTCCAGAAGACTCTATTTGCCGCACAGCAGCTTCATGGCTTTGCTAGAGCTTGGTGGGCGGAATACCTTGCTATACAAGGTATTAATAGCATCGCGTCACATGGACGGAGTTTCAGGATGCATTTCGTACTCGCTTCGTTCCTGCAGGCTAAATGCAAACAAGTCTAGACGAATTCTGGAATTTAAAACAAGGTGAAATGAGTGTTATTGAGTATGCAAAGGAATTTAATCGCTTAGCTCAATATGCACCTGATCATGTCAAATCACCAGCCATGAAGAGTTATCATTTTTACCGAGGGTTGAATGTTAGGCTGCGATGTGAATTGGTTCAAGTTAGCCAAATGAATTTTGATGAGTTTGTTAGCTGTGCTATCACTCGAGAATATTATTCCAACCTCTTCCTTAAAGAAAAGAGGGAGAGGGACTCATCACAGGATGATTGCAATCATATGCCTCAGAAGTATTGGTTGGTAATTCGCTCACCTTCCGGTCGAGAGGTTCCACAAAAAGAGCAGTCATTCTTGGAGTATGAAGACTCTTATACTCCATAGAGGTTTTATTTACCTCCACCACAACAACAACTTATTTCTTGTGTACCCAGTACCAACAATGTGCACCCGAATATTATTCCCCTCAAGATATTGAAGATGATAAAGGTGATTTCTCAGCTGAACCGAGTAGTATCCCACTTCAAATTAACAATGAAACCAACGTCAATGAAGCAACTGAACTGAGTAGCAACATGAGGTCTGCAGGTCCAGTTCTACAGAATGATCTTCGATAGCAAAGAAAAGCCATGTCCAAAGTGGGAATCATTAACTATATGTCAGTCGAAGATCTGCCCAAGGGAGGACCAGTTCTCGTGGGCAGGTTCACCTTAAATGACACGCCGGTTGTCCTTCTATTTGACTCTGGTGCAACACATAATTTTATTAGCAAGGCATTGGTAATCCGAGATCAGATTCCTACCACTACTACAAAGGGTTCTTACCTCATTCATTCGCTAGAGGGAGACATATGAGGGGGCCCGACCTCCATCACGGGGCCGTGCCGCCTCGCCCGAGAAATCGCATTGGGTGGTGCCGTGTTATGCGGCACCGAACAGCACACATATAAGGAATTACAGTATTACATAAATCCAAAGCGGAAGCTTACAATTATTATTTGTAAATAATCTACATAAAATAGCTACAGAGGAAGTCTATAAACAGCTCACGATGAATATCTAAGAAGCACTCGAGAAGAGATCCAGCCCGCGGACTCCTCTCGCTAGCAACACGAAGACATGGCAGCGGCTAGGTTCTCCACGTGTGACATGACTCGGAAGTTCCCGAGTCTCACCGGACAACCTTCTTTATAGCGTCGATGTTTTCCTGCAAAACCACTTATATAGCAAGAGTGAGCACAAAGGCTCAACAAGACTTAACCGTCTCTCCTAAAGCATGCAACTCTACATGAGGGTAACTTAAGACCTAATCCTGTAATTTGCGAAAAGACTCGCCTACGAGTTCATCCTTAACTTTCAGATTTTAGCCATAAAAGTAGTGACCTTGCACCCAGCAACATTGGAATTCCACAATCAAACAAGAAACGCTTCATTCCAATGTCACTTGTCCCAAGGTGGAAAATTAACTTTAGTTTGCTCTATTCTCTACTTCAAACAAGGTTTTCATGCAACTTTAACATAATCATAGAAGCAATTATCATTTTGCAAACTGTTTCCACACAAGTTGATTACTACGTCACAACATGGGAGCAAGCGGTACTCAATAACCGCGAGGGACGGTGATTCGAATCAAACACTACCCGGATAACTCGACACATACGCCCACCTCTGAAGACCCAACTCTGGCGTCCTTCATTACGTCGTATGTGGCAACCTTTCTCAGGACACTAAACTGTAGAACCGGTCGCGCCGTCTCGGGCTCATAGGTCTAACGAGACGATGTGGTATGCCTCTACAATCCAGTGAACCTGGTACATCGGTTTTCTGGTTCCCATATATCAGTAAGCATCCGGTACACAACTCAATACTTGCTCCTGGACGCGGCATACGCATCGGTCCTTAACCGACACAGGCAGAGCTACTCGACCAAGACCGCGTCTTGTCGCTGCCTAACCCCTCTGCCCGGTCTCATCTTTAGAAATGTAAACTTTAGTTTGCTTCCTTTCCCAACCACACTTATGATCTTCTGAACTATAGCTCGTGAGTAGATTCCAACTACTCGTCTTCTACCGGATGCCCTAGTCTATTTAGCATGGCCTTATTCTACAGCGATGACATAATTCTACCCTTGATCCAAGGGTTCTTTTTGGTCATGCAAGTGGAGTATAAAACATCCTTGACCTAATGCACATACAAACTTTGACCCATAGTAGTGAACAAAGTAAAAACTTTAGAAAACAACTTAAGTGCAAACCGGGGCTTCCCTTGGTTTTGCAGGCGACTAAAGTCAGTTGAGAGAAAGTCAGTTTCTGATGTATTGAAGTTCACTCCTGCCCTTCTTGTTCCTTGATCCAAGTTCACCTCCTCCTTCACTTTCCACGTTTAATCACTACACGTTATGAACATGCATACATGTTTAATTGTAAAACTTTTTGTTAACAGATGCTAGAGCAAAGTTTCAAACTGGAACTCTGTTTAAGAATTTAAAATGTCACTGGGGTGGTGGGTTGGGTTTGTGTTTAAGCACTATCATCAAGTGATGAGTGGGATTTCATCACTTGGGTGGTGATCACCTAATGGGTTGAATAAAACACTACTGATCCAGGGCTCCAATGGATCTGGAAATTTTATTATGAGTTCCTTGTCACAAGAAAGTTCTCTGGACCAAAATTCAGAATAATTCACTGAGTAGATTACCCAGAACAATTCCATAAGCATTTAGGCAACAAGGAATACATTCTTAATAAATTTGCACTTTCATGCAAATCCAAGTGAACTACAATTTCAAACATAGCTCAGAGAGTATGCCTGAATTTTCCTAGGTTTTTTGGAGCTAAGGAATGCCCATAACTGAATTTCCAAGTTTTGGAAATCCTCTGAAAATGTTTCTGTATTTATTTGAATACAGAAACTTGGAATTAGAATTACCCTAACTAAACAAACTCCAAATGAGCTGAAACATTTACAGGAGTCTCCCAATATCCTAAAGAATATCTTGGCAAAATTTGGGGACTTTTGGATGAACCAAACTCCTTCTAAAATTCTTTTGCTGAAAGGCTTTAAAGAATTCTCCAGAATTTTCTATTGGTTTTCATGCAAATTGGGTTGCATATTTGGATGGAGTTTTTCATCCGGAATCCAACACAATTTGAATCACTAAATTTGGAGCTCCCTAGCAAAAGTTATGCAGTTCCAAAGTTTGAACTAAATCTGGAATTCAAATTAAATCGGGGAAAAGTTTAAACTCTGACAGTGGTCCCATCGCCACGTGTCAGCTGCTGGATTCACGCCACACAGGGCCACAGACCTGTCCCCGCGTTGTCACAGACCGATCCGAGGCCACAGACAATCCCACTCCCTCGCAACAGCGACTGACGCATGGGCCAGCCCCCGTCTTCGTCTTCCTCCAGCCGCCCGCACTCCCGCGCCGCCGAGCTCGCCGGAGCTCTCGCCGGGAGTGGGTTCCAGTGCTCGGAACTTTCTGGATCTCGCCGCCCCCACGTATTCTCGTGCGAGGAACACGTTGCCGGGCTTATCTCAGCTCGACGATGGCAGGAAACCTAGGTGCGACGGCGACAGCGGCTGTGGCAACTTCGGCGACGTTGCTAGGGCACTGTAGTGCTCTAACCTTGCTCCGGTTAGCTCCTACAGCATCGCCACCACCTCGGGAGCAACGTCCAGGGCTCTGATCTCGTGAGAAACGACGGCAACTAGGGTCTCACCGTGCGACCTAGGGCGATTTCGGGGAAAACTGGAAAAACTCGAAGAACCGAGGGTTTCCTCAACGGTTCTCCCTAGTTCTTGACCCCATGTGCCCGCACGGGTGTCTACAGCTAAGTTTCAAAGCCTGGTGATGAGTGGTGCACCGTGTTGCCCGAATTTCCCAGTTTTCTGCATGCGGTTCATATTGCACGTCCACGGGAAAAACCAAATTCCGGCGAGCACGGCCGGTGACAAGCTACCAGCGCGTTTGTGGAGCAAGAAGGGTTACCGGTGCACCTTTTTTTGCTTTTGCAGCATGACGGGAGGTGCTCTGTGGTGGCCGGGCGACGTGCTCTTGTCGTGGTGGCTTCCTTCGGTGCTGCGGAGGAGAACCGAGCTCGATGCTGCGTTCCCGTGGGAGAAACGTCGGTCTCTGGGGCTGAAAACCTCGAGGGAGACCCGGCGACACCGTGGGGATGCTTAGATCGGCGTGGGAGCTACTGAGGCAGCCGGTCACCGTTGCTCTGATGGGTGCGGTAGCGACGGGAGGGGCTGTACACACGGGAGCGGCCACGGGAGTGGGAAAATGCGATCAGTTTTCCTCCGTGCGGCAGCCGTCCGTGGGTAATATCGGGGCTGAGGCGGTTCCCTCGTGGAGACAGCCGGGAAGCCACGGGCGCGCGCGCTGTCGCCGCGGTGCTGCTGCTGTCGCGCTCAGCAGAGGAGAAACGAAGACCGGTTTCCCTCTCACAGACAGCTGGGCCCCAGTGCACAGGCAGAGAAGTCTTAGGGAGCAAGTCTATTTGGCTCAATGACAAGTGGGGTCCAGCCCTGCTCCTCCCAAAAGATCTTCTAAACTTTGGCACCAAGCAAATTTAAATCCTGAAGAGCTCAGCTTCAAAAGCTGTTTGAAATTTTGACATTGTGTTCTTCAGTTCAAAAAATGTAAACTCAAATTTCAAGGAAATTCATAGGCCCCCTTGATACTCATATCAAAGCACCTCCAAATTTTCTCAAAACTTGGCTCCCTCATAATTTGGACCTGAGGAATTCAAATATGTCCTCTGATCCTTCAGTTGGTCATTGCAAATACAATTTTTCAAACAACAGTTTGAATTTCCTTTTTAAAAAGGGTCTTCTTTGCCTTGAAGTAATCCATTTAATTCAAACTGAAATTTAAGTCCTCTTTGGTGATGACCCATCTGAATTTGGGTGAAACACTTTGGTTTGCTCCTAGCCCATGCTTGATCAACCTTGGTCCCAACCTGAACCTCACCACTTCAGTTTTGACCATGCCCCTCAAATTTGAATTTGAAGGTGATCTCAAACAATGCTTTGAACAAATGGCATATGAGCTCAAACACTCTCCAATTTTGGAACTTAAGCTCTTTAATACCTGAGGACTGCAATTATCATCTCATATATATGCTTTTTGGACCATCTGACCATGAATGCTTTGCAAGGATTCAAAAAAATGGGGTTTAAACTTCCCTCCCCTCTACTCATAGGGAATGTGCATATGAGTTAGATTTTTGGGAGTGAAATCCTTTCCCAGGTTAACATGTGTTCAACAGGAGTTAAAGAAGATTTTAGCTCTTCCCACATGTCCATGTTTGAGTTTATCATTTTATGTGACATAACTCAAGTCATTCTCTTGTCTAACATGTTTGAATTCAGCATGAACTCATCATGATCATAGTCCATTCCCTTTTTGGCTCAACCTCAAATCAGAAAGTTGCCACCATGATTCTCTTCACCTCCAACTGTGTGAGGTTCCATGTGTGTTCCAAAATTTGCAACACTTTGAGGTGAGCATTTGAGACTAAAGACCTTATCTTTGTTCTTTCTCATGTACATGTATGATTACACATGAGTTTAGCTCCACCTTGGTCCAACACCTTCAAAGGCATGCTTGAACCCATGTGGTTGCACCTCATGTACACCATTCTATGTAAGAAAGTTTTTGTAAGTCCCATTTTTCATGAACTAGAAACACAATGATGTTCAATCATCCGTTTCTTTGCATTCACATTTTTGGTACTTTTACATTCCTCCCCCCTTAAAAAGAATCTCGTCCCGAGATTCCAACAGGAGAACGAGACAGGAGAGGTACTGCCAAGTGGTATGACGATAAAAATTCCGGATAGTTCATGCGGAGGTAATCTTTGCTCTCCACGTTGTTTCCTCCGTGGTATGATTACTCCACCCCACCTGGTAAAATCGTAATATCTGATTTCAGGTGTTCCGGATTCTTCTCATCGATAGTCTGAACCGGTCGCTCGGTGTAGGTACGATCCGGCTTCAACTAGTGAAGTTCTTCGGTGTCGACAGCGATGGTAGCTTTAAAGTACCTCCGTAGCTGTGACACATGCAATATGTCATGAATACCAGCAATGTTTGCCGGTAGTTACAGCCGGTAAGCTACGGGTCCACACTTCTCCGTGACAGCAAATGGATCTAAGGCTAGGGAAGCATAATCTTCCCTTTACATTGGACCGGTGAATTCCTTTCCCTCGGAGACACGCAAAGACAACGTGTTCTCCTCTGTCGAAATGCAACGGTCTATGCCTTTGACCATCGTGACTTTTCTGTCGGGATTGCACAGCCTTCAAGTTCGCTTCTACCGCTCGAACTCCAACATTGTCTTTGTTGACTAACCAACCCCGATCAGTACTCTTCTGCCGTACTCACACCACTTCAGTGGTGTGCGACATTTCCGGCAGTATAGAGCTTCAAATTACGAGGTATCACTATATGGTCTCTGAACCATAGAGTACCCTCCTTGCCCTTTATAGTGACGGCATTGAGTGAACGAAAATCAACACTTAATCTTAGTGTCTCATCATTCTTCTTAATGAACAGTGCAGAGCAACCCCAAGGTGATGAGCTTGGTCATATAAAACCTTTGCTCATCAGTTCACTTAGTTGCTCCTTCACTCCGCTAGTTCATTGGGTGCCATCTTATATAGCCTTCGTGAAATCGGTGTTGTTTCCGGTGTCAGTCCAATCTTGTACTTGACGTCCCGTTAGCTGGCATTGCCTGGTAACTCATCAGAGACACATTGGATATTCACGTCCCACCAGTACATCCTCGAGTTTAATCACTCTCGTGGGATAGGCCTAGCCCGTTCTCTTGGCTGTACCGAACGGACTTTTCTGCCTTCATCCAGATTCTTGATCCGTTGAACAGCATTTTCATAACTCAAGTTGAGTACAAAAGTTAGAGTTAATTTCAGTATCTTTTCAACGAGTATTTATATGCCTTCAGATCATCTCTGGATCAAAAGTTATGATTTCTCAAAGTTGACAGAATTCGTGGATAAAATTTGCCAGCATGACCTTTGTATGTGGCTACTTTTATCACAGTTGTATATAAACATACAATTAGATTCTGCGCCAACTCTGAACTATAACAATGTTGCACATTTCATAACCTTTCCAACGGTGTATCCTAGCCTCCTTAAGGATTTTTATACAGGAAGTTATGGCTTAAAAACAGAAAGGTCCAGGGAGGCTTTTGCTACTGTCCTGGTTCTGAACAGTTTGCCTTCAACTGGACTTTTCACCAACTTAACTTTTGATTTTGCTCTGGAGGTCTACAAAGAAGGTGTAGAACACTTAAAATTCTTTCCAGAACTGTATCATATGCCTTAATTGGTTAAATCTACTCAGAGTTATGCTCTGTTAAAGCCCAGCAAGAATTCCTGCCAGAAACAGAGCACTCTGTTTTTTGAAAACTTTGATACCTAGTTATACTCTCATTTGAATCTTAGCTCAAAATAAGAGTTCAATAACTAATACTTGTTTCAAACTTCCGTTTTTAGTTGAAAGTTAGTTCATGACTCATTTCTTCATAGGGAAGAGGTTATTAAGTGTAGTACGGTGTCGATGCACCGTAAGAATCATGTCGGTACTACGTAGCCTCACCAAAAGAAAATCCTAAACCGGATTATACCGGCATATCCGTTTTATCAGTGGCACTAAGACGGTCTCTCGCACACGTGTACTACATGGGATACGTACGTGGTTAGTACCTGCAGAAGATCACTCAATAGTGGTGCACTCAAGGGTTGTTTCATCTCAGGCAGTTCCATATTTGAAAGTAAATACAAACGCCCGTATCATTGTCATACGGCCGTCCTTGAGTTAAGCCACGTCTCAAGGCACGTGATCGTGTTTCAACACCACACGACGGGGAACCCAAGTATGTCATGAATGGGTCGTCACGGTTGGGAATGTTATCAACCCAACGGATACCACCTACTGCCCTGCAGGGCACGACGATGGCAAGCGCTGTGTATGTCCTCCTGGGCTATTTCCAGACGAACACACTCTCGTGTTACTGACCACGCGATGGGGTCTCCACTTACTTGCCTAATGCACGCTAGGGATCAGCGTTTCATATGAACTCAGGAACATGGAGAGTCCAAGAGTTCATTTTGACGTCTCACACCAAGCTGTGAGATCTTTCCCTGAACCACATTCCTCGTCAGGGGAGCTAACCGAAATTGAACCGCTTTCGGTGGCGTTCCTTACCATTCTTACCTGAACGTAGGTGCGTCGTTACATAATGAAAATTCAGAATTAAAACACATATGTTAGTCCTGCCACTTTAAGTAACTACACTACTATAGTCCTTATGTGGGCCTAATATCATTTCCTCACCGTATCCTAAGTTTTGTCGTAATACGATCCTTACTCCGTGTGTTATTACCAATGCGGCTCTGATACCACGCTGAGGGGGCCCGACCTCCATCACGGGGCCGTGCCGCCTCGCCCGAGGAATCGCATTGGGTGGTGCCGTGTTATGCGGCACCCAACAGCACACATATAAGGAACACAGTATTACATAAATCCAAAGCGGAACCTTACAATTATTCTTTGTAAATAATCTACATAAAATAGCTACAGCGGAAGTCTATAAACAGCTCACGATGAATATCTAAGAAGCACTCGAGAAGAGATCCAGCCCACGGACTCCTCTCACTAGCAACACGAAGACATGGCAGCGGCTAGGTTCTCCACGTGTGACATGACTCGGAAGTTCCCGAGTCTCACCGGACAACCTTCTTTATAGCGTCGATGTTTTCCTGCAAAACCACTTATATAGCAAGAGTGAGCACAAAGGCTCAACAAGACTTAACCGTCTCTCCTAAAGCATGCAACTCTACATGAGAGTAACTTAAGACCTAATCCTGTAATTTGCGAAAAGACTCGTCTACGAGTTCATCCTTAACTTTCATATTTTAGCCATAAAAGTAGTGACCTTGTGCCCAGCAACATTGGAATTCCACAATCAAACAAGAAACGCTTCATTCCAATGTCACTTGTCCCAAGGTGGAAAATTAACTTTAGTTTGCTCTATTCTCTACTTCAAACAAGGTTTTCATGCAACTTTAACATAATCATAGCAGCAATTATACTTTTGCAAACTGTTTCCACACAAGTTGATTACTACGTCACAACATGGGAGCAAGCGGTACTCAATAACCGCGAGGGACGGTGATTCGAATCAAACACTACCCGGATAACTCGACATATACGCCCGCCTCTGAAGACCCAACTCTGGCGTCCTACATTACGTCGTATGTGGCAACCTTTCTCAGGACACTAAACTGTAGAACCGGTCGCGCCGTCTCGGGCTCATAGGTCTAACGAGACGATGTGGTATGCCTCTACAATCCAGTGAACCTGGTACATCGGTTTCCTGGTTCCCATATATCAGTAAGCATCCGGTACACAACTCAATACTTGCTCCTGGACGCGGCATACGCATCGGTCCTTAACCGACACAGGCAGAGCTACTCGACCAAGACCGCGTCTTGTCGGTGCCTAACCCCTCTGCCCGGTCTCTTCTTTAGAAATGTAAACTTTAGTTTGCTTCCTTTCTCAACCACACTTATGATCTTCTGAACTATAGCTCGCGAGTAGATTCCAACTACTCGTCTTCTACCGGATGCCCTAGTCTATTTAGCATGGCCTTATTCTACAGCGATGACATAATTCTACCCTTGATCCTAGGGTTCTTTTTGGTCATGCAAGTGGAGTATAAAACATCCTTGACCTAATGCACACACAAACTTTGACCCATAGTAGTGAACAAAGTAAAAACTTTAGAAAACAACTTAAGTGCAAACCGGGGCTTGCCTTGGTTTTGCAGGCGACTAAAGTCAGTTGAGAGATTATCAGTTTCTGATGTATTGAAGTTCACTCCTGCCCTTCTTGTTCCTTGATCCAAGTTCACCTCCTCCTTCTTCACTTTCCACGTTTAATCACTACACGTTGTGAACATGCATACATGTTTAATTGTAAAATTTTTTGCTAACAGATGCTAAAGCAAAGTTTAAAACTGGAACTCTGTTTATAAATTTAAAATGTCACTGGGGTGGTGGGTTGGGTTTGTGTTTAAGCACTATCATCAAGTGATGAGTGGGGTTTCATCACTTGGGTGGTGATCACCTAATGGGTTGAATAAAACACTACTGATCCAAGGCTCCAATGGAGCTGGAAATTTTCTTATGAGTTCCTTGTCACAAGAAAGTTCTCTGGACCAAAATTCAGAATAATTCACTAGGTAGATTACCCAGAACAATTCCTTAAGCATTTAGGCAACAAGGAATACATTCTGAATAAATTTGCACTTTCATGCAAATCCAAGTGAACTACAATTTCAAACATAGCTCAGAGAGTATGCCTGAATTTTTCTAGGATTTTTGGAGCTAAGGAATGCCCAGAACTGAATTTCCAAGTTTTGGAAATCCTCTGAAAATGTTTCTGTATTTATTTGAATACAGAAACATGGAATTAGAATTACCCTAACTAAACCAACTCCAAATGAGCTGAATCTTTTACAGGAGTCTCCCAATATCCTAAAGAATATCTTGGCAAAATTTGAGGACCTTTGGATGAACCAAACTCCCTCTAAAATTCTTTTGCTGAAAGGCTTTAAAGAATTCTCCAGAATTTTCTATTGGTTTTCATGCAAATTGGGTTGCATATTGGATGGAGTTTTTCATCCTGAATCCAACCCAATTTGAATCACTAAATTTGGAGCTCCCTAGCAAAAGTTATGCAGTTCCAAAGTTTGAACTAAATCTGGAATTCAAACTAAATCGGGCAAAAGTTTAAACTCTGACAGTGGTCCCATCCCCACGTGTCAGCTGCTGGATTCACGCCACGCGGGGCCACAGACCCGTCCCCGCATTGTCACAGACCGATCTGAGGCCACAGACAATCCCACTCCCTTGCAACAGCGACTGACGCGTGGGCCAGCCCCGTCTTCGTCTTCCTCCAGCCGCCCGCACTCCCGCGCCGCCAAGTTCACTGGAGCTCTCGCCGGGAGTGGGTTCCAGTGCTCGGAACTTGCTGGATCTCGCCGCCCCCACGTATTCTCGTGCGAGGAACACGTTGCCGGGCTTATCTCAGCTCGACGATGGCCGGAAACCTAGGTGCGACGGCGACAGCGGCTGTGGCAACTTCGGCGACGTTGCTAGGGCACTGTAGTGCTCTAACCTTGCTCCGATTAGCTCCTACAGCATCGCCACCACCTCGGGAGCAACGTCCAGGGCTCTGATCTCACGAGAAACGACGGCAACTAGGGTCTCACCGTGCGACCTAGGGCGATTTCAGGGAAAACTGGAAGAACTCGAAGAACCGAGGGTTTCCTCAACGGTTCTCCCTAGTTCTTGACCCCATGTGCCCGCACGGGTGTCTACAGCTAAGTTTCTAAGCCTGGTGATGAGTGGTGCACCGTGTTGCCCGAATTTCCCGGTTTTCTGCATGTGGTTCATATTGCACGTCCACGGGAAAAACCAAATTCCGGTGAGCACGGCCGGTGACAAGCTACCAGCGCGTTTGTGGAGCAAGAAGGGTTACCGGCGCACCTTTTTTTGCTTTTGCAGCATGACGGGAGGTGCTCTGTGGTGGCCGGGCGACGTGCTCTTGTCGTGGCGGCTTCCTTCGGTGCTGCGGAGGAGAACCAAGCTCCATGCTGCGTTCCTATGGGAGAAACGTCGGTCTCTGGGGCTGAAAACCTCGAGGGAGACCCGGCGACACCGTGGGGAAGCTTAGATCAGCGTGGGAGCTACTGAGGCAGCCGGTCACCGTTGCTCTGATGGGTGCGGTAGCGGCGGGAGGGGCTGTACACACGGGAGCGGCCACGGGAGTGGGAAAACACGATCAGTTCTCCTCCGTGCGGCAGCCGTCCGTGGGTAATATCGGGGCCGAGGCGGTTCCCTCGTGGAGACAGCCGGGAAGCCACGGGCGCGCGCGCTGTCGCCGCGGTGCTGCTGCTGTCGCACGCTCAGCAGAGGAGAAACGAAGACCGGGTTGCCTCTCACAGACAGCTGGGCCCCAGTGCACAGGCAGAGAAGACTTAGGGAGCAAGTCTATTTGGCTCAATGACAAGTGGGTCCACCCCTGCTACTCCCAAAAGATCTTCTAATCTTTGGCACCAAGCAAATTTAAATCCTGAAGAGCTCAGCTTTAAAAGCTGTTTGAAATTTTGACATTGTGTCCTTCAGTTCAAATTTAAACTCAAATTTCAAGGAAATTCATAGGCCCCCTTGATACTCATATCAAAGCACCTCCAAATTTTCTCAAAACTTGGCTCCCTCATAATTTGGACCTGAGGAATTCAATTATGTCCTCTGATCCTTCAGTTGGTCATTGCAAATACAATTTTTCAAACAACAGTTTGAATTTCCTTTTTAAAAAGGGTCTTCTTTGCCTTGATGTAATCCATTTAATTCAAACTGAAATTTAAGTCCTCTTTGGTGACGACCCATCTGAATTTGGGTGAAACACTTTGGTTTGCTCCTAGCCCATGCTTGATCAACCTTGGTCCCAACCTGAACCTCACCAGTTCAGTTTTGACCATGCCCCACAAATTTGAATTTGAAGGTGATCTCAAACAATGCTTTGAACAAATGGCATATAAGCTCAAACACTCTCCAATTTTGGAACTTAAGCTCTTTAATACTTGAGGACTGCAATGATCATCTCATATATATGCTTTTTGGACCATCTGACCATGAATGCTTTGCAAATGTTCAAAAAAAAGGTTGTTTAAACTTCCCTCCCCTCTACTCATAGTGAATGTGCATATGAGTTAGATTTTTGGGAGTGAAATCCTTTCCCAGGTTAACATGTGTTCAACAGGAGTTAAAGAAGATTTTAGCTCTTCCCACATGTCCATGTTTGAGTTTATCATTTTATGTGACATAACTCAAGTCATTCTCTTGTCTAACATGTTTGAATTCAGCATGAACTCATCATGATCATAGTCCATTCCCTTTTTGGCTCACCCTCAAATCAGAAAGTTGCCACCATAATTCTCTTCACCTCCAACTGTGTGAGGTTCCATGTGTGTTCAAAAATTTGGCAACACTTTGAGGTGAGCATTTGAGACTAAAGACCTTATCTTTGTTCTTTCTCATGTACATGTATGATTACACATGAGTTTAGCTCCACCTTGGTCCAACACCTTCAAAGGCATGCTTGAACCCATGTGGTTGCACCTCATGTACACCATTCTATGTAAGAAAGTTTTTGTAAGTCCCATTTTTCATGAACAAGAAACACAATGATGTTCAATCATCCGTTTCTTTGCATTCACATTTTTTGGGACTTTTACAACATATTGACTAATGAAGTCATTTCTAAAGCACCACTTCGTTTGGGTGGAAAATTTTATCCTACCACCCTTGTTATTCTCGAAGATCAAGGAATCGATGCCATATTGGGAATATCATGGTTAAATTTCCATAGGGCTGTTCTGGACATCGAAAACCGAAGTGTTCAATTGGACTCTCCACTTCACAGGCGTCACACTTTTGTTCTCGGCAAAGTTGTTTCCAAAGTTCTGGAAGTATGTAATGTCGAAGCTCGCAAATTAGAAGACATTCTGGTAGTCCGTGAATACCCGAATGTGTTTCCAGGAGATCTTCCAAGCTTACTACCTGAGCCCGAGGTGGAATTTAAAGTAGAGTTGATACCGGGAACCACGGCGATACCTTGCAGACCATACAAAATGGCTCTGAATGAATTAGCTGAATTTAAGGAGCAACTAAAAGATCTGATGGACAAGGGGTTTATTTGTCCAAGTTCGTCACCATGGGGTTGCTCGGCTTTATTTGCAAAGAAGAAGGATGAGACGCTGAGGCTGTGTGTCAATTATCATCCGTTAAATGCTGTGACGATAAAGAACAAGTATCCACTACTAAGAATTGATATTCTCTTAGATCAAATAGTGGGTGCTAAAGTTTTCTCCAAGATGGATTCAAGGTTGGGATATCATCAAATTAATATTCTAGCGGAGGATATTCCAAAAACAGCTTTCTGACAAGATATGGACACTATGAGTATCTTGCCATGTCATTTGGGTTGACCCATGCTCCGGCTCACTTTATGTATCTTATGAACTCGGTGTTCATGCCAGAGTTGGATCAGTTCGTTGTGGTATTCATCGATGATATCTTGGTCTATTCCTAATCAGAGGAGCAACATGCTAAACATTTGCATATTGTGCTCCAACGATTGAGAGATCTCAAGCTCTATACAAAGTTTAGTAAATGTGAATTCCCGATCAACCAAATGCCATTTCTTGTACATGTTACTTCTGCGGAAGGCATCGCTGTTGATCCATGTAAGATTGAACAAGTGCTAAAATGGAAGTCTCCAACATCAGTCCATGAAGTTCGTACCTTCTTACATTTGGCAGGATATTATTGAAGGTTCATCCCGAGTTTCTCCAAAATCTCTAAACCTATGATGGAGTTACTGAAAAAGGGCATCAAATATGATTGGAGAAAGCCATGTGAGGAAGCTTTTCAAGCGTTGGTGAAACACCTCATAACAGCCCCGGTTTTAGCTCAACCTGATACAACCAAGCCCTTCGATGTTTATCGTGATGCGTCCAGCATCGGACTTGGTTGCGTACTTATGCAAGGAGGACGCGTGGTCGCATATGGGTCATGGAAATTATGGAATCATGGACAACATTATCCAACTCATGATCTTGAGCTTGCTGCCGTGGTACTAGCTTGAAGATGTGGAGTCACTACCTATTGGGAAATCTAGTTCATCTCTACACCAACCACAAAAGCTTGAAGTACATATTCACTCAAAAAGAGTTGAATATGCGACAACGCCGATGGTTAGAGCTGATCAAAGACTATTAGATTGAGATTCATTATCATTCAGGCAAGGCAAATGTGGTTGCCGATGCACTCAGCAGGAAATCTCATATTCACAATCTGACCATTACGCCCATAGAAGAGGAAGAACCAAGTCTCTATTTGGTTCCATATGGAGCTCTACATAATCTAGCTCTCATACCCACATTAAAAGAGGATGTTATGAAAGCTCAAAAGCAATACAAGGGCATGTCTCATATTAGGAGAAGGTTGAAGAATGGGGAAATAAAATATTTCCGGTTAGATGATGAAGGTACCTTATGGTTCAAGGACTGGATAGTTGTTGATGAGTTGTTTAGGCCTGATCTTCCGAAAGGTAGGTCGATTGAAGTGGAGATCTCGACGTTGATGATCCGAGGAACTCGAGCAGACCCGAACACCCCTGCAATCACTACACCACTGCTTCGTTGGTAATAAACCATGCTTCACACGCTTGACCTCGCCAAGAAGGCTATCCCTGCAGGTGCAACCGAGAACACAAGCAAGAACGACGAAGATGCAATCCGAAATTGCGAAATTGGGGTCTCACAAACCGTGAACGGCGAAGTGTTTAATCTAAGCAAAAACCACCAAATATGGCCAGAGGCTGCAGTATTTAAAGGCTAGGGTTCGACCATAAGACCCTTAGACGCGTCCCTAATGGACTCATACGGGATACAAGGCCCAAAAGCCCAATACGGTGGTGCAACACCGGACAGAACTCCGAATTCAACTTGTTTCGACAACTCCCAACGACTCCGGACGAATTTCAATGTGGGACCAGAACCATTGCAAAGTTTATCTTCTCATCTTTCCATGCATATGTGGAACGTCAAAAACAGAGTCCGTATGCATCCTGGGCGTCCGTTTTAAGATGTATTGCTCCTGGACTCCGAGTTGAACTCGAGTCCGAGTTGGTGACTGTTTCCATCAACTTGTGGACGTCCCATCTGATTCTCCACGTCCCCAAATCCTCATCCCTTTACTTGTTGATCATGTCCATGATTCCTAATAACAATTAAATCATTCAATAGCAATCCATTCTCAAAATCACATGTGTAGGAAGTTAGTAACTAGTTCACCTGCTGATTTAGTAACCGTGCTCGTCCTCTTGTGATTGGTCCTTGTATATCAATGTGAGTATCCACTGTTGTGATGTACTCATCATCCTCCCCCTTTTGAATTGGAGTCGTCCTCGACTCAAGATCATCTTCTTCCCCCAAGTATGGTCGTAAATCTGAAATGTTAAATGTGGGACTAACCCCAAAATCGGGAGTCAACTCAAGCTTATATGCATTGTCATTGATCTTTTCAACAATCTTAAAAGTACCAGAAGCTCGTGGCATAAGTTTAGATTTTTCTCATCTGAGGGAATCGTTCTTTTCTGAAATGTAGCCATACCAAGTCCCCTGGTTCAAGTTTTACTTCTTTTCTACCTTTACTACTAGAAATTCTATACTTCTCATTCATCCTTTCAATATTTTTCTTTGTAGTTTAATGCATCTTAAGAATGAATTCAGATCGTTGTGTAGCATCCAAATTTGTAGTTTTAGAAGGAGGCAAAGGTAATAAATCAATAGGAGCACGGGGATTGAAACCATACACTACTTGGAATGGGCTTACCTTTGTAGTAGAGTGAACTGACCTGTTGTAAGCAAATTCTATATGTGGTAAACAATCCCCCCAACCCTTTAAATTTGTTTTTAAAACAGCCCGCAACATAGTGGATAGAGTACGATTTACTACCGCAGTTTGTCCATCGGTTTGTGGGTGACATGTGGTTGAAAACAGCAGCTTGGTTCCCAATTTATACCACAATGTTCTCCAAAAATGACTTAAAAATTTTGCATCACGATCAGAAACAATGGTATTTGGCACACCATTTAAACGAATAATTTCCGTCATAAACAAATCAGCAACGTGTGAGGCATTATTATTCTTATGACAAGGTATGAAATGTGCCATTTTTGAGAAACGATCAACAACCACAAAAATACTATCCCTCCCCCTCTTAGTCCTAGGCAATCCCAAAACAAAATCCATAGAAATATCCTACCAAGGTACACTAGGAACAGGAAGAGGCATATAAAGACCATTTGGGTTAAGTCGAGACTTAGCTTTAATACAAGTAGTGCATCGTGACACATAGCGCTCGACATCACGTCTCATCTTCTGCCAAAAGAAGTGTGTGGCCAGCACGTCCTCCGTTTTCTTCACTCCAAAATGTCTCATCAAACCTCCTCCATGTGCTTTCTGCAAAAGTAATAGGCCAACGGAACTAGCAGGAACACACAACTTGTTAGAACGATACAGGAGGCCCTCCCGTAGTACATATTTATTCCATGTTCTTCCTTCTTTACAATTTTCAAAGGCATCTTTGAAGTCCAAATCTGTAGGATATACTCCTTTTATTGTTTCTAAACAAAATATTTTATGATCAAGTTGGGACAGCATGGTGTAACGTCTAGATAATGCATCTGCAATAACATTTTCCTTCCCTTTCTTATGCTTAATGATGTATGGAAATGATTCTATGAACACAATCCATTTAGCATGTCATTTATTCAGATTGTTTTGACACTTAAGATACTTCAAAGATTCATGATCGTAATGTATGACGAACTCCTTAGACCACAGGTAATGTTGCCAAGTTTATACAACTCGCACTAAGGCATACAATTCCTTATCATAAGTAGAATAATTCAGAGAAGGACCATGCAATTTTTCACTAAAGAATGGAACGGGTTTACCTCCTTGTATGAGAACACCTCCAATACCAATGCCGCTTGCATCACATTCTAGCTCAAATGTCTTGTCAAAATCAGGAAGTTGTAGCAATGGTGCTTGTGTAAGCTTTGATTTGAGAACATCAAAAGCTTGTTGCTGCTGTTCGCCCCATCGAAACTGCACTCCCTTCTTCGTCAGTTCATGGAGAGGTGCTGCAATGGTGCTGAAATCCCGCACAAAGCGTCGATAAAAACCTGCAAGACCAAGAAAACTACGCACCTGCGTGATGGCCGATGGAGTTGGCCAGCTAGTGATCGCCACAATTTTTGTCTCATCCATCTAAATTCCCTGCGATGAAACGACATATCCAAGAAACGAAACTCGATTGGTGCAAAAGATGCACTTTTCGAGTTTACCAAACAAACGTGCATCTCTCAAGACACTGAAAACAACACGTAAGTGATTAAGATGTTCGTCATATGACTTGCTGTAAATGAGGATATCATCGAAGTAAACCACCACAAGTTTTCCAATAAAAGGATGTAAAACCTCGTTCATTAATCGCATAAAAGTGCTAGGAGCATTAGTTAAACCAAAAGGCATTACTAACCACTCATAAAGTCCAAACTTGGTTTTAAATGCAGTTTTCCATTCATCTCCTAGTGCCATTCTAATTTGGTGGTAACCACTACGCAAGTCAATTTTTGTGAAAATAATAGAACCACTCAATTCATCAAGCATGTCATCTGAGCGAGGAATAGGATAACGATATCGAATAGTGATGTTATTAATCGCTCTACAATCAACACACATGCGCCAGCTACCATCTTTCTTAGGAACCAAAAGAACAGGAACAGAACAAGGACTAAGACTTTCACGAATATACCCACGGTTCAAAAGATCTTGAACTTGTCGCTGAATTTCCCTTGTCTCCTCCGGATTCGCCCTGTACGCCGCACGATTTGGCAAACTTGCCCTGGGAATCAAGTCGATCTTATGTTCAATGCCCCTCATAGGTGGTAATCCAGGGGGTATCTCGGGGGGAAACACATCCACAAAATCCTGCAAAAGGTTAGCAACAGCAGGGGGCAATGCAATGGACACTTCATGAATTGAAAACATGGCTTCTTTGCATACTAAAGCGTAGTACATCCCCTTGGTATTAAATAAATCAGCAAGGTCAGATTTAGTTGTGAACAACGAAGGTGATTTTAACTTAATTACTCTCTGTTTTTCAGAGTCTAGTGATTTTGTTGCCTTATCATCACGTGTTTTACTTTTCTCAAAATGTACAATTTCAGCAGGAGTCAAAGGAAGCAAAGTGATTTTCTTTCCTTTATGCATCAGAGTATATTTATTAGTTCTACCATGATGAATAGCACCCGTATCAAATTCCCAAGGACGTCCCAACAAAAGAGAACAAGCATCCATAGGTACGACATCAAAATCAGCAAAATTATGGTAAGAACCAATTGAAAAATGTACCCTCGCTGTTTGTGTTACCCTAACCTTACCACTGTTGTTGAACCACTGAATGTGGTATGGATGAGGGTGTGCTCTTGTTGTCAACCCAAGTTTTTTGACCACATCCGTGTTCAGCAAGTTGTTGCAGCTGCCTCCATCAATTATAGTGTGCACGCGGCAGTCCTTGACGATGAGAAACATGAGAAAAAGATTGTGTCGTTGTAGTTTGTCATCCGCCTCAACTTTGGAGCTCAAAGCACGCTGCACAATTATGCTTCTATAATTTTACGTTGCTGCAGTACCAAGTACCTCTTCATCTGTGCTATAGTGGTCATCTTTTGGTCCTGCAACGTTAGTACCGAGAGAATATTCATCTTCAACATCCGAAGTACTATCATACCTGCCATCATCTCGTGCTATGTATGCTCGTTTGCTAGGGCAATCTTTCATCACATGACCAACTCCCTGGCAGCGGTGACACTTAATGTTGGAAGTTCGACTTGTGGAAGGAGTGGAAGACGTATGCTTGAATGATGTCATCTTGCTGCCCTCCGGCGCGCGAGGAAATGGAGCAGTAGATGAAGTTCGTTGGCCACCATTGGATGGTGTAGTGGCAGTAGGAAAACTCGAAGATGGTGCTGTTTTCGATGGTTTAGATGCCGAACGCGGTGTAAATGTGCTCCTTATGCGTTGGTGCTGCTGCTGTTGGCGGCCCTGCAATTCTTTTTCTGCCAACATAGCCAGCTGAAATAATCTGTTAACAGTATCATATTCCTAATAATCAACAATGCCCTGAATTTCACGCCTCAACCCCCCATAAAAACGAGCTATTTTATCATCCATGTCCTCTACTATCCCACAGCGCAACATACCCTTTTGTAACTCTTGATAATACTCCTCTACAGACATGTTACCTTGGTCTAAGCGCTGCAATTTTTTGCGAAGGTCCCGCTGAAAAGAAGGAGGAACAAAACGAATACGTATAGCTTCCTTTAATCTATCCCGTGTTGGAGGATCAGTTCTAGTTTTAACAAGTTCATTCCACCATATGATAGCAAAATACTTAAACTCACTAGTGGCTTGACGAACTCTATGTTGTTCAGGAACAAGGTGGGCATTAAATTTCTGCTCTACTGTCATCTCCCAATCAAGATATGCCTCAGCATCATAAGCACCAGAAAAAGAGGGTATAGTAAATTTGACTTTAGCAAAAGGATCATCAAGAGGGCGATTAAAATTGTTATGACGATCATTGTAATTATAAGGATTATTACCTCCCATACCTCGTAGATAACGTGGAAGTCATGGTTCATTGTTATGATCTTCCATATTATAAGCATCGTCTTCACGATCTTCAGAGAGAGGAAGCCGCGCCTCAAGAGTATCCATCTGAACAACAAGATCAGCAAGTTGGCGATTCAAGGTCGTCAATGACGCCTCTGTCGATGCTTGGGTTTTGGTGAACATATCTGTCATTTCCCTCATCATGTCACGCAACTCAGCATGTTGAACACATTCATCATCCCTTTTATCTTCTGCCATTGTTAGTAGTAAACAAAATACAACAAAAAGATGTTATCCCTATCAACTACAAAGGATAGTGGCAATGTGAAAAGTGGAAGGAAGGAAACAATCTCTCTCTCTCTCTCTCTCAAGCGTCTTACCACGTTCTTACAAGTGTTCTTACCGACACAGCAGGTGGTAAACGGTGGACGGTGAGAACCAATGAAGCGTGGAGTGATTGCAAAGGTACCTGTTCTGCTCAAGAGGAAAAGTGGAGCTTGGATGGCACAATATAGTGGGTAATAGGCAAAGAAAATCGTTAACAGCAAAACAAAGTTGAATAAGTATTTAATGTAGGAACTGTTGCTGGTTAACAAGTGTTCTAGGCCTAGCACAACACAAAGCGGTAGAGAGGCAAATAGAAGATCAGGAAGATATAAGCAACAAGTACAGCACAAGTGTATAGGCAACTGTTTCATGTGTGTGCTGTCAATGCTTTAATATCTGTGCTCTCTTCACTATTTTTTTCTTTTTTAATATTTTCTGATATTTTTTGTTTACTTGAGAGCACACAAATAGGAAGCACACAACTTTGCAGCTCAATTGGATGTAATATGTGGCCTATAGAGAATCAGGAAGATTATTTAAAATTTGTGCTGAAACTTCGAAGGCCGGATAGTCTATCTTCTGAGGGGAATTTGGCCAAACAAATTTTGCCGAACACGGCAAAGCCGTGGAGAATCAGTTGCAAAATTTCGAGTAGATCAATTTGAAAAAAAATTGCCCGATTTCGAGTTCGTATGCAAAAGTTATGACCGTTTTAAGGTAGGCTACCCGAGTTACTGTTTTTTATGTTGATTCAAACTCGGTTTTGAAAAGGATCTCGCAATAGGATGTGAAAAACAATCGGAATTTAGAAATTACGGCTGATGGGATATTGTGTGATGAATCAAGGAGGACTGGCACAATGATTTGTCACCTATTCTAGGGCTGGCGATGCGGGAGTTCACGCAAGGAGGCTAGCTAGGGCAAACCGATGATCTTGGTGGCTCAGTTTGTTGTTTAGGGATTGTGGAATAGGTGAGCAGAAAGAAAAACAAGGAATAAAAACGATAACTACGACCCAAAAACACAAACCTAAACCAGCAACAAGACTCGACCACACGAATGCAAACTCAACAATGCAAACTGAAAAACGAAAACTTGCAGGCACTATAGTCTAGGAATCGGTAACACGATATGTTTTTTTGTGGCTTTTTCTGTAGACTCTAGGTATGAAAAATAAAAACTAATCTAGTGGGAAATCAAAGTACCTCACGGGCAACCGGTCTCTGATACCAAATGAAGAGCGGTTTAGGCCCGATCTTCTTAAAGGTAGGTCGATTGAAGTGGAGATCTTGATGTTGATGATCCGAGGAACTCGAGCAGACCCGAACACCCCTTCAATCACTACACCACTGCTCCGTTGGTTATCAACCGTGCTTCACACGCTTGACCTCGCCAAGAAGGCTATCCCTGCAGGTGCAACCAAGAACACAAGCAAGAACGACGAAGATGCAATCTTAAATTGTGAAATTGGGGTCTCACAAACCGTAGAACGGCGAAGTGTTTAATCTAAGCAAAACCCACTAGATATGGCCGGCGGCTGCAGTATTTAAAGGCTAGGGTTCGACCATAAGACCCTTAGACGCGTCCCTAATGGACTCATACGGGATACAAGGCCCAAAAGCCCAATACGGTGGTGCAACACCGGACAGAACTCCGAATTCAACTTGTTTCGACAACTCCAAACGACTCCAGATGAATTCTAATGTGGTGCCAGAACCATTGCAAAGTTTATCTTCTCATCTTTCCATGCATATATGGAACGTCAAAAATGGAGTCCGTATGCATCCTCGGTGTCCGTTTTAAGATGTACTGCTCCTGGACTCCAAGTTGAACTCGAGTCCGAGTTGGTGACTGTTTCCATCAACTTGTGGACGTCCCATCTGATTCTCCACGTCCCCAAATCCTCCTCCCTTTACTTGTTGATCATGTCCATGATTCCTAATAACAATTAAATCATTCAATAGCAACCCATTCTCAAAATCACATGGGTAGGAAGTTAGGAACGAGTTCACCTGCTGATTTAGTAACCGTGCTCGTCCTCTTGTGATTGGTCCTTGTATATCAATGTGAGTATCCACTGTTGTGATGTCCTCATCATTTGTACCCCGTGATATGATACTGTGCAAGAAAATATTGGATGAGGCTCACTTATCCATATTTTCTATTCATCCGGGCAGCAACAAGATGTATCAAGAATTGAAAACTTAATTTTGGTGGACCCGGATGAAACATGAGATTGCTAAATACGTATCAGAATGTCATACGTGTTGGCGAGTTAAAGCTGACCGCATGAAGAAAGCGGGAACATTACAACCGCTAAGCGTTCCGGCATGGAAGTGGGAGGATATTAGTATGGACTTTATTGTCGGATTACCTCTCACGGCTAATAAGCATGACTTGATTTGGGTGATCATTGATCGGTTAACCAAATCAGCACATTTTACCCTTGTACATACGGGATTCCATACAAAGAAGTATGCGGAACTGTATATTGCAAGAATATTGTGCTTACATGGAGTTCCACGTACGATCATCTCCGATCGAGGCGCCTTGTTCGTTGCTCATTTCTAGGAGCAGCTACATGCTTCACTAGGAACCAAATTGATTAGAAGTTTCGCATATCATCCTCAAACCGATGGGCAAGCGGAGAGGGTGAACCAAGTTCTCAAATATATGCTTCGAGCATGGGCCATCCATCACGGTAAAGGATGGGATGATCATCTACCATTGGAGGAATTCGCTTATAACAATGCTTATCAAGCAAGTATCAAGATGTCACCTTATGAAGCTCTCTATGGCCGGAAGTGCAGCACACCCTTGAACTGGTGTGAATCTGGCGAGAGAGCTATTTACGGGATTGATCTCGTAAATGAAGCTGAAGAGCGGGTAAGGCTTATTCAAGAAAATCTTAAAGCCGCTCGGTCTAGACAAAAGAGCTATGCGGATAAGAGACGTCGTCCTCTGAACTTTCAAGTTGGAGACCACATATATATCCACGTATCTCCTATGCAAGGAATTCACCGATTGGGAGTGAAAGGAAAGTTAGCTCCGCGTTTTATCGGTCCTTTTGCCATCATCAAAAGATGTGGACCCATGGCATACCTTTTGGAGTTACCGGCAGCCTTAGCCGGAGTTCATAACATCTTCCACATCTCTCAGTTGCGTAAGTGTGCAGGATCAAAGAGCACATGAAAAGCTACCAGAGGGGGGTGAATGGTAGATTTAAACTTTTTAGCGGAAGCAACAAAAAACCCCCTCGGCAGAAAATTGATCTGTTAAAGAAACCGTGTATGCGACTTATATAAAAGTGTTGAACCGTGAAAAAAGTGTTATATATTATAGAGAATCAAGTCACGAAGACATGGCAACAAGAATCACGGAAATCCGTCAATAATAACTCAAGTTATGACCGAATGATCAAACGAGGGTCAATCTGTTCTACTCGAGTAAAAACCTGATTTGCAACACTGAAAAGAAACTCGTGTAGATCAGAAACTACAAACCAAATGAGCGTGAAATTTTCACATATGATATATAATCAAGTTTTGAAGACAAACCAAAAATAATCATGTCAATTGGATGTGTAAAACTCGAGTTATGATCAAAACACCGAAGCACTGTCGTGCTGTCCAGAAACTCGACGAGAAAGACTCGACAAAAACAAGTCGGACGAACAAGGCACAAAACCTCCTCGAAAATACGAATTTTATTGATCAAAACATAAGAGAATAGCCCAAAGTCATGCACACCTCGAGCCTTGGCCTCCCTTGCTTATATAACCAGTCCTAAGGCCAACCCAATTCAAACTAGGGCTACGGATCCTACTCGGATTCAAACTGTAACTTTCCAATACTGCTCAAGACTCTTCTATACGCAGATAGAAGCAATCTTAAGACTTACAAACACCTTAGGAACGTCCCAAACATTCCTAAAACGACTCTACTTCATGTCTAACACGAAATCCTATTATAACCAACTCGAAACTTCCCATAAACAAACCATAACCCCCTCAGCCGCAGCCTGAGCGCAAAATCCAGCCAGTTGAACCTTTTCAACCATATCTCCACTTCCATATCTCTTCACCACGCTTTGGAACAATGTAGACACGTTCATGCACTCCTTGCACACGTGCAAACACCTTCAAACGATGTCCACGATACCTTCATGTGCATTGTTCTTGATCCAAACATGCTGCGCGACCTCCCGATCAACTCAACCACAATTCCTCCCGAACTTGGTTGTTGAACCTCATCTTCTCCCTAAGACAAGTTCAATGGATCCCGTCACCAGCCATGTCTTAAAATCAAGCAACACCTGCACATGAATAACCAACCAATACTTTCGAGCACAAGTCCGGCGACTTGACTCACGTTAGTTCCGAAAACCACAACACCTTACGTGAACACCTCACATAAGCATGTTGCAAACCATAGCAAAATGTTAACCACCGTAAACAGCCATAACACTTCAAAAACTTAGTAAAGGAATAGAAAACTTTCCATAGCTGTAAAGCAAGTTCGAAACATTTGCATGGTAAAAACAGAACCATTTCGATTTAGCTCTGGACCTTGCCAAAGCTAACCGGACCTTGAGCCGGAGCTTACCAATGCTAGCAGAACCTAGCTCCCGAACATACCAAAGCTAGTCGGACCTACCGTAAGAGCTAACCAAACACATGTCGGACCTAGCCATAGCAAGTCAGACCTTACGTCGGATCTTGTCAGAGCTCGGACCTAGAGTCGGACCTTGACAAAAAGAGTGTTTGGCAGAATTCAAAACTTTTATCGTCATAGCCAATGTATTCAGCACACATAGATCTCACAAAGTGCGTGAAAGTTCCAACGGGAATTCTCACGGAAGGCATAGCAGATTTGAAGCCGGTCCATATGTATGTTGAGCATCCAACCCGGATAATTGATGAGAAGACTCGCGAAACAAGAAACCGGATGTTGCGGTTTTTCAAGGTGCTATGGGAGAATCACACGTCCGACGAAGCTACATGGGAAAGCGAGGAGTATTTATAGTTCAGTCATCCGGAGCTATTAGAGGCTTATGTCTGATAGTCGTCCTCCCCACATTGTTCTTAATTGTGAATCTCAGGACGAGATTATTTTTAAGGGGGGAGGAATGTAAAAGTCCCAAAACCTGTAAATGCAAGACTTCAGTTACGAATAAAGTTGGGTTTCAAATTCAAGAAAATGGGACTTACAAAAACTTTCTAAAACATGATGACACACATAGGTGTGCAACCAACCAAGCTAGAAAAAAATTCAAATGGCAATGTTTTAAGCTAAGGTTGAATTAAACACTATGTGTAAATTTCTCATGTGTATGAGGGAGTTTTTAAAATTCAGATTGCATAATTGGGCTCCTCAGGTCCCAATTAATAAGAGTGCAAAGTTTGACAAATATTGGAGACACTTTATTAAGTAATTCAAAGGGGGTAGTGAGTTGCATGGAAATTCAAATTCAAATCTGAATTTGGATAAAACTTTGTCGAATGTCGAATTGAATTCCTGAAGTAAACTTTACCAATTGATTTGGACCACTTGCCAAATTTGGGAGGAATTTGGGAGCAACAAAGAAGGATAAGGAGGAGAGGCAAAGGTGGGACCCAGCTGTCTGTGAAATGAGCCACGGGCTCTGTTTTTCCTCTACCGAGCGCTCGACAGAAGCTGCTAGCGGCGCCAGTGCGCATGCTCGATGGTTCCCGGCTGCTCCCATGTCGAGCCAACTCGGTTGCGATCGACAAAAATATCACTGCCTGGCCACAGCCCCGGTAACTCGTTCCTCTCAACTGCAGCACACTCTCTCGCTCGACTGTTGCCTCCCCCAGCGTTTCTTCCTCCGACAGCGTGCGCACAATCGGTCCACCATCGCCCTGCTGTTTCACATAGTTGCACGCTGAGCAGAGCTCACCCACATCATAGCCGTGCCCTCCTCGACGTGCCCAAACCAAGAACTCGACGGCAGCTTCACTGGAACCGGCGCTGCACGTGGTTTTTCTTCCCCGTCGCCGTGTGAAGCCGCCGCCACAAGAATGGGATGCCCAGCCACCACTTACCTCCTCCCGTCGAGCTGTAAATGCTAAAATGTTTGCTGATAAACCCTATTCCTTCCACGCAAACCCCGGAACCATGCCGTAGCTCGTCTTGCCGGAATTTTGCATTTTGCCGCTGGCGTACGATTTGAACCGTGGGGAGAAACTCGGAAAATTTTTGCCACACGTTGCACCACTCATCACATAACTTAGAAAACTACTTCTAGACGTCCGTGCGAGCTCAGAGGATCAAAAACAACCTAGAACCGTCGAGCAGAGCCACTGTTCTTCAAGTTTTCCGAATTTCGCTGGATTTTGACCTAGCCTGACGGTGAGCTCATACTCCGGTGATTTTCAGTGAGATCAGCACGTAGTTCCATGTTCTCCTCGGTGCAGTGGTGATGTCCGAGCAAACTGCAAAGATTTTGGTGCATCACAGAGCCCTAGCTTCGTTGCCGGACATTGTAACACCCTGAATTTTACTATCACGCATTGCATACATTTTTCATATAGAGAAGCATTTAAAAAGAAGAAGAAATAAAGAGAGGAATATATAAGCAAATAAAATAGTAAAAGGGGATAAAAATATATTATAATGAAAATAAATAGAAAAGAAAAGAATTAAAAATAAAAGGAATAATAAATAAATTAATAAAATAGCCAAATTTGGCCACCCCAATTTTTCCCCAAAATTCCCAATTTTCCCCAACATTCCCCTCTCCCCTAATTTCCCCAAAATTCCCCAATTTTCTTGATTTTCCCCAAATTTCCCAAAATTCTTCTAGGGAAATTTTTCCCCACGTTTGGGGGGAATTTCCCCCAAATTCGGCTGCCCCACTTGTGGGGGGATCCTAATTGGCCCCACCCCCTTGGCCGCAGCCCATTAGGGGGATCCTTAGCCGCGCCCCCTTTTACTTTTTGTGGGCTTTTATTTTCTTAATTAATCTCAGCTATTGGTGGAAAATAAATAATAAAATCCCAGCCTCTAGCCCCCACCTCTTTTAAAATTAAATTTCAGACCTTGGGTAATTGGGTTGGTAAAATCCTAGCCTCCCTAGCTCGTTTCCCCTCTTATAAATAAAACCCTCCCCCTAGCCGCCACCCCCATCCCTCTTTTTGGCTGCCGCCCACTCTCCGTCTGCTGCCAAGCTTGGTCGCCGCCCCTTGCTGGAATTTTTCCGCCGTCGGAGCTCCGTCACGCCTCGCCGTCGCCGGAAAAGAAGCCCCCGACGTTCTGCCCTAGCCACAGCCTCATAATTCTCCATAGAAAATCTCCCGCTGCTGCCATTGCAAGGGAGGAGGTTCTGCCGCTAGGAAGAGAGGAGGAAGAAGTGATGTAGGTCTTCGTTACCCCTCTTACCACGTCGCCGCTGTTTCTACGCACCCATTTTCTTCACCCCCTGCGAGCAGAGATTTCTGCGTGTGGACAGACCATGTTTTGGTCAATTTTTGACCGTGGAATTGATCTACAAATTGTGTCAGGATCATAACCAAGTCCACACTTGATCCTAGCAACCTTGTTCATCATAAAACCCCATGGCTGCCTACTAAAACTTGCAAGAACATGTGCAAACTGATTTTTATAAACTGCACCATAGGAATTGCATTCATTCACCTCGTTGCATCTTGAGTAAAGTTTGTGCATGATAATTGATTGCTGTAAATTTGTTATGTGAGTGGTCGTGAGTAGGAGGACACGCTCAAGAGGCCATCTACGAGGAACTACAGCACTAAGACTTTGAGACGCTTTAGCAACACGAACCGCAGGAGCAAGGCAAGTGCCCCTTGACCATATTGATCCCATGTTTTTGAAACTGTTTTGCTTGCGAAAACTTGTATGCTTGTGTCAACTTGATGGGATACCCTTTTATAGGATTTTACTAGTTTTGTTAACTATCCTTGTCGCCAGGAAAGTTAATGAATCGGGTATGGTTGTTTTCCCTTTTGCTTCGCTTAATTTACAGGATACGGTAAGCTGTAATAAAAATGGTTAGCTACTGCACTCATAAGATTAAACATGATGAGAACTTGATGATGTTTATAAGCATGGAATTGGGGATATCTAGGTGAGCTTGGTTCGTGGATGTTGTTGAATGAGATGGTGGTTTGCTTGCCGTAGATCTAAGGACCGGTTCATGCGAGGACATGCCAGAAAAACAGTACCACCACAAGGCAAATATATGTGCGGCTTAGCTGACTAATTAGGCGTGTTGCTAGATTGTTATGGACCATTGGATGGCGCGGGGAATGGGAGTCGAGAAGGACTGCCCTGGGAACTGCATGGCACAAGAGGGGGACCGTGGATGGGAGAATGGATATTCGAGCCTCCCGGCGAAACCTCAAGGGGTCCGTACATCCTAGTAGCACCTTTGTAAAGGCTATTTTGTGATCTCTTGGCCATACACCGATGGTTGTGTACTGATATAATGGAGGTTTTCTCTAGTCGCCCACGGGTGATGAAATCACGAACTTGTGGGTAAAGTGGTGCCACCTTTGCAGAGTGTAAAACTATCATGCTTCCGGTTACATGCACCTGGCCAACTTCCATGATTAGAGGCAAAATTTGGGATGGTTATTAGGGTATGGTCATTGCGATTGGTTTTTGGAATTTTTTTGGGTCATGACAATGAGTTTTGTTTCGGTTCTATAAAAATGAGATGGTTATGAATATTTATGAGTATGAGATGAACTTGAGAAAGAGTATTGGCTGGTTGAGTCCTGATAAATGGTGAATTATGATGAAGGAATGTTGATGATTAACATGGTTATGATGGGATTTAAATCACCTGGAGATAGTTTCTGTTTTTACCATGTTTGTGAAATAAAATTTGCTTGCTGTAATGAACCTCTTTATTCCCTACCTTGTTGTAAGCTACATGTCATACTTTTCCCGCACTTGCTAAGTATGACATGTACTCATGCTTGCATTCCCACATATATATACATCAGCTACAGGAGAAGAGTAGTTTGAGGAACAGGTAGAGTACTAGGCGTGCGCACCACCGTCAACATGCCTGTGGAGTTGAAGTTTGAGCATGCTGTCCTAGCCATTTTCCGCTGTTGTTTAGAGTCTTCCGCTGCTAGAATAAGTTAGATATTCACAAGTGAGACAATGAGTCAATGTAATAAAGTACTTAAACAATATTTGTACATGGCTATATTCTGAATTTCAATTTTTGGAGTACATGTGTATGTGTGATGAACATCCTAGGCACACATATGCGTTCACTTGGTTCATTCTCGGAAACGGGTGTCACAGACATGCCGCAGCCACGGTCGCCGTCGCGCGTAGGTTACCGGCCATCCTCGATCAGAGTGAAGGCCGGCAGCATGTTCCCCGCATGAAAATATGTAGTGGCGGAGAAAATTAGCGAGTTCAGAGCACCTGAACCCCGTCCCGGCGAGCTAGGCGGCAGGCCGGCGCGGGAGGCGGGAGGAAGAAGACGACTCGGGCTGGCCCATGCGTCAGCCTCTGTTTTGGGGAAACTGGATTCTCTGTGGCATCGGATCCAATTGTGGAAGTGCGCTTCAACTCAGTAGCCCCGTGTGTTCTGAGTCCGGGGAGCGCCACGTCACCCTGGGGCCCAATGTCAGAGTTTAAACTTTTTCAGGGATTATTTGAATTCACAGATTTAGTTGAAACTTTAGAACCTCATAACTTTTGGTAGGAAACTCCAAATTGGCAGATTCAAATAGGGTTAGATTCAGATTGGAAAGATATGTCCAGATTTTTAACCCAATTTGTATGAAAGTCAATAATAAATCCTGGAAAATTCTTTAAAAATTTTCAATAAAAGAAATTTTGAGTGAATTTGGTTCATCCAAAAATCCCCAAAATTTGCCAGAATATTCCTTAGGATATTATTTAACCTCTTCTAAATTTTCAGCTCATTTGGAATTGATTTGTGTATGAACATTGAGATTACAATTTGCTGTGTTCAAAAAGTCCAGAAGCTTTTTCAGTGATAATTCATACTTTGAAAAATCAGCGCTGGGAAATTCCTAGCTCCAAAATTCCTAGGAAAATTCACTCATGCTCCCTGAGCTATGTTTTAAATTGTAGTTCACTTGAGTTTGCATGAAAGTGCAAATTTATTCAGAATTAATTCCTTTTCTCCTAAATGCTCAGGGAATTGTTCTAGATGAACTACTCATTGAAAAGTTCTGAATTTTGGTCCAGAATGTTTTCGTGTGGCAAGGACCTCACAGGAAAATTCATAGATAAATTTGAGCTCTGGATCAATAATTGTCTATATACCTTTCTCAGGTGGAAAAATCTAACAATTAGGAAGAACACCTAGCACTTGATCCCACTTTGCGAAATCCAGCTTCATCAACTAGGATTCTCTCAAGTCTAGCTCCTAATCAGAATCCTATTATCAACTTTGTAACGAATCTTTGATCACAAAGTATTTACAATTAAATATATGTGCATGTTCATTACATGTAGTGCTTAACATGGAGAAGTGGAAAGAAAGCGAAGCGTGGGTCAAAGAGCAAGAAGGGCACTGATTAAGCTTCAAGTCCTCAGCAACTAACTGCATATCATATCTGACTTTAGTCCCCTGCAAAACAAAGGCAAGCTCTCGTTTGCATTTAAGTTGTTTTATAAAGTTTTTAATTTGTTCACTACTATGGTTTAGGGTTTCTATGTGCATTAGGTCAGGAATGATTTATACTCCAAATGCATGACCAAATGAACCCTGGAGTCAAGGTTAGAAGAAGTATCCCCGCTGTAGACTATTGCCATGCTAAATAAGTTATGACATCCCGTAGAAGTCGAGTAGTTGGAATCTACTCGCGAGCTATAGTTCGGGATGACACGGTTATGGTTTAAGAAGCAAACTAAATTTTATGTTTCCAAAGATGAGACTGGACAGAGAGTGTAGGCAGCAACAAGATGAGGTATTGGTCGATTAGCTCTGTCTGTGTCGGTTAAGGACCGTTCTCGTGTGCAACCCCGCTGAGTAAATATTGAGTTGTGTACCGGATGCTTACTGGTATATGGGACCTAGGAAACCGATGTACCAGGTTAATTGGATTGTAGAGGCATACAACGTCGTCTCGTTAGACCTATGAGCCTGAGACGGCACGACCAGTTCTACAGTTGGGTGTCCTACGAAAGGTTGCTAGATACGACGTAATGAAGGACGCCAGATTTGGATCTTTAGAGGCGGGCGTATGTGTCGAGTAAGCCGGGCAGTGTTTGATTCGAATCACCGTTCCTCGCCGTTATGAGCACTGCTTGCTCACTGTGTTGTGACATAGTAATCAAAGTTGTGTGACAAAAGTTTGCAAGTTTTATATGCTGTTATGTTAAATTAAATTGCATGATAACCATGTATGAAGTAGAGATAGAGCAAATTAAAGTTATTTTCCACCTTGAGACAAGTAACACTGGAATGAAGCGTTTCTTGTTTGATTGTGGATTTCCAATGTTGCTCGGCGCAAGGTCATTACTATGATGGCTAAAATCTGAAAAGTAAGGATGCACATGTAGGCGAGTCTTTATGTAACTTACATGTTTATGTCTTAAGTTACCTTCATGTAGAGTTGCATGCCTTAGGAGAGATGGTTATGTCTTGCTGAGCCATCGTGCTCACTCTTGCAGAGTTGTTTTTTTGGAGGTAATTCATCGTATATTGTGAAGAGTTAAGCTTGACAGCGCCATTCTTGGCTGCATGGTCACAAGAAACCCCCCTCGCCGCCGAGTCCATTTCCTGCTGCTAGAAAATGTTATCCTCGGGCAGGATAACTCCTTTGCTGCTTAGCTAGGTTCGTGAGAGTGATCACAGTTGTAATTCTGCTGCAACTTTGATTTTATATTCCGCTGCTGTACATTAGAGTGTACATTACTATTTATAAAACAAATCTCTTGTTTAATACACACTTGTGTATGTCTTGCATTCATTTATGTGCTGTTCGGTGTCACTTAACACGGCACCACACAATACGATTTCTGGAGTGGCGGGGTGAGCGGGCCCCCACACAAGGTGGAAATCCGCTAACGGGCACAGAGAGATTCTCCGTGCAGGGAACCTCCTGCTCGTTTCGGTGCGACCGGTTCGACGTTTGGGCTGTTTGGTGAAATGTTGTCCCGTACAACATCGGTGGAGCGTGCTGTGTGCTGCTCCAAGTATGGGCGTACTTGACGTGCTATTCGGGTATCCCTGCAGGTGTATATTGAGTCGATTCGCCGTCCCTCGCGGTTATGAGTACCGCTTGTTCATTGTGTCGTGACGTAGAGGTAACTTGCACTGATATAAGATATAAGCACCGTTGTTTTGAAGTTGATACTAGTAATGTCATGCTATCTTCTACGAATAGGTTAGTGCAAATTCGATTTAGTTCCACCGTGAGAAAGTGATGTGGACATCACTCCTACAGATATACACTACACTCCCATGGAAGACATGCAAGGTCCAATTACTGGAGCTCGAGCACGACGATTGAATTTAGAGGTGAGCTCGTTCCTGAACAATTCTTTATATGTGAATTTTGAGAGTATGTTGCTACCTAATGGATTAATTATGATTAAGAACCATGGAGAGGACATGAAGATAAAATACGCCAACAAGAAGCTAGAGACCGAGCCCATCTCAAACTCGAGTCCAACTCGGGGCCCAGGAGCAGTCCACCTTAAAATGGCTGCCCAAGAGGCATATGGACTCCGTTTTTGACGTCCTACATATGCACAGAAATCTGAGAGGATAAACTTTCCAATGGCACTGGCCACACGTCAAAATTCCTTCTCAGTCGAAGGGTGTCTTCGAGAGAATATCAAGTTTAGAGTCTGTCAGGTTGTTTCATCACCCAGTTGGGCCATTGGGCCTTGTATCGAGTCCAAGTTCGTTATGTACGTGTCTTAGGGTTAGGTCACGACCCCAGTACCCCCCTGGTCGTCCTCCATCTCCTTTATACCCCCTATACGCCATCACAAACAGCCGGGTTTTGCTTAGATTATTCTGTCAAGAACAGTTTCGCCGTTCATCAGTTTGTGAGACCACAACTTTGAGTGCTTCATATATTTCAACAATTTGGTTGCGTTCTTTCTTGTTCTTGCTTGTGTTCTTCGACTCGCAGGCAAGGATAAGCCTTCTTGACGAGATCAACCGCGCAATATCGGTTCATAACCTGAGGTGACGTGATGCTGCGATTGCAGTGTTCAGAACATGTTGTTCAGAAGCCATATCGATTTGGGTCAAGTCTCCACCAAATCAAGAGTTATCAAAACCTTTCGGAAGATCGGGACCCCTATACACATCAAGTGGTAATCAGAGTTTCAGGTCCACCATCAGGTTCGCCTTCCCTTAGTTTTGTTTATATCGAGCTCGTCCTATCGTCCATGAAAAAGCCAAAAAAAATTGTAGTCATAGGTTTCCCCATCCCAGAACACGTTTAGCCTTTTGCACAATTCTGTTTTGGAGTCTGTAGTGTTGAATTTGTGTCCTAGTTCATGTTTTGTTGCTGGTTTAATCATGTTTTGTTTCATACTCTTTTATTCCATCCGTTGCGTTCCATTGAAATCCTAGCTGCACAATCTTTATCAAATCGATCACCATATACTATTCATTGTGCTAGGGTTATCGTTATTCTTCAGTTTTCATCACATATTACGTGAGTTTATCCTCCTTGATCTATGCACACCATCCCACACGTTGCCACCATCATATCCAATTTTTTCTCACCACTGTTTCCAATTCAACTCCACCAAAAACATAATCTTGTGGTGCTGCCTTAAAACAGACATAACCTTGGCATTGGGTGAATTTACATTGCCCAAATTCACGTTGGAAGATTGATTATTTGGCATCTAAAGGCTAACAATAATCATAAAGAAACATATTGAGTTTCTGTTGGCCACATTTTTTTTTCAAGTGGGCTGAAATTGGTGCGACGTGTATATTAGTGCTCTTGATTTCACGACAGATATAAAAAAATCAAAGAAAAAAATAGAAAACAAAATTTGTGAAGAGGAGCACAAATATCAAAACTTGGGTGTGTCATTTTGTCTTGTGGTGCAATTGTTCCTGCTCTTGTTTTTATCCTTCATACTTCTTGCTGTCTTGTTCATAACATCCGGGACAAGACACGAGTAAGCCAGCACCTAGGACAAGTGTTTGGACATCTATTCAGCATTACTATCTGTTATTGAATTGTGTGCTACTCACATATTTGGCCATCCAAACTCCACATTCATCCTTTCGAACAGCACAAGTTTTTGACCCTTGCAATCGCTGAATCACGTCGTCCAGGTATCCTTTGCCTTGTTGTGGTAAGAAACTTGTAAGAGCTTGGTAAGACTCTACCCATTTCTTTGTGAGTTCCACCATCATTGCGTAGTAGTTGATAGGGATAATCTTGTTGTTTTCCATATTATTCTTGCTAACAATGTCAGATCACGTCGACCCTATGGAGTGTGTTTTGAAAAGTGAGATAAAGGGTTACATGGAACAGATGATGAAGTCTATCAAGGAAGCAGTCACACAAGGGATAAAAGATTATCTTGCAGAACAGAGAATACCCCACACTCTTGAGAGGTTGGACAAATGCTTAAGCTCACTAGCTGGTAGGATTGATGATATGGAGACCCACCTATCATTCAGCCATGATGCTACCCACCACAACAACTTTGAAGAAAAGGAAGATGTGCTGTGTGATGTCAATGGAGAGGTGGATACACATGCTGCATAGAATATACGTCTACATCAACGCCTTCGTCAAAACACTCATGGTATGGTAGGAAATAACATGCGTGGTAATAATAACCGCCCTCTTGATGACCCTTTTGCTAAAGTTAAATTTTCCATACCTTCATTTTCTGGTGCTTATGATGCTGAGGCATACCTTGATTGGGAAATGACGGTTGAGCAGAAACATAATTCCCACCTTGTTCCCGAACAACATAGAGTTCGACAAGCCACTAGTGAGTTTAAGGATTTTGCTATAATATGGTGGAATGAACTAGGTACCACACGCTTACAGCCTGATACATGGGAACATTTAAAAGAAGCTATGCGTAATCGTTTTGTTCCTCCATCTTACCAACGTGATTTCCGAAAGAAATTGCAGCGCTTAGAGCAGGGAAATAATTCTATCCAATATTATTATGCGGAGCTTCAAAAGGGTATGATACGTTGTGGGGTAGTAGAGGACACTGAGGATAAAGTTTGTTGTTTCTATGGAGGGTTGAGACGTCAGATACAGGATATTGTTGATTATAAGGAATTTAATACTGTCAACCAGTTGTTCCAGCTTGCCATGCTTGCAGAAAAGGAGTTACAGGGTCGTCAAAAAAAGAACAAGAGCAGCAGCGGTGCCTCCTAAACTCCGCGCACAACAACGTCTTCGGGGGCGTCCAAGTCATTCCGTTTTGATGCCCCTTCATCAACACCAGCAGCCAAGCTTCCTTCTGGCAGCAACAACGTTTCAGCAGCACTGAAACCAACACCCGCAAGACCTACGAATTCAGGTAAAAATACCTTGCACTTACCCACCAAAAGTGTTTCATCCGTTGCTTCAACGGGACACACTTCTGGGATTCAGTGGCACCGCTGCCATGGTCTTGGTCATGTGCAAAAAGATTGTCCTACTCAGCGGGCATACGTGGCTACATAAGGAGGATACATCAGCACCTCTGATGTCGAAGACAACAATGATAATAAAGATGCCCCGGACAACGATGAGGGACATGTTTTTGAGAGTGAAGACACATCAGCCTACATGAAAATCATTTTGCAGTGGGTGCTGAACACAGGTACAGTAACTTGATCGATTACAACGCCATAATTTTTTTTCAGATTCTGTTCATCATCAAGAACCGGCGAGCACGTGTTATCATTGATGGAGGAAGCTTCAACAACTTGGTGAGTTCTGAATTGGTCAAGAAGCTTAGCTTGAATACACGACCACACCCACATCCGTACTATATTCAATGGTTGAATGATTCCATAAGAGCTAAGGTAACACAAACTTGCCGAATTCCGTTTTCCATTGTGATTCTGTTGATTGTTATGTTGTACCCATACAAGTGTGTCCACTTTTATTGGGTCAACCTTCAGAACATGATAAGGATTCTTTGCACCATGGTAGAAGTAGGTAAATATACTTTTATGCATAAAGGAAAGAAAATTACTTTGCTACCTTTCACTCCTGCTGAAATTGTACAAGCTGATAGGGAGAGAGCTGGAATTTGTAGTAGTTCTAAATCAGAAAATCAGCAAGTCGTTAATTCTGAGTTACCAACAAATAATGAGAGATCTACACCTAGTTCTAAGGCCGTGGGAATGAAATTGAAGGGTCGTGTAATGCTTGCTACAAAATCAGACCTTGCTGAAATTTCTGATCTTGATGTTTGCTATGCATTGGTGTGTAAACAAGTTTTGTTCTCCATTGATGATATTCCTAGGTCTTTGCCTCCTGCAGTTAGTAACTTGTTGCAGGAGTATGAGGATATTTTTCCAGCTGAGATACCCCCGGGACTTACACCTTTGAGAGGGATTGAACATCAAATTGATTTGATTCCAGGTGCAATTTTGCCAATACGTGCTGCTGACAGGACCCGACACCCGATCACGGACCGTGCCACTCGCCCGGGAATCGCATTGGGTGGTGTCGTGATATGCGGCACCCAACAGTGCACATATAAGGAAACATGTATTATATAAATCAAAAGAGGAAGCTTACAAATGTTCTTTGTAAACAATTTACATCAAATAGCTACAGCGGAAGACTATATTCATCTCACGTTAAATAACTACTAAGCACTCGAGAAGATGTACACCCCACGGACTATTCTCGCTAGCAACACGAAGACAACTGCAGCGGCTGGGTTCTCCATGTGTTAAACGACTCGGAAGTCTCCGAGTCTCACTGAACAACCTCCTCAGCATCGATGTTAACCTGCAAAACCACTCATATAGAAAGCGTGAGCACATAGACTCAGCAAGACTAATCCGTGTCTCCTAAACAAGAAACTCTACATGCACGACGGATTGAAATAGGTTAGCTAAATTTGCATAAAGGACTCACCTAAAGTTGATCCTTAACTTTCAGATTTTAAGCCTCATTTTAAAGACCTTGAGCTGAACAGCATCGTAACTCCACAATCAAACAAGAAACGCTTTGTTGCGATGCTTCTTGCACAAGGTGAAGTAAATAGCACTATCTCTAAGTCAAGCATGGTTGCAATACAACTTAAATCACAAGCCTTATTAAGTTCAAAGGAAATCACTTCAGTTCTTACTACGTCAAGACGCAGTTGGCAAGTATGCTCATATGACCGCGAGCGACGGTGATTCGGATCAGTACACGCTCGCACTACACGACACGTACGCCCATACTCTGAGTTGCCGGCAGCAACCTTGACTGATGTTGTACGTAGTCACCTTTCCCAAGTTGTTCCACACAGGACACAGTCCAATCGCCCCGAACAGCAAGCTCCCTTAAGGTACATACCCGCAGTGTTATGTTCTTGAGCGAGTTACCTCCTGTTGTACTGACGCCGAAAGCCTAAGCCGATTAGAAAAGTTCCAACGTCGATCTCACAAGGTACATCGGTTTTCTGGGTCCCATATAGCCACTATGCGCTCGGTACACAACTAAAACTTGTCCAATAGGGCCAAGTACGGACGGGCCTTAACCAACACAGGCAGCGCTATGCACACACGGTCCGCAACCCGCTGCATCTAAATCTCCCTGCCCGGTCTCCATTTCTTACTTGTGAACTTTCCTCAATGATTCTATTCTTGACCCGTTCCAATGAAACCAAGCCCTAAACTCGTGAGTAGATTCCAACTACTCGACTTCTACCGGTCCTTCCAGACTAACATTTAGCGTAGCCCAAATCCATTCGAGGAGGAGCTAATCTACCCATTCTCTCTTGGGTTAATCTGGTCATGCAATTGGGTTTGAATATCATCTAGACCTAATGCAATCAATCATTCAAAGCTATGATCTCTAGAAATGGAAAGACTTTATAAAATCGCTTGAATGCAAACCGGGGCTTGCCTGTTTTTTCCAGTGACTAAGAATGTATATAAATTTCAGTTAGTGATGACCACTTGAGGCTTGATCACTCGCTTTCCTTACTCTTTGATCTCCACTTCAAGTACTTCACAATCTTCACATCGGTGCCACACGTTATGAATATGCACAAGTATTTAATTGAAAAGCTTTTGCTAACACGGTCTAATGACAAATTAAAAACAAAAACTCTGTTTAGGAATTTAAAATTACACTGGTGCTAGTGCTTTGGTTTTGGGGTTAAGCAATATGATCAAGTGCTAAGTGCTTTTCATCACTTGTGTTTTGATCACCTAATGAGGAAAAACAGAAACAGTGATGATACAGAGCTCCAATGGAGCTCCAAATTTTCATGTGAGTTCCTTGTCACAAGAAAGTCATCTGGACCAAAAATTAGCACTTTTCACTGAGTGGTTTATTCAGAACAATTCTCTAAGCAATTAAGCAAAAAGGAATTAATTCTGATGTAACTCACATGTTCATGTCAAACTTAGTGAACTAAAATTTCAATTATAGTTCATATAGCCTGCTTGAATTTTCCTAGGATTTTTGGAGCTAAGAATTGCCCAGAACTGAATTTTCAGGTTTTGGGAATTCTCTGAAAAAGTTTCTGTATTCATTTGAACACAGCAACTTGAAATCTGAATTCTGATAACCAAATCAACTCCAAATGATCTGAAATATTTACAGGATTTCATTAAGATCCTAAGGATTACCCTGGAAAAATTTGAATATTTTTGGATAAACCAAACACCATCTAAAATTCTTTTGCTGAAAAGCTTTAAATAATTTTACAGATTTATTTATTAACTTTCATACAAATTGGTTTGCATATTTGGATAGATTTGTTCAACCTGAATCTAACCCAATTTGAATAACTAAATTTGGAGTTTCCTAGCAAAAGTTATGATCTTCCAAAGTTTGATCGAAATCTCTAATTCGAATTAAACCAGGAAAACTTTAAATCTCTGACAGCGGGCCTGGGGTTACATGGCACAGTCTCAGGCAATGCCCCACGGGGCTACAGGATCATCCCCGCACAACCACAGACTGATCCGAGGCCGCGGAGAATCCTCTTTTCGATTCCCCTCTCACTGACAGCGGGCCCGGACAGCTTCTTCAACCTCCAGCCGTCCCGCGCCGGTCCGCTGCCCACCTCGCCAGAGTTCTCACCGGGAGGGGGTTCCCGTGCCCCGAACTCAACAAATCTTGCCTCCTATACCTAAAATCATTCAGGGAACACGCTTCCACCCTTGGCGCCGACCGGCAATCACTGGAAATGGCTTCGCGATGGCGACAGCCTCTGTGGCAGCTCCGGCGATGTCGCGAGGACGTTGTAGTACCCGAAAATTGCTTTGGTTTGCTCCTACAGCATCACCACAACCTAGGGAGCAACGTTCAAGGCTTTGATCTCATGAGAAATGTCAGCAAATACAAGTTCACCGTGTGACCTAGGTCAAGTTCGGTGAAAACTCGAAAAACTCGAAGAACCAAAGGTTTCCTCGACGGTTCTCCCTAGTTCTTGATCCCACGAACTCACACGGACGTCTAGAAATGGTTTGATATGTTATGTGATGAGTGGTGCATTGTGTTACACGAATTTCTCGATTTTCTCCTTGCGGTTCATACAGCATGTTGGCGAGAAAAGTAAAATTCCGATGAGCACGATTCCTTACATGCTGCCGGCTATTGCGGTGAGGCAAGAGAAGGTCTAGGTGAACCTTTTGGCTTTTGAAACTCGCTGGGAGCTGAACTGTGGCGGCCGGATGACGGGTTATTGTAACCAGCGGCTCGCTGTGGCATCGGTGGAAAAACTGAGCTCGGCGCCAGGTTCCATTGGAAGAAACGTTGAGCTCTTGCATTGGACACGTCGAGGAGGACACGGCGACGCTATGGGGAGGCTCAGCTCGGCGTGCAACCCATCAAGACGGCCGGGCGCTGGTGGACCGGTTGTCGCGGTTTGTCGGAGGCCAAAACGCTCGTGCGGGGAGGCAGCAGCGAGGGAGCTCAAGAGGCAGGCGAGGAATACGTTGTGCCGAGTGCTGGGCTGGCTGGGAAGAGTTCATCGGCGCTGTGAGGTGGTTCGACGTGTACCCGGGCAGAAGCATCGAGCGCACGCGCGCTGGCGCCGGCTACCCTGCTGTCGAACACTAAACAGGGGTAAAACAGAGACTTGGCGCCTCACTGTTGATCTTTTGAGTGCAACTGCCAAGTGGGTCCCACAGCCCTTCTTATCCCCTCTACAATATCTCCAAAATTTGGCAAATGATGAAATTCAATTGTGGGAAGTTAAAATCTCAGCTGTAATTGTATAATTGGGCAAGTTTCATCCGAATTCAAATGTGTATTTGAATTCATTGCAAATTTCAGTCCATTTGGAAAATGGATAGCAAAATATTTCAAAAATTCATGAAACTTTGCATACCCACTAATTTGGACCTAAGGAATTCGAATATGAAACCTGATTTTTGGTTTGGCTGCTGCAAATTATCTTTTTAACACAACAGTTTGCAATCCATTGTGTTGGCCTCATTTGAAATTTGAGTTGAACATTTCAAGTTCAAAAACTGATTTTTAAACTTTCTATTGCACATGAGACTTCAAGCCTGTGGTTTTAATCCACCTTGGGTCCAAGCATGTAAATAAGGATAAGCTTGTGTAGAGAGAGCTCTATGTGCATCATCACATGTGAAAGTTTAAAATAAGTCCCACTTTTCGTACACATGAAACCAAATATTTGTGCAAACTTGAGTTTCTTTGTATTCATATTTTTGGGACCTTTACAGCTGCATATAGGAACAACCCCGAGGAGACTAAGGAAATTCAGAGGCAAGTCCAAGACCTTTTGGATCGTGGGTATGTACGTGAAAGTTTTAGTCCTTGTGCTGTTCCTATACTTTTGGTTTCTAAGAAAGATGGTACTTGGTGTATGTGTGTTGATTGTAGATCCATTAACAACATTACTATAAGGTATCGTCATCCTATTCCTAGGCTAGACGACATGCTTGATGAGTTGTGTGGTTCTATAATTTTCACTAAGATTGACTTGCGTAGTGGTTACCACCAAATAAGAATGAAATTAGGAGATGAATGGAAAACAGCTTTCAAAACCAAATTTGGGTTGTATGAGTGGTTTGTAATGCCTTTTGGTTTAACTAATGTACCAAGTACATTTATTCCTTTGATGAATGAGATTTTAAAAGCTTTTATTGGAAAATTTGTGGAGGTTTACTTTGATGATATCTTGATTTATAGCAAGTCAATGGATGAACATATGGATCATTTACGTGCTGTTTTTAATGCTTTGAGAGATGCACATTTATTTGGAAACCTTGAGAAGTGCATCTTTTGTATGAATCGAGTTTCCTTTCTTGGATATGTTGTAACTCCACAGTGAATTGAGGTGGATGAGATGAAAATTCAAGCGATCAAGAGCTGGCCAATACCTCAAGCCATCACACAGGTGAGGAGTTTTCTTGGTCTTGTAGGTTTCTACCGCCGCTTCGTCAATGATTTTAGCACCATTGCTGCCCCATTACATGAGTTGACTAAGAACGGTGTGGTGTTCCATTGGGGGAAAGCACAAGAGGAGTCTTTTGACACCTTGAAGGACAAGCTTACACATGCACCATTGCAACAACTTCCTGATTTTAGTAAGACTTTTGAAGTTGAATGTGATGCTAGTGGAGTTGGCATTGATGGTGTCTTAATGCAAGATGGTAAATCAGTTGCATACTTTAGTGAAAAACTTAATGGTCCTGTTTTGAATTACTCCACATATGATAAATAATTTTATGCTCTCGTACGATGCTTAGAGACATGGTGGTCATTATTTATGGCCAAAAGAATATGTTATTCATTCTGATCATGAATCGATAAAGCATATTCGTTCTCGAAATAATTTGAATCATAGACATGCAAAATGGATTGAATTTATTGAGTCTTTTCCTTATGTCATTAAACATAAGAAAGGGAAGGATAATTTGATCGCTGATGCGTTGTCTAGACGATATAATATGTTGTCCCAACTTGATAGTCGAATTTTTGGACTTGAATCAATCAAAGAACAATATTCTCTTGATGCTGATTTTAAAGATGTGTTGATGCATTGTAGAAAAGGTCATACCTGGAACAAATTTGTGCTTGATGATGGATTCTTGTTTAGACCTAACCTCCTATGCATTCCAGTTGGTTCCATTCATATTTTGTTATTAAAGGAGGCACATGGTGGAGGTTTGATGGGCCATTTTGGTGCAAATAAGACCGAGGATGTTCTGACCACACATTTCTTTTGGCCAAAGATGACGAGAGATGTAGAGCGGTTTGTGGCTCGCTGCACCACATGTCAGAAAGCTAAGCTCCGTTTGAATCCACATGGTTTATACATGCCTCTTCCCACTTCTTCCATTCCTTGGGCGGATATCTCTATGGACATTGTTTTGGGATTGCCTAGGACTAACAGGGGAAGAGATAGCATTGTTGTTGTGGTGGATCATTTTTCTAAGATGGCACATTTTATACCTTGTCAGAAAAGGGATGATGTTGTACATATTGCCGACCTGTTTTTCAAAGAGATTGTTCGCTTGCATGATATGCCTTCTACTATTGTTTCAGATCGTGATGCTAAATTTTTTATTCACTTTTGGCGCACCCTATGGAACAAGTTGGGTATAAAACTGTTGTTCTCTACAACATGTCACCCACAAACGGATGGGCAAACAGAAGTAGTGAACTGCACTTTAAGGCACCATGTTGAGAGCTGTTTTGAAAGAAAAATTTAAAGATGTGGGAAGAATGTTTGCCACATGTGGAGTTTGCATATAATCGGGCAACACATTCTACCACCAAGGTAAGTCCTTTTCAGGTAGTGTATGGATTCAATTCCCGTGCTCCTATTGATATCTTGCCTTCATCTACTAGTGAGAGAACTCATAATGATGCAAAGGAACGTGCTGATTTTATTTCAAAAATTCATGAGACCACTAAACACAATATTGAAAAGATGAATGAAAAATATAGAATTGCTGGTAGTAAAGGTAGGCAGGAAGTTAGACTTGAACCGAGTGATTTAGTTTGGTTACACTTGAGAAAGGATAGATTTCCAGAACTGAGAAAGTCTAAATTGATGCCTAGAGCTGATGGTCCTTTTAAAATACTTGATAAGATTAATGACAGTGCATATAAACTTGAGTTGCCTCCTGAGTTTGGGGTTAGTCCCACCTTTAACATTTCAGATTTGAGGCCATATTTGGGACAAGAAGATGAGCTTGAGTCGAGGACGACTCCAATGCAAGAGGGGGAGGAAGATGTGGACATCACTCCTACAGATATACATAACACTCCCATGGAAGACATGCAAGGTCCAATTACTAGAGCTCGAGCACAACAACTGAATTTAGAGGTGAGCTCGTTCCTGAACAATTCTTTATATGTGAATTTTGAGAGTATGTTGCTATCTAATGGATTAATTTTGATTAGGAACCATGGAGTGGACATGGAGATACATGGAGAGGGGTTTGGAGGCATGGAGGACCAGAAAATATGCCAACAAGAAGCTAGAGACCGAGCCCAACTCAAACTCGAGTCAACCTCGGGCCCAGGAGCAGTCCACCTTAAAATGGATGCCCAGGAGGCATACGGACTCCGTTTTGACGTTCTACATATGCACGGAAATCTGAGAGGATAAAATTTCCAATTGCACTGGTCCCGCGTCAAAATTTCTTCAGAGTCGAAGGGTATCTTCGAAACAGTATCAGGTTTAGAGTCTGTCAGGGTGTTGCATCACCTAGTTGGGCCATTGGGCCTTGTATCGAGTCCAAGTCCATTATGTACGTGTCTTAGGGTTAGGTAACGACCCCAGCACACCCCTGGTCGTCCTCCACCTCCTTTATACCCCCTAGCCTCCGTCACAAACAACCGGGTTTTGCTTAGATTATTCTGTCAAGAACAGTTTCACCGTTCATCGGTTTGTGAGACCCCAAATTTGATTGCTTCATATCTTTCAGCAATTTGGTTGCGTTCTTTCTTGTTTTTGCTTGTGTTCTTTGATTCGCAGGCAAGGATCAGCCTTCTTGGTGAGGTCAACCGCGCAATATCGGTTGATAACATGAGGAGACGTGGCGCTGCGATTGCATGGTTCAGAACATGATGTTCGAAAGCCGGATCGATTTGGGTCAAGTCTCCACCAAATCGAGAGACCTTTCGAAAGATCGGGACCCATGTACACATCAGCAAGTTACATCTTAAGAAAGTGTTTCTTGTTTGATTGTGGACTCCCGATGTGAGGTACCCAAGGTTATGCTTAATTTGCTGCTAATAATACTGAAAGTAAGGATCCATATTTAGGTGAGTTCATATGCAAATTACTATCCTATGTTATGTCTTTACTAGCATGTTGAGTTTCATGATTAGGTTCGACGGTTAAGTCTTGCTGAGCTTTATGCTCACGGATAGTATACTAGTTGTTCTGCAGGTAATAACACTGCGCTTCTGAGTACGGTTGTCCGATGAGACATAGAAACTTTCCGAGTGGTAAACTCATGGAAACCCCTGCTGCTGCTATTGTCACTGGGTTGCTAGTGAGAAGAGTCCATGGCCTGGACGTCTTCTCTATTGCTTAGCTTAGGTATGAGATGCTAGTTGTATTAATCTTCCACTGTAGTCTATTTTGAGAAGTATTTGTAAAATGAACACTTTGTAAGCTTCCGCTTGAGTTATATAATATGATGCTTTATTATGTGTGCTGTTGGGTGCCGCATCGCACGGCACCACCCAATGCAATTTCTGGGCAAGTGTGCGATCCCAAGGTGGGGTGCTCGCAACAGCGTGGTATCAGAGCCGCATTGGGAATAGCACACATGAAAATAGCATATTTTTCTAAAACTTAGACGTATTTGACTGAGAAACGTATGGCATGCCCACATAAGGACTATTATTAGCATAGTTACTTAAGGTGGCAAGCTGACAGTATGTTATTATTCAGTATTTTAATTCATTTACGACGCACCTACATGGAGGTAAGCATGGTAAGGAACGCCACCGAAAGCGGATCAATTTCGGTTAGCTCCCCATACAAGGAAAGTAGTGTGAGATGTCCCGTTCAGAAATTGACAGGAAGTGAATATGTTTTCTAAGACTCTTCATGTCTTAGAGACATATGAATTACACTAGCCTCCAGTGCGCAAACCCAGGGGCAAGAGGAGGAGACCCCATCATGTGGTTTGTAACATGAAGTATGCTCTGTAGGACTCTTCATGTCCTATGAGGCATATGAAAGCGCTGTTCCACCGGTGTGCTTAATTGCAAAGGTGTGGAGCCCTCTGTCAGGTGGTGAATAAACTATTCATGTACCTTGAGATGTGGCTTGACTCAAGGACGACCCGTATGGCAATGATACGGAGTCATATGTTTTTACTATGCTATGGACTTGCCTGAAATGACAACCCTTTGTGTGCTTCACTATTGAGTGGTTTTATGCAGGTACTTTAACCACCTTAGAGCATTGCATTTAGAAACGTCTGTGAGTGACCGTTTTAGTGCCACCTATGGAGACGTATATGCCGGTGTAAGCCGGTTAGGATTTTATTTTGTGAGGCAATGTAGTACCGTCATATGTCTTACGGTGCATCGACACCATACTACACTTGAGTAAATTCTTTCCTCTAAGAAATGCTTCATGAACTAACTTTCAACTAAAAATGGAAGTCTGAAAACACCTATTAGTTATGGAGCTCTTAATCTAAACTAATATTCAATTAAGAGAATGACTAAGGTTCAAAGACTTCAAAACAGAGTGCTCTGTTTCTGGCAGGTATTCTTTCTGGATTTTGACAGAGCATAACTCTGAGTATATTTACCCAATGGAGGTGTAGGATGCAGTTCCCGAAAGGTTTTTAAGTGCTCTATAACTTTTCTGTAGACCTCCAGAGCTAAATCACAAGCCAAACTGGTTGAATGTTCAGTTGAATACAAATTGTCCAGAAACAGGACAGATGCAAAAACTCTCTGGACATTTCTGTATAACCCTCAAAACGTTCTGTAGAAAACTCCCTAAAGGTCATAGGATACACCGTTATAAATTTGATCATGTGCATAAAAATTTTGTAGTTCAAAGTTTGTTCAGAATGATATTGTATTTGGAGGTACAGCTGTGATAAAAACAGCCATATTCAGAGGAGATGCTGGCAAATTTTGTCCAGAAATTCTGTCAACTTTGAGCAATCATAACTTTGGATCCAGAAATCATCTAGAGGCGTATCACTACTAGTTGGGAAGTACTAAAGTTTACCTTAACTTTGGTATTCAACTTTAGTTATGAAAATGAGACGGACCGAAACCTGTACATTCCAAGATCACAGAGGGTGGTGCCGCACGATGCGACACCCGACAGCATACACGATAAGGAAAACATAGTATTACATTGAAAACATGCTGAATTTGTACAAAAGTAGTACAATCTTTAGTTATGACTCCTGTACAGAGTCTACTACAGCGGAAGGTATTTATACAACTCACAGCAACACCTAACTAGCAAAAGTTTGTTGTCCAGCCGTACGGACAACCCACACTAGCTCCACTCAGCCTCAACGCGGCGTGTACGGCTCCCACTCAGCCGTAGTCCCCGACGGAGGGTAGCCCTTGCCGGTGAACTCGTACTCCGAGTCCGTGGGGGTACTCCTCACCTGCAAACACTCATTACAGTAACCGTAAGCACGAAGGCTCAGCAAGTCTTAAACGACTCTCCTACACATGGAACTCTACATGCAGGTCATAACAAAGATAGGATGGCAATTTGCAGCAAAGGACACGCCTACAAGTTCATCCTCAATTCATCTTTTAGCCACAAGTTAACGGTTCACAAATCTGAAATTTAGTGAGCAATATTTGGTGGCACACATGTAGCAATACAAGTTTTTCATATCAGCAGTAGTGTATCACACATTTGATAATTTTACTACGTCACGACACAGTGAACAAGCGGTACTCATAACCGCGAGGGACAGCAAATCGACTCGTTATACACCTCCAGGGATACCCGAATAGCACGTCACGTACGCCCATCCGTGGAGCTGCACAGCACGCTCACTCGATGTCATACAGGACAACCTTTCACCCAACAGCCCAAACAATGAACCAATCGCACCAAAACGAGCTGGAGGTTCCCTACACGGAGCATCTCTCTATGCCCGTTAGCAGATTTCCACCTGGCTGCCCTCAACCTACACCTATGAATTGGTGTGCTATGCCTCGACGTCCGGAAGTTTAGGTTACATCAGTTTATCGGACCCCATATATCCGATATGCCTTCGGTACATTCAAACTTATTCAGCGGGGCCGCACATGGATAGGTCCTCAATCGATCGGACAGGCTACGCACACAAGACTTCCTCTTGCTGTTTCCTAGCCCCTGCCTAGTCTCATTTTTCTTACTAAAGTTGTCTCACATCTCGAACCAATACCGGGTGTGACGAACCCTATACTTGCGAGTAGATTCCAACTACTGGACTTGTACCGAAGTCTATAAACATTAAGCAAAGCATGAACTACTCGAGGACTTAGACACTACCCTCACTCCTTTTGCGATAATCTTGTTATGCATTTGGGGTTTCATCCATCCTACACCTAATGCACACACATACTTGAAGCTAAGTGAATATAAAGCAAAACTTTATAAAACTTGTTAAATGCAAACCGGGGCTTGCCTTGTTGCTGCTGGGGCTAATAGTATATACTTTTCAGTTAGAGTCTTCTCTCCCTTGAGGCTTGATCAACTGATTCACTTCAATGAATTCACTCCGTTGAACTCCATCGTCGACCGCCTTCGTTGTAAGCACTATCGACATGTATATGCACAAGTTTCATAACGCAATTCATATAATTAAAGACTTGAATTTGTGAAGAACAGATGAATGTGTGGAAGTGCTAAGAATTATGTTTTTGCCTCTGTTGTGCAAAGAGTCTTAAAGGTTAACCCCACCTGCCTTAGGAACTTAAGTCCTAATGGTCTATATTGCATAATAGATATATGAGGTGGCTGAAAAGCTTTGAATGAAACTGAAGATTAGGAACTCCACTTACTTCAAAACATTTACAGCAAGACATACACTACTCAGTGACTTAGCTTGCCAAATTGTAGCTAAAGTGAATGGAAATTGTGCCCCTCATAATTCCCTCAAGATTTCCTATGTATTTCTCATATACATAAGAATAGACAACCAATACAGGGAGTTCTACGGCTCAACTTGAGCTGAAACTTTACATGTGAGTTCCAGGTCACAAGAAAGTACTTTGGTCCGACATTCTGGACTTCTCATTGAGTAGTTCCTCCAGAATAATTCTATAAGCAGTTATGATAAAAGGAATTCATTCTGAAGTAATGTGCATTTTCATGCCCAATCAAGTAAACTACCATTTCAAGTATGAATCCTAGAGCATTTCTGAATTTTCGCAGGATTTTTGGAGCTAAGGATTGTCTAGAATGAATTTTTCAAAGTGGAAACTTTTTTCTGGAAAGTTTCTGGACCACTTTGAGAACAGCAGCTTGTACCCTGGAAATTCCTACTCAAATTAACTCCAAATGAGCTGAAATTTTGCTAGAAGTTCAATAACATCCTAAGGAATATTCTGGCAAAATTTTAGGATTTTTGGATGAACCAAACTCCCTCAATATATCTTTTTCAGAAAATTTTGAAGAATTTTCGAGAATTTTTTATTGACTTTCATACAAATTGGGGTTCATATTTGGATAGATCTTTGCAAAATGAATCCAACCCAATTTGAATAACTCAATTTAGAGTTTCCTACACCAAGATATGAATTTCTAAAGTTGGAGCTAAATCTGGAATTGTTTTTCTATTGAAAACTCGAGCTGGGCCCACGGTTTAAACTGCAGCCAATAGGATTTGAAGACACACGGGCTACGGGGTTGTCAGCTGTGTAGCCACACAAGACCTCTGGCCACAACCGATCCCGATTTTAAATTCCACTCGCTGACCAGTGGGCCAGCCCCACCCTTCTTCAACCTCCCGCTCTTTCCTCCCGCGCGCGCTCCCTCCTCGCCAGACCGAGGCGGCACCTCACCGGCCGCCGGTTCCCGGCCGTCTCCCAGTCAGAGACTCGCCACTCGGGGGTTTTTGGGGTCGGGGAACTCGTTGGTGGGGTTTGTATGGGCGCTAGAGGGCCGGAACTAGGTCGGCGGCGGGCGGCGGCTTCAGTGAAGCTTCGACACCAATGACCGGTCACCCTAGCCCACCAAAAGCTCTAGTGATCGGCTCTAAAGCATCCTTGGATGCTAGGGAGGCTAGGCTAACACGCAAACAAGCTCGGAACCGGCGGCTACCATGCTTTCATCGTGCGTCCGAAAGGTGTTGCGAAGTTTGAGCTCGGGAAAACTTGAATTAGGTCGGCTACATGCGTTTTCGAGCAAGGTTTGCGAAGAGAAGATGATTGCTAGCCAATCTACCTCACGTGTGCAAGATTTGATGACCTAAAAGAGAAAATTGCATGAGAATTTCTCGGTTTCATACCGAAAGGTCGATTTGCGCCCTCCGAAGGAAAACTTCCAAATTGGCGCTCGGTGCTCCATGGCTTTGTTTGAGGTTTGGCGAGGAGCAGAGGTACACTCCGACTCTCCTCTGTGCGTCCTTGCTCGGTTGTGAAAACCTCCGGTGTGGGCTGTCCACATGAGCCCCGAGTAGCGGTAGCTTTCGGTCGCCGCACGGGAGCTGCGTTCTCGGTGTTGGAAAGCTTGAACTAGCCCCGTTGTGTGTCGAGAAGGTAGGAGAGGATCACTCTGTGCCGTTTTTCAGCTCAGGGAGCTCTGTGTGCACGAGTTTGGGCGGCTCCGGATCGATCAACAGGGGCGGCCATGTGCGGCTCTGTTCAGTTCTTCTGCGAGGGGGGGAGCCTCGGTGTGGCGGTTTGTGCACGAAAAGATCGCCTCACACGCGGATGAGGGCCCAAGCAAGTCTCAAGCGCGATGAATACGTGAGGAGGTGGCACGGTTTTCAGCCTTCGGTGGCGCTAGGAGGACGTTCTGCTGCTCGAGACTGAACAGAGAGGGATGACTTAGAGTGCAAGTCTAATTGGCTCCATGACATGTGGGGCCCACTTCTTTCCCCTCTTCTTATCCTCCCAAAAATTCTCACAAATATCTCCCAAATTTGGCAGGTAATAAATTCCAATACGTAGAGCTCAAATTTGGGAATTCATTTGGACATATAGCAAAGTTTCATCCAAGTTCAAATTTGAATTTGAATCAAATGGCATTCCACGTCCTCTTGCAAATACTTAGTCAAACATCTCCAAATGTGGTAAAAATTTATATTCCCACTAATTTGGAGCTGAGGATTTCAATGATGGGATCAGATTTCAAATTTGGATGCCGCAACCACAAAATTTGAACCATCAGTTTTAAAGCCTCTTTTTTGATGACTCATTTGAATTTTAGTGAAAATTTTGGTTTGCTTATAGCCCATGCTTGATCACTTTTAGTCCTATTCTGAACTTCACAAGTTCAGTTTGAACTTGCCCTTCGAATATGAATTCAGCATGGATTCGCAAATTATCATAATTAACTCCTTTTTAGCTCACCCTAAAATAAGAAGGTTGCCACCATAACTTTCCTCAATTCCAAATGTATGAGGTTCCATGTGTAAAAAATTTGGCGGTAATTTGAGGTGAGCAATTGAGTCTAAAGATCTTCTTTCTATTCTTTCTCATACACATGTATGATTTACACATGGGTTTAACTCCACCTTGATCTAACACATTCAAATAAATCCTTGAACCCATGTTGTTGAACCCCATGTACACCATCCCGTGTAAAAAGTTTTTGTAAGTCCCTTTTTTCATGAACCAGAAACATAATGATGTTCAAACATTCGTTTCTTTGCATTCACATTTTGGAACTTTTACAGAAAATGCTGTTAACCGGATCAAAATCTGGGTTAAGTGCAGAAAGGTCTGTTCTATACAGAAAAGAGGGCTAGTTAGGCCTACCACACGGAAGTGATTAAACTTGAGGATATTTCGGGGGTAGGTGAATAACCGATGTGTTTTCTGATGAGTTACCGGGCATGCTGCCTGAATGGGACGTCGAGTTCAAGATTGAACTGGCTGGGAATAACACTGATTTCACGGGGGCTGTACACGATGGCACCCAATCAACTAGCGGAGTTAAGGAGCAACTAAGTGAACTAATGAGCAAAGGTTTTATACGACCAAGATCATCACCTTGGGGTTTCTCTGCACTGTTTGTTAAGAAGAACAACGCGACACTGAGATTAGGTGTTGATTAGCGTTCGCTCAATGCCGTCACTATAAAGAACAAGTACCCCTGCCCTGCATCGATATTTTATTCGATCAACTAGTTGGTGCAAGGGTATTCTCAAAGATTGTTGGATCTCATAAAAGATTATGAAATCGAGATCCACTACCATCCGGAAAAAGCGAAAGTGGTTGCCGACGTGTTAGTCGGAAAGCCCACATTCACAATTTGGCGATTGCTGAGTTGGAATAAGAAGAACTGCGTATCCGTGTCATTCCGTATGGAGCACTCTATAATATTGCTCTCATTCCAACAATCCGAGAGGAGATTGTTGAGGCTCAAAGGAGAGACAAGGGTATGTCTCACATACGGAGAAGAATAGACAATGGAGAGATGAAGTGTTTCCGGAAGGATCATGACGGTACGCTATGGCCTAAAGACCGTATAGTTGTACCGCGTAATATGAAGCTACGGAAGAAAATTTTGGATGAACCACACCTGTCAAAGTTTTCCATTCATCCCGGCAGCAACAAAATGTACCGAGATTTGAAACAGAAATTTTGATGGACGTGGATGAAGCGGAAAATTTCCAAGTACGTATCAGAGTATGATACGTACCGACGGGTCAAGGCAGATCATATGTGGAAAGCCGGGCCACTACAACCACTGAAGATACCAGCATGAGAATGGGAGGATGTGAGTAGGGATTTTATCGTCAGATTACCGCTCACATTCCGGAAGCATGACTCGATTTGAGTGATCGTCGACCGGTTGACGAAATCAGCTCATCTCATTCCTGTGAACACTCATTATCGAGCCAAGCATTATGCGGAGTTATACATATGAAGAATTGTATGCTTACATGGTGCCCCGAAGAACATTATCTCAGATCGATGTGCTCTGTTCGTTGCTCGTTCTTGGGGGGCATCTGCACGCTGCACTGGAAACTAAGCTGATTAGAAGCTCCGCATGACACCCTCAAACCGATGGACAAACCGAGAGGGTGAACTAAATACTTGAAGGCACGTGGAGAGCGTGTGCCATCCACCACAGTAAGAATTGGGATGATCACTTACCGTGTGGTGGAGTTCGCGTACCATAACGGGTATAAAGCGAGTATAAAACAAAGGCAACATATGAAGATCTCTACGACCGAAAATGTCGCACACCGCTGAAATGGTGTGAGTCCGGCGAAAGAGTACTGTTTGGGGATGAAACCGAAGACCGAGTTCAGTTGACACAAGAAAACTTGAAGGTTGCACAATCCCGATAGAAAACCTACGCTGATCAAAGGCGTAGACTGTTGCATTTTGACGTCGGAGAACACGTTTATCTTCGTGTGTTTCCAATGAAAGAAATTCACCGGTTTGGTGTAAAGGGGAAACTTGCTCCCCGATTTATAGGTCCATTTGCTATAACGAAGAAGTGCGGACCTGTAGCCTACCGGCTGGAACTACAGGAAAATCTTGCGGGTGTTCATGACGTAAGTCATGTGTCATAACTGCGTTAATGTCTCAAGTTTACCGCTGCTGTCCGGACCGAAGAAATCGACGAGTTGGGACCGGATCTCACCTACACTGAGCGACTGGTTAAGATTATCGATGAGAAGACCCAGATCAACCGAAACTGAAAATTGAAATTTTACAAAGTCCTGTGGATTAATCATACCGCGGAAGAAGCAACGTAGGAAAGGGAAGATTACCTCCACACAAACTATCCGTAACTGTTTCATCATACAGATTGGAATTACCTCTCTCGTCTCGTTCTTCTTTTGTAATCTCAGGACGAGATTCTTTTAAGGGGGGAGTGTCACACCCGGTTTCTCCAAAGAACAACCGAGTTAATATCACATGTATGCTAGGATCATTTTCTCATACATGTGATGACAAATAGTGAAGCATCATTTATTACAAGCCAGGTGTCGAATATAAATAAGTCTTACAAAGCATATGTCTCGATGGACGATAAATAGTTCATCACAAATAAATAAACTAGCAGCGGAATATTATTCTTGTGGGCTCCATTGCAGGCGTTGCCCGGGGGTCTCCATGAACCTAGAAACCTTCTTCGGGGCTAAAGTCTTGGTCATTATACATCACCTCATTATCTTGACCTGAGCAGCAATATAAACCAACAAATATGCAAGGTTGAGTACCGATGGTACTCAGCAAGTGTGGGAAAATTATATCATGCATGGCTAGAACAAGGGGAGGTTGAACTCATGGTTAAAGCACTATGCAATTAATACCTATCACCTTAGCTTATTAAGCACCTACATTACTACATAGGTGAAATGGTCCCAATCTCCCATCCCATCATCATAATCAAATAAACATAACATCATTTCCAATGTTAAGCTCCCCGCTTAACATCCACAACTTCCAAAACCATCAATCCTCTAATCATGAATAAGTCCAAGCCGCTCTTGACCGTGAGCACGGCTGTCATGACAGTTTTTTGACTCTGCAGAGTTTGTACCACTGTACCCACATGTAGTGATTTCATCCCCCGTTGCCGGGTGGACTAAAAGAACCTCCATTATGCCAGTGGCTACGAACCACATTCACACTTCCCAGGTGTGTAGCCAGGAGATCACTACGAAGCCTTAACAAAGGGATTCCCGACGAGCGTGGGCCCACTGAGGTTTCACCCCTAACAGCATACAAGAGGCTCCAACCCCGCTGCAGTGGCCCCCTCTTGAGCCCTGCGGTTCATATGGTAGTCCAGCTGACACCTACTCCCCGCACCATCCAACACACCCATACTACGCCGGGGATACACCTAATTAATTGGCCAAGCTGCCCCATCTCAGCATGTGGTTGGCACTGTAAAGCCAGGTTACATGCTCCATGAACCGGTCCTTAGGATCCAGGCAAGTACTAAACACAAACCCGAGTCTCGTGCACCCAGCACACAACCAAAACATCCAACTTGCCTTGATCCCTACCTCTACATAACTCACAATATTTCATTCAAGAGTATGGTAAAATAAACTGATGATCTCATATCCCAAATATTCCATTGTAAGCATGGCTAAGCATATGCATAATAATAAATGACATGATAAAATAAATCCCAACCCAAGCCACAAGGAAACAGGGTAATGCAATTCTAGGGAAACTTCCTAGCATGGGTTTCATATTTCATTTGACAATGCAAATAATTCTATCTACACATCCTATTATAGGATCAAAGTGGTCAAGGACACTTGCCTCCTTCCTGCTGCTCTTGAAATGGGTAGTCCTGATCTTGGAAAGGAATAACTTGCTCTTGAGCAGGTTCTACATCATACCATCACACATAGCAAAAGAAAAACAACAATCCATAAGACATAGTTCACAATTCCACTTCATACAAACCAAACATTCATATTTATGAAAGTCATTCACCATTATATGTGTTGTGGTTACTCTATGTGTGTTGATTTGTGGCTTGCATGCACTTTTAATCATGTGTATATGATTCCTACCTTTGTGTTCACATTTATACTTACATACTATATATATGAGTTTCCAATTTAAATAAATTCCTTATATTCAATTACTACACCTTTTAGCTACCAAGTGTGCATGGAAGGCATTTTCCTACCCCATATGTGTCTTCAGACCTTCTACCAACCCTAAACTGAATTCTTTGGATTTTAGAAACTTCATATATCATTTTCTAGTTATTCATAGATAGTTTTCTATATTTTTAGATTTATTTCCTATGCCTAAATGTGAACTTTATTATGAAAATAGTAAGACACCTCATCTAAACAGAATAGGTTCTGATCTAAAATATTTAATAATATATTTTTGACCTTTGCCTCTGATGTAAACTATTTTACAATTATTTTCCCTATTTTCTAGAACAATTATTTACTTAAAAATGTGTCCCTAAATGTGAATAATAAATTAAACAGATTCATTTCAGCCCAAAATATATTTTTATCTCACTCCAAAGTTTTCTAAATACTGAGAAAGTTTTTAATTTAATTATGACAATATGTTTGTCCCACTTTTTAAATACTAGCCACATATTAAATTTTGCTAAATTAAATATTAAACAGGGCTAAAAAGGTAAACTCACCCCACTACAGGGTCTATAATTTTATTTTAACAATTTTCAGGGGTCTAGCTATACATAACAGAGGAGTTTTTCCTAATTTTTATTAAGTTCAGGGGTTAAAACTGATTTTTAAATGAATTTACATGATTTTCTGAGGTTTCAGGGGCTAGATCAGAAGTTTCCGGGGCTAGCTCTTATTTCCCGAGAACCCCAGGGGGTAGCACGTAAGAATTCCAGTCTTTATAACGCGGGGCTGACGTGGACCGTCTGATTTAAAACAGACGGCTGAGATTATAACGTCGAACCGGTACGCGGGGATTTAAAGTCTACCGTGCGATTTAAAATAGACGGCGCACAAGCGGCCACGTCGCTCTAACCGAGCGCGGGCGGCGCTGCCGGCGGCGCACGGCGGCGAGAAGCGGCGATCTCGCCGGAGACTTTCGGATCTTCGAGAATTCTTCCTAGAACTGTGATCTTATGGCATAGATCGGTAGCGGAAAGGTCGGGGATCTCACCTCGGGGGTTTTCTTGAGCTCGGAGGTCTTGGAAGGCGGTCGGCGACGAGGTCCGAATTGAAACCACGGCGTGGCTCATCGGCGCTGTGTTTGAACCGCAAGTCACCGAGTTTTCTGCACCTGCCGGGTTCCCCGGAGGCAGTGGATCAAGACCAGCGAGTTAGATCGGAATTTCCGAGCTTAGATCGGCCAGAATTCGCCGGAGAAGGCTCGGTTTCTCACCGGAGTAAAATCGGCGGATCGCGTGGGAAAAACAGAATGAAGTCGGGGTTTTTATAGACGGGGGAGGGCGGCGTGGTGGTTTAGATCGAGTTCGCGTCGCCTACGAACGGAATTCGGCGGGGATGCGCAGGAATCCGGGTCGGTTTTGATTCGGGGTGAGAGAATCCCGGCGCGGGCGCGAGGTAGAAGAAGGGCTGGCAGGCCCCGCCTGTCAGTGGGAGGAAAAGGCGCGCGCGGCTGCGGGCTGGCGCGGGGGCTGATTGGGCCGGCTGGTGGGATTCGGCCCACTGGCCGGGTTTTTTTCTGTTTTCCTTTTTCTTTTTCTATTTCTTTTCTGTTTTGAGTTTAATTTGAATTCCAGTTTGAATTTGAATTTTTGCAAAACATGCAACATGTCCAAAAATTTTTAAATTCCCCTCTTAACATGATTTAGGGTCTTAACCAGATTTTAGGGTGTTACAGGGAGGAATGTAAAAGTTCCAAAAATGTGAATGCAAAGAAACTGATGTTTGAACACCATTGTGTTTCAAGTTCATGAAAAATGGGACTTACAAAAACTTTCTACATGGGATGGTGTACATGGGGTTCAACAACATGGGCTCAAAGATTAATTTGAATGGATTGAACTAATGTTAAGTTAGATTCAGGTGTACATCATATATGTGCATGAGAAAGAACAAAAAGCAGATCTTTAGACTCAAATGCTCACCTCAAATTTCTGCTGAATTTTTGAATACACATGAAACCTCATACATTTGAAATTGAGGAAATTCATGGTGGAAACCTTCTGATTTTAGGGTGGGCTAAAAAGGAGTTAATTATGATCAGTTGCGAATCCGTGCTGAATTCAAATTTGAAGGGCAAGTTCAAACTGAACTTGTGAAGTTCAGACGAGGACCGCAAGTGATCAAGCATGTGCTATAAGCAAACCAAAATTTTCACTCAAATTCAAATGGGTCAGCACAAAAGAGGCTTTCAAACTGTTGGTTCAAATTTTATCTTTGCAGTATCCCTATTTAAAATCTGATTCCATATTTGAAACCCTCAGTTCCAAATGTGTGAGAATGCAAATTCTGCAAAAACTTGTAGGTGCATGACTAAGTAATTCAAAGAGACCATCGAATGACAATTGAATTCATATTTGAATTTGCATTGGGATAAAACTTTGTCGTATGTCGAAGTGACATGCAAATTTAAACTCTCCAAATGGGATTTGGATCACCTGCCAAAATTTAGATCTTTTGGAAGGATAAGAAGAGGACGAAAAAAGGGGACCCACTGTCAGTGAGACAAATAGACTTGCACCCGAAGTTTCACTCTCTGTTCAGACTCGAAGCAACCGAACACTCCCCGGGAGCCACCGCGTACACCACATAGGACACCTCCAGCTTCCTCCCTCAAGATGGCGACCTGCTCATGACTTTATCACCTCATGAAGCAATAGTGCGCTCACATAACCGCCACACCTAGGCTCTGTTCGTCCTCGCACAAGAAAAGAACCGAGCTCACTGCCACCTCTAGAAATAGATTTCAAAATCGACAAAACCACCATGCACAGCGCCCTCTGAGCTGCAAAACGGCACTGAGGGAGCTACTCCTACTTCCTCGGCGGAAAAAAAGCTCGAGCTACGGCTTCCCGACCCTTGAACGGTTCGTCCCCGAGGTGAACAAACCTCGCCGCGATTCGGTGCTCGCGTGAACAGCACAACTCAGCGAGTTTCACGGACGAGCAAGCACCCCCAGGGACACGCTGGACCACCGTGCTGCTTCTATCCAAACCCCTGATCAAGTCGTGGATGACCGAGCTCTAATTCGAGAATTTTTCTCCGGTGGGCACCAACCGATGTTCCGGTATGAGACCTTCAAGTTCATTCAAAATTTTTGTTCCTAGGGCACAAAATCTTGCATACAGGAGCTAGAGTAGTCAGTGAGCAAATTTCCTTTTCAAACCTAGCTTGAAACCGACGAGAGGCGGCATATTTTGATGTTTCCTGAGGGTTTCCATGGCGGCACACCGCAGGCGCACGGTGAAACCCCATTAGCCGGCGTTCCCAAGCTAGTTTGTGCACTTGTTGGTCTTCCCTAAGTTCCAAGGATGCTGTAGAGCCGACCACTCGAGCTTTTGGCGGGCTAGCACGGCCGGTCAACGTAGCCGAAGGTGTCCCGAGGCTGCCGCACGTCGTCGGCAGGTTGCTGGCCACCGATAGCTAGCGCTGACCTCATAAACGGATTCCCCGATCCTCGAAATGTAAAAGTACAAAAACATGTAAATGAAAAACTTGAGTTGTGAATAAAGTTTGGTTCAAATTCAAGAAAATGGGACTTACTAAAACTTTTTAACACATGATGATGCACATGGATGTCTAACCAACCGAGCTCTAATACTCAATTAAGATGTGAAACCAATGGATTAAACCCCATGTGTAAAGTTTACATGTGCAAGAACATATTTCAAAGTCCACTTTCAAATCCAAATGTTCACTTAAATTCAAATGTGGCCATTTCAAACGATGGATGCAAACTGTGGTTATAAACCTCCCCTTTGCAGATGCCAAATTAAAAGTTTGAATCCATATTTGAATTATTCAGGTCCAAATTATGTGGAAGGCAAATTTTGAGAAGATTTGGAAGTACTTTGATATTCATTTCAAAGAGGCTTTTGAATTTTATCAGAATTTGAATTCAAATTTGAAACTGATGTAAACACTGTGGATTCTCCAAATGGATGTAAAATTTGGGCTCCATATAGTTGAATTATGAAACCTGCCAAATTTGAGAGATTTTGGAGGGGGATAAGAAGTGGGGCCCAGTGGTCAGTGAGGAGTAGACTTACAAAGGATGTAAACCGAGTCTCCTGTTTCCACTCAAACCAGCCAACTCTCTAGCGGCCTACATTGGGGGGAAGATGCTGCCACCTCCCAGCTGCTTGAGCATCGCTGGAGAGCAGCTCGGCACCCTCATCACCTCTCAACGTGACTCTTTTGCCAGTAAACTAAAGCCTCGGTACCCTGCCTCTTCCTTCAGCAAAAACCGAACATAGCACCGCCGCTGCCTCGGTCTTGATCAGAAGCCAGTGAACTCGTTCCTGCAGAGGCCGTCTGAGCTGCGAAAACGCATGCGGATTCGTCCTACACCTCATCAGTGCAAAACCCAGCGAGTTACGGCCTTTCCGGCCCGGGAACAGCTCGTCCTCGCGGCGACCAAAAACAACCGGCACCCGGGCTCCCGTGGACAGCTCGCACCGAGGCTTTTCACAGCCGAGCGAGCACACTCCGAGACGCGCCGGATCGTCACGCTGCTCCTCCCCAAGTTTCAGCTCAAGCCATGCACCGTAGCTCGAGAACTTTGAGTTTTTCTCTCGGCCAGGGAAAACCTAACTGCGGATAAGAATATTTGAAATCGAAGCTCAAATTTCGGTTTGGGTTGATCATTTTGCGCACACATAAACTATACTGAGTAGGGAACCTTTTTTCTTTAGGAACCTAGCTCAGAACCGAGTAGTAGAAGCTAATTTCATGCTTTCCGATCGGCGGCCATGGCGGGAACGACCGGGTGCACGGTGGAACCCTACCTAGAGCCATCTCCGATCAAAACTGAGTGCACGTCGAGCACGGCCAGGACTAACTGATGCTTTAGGACCAAAATCTCTCGGGTTTGGGGGTCTAGAGAGGGCACTCGACATTGCCGGAGTTGAAACCGAGTCGCCTCTCGCCGCACAAGTGTTTGGAGCCGTCGCCGGCCTCCGGTGAGGGTGGGGACGAGTTCCTTACGCCAAGAACGGGGCTAACGGTGATTTTAAGCCCCTGATTCCGGCGAGGTGCCGCTGCTGCCGGCGAGGGGGACGAAGCGCGCGCTGGAAAAACGGTCGAGAGGATGAAGAACCCATCGGCCCCACATGTTAGTGACAGTAGATGAAACCGGGATCCGCTGTGGCTATTGATCTTTAATGGCTACAGCTGATTTTTCTGTGGACCGCGGTGTGGCTGCACCGAGGAACTGACATGTAACACCCCAAAATCTTGTTAAGAGGGGAATTTAAAAATTTTTGGACGTGTTGCATGTTTTGCAACTTTAAATTCAAACTGGAATTCAATTTAAACTCAAAACAGAAAAGAAATAGAAAAAGAAAAAGGAAAACAGAAAAAAACCGGCCAGTGGGCCGAAACCCACCAGCCGGCCCACCCTGCTCCGCGCCAGCCCGCGGCCGCGCGCGCCCCCTTCCTCCCACTGACAGGCGGGGCCCGCCAGCCTTTCTTCTTCCTCGCGCCCGCGCCGCGATCGGCCGGACTCTCTCGCCCGAATCAAAACCGATCGGGAATTCTCGCGTATCCCAGCCGATTTCCGGACCCCGAAGACTCCAGCTCGATCTAAACCAACCCGCCGCCCTCCCCCATCTATAAATACCCCGGCCTTGTCCCGTTTTTCCCACGCGATCCACCGATTTTCCCTCCGGTGAGAACCCGAGCTTCTCCGGCGAATTCTGGCCGATCTACGCTCGGAAATTCTGATCTAACTCGCTGGTCTTGATCCACCGCCTCCGGGGAACCTTGCAGGTGCAGAAAACTCAGAGACTTGCGGTTCGAACACAGCGCCGACGAGCCTCGCCGTGAATACACCTCGGACCTCGTCGCCGATCGCTTTCCAGGACCTCCGAGCTCAAGAAAACCTCCGAGGTGAGATCCCCGACCTTCCCTCCACCGATCTATGCCACAGAATCACAGTTTTAGGAAGAATTGACGAAGATCCGAAACTCTCCGGCGAGATTGCCGCCTCCAGACATCGTGCGCCGCCGGGCAGCGCCTCCCGCGCTCGATCAGAGCGACGTGGCCTCTTGTGCGCTGTCTATTTTAAATCGCACGGTAGACTTTAAATCCCCGCGTACCGGTTCGGCGTTATAATCTCAGCCGTCTGTTTTAAATCGGACGGCCCACGTCAGCCCCGCGTTATAAAGACTAGAAATCTTACGTGCTACCCCCTGGGGTTCTCGGGAAATAGGAGCTAGCCCTAGAAACTTCTGATCTAGCCCCTGGAACTTCAGAAAATCATGTAAATTCATTTAAAAATCAGTTTTAGCCCCTGGACTTAATAAAAATTAGGAAAAACTCCTCTGTTATGAGTAGCTAGACCCCTGAAAATTGTTAAAATAATATTATATACCCTGTAGTGGGGTGAGTTTACCTTTTTAACCCTGTTTGATATTTAATTTAGGAAATTGAATATGTGGCTAGTATTTAAAATTTAAAAAGTGGGACAAACATATTGTCAAATTTAAATTAAAAACTTTCTCAGTACTTAGAAAACTTTGGAGTGAATGTGTGGTTTGTTTGAAGTGGAAGTGTGAACTATGTCTTATGGATTGTTGTTTTTCTTTTGCTATGTGGGATGGTATGATGTAGAACCTGCTCCAGAGCAAGTTCTCCCTTTCCAAGATCAGGACTACCCATTCCAAGAGCAGCAGGAAGGAGGCAAGTGTCGTTGACCACATTGATCCTATACTAGGATGTTTAGATAGAATTATTGCATTGTCAAGTTAAATATGAAACCCATGCTAGGAAGTTTCCCTAGAATTGCATTACCTTGTTTCCTTGTAGCTTGGGTTGGGATTTTATAATGTCATTTATTATTATGCATATGCTTAGCCATGCTTAGAACGGGATATTTGGGATATGAGATCATCAGTTTATGTTACCATACTCTTGAATGAGATATTGTGAGTTATGTAGAGGTAGGGATCAAGGCAAGTTGGATGTTTTGGTTGTGTGCTGGGTGCACGAGACTCGGGTTTGTGTTTAGTACTTGCCTGGATCCTAAGGACCGGTTCATGGAGCATGTAACCTGGCTTTACCGTGCCAACCACATGCCGAGATGGGGCAGCTTGGCCAATTAATTAGGTGTATCCTCGGCGTAGTATGGGTGTGTTGGATGGTGCGGGGAATAGGTGTCAGCTGGACTACCATATGAACCGCAAGGCTCAAGAGGGGGCCACTGCGGCGGGGTTGGAGCCCCTTGTATGCTGTTAGAGGTGAAACCTCAGTGGGCCCACGCTCGTCGAGAATCCCTTTGTAAAGGCTTCGTAGTGATCTCCTGGCTACACACCTGGGAAGTGTGAATGTGGTTCGTAGCCACTGGCATAATGGAGGTTCTTTTAGTCAACCCGGCAACGGGGGATGAAATCACTACATGTGGGTACAGTGGTACAAACTCTGCAGAGTCAAAACTGTCATGACAGCCATGCTCATGGTCAAGAGCGGCTTGGACTTATTCATGATTAGAGTATGATGGCCTTGGAGGGTGTGAATGTTAAGCGGGGAGCTTAACATTGGAAATGATGTTATGGTTATTTGATTATGATCATGGGATGGGAGTTTGGGACCATTTCACCTGTATAGTAATGTAGGTGCTTAATAAGCTAAGGTGATAGGTATTAATTGCGTAGTGCTTTAACCCTGAGTTCAATCTCTCCTTGTTCTAGCCATGCATGACATAACCTTCCCACACTTGCTGAGTACCATCGGTACTCAACCTTGCATATTTGTTGGTTTATATTGCTGCTCAGGTCAAGATAATGAGGTGGTGTATAATGATCAAGACTTTGGACATGAAGAAGGTTTCTAGGTTCATGAAGACCCCCGGGCAACGCCTGTGACGGAGCCCACAAGAATAATTATTCCGCTGCTAGTTTATTTACTTGTGATGAACTTATTATTGTCCATCGAGGCATTTGCTATGTAAGACTTATTTATATTCGACACCTGGCTTGTAATAAATGATGCTTCACTATCTGTCATCACTTGTATGAGAAAATGATCCTGGCATACATGTGATATTCACTCGGTTGTTCTTCGGATAAACCGGGTGTGACAGAAGTGGTATCAGAGCCAAGGTTGCCCGTAGGAACGTGGACCTAGGTAGCAATGGACGTATTTAAGGGCCCTATTTTCTTAAAAACTATTTTACAAGGTGTGTATTGAAAAGTGTTATTTAATGGAGTCACTTTCTTCACCTTACCCCAACTTTCATTCAAAATAGGATTTTTGTTTAAAAGTTTATCTAACCTAAGTTTAAATGCTTTCTGTTTTAGATGGTTCGCATGATTCACACTGCTCGCAAGTCCACAGGAGGGAGAGTTCCCGTAGTTGCCCTTGCCCAAAGAGAGGACAGCCGTCCGGTGACGTACCTTTCCTACGGATTGGCAGTAGGAGGCTTGTTGCGCCGTCTTCGACGTATGCTCCAAGCTGCCGGCAATACGGGCAAGATAATCATACACTATAGCTCCACCAGGACCATCCGTGAGAAGAGGGAAGGATAGAGTTCAGAGATGAGGATTATCCACGAAAATCAGCTGCTCAAGATCCACCGCTCTCCAGCTTGTCGAGCGACACAGGTCGATGCGGAGAAGGATGTCACCTGGGAGGCCATCACCTGCCAGAGTCACATCTATCATCGACACCTAGACAGGACTGAGTACATGTATGTCCTCCAGCGCGAGAGTGGTACAACGGAGTATAAGTACCCGCCAGTGCAGCAAGGAACTTCCCATGAGCACATGGACTTGTGCTTGGAGGATGCTGCTATGCTCAGCACTCGACTGCAGGAGTGTCAGCAGGAGCTTCAGGATGTTCGGGACACCCTAAAGGAAACCGAGGCGTTGCTTCGAGCCTGCTTGAGGGCGAGAGAAAGAGGAGATGGGAATGAACTGTGTGTCACCGTGAATGATACATGGACTCCTGACTCCCCAGATCGCCGGGCGATCAGGCGTCGTCTTACTTCTCCACCAGCAGCCTCCCCACCCAATGCGGAGTCAGAAGGTAGCCTCAATAATGAGGAAGATCCTGAGGAGCCAGCTCAGGAATACGAGTAGTGTAGAGTCTTCCCCTTAGTTAGCAAGATGTCGAATAGTCGAGTCGTTACCTTAGTAAATGGTGTGTTAATGCTTGGTGTGTGACGTGAGTTGTGGAAGCCATGAGCAATTGTCCACAACCTAGTCTTCAGATTGTTTTGCTTTGGTGTGTGAACCCACATGAAATAATAGTGCCTGGAACAGCCCCGATATACAAGAGACCTTATCGGATGGACTCCAAGCAGCTAGAAGAACTCAAGGATCATTTGAGAGAATTGACGGAGAAGGGGTATATTCGCCCTAGTTCCTCACCATGGGGAGCTCCGTTGATATTTGTGCCCAAAAAGGACGGAACCCAAAGGTTATGCATGGATTACCGTGCCTTGAATGAGGTAACCATCAATAACAAGTACCCATTACCCCGCATTGAAGACTTGTTTGATCAATTGAGGGGATCTTGTGTGTTCTCGAAAATTGATCTCAGGTCGGGATACCACCAACTCAAGATAAGGCAATCTGATATTCCCAAGACAACTTTCGTATCTCGGTATGGACTGTATGAATACACTGTCATGCCTTTCGGGCTAACTAATGCCCCGGCATACTTCATGTATCTCATGAACAAGGTATTCATGGAATATCTGGACAAATTTGTGGTGGTTTTCATAGATGACATTCTCGTCTTCTCCAAAGATGAAGAAGAACATGAGAAACATCTAAGGTTGGTTTTGCAGAGGCTGAGAGAACACCAACTATATGCCAAGTTGAGCAAGTGTGAGTTTTGGCTGAAGAGAGTTCCCTTCTTAGGACATATAATCTCGGAGGGAGGAATCTTCGTAGATCCCGCCAAAATCGTGGATATACAGGAGTGGAAGACCCCTGAAAATGTCGGGGACGTTCGAAGCTTCTTGGGATTGGCAGGATACTATCGACGGTTTATTGAGGGATTGTCTAAGATCTCGAGACCCCTCACCAAACTGTTGGAGAAGGGAATCACATTCACATGGACGCTGCAGTGCGAGACGAGTTTTCAGGAGTTAAAGAAAAGATTGACAACAACCCCAGTGCTAGTTATGCCAGACATGCAGAAGAACTTTACGGTGTACTGCGATGCCTCTGGAAACGGGTTGGGATGTGTTCTCATGCAAGAAGGGGATGTCGTGGCTTATGCATCCTGGCAGCTTCAGAAGCACGAGAAAAACTATCCTACACATGACCTAGAACTAGCCGCAGTGGTACACGTGTTGAAAATTTGGCCACATTATTTGATGGGGAAGAGGACAGAGATATATCGGATCATAAGAGTTTGAAGTACATTTTCACACAGCCAGATCTCAACCTCAGATAAAGGAGATGGTTAGAGCTAATCAATGACTTTGATGTGGGCATCAACTATCATTCTGGGAAAGCAAACGTCGTGGCCGATGCTTTAAGTCGGAAAGTGCAGGTCAATAAGTTGAGCTTGAAGGACATGCCGGCAGAATTGAAGGGCGAGGTTATAAGACTCAATCTATGCCTTATGAATAGTGGTGAAGCCATCGCCATGGAAGTGGACTCCACACTAGAGCAAGACATATGCAATGGTTAAAATAACGACTAGAAGATACAAGAGATCAGACAACTCATCAAGGAAAATAAAGCTCCTGGTTTTAGAGAGGATGAACAAGGAACGGTGTGGCACGGGAAAAGAATCTGTGTGCTAGAAGTAAAGGAGATCCGTGAATTGATTTTGAAGGAGGCTCATGATTCTGACTATTCCATTCATCCTAGGAGTACGAAGATGTACCAGGACCTCAAGAGCAGGTATTGGTGGTATGGCATGAAGCGAGATGTCACGGAACATGTTGCCCTATGTGACACATGTCAGTTGGTGAAAGCAGAACATCAATGACCCGCGGGATTATTGCAACCACTCAAAGTGCCTGAATGGAAATGGGAAGAAATCGGCATGGATTTCATCGTGGGATTGCCTAGGACCCAATCAGGATATGATTCGATATGGGTCATCATTGACATGCTAACAAAGGTAGCTCATTTCATCCCCGTTAAAGAAAGCTACAGCGGATCCAAATTGGCAGAGTTGTACATGTCAAGGATCGTGTGTTACCATGGAGTGCCAAAGAAGATTGTGTCGGATCGAGGGACGCAGTTCACCTCAAGGTTCTGGCAAAAATTGCATGAAACCATGGTAATCCATCTGAATTTCAGCTCTGCCTATCATCCCCAAACTGACGGGCAGACAGAAAGAACCAATCAGATTCTTGAAGATATGCTGAGGGCATGTGCACTCAAAAACAATCGGAGTTGGGATAAGAACTTACTGTATGCGGAGTTTTCCTATAACAACAGCTATCAAGCTAGTATGAAGATGTCACCGTTTGAAGCTTTGTACGGGAGGAAGTGCAGAACTCCCCTATTTTGGAACCAAACAGGGGAAAGTAAAGTGTTTGGTCCAGAAGTACTACAAGAAGCCGAGGCGAAGGTGAGGGAAATTCGTAACAATTTGAGGATAGCACAGACACGCCAAAAGAGCTATGCCGATGTACGAAGAAGAGAGCTTGTTTTCAACGTGGGAGACTATGTCTATCTCAAGGTGTCCCCTATCAGAGGACTTCGTCGGTTCAAGTTGAAAGGGAAGTTGTCACCTCGATACATCGGACCCTTTCAAGTTCTGGATAGGAAAGGCGAAGTGGCGTATCAACTAGAGTTACCGGCTCGTCTATCGGATGTGCACGATGTGTTCCATGTGTCACAACTCAAGAAATGCCTGAGAACGCCTGAAGAGGTGTTACGCATGAATGAAGTGGACGTAGCTAAAGATTTGTCTTATGCCGAGCAACCATACAAGATTTTGGAGACAATGGAACGCCTCAGCAGAAATAAAAGAATCCGGATGTGCAAGGTGCAATGGAAGCATCACTCAGAAGAGGAAGCCACCTGGGAACGGGAAGATGAGCTCAAGGCACAATTTCCGGAATTGTTTTCTTAGAACCACCAATCTCGAGGACGAGATTTCTTTTAAAGGGGGTAGAGCTGTAACACCCCAAAATCTTGTTAAGAGGGGAATTTAAAATTTTTTGGACGTGTTGCATGTTTTGCAACAATTTAAATTCAAACTGGAATTTAATTTAAACTCAAAACAGAAAAGAAATAGAAAAAGAAAATGGAAAACAGAAAAAAACCGGCCAGTGGGCCGAAACCCACCAGCCGGCCCACCCTGCTCCGCGCCAGCCCGCGGCCGCGCGCACCCCCTTCCTCGCACTGACAGGCGGGGCCCGCCAGCCTTTCATCTTCCTCGCGCCCGCGCCGCGATCGGCCGTACTCTCTCACCCGAATCAAAACCGATCGGGAATTCTCGCGTATCCCAGCCGATTTCTGGACCCCGAAGACTCCAGCTCGATCTAAACCAACCCGCCGCCCTCCCCCGTCTATAAAAACCCCGGCCTAGTCCCGTTTTTCCCACGCGATCCGCCGATTTTCTCTCCGGTGAGAACCCGAGCTTCTCCGGCGAATTCTGGCCGATCTACGCTCGGAAATTCCGATCTAACTCGCTGGTCTTGATCCACCGCCTCCGAGGAACTTTGCAGGTGCAGAAAACTCGGAGACTTGCGGTTCAAACACAGCTCCGACGAGCCTCGCCGTGAATACACCTCGGACCTCGTCGCCGATCGCTTTCCAGGACCTCCGAGCTCAAGAAAACCTCCGAGGTGAGATCCCCGACGTCCCCTCCACAGATCTATGCCATAGAATCACAGTTTTAGGAAGAATTGACGAAGATCCGAAACTCTCCGGCGAGATCGCCGCCTCCCGCCGCCGGGCTGATCAGAGCGACGTGGCCGCTTGTGCGCCGTCTATTTTAAATCGCACGGTAGACTTTAAATCCCCGTGTACTGGTTCGGCGTTATAATCTCAGCCGTCTGTTTTAAATCGGACGGTCCACGTCAGCCCCGCGTAATAAAGACTGGAAATCTTACGTGCTACCCCCTGGGGTTCTCGGGAAATAAGAGCTAGCCCCGGAAACTTCTGATCTAGCCCCTGGAACTTCAGAAAATCATGTAAATTCATTTAAAAATCAGTTTTAGCCCCTGGACTTAATAAAAATTAGGAGAAACTCCTCTGTTATGAGTAGCTAGACCCCTAAAAATTGTTAAAATAATATTATAGACCCTGTAGTGGGGTGAGTTTACCTTTTTAACCCTGTTTGATATTTAATTTAGGAAATTGAATATATGGCTAGTATTTAAAATTTAAAAAGTGGGACAAACATATTGTCAAATTTAAATTAAAAACTTTCTCAGTATTTAGAAAACTTTGGAGTGAAATAAAAATTGATTCTTGGCTGAAATGAATCTGTTTAATTTATTATTCACATTTATTAGTTATAGGGACACATTTTTAAGTAAAGAATAGTTCTGAAAATAGGGAAAATAAATGTAAAATAGTTCACATCAGAGGAAAAGGTCAAAAATATATGATTAAATATTTTAGATCAGAACCTATTCTGTTTATATGATGTGTCTTGTTATTTTCATGATAAAGTTCACATTTAGGCATAGGAAATAAATCTGAAAATATAGCAACTAGTAAATGATAAATGAAGTTTCAAAAATCCAAAGAATTCAGTTTAGGGTTGGTAGAAATTCTGAAGACACATATGGAGTAGGAAAAATACCTTTCATGCATACTTGGTAGCTAAAAGGTGTAGTAATTAAATATAAGGAATTTATTTAAGTTGAAAAGTCATATATATATATATAGTATGTAAGCATAAATGTGAATACAAAAGTAGGAATCATATACAGATGATTAAAAGTATATGTAAGCCAAAGATCAACACACATAGAGTAACCACAACACATATAATTGTAAATGACTTTCATAAATGTGAATGTGTGGTTTGTTTGAAGTGGAAGTGTGAACTATGTCTTATGGATTGTTGTTTTTCTTTTGCTATGTGTGATGGTATGATGTAGAACCTGCTCCAGAGCAAGTTCTCCCTTTCCAAGATCAGGACTACCCATTCCAAGAGCAGCTGGAAGGAGGCAAGTGTCCTTGACCACTTTGTTCCTATACTAGGATGTTTAGATAGAATTATTGCATTGTCAAGTTAAATATGAAACCCATGCTAGGAAGTTTCCCTAGAATTGCATTACCTTGTTTCCTTGTAGCTTGTGTTGGGATTTATTTTATCATGTCATTTATTATTATGCATATGCTTAGCCATGCTTAGAATGGGATATTTGGGATATGAGATCATCAGTTTATGTTACCATACTCTTGAATGAGATATTGTGAGTTATGTAGAGGTAGGGATCAAGGCAAGTTGGATGTTTTGGTTGTGTGCTGGGTGCACGAGCCTCGGGTTTGTGTTTAGTACTTGCCTGGATCCTAAGGACCGGTTCATGGAGCATGTAACCTGGCTTTACCGTGCCAACCACATGCTGAGATGGGGCAGCTTGGCCAATTAGTTAGGTGTATCCTCGGCGTAGTATGGGTGTGTTGGATGGTGCGGGGAATAGGTGTCAGCTGGACTACCATATGAACCGCAAGGCTCAAGAGGGGGCCACTGCAGCGGGGTGGAGCCTCTTGTATGCTGTTAGGGGTGAAACCTCAATGGGCCCATGCTCGTCGGGAATCCCTTTGTAAAGGCTTCGTAGTGATCTCCTGGCTACACACCTGGGAAGTGTGAATGTGGTTCGTAGCCACTGGCATAATGGAGGTTCTTTTGGTCTACCCAGCAACGGGGGATGAAATCACTACATGTGGGTACAGTGGTACAAACTCTGCAGAGTCAAAACTGTCATGACAGCCGTGCTCACGGTCAAGAGTGGCTTGGACTTATTCATGATTAGAGTATGATGGCCTTGGAGGGTGTGAATGTTAAGCGGGGAGCTTAACATTGGAAATGATGTTATGGTTATTTGATTATGATGATGGGATGGGAGTTTGGGACCATTTCACCTGTGTAGTAATGTAGGTGCTTAATAAGCTAAGGTGATAGGTATTAATTGTGTAGTGCTCTAACCCTGAGTTCAATCTCTCCTAGTTCTAGCCATGCATGACATAACCTTCCCACACTTGCTGAGTACCATCGGTACTCAACCTTGCATATTTGTTGGTTTATATTGCTGCTCAGGTCAAGATAATGAGGTGGTGTATAATGATCAAGACTTTGGACCCAAAGAAGGTTTCTAGGTTCATGAAGACCCACGGGCAACGCCTGTGAAGGAGCCCACAAGAATAATTATTCCGCTGCTAGTTTATTTACTTGTGATGAACTTATTATTGTCCATCGAGACATTTGCTATGTAAGACTTATTTATATTCGACACCTGGCTTGTAATAAATGATGCTTCACTATTTGTCATCACATGTATGAGAAAATGATCCTGGCATACATGTGATATTCACTCGGTTGTTCTTCGAATAAACCGGGTGTGACATGACACATCACCCCAGACCCGCTGTCAGAGTTTAAAGTTTTCCCGGGTTATTTGAATTCACAGATTTAATTCAAAAGTTAGAACCTTATAACTTTTGGTAGGAAACTCCAAATTGGGTCATTCAAATTGCATTAGATTCGGCTTGGAAATATCTATCCAAATGCGGAACCCAATTTGTATGAAAGTCAAAAATAATTTCTGGAAAATTCTTTCAAAAATTTCAATAAAAGAATTTTTTAGGGAGTTTGGTTCATCCAAAAATCCCCAAATTTTTCCAGACTATTCCTTAGGATATTATTGAACTCCTGCTAAACTTTAAGCTCATTTGAAAGTGATTTGAGTATGAAAATGCACATTACAAACTTCTGTGTTTAAAAAGTCCAGAAACTTTTTCAGAGCTAATTCATACTTTGAAAAATTCACTCTGGACAATTCCTAGCTCCAAAATTCCTAGGAAAATTCATGCATACTCCCTAAGCTATGTTTGAAATTATGGTTCATTTGAATTTGCATGAAAGTGCAAATTTATTCAGAATTAATTCCTTTCTCCTAAATTCTTAGGGAATTGTTCTGGATGAACTACTCATTGAAGAATTCTGAATTTTGGTCCAGAATGTCTTCATGTGGAAAGAAACTCACAAGAAAATTCTCAGATTAATTTGAACCCTGGATCAGTATGTTTCTATATACCTTTCTTATGGGAAAAATGCAACAATTAGGAAAAACCCATTTAGCACTTGAGCCGTTTGCTAAATCTAGTTTCATCCACTAGGATCATCTCACTTCCAGCCGACAAACATCATTCTGTTTCCAACTTATCATTAGGACTTGAGGGCAGAAATATTTACTTTGAATATATGTGCATGTTCATAACGTGTAGTGCTTAACATGGAGAAGTGGGAAGAAAGCGAAGCGTGGAGCAAGGAGCAAGAAGAGCCGTGATTAAGCTTCAAGTCATCAGCAACTAACTTCCTACTATATCTGACTTTAGTCACCTGCAAAACAAAGGCAAGCTCCGGTTTGCATTTAAGTTGTTTTATAAAGTTTTACTTTGTTCACTACTATGGTTTAGAGTTTGTATGTGCATTAGGTCAGGAATGATTTATACTCCAACTGCATGACCTAATAAACCGTTGAGTCAAGGGTAGAAAAAGTGTTCCCACTGTAGAATGTTGTCGTGCTAAATAGGGTATGACATCCGGTAGAAGTCGAGTAGTTGGAATTTACTCGCGAGCTATAGTTCGACTACTCGACTTGTACCAATGTTCTATCAACATTAAGAACAGCTTGACTACTCGAGTACTTAGAAACTATCCTCACTCTTGTAGGAATAATTTGGTTATGCACTTGGGTTTTCATCCATCCTACACCTAATGCAGAAACATACCTCAATGCTAAGTATACATAAAGCAAAACTTTTGTAAAACTTGTTAATGCAAACCGGAGCTTGCCTTGTTGCTGCTGGTCAGATGTTAGTGCTTCGTCTGGAAGGAGAAAATCCAGCACTTCCGGGGTTTCCTCGCCTTCAGCGACTACACGTAAGCAATATACTATATGTCAATTTAAATGCAATGTGTTAAATTGGATATGTAAAGACCATAACTCTAGCGATCCCTCCCCTTTGGCTCTAATATTTTTATGGTGTCTTGGTAGAGTCCTAACCAGAGACTTGACCAAGTTTCATCTGAGACAAATCTAATTTGACCTCTGTACAAATAAAAGCCTATTTGGCCATTACTAGAGCCTCTAAGGATTTCCAGGGATTTTCATGGCTCAAACCATTACTTTCTGTAAACTAGAGTTTGAGATGGTTCTAATGGAATTGGTTTCATGTCATTTGAAGAATCCTAAAATGAAGTTATGCCCTAAACAAGATTTGAGAAAATCTGAAAAATGTTTCTGTTCATTTTCCATCTTCTTAGTGCAGTTCACTTAATCACACCATTAGGGGGACTAAATGAATTTGGATGGACCTGAAATTTTTCTTGTAACTCAAGGATTTTCAAATGAACATCCCAGCCAAATTTCAGAATTTTCCCTAAAAGAATTCTGCAGATAAAATTCTCAACAGTTTAAAATTGAAGGAATTCATTCTGGAAAAAGAATAAGATGCATGAGCTGAAACTTGTTTTGCTGGATGATAATCGAAGAGATGATCCGACTAAATTTGGTTCACTCAATTTGTAGTTTGCTACACCAAGTTATGAATTTCCTAAGTTGGAGCTAAAACTGGAATTTTTTTCTATTGCAAATTCGAGCTGGGCCCATGGTTTAAGTTGCAGCCAATAGGATTTGACGACACACGGGACCGCAGGGTTTTTACTGTGTACCCACACTTGATTACTAGCCACAACCGATCCCGGGTTTAAAAATCCCTCACTGACAGGTGGGCCAGCCGCATCCTTCTTCTTCCTCCAGCCTTCTCTTCCTCCACGCGCGCTCTCCTCGCCGGACGCACGCTCCCGGCCAGAGACTCGCCGCCTGGGGGTTTTCAGGGTCAGGGAGCTTGTTGGCAGGGTCGGTACGGGTGCTAGAGGACCGGAAACGTGCCGGCGTCGTGCGGCGGCCTCGGGAGAGGTTCGGCGCAGTCGGCCGGTGGTCCTCGTCCACCAAACTCTCAGATGATTGGCTCTAAAGCATCCTTGGCAGCTAGGGAAGCTCGGCAAGGACGCAAACAAGCGCGGGAACAACGGCTACTATGCTTTCCTCGTGCGCCCGAGAGTTGTGGCGCCGTTTGAGCATGGAAAGACATGAAATACCTCGCACACCGTCGGTTTCTAGCTAGAGCTGTGAAGGAAAATCAATCGCTAGCAAGTCTAGTTCACGTGTGCATGATTTGGTGGCCTAAGGACGAGAATTGCAGTTGAATTCGACGGATTCTTACACGGAGGTCCGAGTGTATGCGCCGGGAGAAAAACGTCAAATTGGAGCTTGATGATCCACAGCTTAAGCTCAGACTTGGCGAGGAGCAGCACGACGATCCGGCACGTCTCGGAGTGACCTAGCTCGGCCGTGAAAGTCTTTGGTCCGAGCTGTCCAAGGTGAGCCGGTGCCGGCTGTTTTCTCGATCGCCGCCTAGAACTGCCGAGCTAGGGTTAGGAGGGACGAAACTCGAATGTTTTTGCGCCGAGGAGGTAGAGAACGAGCAACCAGTGTGGTTTTCCACTTGAAGGGGCACTGTAGATGATGGTTTTGCTGAGTTCTTGATCGAGCTCGAGCGGCAGCGGTCTGTGCTCAGTTCAGCGCGAGGAAGATGGGAGAGAGTGAGGGAATGCACGTGGGCCGAGCGTGCATTGATCACGTTGCTTTCCCCGCGTCCTCAGCCTCCCCCCGAGCAGGAGGTGGCACCGAGCAGAGGCGGACAGGCACCGGCGCTTGAGAGCTGGAACGCACGCACACTTCAGTCGAGTGATGATCAAGCAGAGAAGACTTCGGTGTGAAGTCTACTGACAAGTGGGCCCCCTTTTCCCTCTTCTTTTCTTTCTAATTCCATTTGAGCTAGCAAACAAATTCCAATTTTGATCAAACTTGGAGGATAAGCCAAAAGGAATATGAGGAACACAATGGTGCTCTCAAATTTGAATTCTGGTGAAGTCAGAATTTGAAACTGAAGTTTGAATTCAAATTCGAGTTGTCCCCCATTTAAATTCCAACAATTAGGAAATCTTTTCCAAATGAGCTGAAAATTTGCCGGGCTACCCGTGGATGTGTGGAGAACTAAATGGTAGCTTTAGATCTTCGTGTTTGGACATTGTGACACGTTTACTATAGCACTTGGAGCTCACACCTTCCAATTCAAAAGTTTAAATTCTCTCTCATTTTCTCGGTGTGAATTCCAGCTCCACTTGCTAGACTTTTTGCGATTTCACACCCCCTCTTCAAAGAATCTTGTCCCGAGATTACAAAAGAAGAGACAAAGATGTGAGAGGAATTACCCATGATGTGAAGCCATGAAAGGTAGTTTGAGCGAAGGAACTCCTCGCTCTGCCACGTCGCTTCTTCAGCGGTGTGGTTGCTCCACAATATCTTGTACAACCACAGCGTCCGATTACGCGTGGTCCGGGCCTTCTCATCAATAATCGCCACCGGGTATTCAGCATACGTTAAATCTAGTTGCAGCTTGCCAATGTCTTTGGTGGGAACAGCAGCCGTATACTTCAGACATTTCCGTAGTTGTGAAACATGGAAAACGTCTTGAATACCAGCGATAGATGCCGGTAGTTCCAGTCTATACTCCACTGGTCCACACTTCTCGGTGATAGCATAGGGTCCAATAAATCGGGGAGCGAGTTTCCCCATCACATTGAATCGGTGCACGCCTTTCATCGGAGATACACGTAGGTACACGTGTGCCCCGACGTCGAAGTGCAGCAGCCTACGCCTCTTATCAGCGTAACTTTTCTGCCGGGATTGAGCGGCCTTCAGGTTGGATTGAATAATCCGAACGCGCTCTTCGGCGTCGTTCACCACATCAACCCCGAACGTAACCCTTTCACCGGACTCGCACCAGTTCAATGGGATGCAGCATTTTCGACCATAGAGAGCCTCATATGGTACCATCTTCATACTCGTCTGATAGCCTTTGTTTTACGAGAATTCCGCCAACGGTAGATGACTATCCCAGTTTCTACCGTGGTGGATGGCACACACTCTCAACATGTCTTCTAATGCTTGGTTCACCCTCTCAGCTTGTCCATCTGTCTGAGGGTGATAGGCGGAGCTTCTAATCAGCTTAGTACCCAAAGCAGCGTGCAACTGCTCCGAGAAACGAGCTACAAACAATGGCCCTCGGTCTGAGATTATGGTCTTGGGTACTCCATGCAAGCATAGGATTCTTGCAATGTACAACTCCGCATATCTGCTGGAATGGAAATGTGTATGCACGGGAATGAAGTGAGCCGACTTTGTTAACCGGCCAATGATTACCCAAATGGAATCATGCTTGTTGGAAGTCAGGGGTAATCCCACAATGAAATCCATGCTCACATGTTCCCACTTCCATGATGGAATTTTCAGGGGTTGCAACAGCCCTGATTTTCTCATGTGATCCGCTTTCACTCGTCTACACGTATCACACTCGGATACGTATTTAGCCACTTCCCACTTCATCCGTGTCCACCAAAATTTTCTTTTAAATCTTGGTACATTTTGTTGTTGCCCGGATGAATGGAGAATTTAGGCAAGTGAGCTTCATCAAGGATCTTCTTCCTCAGCTCCATATTCAAGGGTACGACTATGCGGTCATTGAACCACAGCGTCCCCTCATCATCTTTCCGGAAACATTTGATTTCCCCGTTGTCTATCCGTCTCTGGAGATGTGCCATTCCCTTGTCAACTTTCTGAGGTGCAATGATATCCTCCCTAATGGTAGGGATGAGAGCAGGATTGTAGAGTGATCCATAAGGAACCAAGTATAAACTCGGCTCTTTCTCTTCCACCAGTGTAATGGTGAAGTTATGGGCATGTGGTTTCCGACTCAGCGCGTCCGCAACCACATTCACCTTGCTGGGGTGGTAATGAATCTCAATCTCATAATCTTTGATTAGTTCTAACCACCTCCTTTGCCTCATATTCAGCTCCTTCTGGGTGAATATATATTTTAAGCTCTTGTGGTCGGTGTAGAGATGCACCAAATTCCCCAGAAGATAGTGCCTCCACATTTTCAGCGCCAAAACCACAGCAGAAAGCTCAAGATCATAAGTCGGATAGTGCTGCTCATGGTTTTGAAGTTAGCGTGAGCCATACGCGACCACATGTCCTTCTTGCATCAATATGCAGCTGAGCCCGATACCAGATGCATCACAATACACGTCGAAGGGCCTGGTCGTATCCGGTTGACCTAAGACCGGGGCTGTTGTTAGATGCTTCACCAATGCTTGGAACGCTCCTTCACATGCTGCATTCCAAACATATTTTGTTCCTTTCTTCAATAATTCCGTCATCGGCTTAGCAAGCTTGGAGAAACTCGGAACGAATCTCCGGTAATATCCCCCTAAACCGAGGAAGCTTCTAACTTCATGGAAAGAAGTGGGGGCTTTCCATTTCAGTACTTGCTTAATTTTGCTTGGGTCAACCGCAATGCCTTCCGCTGAGATGATATGTCCCAAAAATAGCACTTGGCTAATGCAAAACTCGCATTTGCTGAACTTAGCAAAAAGCTGATGGTCTCGCAGTCGTTGAAGAACGATTCTCAAGTGTTCGGCGTGTTCTGCTTCTGTCTTGGAGTAAACCAAGATATCATCAATGAATAACACAACGAACATGTCCAGCTCTGGCATGAATACCGAGTTCATGAGATACATGAAATGTGCCGGACCATTAGTGAGACCAAAAGACTTGATGAGATATTCGTATAAGCCATATCTTGTCGAGAAGGCCGTCTTCGGGATATCCTCCGCCCAGATTTTTATTTGATGATACACGTTACTAAGGTCCATATTGGAGAACATACTTGCACCCACAAGCTGATCAAACGGAATGTCAATGTGGGGCAGTGGATATTTGTTCTTGATGGTGACGGCGTTGAGCGGCCGGTAATCCAAACACAACCTGAAGGTTTCATCTTTCTTCTTGATGAACAGCGCCGAGCATCCCCAAGGCGAGGAACTCGGCCTAATGAAACCCTTGCTCAACATATCATTGAGCTGTTCTTTCAACTCAGCCAGCTCATTCGGAGCCATGTTGTATGGTCTCCGTGATATGGGAGTAGTCCCAGGTGCAAGTTCTATCTTGAACTCCACATCCCTTTCAGGTGGCATGCCCGTAAGATCATCCGGAAACACGTCAGGATATTCCTGGACTACGGGTATGTCCTCTAACTTGAGAGCTTCAGTGTTGTAAGTTGCTGAAACTTCCGGGACAGGGTTGTCTAATACCATCGAATGCGGACGGTGGAATGGAGAATTCAAATGAACCGTCCGTGATAGAGTTTCCAGGACAGCGCCATGGTAGCGTAGCCATGACATCCCTAAGATTGCATCAATCTTCTGTCCTGTAAGGATTATCAAGGTGGTGGGATATATCTTCCCACCTAAGCACAGTGGTGCTTTTGGAATCATCATATTTGCTGAAATCTTCCCTCCTGGTGAGCAGATCATATATGAGCAGTCAGTTGGGAAGACTTGCAGTTGATGCTTAGCCACATAGGATGCACTTATGAAACTCTGGGTTACACCCGAATCAAATAAAATGATGATTGCTTGGTTGTTGAGAGTGAACGTACCCGCCAGCACGTTTCTCCCTTTGGGGCGTCCTCATTGTCGAGGTTGCGAATGCCCCCGGTTCGCTGACCTCCCTTTTTGACCGGAGGTCGGCATCGAGCACCGCCCTGATACTGGGCTTGGCCGCTGCTCTGCTGCCCCTGGGGACAGTCCTTCGAAAAATGACCCGCCTTGCCACACGTGTAGCAGTTGTAGGGAGGCGGTCCTCCGCTGATCGGCGGACGGAAACCCGAGGCACGTTGTGGTGGTGGAAATGCCTGGGGTACCATCTGATGCTGCTGTTGCGATCGTGGTGGTGGCATCGGCGGTCGGAACGGAGGTGGCTGGAAAGAACAACCCCCGAACTGCTGAGGTCGCGCCGGTGGATGCCACTGCTGACCGGATGGTGTTCGATACACCATGCGGTATTTTTGAGGAGCTCCACCCCCCTGCTTGGTGGAGCGCTTCGCTTTTGCTGCTCAGCCACCAATTCTCGCTGAGCATCCTCTTGCATGATCGTGGCGTTGACGAGATCGTTGAAAGTGCCGCGATTGCATTGTACGAGATGTGTCTTCATCTAGGGCTTTAACCACCGATAGAACTGCTCTCGCTTCTTCTCCTCGGTGGAGACAAAATCCGACACATACTGCGCCAGATGGTTGAAGGCACAGGAGTAGTCGTGAGCACTCCTCCCGCCCTGCTTCAGCTCCAATAACTTTTGGAACTTCCGCTTCATTATCCCGGGAGGGATATGGTAGGCGCGGAACGCCTCCCGAAATTCTTCCCACTCCACGGCGTGGCCAGCCGGCAGTGAGGCGACATAGTTCACCCACCACGCACCAGCGGCACCGTGAAGCTGCTGCGCCGTGAAGAGAGTCTTCTGCCGCTCCGTGCATTGGAGCAGCCCAAACTTGGACTCAATCGTCTGCAGCCAGTTGTCGGCCTCCAGGGGTTCTGCCGCTTCAGTGAACACCAGAGGATGCGTACTGATGAAATCCGAGTACGTCATAGTGTGGGGCTCACGAGGACCCCTCTCTTGATGCCCCTCCCCCCCACCTAGGACGTATTCTGCACGATCGTGCAGAGCAGATCAGTCTGCTCCTCATGATTACCCACCAGTGCCGCAATCACATCCGCTAGTGTAAGCGGAGGCGGCGGTGGTGATTGTTGCTGCGGGGTGCTGTCGTAGGCAGGTGGTTGGGAGTCATCACCCCCCTGCTGACTAGAGCCACCGATCTCATGCGTGGCCCGAGTGCGAACCATCTACAACCATACAACAATAAAAATCAGTCCCGCAACATACTTCATGCAGTCTAATAAAATAGGCGTAAAAACATAGTGATAATAAACATGCGATACATCTCGTAATTAGATAATTTAATAACTTTGCACAAGCTACACCATTACCAGACCAAATGTAAACTAGTTAAATCCAACTTAATGGACTTCCTCTTTGGAAGTTCATCTCAACTAGATTTGGTCACTACGTTAATATCGCTCTGTCATCACGCATACTGCCCTTTTATCTTCAATACGACACAAACATGGTTTCTAGCAAAAGGAACTTGAGTAGGAAATATACTCAAACCTTTCACTAGTTGAAGATAACAACTCATGAGTATGTTTTACCCCCTCGGAAGTAATCAAACCCCCTAGGGTACAACAATCTCTCAAATGAGCTCAACCATCCATCCCTCTGCTCAGAATGACCAGTTTCTACATATCCCAAATTTTGATCTGGTACTGGGCATTTTCATAACTCAAATTGAATACCAAAGTTAAATTTAACTTCAGTAGATTTCCAACGAGTATTTATTTACCCTCAGATCAGCTCTGGTTTAAAAGTTATGATAATTCAAATCAACAGAATTTCTGGAAGAATTTCAACAGCACCTCCTTTTGAAGTTTCTGTTTTCAACTCTATATTCCACTGAATACCGTGCTGTAATTGAAGAAACTTTGAATTAAAAAGATGTAACACACCTTATACCCTTTCCAAAAATGTATTATATGATAAATTTAGATTTTTCTACTGGAAGTTATGCTTGAAAAACAGAACAGTCCAGAGAGTTTTTGAACCTGTCCTGGTTCTGACAGTTTACAATCCCCTGGAATTTCAACCAGTTTAATATGTGATTATGCTCTGGAAGTCTACAACAAGGTTGTAGATCACTTAAACCTCTTTCCATAAATATATCCCACACCTCCATTGGCTAAACAAGATGTGAGTTACGCTCTGTTAAAGTTCAGCAAACTTGCTGCCAAAATAGAGCACTCTGTCTTTCAATCCCTTTGAACTAACTAATCTTCTACCCAACCAGGGTACTAAATATTGCAAGTTGGTTATTTTAGTTCCTTGTTACCATTATCTTTAATGCAAATGCCTATTATATGTTGGTACTACATTTCTCACAAAAAGGAAAATCCTAACCGGATTATACCTGCATATACGTCTCAATTGTGGCACTAAACGGTCTCTCGCTGGACTACACGGAATACATACGTGGTTAGTACCTGCAGAAGAACACTCAATAGTGATGCACTCAAAGGTTGTTGTCATTTCAGGCAGGTCCATATTTGAAAGTAAATACATGCGCCCGTATCATTGCCATACAACCGTCCTTGAGCTAAGCCACGTATCAAGGTATGTGATCATGTTTTCACACCACACGATGGGGAACCCGAGTAGAGCGCGAACGGGTCGTCACGGTTGGGAATTTTATCAACCCAACAGATACCACCTACTGCCCTGCAGGGCACGCCGATGGCAAGCGCTGTGTATGTCCTCCTAGGCTATTTCCAGAAGAACACACTATCGTGTTACTGACCACACGATGGGGTCTTCACTTTCTTGCCTAATGCACGCTAGGGACCAGCGTTTCATATGAACTCAGGAACATGAAGAGTCCAAGAGTTTCATATTGACGTCTCACACCAAGCTGTGAGACCTATCCCAGAACCACATTTCTCGTCAGGGGAGCTAATCGAAATTGAACCGCTTTCGGTGGCGTTCCTTACCATTTTTACCTGAGCGCAGGTGCGTCGTTACATAATCAAAATTCAGAATTATAACACATATGTTGGTCATGCCACTTTAAGTAATTATGCTAATATAGTCCTTACTTTGGCATACTAGCGAATCCTCACCGTAATCCTAAGTTTTCCTGTAATACAGTCCTTAATTAGTGTGCTATCCCCTAAGCAGCTCTTATACCAGCCTGTGACGGACCGGAATCTGCTCGCCCAGGATCTCAGAGGGTGGTGCCGCACGATGTGACACCCGACAGCACACATCATAAGGAACACATGGTATTACATAGAAAAACAAACTGAATATGTACAAAGTAGTACAAGCCTTCAGTTTACATCTAAATACAGAATATACAACTGCAGAAGCTAAATTTTTACAACACACGCCTACATATCTAGTAAAAGTCGGTTGTCCAGCCCTATGAACAACCCACACAAGCTCCACTCCTCAGCTCAGCGCGGCGTGTACGGCTCCTACTCAGCCGTGGTCCCCGACGGAGGGTAACCCTCACTAGTCGACTCGTACCCCGAGTCTGTGGGGTAGTCCTCACCTGAAAACACTCACAACAGCAACCGTGAGCACGATGGCTCAGCAAGACTTAACCGACTCACTTACACATGAAACTCTACATGCAGGTTATACAAACATAGGATGGCACATTGCAGCAAAGGACATGCCTACATGTTCATCCTTAATTCATCTTTTAGCCACAAGTTAACAGTTCAAGAATATGAATTTAGTGAGCAATATATGGTGGCACACATGTAGCAATACAATTTAATCATATCAGCATTATTGAACCATACCATTTCATATATTAACCTACGTCACGACTTAGTGACCAAGTGGTACTCATTACCGCGAGGGGCCGTGGAGCTGCAGGGATACCCGAAGAGCACGTCACGTACGCCCACCCGTGGAGCTGCACAGCACGCTCACTCGATGTCATACGGGACAACCTTTCGCCCAACAGCCCGAACGTCGAACCGGTCGCACCGAAACGAGCAGGAGGTTCCCTACACGGAGCATCTCTCGATGCCCGTTAGCAGCTTTCCACCTGGCTGCCCTCAACCTACACCTATCAATTGGTGTGCTATGTCTCAACGCCCGGAGGTTTAGGTTACATCGGTTTACCGGGGCCCATATATCCGATATGCCTTCGGTACGTTCAAACTTGATCAGCGTGGGCCACATACTGATCGGTCCTCAATCGACATGGACAGGGCTGCGCCCGCAAGACTTCCTCTTGTTGCGCCCTAGCCCCTGCCAAGTCTCATTTCACTATAGGAAACCCGATATTTTGCGACGGCTAGAATTATTTTCGACGGCGTCCCGTCGCAAATAAATTAAATTGTGTCGGCTAACCCTAGGCCTTCGTAAATACAGGAGCCATCGCAAATAGTACCCTATGTGCGACGGCTACGACTGTAGCCGTCACAAATAGCATTAATTTGCGACGGCCGGACCTGTGGCCGTCGTAAATTAAGCAACCATCGCAATTAAAAGCTTATTTGCGATGGCCAAAGGAAACCCCGATATAGTCGATTGGGCAACTCCCGGTTCACACAACTGTCGCCGCCGCCGCACCGTGCTGCGCCGCCACCCCCCACGCCTGTGCCGCGCCGCCCCGCTCCATCGGCCGTCCGCCGCGCCCCACTCGGCTCCATCAGCCGCCGGCGTGCCTCCCTCGCCCGCCGCCCCCGCTCGGCTCCCTCGGCCGCAGGCAGGGCCCCACCGCTCCACCGCCCGCGTCCGGCCGCCACCGCCTCCAATTTTCGGCCCGCAGCCTGCTGCCTCGCCCCGCCGCTCCCGCCGCCTCTCGCTGCCGCGCCGTGCACGCCGCCTCCCGCAGCCTCCCGCCGCGCCCGCCGCCGTTGCCGTCTCCTGTCGTGCACGTTTCCTCTTGAAGCCTCCCTGCTCTGGTGCCCGGCCAACTGCCGCCTCCCTGCTCCGGTGCCCGGCCGCCCCCTGCCTCTCAGCTCCCGCGCCCGGCAGCCCTCGCCTCCCGCCTCCGGCGCCCGGCGCCTCTCGGTAACCTATGTTCATGCATTTTTTTTTAATTTTTTTTCTTGTTGTTAGTTAGATTTAGTTACAATAGAGTTAACTGAATATTATTTTAGAGTAATTTTTAATTAATTTCGCAATTAAATTGTTTTTTTGTAGTTAGTTTATAGTTTTGTAGTTGTAGTTTGACAATTAACTAGGGTGTTTATTGTTTAAGTGATTAATTAGTTTGATTTGCGGCAAAAGGCGGCGCGGCGGGGCGCGGCGGGCCGGTCGTCCAGGGGTTGCACCTCCAGCTTCCTCCACTGCCACCGCCGATTCCACCGCCGGAACTGGAGCTACCGCCGCCAGTGCACGTTTCTCCGAGTGTTCAGGTAATAAAAAACGTTCTTACTTAGTCTTAATTCATAAAATTTAGTCTTACTTTCATGCCAAACAAATTGTAGTCTTACTTAGGTATTGTAGTCTTATTTAGTCTTACACAATCAAACATATAGCAAATCTAACTCAAATTAAATAAACTAAGTTCAATATGATCAATTCTAGCTTGTTTAATCAATTCTAGTAAAAAACGAAGTTCTAAACAAATTAATATGTCCAACAACTTCTATGTGTTGCAGGGATCGGCGACGGAGGCTCAAACTCCATCGCCGTCTATAACTGCGCCTGGATTGACGCGCGGTGAGGATGTTGGCGGCTCTGGAGGAAGTGGACGCTAGCCGAGAGCCTCTCTTCCTCATTTTTCTATTCTTGTGATGAGATGTGAGACTTTTGTGTTGTGATCGATGGAGCGGCGATGATGTTGTATTTTTCTATTCCTTATTTATCTGCTGTTATGTCTATTGTGTTTCTGGCCATCGAGCCGTGCAGAATTTTCAGTTTTTAAAAAAATAAAAAACCTTATTTGCGACGGCTTTTTATACAGTACTGTCGCAAATAAGTGTGCAGCTGTCGCAAATCAACCTAGGTAATTTACGACAGCCACCGCCGGCCGTCGCAAATAAAGTACTTACTTGCGACGGCCACCGCTGGCCGTCACAAATTATCGAGTCGGGCCCATCGTCTAGGCCTAGGCTCTTGTTTGCGACAGCAGCCGTCGCAAATAAAGTTAATTGCGACGAAAAACAAGCGACAGCCGGAAACCGTCGCAAATAAGTAAAGCCATCGCAATTTGATTATTTGTGACGGTTTTACACTTATTTGCAATGGCCCTAGCCGTCGCAAATCGCCGGGATTCCTGTAGTGTTTTCTTACTAAAGTGATGTCACATCACTCGAACCAATCCCATGTGTCCTGACACCTATACTCGCGAGTAGATTCCAACTACTTGACTTGTACCGAAGTTCTATGAACATTAATGTCACACCCGGTTTATCCAAAGAACAACCGAGTGAATATCACATGTATGCCAGGATCATTTTCTAATACATGTGATGACAAATAGTGAAACATCATTTTTTACAAGCCAGGTGTCGAATATAAATAAGTCTTACATAGCAAATGTCTCAATGGACAATAATAAGTTCATCACAAGTAAATAAACTAGCAGCGGAATAATTATTCTCGTGGGCTCCGTCACAGGCGTTGCCCGGGGGTCTCCATGAACCTAGAAACCTTCTTCGGGTCCAAAGTCTTGGTCATTATACACCACCTCATTATCTTGACCTGAGCAGCAATATAAACCAACAAAACATGCAAGGCTGAGTACCGATGGTACTCAGCAAGTGTGGGAAAGTTATATCATGCATGGCTAGAACAAGGAGAGGTTGAACTCATGGTTAAAGCACTATGCAATTAATACCTATCACCTTAGCTTATTAAGCACCTACATTACTACACAGGTGAAATGGTCCCAGTTTCCCATCCCATCATCAAAACCAAATAACCATAACATCATTTCCAATGTTAAGCTCCCCGCTTAACATCCACAACTTCCAAAGCCATCATCCTCTAATCATGAATAAGTCCAAGCCGCTCTTGACCGTGAGCACGGCTATCATGACAGTTTTGACTCTGCAGAGTTTGTACCACTGTACCCACATGTAGTGATTTCATCCCCCGTTGCCGGGTGGACTAAAAGAACCTCCATTATGCCAGTGGCTACGAACCACATTCACACTTCCTAGGTGTGTAGCCACGAGATCACTACGAAGCCTTTACAAAGGGATTCCCGACGAGCATGGGCCCACTGAGGTTTCACCCCTAACAGCATATAAGAGGCTCCAACCCCGCTGCAGTGGCCCCCTCTTGAGCCTTGCGGTTCATATGGTAGTCCAGCTGACACCTACTCCCCGCACCATCCAACACACCCATACTACGCCGGGGATACACCTAATTAATTGGCCAAGCTGCCCCATCTCAGCATATGGTTGGCACTGTAAAGCCAGGTTACATGCTCCATGAACCGGTCCTTAGGATCCAGGCAAGTACTAAACACAAACCCGAGTCTCGTGCACCCAGCACACAACCAAAACATCCAACTTGCCTTGATCCCTACCTCTATATAACTCACCATATCTCATTCAAGAGTATGGTAAAATAAACTGATGATCTCATATCCCAAATATCCCATTCTAAGCATGGCTAAGAATATGCATAATAATAAATGACATGATAAAATAAATCCCAACCCAAGCTACAAGGAAACAGGGTAATGCAATTCTAGGGAAACATCCTAGCATGGGTTTCATATTTCATTTGACAATGCAAATAATTCTATCTACACATCCTAGTATAGGATCAAAGTGGTCAAGGACACTTGCCTCCTTCCTGCTGCTCTTGAAATGGGTAGTCCTGATCTTGGAAAGGAATAACTTGCTCTTGAGCAGGTTCTACATCATACCATCACACATAGCAAAAGAAAAACAACAATCCATAAGACATAGTTCACACTTCCACTTCGTACAAACCACACATTCATATTTATGAAAGTCATTCACCATTATATGTGTTGTGGTTACTCTATGTGTGTTGATTTGTGGCTTGCATGCACTTTTAATCATGTGTATATGATTCCTACTTTTGTGTTCACATTTATACTTACATACTATATATATGAGTTTCCAATTTAAATAAATTACTTATATTCAATTACTACACCTTTTAGCTACCAAGTATGCATGAAAGGTATTTTCCTTCTCCATATGTGTCTTCAGAATTACTACCAACCCTAAACTGAATTCTTTGGATTTTAGAAACTCCATTTATCATTTAATAGTTGCTATATTTTCAGATTTATTTCCTGTGCCTAAATGTGAACTTTATTATGAAAATAACAAGACACATCATCTAAACAGAATAGGTTCTGATCTAAAATATTTACTAATATATTTTTGACCTTTTCCTCTGATGTAAACTATTTTACAATTATTTTCCCTATTTTCCAGAACTATTCTTTACTTAAAAATGTGTCCCGAAATGTGAATAATAAATTAAACATATTCATTTCAGCCCAAAATATATTTTTATCTCACTCCAAAGTTTTCTAAATACTGAGAAAGTTTTTAATTTAATTTTGACAATATGCTTGTCCCACTTTTTAAATTTTAAATACTAGCCACATATTCAATTTCCTAAATTAAATATCAAACAGGGCTAAAAAGGTAAACTCACCCCACTAAGGGTCTATAATATTATTTTAACAATTTTCAGGGGTCCAGCTATACATAACAGAGGAGTTTTTCCTAATTTTTATTAAGTCCAGGGGCTAAAACTGATTTTTAAATGAATTTACATGATTTTCTGAAGTTCCATGGGCTAGATCAGAAGTTTCCGGGGCTAGCTCTTATTTCCCGAGAACCCCAGGGGGTAGCACGTAAGAATTTCAGTCTTTATAACGCGGGGCTGACGTGGACCGTCCGATTTAGAACAAACGACTGAGATTATAACGCCGAACCGGTACGCGGGGATTTAAAGTCTACCGTGCGATTTAAAATACACGGCGCACAAGCGGCCACGTCGCTCTGATCGAGCGCGGGCGGCGCTGCCCGGCGGCGCACGGCGGCGGGAAGCGGCGATCTCGCCGGAGACTTTCGGATCTTCGAGAATTCTTCCTAGAACTGTGATTTTATGGCATAGATCGGTGGAGGGGAGGTCGGGGATCTCACCTCGGGGGTTTTCTTGAGCTCGGAGGTCCTGGAAGGCGGTCGGCGACGAGGTCCGAAGTGAAACCACGGCGAGGCTCGTCGGCGCTGTGTCTGAACCGCAAGTCCCCGAGTTTTCTGCACCTGCAGGGTTCCCCGGAGGCGGTGGATCAAGACAAGCGAGCTAGATCGAAATTTCCGAGCGTAGATCGGCCAGAATTCGCCGGAGAAGGCTCGGGTTCTCACCGGAGTAAAAACGGAGGATCGCGTGGGAAAAACAGAACAAGGCTGGGGTTTTTATAGACGGGGGAGGGCGGCGGGTTGGTTTAGATCGAGTTTGCGTCGCCCACGAGCAAAATTCGGCTGAGATATGCAGAAATCCGGGTCGGTTTGGATTCGGGGTGAGAGAGAGTCTGGCCGATCGCGGCGCGGGCGCGAGGTAGAAGAAGGGCTGGCGGGCCCCGCCTGTCAGTGGGAGGAAGAGGCGCGTGCTGCTGCGGGCTGGCGCGGGTGCTGGTTGGGCCGGCTGGTGGGTTTCGGCCCACTGGCCGGTTTTTTTCTGTTTTCCTTTTTCTTTTTCTATTTCTTTTCTGTTTTGTGTTTAATTTGAATTCCAGTTTGAATTTAAATTGTTGCAAAACATGCAACACGTCCAAAAATTGTAAATTCCCCTCTTAACATGATTTAGGGTCTTAAAAAGATTTTTGGGGTGTTACAGCTCTACCCCCCTTAAAAGAAATCTCGTCCTCGAGATTGGTAGTTCTAAGAAAACAATTCCGGAAATTGTGCCTTGAGCTCATCTTCCCGCTCCCAGGTGGCTTCCTCTTCTAAGTGATGCTTCCACTGCACCTTGCACATCCGGATTCTTTTATTTCTGGTGAGGCGTTCCATTGTCTCCAAAATCTTGTATGGTTGCTCGGCATAAGACAAATACTCAGCTACGTCCACTTCATTCATGGGTAACACCTCTTCAGACGTCCTCAGGCATTTCTTGAGTTGTGACACATGGAATACATCGTGCACATCCGATAGACGAGCCGGTAACTCTAGTTGATACGCCACTTCGCCTTTCCTTTCCAGAACTTGAAAGGGTTCAATGTATCGAGGTGACAACTTCCCTTTCACCTTAAACCGGCGAAGTCCTCTGACAGGGGACACCTTGAGATAGACATAATCTCCCACGTTGAAAACGAGCTCCCTTCTTCGTACATCGGCATAGCTCTTTTGCCGTGTCTGTGCTATCCTCAAGTTGTTGTGAATTTCCCTCACCTTCGCCTCGACTTCTTGTAGTACTTCTGGACCAAAAACTTTACTTTCCCCCGTTTGGTTCCAAAATAGGGGAGTTCTGCACTTCCTTCCGTATAAAGCTTCAAACGGTGACATCTTCATACTAGCTTGATAGCTATTGTTGTAGGGAAACTCCGCATACAGTAAGTTCTTGTCCCAACTCCTATTGCTTTTGAGTGCACATGCCCTCAGCATATCTTCAAGGATCTGATTGGTTCTCTCCGTCTGCCCGTCAGTTTGGGGATGATAGGCAGAGCTGAAATTCAGATGGGTTCCCATGGTTTCATGCAACTTTTGCCAAAACCTCGAGGTGAACTGTGTCCCTCGGTCCAACACTATCTTCTTTGGCACTCCATGGTAACACACGATCCTTGACCTGTATAACTCCACCAATTTGGATCCACTGTAGCTTTCCTTCACGGTGATGAAATGAGCTACCTTGGTTAGCCTATCAATGATGACCCATATCGAATCATATCCTGATTGGGTCCTAGGCAATCCCACTATGAAATCCATACTGATTTCTTCCCATTTCCATTCAGGCACTTTGAGTGGTTGCAATAATCCCGCGGGTCGTTGATGTTATGCTTTCACCAACTGACATGTGTCACATAGGGCAACATGTTCCGCGACATCGCGCTTCGTGCCATACCACCAATACCTGCTCTTGAGCTCCTGGTACATCTTCATACACCCAGGATGAATGGAATAGTCAGAATCATGAGCCTCCTTCAAAATCAATTCACGGATCTCCTTTACTTCTGGCACACAGATTCTTTTCCCGTGCCACACCGTTCCTTGTTCATCCTCTCTAAAACCAGGAGCTTTATTTTCCTTGATGAGTTGTCTGATCTCTCGTATCTTCTCGTCATTCTTTTGACCCTCGCGTATGTCTTGCTCGAGTGTGGAATCCACTTCCATGGCGATGGCTTCACCACTATTTACCAGGCATAGATTGAGCCTTATAACCTCGTCCTTCAATTCTGCAGGCATGTCCTTCAAACTCAACTTGTTGACCTGCACTTTCCGACTTAAAGCATCGGCCACGGCGTTTGCTTTCCCAGGATGATAGTTGATGCCTACATCAAAGTCATTGATTAGCTCTAACCATCTCCTTTGTCTTAGGTTGAGGTCTGGCTGTGTGAATATGTACTTCAAACTCTTATGATCCGTATATATCTTGGTCCTCTTCCCCATCAAATAGTGCCGCCAAATTTTCAACGCGTGTACCACTGCGGCTAGTTCTAGGTCATGTGTAGGATGGTTCTTCTCGTGCTTCCGAAGCTACAGGGATGCATAAGCCACGACATGCCCTTCTTGCATGAGAACACATCCCAACCCGTTTCTAGAGGCATCGCAGTACACCGTAAAGTTCTTCTGCATATCTGGCATAACGAGCACTGGGGTTGTTGTCAATCTTTCCTTTAGCTCCTGAAAACTCGTCTCGCACTGCGGCATCCATGTGAAGGTGATTCCCTTCTCCAACAGTTTGGTGAGAGGTCTCGAGATCTTGGAGAATCCCTCAATAAACCGTCGATAGTATCCAGCCAATCCTAAGAAGCTTCGAACTTCCCCGACATTTTCAGGGGTCTTCCACTTCTGTATATCCTCGATTTTTGCTGGATCTACGGAGATTCATCCCTCCGAGATTATATGTCCTAAGAAGGGAACTCTCTTCAGCCAAAACTCACACTTGCTCAACTTGGCATATAGTTGGTGTTCCCTGAGCCTCTGCAACACCAACCTTAGATGTTTCTCATGTTCTTCTTCATCTTTGGAGAAGACGAGAATGTCATCTATGAAAACCACCACAAATTTGTCCAGATATTCCACGAATACCTTGTTCATGAGATACATGAAGTATGCGGGGGCATTAGTTAGCCCGAAAGGCATGACAGTGTATTCATACAGTCCGTACCGAGATACGAAAGTTGTCTTGGGAATATCAAATTGCCTTATCTTGAGTTGGTGGTATCCCGACCTGAGATCAATTTTCGAGAACACACAAGCTCCCCTCAACTGTTCAAACAAGTCTTCAATGCGGGGTAATGGGTACTTGTTCTTGATGGTCACCTCATTCAAGGCACGGTAATCCACGCATAACCTTTGGCTTCCGTCCTTCTTGGGCACAAATATCACCGGAGCTCCCCATGGTGAGGATCTAGGGCGAATATACCCCTTCTCCGTCAATTCTCTCAAATGATCCTTGAGTTCTTCTAGCTGCTTGGAGTCAATCCGATAAGGTCTTTTGTAAATCGGGGCTGTTCCAGGTACTAGCTCAATTGCGAATTCCACTTCACGATCGGGAGGCATAACTGGCAACTCCTCCGGAAAAACAACTGGATATTCCCTGATGGTCCTGATTTCCTCAACTTTCACCTCAACTTGATTTAATTTAATGTCCCTCCTAGGCTCGTGTATTGTTATGAACTTTACTCTTGTGCCACTAGGGTGAGTTAGTTCCACCGTTCTGGTCAAACAATGGATGATTCCTTTATGTTTTGTCAACCAATCCATACCCAAGATAATATCTATCCCTTGTGAATCTATCACTATGAGGTTAGCAGTAAATACCACCCCATTAATGTCTAGGTTCACTTTGGGACACACTTGTCTTATCCTTATTTCTCCACCTGGAGAGTTTACTGCTAGCATATAATTTATTTGTGTTGTTGCTAGATCATGCTTCTTAACAAACCCTTTAGCAATGAATGAGTGGGTAGTACCAGAATCAAACAGCAGGGTTGCAATGTGTAAATTGGCAGGGAACTTACCAACTACCACGTCGGGTGCCTCTTGTGCTTCCTCCATAGTGACGTGGTTCACCCGTCCTCTCATCACATTCTGCTGTGGTGGCTGCACGGGCTTCTTCTTTGGGCACTTATGGGCATAGTGCCCCACTTCACCACAGCTAAAACATTGCACCCCAACCTTAGGTGCCTGTCCTTTGTTATCTTGGGGTTGGTTTGGAGGTCCCTTTACTGCTGGTCGAGGTGGATATGCGGGGCGAGGCTGCTGTACAAACTGACGTTGTGGCTGTGCTGGTGCTGCGGGAGGCCTGTAGTTCGGGTTGTACCCTCTTGGTGCTGAGTAGGGTACCGCAGCACGGTTCGTCTGCCCTGCAGGTTGCTGCATCAGACGTGGGCGAGTGTTGCTCCCTGAGGCCTGATGTGACCACCCGGCCTTTCTCTTGTTCTCATTTTCCAAGGCCTTCAGCTTCCTTTCTACCACAAACGCTCTGTCCACCATCTTTTGGAAGCTTTCATACTCATTGGAGGACATTGCACACTGCATTTCTGCGGTAAGTCCTTCCACGAAACAATCTTGTTTCTGCTCATCAGTCTCTATGTCCCGTGGGGCATAACGGGATAGTTGAGTAAATTTAGTGAGGTATTCCCTCACCGTCATGTTTCCCTGCTGCAGTCCCAAGAACTCCTTCCTCTTGTTTTTGAGTTCACCGCTTGGGATGTAATGGTTGCGGAAGCTACGCTTGAACTCTTCCCAAGTGATGTTCTCAGGGTCATGATGGGCGGCCACGTAGGCGGTCCACCAATCAGCAGCAGGTCCATGCAATTGATGAGAGGCAAACAGCACCCTCTCATACCCTTGGCACTGTATGATCCTCATCTTGCTTTCAATGGTCTTTAGCCAATCATCTGCCTCTAGAGGTTCAGCAGCACTTGCAAACTTCGGAGGTTGAGTTCCTAGAAACTCACTAAACCTTGGTTGGCACGGTGCAGCTTGTGGAGGTGGAACTTGATGCAAGTTGGCCACCACTTGAGTCAAGTTCTGGATGAGCTGATTTTGATTCTCCAGCATTTGGTGGAGGGGATCAACTCCTTCATGGCGACCACCCCGGTCCTGGCCTCTAGAAAGATGAGAGTTGCATGCCTCATTGTTGTTGTTGGCGGGGTTGGCAGCACGTCCTTTTCCTCTTCCGACCATCTGGCAGAATCAACCAATATTAATTTGAAAGCATTTAGTATCATCTTACTACTTTCACTTGTTTGTACTTTGAAGTGTTGAGGCTTTGTTATACTTTTTCTGAGGGTTCATTTCTCACACAAAAATAAATGCAATTTTATTTCATGTGGGTTCACACACCAAAGCAAAACAATCTAAAGACGAGGCCATGGACAATTGCTCATGGCTTCCACAACTCACGTCACACACCAAGCATTAACACACCATTAACTAACGTAACGACTTGACTACTCGACATCCTTCTAATTTAAGGGAAAGACTCTACGCTACTCGTTTTCTTGAGCTGGCTCCTCGGGATCTTCCTCATCATTTCGGCTGCCTTCTGACTCTGCTTTGGGTGGGGAGGCTGCTGGTGGAGAAGTGCGACGACGCCTGATCGCTCGGCGATCTGAGGAGTCAGGAGTCCATGTATCATTCACGGTGACAAACAGTTCATTCCCATCTCCTCTTTCTCTCGCCCTCAAGCAGGCTCGCAGCAATGCCTCCATTTCCTTCAGGGTGTCCCGAACATCCTGAAGCTCTTGCTGACACTCCTGCAGTCGAGTTCTGAGCATAGCAGCATCCTCCAAGCACAAATCCATGTGCTCATGGGAAGTCCCTTGCTGCACTGGTGGGTACTTGTACTCCGTGGTACCACTCTCACACTGGAGAACATACATGTACTCAGTCCTGTCCAGGTGTCGACAATAGATGTGACTCTGGCAGGTGATGGCCTCCCAGGTGACATCCTTCTCCGCATCGACCTGTGTCGCTCTACATGCTGGAGAGCGGTGGATCTTAAGCAGCTGATTTTCGTGTATAATCCTCATCTCTGAACTCCATTCTTCCCTCTTCTCACGGATGATCCTGGTGGAGTTATAGTGGATGATTAGCTTGCCCTTATTGCCGGCGGCTTCGAGCATACGTCGAAGACGACGCAACAAGCCTCCTACTGCCAATCCGTAGGAAATGTACGTCACCGGACGACTCTCCTCTCTTTGGGCAAGGGCAACTACGGGAACTCTCCCTCCTGTGGACTTGCGAGCGGTGCGAATCATGCGAACCATCTAAAACAAAAAAACATTTAAACTTAGGTTAGATAAACTTTTAAACAAAAATCCTATTTTGAATGAAAATTGGGGTAAGATGAAGAAAGTGACTCATTAAATAACACTTTTCAACACACACCTTGTAAAAATAGTTTTTAAGAAAATAAGGCCCTTAAATACGTCCATTTCTACCTAGATCCACGTTCCTACGGGCAACCTTGGCTCTGATACCACTTTTGTCACATCCGGTTTATCCAAAGAACAACCGAGTGAATATCACATGTATGCTAGGATCATTTTCTCAAACATGTGATGACAAATAGTGAAGCATCAATTATTACAAGCCAGGTGTTGAATATAAATAAGTCTTACATAGCAAATGTCTCAATGGACAATAATAAGTTCATCACAAGTAAATAAACTAGCAGCGGAATAATTATTCTCGTGGGCTCCGTCACAGGCGTTGCCCGGGGGTCTCCATGAACCTAGAAACCTTTTCGGGTCCAAAGTCTTGGTCATTATACACCACCTCATTATCTTGACCTGAACAGCAATATAAACCAACAAAACATGCAAGGTTGAGTACCGATGGTACTCAGCAAGTGTGGGAAAGTTATATCATGCATGGCTAGAAAAAGGAGAGGTTGAACTCATGGTTAAAGCACTATGCAATTAATACCTATCACCTTAGCTTATTAAGCACCTACATTACTACACAGGTGAAATGGTCCCAATTTCCCATCCCATCATCATAACCAAATAACCATAACATCATTTCCAATGTTAAGCTCCCCGCTTAACATCCACAACTTCCAAAGCCATCATCCTCTAATCATGAATAAGTCCAAGCCGCTCTTGACCGTGAGCACGGCTGTCATGACAGTTTTGACTCTGCAGAGTTTGTACCACTGTACCCACATGTAGTGATTTCATCCCCCGTTGCCGGGTGGACTAAAAGAACCTCCATTATGCCAGTGGCTACGAACCACATTCACACTTCCCAGGTGTGTAGCCAGGAGATCAATACGAATCCTTTACAAAGGGATTCCCAACGAGCGTGGTCCCACTGAGGTTTCACCCCTAACAGCATACAAGAGGCTCCAACCCCGCTGCAGTGGCCCCCTCTTGAGCCTTGCGGTTCATATGGTAGTCCAGCTGACACCTACTCCCTGCACCATCCAACACACCCATACTACGCCGGGGATACACCTAATTAATTGGCCAAGCTGCCCCATCTCAGCATATGGTTGGCACTGTAAAGCCAGGTTACATGCTCCATGAACCGGTCCATAGGATCCAGGCAAGTACTAAACACAAACCCGAGTCTCGTGCACCCAGCACACAACCAAAACATCCAACTTGCCTTGATCCCTACCTCTATATAACTCACCATATCTCATTCAAGAGTATGGTAAAATAAACTGATGATCTCATATCCCAAATATCCCATTCTAAGCATGGCTAAGCATATGCATAATAATAAATGACATGATAAAATAAATCCCAACCCAAGCTACAAGGAAACAGGGTAATGCAATTCTAGGGAAACATCCTAGCATGGGTTTCATATTTCATTTGACAATGCAAATAATTCTATCTACACATCCTAGTATAGGATCAAAGTGGTCAAGGACACTTGCCTCCTTCCTGCTGCTCTTGAAATGGGTAGTCCTGATCTTGGAAAGGAATAACTTGCTCTTGAGCAGGTTCTACATCATACCATCACACATAGCAAAAGAAAAACAACAATCCATAAGACATAGTTCACACTTCCACTTCGTACAAACCACACATTCATATTTATGAAAGTCATTCACCATTATATGTGTTGTGGTTACTCTATGTGTGTTGATTTGTGGCTTGCATGCACTTTTAATCATGTGTATATGATTCCTACTTTTGTGTTCACATTTATACTTACATACTATATATATGAGTTTCCAATTTAAATAAATTACTTATATTCAATTACTACACCTTTTAGCTACCAAGTATGCATGAAAGGTATTTTCCTTCTCCATATGTGTCTTCAGAATTTCTACCAACCCTGAACTGAATTCTTTGGATTTTAGAAACTCCATTTATCATTTACTAGTTGCTATATTTTCAGATTTATTTCCTATGCCTAAATGTGAACTTTATTATGAAAATAACAAGACACATCATCTAAACAGAATAGGTTCTGATCTAAAATATTTACTAATATATTTTTGACCTTTTCCTCTGATGTAAACTATTTTACAATTATTTCCCTATTTTCCAGAACTATTCTTTACTTAAAAATGTGTCCCTAAATGTGAATAATAAATTAAACAGATTCATTTCAGCCCAAAATATACTTTTGTCTCACTCCAATGTTTTCTAAATACTGATAAAGTTTTTAATTTAATTTTGACAATATGTTTGTCCCACTTTTTAAATTTTAAATACTAGCCACATATTCAATTTCCCGAAATAAATATCAAACAGAGCTAAAAAGGTAAACTCACCCCACTACAGGGTCCATAATATTATTTTAACAATTTTCAGGGATCTAGCTATACATAACAGAGGAGTTTTTCCTAATTTTTATTAAGTCCAGGTGCTAAAACTGATTTTTAAATGAATTTACATGATTTTCTGAAGTTCCAGGGGCTAGATCAGAAGTTTTCGGGGCTAGCTCTTATTTCCCGAGAACCCCAGGGGGTAGCACATAAGAATTCCAGTCTTTATAACGCGGTGCTGACGTGGACCGTCCGATTTAAAACAAACGACTGAGATTATAACGCCGAACCGGTACGCGGGGATTTAAAGTCTACCGTGTGATTTAAAATAGACGGCGCGCAAGCGGCCACGTCGCTCTGATCGAGCGCGGGCGGCGCTGCCCGGCGGCGCACGGCGGCGAGAAGCGGTGATCTCGCCGGAGACTTTCGGATCTTCGAGAATTCTTCCTAGAACTCTGATTTTATGGCATAGATCGGTGGAGGGGAGGTCGGGGATCTCACCTCGGGGGTTTTCTTGAGCTCGGAGGTCCTGGAAGGCGGTCGGCGACGAGGTCCGAAGTGAAACCACGGCGAGGCTCGTCGGCGCTGTGTTTGAACCGCAAGTCCCCGAGTTTTCTGCACCTGCAGGGTTCCCCGGAGGCGGTGGATCAAGACCAGCGAGTTAGATCGGAATTTCCGAGCGTAGATCGGCCAGAATTCGCCGGAGAAGGCTCGGGTTCTCACCGGAGTAAAAACGGAGGATCGCGTGGGAAAAACAGAACGAGGCCGGGGTTTTTATAGACGGGGGAGGGCGGCGGGTTGGTTTAGATCGAGTTTGCGTCTCCCACGAGCAAAATCCGGCTAAGATATGCAGAAATCCGGGTCGGTTTGGATTCGGGGTGAGAGAGAGTCTGGCCGATCGCGGCGCGGGCGCGAGGTAGAAGAAGGGCTGGCGGGCCCGCCTGTCAGTGGGAGGAAGAGGCGCGCGTGGCTGCGGGCTGGCACGGGTGCTGGTTGGGCCGGCTGGTGGGTTTCGGCCCACTGGCCGGTTTTTTTTCTGTTTTCCTTTTTCTTTTTCTATTTCTTTTCTGTTTTGAGTTTAATTTGAATTCCAGTTTGAATTTAAATTGTTGCAAAACATGCAACACGTCCAAAAATTTTTAAATTCCCCTCTTAACATGATTTAGGGTCTTAAAAATATTTTTGGGGTGTTACAATTAAGAACAGCTTGACTACTCGAGGACTTAGACACTACCCTCACTCTTGTAGGAATAATCTGGTTATGCACTTGTGGTTTCATCCATCCTACACCTAATGCACAAACATACCTCAATGCTAAGTATACATAAAGAAAAACTTTTGTAAAACTTGTTAATGCATACCGGGGCTTGCCTTATTGCTGCTGGTCAGATGTTAGTGCTTCTTCTGGAAGGAGAAACTCCAGCACTTGCGGAGTTTCCTCGCCTTCAGCGACTACACGTAAGCAATATACTATATGTCAATTTAAATGCAATGTGTTAAATTGGATATGTAAAGACCATAACCCTTTAGCTCTGAAATTTTTATGGTGTCTTGGTAGGGTCATAACCAGAGACTTGACCAAGTTTCATTTGAAACAAAGTTAATTTGAGCTCTGTACAAATAAAAGCCTATTTGGTCATTACTAGAGCCTCTAAGGGTTTCTAGAGATTTTCATGGCTCAAACCATTACTTTCTGGAAACTAGAGTTTGAGATGGCTCTAATGGAATTGGTTTCATGTCATTTGAAGAATCCTAGATGAAGTTATGCCCTAAACAAGATTTGAGAAAATCTAAAAAATGTTTCTGTTCGTTTTTCCATTTTCTCAGGCAGTTCACTTAATCACACCATTAGGGGGACTAAATGAACTTGGATGGATTTGAAATTTTTCCTGTGACTCAAGGATTTTCAAGTGAACATCCCAGCCAAGTTTTAGAATTTTCCCTAAATGAATTCTCCAGATAGAATTCCCAACAGTTTAAACTTGAGGGAGTTCATTCTGGAAAAAGAATAAGTTTCATGAGCTGAAACTTGTTTTGCTGGATAGTAATCGAAGATATGAATCCTACAAAATTTGGTTCACTCAATTTGGAGTTTGCTACACAAAGTTATGAATTTCCTAATTTGGAGCTAAAACTGGAATTGTTTTTCTATTACAAATTCGAGCTGGGCCCACCGGTTTAAGATGCAGCCAATAGGATTTGAGGACACACGGGACCGCAGAGTTTTAACAGTGTAGCCACACTCGATCACTGGCCACAACCGATACCGGGTTTAGAAATACCTCACTGACAGGTGGGCCAGCCCCACCCTTCTTCTTCCTCCAGCCTTCTCTTCCCCCGCGCGCGCTCTCCTCGCCGGACAGAGGCGGCGCCTCGCCAGCCGCGCGCTCCTGGACGTCTCCCGGCCGGAGACTCGCCGCCCGGGGTTTTCAGGGTCGGGGAGCTCGTTGGCGGGGTCGGTACAGGTCCTAGTGGACCGGAAACATGCTGGCGTCGTGCGGCGGCCTCGGGAGAGGTTCGGCGCCATCGGCCGGTGGTCCTCGCCCGCCAAACTCTCGGATGATTGGATCTGAAGCATCCTTGGTAGCTAGGGAAGCTCGGCAAGGATGCAAACAAGCGCGGGAACAACGGTTACTATGTTTTTCTCATGCGCCCGAGAGCTGTGGCGCCGTTTGAGCTTGGAAAGACATGAAATACCTCGCACACCGTCGGTTTCTAGCTAGAGCTGTGAAGGAAAATTGACCGCTAGCAAGTCTAGTTTGCGAGTGCATGATTTGGTGGCTTAAGGATGAATTGCGGTTGAATTCGATGGATTCTTACCCGGAGGTCCGAGTGTATGCGCCGGGAGAAAAACGTCAAATTGGAGCTCGATTATCCACAGCTTGAGCTGAGACTTGGCGAGGAGCAGCGCGATGATCCGGTGCGTCTCAAAGTGACCTAGCTCGGCCGTGAAAGTCTTTGGTCCGATCTGTCCACGGTGAGCCGGTGCCAGCTATTTCTCGGTCGCCGCTAAGAACTGCCGAGCTAGGGTTAGGACGGCCGAAACTCGAATGTTTTTGCGCCGAGGAGGTAGAGAACGAGCAACCGGTGTGGTTTTCCGCTCGTAGGGGCGCTGTACACGATGGTTTTGCTGAGTTCTCGATCGAGCTTGTGCGGCGGCGGTCTGTGCTGAGTTCAGCGTGAGGGAGACAGGAGAGAGTGAGGGAATGCACGTGGGCCGAGCATGCATTGATCACGTTGCTTTCCCCGCGTCCTCTGCCTCCCACGAGCAGGAGGTTGCACCCAGCAGAGGCGGTCTGGCGCCGGCGCTTGAGATCTGGCGAGCACGCATGCTTCGGTCGAGTGAAAATCAAGCAGAGAAGACTTCGATGTGAAGTCTACTGACAAGTGGGCCCCCTTTTCCCTCTTCTTTTCTTTCTAATTCCATTTGAGCTACGAAACAAACTGCAATTTTGATCAAACTTGGAAGATAAGCCAAAAGGAATATGAGAAACACAATGGTGCTCTCAAATTTGAATTCCGGTGAAGTCGGAATTTGAAACTGAAGTTTGAATTCAAATTCGAGTTGTCTCCTGTTTAAATTCCAACAATTAGGAAATCTTTTCCAAATGAGCTGAAAATTTGTCGGGCTACCCGTGGATGTGTGGAGAACTAAATGGTAGCTTTAGATCTTCGTGTTTGGACATTGTGACATGTTTACTGTAGCACTTGGAGCTCACACCTTCCAATTCAAAAGTTTAAATTCTCTCTCATTTCCTCGGTGTGAATTCCAGCTCCACTTACTAGACATTTTGGGATTTCACAACATTCATGAGTGAGACAATGAGTCGATGTAATAAAGTACTTAAACATTATTCGTTCATGGTTATATTTTGAATTCAGTTTGTGGAATACATGTGTATGTGTGATGAACATCCTGGGCACACATATGCATTCACATGGTTCAGTTTTCAGAACCGGGTGTCACAATTTGGTACCAGAGCCACGTTGACCGTAGTACGCAAGCCTAGGTAGAATGGACATTCTAAAACACAAAGGAGCACCCCTCTAAACTGCTATTTCGAAAATTGCTTGCTGCTGAACTTTACTTGTCAATTAAACCACTGCAAAGTGCTATTTTCGGGACCTCTTTTTCTCTTCTTTGGGACAGCAACACTTTTGCTTTCTTGCTTCATTGCTTCTGAAGTTTTTGAGTTATTTTCTTCTTCTCTAAAGTTTCTCATGTCTTATAGATGCCGGTCACTAGGAGCACATCACGCTTAAGGACTCATTCACCACCACTTGGGAGTGCACTTAACCCCATTGGGGTGTCCGATGGACCATACTGGGAGGAGGTGAAGATGGAACCTCATGATGAAGATGAAGTCAACAGTTCTATGCATGAGGAAGAGGATCCGGAAGAGAAGGAATCATTCGAAGATTACATGGAAGACAATCCACAAGAACGATATTGGTACGCACCTCAGGAGGAGTTTCATGCGGGCTTACACCCCGTGGAGCCTCATGAAGCTATGTCGGGAGGAGATGAATCCGAAGAGGATCCACCCCTTGCTGAGGCCAATAATGAAGGTGATGAATGGGCCAACCATTCAGTTCAAGAATTCCAGTTCGACGGGATGGAAGGAGGACTTATATCCAAGGAGCTTAAAGAATTTCTGGATTGCTGCAGCTTATACCCGGAATATCTTCTCAAGAAAGTCCCTCGTCTCGGACATGAAGAGTGGATGGCTTAAGTAACCATCCTATCTAACGGTAGGGTTGTCACTCGGCACTTTGCACCCACACGGAGAGCTACAAGGGCAGAAACTATTGATTATGCTGCATGGGATGCACTCACCGGACTGTGCTACACCTTTTGTGAGCAGGTTGAGAACACTACCTTTGAGCTGCACCCATATCGGAAGAGTGGTACAAGGGAGATCATTGGACCCCATGGAGGAGCTATTTCCAACCCACAAGGTGCTGATAAGTCTCAGAGGTTGCTCGTGGAGTTGGGAAACCGCTATGCAAGAGCACAAGAAGAGATCCTTTACCTCCGAAAGAAGCTGCACTTGTTTGAAAAACAGGAGGAGACTCGTGCCAACGCGGGAGCAAATGGAGCACCAGCGTCATATATCCCTACATGGACTGCTGACTCACCATGGCGTGCACCCATGTGTGGACCACCCCCGTCACACGGCGAGAACAACACCGGTTCTCACGATTAAGTTTAGGTTTCCCATTAAATAAAGCTGTAATAAGAACGTTTAGAACGTAGTAGCTTGAATAAGAGTGGTGTGCTGAATTTTTGTGATGATTGCTTGGTTTGTGTGCTGGTGTGAGTTGTGGGACGCTTCGACGAATATCCACATCCACACATAGTGGAGAGATGTCAGATGCTTCTGCACGTGTTCACATCCTCATATTGGCTGATATTAATAAAAGGAGTCGCTTAGTTCATACACCTTGATGCATATAGTTAGGAAATCACTTCTTTCAAATCTGAGTTGTATTATGAGAGTAAGCCTTAAAATAAGGGGGTAGACTTTCTTTCCAACCTTATTGTCTTGGATTCCCAAGAGAATAACATAATACTTTGAATGGACTGGTTAAGCAAGCACAACGGAGTGATTCAATGCGCTCAGAGGATTGTGCAGTTGACGAGTGAGCACGGTACCCGTATTGAGTTCGAGGCAGCTCAACCCACAACGGAGAAAGCAGTGCTGAACACATTGAAGAAGTGACGTTGGAAAGCATTCCGGTGGTTCAAGAATATTCTCATGTGTTCCCTGAATAACTTCCAGGTATGCCACCTGACTGGAACATTGAATTTGCCATTGATTTAGTACCCAGAACTGCACCTATAGCAAATAGGCCATATAGGATGCCTGCTAATGAATTCGTGGAGCTCAAGAAGCAAATTCAGGAGCAGCTAGATAAGGGTTTCATACGCCCCAAGATCGTCACCGTGGAGAGCCCTTGTGCTCTACGTGGACAAGAAAGACGGGACGCAAAGGATGTGTGTGGACTATAGGTCTCTCGATGAAGTGACGATCAAGAATAAATACCCGCTGCTCCGTATAGAGGACCTATTCGATCAAATGAAAGGTGCCCGAATTTTCTCCAAGATTGATCTTCAGTCGGGATATTTCCAGCTGAAGATTAAGCCATCCGACATACCCAAGACTGCATTTCGAACATGGTATGGTTCGTATGAATATACTGTTATTTCTTTTGGGTTAATGGATGCACCCGCATACTCTATGTACCTCATGAATAAGGTCTTCATGGAGTACTTGGATAAGTTTGTCGTGGTTTTCATCGACGACATCATGGTGTATTCGAAAAGCGAGGAAGAACATGAAAAACACGTGAGATTGACATTGCAGAAACTGCAAGAGCATCAATTGTATGCCAAGTTCAGCAAGTGTCCATTTTGGCTAAAGGAGATATCGTTCCTAGGCCACATCATATCCGAAGGAGGGGTATTGGTTGATCCCGGAAAAGTGAGAGATGTTTTGAAGTGGAACCAACCACAGAATGTGAGGGATATTCGGAGTTTCCTTGGGATGGCTGGATACTACCGCCGGTTCATCAAGGATTTCTCCAAAATAGTGAAGCCTATGAATGAATTGCTCATGAAAGGGAAAGCATTTCAGTAGACACAAGCATGTCAAGACAGCTTTGAGGAGCTAAAGAAGAGATTAACAACAGCGCTGGTTTTAGTATTGCCGGACGTGAGCAAGAGTTTTGATATATATTGTGACACATCAAGACAAGGGCTTGGATGTTTGCTCATGCAAGGAGGTCAAGTGGTAGCCTATGCATCGAGACAACTAAAGAAACATGAGCTGAATTACCCCACACACGACCTAGAACTTGCAGCCGTGGTACATGCCTTGAAGATTTGGAGACATTATATCCTTGGTCACCGATGTGAGATCTATTCGGATCACAAAAGCCTCAAGTACATATTCACTCAAACAGATCTGAATTTGAGGCAACGTCGATGGTTGGAACTCATCAAGGATTATGATGTTGGAATCAACTATCACCCCGGAAAGGTCAATGTAGTAGCTGATGCGTTGAGTCGAAAGGGAGCATGTCACCAACTCACGGTTCGGAAGCTACCACCCGAGCTGCGTAAGGAGTTCGAACGGTTACATCTCAGGTTCTTGAATGAGATGGAGGTGATCGAACTGAACTCAACGCTGGAACAAGATATACGAGATGGCAAAGCAACGAATGAGGAAATAAAGGAAATCAAGGAAAGAATCCGACAAGGCATAGAAAAGGATTTCAAGGAAGACAAGAGAGGCATACTTTGGTTAGGGAAAAGGATTTGTGTGCATAACATGAGGCACATCCATGACACGATACTAAAGGAGGCACATGACTCTCCTTATTCCATACACCCCGGCTGTACAAAGATGTACAAGGACCTGGAAACATGCTATTGGTGGGATGGCATGAAAAGGGATATTGCTGAATATGTTTCCCTATGCGACACGTGCCAACGAGTGAAGGCCGAACATCAAAGACCTGCTGGATTGTTGCAGCCACTAAAAGTACCAGAGTGGAAGTGGAAAGACATCAGCATGGATTTCATAGTCGGATTGTCGTGTACTCAGTCTGGCTATGACTCCATTTGGGTTATCGTGGACCGATTGACGAAAACAGCCCACTTCCTTCCTGTGAGAACCAAGTACACCGTTGCACAACTAGCCGAGCTGTACAAGCAAATCGTGTGTCGTCATGGAGTTCCGAAGAGGATAGTTTCAGATCGAGGTTCTCAATTTACCTCTAGGTTCCGGAAGAAGCTGCATGAAGCTATGGGTACACGATTGAATTTCAACTCCACATATCACCCGCAAACCGACGAGCAAACCGAGAGGACAAATCAGATTTTGAAAGACATGTTGAGAGCTTGCGCCTTGAAACATGGGTGTAGTTGGGATAAGAGCTTGCCATATGCTGAATTCTCGTACAACAACAGCTACCAAGCCAGTTTGAAGATGTCACTCTTTGAAGCATTGTATGGTAGACGGTGTAGAACGCTGCTGTTCTGGAATGAGACCGGAGAAAGCCAAGTATTTGGACCCGAGGTGCTGCAAAACGCTGAAACGCAAGTCCAAACGATACGTGAAAACTTGAAGGCCGCTCAGTGACGACAAAAGGGTTATGCGGACAATAGGAGAAGAATATTGACCTTCGAAGTGGGAGATTTCGTGTATCTTAAGGTGTCGCCTATCCGAGGCCAACGACGGTTCAACGTCAAAGGCAAGTTAGCACCTCGCTACATCAGGCCATTCAAGATTTTGTACAAGTGAGGCGAAGTAGCCTATCAACTAGAGCTGCAACCACACCTCTCCGACGTGCACGACGTGTTTCACGTATCTCAGCTCAAGAAATGCCTAAGAGTACCGAAAGAACAAGTACCGATGGATGAGCTAGAGCTTCAAGAGGATCTGACCTACGCCGAACACCCCGTCAAAATCTTGGACGCGAAGGAAATGGTCACGAGAAACAAAGTGATCCATTGGTGCAAGGTACAATGGAGCCATAACACGGAAGCCGAAACTACATGGGAACGTGAGGAAGATCTCAAGGAGAAATTCCCCCATCTTTTCTCCACTCTATCGAATCTGGAGGGCGAGATTCATTTTAAGGGGGTGGGTTTGTAACACCCTCAAATTTCACTTCCATGCATTGCATACATTTTTCATGTAGAGAAGCATTTGAAAAGAAGTAGAAATGGAGAAAGATCCATAGAAATGGAGAAAGAACCATAAAATGGAGAAAAAACCATAGAAATGGAGAAGGGACCATAGAAATGGAGAAGGGAATATAAAAATGGAGAAAGGAACATAGAAATGGAGAGAAATGGAAATAAGATAGCTGAATTGAACCATCCCAAATTTCCCCACTAAGTTTCCCCAAAATTCCACCAAATCTCCCCAAATTCCCTAAAATTCCCCTATGGGGAATTTCCCCCACATTTGAGAGGAATTTCCCCCAATTTGGCCGCAGCCTTGAGGGGGCGGGGAAACCCTATCACCCACCCCTAGCACTCTTTGGTTGAGTCCCATCTTGCTAGGACTCTCCTTTCCCCCCCTTATAAATACAACCCCCAACCCCCCTATTCCTTTGGCCGCCGCCCCTGCCCCCAAAACTTGCCAAGTTACCCCCTGCCCCCCCAACTCGCCGAGTTGCCCCCCCCCCCCCCCCCCTTGCCGGATTTTGGTCGCTGTCGAGCCCCACCGATGAGTCCCGCCGACGAGCCCCGCCATCGAGCCCTGCCATCAAGGCCCGCCACCGAGAACCGCCGTCGAGCCCCGTCACGCCTCGTCATCGCCGGAGAAAAAGCCCAACGTTCTTCCCTTCCATAATTCTCCACAGAAAATCCCCCGCTCCTGCCATTGCTAGGAGGGAGGTCCTGCTGCAAGGAGGAAGTGAGGTAGGTCTTCATTACCTATCTTACGACGTCACCACTGTTTCTACGCATCCGTTTTCATCGCCCCCTTCGAGCAAAAACTTTTTGCGTGTGGACTGATCATGTTTTGATCGATTTTGGACGGTGGAATTGATCTACATCTTGTGTCAAAATCATCACCACGTCCACACTTGATCTCTACACCCTTGTTCATCATAAAACCCCATGAAATCCCATTAAAACATGCAAGAACACGTACAAACTGGTTTTATAAAACTGCACTATTGGATTTGCATTTATATACCCCATTGCATCTTGAGTAAAGTTTGTGCATGATGATTGATTGCTGTAAATTTTGTGTGTGCGTTGTCGTAAGCAGAAGGACAACATCAAGAGGCCATCTACGAGGAACTACAGTGATGAGTTATTTAGGCCCGATCTTCTGAAAGGTAGGTCGATTGAAGTGGAGATCTCGACGTTGATGATCCGAGACACTCGAGCAGACCCGAATACCCCTGCAATCACTACACCCCTGCTCCATTGTTTATCAACCGTGCTTCATACGCATGACCTCGCCAAGAAGGCTATCCCTGCAGGTGCAACCGAGAACACAAGCAAGAACAATGAAGATGCAATCTGAAAATGCGAAATTGGGGTCTCACAAACCGTAGAACGGCGAAATTGTTTAATCTAAGCAAAACCCACCGAATATGGCCGGTGGCTACAGTATTTAAAGGCTAGGGTTCGGCCATAAGACCCTTAGACGCGTCCCTAATGGACTCATACGGGGTACAAGGCCCAAAAGCCCAATACGGTGGCGCAGCACCGGACAGAACTCTGAATTTGACTTGTTTCGACAATTCCCAATGACTCCTGGCGAATTTTAATGTGGGACCGGAACCATTGGAAATTTTATCTTTTCATCTTTCCATGCATATGTAGAACGTCGAAAACAGAGTCCGTATGCATCCTGCACGTCCGTTTTAAGATGGACTGCTCCTGGACTCCGGGTTGAACTCGAGTCCGAGTTGGAGACTGTTTCCATCAACTTGTGAACGTCCCATCTGGTTCTCCACGTCCCCAAATCCTCCTCCCTTCGTGCTCTTGTGATTGGGCCATGTATATCAATGTGAGTATCCACTGTTGTGATTTCCTCATCATCCTCCCCCTCTTGTAATGGAGTCGTCCTCGACTCAAGATCATCTTCTTCTCCCAAGTATGGTCGTAAATCTGAAATGTTAAAAGTGGGACTAACCCCAAAATCGGGAGGCAACTCAAGCTTATATAAATTGTCATTGATCTTTTCAACAATCTTTAAAGGACCAGCAGCTCGTGGCATAAGTTTAGATTTTCTCAAGTGAGGGAATCGTTCTTTTCTCAAATGTAGCCATACCATGTCCCCTGGTTCAAGTTTTACTTCTTTTCTACCTTTACTACCAGAAATTCTATACTTCTCATTCATCCTTTCAATATTTTTCTTTGTTGTTTCATGCATCTTAAGAATTAATTCAGATTGTTGTGTAGCATCCAAATTTATAGTTTCAGAAGGAGGCAATGGTAATAAATCAATAGGAGCACGGGGATTGAAACCATACACTACCTGGAATGGGCTTGCCTTTGTAGTAGAGTGAACTGACCTGTTGTAAGCAAATTCTATATGTTGTAAACAAACCTCCCAACCCTTTAAATTTTTTTTAAAACAGCCTGCAACATAGTGGATAGAGTACGATTTACTAGCTCAGTTTGTTCATCGGTTTGTGGGTGACATGTGGCTGAAAACAGCAGCTTGGTTCCCAATTTATACCACAAAGTTCTCCAAAAATGAATTAAAATTTTTGCATCACGATCAGAAACAATGGTATTTGGCACACCATGTAAACGAATAATTTCCATCATAAACAAATCAGCAATGTGTGAGGCATTATCATTCTTATGACAAGGTATAAAATGTGCCATTTTGGAGAAATGATCAACAAACCACGAAAATAATATCCCTCTCCCTCTTAGTCCTAGGCAATCCCAAAACAAAATACATGGAAATATCCTGCCAAGGTACACTAGGAACAGGAAGAGGCATATAAAGACCATGTGGGTTAAGTCGAGACTTAGCTTTATTGCAAGTGGTGCATCGTGACACATAGCGCTCGACACCACGTCTCATCTTTAGCCAAAAGAAGTGTGTGGCCAGCACGTCCTCAGTTTTCTTCGCTCCAAAATGTCCCATCAAACCTCCTCCATGTGCTTCCTCCTTGTATGGAACACCTCCAATACCAATGCCGTTTGCATCACATTCTAGCTCAAATGTCTTGTCAAAATTAGGAAGTTGTAGCGATGGTGCTTGTGTAAGCTTTGATTTGAGAACATCAAAAGCTTGTTGCTGCTGTTCGCCCCATCGAAACGGCACTCCCTTCTTCGTTAGTTCATGGAGAGGTGCTGCAATGGTGCTGAAATCCCGCACAAAGCGTCGATAAAAACCTGCAAGACCAAGAAAACTACGCACCTGCGTGACGATTGATGGAGTTGGCCAGCTAGTGATCACCACAATTTTTGCCTCATCCATCTCAATTCCCTGCGATGAAATGACATATCAAAGAAACAAAACTCGATTGGTGCAAAAGACGCACATTTCGAGGTTACCAAACAAACGTGCATCTCTCAAAACACTGAAAACAGCACACAAATGATCAAGATGTTCGTCATATGACTTGCTGTAAATGAGGATATCATTGAAGTAAACCACCACAAATTTTCCAATAAAAGCACGTAAAACTTCGTTCATTAATCGCATAAAAGTTCTAGGTGCATTAGTTAAACCAAAAGGCATGACTAGCCCCTCATTAAGTCCAAACTTTGTTTTAAATGCAGTTTTCCATTCATCTCCTAGGGCCATTCTAATTTGGTGGTAACCACTACGCAAGTCAATTTTTGTGAAAATAATAGCACCACTCAATTCATCAAGCATGTCATCTAAGCAAGGAATAGGATAACGATATCGAATTGTGATTTTATTAATCGCTCTACAATCAACACACATGCGCCAGCTACCATCTTTCTTAGGAACCAAAAGAACAGGTACAGAACAAGGACTAAGGCTTTCACGAATATACCCGCAGTTCAAAAGATCTTGAACTTGTCGCTGAATTTCCCTTGTCTCTTCCGGATTCGCCCTGTACGCCGCACGATTTGGCAAACTGGCCCCTGGAATCAAGTCGATCTTATGTTCAATGCCCCTCATAGGTGATAATCCAGGGGGTATCTCGGGGGGAAACACATCTGCAAAATCCTGCAAAAGGTTACCAACAGCAGGGGGCAATGCAATGGACACTTCATGAAGTGAAAACATGGCTTCTTTACATACTAAAGCACAGTACATCCCCTTGGTATTAAATAAATTAGCAAGGTCAGATTTAGTTCTGAGCAACGAAGGTAATTTTAACTTAATTACTTGCTGTTTTTTAGAGTCTAGTGATTTTGTTGCCTTATCATCACGTGTTTTACTTTTCTCCAAATGAACAATTTCAGCAGGAGTCATAGGAAGCAAAGTGATTTTTGTTCCTTTATGCATCAGAGTATATTTATTAGTTCTACCATGATGAATAGCATCCGTATCAAATTCCCAAGGACGTCCCAACAAAAGAGGACAAGCATCCATAGGTACGACATCAAAATCAGCAAAATCATGGTAACCGATCGAAAAATGTACTCTCGCTGTTTGTGTTACCCTAACCTTACCGCTGTTGTTGAAACACTGAATGTGGTGTGGATGAGGGTGTGCTCTTGTTGTCAACCCAAGTTTCTTGACCACATCTGTGTTCACCAAGTTATTGCAGCTGCCTCCATCAATTAAAGTGTGTACACGGCAGTCCTTGACCATGAGAAATGAAAATGATTGTGTCGTTGTAGCTTGTCATCCGCCTCAACTTTGGAGCTCAAAGCACGATGCACAATTATGCTTCTATAATTTTCCGTTGCTGCAGTACCAAGTACCTCTTCACCTGTGCTATAGTGGTCATCTTTTGGTCCTGCAACGTTAGTAGAAAGAAAATATTCATCTTCAACATCCGAAGTACTATCATACCCACCATCATCTCGTGCTATGTATGCTCGTTTGCTAGGGCAATCTTTCATCACATGACCAACTCACTGGCAGCGGTGACACTTAATGTAAGAAGTTCGACTCGTGGAAGGAGTGGAAGATGTAGGCTTGAATGGTGTCGTCTTGCTGCCCTCCGGCATGCGATGAAGTGGAGCAGTAGGTGAAGTTCGTTGGCCACCATTGGATGGTGTAGTGGCTGTACGAAAACTCGAAGATGGTGCTGTTTTGGATGGTGTAGATGTCGAACGCGGTGTGAAGGTGCTCCTCGTGCGTTGTTGCTGCTGCTGTTGGCAGCCCTGCAATTCTTTTTCTGCCAACATAGCCAGCTGAAATAATTTGTTAACAGTATCATATTCCTTATAATCAACAATGTCCTGAATTTCACGCCTCAACCCCCCATAAAAACGAGCTATTATATCATCCATGTCCTCTACTACCCCCTAGCGCAACATACCCGTTTGTAACTCTTGATGATACTCCTCTACAGACATGTTACCTTGGTCTAAGCGCTGCAATTTTTTGTGAAGGTCCCACTGAAAAGAAGGAGGGACAAAACGACCACGCATAGCTTCCATTAATCTATCCCATGTTCGAGGATCAGTTCTAGTTTTAACGAGTTCATTCCACCTATGATAGCAAAATCCTTAAACTCACTAGTGGCTTGACGAACTCTATGTTGTTCGGGAACAAGGTGGGCATTAAATTTCTGCTCTACTGTCATCTCCCAATCAAGATATGCTTCAGCATCATAAGCACCAGAAAAAGGGGGTATAGTAAGTTTGACTTTAGCAAAAGGATCATCAAGAGAGCGATCAAATTATTATGACGATCATTGTAATTATAACGATTATTACCTCCCATACCTCGTAGATAAAGTGGAAGTCGTAGTTGATTGTTATGATCTTCCATATTACAAGCACCGTCTTCACGTTCTTCAGCGAGAGACAGCTGCGCCTCAAGAGTATCCATCCGAACAACAAGATCAGCAAGTTGGTGATTCAAGGTCGTCAATGACGCCTCTGTTGATGCGTGGGTTTTAGTGAACATATCTGTCATTTCCCTCATCACGTCACCAACTCAGCACGTTGAACACATTCATCATCACTTTTATCTTCTGCCATTGTTAGTAATAAATAAAAAACAACAAAAAGATGTTATCCCTATCAACTACAAAGGATATTGGTAAAGTGAAAAGTGGAAGGAAGGAAACAATCTCTCTCTCTCTCGAGCGTCTTACCACGTTTTTACAAGTGTTCTTACCGACACAGCAGGTGGTAAACGGTGGACGGTGAGAATCAATGAAGCATGGAGTGATTGCAAAGGTACCTGTTCTGCTCAAGAGAAAAAGTGGATCTTGGATGGCACAATATGGTGGCTAATAAGGAAAGATCATTAACAGCAAAACAAAGTTGAATAAGTATTCAATGTAGGAACTGTTGCTGATTAACAAGTGTTCTAGGCCTAGCACAACACAAGGCAGTAGAAAGGCAAATAGAAGATCAGGAAGATATAACCAACAAGTACAGCACATGTGTATAGGCCAACTGTTTTCAAGTGTGTGCTGTCAATGCTTTAATATCTGTGCTCTCTTCACTATTTTTTCTTTTTTTAATATTTTTTCTGATATTTTTTGTACTCGAGAGCACAAAAATAGGAAGCACACAACTTTGCAGCTCAATTGGATGTAAGATGTGGCCTATAGAAAATCAGGAAGATTCTTTAAAATTCAGGCTGAAACTTCGGAGGCCAGATAGTCTATCTTCCGAGGGGAATTTGGCCAAACAAATTTCGCCGAACACAATATGTTTTTTTGTGACTTTTTCTGTGGACTCTAGGTATGAAAAACAAAAACTAATCTAGTGGGAAATCAATGTACCTCGCGGGCAACCTGAAATCTGATACCCATTGATGGGTGGTGATGAAAACATCTATCCTTTGCATACAATGCAAGGACCGATCACTAGAGCATGTGCATGCCAATTGGATCTCCAGGTACGTTCTAACCTTGTCAATTGTTTTTCAGAACTTACCCTTGTTTCCATGCATGTTTTATTGATTAGGAACAATGGAGAGGACCAGAAAGGGCTTGGAGGAGTCCAAGAAGTCAAGGAGGAGGAGATAGGACGTGCACACCAAGGAGGAGCCCAAGTACAACTCGACTTCGACTCCACCTCGGGTTCCAGGAGCTGCCTTCACCAAAACTGACGTCCCGGACACATACGGAGTCAGATTTGGACGTTCTATATATGGTTGGAACCCTGATTTCATAAAGCTTCCAATGGAACCAGCCCCACCTCAAAATTCCTTTTAAGTTCACGGTAATCACTGAAAAGAGTGGGCGTCCAGAATCTGTCCGGTGCTGCGCCACCGCCTTTTGGGCTGCTGGCCCGTGTATCGTGTGGAAGCCCATTAGGGTTGCATCCAGGGGTCATGCACGACCCTAAACTCCTTTTTATACAGCAGCCGTCACCATATTAGGGTCGGGTTTTGCTTAGTTACAATCTGTCATTGAACAGTGTCGCCAATCATCGGTTGTGAGACCCCAAATTCGTGATCAATTCAGTTTTGATTGCAACTTCTCTGTTCTTGCTTGTGTTCTTGATTGCGCTTGCAGGGATAAGCCTTCGTGGCGAGGTCATTCGTGTGACACGGGTCATAACCAACGGAGCAGTGGTGTAGTGATTGCGGGGTTTCATTCGTTCGGAGCTTTGGATCATCAACGTCGAGATCTCCACCCAATCAAGTTTACCCTACCTCTCGGAAGATCGGGACTCATCCTCCTATCAAGTGGTTTGGGACCGATCTTCCAAAAGGTAGGTCGATTGAAGTGGAGATCTCGACGTTGATGATCCGAGGCACTCAAGCAGACCCGAATACCCCTGCAATCACTACACCCCTGCTCCATTGGTTATCAACTGTGCTTCACAATCTTGACCTCGCCAATAAGGCTATCCCTGCAGGTGCAACCGAGAACACAAGCAAGAACGATGAAGATGCAATCTGAAAATGCGAAATTGGGGTCTCACAAATAGTAGAACGGCGAAATTGTTTAAACTAAGCAAAACCTACCAAATATGGCCAGCGGCTACAGTATTTAAAGGCTAGGGTTCGGCCATAAGACCCTTAGACGCGTCCCTAATGGACTCATACGGGATACAAGGCCCAAAAGCCCAATACGGTGGCGCAGCACTGGACAGAACTATGAATTTGACTTGTTTCGACAATTCCAAAAGACTCCTGGTGAATTTTAATGTGGGACCAGAACCATTGGAAATTTTATCTTTTCATCTTTCCATGCATATGTAGAACATCGAAAACGGAGTCCGTATGAATCATGGGCGTCCGTTTTAAGACGGACTGCTCCTGGACCCCGAGTTGAACTCGAGTCCGAGTTGGCGACTGTTTCCATCAACTTGTGAACGTCCCATCTGGTTCTCCACGTCCCCAAATCCTCCTCCCTTTACTTGTTGATCATGTCCATGGTTCCTAATAACAATTAAATCATTAAATAGCAATCCATTCTAACACTCACATGGGTAGGAAGTTAGGAACGAGTTCACCTACTAATTTAGTAACCGTGCTCGTGCCCTTGTGATTGGACCTTCTATATCAATGTGAGTATCCACTATTATGATGTCCTGATCATACAGCACCAAGACTTCGAGACACTTGACCAACATGAGCCACGGGAGAAAGGCAAGTGCCCCTTGACCATATTGATCCCATGTTTTGAAACTGTTTTGTTTGCGAAAACGTGTATACTTGAGTCAACTTGATGGGACACCATTGTTATAGGAGTTTACTAGTTTTGTTAACCGTCCTTGTCGCTGGGAAAGTTGATGAGTCGGGTATGGTCGTTTTTCCTTTTGCTTCGCTTGACTTACGAGATACAGGAAGCTGAAATAAAACTTGTTAGCTACTACACTCATATGAATAAAGATGATGAGAAACTTGGTGATGTTGATTAGCATGGAATCGGGGAGATCTAGGCAAGCTTGGTTCGTTGATGTTGCTGAATGAGATGGTGGTTTACTTGCCCATAGATCTAAGGACCGGTTCATGCGAGCACATGCCAGGAAAATAGTGCCACCACAAGGCCAAATATGGGTGCGGCTTAGCTGACTAATTAGGTGTGTTGCTAGCTTGTTATGGACCGTTGGATGGCGCAGGGAATGAGAGTCAAGAGGGACTGCCCTGGGAACTGCATGGCACAAGAGGGGGCCCATGGGTGGGAGAATGGAGATTCGAGCCTGCCGGTGAAACCTCACTGGGTCCGTACATCCTAGTAGCCCCTTTGTAAAGGCTATTTTGTGATCTCTTAGCCATACACTGATGGTTGTGTACTGGTATAATAGAGGTTCTTTCTAGTCGCCGACGGGTGACAAAATCACAAACTTGTGGGTAAAGTAGTGCCACCTCTGCAAAGTGTAAAACTATGATGATAGCCGTGCTTCCGGTCACAAGCACCTGGCCAACTTCCATGATTAGAGACAAAACTTGGGATGTTTATTTGGTATGGTTGTGGTATGGTCATTGGGATTGGTTTTGGGACTGTTTTGTGTCATGACAATGAATTTGGTTTCGGTTCTATGAAAATGAGATGGTTATGAATATTTCTGAGTATGAGATGAACTTGAGAAAGATTAATGGCTGGTTGAGACATGATAAATGGTGAATTATGATGAAGGAATGTTGATAAAATACTTGGTTATATGGAATCAAACTCACCTATAAATCGTTGCTGTTTTTAACGTGTTTGTGACATAAAATTTGCTTGCTGCAATGAACCTTTTTATTCCCTACCTTGTTGTAAGCTACATGTCATACTTTTCCCGCACTTGCTGAGTACGACATGTACTCACCCTTGCATTCCCATATATACATCAGCTACAGGAGAAGAGTACTTCGAGGATCATGTGGAGTACTAGGCGTGCGCACTACCGTCAACATGCCTATGGAGTTGAAGGTGGAGCCTGCTGTCTTATCCATTCTCCGCTGTCGTTTAGAGTCTTCCGCTGCAAGAATAAGATAGACATTCATGAGTGAGACAATGATTCGATGTAATAAAGTACTTAAACATTATTCGTTTGTGGTTATATTCTGAATTCAGTTTGTGGAATACATGTGTATGTGTGATGAACATCTTGGGCACACATATGCATTCACTTGGTTCAATTTTCGGAACCGGATGTCACATCATCACAAGAGCCATCGCCAACCGGATTGGCGGAAATCATGGCGAAGATGAATGAAACTCTCCAAACTCTAGTTCAGCAAGGAGTAAATAGAGGAGTTCAACATCACATGCCAACCCTGAGCACGTATCTGGATTTCTTGGTGACACAACCGCAGGTATTTTCCAAAGCGGCTGACCATTGTGAAGCAAATCACAGGTTACGTGTCATTGAGTCCAAGTTTGGGTTGATTAAACGTGATGACTTCCAGAAGACTCTATTTGCCGCTCAGCAGCATCACGGCTTTGCTGGAGCCTGGTGGGCAGAATACCTTGCTATCCAACCAGAAGGGCATCGTGTCACGTGGACGGAGTTCCAGGATGCATTTCGTGCTTGCTTCATTCCTGCTGGCATAATGCAGACAAGTCTTGACGAATCTGGAATCTAAACCAAGGGGAAATGAGTGTTATTGAGTATGCGAAGGAATTTAATCGCTTAGCTCAATATGTACCTGATTATGTGAAATCACCAGCCATGAAGAGTTATCATTTTTACCGAGGGCTGAATGTTAGGCTGTGATGTGAGTTGGCTCAAGTTAGCAAAAATAATTTAGATGAGTTTGTTAGCTGTGCTATCACTCAGGAATATTATTCTAACCTGTTCCTTAAAGAAAAGAGGGAGAGGAACTCATCACAGGATGAATGCAATTAATTGCCTCAGAAGTATCGGTTGGTAATTCGTTCACCTTTCGGTCAAGAGGTTCCACAAAAGAAGCAGTCATTCTTGGAGTATGACGACTCTTATACGTCACATAGGTTTTATTTACCTCCACCGCTGCAACAACTTATTTCTCGTGCACCCCAGCACCAACAATGTGCACCAGACTATTATTCCCTCAACGTATTGAAGATGATCAAGGTGATTTTTCAGCTGAACCGAGTGGTATCCCACTTCAAACTGACAATGAACACAACATCAATGAAGCAACTGAACCAAGAAGCAACATGAGGTCTGCAGGTCCAGTTATAAATAATGATCTTGGACAGCAAAGAAAAGCCATGTCCAAAGTGGGAACTGTTAACTATGTGTCAATCGACGATTTAGCCGAAGTAGGACCAATTCTCGCGGGCAGGTTCACCTTAAATGACAAGCCGGTTGTCATTCTATTCGACTCTGGTGCAACACATAATTTCATTAGCTAGGTGACGGTAATCCGAGATAAGATTTCTACCACTACCACAAAGGGTTCTTACCTTATTCATTTGCCAGGGGGAGACATATCATCTAATGAAGTCGTTTCTAGAGCACCACTTTGTTTGGATGGAAAATTTTATCCTACCACCCTCATTATTCTCGAAGATCAAGGAATCGATGCCATGTTAGGAATATCATGGTTAAATTTCCATAGGGCTGTTCTGGACATCAAAAACCGGAGTGTTCATTTGGACTCTCCACTTCACAGGTGTCATACGTTGTTTCTCGGCAAAGCTGTTTACAAAGTCCTGGAAGTATGTAATGCCGAAGCTTGCAAGTTAGAAGATATTCCGGTAGTCCGTGAATATCCGGACGTGTTTCCCAAAGATCTTCCAGGCTTACCACCTGAGCGTGAGGTGGAATTCAAAATAGAGTTGATTCCAGGAATCACACCGATATCTCGGAGACCATGCAAAATGGCTCCGAATGAATTAGCTGAATTGAAGGAGCAACTAAAAGATTTGATGGACAAGGGGTTTATTCGTCTAAGTTCATCGCCATGGGTTTGCTCGGCTTTATTTGTAAAGAAGAAGCATGAGACACTGAGGCTATGCATCGACTATCATCCGTTAAATGTTGTGACGATAAAGAACAAGTATCCACTACCAAGAATTGATATTCTCTTCGATCAACTAGTGGGTGTTAAGGTATTCTCCAAGATGGATTTAAGGTTGGGATATCATCAAATCAAGATTCGAGCGGAGGATATTCCAAAAACAACATTCTCGACAAGATATGGACTCTATGAGTATCTTGTCATGTTATTTGGGTTGACCAATGCCCCGGCTCACTTTATGTATTTTATGAACTCGGTGTTCATGCTGGAGTTGGATCAGTTCATAGTGGTATTCATCGACGATATCTTGGTCTACTCCAAATCAGAGGAGGAACACGCAAAACATTTGCATATTGTGCTCAAGCAATTGAGAGATCACAAGCTCTATGCAAAGTTTAGTAAATGTGCATTCTGGATCAACCAAGTGCTATTTCTTGGACACAATATTTCAGCAGAAGGCATCACTGTTGATCCAAGCAAGATTGAACAAGTGCTGAAATGGAAGTCTCCAACATCAGTTCATGAAGTTCGTAGCTTCTTAGGTTTGGCGGGATATTATCAGAGGTTAATCCCGAGCTTCTCCAAAATCTATAAAACTATGACGGATCTACGGAAAAAGGGCATCAAATATGATTGGAGCAAGCCATGTGAGGAAGCTTTTCAAGCGTTGGTGAAACACCTCACAACAGCCCTGGTTTTATCTCAACCGGATACAACCAAGCCTTTTGATGTTTATTGTGATGCGTCCGACATCGGACTTGGTTGCATACTAATGCAAGGAGGACGCGTGGTCGTATATGAATCACGGCAATTACGGAATCATGAACAACATTATCCAACTTATGATCTCGAGCTTGCTGCCGTGGTATTAGCATTGAAGATGTGGAGACACTACCTATTGGGAAATCTACTTCATCTTTACACCGACCACAAAATCTTGAAGTACATATTCACTCAAAAAGAGTTGAATATGCGACAACGGTGATGGTTAGAGCTGATCAAAGACTATGAGATTAAAATTCATTATCATCCGGGCAAGGCAAATGTGGTTGCCGATGCACTCAGCCGGAAATCTCATATTCACAATCTGACCATTACGCCGATAGAAGATGAAGAACCAAGTCTCTACTTGGTTCTATATGGAGCTCTACACAATCTAGCTCTCATACCCACATTAAAAGAGGAGGTTATGGAAGCTCAAAAGCAAGACAAGTGCATGTCTCATATTAGGAGGAGGTTGAAGAATGGGGAAATCAAATGTTTCTGGTTAGATGATGAAGGTACCTTATGGTTCAAGGATCGGATAGTCGTACCCCGTGATATGAGGCTGCGAAGAAAATTTTGGATGAGGCTCATTTATCCAAATTTTCTAAGATGTACCAAGAATTGAAGACTAAATTGTCGTGGACCTGGATGAAATGGGAGATTGCTAAATACGTATCAGAATGTGATACATGTCAGTGAGTAAAGCCGACCACATGAAGAAAGCGGGAACATTGCGACCGCTAAGCATTCCGGCATGGAAGTGGGAGGATATTAGTATGGACTTCATTGTTGGATTACCTCTCACGGCTAATAAGCATGACTCAATTTGGGTGATCGTGGATCGGTTAACCAAATCAGCGCATTTCATCCTGGTACATACGTGAGTCCATGCCAAAAAGTATGCGGAGCTGTATATTGCAAGAAAAATGTGCCTACATGGAGTTCCCTGTACGGTCATCTCTGATCAAGGAGCGTTGTTCGTTGCTCGTTTCTTGGAGCAGCTACATGCCTCACTAGGAACCAAATTGATTAGAAGCTCTGCATATCATCCTCAAACCGATGGGCAAACGGAGAGGGTGAACCTAGTTCTCGAAGATATGCTTCGAGCATGTTCCATTCACCACGGTAAAGTATGGGACAATCATCTACATTAGCGGAATTCGCTTATAACAATGGTTATTAAGCGAGCATCAAGATGGCACCTTATGAAGCTTTCTACGGCTGGATGTGCAGCACACCCTTGAACTGGTGTTAATCTGGCGAGAGAGTTATTTACAGGATTGATCTCGTAAATGAAGCTAAAGAGAGGGTAAGGCTTATTCAAGCAAATCTTAAAGCCGCCCAGTCCAGACAAAAGAGCTATGCGGATAAGAGATGTCGTCCTCCGAACTTTCAAGTTGGAGACCACGTATATGTCCGCGTATCTCTTATGAAGGGAATTCACTGATTCGGAGTGAAAGGAAAATTAGCTCTGTGTTTTATCGGTCCCTTTGTCATCATCGAAAGATGTGGATCAGTGGCATACTGTTTGGAGTTACCGGCAGCTTTAGCCAGAGTTCATAACGTCTTCCACATATCTCAGTTGTGGAAGTGCATAAAAGTTCCAACGGGAATTCTCACGGAAGGCATAGCAGATTTGAAGCCAGACCTCACTTATGTTGAGCATCCGACCCGGATAATTGATGAAAAGACTCGCGAGACAAGAAACCGGACGCTGCGATTTGTCAAGGTACTATGGGAAAATCACACGTTCGACGAAGCTACATGGGAAAGCGAGGAGTATTTACAGTTCAATCATCCAGAGTTATTAGAGGCTTATGTCCGATAGTCGTCCTCCCCACATTGTTCTTAAATGTGAATCTCGTGATGAGATTATTTTTAAGGGGGGGAATGTAAAAGTCCAAAAACTTGTAAATGAAAAACTTGAGCTGTGAATAAAGTTTGGTTCAAATCAAGAAAATGGGACTTACTAAAACGTTTTAACACATGATGATGCACATGGATGTCTAACCAACCGAGCTCTAATACTCAATTGAGGTGTGTTAAACCAAGGTTGGATTAAACCCCATCTGTAAAGTTTACATGTGCAAAAATATATTTCAAAGTCCACTTTTAAATCCAAATGTTCACTTAAATTCAAATGTGGCCATTTCAAACGATGGATGCAAACTGTGGTTGTAAACCTCCCCTTTGCAGCCACCAAATTAAAAGTTTGAATCCGTATTTGAATTCTTCAGGTCCAAATTATGAGGAAGGCAAATTTTGAGAAGATTTGGAAGTACTTTGATATTCATGTCAAAGAGGCTTTTGAATTTCATCAGAATTTGAATTCAAATTTGAAACTTATGTAAACACTGTGGATTCTCCAAATGGATGTCAAATTTGGGCTGCATATAGTTGAATTATGAAACCTGCCAAATATGAGACATTTTGGAGGGGGTAAGAAGTGGGGCCCAGTGGTCAGTTAGTAGACTTACACAGGAAGTAAACCGAGTCTCCTGTTTCCACTCGAACCAGCCAACTCTCTAGCGGCTGACATTGGGGGAAGCTGCTGCCACCTCCCAGCTGCTTGAGCAGCGCTGGAGAGCAGCTCGGCACCCTCATCACCTCTCAACTTGACTCTTTTGCCAGTAAACCGAAGCCTCTGTACCCTGCCTCTTCCTCGAGCAAAAACCGAACAGAGCACCGCCGCCACCTCGGTCTTGATCGGGAGCCGGTGAACTCGTGCGTGCAGAGGCCGGCTGAGCTGCAAAACCGCACCGCAGATTCGTCCTACACCTCCTCAGTGCAAAACCCAGCGAGTAACGGCTTTCCCGACCCGGGAACAGCTCGTCCTCGCGGCGACCGAAAACAACCGGCAACCGGGCTCTCGTGGACAGCTCGCACCAAGGCTTTTCACGGCCAAGCGAGCACACTCCGAGACTCGCTGGATCGTCATGCTTCTCCTCCCCAAGTTTCATCTCAAGCCGTGCACCGTAGCTTGAGAATTTCGAGTTTTTCTCTCGTCCTGGGTAAACCTAACCACTGGTAAGAATCTTTGAAAATGGAAGCTCAAATTTTGGTTTGGGTTGATCATTTTGAGCACACGTAAGCTAGACTGAGTAGGGAACCTTTTTCCTTTAGGAACCTAGCTTAGAACCAAGTAGTTGCAGCTAATTTCAAGCTTTTCGATCGGCGGCCATGGCGGGAACGACCGGGCGCACGGTGGAACCCTACCTAGAGCCATCTCCGATCAAAATTGAGTGCACATCGAGCACGGCCACGACGCACTGATGCTTTAGGACCAAAAGCTCTCGGGTTTGGTGGTCCATAAAGGGCGCTCGACGTCGCAGGAGTTGAAACCCAGCCGCCGCTCGTCGCACAAGGGTTTGGAGCCGTCGCCAGCCTCCGGAGAGGGTGGGGACGAGTTCCTCACATCAAGAATGGGGCTAGCGGCGAGTTTAAGACCCTGAGTCCGGCGAGGTGCCGCCGCTTCCGGCGAGGGGGTCAAAGCACGCGCGGAAAATACGGCCGAGAGGATGAACCCATCGGCCCCACATGTCAGTGACAGTAGCTGAAACCGGGATCCGCTGTGGCTATTGATCTTTTATGGCTACAGCCGATTTTTCTGTGGACCGCGGTGTGGCAGAACCGAGGAACTGACACGTCAACCCGGACCCGCTTTCAGAGTTTTAAAGTTTTCCGGGTTATTTGAATTCACAGATTTAATTGAAGCTTTAGAACCTCATACTTTTTCTAGGAAACTTCAAATTGGGTGATTCAAATTGGGTTATATTCATCTTGGAAATATAAAATCAAATGTGCAACCCAATTTGTATGAAAGTCAATTTTAAATTCTGGAAATTTTCTGAAAATTTTCAGTAAAAGAATTTTTGAGGGAGTTTGGTTCGTACAAAAATCCCCAAGTTTTGCCAGAATATTCCTTAGGATATTATTGAAATCCTTCTAAATTTTCAGTTCATTTGTAAGTGATTTGTGTATGAAAATTTACATTGCAAGCTGCCATGTTCAAAAAATCCAGAAACTTTTTCAGAGCTAATTCATACTTTGAAAAATCCACTCTGGGCAATTACTAGCTCCAAAATTCCAAGGAAAATTCATGCATGCTTCCTGAGCTATGTTTGAAATCGTGGTTCACTTGAATTTGCATGAAAGTGCAAATTTATTCAGAATTAATTCCTTTTTTCCTAAATGCTAAGGAAATTGTTCTGGATGAACTACTTATTGAACAATTCTGAATTTTCGTTCAGAATGTCTTCTTGCGGCAAGTAACTCACAGGAAAATTCTCAGATTAATTTGATACCTGGATCAGTATCTTTCTATATACCTTTCTTAGGGGAAAATGCAACAATTAGGAAAAATCCATTTAGCACTTGAGCTCTTTGCTAAATCTAGTTTCATCCACTAGGATCATCTCACTTCCAGCCTACAAACATCATTCTGTTTCCAACTTATCATTAGGCCTTGAGGGCAGAAATATTTACTTTGAATATATGTGCATGTTCATAACGTGTAGTGCTTAACGTGGAGAAGTGGGAAGAAAGCGAAGCGTGGATCAAGGAGCAAGAAGAGCTGTGATTAAGCTTCAAGTCATCAGTAACTAACTTCATACTATATCTGACATTAGTCACCTGCAAAACAAAGGCAAGCTCCGGTTTGTATTTAAGTTGTTTGATAAAGTTTTTACTTAGTTCACTACTATGGTTTAGAGTTTGTATGTGCATTAGGTCAGGAATGATTTATACTCTAACTGCATGACCAGATAAACCCTCGAGTCAAGGGTAGAAGAAGTGTCTCTACTATAGAATATTTGCCGTGCTAAATAGGGTATGACATCTGGTAGAAGTTGAGTAGTTGGAATTTACTCGCGAGCTATAGTTCGGGGTCACACGGGTATGGTGTAAGCAAGCAAACTAAAGTTTATGTTTCCAAAGATGAGGCTGGGCAGGGGGTTAGGCAGCGACAAGACGAAGTCTTGGTCGAGTAGCTCTTCCTGTGTCAGTTAAGGACCGTTCTCGTGTGCGGCCCCGCTGAGCAAGTATTGAGTTGTGTACCAGATGCTTACTGGTATATGAGACCCAGGAAACCGATGTACCAGGTTAACTGGATTGTAGAGGCATACCACATCGTCTCGTTAGACCTGTGAGCCCGAGGCGGCGTGACCGGTTCTACAGTCGGGTGTCCTGCGAAAGGTTGCCACATACGACGTAATGAAGGACGCCAAATTTGGGTCTTCAAAGGCGGGCGTATGTGTCGAGTAAGCGGGCATTGTTTGATTCGAATCACCGTTCTTCGCGGATATGAGCACTGCTTGCTCACTGTGTTGTGATGTAGTAATCAAAGTTGTGTGACAACAGTTTACAAGATTTATATGCTTTTATGATAATTTGAATTGCATGAAACCATGTATGAAGTAGAGATAGAGCAAATTAAAGTTATTTTCCACCTTGGGACAAGTAACATTGGAATGAAGCATTTCTTGTTTGATTGTGGAGTTCCAATGTTGCTCGGCGCAAGGTCATTACTATGATGGCTAAAATCTGAAAATTAAGGATGAACGTGTAGGCTTGTCTTTATACAACTTGTATGTTTATGTCTTAAGTTACCTTCATGTAGAGTTGCATGCCTTAGGTGAGACGGTTGCTAAGCCTTCGTGCTCACTCTTGCAGAGTTGTTGTTTTGCAGGTAATCCGCCATATACTGTGAAGGGTTAAGCATGACAGCGCCATTCTTGACTGCATGGTCACAAGAAACTCTGCTCGCCGCCGAATACATTCCCTGCTGCTAGAAAGTGGTATCCTTGGGCAGGATAACTTCTTTGCTGCTTAGCTAGATTCGTGAGAGTGATCACAGTTGTAAATTCTGCTGCAACTCTGCTTTTATATTCCGCTGCTGTACATTAGAATGTACATTACTATTTGTAAAACAGATCTCTCGTTTAATACACACTTGTGTATGTCTTGGATTCATTTCTGTGTGTGCTAGTCGGTGTCGCCTAACACGGCACCACCCAATGCGATTCATGGAGTGTCGGGGCGGCCGTGCCCCCACATAAAACCCCCGGGCGGAGAGTCTCCGGCCGAGAATGCGCAGCCGGTGAGGTCGCCACTGCTGTCTGGCGAGGGCACCGCGCGCGCGAGAGGGAGGCAGGAGGAAGAAGAAAGGTGGGGCTGGCTCACCGGTCAGTGAGGGGATATTTAAAACTGGGATTTGCTGTGGCTCAGGATCCGGTGCGGCTACACAGCTGAAAACCCCATAGCCTGTGTGTTCTCGAATCCTATTGGCTGCAGTTTAAAACCGTGGGCCCAAGTCAATTTGCAATAGGAATTTAATTCAAGACTTTGCTACAACTTTAGAAATTCATAACTTGATGTAGTAAACTCCAGATTGGGTGATTAAAATTGGGTTAGATTCAGTTTTCAAAGATCTATCCAAATATGAACATCCAATTGTATGAAAGTCAAATTTCTGGGTAATTGTTTTAAAATTTTCTGTAATAGAATTATTGAGGGAGTTTGGTTCATCCAAAAATTCCCAAAGCATGCCAGAATATTATTTAGGATATTATTGACCTCCTAGCAAATTTTCAGCTCATTTGGAGTTGATTTGTGTAGGAATTTGCAGAGTGCAATCTGTTGTACTCTAAATTGTTCAGAAACCTTTTCAGAAAAAGTATTCACTTTATAAAAATAAGTTATGGGCAATTCATAGCTCCAAAAAATCATAGGAAAATTGAAGCATGCTCTAGGAGCTATAATTGAAATTGTAGTTCACTTGATTGGGCATGAAAATGCACACTACTTCAGAATTAATTCTTTTTAGCATAACTGCTTAAGGAACTATTCTGGAGGAACTACTCAAGTAAAAGTCCTGAATTTTGGATCAAAATACTTTCTTGGGACCAGGAACTCACATGTAAAGTTTCAGCTCAAGTTGAGCCAGCCTTAGAACTCCCTGTATTGGTTTTCCATTCTTATGTAGGTGAGAAAAACATAAGAGTCTTATGGGAATTATTTGGGACACATTTTCCATCCACTTTAGCTGCAATTTGGCAAGCTAAGTCCCTGTGCAGTATAGAACTTTCTGTAAAGGTTTGAAGTCATTGGAGTTCCTGATATTCAGCAAATCTTTTCAACTCATCTCACATGTCCATTAGGAAACATAGAACATGTGAATGAAACTTCTTAGGGACAGAGGGTTTTTCCTTAATTCCTCTGCACAACAGGGACCCCAAACTCATTCTTAGAACTACCACACAGTCCCCTGTGATTAACAAGTTTAAGTCTTAATTATCTATATTGCATTATGAAACTGGTGCATATACATGTTGACAGGACTTACGATGAAGGCGATCAACGGAGGAGTTCGACGGAGTGAATCCATTGATGTGGATCAGTTGATCAAGACTCAAGGAAGAGAATATTCTAACTGAATTATAACTATTAGACCCTGCAAAACAGGCAAGCTCCGGTTTGCATTTAACTGCTATTAAGTTTTTAATTTGTATACACTGTGTCAGTTAGAAATAAATTGTGCATTAAGTCTAGATGTTTGATACTCCTCTTGCATGACCCGAAAACCTATGGAGTATTTGGGGTAGATGTCCTTCCACCATGTAGAAACTTCCATGCTTAAGTACGACTCGGTATAAGTCGAGTGGTTGGACGCTACTCGCGAGTATAGGAAATTAGGAGCACAGGGGACTGGTTCAATAAGTTGTTAGCAAGTTGAAATGGGACCGGGCTGGGTGTAGGAGCAACAGGATATGGGGGCCTGGGTGCGTTATACCTGTCCGTGTCGATTGAGGACCGATCCGTGTGCTGCCCCGCTGAACAAGTTTGAATGTACCGAAGGCATATCGGATATATGGGCTCTGATAAACTGATGTAACTTATACCTCTGGGCGTCAAGACATAACGCACCAATTTTTAGGTGTAGGTTGAGGGTAGCAAGGTGGAAATCTGCTAACGGACGTCGAGAGATGCTCCGTGTAGGGAACCTCCTGCTCATTTCGGTGCGACCGATTTGACGTTTGGGCTGTTTGGTGAAAGGTTGTCCCGTACGACATCGGTGGAGCGTGCTGTGTGATGCTCCAAGTATGGGCGTACGTGACGTGCTATTCAGGTACCCCTGCAGGTGTATATCGAGTCGATTTGCCGTCCCTCATGGTTATGAGTACCGCTTGTTCACTGTGTCGTGACGTAGAAGTAACCTGCACTGAGATAAGAATTAATCACCGTTGTTTTGAAGTTAATACTGATAATGTCATGTTATCCTCTATTTATTGATTAGTGCAAATTCAATTCAGTTCCACCATGAGCAAGTTACATCGGGTGAAAGCGTTTCTTGTTTGATTGTGGACTCTCGATGTGAGGTGCCCAAGATTATGCTTAATTTTCTGCTAATAATACTAAAAGTAAGGATCCATATTTAGGCAAGTTCATATGCAAATTACTATCCTATGTTATGTCTTTACCATCATGTAGAGTTTCATGATTAGGTTCGACAGTTAAGTCTTGTTGAGATTTATGCTCACGGATACTATACTAGTTGTTTTGAAGGTAATAACACTGCGCTTCTGAGTATGGTTGTCCGATGAGACTCGAAAACTCTCCGAGTAGTAAACTCATGGAAACCCCTGCCGCTGCTATTGTCATCGGGTTGCTAGTGAGAAGAGTCCACAGGCTGGACGTCTTCTCTGTTGCTTAGCTTAGGTATGAGACATGAGTTGTATTAGTCTTCCGCTGTAGTCTATTTTGAGAAGTATTTGTAAAATGAACACTTTGTAAGATTCCGCTTGAGTTATGTAATATGATGCTTTATTATGTGTGCTGTTGGGTGCCGTATCGCATGGCACCACCCAATGCAATTCCTGGACGAGCGTGCGACCCCGATGCGGGGCGCCCAAGACAGCAAAGATGCGCCCCACAAAGGTGACAAGAGGAGTTGTGACACCCGGTTCCGAAAACAGAACCAAGTTAATGCATATGTGCCCAGGATGGTCGTCACACATACACATGTAATCCACAAAACTGAATTCAGAATATAACCACGAATAAATAGTGTTTAAGTACTTTATTACATCAACTCATTGTCCCACTCATGAATCTCTAACTTATTCTGGCAGCGGAAGTCTCTAAACGACAGCGGAAATAACTAAATAGCAGCGGCTCCATCTTCAACTCCACAGGCATGTTGACGGTAGTTCGCATGCCTAGTACTCCACATGGTCCTCGAAGTACTCTTCTCCTGTTGCTGATGTTTATGTGATAATGCAAGGGTGAGTACATGTCGTACTCAGCAAGTGCAGGAAAAGTATGACATGTAGCTTACAACAAGGTAGGGAATAAGAAGGCTCATTTCAGCAAGCAAATTTTATTTCACAAACATGATAAAAACAGCAACTATTTCTAACTGAGTTAAATCCCAATATAACCAAGTAAAATAGCAATATTCCTTCACCAATATTCACCATTTATCATGTCTCAACCAGCCATTAATCTTTCTCAAGTTCATCTCATGCTCATAATATTCATAACCATCTCATATTCATATCACCAAAACAAAACTCAATGTCATGACTCAAAACAGTCCCAAAACCAATCCCAATGACCATACCATAACCATAGCGAACATCCATCCCAAGTTTTTCCCTCTAATCATGTGAGTTGGCTAGGTGCTTGTGACCGGAAGCACGACTATCATGATAGTTTTACACTCTGCAGAGCTGGCACCACTTTACCCACAAGTTTGTGATTTCGTCACCCGTCGGCGACTGCAGAACCTCCATTATATCAGTACACAACCGTCGGTGTATGGCCAAGAGATCACAAAATAGCCTTTACAAAGGGGCTACTAGATTTATGGACTCACTGAGGTTTCACTGGCAGGCTCGAATCACCATTCTCCCACCAACGGGCCCCCTCTTGTGCCATGCAGTTCCCAGGGCAGTCCTCTCTCGATTCCCATTCCCCACGCCATCCACAGTCCATAACAAGCTAGCAACACACCTAATTAGTTAGCTAAGCCACAGCCATATTTGGCCTTGTGGTGGCACTATTTTTCTGGCATGTGCTGGCATGAACCGGTCCTTAGATCTACGGCAAGTAAACCACCATCTCATTCAGCAACATCCACGAACCAAGATTACCTAGATCTCCCCCGATTCCATGCTCATTAACATCATCAAGTTCTCATTATCATTATTCCTATGAGTGCAGTAGCTAACCATGTTTTAGTTCAGCTTCCCGTATCCCGTGGATTAAGCGAAACAAAAAGGAAAAATGACCATACCCAACTCATCAACTTTCCCGGCGACAAGGATGGTTAACAAAACTAGTAAACTCCTATAAAAGGGTGTCCCATCAAGTTGACTCAAGAACACACGTTTTCGCAAACAAAATAGTTTTAAAACACGGGATCAATATGGTCAACGGGTACTTGCCTTGCTCCTGTGGTTCTTGCTGTTCAAGCTTCTCGAAGTGTTGGTGCTGTAGATCCTTGTAGATGGCTTCCTGAGCTTGTCCTTCTACTAACGACCACGCACATACAAAATTTACAGCAATCAAACATCATGCACAAGCTTTACTCAAGATGCAATGGTGTAGATGAATGCAAATCCTATGGTGCTGTTTTATTAAACCAGTTTGTACGTGTTCTTGCATGTTTTAATGGGCTTTCATGGGGTTTTATGATGAACAAGGGTGTAGGGATCAAGTATGGACGTGGTGATGATCTTGACTCAAGATCCAGGTAAGTTTTCCTGTATCCCGTAAGTTTTATATCAGTTTTCCTGTATCCCATAAGTTAAGCGAAGCAAAAAGAGAAAACGACCATACCCGACTCAATTATGTTTCGCGGCAACAAGGGTGGCTAACAAAGCTAGTCAAATCCTACTAAAGGTTTTCCCATCAAGTTGACACAAGCATGCAGTTTTTACAAACAAAACAATTTCAAAACTTAGGTTCAACATGGTCAAGGGGCACTTGCCTTGCTCCCGCGCTTTGTGTTGCTCAAGCGTCTCGATGTCTTGGTGCTGAAGTTCCTGGTAGACGGCCTCTTGAGAGTGTTCTTCTACTCACAACAACGTACATACAAATAATACAGCAATTAAACATCATGCACAAACTTTACTCAAGATGCAATGAGGTAGATGAATGCAAATCCTATAATGCAGCTTATAGTAATCAGTTTGCACGTGTTCTTGTAAGTTTTAGTAAGATTTCATGGGTTTTTACGATGAATGAGGCTGCTAGATTAAGTGTGGACGTGGTTATGATCTTAACTTGAGTAGTAGATCAATTACACCGTCAAAACTTAACCGAAATATGGGCTACCCACGTGCAGAAATTCCTGCTCGCAGGGGGTAAAGAAAAACGGGTGCGTAGCAACATCAGTGACGTGGTAAGAGGAGTGACGGGGACGTACCTATCTTATTCCTCCTCTCCTCCTTGCAGCTGTACTTTTTTCCTTTGCAATGGAAGCAGCTGGGGGTTTTCTTTGGAGAATTGTAGAGTTGCGGCTAGGGCAGGATGTCGGGGTCTTCTTCTCCGGCGACGGCGAGGCTGGGCAGAGCTTCGACGGCGTCCAAACTTCAGCAGGGGGCGGCGGCCAGGGCTTGGCAGCAGAGAGAAGGGGCGGCGGCAAGGAAATATGGGGCTGGGGGTGGCGGCTAGGGGGGAGGGTTTTATTTATAAGGGGGAGAATAGCCAAGTGGGCTAGGACTTTAGCAACTCTTTTATCCAAGGGCTGAGATTTAATTTGAGAAGAGGTGGGAGCTAGGTGCTGAGATTTAATCAATTATTTTCCACCAAGGGCTAAGATTATTTGGGGGAAAAGAAAATCCCAAGAAAAAAATAAAAGAGGGGGCGGCTAGGGTTTCTCCCCCTTAGAGTGGTGCGGCCAAGGGGGGAATAAAATCCAATTTGTGTGGAAAATTCCTAGGGATTTGGTGCGGCCAAAATTGGGGAGAAATTCCCCCAAACATGGGGAAAAATTTCCTAGGGGGGTTTAGGGGGGAAATTAGGGGGAATTTGGGGGAAATTTGTGGCAGCCAGGATTTATTATTTTTATTTCTTTTCTCTTTATCTTTTCTCTGTTTATTTCTTTTTCTTTTCTATTTATTTTTATTATTTCCTATCTTTATTTCCTTTTATTTATTTGTTTGTTTTTATATTCCTTCCTTCATTTTTTTCTTTTTAAATGCTTCTCTACATGAAAAATATATGGAATGCATGGTAATGAATATGAGGGTGTTACAGAGACCCTCACTTTCGAGGTCCCCAACTTTGATGGCACCTACCACGCCATTCTGGGAAGGCCCGCTTACGCAAAGTTCCTGGCCATCCCAAACTACACCTACCTCAAGTTGAAGATGCCCGGCCCCAAGGGAATCATCACAATGGAGGTGAAGTTCCTCCATGTCCTGCTGTGCAAGCAACATAGTTGTGAATTGGCCGTAGCAGCGGCCGCGGCAGCAGAGCCCAGCTCTGCTCACCAAGCGATGGCAGGAAATACATCCAACAGATCCTCAACCAGTCCCCCGAAGGACAAAATAATGGTCGATGTTCGCCGTGGGAGCTCGGGAAAGGTGACACGGACAACATTCACGCCGCCCGACAACTGAAAGGAGGCGCTACTCATCACAAAATGTAGTCTAGGCGTCACCATCCCTATTTGTAAAACCCCGAGGTGGGCAGACGTAATATGTAGATGCCAGGACTGTCTTTTTTCCGTACTTTTGATTCCTCGTAGTATGTGACCAGAACCGACCTCCGGTACTATATGATCCCCTAGAAAGCAGAAAAGCACCGCGCGACGGAAGGTACGAGCCAACCCTCGCACGACGCTCAGGGGCTACCCATCTATCCAGAGCTCAAACACGCCACTAAAAAAACAGCACAACAAAAATTTGAACCTTCGTTGCAATTCACAGCCAAGACATCAAAAATCCCTTCTTTATATATACAAAATGAGAAGTTGTAGCTCAGACAAGTCACAAGGACGAGATGCAAATCAAGAAGAAGCCCTACTTTGAAGAAGGTTCGCTTGGCCCCTAGTTCCTGTCCGCCTCCTCCTTGATCGCCCTTCCCGGGACTAACTCGGCCATGGAGAACGTGGCAGAAGCGATTGTGTTGCCGAACTCTCCAGAGTTTGTGGCCAGCCTATCTTCATGAAAGTCGTGAAGAAGCTAAAGGTCGAGGGTGGGGTAGTGGGACAACGCGACGCCCAGCGCAACCCGAGCCCTGCAGAAGACTCCGGCATCCGGCTGGTGAACAGATCAAAGGAGTCGCCTGTTTTGTGATAAATCTCAGCGTTAGTCACCAATACTCAGATGGATACAAGGTTGCTGAGGAAGGAACGTGGTAAGTCTCACTTACGTGGAGAGAATCGGATGCTTTACTCGGAAAAGCAACAAAGACTAGAGATAAGCCTAAGAACTACGAAGAAAAAGTAAAAATAAAGTAGTTGAACAAAGTTTTGTTTGTATTGATGCTTGTTTTCTTTCAGCGGAATGCTGCCTTTATATCGACTCGATACAAACTCGATGGCTTCATCCTCCTAAGTTAAAACTAAGACTCTAACATATCTCTAGGTTCGAACTAAGACTATCTTGTCTCTAAGGCATGGACAATGTCGTGCAAACCCTTCTAGAATGATTACATGACGCAAACTTAAATATTTACAAAGTTTGAGTTCCCCCGAGAATGACTAAGTCTTGTCCGGCCTTTGCATCTCGTGGGTTCACCAGTTTAACTTGCGGCCGTGAGGTAACATGGTCTATTCGGGATAGACTCCCACCCGAGCGCTTGTATCTTGAGTTTTCAAGATAAAATGGCCTCCTGCAAGTGATCTTCCAGTCTCGGGTAGTTCCCTCGCTGGGGTTGCTTTCATCTTGAATTTTCAAGATAAAAGGCACCTTGCATCTTGTTTTCTGGTTCCTTCCACCTGCAAAACTCACAACCATTTTTCATCCTCAACACATGCCCCCTATTTTTGGGAAAACGAAGTATGCCAAAAAACATCTTCCAAGCTACGATTTGTTAGATAAATCAGTTGTTTTACCTTGCAAGTCTTAGATATTCTAACCTTCCTGTCACACACTCAAGTAAAACTGTAACACCCCAAAATCCTGTTAAGAGGGTAATTTAAAAATTTTTGGACATATTGCATGTAGTGCAAAAATTTAAATTCAAACTGGAATTCAAATTAAACTCCAAACAGAAATGAAAAAGAAACAGAAAAAATAAACATCCCCAGCCAGTGGGCCGAAACCCACCAGCCGGCCCACCTCACCCCGCGCCAGCCCGCAGCCGCGCGCCCGTTTCCCTCTCACGGACAGGCGGGACCCACCTGTCATCCCCAACCCCCCGCTCGCGCCGACCCCGGACTCTTCCCCTCGAGCGCGCGATCGTAACCGACCGGATTTCCGCGTCCCTCAGCCCGACTCCCGGTCCCAGAAGGCACCAACTCGATCTAAACAAACCCGCCGCCCTCCCCCGGCTATATAAACCCCGGCATCTCCCCGTTTTTCCCCACGATCCGCCGTTTTTCCTTCCGGTGAGAACCCAAGTTACTCCAGCCAATTTCGCTCGATCTTCGCTAGGGATTTCTAATCTAACGCGCTGATCTTGATCCACCGCCTCCGGGGAACGGTGCAGGTGCAGAAAACTCGGTGGTTTGCGCTTGAAACACAGCGCCGACGAGCCTCGCCGTGAATTCACCTCGGACCTCGTCGCCGACCGCTTTCCAGGACCTCCGAGCTCAAGAAAACCCCCGAGGTGAGATCCCCGACCTCCCCTCTACCGATCTATGCCATAAAATCATAGTTCTAGGAAGAATTGACGGAGATCCGAAACTCTCCGGCGAGATCGCCGCCTTCTGCCGCCGTGCGCAGCCGGGCAGTGCCGCCCGCGCTCGATCAGAGTGACGTGGCCGCTTGTGCGCCGTCTATTTTAAATCGCACGGTAGAATTTAAATCCCCATGTACCGGTTCGACGTTATAATCTCAGCCGTCTATTTTAAATCGGATGGTCCATGTCAGCCCCGCGTTATAAAGGCCGGAATTGTTATGCGCTACCCCCTGGGGTTCTCGGAAAATACGAGCTAGCCCCGGAAACTTCTGATCTAGCCCCTGGAACTTCAGAAAATCATGTAAATTCATTTAAAAATCAGTTTTAGCCCCTGGACTTAATAAAAATTAGGAAAACCCCTCTGTTATGTGTAGTTAGACCCCTGGAAATTCTTAAGATAATATAATAGACCCTGTAGTGGGGTGAGTTTACCTTTTTAACCCTATGTGATATTAAATTTAGGAATTTGAATATGTGTTTAGCATTTAAAATTTAAAAGATGGGACAAACACATTGTAAATTCAAATTAAAAACTTTCCTAGTACATGGAAAACTTTGGAGTGAGATAAAAATAGATTTTTGGCTGAAGTGAATCTGTCTAATTGATTATTCACATTTATTAGTTATAGGGACACATTTTTAAGTAGAGAATAATTCTGAAAATTAGTAAAATAAATGTAAAATAGTTCACATCAGAGGAGAAGTTCAAAAATATATTATTTAATATTTTAGACCCAAAACCTATTCTGCTTAGATGAGGTGTCTTACTATTTTCATAATAAAGTTCACATTTAGGCATAGGAAATAAATCTGAAAATATAGCAAGCTAGGTATGAATAACTAGAAAATGATAAATGAAGTTTCTAAAATCCAAAGAATTCAGTTTAGGGTTTGTAGAAGGTCTGAAGACACATATGGAGTAGGAAAATACCTTTCATGCATACTTGGTAGCTAAAATGTGTATCAATTAAATATAAGGGATTTATTTAAATTAGAAATTCATATATAGTATGCCAACATAAATATGAATACAAAAGTAGAAATCATATGCACATGTTTAAAAGTGCATGTAAGCCCAAAAATCAACACACATAGAGTAACCACAACACATAGGAATGGGAATGGCTTTCATAAATGGGAATGTGTGGTTTGTATGAGTGGAAGTGTGAACTATGTCTTATGGATTGTTGTTTTCTTTTGCTATGTGTGATGGTATGATGTAGAACCTGCTCCAGAGCAAGTTCTTCCTTTCCAAGATCAGAACTACCCATTCCCAGAGCAGCAGGAAGAAGGCAAGTGTCCTTGACCACTTTGATCCTATACTAGGATGTGTAGATAGAATTATTTGCATTGTCAATTGAAAATATGAAACCCGTGCTAGGATGTTTCCCTAGAATTGCATTACCTTGTTCCTTGTAGCTTGGGTTGGGATTTATTTTATCATGTCATTCATTATTATGCATATGCTTAGCCATGCTTAGAATGGGATATTTGGGATATGAGATCATCAGTTTGTTTTACCATACTCTTGAATGAGATATTGTGAGTTATGTAGAGGTAGGTATCAAGGCAAGTTGGATGATTTGGTTGGTTCTGGGTGCACGAGACTCGGGTTTGTGTTTAGTACTTGCCTGGTGTGAGGACCCCGCCGTCCCGATCACTCACGGGGACGGGGCACCTCGCCCGGGGATCGCATTGGGTGGTGCCGTGCGATGCGGCACCCAACAGCACACATAATAAAGCATCATATTACATAAAACAAGCGGAAGCTTACAAAGTGTTGATTTTACAAATACTTCTCAAAAATATGCTACAGCGGAAGACTATTACAACTCACGTCTCATACCTATGCTAAGCAACAGAGAAGGTGTCCAGCCCGCGGACCCTTCTCGCTAGCAACACTGTCATGATAGCAGCGGCAGGGGTTGCCATGAGTTCACCACTCAGGGAGTTCCGAGCCTCATCGAGCACCCGTACATATCAGCCTCCAGTTATTACCTGCAAAACAACTTATGCAGTATCTGTGAGCACGAAGCTCAGCAAGACTGACCCGTCACCCTAGCCATGAAACTCTACATGATAGAAATAGAGGGCTGATTACAGAGGTTTGCACAAACGATGATTTTGAGCTAAAGGAGAGTCCTTACTTCAAGTTTTAAGAAACTTTTATAACCCTCGCGCAACTTACATCGAGACTCCACAATCAAACAAGAAACGCTTCATCTCGATGTCACTTGTCAGAGGTGAAAGTAACTTTAGTGAGCTACCCTAGACTCATACTGACCTTGCGCCATCAACGTCGAGACTCCACAATCAAACAAGAAACGCTTTGCCTCGATGCTTATAGCCCAAGGTGGAAATTAAATTTAGTGAAGTGTTGATCGTTCCTCATCTCCATTATGAGGATTACCCACGAAGCATATTAAATATTTCCCGGTTTATTACTACGTCACGACTCAGTGTACAAGTATGCTCACTACCGCGAGCGACGGTGATTGCAATCAAAAACACCCGGCTGACACGACACGTACGCCCGTACTCGACGTTGCACACAGCAACCGTCACTGACGTTGTACGTGGCAACCTTCCCAAAACTGGGATTTTATGGCATAGATCGGTAGACGGGAGGTCGGGGATCTCACCTCGGGGTTTTTCTTGAGCTCGGAGGTCCTGGAAGGTGGTCGGCGACGAGGTCCGAGGTGAATTCACGGCGATGCTCGTCGGCGCTGTGTCTGAAGCGCAAACCACCGAGTTTTCTGCACCTGCGTGATTCCCCGGAGGCGGTTGAACACGATCGGCGCGTTAGATAAGAGAACCCGATCAATGATCGAGTGAAAACGGTGATCGGAGCTTCGGTTCTCACCGGTAGGAAAAACAGCCGATCGCGGTTGAAAATCGGGACGATGCCGGTCTATATATAGCCGGGGAAGGGCGGCGTTCGGTTGTGATCGAGTTTGAGTCGTCCAGAACCGAAATTCGGCTGGGATACGCGGGTATCCGGGGTGGTTTCGATTCGGGGGAAGAGAGGAGTCCCGGTCGGCCGAGCGCGCGCGAGAGGAGGAAGAAGATGGCGGCCCCACACGTCAGTGAGAAGAAAACGGGGCGCGCAGCTGCGGGCTGGCGCGGGGGTGAGGTGGGCCGGCTGGTGGGTTTCGGCCCACTGGCCAGGGGGTTTGTTTTTTTCATTTTCTTTTTCTTTTCTGTTTTGAGTTTAATTTGAATTCCAATTTGAATTTGAATTTCTGCACCACATGCAATACGTCCAAAAATTTTTAATTTCCCCTCTTAACAGGTTTTGGGGTGTTACAGCTCTACCCCCCTTAAAAGAAATCTCGTCCTCGAGATTGGTGGTTCTAGGAAAACAATTCCGGAAACTGTGCCTTAAGTTCATCTTCTCGCTCCCATGTGGCTTCCTCTTCCGAATGATGCTTCCACTGCACCTTGCACATCCGGATTCTTTTATTTCTTGTGAGGCGTTCCATTGTCTCTAAAATCTTGGATGGTTGCTCGGCATAAGACAGATCCTCAGCTACGTCAACCTCATTCATGGGTAACATCTCTTCAGGTGTTCTCACACATTTCTTGAGCTGTGACACATGGAATACGTCATGTACATCCGATAGGCGAGCCGGTAATTCTAGTTGATACACAACTTCGCCTTTCCTCTCCAGAACTTGAAAGGGTCCGATGTATCGAGGTGATAACTTCCCTTTCACCTTGAACCGACGAAGTCCTCGGATAGGGGACACGTTGAGGTAGACATAGTCCGCCACGTTGAAAACGAGCTCTCTTCTCCGAACATCGGCATAGCTCTTTTGTCGTGTCTGTGCTATCCTCAAGTTGTTGCAAATTTCCCTCACTTTCGCCTCGGCTTCTTGTAGTACTTCGGGTCCAAACACTTTACTTTCCCCCGTTTGGTTCCAAAATAGGGGAGTTCTGCACTTCCTCCCATACAAAGCCTCAAATGGTGACTTCTTCATACTAGCCTGATAGCTGTTGTTATAGGAGAACTCCGCATACGGTAAGTTCTTATCCCAACTCCGATTGTTTTTGAGTGCACACACTCTCATCATATCCTCAAGAATCTTATTGGTTCTTTCCATCTACCCGTCAGTTTGGGGATGATAGGCAGAACTAAAGTTCAGATGGGTTCCCATGGTTTCATGCAGCTTCTGCCAGAATCTTGAGGTGAACTGTGTCCCTCGATCCGACACTATCTTCTTTGGCACTCCATGATAACACACGATCCTTGACATGTACAACTCCGCCAATTTGGATCCGCTGTAGCTTTCTTTCACGGGGATGAAATGAGCTACCTTGGTTAGCCTGTCGATGATGACCCATATCGAATCATATCCCGATTGGGTCCTAGGCAATCCCATTATGAAATCCATACCGATTTCTTCCCATTTCCATTCAGGGACTTTGAGTGGTTGCAACAATCCCGCGGGTCGTTGATGTTCTGCTTTCACCAACTGACATGTGTCACATAGGGCAACATGTTCCGCGACATCTCGCTTCATTCCATACCACCAATAACTGCTCTTGAGGTCATGGTACATCTTCGTACTCACAGGATGAATGGAATAGTTGGAATCATGAGCCTCCTTCAAAATCAATTCACGGATCTCCTTTACTTCAGGCACACAAATTCTTTTCCCGTGCCACAGCGTACCTTGTTCATCCTCTCTGAAACCAGGGGCTTTATTTTCCTGGATGAGTTGTCTGTTTTCTTGTATCTTCTCGTCATTCTTTTGACCATCACGTATGTCTTTCTCTAGTGTGGAGTCCACTTCCATGACGATGGTTTCACCACTATTCACCAGGCATAGATTGAGTCTTACAACATCGTCCTTCAATTCCTTAGGCATGTCTTTCAAGCTAAACCTATTAACCTACACCTTCCGGCTTAAAGCATCTGCCACGACGTTCGCTTTCCCAGGATGATAGTTGATGCCTACATCAAAGTCGTTGATTAGCTCTAACCATCTCCTTTGTCTGAGGTTGAGATCTGGCTGTGTGAAAATGTACTTTAAACTCTTATGATCCGTATATATCTCTGTCCTCTTCCCCATCAAGTAGTGCCGCCAAATTTTCAAAGCGTGTACCACCGCGGCTAGTTCTAGGTCATGTGTAGGATAGTTCTTATCATGTTTCCGGAGCTGCCAGGATGCATAAGCCACGAAATGCCCTTCTTGTATGAGGACACATCCCCGCCCGTTTCCAGAGGCATCGCAGTACACTGAAAAGTTCTTCTGCATATCTGGCATAACTAGCACTAGGGCTGTTGTCAATCTTTTCTTTAGCTCCTGAAAACTCATCTCGCACTACGGCGTCCATGTGAATGTGACTCCTTTCTCCAACAGTTTGGTGAGGGGTCTCGAGATCTTGGAGAATCCCTCAATAAACCGTCGATAATATCCAACCAATCCTAAGAAGCTTCAAACTTCCCTGACATTCTCAGGGGTCTTCCACTTCTGTACATCCTCGATCTTGGCGGGATATACGGAGATTCCTCCCTCCGAGATGATATGTCCGAAGAAGGGAACTCTCTTCAGCCAAAACTCACACTTGCTCAACTTGGCATATAGTCGGTGTTCTCTCAGCTTCTGCAACACCAACCTTAGATATTTCTCATGTTCTTCTTCATCTTTGGAGAAGACGAGAATGTCATCTATGAAAACCACCACAAATTGTTTCAGATATTCCATGAATACCTTGTTCATGAGGTACATGAAGTATGCCGGGGCATTAGTTAGCCCGAAAGGCATGACAGTGTATTCATACAGTCCGTACCGAGATACAAAAGCTGTCTTGGGAATATCAGTTTGCCTTATCTTAAGTTGGTGGTATCCCGACCTGAGATCAATTTTCGAGAACACACAAGCTCCCCTCAACTGATCAAACTAGTCTTCAATGCGGGGTAATGGGTACTTGTTCTTGATGGTTACTTCATTCAAGGCCCGGTAGTCCACGCATAGCCTTTGGGTTCCGTCCTTCTTGGGCACAAATATCACTGGAGCTCCCCATGGTGAGGAACTAGGATGAATGTACCCCTTCCCTGTCAATTCCCTTAAATGATCCTTGAGTTCTCCCAGTTGCTTGGAGTCCATCCGATAAGGTCTCTTGTATATCGGAGCTGTTCCAGGCACTAGCTCAATCGCGAATCCCACTTCACGATCGGGAGGCATACCTGGCAACTATTCCGGAAAAACGTCTGGGTATTCCGTGATAATCCTGATCTCCTCCACTTTCACCTCAACTTTATTTAATTTAATGTCCCTCCTAGGCTCTTGTATTGTTATGAACTTTACTCTTGTGCCACTAGGGTGAGTTAGTTCCACCGTTCTGGTCGAACAATGGATGATTCCCTTATGTTTGGTCAACCAATCCATGCCCAAAATAATATCTATCCCTTGTGAATCTATCACTATGAGGTTGACAGTAAATACTACCCCATTTAATGTCTAGATTCACCTTGGGACACACTTGTCTTGTCCTTATTTCTCCACCTGTAGAGTTTACTGCTAGCATATGGTTCATTTGTGTTGTTGCTAGATCATGCTTCTTAACAAACCCTCTTGCAATGAACGAGTGGGTAGCACCAGAGTCGAACAACAGGGTTGCAATGTGTAAATTGGCAGGAAACTTACCAACTACCACGTCGGGTGCCTCTTGCACCTCCTCCATGGTCACGTGGTTCACCCGTCCTTGCATCACATTCTGCTGTTGCAGCTGCACGGGCTTCTTCTTTGGGCACTTATGGGCGTAGTGCCCCACTTCACCACAGTTAAAGCATTGCACCCCAACCTTAGGTGCCTGGCCTTTGTTGTCTTGGGGTTGATTTGGGGGTCCTTGTACTGCTGGTCGGGGTTGATATGTGGGTCGAGGCTGCTGTACAAAATGACGTTGTGGCTGTGTTGATGCTGACAGAGGCCTGAAGTTCGGGTTGTACCCTCTCGGTGCAGAGTAGGGTACCGCAGCACGGCTCGTCTGCCCTGCGAGTTGCTGCATCAGATGTGGGCGGGTGTTGCTACCCGAGGCTTGGTGTGACCATCCCGCCTTCCTCTTGTTTTCATTTTCCAAGGCCTTCAGCTTCCTTTCTACAACAAATGATCTGTCCACCATCTTTGGGAAGCTTTCATACTCGTTGGAGGACATTGCACACTGCATTTCTGTTGTGAGTCCTTCCACGAAGCAATCCTGTTTCTGCTCACCAGTCTCTATGTCCTGTGGGGCATAACGGGATAGTTGAGTGAATTTAGTGAGGTATTCCCTCACAGTCATGTTTCCTTGCTACAATCCCAAGAACTCCTTCCTTTTGTTTTTGAGTTCACCCCTTGGTATGTAATGGTTGCGGAAGCTACGCTTGAACTCTTCCCATGTGATGTTCTCAGGGTCATGATGGGCGGCCACGTAAGCGGTCCACCAATTAGCAGCAGGTCCTTGCAATTGGTGAGAGGCAAACAGCACCCTCTCATACCCTTGGCATTGTATAATCCTCATCTTGCTCTCAATGGTCTTTAGCAAATCATCTGCCTCCAGGGGTTCAGCAGCACTTGCAAACTTTGGAGGTTGACTTCCTAGAAACTCACTCAACCTTGGTTGGCGTGGTGCAGCTTGTGGGGGTGGAGCTTGGTGCAAGTTATTCACCACTTGAGTCAGGTTCTGGATGAGCTGATTTTGATTCTCAAGCATTTGGTGAATGGGATCAACTCCTTCATGGCCACCACCCCTGTCTTGGCCTCCAGAAAGATGAGGGTTGCCGGCCTCATCGTTGTTGTTGGCAGGGTTGGCACCACGACCCTTTCCTCTTCCGGCCATTTATCATGATCAACCAAATGTCAATTTAAAGCATTACGTATTATCTTACAATTTTTACTTGTTTACACTAATGTTGAGGCCTTGTTGTATTTATATTTTTCTGAGGGTTCATGTCTTGCGCAAAAATAAATGCACTATTAATTTCATAGGGGTTCACACATCAAAGCAAAGCAACCTGAAGACGAGGTTGTGGACAATTGCTCATGGCTTCCACAACTCACGTCACACACCACACATTATCACACCATTATCTAAGGTATTGACTCGCCTACTCGATAACCTACTGAACTATGGGGAAGTACTCTACACGACTCGTATCACTGAGCCGGCTCCTCGGGATCTTCCTCATTATTGCGGCTGCCTTCTGACTCTGCTTTGGGTGGGGAGGCTGCTGGTGGAGAAGTGCGACGACGCCTGATTGCCCGGCGATCTGGGGAGTCAGGAGTCCATGTGTCATTCACGGTGACACACAGTTCATTCCCATCTCCTCTTTCTCTCACCCTGAAGCTGGCTCGAAGCAACGCCTCGGTCTCCTTCAGGGTGTCACGAACATCATGAAGCTCCTGCTGACACTCCTACAGTCGAGTGCTGAGCATAGCAGCATCCTCCAAGCACAGGTCCATGTGCTCATGGGAAGTCCCTTGCTGCACTTGCGGGTACTTGTACTCCGTCGTACCACTCTCACGCTGGAGAACATACATGTACTCACTCCTGTCCAGGTGGCGACGGTAGATGTGACTCTGGCAGGTGATGGCCTCCCAGGTGACATCCTTCTCCGCATCGACCTGTGTCGCTCGACAAGCTGGAGAGCGGTGGATCTTAAGCAGCTGATTTTCATGGATAATCCTCATTTCCGAACTCCATTCTTCCCGCTTCTCCGGATGGTCCGGGTGGAGCTATAGTGTATGATTAGCTTGCCCTTATTGCCGGCGGCTTGGAGCATGCGTCGAAGACGGCGCAACAAGCCTCCTACTGCCAATCCGTAGGAGAGGTACGTCACCGGACGGATCTCTTCTCTCAAGGCAAGGGCAACTACGGGAACTCTCCCTCCGGTGGACTTGCGAGCGGTGTGGATCATGCGAACCATCTAAAACATAAAGCATTTAATCTTAAGTTAGATAAGGTTTTAAACAAAAATCCTATTTTGAATAAAACATGGGGTAAGATGAATAAAGTGGCCCATTAAATAACCCTTTTCAACCCACACCTTTGTAAAATAGTTTTTAAGAAAATAGGGTCCCTAACTATGTCTATTTCTACCTAGGTCCACGTTCCTACGGGCAACCTTGGCTCTGATACCACTACTGTCACACCCGGTTTCTCCGAAGAACAACCGAGAAGAATATCACATGTATGCCAGGATCATTTTCTCATACATGTGATGACAAATAGTGAAGCATCATTTATTACAAGCCAGGTGTCGAATGTAAATATGTCTTACAAAGCATACGTCTCGATGGACGATAATAAGTTCATAACATGTAAACAAAATAGCAGCGGAATATTATTCTTGTGGGCTCCGTCACAAGAGTTGCCCGGGGGACTCCATGAACCTAGAATCCTTCTTCGGGTCCGAAGTCTTGGTCATTGAACACCACATCATTCTCTTGACCTGAGCAGCAATATAAACCGACAAATATGCAAGTTTGAGCACCGATGGTACTCAGCAAGTGTGGGAAAATTTTTTCATGCATGGCTAGAGCAAGGAGTAGTTGAACTCATGGTTAAAGCACTACGCAATTAATACCTATCACCTTAGCTTATTAAGTACCTACATTACTACATAGGTGAAATGGTCCCAATCTCCCATCCCATCATCAAAATCGAATAACCATAACATTATTTCCAATGTTAAGCTCCCCGCTTAACACCCACAACTTCCAAAGTCATCATCCTCTAATCATGAATAAGTCCAACCCGCTCTTGACTGTGAGCACGGCTGTCATGACAGTTTTGACTCTGCAGAGTTTGCACCACTGTACCCACATGTAGTGATTTCATCCCCCGTTGCCGGGTGGACTAAAAGAACCTCCATTATGCCAGTGGCTACGAACCACATTCACACTTCCCAGGTGTGTAGCCAGGAGATCACTACGAAGCCTTTACAAAGGGATTCCCGACGATCATGGGCCCACTGAGGTTTCACCCCTAACAACATACAAGAGGCTCCAACCCCGCTGCAGTGGCCCCCTCTTGAGCCTTGCGGTTCATATGGTAGTCCAGCTGACACCTATTCCTCGCACCATCCAAAACACCCATACTACGCCGGGGATACACCTAATTAATTGGCCAAGCTGCCCCATTTTAACATGTGGTTGGCACGGTAAAGCCAGGTTACATGCTCCATGAACCGGTCCTTAGGATCCAGGCAAGTACTAAACACAAACCCAAGTCTCGTGCACCCAGAACCAACCAAATCATCCAACTTGCCTCGATCCCTACCTCTACATAACTCATAACATCTCATTCAAGAGTATGCTAAATAAACTGATGGTCTCATATCCCAGTTATCCCATTCTAAGCATGGCTAAGCACAAGTAATATGAGTGAATGACATAATAAAACAAATCCCAACCCAAGTTACACGGAAACAAGATAATGCAATTCTAGGGAAACATCCTAGCATGGGTTTCATATTTCAATTGACAATGCAAATAATTCTATCTACACATCCTAGCATAGGATCAAAGTGGTCAAGGACACTTGCCTTCTTCTTGCTGCTCTGAAAATGGAAAGTCTTGTTCTTGGAAGGGAAGAACTTGCTCTGGGGCAGGTTCTACTCATACCATCACACATAGCAAAAGAAAACAACAATCCATAAGACATAGTTCACACTTTCACTTCATACAAACCACACATTCACACCTATGAAAGTCATTCACACTTCTAAGGGTTGTGGTTACTCTATGTGTGTTGATTTTTGGCCTACATGTACTTTTAAACATATGTATATTATTTCTAACTTTTGTATTCAGATTTCTGTTTGCACACTATATATGAATTTCCAATTTAAACAAATTCTTTGATACCCTCTTTAGCTACCAAGTTTGCATGGAAGGTAATTTCCTACTCCAAATGGGTTTTCAGATCTTCTACCAAATCCTAAACTGAAATCTTTGGATTTGGAAACTTCATATCATTTTCTAGTTATGCATACCTAGTTGCCATATTTTCAGATTTATTTCCTATGCCTAAATGTGAACTTCATTATTAAAATAGTAAGACACCTCATCTAAACAGAATAGGTTCTGATATAAAATATTAAATAATATATTTCTGAACTTCTCCTCTGATGTGAACTAATTTAAATCTATTTTACCCATTTTAAAAATTATTTATTAACCTAAAAATGTGTTCCTAGAACTAATAAACATGAACAAACCCAAACAGATTTCATTTCAGCCTAAAATTTATTTTTAGTTCATTCTAAAGTTTTCCAAGTGTTTGTAGAGTTTAAACTTGAATTTACAATGTGTTTGTATTTCCTTTTAAATTTAAATCCTAGTCACACATTCAATTTCTAAATTAAATATCATATAGGGTTAAAAAGTTAAGTTCACCCTACTACAGGGTCTAATTTATTATTTTAAGAATTTCCAGGGGCCTAACCATGCATAACAGAGGGGTTTTGCTAATTTTTATTATGACCAGGGGCTACAACTGATTTTTAATTGAATTTACATGAATTTCTGAAGTTCCAGGGGCTAGATCAGAAGTTTCCGGGGCTAGCTCGTATTTTCCGAGATCCCTAGGGGGTAGCGCGCAAGAATCCCGGCCTTTATAATGTGGGGCCGATGTGGACCGTCCGATTTAAAACAGACGGCTCAGATTTGATCGCCGAACCGGTACGCGCGGGTTTTAATTCCACCGTGCGATTTAAAATAGACGGCGCACAAGCGGCCACGTCGCTCTGACCGAGCGCGGGCGGCGCTGCCCGGCGGCGCACGGCGGCGGGAGGCGGCGATCTCGCTGGAATACTTTGGATCTTCATCAATTCTTCCCAAAACTGGGATTTCATGGCATAGATCGGTAGAGGGGAGGTCGGGGATCTCACCTCGGGGTTTTTCTTGAGCTCGGAGGTCCTGGAAGGCGGTCGGCGACGAGGTCCGAGGTGAATTCATGGCGATGCTCATCGGCGCTGTGTCTGAAGCGCAAACCACCGAGTTTTCTGCACCTGCGTGATTCCCCGGAGTCGTTGGAACACGATCGGCGCGTTAGATAAGAGAACCCAAGCAAAGATCGAGAGAAAACGGTGATCGGAGCTTCAGTTCTCACCGGGAGGAAAAACAGCCGATCGCGGTTGAAAATCGGGACGATGCCGGTCTATATATAGCCGGGGAAGGGCGGCGTTCGGTTGTGATCGAGTTTGAGTCGTCTAGAACCGAAATTCGGCTGGGATACGCGGGTATCCGGGGTGGTTTCGATTCAGGGGAAGAGAGGAGTCCCGGTCGGCCGAGCGCGCGCGAGAGGAGGAAGAGGATGGCGGGCCCCACAAGTCAGTGAGAAGAAAACGGGGCGCGCGGCTGCGTGCTGGCGCGGGGGTGAGGTGGGCCGGCTGGTGGGTTTCGGCCCACTGGCCGGGGGGGGTTGTTTTTTTCATTTTCTTTTTCTTTTCTGTTTTGAGTTTAATTTGAATTCCAATTTGAATTTCTGCACCACATGCAATACGTCCAAAATTTTTTAAATTCCCCTCTTAACAGGTTTTGGGGTGTTACACTTGCTGATCCAAAATTCACACTTGCTGAATTAGGCATACAGCTTATGTTCCCGTAAGCGTTGGAGCACAATATGGAGATGTTTGGTGTGCTCCTCCTCCGATTTGGAGTATACGAGAATGTCGTCGATGAAAACCACGACGAACTGATCCAACTCTGGCATGAATACAGAATTCATGAGATACATGAAGTGTGCGGGTGCATTTGTTAGCCCGAAAGACATGACTAGATACTCATAGAGCCCGTATCTAGTCGAGAAAGCCGTCTTCGGTATATCCTCCGTTCTGATTTTTATCTGATGATAACCGGACCGTCAGTCCATCTTGGAGAATACTTTGGCACCCACCAACTGAACAAATAATATATCGATCTGTAACACCCCCAAAATCTTGTTAAGAGGGGAATTTAAAATTTTTTGGACGTGTTGCATGTTTTGCAACAATTTAAATTCAAACTGGAATTCAATTTAAACTCAAAACAGAAATGAAATAGAAAAAAGAAAAATGAAAAACAGAAAAAAACCGGCCAGTGGGCCGAAACCCACAAACCGGCCCACCCTGCCCCGCGCCAGCCCGCGGCCGCGCGCGCCCCCTTCCTCCCACTGACAGGCGGGGCCCGCCAGCCTTTCTTCTTCCTCGCGCCCACGCCGCGATCGGCCGGACTCTCTCACCCGAATCAAAACCGATCGGGAATTCTCGTGTATCCCAGCCGATTTCCGGACCCCGAAGACTCCAGCTCGATCTGAACCAACCCGGCGCCCTCCCCCGTCTATAAAAACCCTGGCCTTGTCCCGTTTTTCCCACGCGATCCGCCGATTTTCTCAACGGTGAGAAACCGAGCTTCTCCGGCGAATTCTGGCCGATCTACGCTCGGAAATTCCGATCTAACTCGCTGGTCTTGATCCACCGCCTCCGGGGAACCTTGCAGGTGCAGAAAACTGGGAGACTTGCGGTTCAAACATAGCGCCGATGAGCCTCGCCGTGAATACACCTCGGACCTCGTCGTCGATCGCTTTCCAGGACCTCCGAGCTCAAGAAAACCTCCGAGGTGAGATCCCGGACCTCCCCTCCACCGATCTATGCCATAGAATCACAGTTTTAGGAAGAATTGCCGAAGATCCGAAACTCTCCGGCGAGATCGCCGCCTCCCGCCGCCGTGCGCCGCCGGGCAGCGCCGCCCGCGCTCGATCAGAGCGACGTGGCCGCTTGTGCGCCGTCTATTTTAAATCGCACGGTAGACATTAAATCCACGTGTACCGGTTCGGCGTTATAATCTCAGCCATCTGTTTTAAATCGGACGGTCCACGTCAGCCCCGCGTTATAAAGACTGGAAAACTTACGTGCTACCCCCTGGGGTTCTCGGGAAATAAGAGCTAGCCCCGGAAACTTCTGATCTAGCCCCTGGAACTTCAGAAAATCATGTAAATTCATTTAAAAATCAGTTTTAGCCCCTGGACTTAATAAAAATAAGGAAAAACTCGTCTGTTATGAGTAGCTAGACCCCTGAAAATTGTTAAAATAATATTATAGACCCTGTAGTGGGGTGAGTTTACCTTTTTAACCCTGTTTGATATTTAATTTAGGAAATTGAATATGTGGCTAGTATTTAAAATTTAAAAAGTGGGACAAACATATTGTCAAATTTAAATTAAAAACTTTCTCAGTACTTAGAAAACTTTGGAGTGAAATAAAAATAGATTCTTGGCTGAAATGAATCTGTTTAATTTATTATTCACATTTATTAGTTATAGGGACACATTTTTAAGTAACGAATAGTTCTGAAAATAGGGAAAATAAATGTAAAATAGTTCACATCAGAGGAAAAGGTCAAAATATATGATTAAATATTTTAGATCAGAACCTATTCTGTTTAGATGATGTGTCTTGTTATTTTCATGATAAAGTTCACATTTAGGCATAGGAAATAAATCTGAAAATATAGCAACTAGTAAATGATAAATGAAGTTTCAAAAATCCAATGAATTCAGTTTAGGGTTGGTAGAAATTCTGAAAACACATATGGAGTAGGCAAAATACCTTTCATGCATACTTGGTAGCTAAAAGGTGTAGTAATTAAATATAAGGAATTTATTTAAGTTGAAAACTCATATATATATATATATATATATAGTATGTAAGCATAAATGTGAATACAAAAGTAGGAATCATATACACATGATTAAAAGTATATGTAAGCCAAAGATCAACACACATAGAGTAACTACAACACATATAATTGTGAATGACTTTCATAAATGTGAATGTGTGGTTTGTTTGAAGTGGAAGTGTGAACTATGTCTTATGGATTATTGTTTTCCTTTTGCTATGTGTGATGGTATGGTGTAGAACCTGCTCCAGAGCAAGTTCTCACTTTCCAAGATCAGGACTACCCATTCCAAGAGCAGCAGGAAGGAGGCAAGTGTCCTTGACCACTTTGATCCTATACTAGGATGTTTAGATAGAATTATTGCATTGTCAAGTTAAATATGAAACCCATGCTAGGATGTTTCCTTAGAATTGCATTACCTTGTTTCCTTGTAGATTGGGTTGGGATTTATTTTATCATGTCATTTATTATTATGCATATGCTTAGCCATGCTTAGAATGGGATATTTGGGATATGAGATCATCAGTTTATTTTACCATACTCTTGAATGAGATATTGTGAGTTACGTAGAGGTAGGGATCAAGGCAAGTTGGATGTTTTGGTTGTGTGCTGGGTGCACGAGACTCGGGTTTGTGTTTAGTACTTTCCTGGATCCTAAGGACCGGTTCATGGAGCATGTAACCTGGCTTTACCATGCCAACCACATGCTGAGATGGGGCAGCTTGGCCAATTAATTAGGTGTATCCTCGGCGTAGTATGGGTGTGTTGGATGGTGCGGGGAATAGGTGTCAGCTTGACTACCATATGAACCGCAAGGCTCAAGAGGGGGCCACTGCAGCAGGGTTGGAGCCTCTTGTATGCTGTTAGGGGTGAAACCTCAGTGGGCCCACGATCGTCGGTAATCCCTTTGTAAAGGCTTCGTAGTGATCTCCTGGCTACACACCTGGGAAGTGTGAATGTGGTTCGTAGCCACTGGCATAATGGAGGTTCTTTTAGTCCACCCGGCAACGGGGGATGAAATCACTACATGTGGGTACAGTGGTACAAACTCTACAGAGTCAAAACTGTCATGACAGCCGTGCTCACGGTCAAGAGCGGCTTGGACTTATTCATGATTAGAGTATGATGGCCTTGGAGGGTGTGAATGTTAAGCGGGGAGCTTAACATTGGAAATGATGTTATGGTTATTTGATTATGATGTTGGGATGGGAGTTTGGGACCATTTCACCTGTGTAGTAATGTAGGTGCTTAATAAGCTAAGGTGATAGGTATTAATTGTGTAGTGCTTTAACCCTGAGTTCAATCTCTCCTTGTTCTAGCCATGCATGACATAACTTTCCCACACTTGCTGAGTACCATCGGTACTCAACCTTGCATATTTGTTGGTTTATATTGCTGCTCAGGTCAAGATAATGAGGTGGTGTATAATGATCAAGAGTTTGGACCCGAAGAAGGTTTCTAGGTTCATGAAGACCCCCGGGCAACGCCTATGACGGAGCCACAAGAATAATTATTCCGCTGCTAGTTTATTTACTTGTGATGAACTTATTATTGTCCATCGAGACATTTGCTACGTAAGACTTATTTATATTCGACACCTGGCTTGTAATAAATGATGCTTCACTATTTTTCATCACATGTATGAGAAAATGATCCTGGCATACATGTGATATTCACTCGGTTGTTCTTCGGATAAACCGGGTGTGACAGAAGTGGTATCAGGGCCAAGGTTGCTCGTAGGAACGTGGACCTAGGTAGAAATGGACGTATTTAAGGGCCCTATTTTCTTAAAAACTATTTTTGCAAGGTGTGTGTTGAAAAGTGTTATTTAATGAGTCACTTTCTTCATCTTACCCCAATTTTCATTCAAAATAGGATTTTTGTTTAAAAAGTTTATCTAACCTAAGTTTAAATGCTTTTTGTTATAGATGGTTCGCATGATTCGCACCGCTCGCAAGTCCACAGGAGGGAGAGTTCCCGTAGTTGCCCTTGCCGAAAGAGAGGAGAGTCGTCCGGTGACGTACCTTTCCTACGGATTGGCAGTAGGAGGCTTGTTGCGCCGTCTTCGACGTATGCTCGAAGCCGCCAGCAATACGGGCAAGCTAATCATCCACTATAACTCCACCAGGACCATCCGTGAGAAGAGGGAAGAATGGAGTTCAGAGATGTGAATTATACACTAAAATCAGCTGCTTAAGATCCACCGCTCTCCAGCCTGTAGAGCGACACAGGTCGATGCGGAGAAGGATGTCACCTGGGAGGCCATCACCTGCCAGAGTCACATCTATCGTCGACACCTGGACAGGACTGAGTACATGTATGTCCTCCAGCGCGAGAGTGGTACATCGGAGTATAAGTACCCGCCAGTGCAGCAAGGGACTTCCCATGAGCACATGGATTTGTGCTTAGAGGATGCTGCCATGCTTAGCACTCGATTGCAGGAGTGTCAGCAGGAGCTTTAGGATGTTCGTGACACCCTGAAGGAAACCGAGGCGTTGCTTCAAGCCTGCTTGAGGGCGAGAGAAAGAGGAGATGGGAATGAACTGTGTGTCACCGTGAATGATACATGGACTCCTGACTCCCCAGATCGCCGAGCGATCAGGCGTCGTCGCACTTCTCCACCAGCAGTCTCCCCACCCAAAGCAGAGTCAGAAGGCAGCCGAAATGATGAGGAAGATCCCGAGGAGCCAGCTCAAGAAAACGAGTAGCATAGAGCCTTTCCCTTAAATTAGAAGGATGTCGAGTAGTCGAGTCGTTACGTTAGTTAATGGTGTGTTAATGCTTGGTGTGGACGTGAGTTGTGGAAGCCATGAGCAATTGTCCATAGCCTCGTCTTCAAATTGTTTTGCTTTGGTGTGTGAAGCCACATGAAATAATATTGCAGTTATTTTTGTGTGAGATATGAACCCTCAGAAAAGTATAACAAAGATTCAACACTTCAAAGTACAAACAAGTGAAAGTAGTAAGATAATACGTAATACTTTAAATTAACATTTGGTTGATCATGCTAGATGACCGGAAGAGGAAAAGGTCGTGCTGTCAACCCCGCCAACAACAACGATGAGGCCTGCAACCCTCATCTTTCTGGAGGCCAAGACAGGGGTGGACGCCATGAAGGAGTTGATCCCCTCCACCAAATGCTGGAGAATCAAAATCAGCTCATCCAGAACTTGACTCAAGTGGTGGCCAACTTGCATCAAGTTCCACCTCCACAAGCTGCACCACGCCGGTTGAGTGAGTTTCTAGGAACTCAACCTCCAAAGTTTGCAAGTGCTGCTGAACCTCTGGAGGCAGATGATTGGCTAAAGACCATTGAAAGCAAGATGAGGATCATACAGTGCCAAGGGTATGAGACGGTGCTGTTTGCCGCTGATCAATTGCATGGACCTGCTGCTGATTGGTGGACCGCCTACGTGGCCGCCCATCATGACCCTGAGAACATCACTTGGGAAGAGTTCAAGCGTAGCTTCCGCAACCATTACATCCCAAGAGGTGAACTCGAAAACAATAGGAAGGAGTTTATGGGACTGCAGCAGGGAAACATGACGGTGAGGGAATACCTCACTAAATTTACTCAACTATCCCGTTATGCCCCACGGGACATAGAGACTGATGAGCAGAAACAAGATTGTTTCGTGGAGGGACTTACCGCAGAAATGCAGTGTGCAATGTCCTCAAATGAGTATGAAAGCTTCCAAATGATTGTGGACAGAGCGTTTGTGGTGGAAAGGAAACTGAAGGCCTTGGAAAATGAGAATAAGAGGAAGGCCGGGTGGTCACATCAAGCCTCAGGGAGCAACACCCGCCCACGTCTGATGCAGCAACCTGCAGGGCAGACGAACCGTGCTGCGGTACCCTACTCAGCACCAAGAGGGTACAACCCGAACTACAGGCCTCCGGCAGCACCAGCACAGCCACAACGTCAGTTTGTACAGCAGCCTCGCCCCGCATATCCACCTCGACCAGCAGTGCAAGGACCCCCAAACCAACCCCAAGACAACAAAGGTCAGGCACCTAAGGTTGGGGTGCAATGTTTTAGCTGTGGTGAAGTGGGGCACTATGCCCATAAGTGCCCAAAGAAGAAGCCCACGCAGCCACGACAGCAGAATGTAATGAGAGTGTGACACCCTCATCTCGGGTGTCAGCATATGTTCATGTTTTATGAAGAAGAAAAACATTTTAAGAAAAGAAGGAACAGAGACAAGTACCAAAAGGATAGCCAATAAAGCTCTCCGAGAACACCGAAGGCAACTTCCAAGGCCAGCAGACCACGTGGCGCGTTCGGAGCTCATCCCCGAGAAATTTGGGAGAGGTCCGCCATTAAACTAGCTACGTGGCAGGCTCGGGGGTCACCTCCGCAATTGAAAAGAGGTCCGACCATGTGGGACACGTGCTGCCTGCGGAGATAGCCTCTGCGGAAGAAGCAAAGGCATTTTTCATAGGACACGTGTCATCCCCGGAGCTAGTCCCCGCGGAAATAAGAGGGCCAGTCGCGGGGGATACGTGTCAATCTCGGAGCTCATCTCGGAGAAGTCCAGATCTATCAAACACGTGTCACCACCGGAGCTTATCACCGGAAGGTCCGTCGCAGCTAAACACGTGTCAACCTCGGGGCATGTCCCTGAGGAAAGGAGAGCGGAAAGACCGGCACCCACACGTGGCGTGCGCGGAGCTCGTCTCCGAAGAAGAGGGAGGTCTCGATCGATTGACACGCGGCACAACTGGAGCTCGTCTCTGCGGATGAGGAGATACCAGGCCCGGAGGACACGTGGAGCTTCCGGAGCTCATCATCACGGAGGTAACGAGTTCTGGAGCAGTTGTTACGCGTAAGGACACCTGTACGGAACAGAAACCGATCTAAAATCCACGATGGTTACCAAAGATAAGACGTCAGGATCTAACAAAGATCTGAATAAGACTCTTATTCGGGATCCGATCAGATTAGGACTCCTCTTCCCAATTATAAATAGAACCCAAAACCTATGGCCAAAACCACGAACTTCTCTTTCAACTCCTGAGCCGACGACTTAGAGCCCTAGCCCTAACTCGCCGAGCAAAACATCGCCGAAGCACAACAAGGGAAATCATCGGAGGAGAACCAAGCGGTCTGAGGAGGACCCCGAAGAAGAGAAGAACGTGAGGTAGGACTTCAATACCACCTTACGACATCATGTTGTTCATCTCTTTGCGTCTGTTCTTCGATTCCTTTCGAACAGAAGCCTTTTCATGGGAAGAACACTCGATGATCAGTTTGATCTAAAGAAAAGACCATCGCCACGTTCATCTTTGATCTGAACACCTCTGACCATGCAAGCCATGCAAGAACACCAGATCAATCTAATAGAACTAATCGTAGGATAGCATGCATGTGCATCATCGCATCTAGTTTAGGGTTTGTGCATGATATTGATTGCTGTGAATCTGTATGCACGTGAATCCTACATAGCAGGACAAACTCAGGAAGCTGTCTACAACGAGCTGCAGCAACAAGGTTTTGAGAATCAAGAACAACCGGAACCGAAAGAACAAGGCAAGTGCTCCTTGACCATGTTGATCCTATGTTTTGGGTAAAACTATTTTGTTTTGCGAAAAGGTGTGTGTGCTGAGTCAAACATGATGGGAAACCTTTTTATAGGAGTTTACTAGTTTTGGTTAAACCACCCTTGTCGCCTGGAAAGTTTATGAGTCGGGTATGGTTTTTGCTTTATGCTTCGCTGAGTCTCTGGGATCGGGAAGCGAGATAGATGTGTCTAGCTAACTGCACTCGTACTGATAATAAGTAACTGATGAGGTTAATGAACATGGATCAGAGGGAGATCTAGGCAAGCCTGGGTTTGTGTATGAGGTAGCATGAGATGGTGGTTTTACTTGCTGTAGATCTAAGGACCGGTTCATGCATGCACATGCCAGGATAACAGTGCCACCACAAGGCCAAATATGGGTGCGGCTTAGCTGAGTAATTAGGTAAGTTGCTAGAGTGTTATGGACTGTGGAAGGCGCGGGGAATGGAAGTCGAGTGAGGACTGCCCTGGGAACTGCATGGCACAAGAGGGGCCCGTGGGTGGGAGAATTAGAGATTCTAACCTGCCGGTGAAACCTTAGTGAGTCCATACATCTAGTAACCCCTTTGTAAAAGCTATTTTGTGATCTCTTGACCATACACCGACGGATGTGTACTGGTATAATGGAGGTTCTGCAGTCGCCGACGGGTGACGAAATCACAAACTTGTGGGTAAAGAGGTACAAACTCTGCAGAGTTATTAAAACTATCATGATAGCCGAGCTTACGGTCACGAGCACCTGGCTAAACTGCCATGATTAGATGGGATGGTTACTGGGATGGTTATTGGAATGGTTATTGGGAAGGTTCTTGGTTATGGTTATTGATTATGGTTTGGTTTGGGACTGTGGAGTCCGGGAGATGAGATGGTTGCATGACTGATGGGTCATGACATGAGATTGGTCTCGGTGCGAGACGAGGTTGTTTTATGAGGTGAGATGGTAGCGAATACGAGGAGGTATTCGTGAGTATGAATAAAAGATTGGTTAATGTTCGGATGGAACACGGGTAGTGATGGAGGTATGTTGGTAATTTAATACATGTTGGGATTTCATTTAAACTTAAGTTGTTGTTTTATCATGGTTTTTACAGAACTGCTTTTCTGCAAATAAACCTTTTATGCCTACCTTGTTTATGAGCTGCATATCATGTGTTTTCCCGCACTTGCTGAGTACATCATTGTACTCAAACTTGCATTATTATTTCTTCATCAACAGCAAGAGAAGACTACTATGAAGACCAAGTAGAGCATTATGGCGTGTGATCTGTTCTCAACCTTGCCTGTGGAGGGAGTAGAGATGGAGCCACTTCTGCTTAGTTTTGCTTCTGCATTAGTTTTTGCTTCCACATTTAAATAAGGACTTCCGCTGCATAGAATTAAGATTTCCGCTGTGAGCATGAGTCCAAGACTCATGAGGTGTTGTAATAAACTCTGTTATTCGTGGTAATATATAATCTGAATTCAGTTTGTGGAACGTATGTGTATGTGTGATGAACATCCTGGGCACACATATGCATTAGTTCTCGGTTCCGTGGCTTTCCATAGAATTGAGGGCATCACAGATTGGTATCAGAGCCACGGGTTGACAGTAGGTTACACGCCTAGGTAGAAAGCCGTAGATAGATAATAGAGATACGGGTTAACCCCAAGAAGGAGTTACAGGCGTCCTAGGGTAAATAGCTTAGATTGGCCTTTAAAACAATCTTGACATAGGAAACCATCCTTGAATAGGAGTTTTGTGGTCCCTTGTGATGATTATTTGTGGATGTGTTCAAGTATGAGTTGTGGGACGTCTCAAAAACGTTGTCCATATCCATACGTAAGAAGAAAGAGGTGTGAAATGCTTCGGCACTTGATCACATCCTCATAAGGACTAATATATATAGTCCAACTCACCTTGATGCTTATAGTTGAAGGGACCTACCTAACCTTCTAACCTTCTATTCTATTCTCCCTCACAGATGGTGAGAGGAAACGCCAGCCGAAGGAACGTCCAGGAAGATGACCACGAGGAAGTTCCTGCTAACCCCGGAGCTGGCGAGAACAACCTAGAAAGGTTGATGGGCATGCAAAACCAGATTATGCAAACCATGATCCAAACTTTGGGTCAGTTGCAGGCCAACAAACACCCCGTTCCGGCACCACCGCCACCACCACCGCCGGCTCATAACAGGTTGGGAGAGTTCATGAGGACTCGACCACCGACCTTTGCTCAAGCAAGCGATCCAATGGAGGCCGATGACTGGTTGAAATCCATGGAGAAGAAGCTTGCCATTGTACAGTGCAACGACCGAGAGAAGGTTCTCTTTGCGTCGCACCAACTGATGGGAGCAGCTGCTGACTGGTGGGATGCCTGGAGCAACGCCCATGCCAACCCGGAGACAATCACTTGGACTGAGTTCAAGGAAAGTTTCCGCTCCCACTACATCCCTGTTCGCGTAATGATGCTCAAGAGGCAGGAGTTTTAAGGTCTCCGCCAAGGGCAGAAAAGTGTGAACGAACATCTCAACAAGTTCATACAACTGTCCCGGTATGCCCCCGAAGATGTCAACTCAGATCAGATGAAGCAGTACCTGTTCATGAGAGGGTTGAACAATGAGATCCAAGTTCAGCTCCTCAACAATGACTACGTAAGCTTTCAGAAGCTGGTTGATAAGGCTATTGTGGTTGCAAACAAGATCCGGGAGATCGAGCGAGAATGCAAGAGGAAGATCCCATACCAGCCCAAAGGGAGCAACGTACGACCTAGATACATGCCCCCTGCACTGCAGTATGGATCGACCACTCCTACGAACCGCCCTGGTCAGCCACCACAGCAACGGTTCGTTGCACCGGCACCTCGTGTGCCCATGCCTCCTGCGCCCCGGCCTAACAATGGCGCTCCTGTTCAAAACCCCCGCCCCAACGTACCTGCTGCCGTAGGCAACAGGGCATGCTTTGCATGCGGGGCAGGAAGCCACTTCGCTAACCAGTGCCCGAAGCGAGGCCCTGGACAGCCAGGTAACGTGCCCAAGCAGAACCAGTGACCAAACGGAGGGGACAACCAAGGGAACCGTGGACAGCAGAACTATGCTCGTGGCCACGTTAACCATGTCACTGCTGAGGAAGCACAACAGGCTGAGGACGTCGCAATTGGTATGTTCCTTGCCAACTCCAACCCAGCCACCATTTTATTTGATTCCGGAGCATCACATTCCTTCATATCGTCCAAATATGTTGCCAAACATCATCTACCCGTATCCCACTTAGAATGTGCTATGTTAGTTAATTCACCCGGAGGAGAAATGAGGACTAGTATAGTATGTCCTAAGGTAAGCCTTAAAATAAGGCGGGTAGACTTCCTGGCCAACCTTATTGTCTTGGACTCCCACGAAATTGACATCATACTCGGAATGGACTGGTTAAGCAAGCACAATGGAGTAATCCAATGCGCTGATGTAACACCCCAAATTTTGATTCAAAACTCTAAACCATGTTCAGAGGGGAATTTAAAATTTTTTGGACGTGTTGCATGTTTTGCAAAAATTCAAATTCAAACTGGAATTCAAATTATACTCAAAACAGAAAAGAAATGGAAAAAGAAAAAAAGAAACGGGAAAAAAACCGGCCAGTGGGCCGAAGCCCGCCAGCCGGCCCAGTTTCCCCGCGCCAGCCCGCCCCCGCGCGCGCCGCACTGTCTCTCACAGACGGGTGGGACCCGCCTGTCATCCCTAACCCCGCGACCCCGGACTCTCTCCCGCGCGCGCGATCGCAACCGACCGGATTTCCGCGTCCCGCCGTCCGAATTCTGGTCCCAAACGACTCAAACTCGATCGCAACAGACCCACCGCCCTCCCCCGGCTATAAAAACCCCAGCCCCGATCGGTTTTTCTCACGCGATCGCCGATTTTCACTCCGGTGAGCACCGAGACTTCGCCGGTGAATTCGGGCCGATCTAAGCTCGGAAACTCTGATCTAACTCGCTGGTCTTGATCCACCGCCTCCGGGGAACTTTGCAGGTGCAGAAAACTCGGAGACTTACGGTGAAAACCCAGCGCCGACGAGCTTCGCCGTGGTTTTGCCTCGGACCTCGCCGCCGAGCACTTTCCAGGACCCCCGAGCTCGAGAAAACCCCCGAGGTGAGATCCCTGACCTCCCCTCTACCGATCTATGCCATGAGATCACAGTTTTAGGCAGAATTCTCGAGGATCCGAAACTTTCCGGCGAGATCGCCGCTTCCCGCAGCCGTGCGCCGCCGGCAGCGCCGCCCGCGCTCGATCAGAGCAACGTGGCCGCTTGTGCGCCGTTTATTTTAAATCGCACGGTAGACTTTAAAACCCCGTGTACCGGTTCGATGTTATAATCTCAGCCGTCGGTTTAAAATCGGACGGTCCACGTCAGCCCCGCGTTATAAAGACTGGAATTCTTACGTGCTACCCCCTGGGGTTCTCGGGAAATAAGAGCTAGCCCCGGAAACTTCAGATCTAGCCCCTGGAACTCCAGAAAATCATGTAAATTCATTTAAAAATCAGTTTTAGCCCCTGGACTTAATAAAAATTAGGAAAAACACCTCTGATAAGTGTAGCTAGACCCCTGGAAATTATGAAAATAATATTATAGACCCTGTAATGGGGTATGTTCATTATTTTAGCCCTGTTTAGTATTTAATTTAGAAAATTGAATATGTGACTAGTATTTAAAAAATTAAAAAGTGGGACAAACATAATTGTCAAGATTAATTAAAAACTTTCTCAGTACTTAGAAAACCTTGGAGTGAGATAAAACTTTATTTTGGGCTGAAATGAATCTGTTTTATTTGTTATTCACATTTAATTGTATAGGGACACATTTTTAAGTAAAGAATAGCTATAGAAAAATAGGGAAAATAATTATGAAATAGTTTACATCAGAGGCCAAGGTCAAAATATGTTATTAAATTATTTAGGACCAGAACCTATACTGTTTAGATGATGTGTATTACTAATTTCATAATAAAATACACAATTATGCATAGGAATATAAATCTTAATATATAGCAACTAGTAACTGATAAATGGAGTTTTTAAAATCCAAAGAGTTCAGTTTAGGGTTGATAGAAATTATGAAGGCACATATGGAGAAGAAAAATACTTTTCATACATACTTGGAAGTTTAATATAAGGAATTTATTTAAAACTAAAACACACACACACACACATATATATATATAGTATGTAAGTATAAATATGAACACCAAAGTAGGAATCATACACATATAAATAAAAGTGTATGCAAGCCACAGATCAACACACAAGGTAACCACAACACATATAATGGTGAATGAATTTCATAAATATGAATGTGTGGTTTGTATGAAGTAAGAAGTGTGAACTATGTCTTATGATTGTTGTTTTTCTTTTGTTATGTGTGATGGTATGAAGTAGAACCTGTTCAAGAGCAAGTTATTCCTTTCCAAGATCAGGACTACCCATTTCAAGAGCAGCAAGAAGGAGGCAAGTGTCCTTGACCACTTTGATCCTATACTAGGATGTGTAGATAGAATTATTTGCATTGTCAAATGAAATATGAAACCCATGCTAGGAAGTTTCCCTAGAATTGCATTACCTTGTTTCCTTGTAGCTTGGGTTGGGATTTATTTTGTCATGTCATTTAATTACATGCATATGCTTAGCCATGCTTAGAATGGGATATTTGGGATATGAGATCATCAGTTTATTATACCATACTCTTGAATGAGATATTGTGAGTTATGTAGAGGTAGGGATCAAGGCAAGTTGGATGTTTTGGTTGTGTGCTGGGTGCACGAGACTTGGGTTTGTGTTTAGTACTTGCCTGGATCCTAAGGACCGGTTCATGGAGCATGTAACCCGGCTTTACAGTGCCAACCACATGCTGAGATGGGGCAGCTTGGCCAAATAATTAGGTGTATCCCCGGCGTAGTATGGGTGTGTTGGATGGTGCGGGGAGTGGGTGTCAGCTGGACTACCATATGAACCGCAAGGCTCAAGAGGGGGCCACTGCAGCGGGGTTGGAGCCTCTTGTATGCTGTTAGGGGTGAAACCTCAGTGGGCCCACGCTCGCCGGGAATCCCTTTGTAAAGGCTTCGTAGTGATCTCCTGGCTGCACACCTGGGAAGTGTGAATGTGGATCGTAGCCACTGGCATAATGGAGGTTCTTTTAGTCCACCCGGCAACGGGGGATGAAATCACTACATGTGGGTACAGTGGTACAAACTCTGCAGAGTCAAAACTGTCTTGACAGCCATGCTCACGGTTAAGAGCGGCCTGGACTTATTCATGATTAGAGGATTGATGGTTTTTGAAGTTAAGCGGGGAGCTTAACATTGGAAATGATGTTATGGTTATTGGATTATGATGATGGGATGGGAGATTGGGACCATTTCACTTGTGTAGTAATGTAGGTGCTTAATAAGCTAGGGTGATAGGTATTAATTGCGTAGTGCTTTAACCATGAGTTCAACCTCTCCTTGTTCTAGCCATGCATGATATAAATTTTCCCACACTTGCTGAGTACCATTGGTACTCAACCTTGCATATTTGTTGGTTTATATTGCTGCTCAGGTCAAGATAATGAGGTGGTGTATAATGACCAAGATTTTGGACCCGAGGAAGGTTTTTAGGTTCATGAAGACCCCCGGGCAACGCCTGTGATGGAGCCCTAAAGAATAATATTCCGCTGCTAGTTTATTTACTTGTGATGAAGCATTAGTGTCCATTGAGACATTTGCGATGTAAGACTTATTTATATTCGACACCTGGCTTGTAATAAATGATGCTTCACTATTTGTCATCACATGTATGAGAAAATGATCCTGGCATACATGTGATATTCACTTGGTTGTTCTTCGGAAAAACCGGGTGTGACAGCTGAGAGAAGCGTGCAGTTGACAAACGAACACGGTATCCGTGTCAAGTTTGAGTCAGCCCAGCAAGCAACCAAATGGGCGGATTTGAACCATGTTGAAGGAGTAGCATTGGACAACATTCCAGTGGTTCAGGAATTTTCGGATGTGTTCCCGGAAGAACTTCCAGGTATGCCACCTGACTGGGACATCGAGTTTGCCATAGATTTGGTACCTGGAACTGCACCCATAGCTAAGAGACCATATAGGATGCCCATCAACGAGTTAGTTGAACTAAAGAAGCAAATTCAAGAACAGTTGGAGAAGGGTTTTATCCGTCCAAGTTCGTCACCATGGGGAGCCCCGGTACTTTTCGTGGACAAGAAGGACGGAACCCAAAGAATGTGCGTGGACTACAGGTCTCTCAACGAGGTGACAATTAAGAATAAATACCCTCTGCCCCGTATAGAGGACCTGTTCGATCAAATGAAAGGAGCCCAAGTATTCTCCAAGATTGATCTTCAATCGGAATATTTCCAGCTGAAGATTAAGCCCTCCGATATACCTAAGACAGCCTTTCGGACACGGTATGGTTCATATGAATATACCGTTATGTCTTTTGGATTGACGAATGCACCCGCATACTTCATGTACCTTATGAACAAGGTTTTCATGGAGTACTTGGACAAGTTCGTCGTGGTTTTCATCGACGACATTATGGTGTATTCAAAAAGTAAGGAGGAGCATGAAGAACATCTGAGGTTGACCTTGCAGAAGTTGCGCGAGCATCAGTTGTATGCCAAGCTCAACAAGTGTCAATTCTGGCTAAGGGAAATATCCTTCCTAGGCCACATCATCTCCAAGGAAGGGGTATCGGTTGATCCTGCAAAGGTGAGAGATGTTCTGAAGTGGGACCAACCAAAGAGCGTGAGGGATATTCGAAGTTTCCTTGGAATGGCAGGATACTATCGGCGCTTCATTAAAGACTTCTCTAAGATAGCAAAACCTAAGGGAAGGGTCTTTCAATGGACACAAGCCTGCCAAGAAAGTTTTGAGGAACTCAAGAAAAGGCTAACCACAGCACCAGTTCTGGTATTGCCAGACGTAAGCAAGAGCTTTGACATATATTGTGACGCATCCAGACAAGGGCTCGGGTGTGTACTCATGCAGGAAGGACAAGTGGTAGCCTATGCCTCACCAAAATTAAAGAAGCATGAGCTTAATTATCCTACGCATGATTTGGAGTTAGCAGCAGTGGTGCATGCATTGAAGATTTGGAGACATTATATACTTGGTCATCGATGTGAGATCTATACGGATCATAAAAGCCTCAAGTACATATTTACACAAACGGACTTGAATTTGAGGCAACGTCGATGGTTAGAACTCATCAAGGATTATGATGTAGGAATCAACTACCACCCCGGGAAGGCCAATGTAGTAGCTGACGCACTGAGCAGAAAGGGAGCATGCCACCAACTCACGGTTCGGGAGCTACCACCCGAACTACGTAAGGAGTTCGAACGGTTACACCTCGGATTCTTGAATAACATGGAAATAATGGAAATCCACTCCTCATTGGAGCAAGAAATAAGAAAGGGACAAGAAACGGACGAGGGGATCAAGGAGATCAAGGAAAGAATCCGACAAGGGATAGAGAAGGATTTCAAGGAGGATGAAAAGGGTACGCTTTGGCTAGGAAAAAGGATTTGTGTGCCAAACATAAGACACCTTCGCGACATGATATTGAAGAAGGCACATGATTCACCCTATTCCATACATCCAGGGAGCACCAAAATGTACAAGGACTTGAAAACTTGCTATTGGTGGGATGGTATGAAGAGGGATATAGCCAAATACGTTGCCCTATGCGACACATGCCAACGGGTAAAAGCTGAACATCAAAAACCCGCTAGGTTGTTGCAACCTTTGAAAATACCTAAATGGAAATGGGAGGACATCAGTATGGACTTTATTGTCGGATTGCCAAGAACTCAGTCAGGATACGACTCCATCTGGGTCATTGTGGACCGGTTGACGAAAACCGCCCATTTTCTTCCGGTAAAGACCAGTTACAACGTTACACAGTTGGCAGAGTTGTACATGGAGCAGATTGTGTGTCGTCATCGAGTTCCGAAGAGGATAGTATCAGATCGAGGTTCTCAGTTTACCTCTAGATTCTGGAGGAAGCTGCAGAAAGCCATGGGTACACGACTGGATTTTAGCTCCGCCTATCACCCACAAACAGATGGGCAAACCGAGAGGACGAACCAAATTTTGGAGGACATGCTGAGAGCTTGCGCCTTGAAACGTGGGCGTAGTTGGGATAGGAGTTTACCGTATGCCAAGTTCTCCTATAACAACAGCTATCAAGCTAGCTTGAAGATGTCGCCTTTCGAAGCATTATATGGTAGACGGTGTAGAACACCACTGTTCTGGAACGAGACTGGAGAGAACCAGGTGTTTGGACCCGAAGTACTACAAGAGGCTGAAAAACAAGTCCAAACGATACGGAATAACTTAAAGGCTGCTCAGTCACGACAGAAAGGCTATGCGGACAATAGGCGTAGGAAGTTGACCTTTGAAGTAGGAGACTTCGTATACCTTAAGGTATCACCTATCCGAGGCCAACGACGTTTTAACGTCAAAGGCAAACTAGCGCCTCGCTACATCGGACCATTTAAGATTTTCGGACAAGCGAGGAGAAGTAGCCTATCAACTAGAACTCCCAAACCATCTCTCCGACATACATGACGTGTTTCATGTATCCCAGCTCAAGAAGAGCTTGAGAATGCCAGAGGAACAAGTGTCGATGGGAGAACTTGAACTTCAAGAGGACCTGACTTACGCAGAACACCCTGTCCGAATCTTGGACGTAAAGGAAAGGGTCACCCGAAACAAGATGATTCGATGGTGCAAGGTACAATGGAGCCATCACACTGAAGCTGAAGCTACATGGGAGCGAGAAGAGGATATCAAGGCAGAATTTCCCCATCTATTTTCTACTAACGAATCTCGAGGACGAGATTCAATTTAAGGGGGGTAGATTTGTGACACCCTCATCTCGGGTGTCAGCATATGTTCATGTTTTATGAAGAAGAAAAACATTTTAAGAAAAGAAGGAACAGAGACAAGTATCAAAAGGATAGCCAATAAAGCTCTCCGAGAACACCAAAGGCAACTTCCACGGCCAGCAGACCACGTGGCGCGTTCGGAGCTCATCCCCGAGAAATTTGGGTGAGGTCCGCCGTTAAACTAGCTACGTGGCAGGCTTGGGGGTCACCTACGCAATTGAAAAGAGGTCCGACCCTGTGGGACACGTGTTGCCCGCGGAGATAGCCTCTGCGGAAGAAGCAAAGGCATTTTTCATAGGACATGTGTCATCCCCGGAGCTAGTCCTCACGGAAATAAGAGGGCCAGTCGCGGGGGATACGTGTCAATCTCGGAGCTCATCTCAGAGAAGTCCGGATCTATCGAACACGTGTCGCCGCCGGAGCTTATCACCGGAAGGTCCGTCGCAGCTAAACACGTGTCGACCTCGGGGCATGTCCCTGAGGAAAGGAGAGCGGAAAGACCGGCACCCACACGTGGCGTGCGCGGAGCTCGTCTCCGAAGAAGAGGGAGGTCTCGATCGATTGACACGCGGCACAACCGGAGCTCGTCTCTGCGGATGAGGAGATACCAGGCCCGGAGGACACGTGGAGCTTCCGGAGCTCATCATCATGGAGGTAACAAGTTCTGGAGCAGTTGTTATGCGTAAGGACACCGGTACGCAATAGAAACCGATCTAAAATCCACGATGGTTACCAAAGATAAGACGTCAGGATCTAACAAAGATCTGAATAAGACTCTTATTCGGGATCCGATCAGATTAGGACTCTTCTCTTCCCAATTATAAATAGAACCCAAAACCTCTGGCCGAAACCACGAACTTCTCTTTCAACTCTTGAGCTGATGACTTAGAGCCCTAGCCCTAACTTGCCGAGCAAAACATCGCCGAAGCACAACAAGGGAGATCATCGGAGGAGAACCAAGCGGTCTGAGGAGGACCCCGAAGACAAGAAGAACGTGAGGTAGGACATCAATACCACCTTACGACATCATGTTGTTCATCTCTTTGCGTCTGTTCTTCGATTCCTTTCGACCAGAAGCCTTTTCGTGGGAAGAACACTCGATGATCAGTTTGATCTAAAGACAAGACCATCGCCACGTTCATATTTGATCTGAACACCTCTGACCATGCAAGCCATGCAAGAACACCAGATCAATCTAATAGAACTAATTGTAGGATAGCATGCATGTGCATCATCGCATCTAGTTTAGAGTTTGTGCATGATATTGATTGCTGTGAATTTGTATGCACGTGAATCCTACATAGCAGGACAAACTCAGGAAGCTGTCTACGATGAGCTGCAGCAACAAGGTTTTGAGAATTAAGAACAACTGGAACCGCAAGAACAAGGCAAGTGCTCCTTGACCATGTTGATCCTATGTTTTGGGTAAAACTATTTTGTTTTGCTAAAAGGTGTGTGTGCTGAGTCAAACATGATGGGAAACCTTTTTATAGGAGTTTACTAGTTTTGGTTAAACCACCCTTGTCGCCTGGGAAGTTTATGAGTCGGGTATGGTTTTTGCTTTATGCTTCGCTGAGTCTCTGGGATCCGGAAGCGAGATAGATGTGTCTAGCTAACTGCACTCGTACTGATAATAAGTAACTGATGAGGTTAATGAACATGGATCGTAGGGAGATCTAGGCAAGTCTGGGTTTGTGTATGAGGTAGCATGAGATGGTGGTTTTACTTGCCGTAGATCTAAGGACCGGTTCATGCATGCACATGCCAGGATAACAGTGCCACCACAAGGCCAAATATGGGTGTGGCTTAGCTGAGTAATTAGGTAAGTTGCTAGATTGTTATGGACTGTGGAAGGCGCGGGGAATGGGAGTCGAGTGAGGACTGCCCTTGGAACTGCATGGCACAAGAGGGAGCCCGTGGGTGGGAGAATTGGAGATTCTAACCTGCCGGTGAAACCTTAGTGAGTCCATACATCTAGTAACCCCTTTGTAAAAGCTATTTCGTGATCTCTTGACCATACACCGACGGATGTGTACTGGTATAATGGAGGTTCTGCAGTCGCCGACGGGTGACAAAATCACAAACTTGTGGCTAAAGAGGTACAAACTCTGCAGAGTTATTAAAACTATCATGATAGCCGAGCTTACGGTCACGAGCACCTAGCTAAACTGCCATGATTAGATGGGATGGTTACTGGGATGGTTATTGGAATGGTTATTGGGAAGGTTCTTGGTTATGGTTATTGATTATGGTTTGGTTTGGGACTGTGGAGTTCGAGAGATGAGATGGTTGCATGACTGATGGGTCATGACATGAGATTGGTCTCGGTGCGAGGCGAGGTTGTTTTATGAGGTGAGATGGTAGCGAATACGAGGAGGTATTCGTGAGTATGAATAAAAGATTGGTTAATGTTCGGATGGAACACGGGAAGTGATGGAGGTATGTTGGTAATTTAATACATGTTGGGATTACATTTAAACTTAAGTTGTTGTTTTATCATGGTTTTTACAGAACTGCTTTTCTGCAAATAAACCTTTTATGCCTACCTTGTTTATGAGCTGCATATCATGTGTTTTCCCGCACTTGCTGAGTACATCATTGTACTCAAACTTGCATTATTATTTCTTCATCAACAGCAAGAGAAGACTACTATGAAGACCGAGTAGAGCATTATGGCGTGTGATCTGTTCTCAGCCTTGCCTGTGGAGGGAGTAGAGATGGAGCCACTTCTGCTTAGTTTTGCTTCCACATTAGTTTTTGCTTCCGCATTTAAATAAGGACATCCGCTGCATAGAATTAAGATTTCCGCTGTGAGCATGAGTCGAAGACTCATGAGGTGTTGTAATAAACTCTGTTATTCGTGGTAATATATAATCTGAATTCAGTTTGTGGAACGTATGTGTATGTGTGATGAACATCCTGGGCACACATATGCATTAGTTCTCAGTTCCGTGGCTTTCCACAGAATTGAGAGCGTCACGGAGAGGACGGGTGAGCCACGTCACTATGGAGGAAGCACAAGAGGCACCCGATGTGGTAGTTGGTAAGTTTTCTGCCAATTTACACATTGCAACCCTGCTGTTTGATTCTGGTGCTACCCACTCGTTCATTGCTCAAGGGTTTGTTAAGAAGCATGACCTAGCAACGACACAAATGAACCATATGCTAGCCGTAAACTCTCCAGGTGGAGAAATAAGGACAAGACAAGTGTGTCCCAAGGTGAACCTAGACATTAATGGGGTAGTATTTACTGCTAACCTCATAGTGATAGATTCACAAGGGATAGATATTATTTTGGGTATGGATTGGTTGACCAAACATAAGGGAATCATCCATTGTTCGACCAAAACGGTGGAACTAACTCACCCTAGTGGCAAAAGAGTAAAGTTCATAACAATACAAGAGCCTAGGAGTGACATTAAATTAAATCAAGTGGAGGTGAAAGTGGAGGAGATCAGGACCATCAGGGAATATCCAGATGTTTTTCCGGAGGATTTGCCAGGTATGCCTCCCGATCGTGAAGTGGAATTCACAATTGAGCTAGTGCCTGGAAGAGACCCGATATACAAGAGACCTTATCGGATGGACTCCAAGCAGCTAGAAGAACTCAAGGATCATTTGAGAGAATTGACGGAGAAGGGGTATATTTGCCCTAGTTCCTCACCTTGGGGAGCTCCAGTCATATTTGTGCCTAAGAAGGACGGAACCCAAAGGTTGTGCGTAGACTACCGTGCCTTGAATGAAGTGACCATCAAGAACAAGTACCCATTACCCCGCATTGAAGACTTGTTTGATCAGTTGAGGGGAGCTTGTGTGTTCTCGAAAATTGATCTCAGGTCGGGATACCACCAACTCAAGATTAGGCAATCTGATATTCCCAAGACAGCTTTCGTATCTCGGTACGGACTGTATGAATACACTGTCATGCCATTCGGGCTAACTAATGCCCTGACATACTTCATGTATCTCATGAACAAGGTATTCATGGAATATCTGGAGAAATTTGTGGTGGTTTTCATAGATGACATTCTCGTCTTCTTCAAAGATGAAGAAGAACATGAGAAACATCTAAGGTTGGTGTTGCAGAGGCTGAGAGAACACCAACTATATGCCAAGTTGAGCAAGTGTGTGTTTTGGCTGAAGAGAGTTCCCTTCTTAGGACATATAATCTCGGAGGGAGGAATCTACGTAGATCCCGCCAAAATCGAGGATATACAGGAGTGGAAGACCCCTGAAAATGTCGGGGACGTTCCAAGCTTCTTGGGATTGGCAGGATACTATCGACGGTTTATTGAGGGATTCTCTAAGATCTCGAGACCCCTCACCAAACTGTTGGAGAAGGGAATCACATTCACATGGACGCCGAAGTGCGAGATGGGTTTTCAGGAGTTAAAGAAAAGATTGACAACAGCCCAGTGCTAGTTATGCCAGACATGCAGAAGAACTTTACGGTGTACTGCGATGCCTCTGGAAACGGGTTGGGATGTGTTCTCATGCAAGAAGGGCATGTCGTGGCTTGTGCATCCCGGCAGCTTCGGAAGCACGAGAAAAACTATCCTACACATGACCTAGAACTAGCCGCAATGGTACACGCGTTGAAAATTTGGCGACACTATTTGATGGGGAAGAGGACAGAGATATATACGGATCATAAGAGTTTGAAGTACATTTTCACACAGCCAGATCTCAACCTCGGACAAAGGAGATGGTTAGAGCTAATCAATGACTTTGATGTGGGCATCAACTATCATCCTGGAAAAGCAAACGTCGTGGCCGATGCTTTAAGTCGGAAAGTGCAGGTCAATAAGTTGAGCTTGAAGGACATGCCGGCAGAATTGAAGGACGAGGTTATAAGACTCAATCTATGCCTTGTGAATAGTGGTGAAGTCATCGCCATGGAAGTGGACTCCACACTAGAGCAAGACATACGCAATGGTCAAAAGAACGACGAGAAGATACAAGAGATCAGACAACTCTTAAAGGAAAATAAAGCTCCTGGTTTTAGAGAGGATGAACAAGGAACGGTGTGGCACGGGAAAAGAATCTGTGTGCCAGAAGTAAAGGAGATCCGTGAATTGATTTTGAAGGAGGCTCATGATTCCGACTATTCCATTCATCCTGGGAGTACGAAGATGTACCTGGACCTCAAGACCAGGTATTGGTGGTATGGCATGAAGCGAGATGTCGCGGAACATGTTGCCCTATGTGACACATGTCAGTTGGTGAAAGCAGAACATCAACGACCCGCGGGATTATTGCAACCACTCAAAGTGCCTGAATGGAAATGGGAAGAAATCGGCATGGATTTCATCGTGGGATTGCCTAGGACCCAATCAGGATATGATTCGATATGGGTCATCATTGACAGGCTAACCAAGGTAGCTCATTTCATCCCCGTGAAAGAAAGCTATAGCGGATCCAAATTGGCAGAGTTATACATGTCAAGGATCGTGTGTTACCATGGAGTGCCAAAGAAGATTGTGTCGGATCGAGGGACACAGTTCACCTCAAGTTTCTGGCAGAAGTTGCACGAAACCATGGGAACCCATCTGAACTTTAGTTCTGCCTATCATCCCCAAACTGATGGGCAGACGGAAAGAACCAATCAGATTCTTGAAGATATGCTGAGGGCATGTGCACTCAAAAACAATCGGAGGATGGATAAGAACTTACTGTATGCGGAGTTTTCCTATAACAACAGCTATCAAGCTAGTATGAAGATCTCACTGTTTGAATCTTTGTACGGGAGGAAGTGCAGAATTCCCCTATTTTGGAACCAAACAAGGGAAAGTAAAGTGTTTGGTCCAGAAGTACTACAAGAAGCCGAGGCGAAGGTGAGGGAAATTCGCAACAATTTGAGGATAGCACAGACACGCCAAAAGAGCTATGCCGATGTACGAATAAGAGAGCTTGTTTTCAACGTGGGAGACTTTGTCTATCTCAAGGTGTCCCCTATCAGAGGACTTCGTTGGTTCAAGGTGAAAGGGAAGTTGTCACCTCGATACATCGGACCCTTTCAAGTTCTGGAAAGGAAAGGCGAAGTGGCGTATCAACTAGAGTTACCGTCTCGTCTATCGGATGTGCACGATGTGTTCCATGTGTCACAACTCAAGAAATGCCTGAGAACGCCTGAAGAGGTGTTACCCATGAATGAAGTGGATGTAGCTGAAGATTTGTCTTATGCCGAGCAACAATACAAGATTCTGGAGACAATGGAACGCCTCACCAGAAATAAAAGAGTCCGGATGTGCAAGGTGCAATGGAAGCACCACTCAGAAAAGGAAGCCACCTGGGAACGGGAAGATGAGCTCAAGGCACAATTTCCGGAATTGTTTGCTTAGAACCACCAATCTCGAGGACGAGATTTCTTTTAAGGGGGGTAGAGCTGTAACACCCCAAAATCTTGTTAAGAGGGGAATTTAGAAATTTTTGGACGTGTTGCATGTTTTGCAACAATTTAAATTCAAACTGGAATTCAATTTAAACTCAAAACAGAAAAGAAATAGAAAAAGAAAAAGGAAAACAGAAAAAAAACCGGCCAGTGGGCCGAAACCCACCAGCCGGCCCACCCTGCTCCACGCCAGCCCGCGGCCGCGCGCGCCCCCTTCCTCCCACTGACAGGCGGGGCCCGCTAACCTTTCTTCTTCCTCGCGCCCGCGCCGTGGTCGGCCGGACTCTCTCACCCGAATCAAAACCGATCGGGAATTCTCGCGTATCCCAGCCGTTTTCCGGACCCCGAAGACTCCAACTCGATCTAAACCAACCCGCCGCCCTCCCCCGTCTATAAAAACCCCGGCCTTGTCCCGTTTTTCCCACGCGATCCGCCGATTTTCTCTCCGGTGAGAAACCGAGCTTCTCCAGCGAATTCTGGCCGATCTACGCTCGGAAATTCCGATCTAACTCACTGGTCTTATCCACCGCCTCCAAGGAACCTTGCAGGTGCAGAAAACTCGGAGACTAGTGGTTCAAACACAGCGCCGACGAGCCTCGCCGTGAATACACATCGGACCTCGTCGCTGATCGCTTTCCAGGACCTCCGAGCTCAAGAAAACCTCCGAGGTGAGATCCCCGACCTCCCCTCCACCGATCTATGCCATAGAATCACAGTTTTGGGAAGAATTGACGAAGATCCGAAACTCTCCGGCGAGATCGCCGCCTCCCGCCGCCGTGCACCGCCGGGCAGCGCCGCCCGCGCTCGATCAGAGTGACGTGGCTGCTTGTGCGCCGTCTATTTTAAATCGCACGGTAGACTTTAAATCCCCGCGTACCGGTTCGGCGTTATAATATCAGCCGTCTGTTTTAAATCGGACGGTCCACGTCAGCCACGCGTTATAAAGACTGGAAATCTTACGTGCTACCCCCTGGGGTTCTCGGGAAATAAGAGCTAGCCCCGAAAACTTCTGATCTAGCCCCTGGAACTTCAGAAAATCATGTAAATTCATTTAAAAAACAGTTTTAGCCCCTGGACTTAATAAAAATTAGGAAAAACTCCTCTGTTATGAGTAGCTAGACCCCTGAAAATTGTTAAAATAATATTATTGACCCTGTAGTGGGGTGAGTTTACCTTTTTAACCCTGTTTGATATTTAATTTAGGAAATTGAATATGTGGCTAGTATTTAAAATTTAAAAAGTGGGACAAATATATTGTCAAATTTAAATTAAAAACTTTCTCAGTACTTAGAAAACTTTGGAGTGAAATAAAAATAGATTCTTGGCTGAAATGAATCTGTTTAATTTATTATTCACATTTATTAGTTATAGGGACACATTTTTAAGTAAAGAATAGTTCTGAAAATAGGGAAAATAAATGTAAAATAGTTCACATCAGAGGAAAAGGTCAAAAATATATGATTAAATATTTTAGATCAGAACCTATTCTGTTTAGATGATGTGTCTTGTTATTTTCATGATAAAGTTCACATTTAGGCATAGGAAATAAATCTGAAAATATAGCAACTAGTAAATGATAAATGAAGTTTCAAAAATCCAAAGAATTCAGTTTAGGGTTGGTAGAAATTCTGAAGACACATATGGAGTAGGAAAAATACCTTTCATGCATACTTGGTAGCTAAAAGGTGTAGTAATTAAATATAAGGAATTTATTTAAGTTGAAAACTCATATATATATATATATATAGTATGTAAGCATAAATGTGAATACAAAAGTAGGAATCATATACACATGATTAAAAGTATATGTAAGCCAAAGATCAACACACATAGAGTAACTACAACACATATAATTGTGAATGACTTTCATAAATGTGAATGTGTGGTTTGTTTGAAGTGGAAGTGTGAACTATGTCTTATGGATTGTTGTTTTTCTTTTGCTATGTGTGATGGTATGATGTAGAACCTGCTCCAGAGCAAGTTCTCCCTTTCCAAGATCAGGACTACCCATTCCAAGAGCAGCAGGAAGGAGGCAAGTGTCCTTGACCACTTTGAACCTATACTAGGATGTTTAGATAGAATTATTGCATTGTCAAGTTAAATATGAAACCCATGCTAGGATGTTTCCCTAGAATTGCATTACCTTGTTTCCTTGTAGCTTGTGTTGGGATTTATTTTATCATGTCATTTATTACTATGCATATGCTTAGCCATGCTTAGAATGGGATATTTGGGATATGAGATCATCAGTTTATTTTACCATACTCTTGAATGAGATATTGTGAGTTATGTAGAGGTAGGGATCAAGGCAAGTTGGATGTTTTGGTTGTGTGCTGGGTGCACGAGACTCGGGTTTGTGTTTAGTACTTGCCTGGATCCTAAGGACCGGTTCATGGAGCATGTAACCTGGCTTTACCGTGCCAACCACATGCTGAGATGGGGCAGCTTGGCCAATTAATTAGGTGTATCCTCGGCGTAGTATGGGTGTGTTGGATGGTGCGGGGAATAGGTGTCAGCTGGACTACCATATGAACCGCAAGGCTCAAGAGGGGGCCACTGCAGCGGGGTTGGAGCCTCTTGTATGCTGTTAGGGGTGAAACCTCTGTGGGCCCACGCTCGTCGGGAATCCCTTTGTAAAGGCTTCGTAGTGATCTCCTGGCTACACACCTGGGAAGTGTGAATGTGGTTCGTAGCCACTGGCATAATGGAGGTTCTTTTAGTCCACCCGACAACGGGGGATGAAATCACTACATGTGGGTACAGTGGTACAAACTCTGCAGAGTCAAAACTGTCATGACAGCCGTGCTCACGGTCAAGAGCGGCTTGGACTTATTCATGATTAGAGTATGATGGCCTTGGAGGGTGTGAATGTTAAGCGGGGAGCTTAACATTGAAAATGATGTTATGGTTATTTGATTATGATGATGGGATGGGAGTTTGGGACCATTTCACCTGTGTAGTAATGTAGGTGCTTAATAAGCTAAGGTGATAGGTATTAATTGCGTAGTGCTTTAACCCCGAGTTCAATCTCTCCTTGTTCTAGCCATGCATGACATAACTTTCCCACACTTGCTGAGTACCATCGGTACTCAACCTTGCATATTTGTTGGTTTATATTGCTGCTCAGGTCAAGATAATGAGGTGGTGTATAATGATCAAGACTTTGGACCCGAAGAAGGTTTCTAGGTTCATGAAGACCCCTGGGCAACGCCTGTGACGGAGCCCACAAGAATAATTATTCCGCTGCTAGTTTATTTACTTGTGATGAACTTATTATTGTCCATCAAGACATTTGCTATGTAAGACTTATTTATATTCGACACCTGGCTTGTAATAAATGATGCTTCACTATTTGTCATCACATGTATGAGAAAATGATCCTGGCATACATGTGATATTCACTCGGTTGTTCTTCGGATAAACCGGGTGTGACACGATCTGCGGCAATGCATATTTATTTCTGATCGTCACTGCATTCAGCGGCCGATAATCCACACATAACCGAAGTGACTCATCCTTTTTTTTCACAAAGAGGGCTGAACAGCCCCATGGCGATGAGCTTGGTCGGATGAACCCCTTATCCATTAAGTCCTTTAGCTGTTCTTTCAGTTCAGCTAATTCCTTCAGAGACATTTTGTACGGCCTCCGAGATATTGATGTGGTTCCCGGTGCTAACTCGATCTTGAATACCACATCCCTCTCAGGCGGCATTCCTGGAAGATCGTCGGGAAACACATCTGGGTACTCACGGACCACTGGAATATCCTCCAGTTTCATGGTCACACTGTGGTACACCACTGGATTTTTAGAATCCACGGCTTCAAGTATGAGTGTCTGAAGACCGTAGATCGGAGAGTCCAAACTCACAATCAGTGGACCGATGTCCAGAACAGCCCCGTGGTAATTCATCCATGCCATTCCTAGGATCACATCGATCTTCTGCCCCTCCAATACGATGAGGGTCGTGGGGTATACGTTTCCACCTAAGCACAAGGGTGCTTTGACCACTACTTCATTAGCAGCTATATTTCCACCAGGTGAGCGGATAAGGTAGTGATCCTTCGGTGTAGAGGTGGAGAGCTCAGCCTTGCACACAAACAACCTGATGATAAAATTATGTGTAGCTCCAGAGTCAAATAAAATTAACACGGGCAGTCCATTGAGGGTGAACATTCCAGCTAGCACAGGTGCCCCATCTGGCACATCCTCTAGAGCTGTATGATAAATGCACCTGGATTTTGGTGCTGTTCCTTGAAGCTGAGCACGGGGTTGATTTATACCCCGCCCCGGTGTAGTTTCTCTATGGTGTATCCTTTCTGGACACTTCCTGCTGATGTGACCCGAGTACCCGCACGTGAGACACGGATTCTCAGCCGGTTCCTGGTTGCTCTGTGTATGGACACTAGTTGTATTCTGCTACGGCAAGAACACTTGAGGAACAGAATAACATGGCTGCATATACCGTTGTTGCAGCTGTCCGACTTCAGAGTATTGAGCTGAACGACCCGAATGTTGCTGGAATCATCGAGCCGGCTGCATCAGCTGACAGTTCAAGGTACTGTCTACCACCCTGTATTTCTGCGGAGCACTACTGCTGCTCTCCGGTGGTACATGGTTCTTTCTTTTCTCAGCCTGAACTTCCCGCTGAGCATCTTCAACCATGATGGCAGCACTCATCAATTCGTTGAAGTTCTTTCGATCAGCTAAAACGAGTCTCTCCTTTAGCTTGGGATTGAGGCTGCGGAAAAACCACTCGCACTTTTGTGCTTCGGTGTTCACATGTTTAGGCGCATACTGTGCCAGCTTGTTGAACACTCGCGAATGCTCGTATGCATCCCTCCCTCCTTGTTTTAAGGCCAGAAACTCCTCGAGTTTCCGTTGAATTATTCTAGACGGAACATGATACGCGAGAAATGCCTTCCGGAATTCTGCCCATGTACAGTCATGTCCAGCTGGTAAGGAGGCGAGTTGATTTGCCCACCATGCACTGGCGGACCCGTGAAGTTGTTGCGCCGCGTATAAAACCTTCTGCTGTTCGGTGCATTGGAGCAAGCCGAACATAGACTCAATAGTACGGATCCAGCTATCCGCCACCAGAGGATCCTCAGCTTCAATGAAAACCGGTGGTTGAGTTGCCAAGAACTCAACATAGGAATTCAATTGAGGTTGGCGCAAGTCTTCGTCTTGACATCCCCCTTGATGGGATGTATTCATCACCAGGGTGCGGAGCAAGTCGGTACGCTCATCGTTTGCACTCTTCATGGCAGCCAGAATGTCCGCCATTGTGACCGTGGGTGAAGGTCCTGGTGGCGGCTGCTGTTGCGGAGTTCGCTGCTCCCGCTGTGGAGAGTTATCACCACCACCACCACTGGAACCACCCACCTCACTCATGGAACGAGTTCACACCATTCTGCAATTGCACGAGTTCATTATCAGTTCAACACTATCACTTGATTTATTCCATAAACAATGTAGTGCAACACTGATAATGAAATCCTAACATGTAAGCAAAATGATTTATGCGCAAACTGATGTATCTAACAGCAAGGATTTTAAAGCAGATTGACCGGTCCTTAAACAAACCAGATTTCGATCCACTTAAAAGCATTTTCATAAATCATGTTGAATACCAAAGTAAAGTTAACTTTAATATCTTTCCAACGAGTATCCAAATGCCTCCATATCACTTCTGGATCAAAAGTTATGACTACGCAAAGTTGACAAACTTTCTGGATAAAATTTGCCAGCATCTCCTTTGTATGTGGCTGACTTTATCACAGTTGTATATGGAAATACAACCAGAATCTGAACAACCTTTGAACTACAACAAGGTTGCATATCTAATAACCTTTCCAACGGTGTATCACAGGCTCCTTAGGGATTTTTCTACAGGAAGTTATGGCTTAAAAACAGAAAGGTCCAGAGAGGTTTTTCTGCTGTCCTGGTTCTGGACAGTTTGCCTTCAACTAGACTTCTCACCCAATTAACGTGTGATTTTTCTCTGAAGGTCTACGAGAAAGTTGTAGAACACTTGAAAAGATTTCCAGAACTGTATCATACACCTTAATTGGTTCAAGCTACTCAGAGTTGTGCTCCATTAAAGTTCAGTAAGACTTCCTGCCAGAACAGAGCACTCTGTTTTTGAAACCTTTGATACCTAGACGTTCTCTTATTTGAATCTTAGTTCAAAATAAGAGTTCAGTAACTAATATTTGTTTCAAACTTCCATTTTTAGTTGAAAGTTAGCTCATGAATCGATTTTTCATAGGGAAGGGGTTATTAAGTTTATACGGCGTCAATGCACCGTAAGAAACATGTCGGTACTACGTAGCCTCACCAAAGAAAATCCTAATCCGGATTATATCGGCATATCCATTTTATAAGTGGCACTAAGACGGTCTCTCGCACACGTGTACTACGCAGGATACGTACGTGGTTGGTACCTGCAGAAGAACACTCAATAGTGGTGCACTCAAAGGTTGTTTCATTTCAGGCAGTTCCATATTTGAAAGTAAATACAAACACCCGTATCATTGCCATACGGCCGTCCTTGAGTTAAGTCACGTCTCAAGGTACGTGATCGTGTTTCAACACCACACGACGGGGAACCCGAGTATATCATGAACGGGTCGTCACGGTTGGGAATGTTATCAACCCAACGGATACCACCTACTGCAGTGCGGGGCACGCCGATGGCAAGCGCTGCGTATGTCCTCCTGGGCTATTTCCAGACAAACACACTATCGCGTTACTGACCACATGATGGGGTCTCCACTTACTTGCCTAATGCACGCTGGGGATCAGCGTTTCATATGAACTCAGGAACATGAAGAGTCCAAGAGTTTCATATTGACATCTCACACCAAGCTGTGAGATATAGCCCTGAACCACTTTCCTCGTTAGGGGAGCTAACCGAAATTGAACCGCTTTCAGTGGCGTTCCTTACCATGCTTACCTGAGCGTAGGTGCGTCATTACGTAATCAAAATTTCAGAATTATAACAAGTATGTTAGTACTGCCACCTTAAGTAACTATACTACTATAGTCCTTATGTGGGCCTAATACCGTTTCCTCACCGTATCCTAAGTTTTGTAGCAATACGATCCTTATTCAGTGCGCTATTACCAATGCGGCTCTGATACCACGCTGTGAGGGCCCGCCGTCCCGGTTCACTCACGGGGACGGGGCACCTCGCCCGGGAATCGCATTGGGTGGTGCCGTGCGATGCGGCACCCAACAGCACACATAATAAAGCATCATATTACATAAATCAAGCGGAAGCTTACAAAGTGTAAATTTTTACAAATACTTCTCAAAAATACTCTACAGCGGAAGACTAATACAACTCACGCCTCATACCTATGCTAAGCAACAAAGAAGGTGTCCAGCCCACGGACCCTTGTCGCTAGCAACACTATCACAATAGCAGCGGCATGGTTTGAAAAGAGTTCACCACTCGGAGAGCTCCGAGTCTCATCAGACACCCGTACTTAGCAGCGTACAGTTATTACCTGCAAAACAACTTATGCCATATCTGTGAGCACGAAGCTCAGCAAGACTGACCCGTCACCCTAGTCATGAAACCCTACATGATGAAAATAGAGGGCTGATTATAGCAGTTTGCACAAACGTTGAACTTGAGATAAAGGAGAGTCCTTAATTCAAGTTTTAAGCAACTTTTATAGCCCTCGCGCAACTTACATCGAGACTCCACAATCAAACAAGAAACGCTTCATCTCGATGTCACTTGCTTGAGGTGAAAGTAACTTTAGTGAGCTACCCTAGACTCATACTGACCTTGCACCATCAACGTCGAGACTCCACGATCAAACAAGAAACACTTTGCCTCGACGCTACTAGCCCAAGGTGGAAATTAAATTTAGTGAAGAGTTCATCGTTCCTCATCTCCATTATGAGGATTACTCACGAAGCATTTTAAACGTTTCCCAGTTTATTACTATGTCACGACGCAGAGAACAAGTATGCTCGGTCCATTCCGCGAGCGATGGTGATTGCAATCAAAAACACCCGGCTGACACGACACGTACGCCCGTACTCGACGTTGCACACAGCAACCGTCACTGACATCGTACATGGCAACCTTTCACACGACACCCAAATGTCGAACCGGTCCCACTGACTGGGATTAAGTCTCTCTACGGCAAACCCTCGTAGAGCCGACTTCTCTACCCTTTCAGCATCGGCATCAGACGGTGAGGTATGCCTCGACACCCAGGTTAACATGTTACATCGGTTTCCTGGGTCCCATATAGCCAGTATGCATCCGGTACACAACTCAAACTTGTCCAACGGGCCGCACACGAGAACGGGCCTTAATCGACTCAGACATAGACTAGGTTCACAGGACCACGTCCTTGACCCTTCCATCCGCTGCCCGGTCTCCATTGCCAACTATGAGGATCAATTCCCAACTCTTCCGATTGATCCCCCTTAACCCCATTTCACGAGTAGGAATCTGCCCACTCGAGTTATGCCTCTTTTAATCCACTTTTGTTGAGATCAGCAGTTATAATTAATTGATAACATATCCTACATTAAACTCCAGGGTTTTCTGGGTCATGCATTTGGAGTTTCATACCATCTAGACGTAATGCAATAAATAAAATGCTAGACGTATGAAGTGAATACAAATAAAAACTTGTAAATTTGATGCAAACCGGGGCTTGCCTTTGTTTTGCAGGTGACTTATATATATATATATATATATATATATATATATATATATATATATGAATTTCAGTTAGTGAAGACCACTTGGTGCTTGATCAACTGCTTTCCTCCTTCCTTGATCTCTACTCCGATGACTTCAACTCCTCCACATAAATACTACATGTAATGAATATGCATATGGATTTAATTGTAAATATTTTGCTACAAGTTTCAAAACTGGAACTCTGTTTAATAATTTAAAATGACACTGGTGCTAGTGGTTTGGGTTTGGGTCTAAGTGACATGATCAAGTGCTAAGTGTTTTTCCCCTCTTCTATATTGATCACCATAAGAGGTTGAACAGAACGAGGGTGATCCAAAGCTCCAATGGAGCTGAGAATTTTCATGTGGGTTCCTTGTCCCAAGAAAGCACTCTGGACCAATATTTGGGATTATCTAATGAGTGGATCACTCAGAATAATTCCCTAAGCCTTTAGGCAAAAAAGAATTAATTCTGAATAAACTTGCATTTTCATGCCAAACTTAGTAAACTACAATTTCAATTATAGTTCATAGGACTTGCATGAATTTTCCAAAGATTTTTGGAGTTCAAAATCTCCCAGCAATGAATTTCCAAGTTATGGAAATTCCCTGAAATGTTTCTGTATTCAATTGGATCCAGCACTTTAAATTTTGAATTGCCCTGATCAAATCAACTCCAATTGAGCTGAAACTTTTACAGGGGTTCACTAATACCCTAAGGACTATTCTGGAAAAATTTGAAGATTTTTGGATTAGCCAAACTCCCTCTAAAATTCTTTTGCTGCAAAGTTTTAAATAATTTTCCAGAATTAAATATTGACTTTCATACAAATTGGGTTTCATATTTGGACAGTACTCTGTTAGAGAAATCCACAAAATTTGTTTCACAATTTTTGGATTCTCCTACACAAAGTTGTGGCTATTTAAACATTGAACTGAAATCTGAAAATCCTAAAATGTTCAAATGCTGACTATGGGTCCAGGGGACAGGTGTCACTCGCTGGGTTAAGCCACACTGGGCTACTGGATTTTTCCCGCGCAGCCACAAGAGATCCCAGCGCCACAGCCGATCAGAAATGTGAACCACCGTCACTGACATGCGGGACCCATCGGGTCGTCTTCAACCTCCGGCCACCCGCGCCCGCGCGCCGCCAGGCTCGCCGGAGTTCGATGGATTCCGGTCTCCAGGCCATCCCCAGAGCCCTCCCTCGCCGTTAGGGCCTAATTTCATGTGCTGAACACGATGGGACCCTCTCCCCCGGTCGGTGGTGGCTCCAACCTAGCCGGCCACGGTGCGGCGGCTCTTTACAAGTTTGGTGACGTCGCCCGGCCAACCTAGCCCGCCAAAACACCGGTGGAACGGTGCTACAGCACCAGTGAACGCCAAGGAGGATCGTCCGGGTGGTGAAGCAGCCCGGAGATGGCTGTAACCTAGCTCTCATCGGGAGCCCAAACCGCTCCACCATAACCGCCGTCGGAAGAGTGGGAAATACGTCATGCACAGTGGTTTTTAGGCGTCGGTTGCAAAAGGGCAAATGATCGCCGGCTGGCCCAGCTCGTGTGTGCAAGAATTGATGAGCTAAGAACAAGTGTAGAGGTTGAATTTGAAGTTACCGCGCCGGGAGGTGGTTTTTGTGCCCGCCGGAGGAGTTTTCCCAAATTAACGCTCGGTGGATCATGTCAAGGCTTGAGCTACGGAGGTGAGCACCAGAGGGTCGTAGTGCATCCGAGGGTGCTTTTGGTCAGGCTTGACAAGCTCCCTGCAGTGCTGTCCACGTGCATTCTCTTCGTCGGTTCTCGTCGGTTGCCGCGAAAACACACGTCCCTCGGGTTTCTGTGGCCTAGCTCGACTGTGAAAGGTGCGTGGAAGTTGTAGGATGTCCCGTGGTGCCGTTTTGCTAATTGTCGACGTTTGCACACGAGAGGAGCCAGTCCCCGATGATTTGGCAATGGCGGCAGCCGTTCTGTCCTGCAGCCCGCACGAGACAGAGGACGAAGGGGTTCCTCGGTGTTGTAGCGAAACTGAGCACGATGGGGAGTAATATCAGTGCATGAGCAGCTCGCCAGTGTGAGGAAATCAGGAAGGAGGTGGAGCATCGGGAGGAGGATCAACCGCTCGGTGTCGCCCGGGGGTAAGGCTTCGTTGGAGTGAGGAACAGAGAGAAAAGACTTAAGGGTTAAGTCTATTCATCCCTATGACATGTGGGCCCCACTAGTCAGTACCCCTTCTCCTCAAAAGATCTCCAATGTTGGACAATTATCCAACCCAAAATGTTTGAAAGTTGGAAACTGAGCTGCATTTGCATAGTTGGACAAATTCCACCAAATTCAAATGTTTATTTGAATTCCTTGCACATTTTACTCCATTTGGAAAAATGGGTAGCATACCTTTTCAAAAATTAATGAAACTTTGCCTACCCACTAATTTGGACCTAAGGAATCCAAATATGCAACTTGATTCTTGTGTTAGCTGCTGCAAACAAGAGTTGGAACACAACAGTTTTGAATTTCCATTGTGTCCTCCCCTCATTTGATGTTGGAGTTTAACATTTAGTTCAAACTCTGATTTTTAAACCCTCCCATTGCACTTGAGTTCTTCACTTCTGTTGTTTTAATCCACATGAGGTCAATCCATGCAGTAACTCTAAGATTGTTTAGAAGAATCTCACCTATGTTATCATATGTGGAAAAAGTTTCAACTAAGCCCCTTTTTCATACACATGACTCCAACATTTGTGCAACTCATGTTTCTTTGTATTCACATTTTTGGGACCTTTACAGGCCCTTCCTCCGCCATCTCGGTCACCGATGGAACGAACCTCCTCGCCAATCCCTCTACCAGAGCTGCAGCACTCAGAGGAGTCCTGAGCGAGGGGTCAAACCTCCTACACGAAGGCAGGGTTCAAGGAACCAAGTAAAAAGAAATCAACGCATCAGGAAAGAAGCAAGAAGGTTACCTTCCCCATGATGGCACACGACTCACACAGTGAAGCCAGACCATCTAGGGAATGGGAAGCAACACTCGGTGGTTGAACAGTAGCTTGAGCCACCACCTTGACAGAGGCGGGAGCTGGAACGCATCGAATCTCCGAGCCTCGAGCACCCAAGGATGCGGAGACGCGCTCCAAGAGAGCCGTTGGTCCGGGCTTGGCACCCAACTGACCTCCCTCCAATGCCTGGCCGCCCATATGCCGTGACCCCACGCCGAAGGGTAAGGATCCCCCAATGACCCGAACGTCCAGCGCCCGGGCCTCTGACAGGCTGGCATCGCGCCACCCGAAGGAGCGCTTGGTGGAATTGACGCTCGCCCTCCTCTTGGATCCCTGGTCGCGGACAAGCTCGGCCACCCGTTTCCCTATCACCAGGGCCATGGAGGACGGAACTTCAGCCGGCTCGTCGCCACTCCCCTCCGAGTTGTTATCGTCTTCCTAGATGACTCCACGGTATTTTCACCAGCCGCACGAGCCACACATTTCCGCTTCTCGCATCGGATCTGATGAGCTTTGGCCTCGTCCTTCTTTCGCTTCTTGGCAGCCTCCCAAGCGGCCCACAATGCCCGCTTCTCTCGATCTTCAAGGACTTTGGGAAGGCTAACAATGCCCCACAGCCCATGAAGGTTTGGGGAAGCCACCTTGAAGGGGGGGGGGCAGCGTAGGGGAATAAGGCTCACTAGCATCTATCCAAGGATCATCTGGAAGCGACGAGACATCTCCCCCCGAGAAATCTCCTGACCAGACTCCCGGTTCAGATCACTTGGACAGTCTTGAATAGGAAGCACCCTCCGCCAAAGGAAGTTCTCGAGGATATGAGCCACCGAAAGGCTGCTGTTCTTGAGGCCCCTGACGTGCCGAAGAATCGAGTCAAGCTTGGCCATATACTTCCTTGGATTCCTCCACTTCCAGGAGTCCTGCTCCCGGCGAGACCTGCCTGAGAAAGATGGAAGGGCAGGAGCGTCATTCTTGATGCAGAACCACTGACGCTCCCACCCGGCTAGAAGAGGGGGCCAACGCATGCTGATGAAGTCTGTTCAACCCTGATGCAATTCGATGATGGTGCCACCCACGGATGGAAGCGGGACCTGGTCGGACGACGGCCGTATGTGGAATAAATACATCCACAGCTCGAAATGAGGAGCCATCCCCAAATAAGCTTCACACAAGGCGATGAACAACGCCATTTGAAGCATTTCATCTGGCTTCAGATGGTGAAGCCCCAGTCCATGCTCATACAGCAGGCCTCGGAAGAAATGCTGCGCCGGCAGCCCAAGTCCCTGCAGGTGAAAGGCGGTCAGCGACACCACCTCATCGACTCGCGGAGCAGGAAACGGCTCCTCTGCGGGAACGTGTATGGTGTGGGCATCGCGCTCTGACAGCAGTCCCATATCCCGGAGGACGGCAATGCAGCTCCGGCAAAACTCTGACTTTGACCACGAAGGCATTTCGTCAAAAGAACGAAAGGCGTGCCGCTCAAGGAGGAGTTGCGCCTCTCCATTTCTCCTTCTCTCTGGTGGTGGCGCCGGGAAGAAGGAACGATGGCGAAGCAAAGGCGAAAGGCAAAAAAGATGAAGGAGGAAAGGAGTACTGTGCAGAGAGAAGAGTCAAGGAGACAATACAGGCAAACTCCAAAAGACGTTTGAGAGGAAGGGAATATAAGGTTGTCGAAGCGACACCGAATCTGACAACTGTCAGAAGGCAGGTGACCGTTCATGCCACCTCGAAGAAACCGATGCAGTAACGTCACCCAACTGCCTCCGGATGAAAATCGCCTAGGTGTCTATGGAACCGAGTCAAGCAGCGCCTCCTCGATTCCCCACACCAAAACCACCTCAAAGATGCAGGGGCCCCACCAGGCGGCAACCACTCAGCTTCACGAAGTGAAACCATGACCTCAATGCAGGAGTTGAGTCGAGCGGTGTCTCCTCAACTCCACTGAACACAGAGGACGATACGATTAACGGGAGGAAGGTAAGACTCTGACCCACATAACGGGCTCGATAAAACCCGGGTTCGAAGGCTAGCCTGCGAAAGCCTCAGAGGCCGTCGAGGGTGCCCACGAGTGAGGGGCAGGCGATGCGAGGCGGTCATCGATATAAATGACCTCAGGCAGGCCAAATCCACCTGACACCTCTAAGTCTATAGCCGAGTTCCAGCCCCGCGAGCGTAGAGGTAACCCCCAAAAGTGTGACGCCCTCAATTCTGTGGAAAAACCACAGAACCGAGAACTAATGCATATGTGTGCCCAGGATGTTCATCACACATACACATATGTTCCACAAACTGAATTCAGATTATATATTACCACAAATAACAGAGTTTGTTACAATATCTCATGAGTCTTGGACTCATGCTTAAAGCGGAAGTCTTTATTTCTATGCAGCGGAAGTCTTTATTTCTAATTCGGAAGCAATTAAACTAATGTGGAAGCAAATCTAAGCAGAAGCGGCTCCATCTCTACTCCGTCCACAGGCAAGGTTGAGAACAGATCACACGCCTTAATGCTCCACTTGGTCTTCATAGTAGTCTTCTCTTGCTGCTGATGACGAAATAATAATGCAAGTTTGAGTACAATGATGTACTCAGCAAGTGTGGCAAAAACATGATACGTAGCTCATAACAATGTAGGAATAAAAAGGCTCATTTGCAGAAAAGCAGATTTATAAAACCATGATAAAACAGCAACTTAACTTTAAATGAATGTAATCCCAGCATGTATTAAATTACCAACATACCTCCATCACTTTCCATGTTCCACCCGAACATTAACCAACTTCATTCTTGCTCACGAATACCTCCTCGTATTCGCCACCATCTCACGAATACCTTCTCGTATTCGCTACCATCTTATCTCATAAACAACTTTGTCTCACACCGAGACCAATCTCGTTGCCATGACTCAACAGTCATGCAACCATCTTATCACCCGGACTCAACAGTACCAAAACCAAACCATAACCATAATCAAAAACCATAACCAATAACCATCCCAACTAATCATGGCAGTTGGCCAGGCGCTCGTGACCGTAAGCTCGGCTATCATGATAATTTTAGAACCCTGCAGAGTTTGCACCTCTTTACCCACAAGTTTGTGATTTCGTCACCCGTCGGCGACTGCAGAACCTCCATTATACCAGTACACAACCGTCGGTGTATGGTCAAGAGATCACAAAATAGCCTTTACAGAGGGGTTACTAGATGTATGGACTCACTAAGGTTTCACCGGCAGGCTAGAATCTCCAATTCTCCCACCCACGGGCCCCCTCTTGTGCCATGCAGTTCCCAGGGCGGTTCACTCAACTCCCATTCCCCACGCCTTCCACAGTCCATAACACTCTAGCAACTTACCTAATTACTCAGCTAAGCCGCACCCATACTTGGCCTTGTGGTGGCACTGTTATCCTGGCATGTGCATGCATGAACCGGTCCTTAGATCTATGGCAAGTGAACCACCATCCCATGCTACCTCATTCACAAACCCAGGCTTGCATAGATCTCCCTCCGATCTATGTTCATTAACATCATCAGTTTCTCATATCATTACGAGTGCAGTTAGCTAGAAACATCTATCTCGCTTCCCAATCCCATGAACTCAGCGAAGCATAAAGAAAAAATCATACCCTACTCATAAACTTCCCTGGCGACAAGGGTGGTTTAATCAAAACTAGTCAACTCCTATAAAAAGGGTTTCCCATCATGTTTGACTCAGCACACACACCTTTTCGCAAAACAAAACAGTTTTACCCAAAACATATGATCAATATGGTCAAGGAGCACTTGCCTTGTTCTTGCGGTTCCGGTTGTTCCTGGATCTCAAAACCTTGTTGCTGCAGTTCATAGTAGACAACTCCCTGAGCTTGTCCTGCTAGGTAGGATCACGTGCATACAAGATTCACAACAATCAATATCATGCACAAACCTTCAACTAGATGCGATGATGCACATGCATGCTATCCTATGATTAGTTTTATTAGATTGGTTTGTACGTGTTCTTGCATGGCTTGCATGGACAGAGGTGTTTGGATCAAAGGTGGACGTGGCGATGATCTTGTCTTTAGATCAACCTGATCATCAAGTGATCTGTCCACGAGAAGGCTTCTGTTCGAAAAGAATCAAAGAACAGATGCAAAGAAAACACAATGATGTCATAAGGTGGTATTGGAGACCTACCTTACGTTCTTCTTGGACTCGAGGTTCTCCTCAGATCGTTGGGCTTTCCTCCGGCGATCTTCCTTGCTGCACTTCGGCGATGGTTTACTCGGCGGGTTGGGACTAGGGCTCTAAGTCGTCGGCTCAGGAGTTGGAAAAGATGTTTGTGGTTTCGGCCAGAGGTTCTGGATTCTATTTATAATCTAGAAGTGAAGAGTCCTAATCTGATTGTATCCCGAATAAGAGTCCTGTTCAAATTTGTCGTTGAATCTTACAACTTATCTTTAGTTGATTTGGTGCGGTATCATTGTGGAAGTCAGTTCGGTTTCTGTTCCGGTATTTCTACACGTACAGATTCCAAAAACCGTCCCTAGAACTCGTTACCTCCTCGGTGATGAGCTCCGGAGGCTCCACGTGTCCACCGGGTCCTGGTCTCTCCCTCTCTGCAGGGACGAGCTCCGGTTGCGCCGCCTGTCAAGTGAGAAAGACTCCCCTCTCCTTCGGAGGTCAGCTCCGTGTGCGCCACGTATCCTAGCGGTCGGGACCTCCTCTCTTATTCGGAGGTGGCTCCGCACACGCCACGTGTTAGTGCCGGTCTTTCCTTCTTTCCTCAGAGACGTGCTCCAAGGTTGACACGTGCCCAACAGTGTCGGGCCTCCCGGACATAAGCTCCGGTGACGATTTGTGTTTAATGGAACCGGACTTCTCGGAGGTGAGCTCCCAGATCGACACATATCCCGCGCGACCAGTCCTCTGATTTTCATGATGACTAGCTCCGGGGGCAACACGTGTCCCACAGGGTCGGACCACTCCTCCTTTGCGGAGATGAGCCCTGAGCCTGCCACGTAGCCAGCTTAGCGGTGGACCTCTCCCCAATTTGCAGGGATGAGCTCCGAACATGCCACGTGGCCAGCGGGCCGCGGAAGTTGTCTTCGGTGATCTCTGTGAACTGGATTCGGCTCTTACTGGCTATCTATTTGATAATTTTTCTGTTCCCACTTCTTTTAAAATGTTTTTCTCTACATAAAATATGAATACATGCAGAAACCAGAGATGAGGGTGTCACAAATCTACCACCCTTAAATTGAATCTCACCCTCGAGATTCGTTAGTAGCGAATAGATGGGGAAATTCTGCCTTGATATCCTCTTCACGCTCCCATGTGGCTTCAGCTTCAGTGTGATGGCTCCATTGTACCTTGCACCATCGAATCACCTTGTTCCGGGTGACCCTTTCCTTTACGTCCAAGATTCGGACAGGGTGTTCCGCATAAGTCAGGTCCTCTTGAAGTTCAAGCTCTTCCATTGGTATTTGCTCCTCTGGTACTCTCAAGCACTTCTTTAGCTGAAATACATGAAACACGTCATGTACATCAGAGAGGTGGGTTGGGAGCTCTAGTTGATAGGCTACTTCTCCTCGCTTGTCCAAAATCTTAAATGGTCCGATATAGTGAGGTGCTAGCTTGCCTTTGACGTTGAAATGTCGTTGGCCTTGGATAGGCGATACCTTAAGGTATATGAAGTCTCCTACTTCGAAGGTCAACTTCCTTCGCCTATTGTCCGCATAGCCTTTCCGTCGTGACTGAGCAGCCTTTAAGTTCTCCCGTATCGTTTGGACTTGCTTTTCAGCTTCTTGTAGTACTTCGGGTCCAAACACCTGGTTCTCTCCAGTCTCGTTCCAGAACAGTGGCGTTCTACACCGCCTACCATATAATGCTTCGAAAGGCGACATCTTCAAGCTAGCTTGATAGCTGTTGTTATAGGAGAATTCGGCATACGGTAAACTCCTATCCCAACTACGCCCACATTTCAAGGCGCAAGCTCTCAACATGTCCTCCAAAATTTGGTTTGTCCTTTCGGTTTGTACATTAGTTTGTGGGTGATAGGCAGAGCTAAAATCTAGTCGTGTACCCATGGCTTTCTGCAGCTTCCTCCAGAATGTAGAGGTAAACTGAGAACCTTGATATGAGACTATCCTCCTCGGAACTCCGTGACGGCACACGATCTGCTCTATGTACAACTCGGCTAATTGTGCAACGTTGTAATTGGCCCTTACGGGGAGAAAATGGGCGGTTTTTGTCAATCGGTCCACGATAACCCAGATGGAGTCGTAACCCAACTGAGTACGTGGCAATCCGACGATGAAATCCATACTTATGTCCTCCCACTTCCACTCTGGTACCTTCAAAGGTTGCAACAATCCAGCGAGTTTTTGATGTTTGGCCTTCACCTGTTGGCATGTGTCGCATAGGGCAATGTATTCGGCTATATCCCTCTTCATACCATCCCACCAATAACAAGTTTTCAGCTCCTTGTACATTTTGGTATTTCCGGGATGTATAGAATTGGGTGAATCATGTGCTTCCTTCAATATTATGTCGCGGAGGTGTTTCATGTTAGGCACACAAATCCTTTTTGCTAGCCAAAGCATACCCTTCTCATCTTCTTTGAAATCCTTCTCTATTCCTTGTCAGATTCTTTCCTTGATCTCCTTGATCTCCTCATCCGTTGCTTGGCCATCTCTTATCTCTTGCTCCAATGAGGAGTGGATCTCCATTATTTCCATGTTGTTCAAGAATCCGAGGTGCAACCGTTCGAACTCCTTACGTAGTTTAGGTGGTAGCTCCCGAACTCTGAGTTGGTGACATGCTCCCTTTTGGCTCAATGCATCAGCTACTACATTGGCCTTTCCAGGGTGGTAGTTGATTCCAACATCGTAATCCTTGATGAGTTCCAACCATCGACGTTGCCTCAAATTCATGTCCATTTGTGTGAATATGTACTTGAGGCTTTTATGATCCATATAGATCTCACATTGATGACCAAGGATATAATGTCTCCAAATCTTCAATGCATGCACTACTGCTGCTAGCTCCAAGTCATGTGTAGGATAATTGAGCTCGTGCTTCTTTAATTGTCGTGAGGCATAGGCTACCACTTGTCCTTTTTGCATGAGCACACATCCGAGCCCCTGTCTGGATGCGTCACAATATATGTCAAAGCTCTTGCTTACGTCTGGCAATACCAGAACCGGTGTTGTGGTTAGCCTTTTCTTGAGTTCCACAAAACTTCTTTGGCATGCTGGTGTCCATTGGAAGACCTTTCCCTTCATTAGCAACTCCGTCATAGGCTTTGCTATCTTAGAGAAGTCTTTAACGAAGCGTCGATAGTATCCAGCCATCCCAAGAAAGCTCCGAATATCCCTCACGCTCTGTGGTTGGTCCCACTTCAGAACATCTCTCACCTTTCCGGGATCAACCGATACCCCTTCCTTGGAGATAATGTGGCCTAGGAAAGATATTTCCTTTAGCCAAAATTGACACTTGTTAAGCTTGGCATACAATTGATGCTCACGCAATTTCCGCAAGGTCAATTTCAAATGTTCTTCATGCTCCTCCTCACTTTTTGAATACACCACAATGTCGTCGATGAAAACCATGACGAACTTGTCCAAGTACTCCATGAAAACCTTTTTCATAAGGTACATGAAGTATGCGGGTGCATTTGTCAACCCAAAAGATATGACGGTATATTCATATGAACCATACCATGTAAGAAAGGCTGTCTTGGGTATATCGGAGGGCTTAATCTTCAGCTGGAAGTATCCCGACCGAAGATCAATCATGGAGAACACTCGGGCTCCTTTCATTTGGTCGAATAGGTCCTCTATATGGGGCAGAGGGTATTTGTTCTTGATTGTTACCTCGTTGAAATACATATAGTCCACGCACATCCTTTGGGTTCCGTCCTTCTTGTCTACGAAGAGCACCGGAACTCCACATGGTGACGAGCTTGGACGTATAAAACCCTTCTCAAACTGTTCTTGAATTTGCTTCTTGAGTTCTACTAGTTCATTGACGGGCATCCTATAGGGTCTCTTGGCTATGGGTGCAGTTCCTGGTACCAAATCAATGGAAAACTCAATGTCCCGATCAGGGGGCATACCTGGAAGCTCTTCCGGGAACACGTTCGAAAATTCCTGAACCACCGGAATGATGTCCAATGTTGCTCCTTCAACATGGTTCAAGTTTGCCTTTTTAGTGGTTTGTTGGGCTGACTCAAACTCGACACGGATGCCGTGCTCATTTATCAACTGCACGCTTCTTTCAGCACATTGGATTTGTGCTTGCTTAACCAATCCATCCCGAGTATAATGTCAATCCCTTAGGAATTCAAGACAATAAGGTTGGCAAGGAAGTCTATCCCCCTTATTATAAGGCTTACTTTCGGACATACTATATTATTCCTCATCTCTCCACCGGGAGAATTAACTAACATAGAACATTTTAAGTGGGATATGGGAAGGTTATGCTTGGCAACAAACTTGGATGATATGAAGGAATGTGATGCTCCAGAATCAAATAAGATGGTGGCTGGGTTGGAGTTGACAAAGAACATACCAATTACGACTTCCTCAGCCTGTTGTGCTTCCTCAGCAGAGACATGGTTCACGTTGCCGCGAGAATAGTTCTGCTGTCCACAGTTTCCTTGATTGTCCCCTCCGTTCAGTCGCGGGTTCTGCTTGGGCACGTTGCCTTGCTGTCCAGGGCCTCTCCTCGGGCACTGGTTCGCGAAGTGTCCTATTTCTCCGCATGCGAAACATGCCCTGTTGCCTACGGCAGCAGGTACGTTGGGGAGCGCCATTGTTAGGAAGGGGCGCAGGAGGCATGGGCACGCGAGGTGCTGGTGCAACGAATTGTTGCAGTGGTGGCTGACCAGGGAGGTATACAGGAGTGGTTGACCTATACTGTGGTGTGGCTGGGGATTGAATAAGCTGTAATAGGAACATTTAAATCGTAGTGGCGTGAATAGGAGTGGTGTTTTGAACTTTTGTGATGATTGCTTGTGTTTGTATGCTGGTGTGAGTTTTGGGACGCTTCGGCGAATGTTCAGCATAGTGAGAGATGTGAGATACTTCAGCATGTGTTCACATCCTCATATAGGCTGAAATTAATAAAATAAGATATTTAGTTCATACACCTTGATGCATATAGTTTGGGGGATCAATCTAAACTTCTCTTTTCTATTCTACCCAACTCTCTCTCACAGATGGTGAGGGAAAACGCCAGCCGTCAAAGGAGGAATGTTTGTGGCAACCATGAACCACAAGAGGATGGCAACGTTGAAGTTCCTGAAAATGCCAGCCCCGGGGCTGATGCAAACAACCTTGAACGGTTGATGGCTATGCAGAACCAGCTCATGCAAACTATGATACAAACTTTGGGACAGCTGCAAGCCAACAACAACAACAATCCTAACCCCGTTCCTGCACCCCCACCGCCACCACTGCCACCACCGCCGGCTCACAGCAGATTGGGAGAGTTCATGTGGACTCGACCGCCTACTTTTGCACAAGCTAATGATCCCATGGAGGCTGATGATTGGTTGAAATCCATGGAAATAAGCTTGTTATTGTTCAATGCAATGATCGGGAGAAAGTTCTCATCACATCGCACCAACTTATGGAAGCAGCCGCTGACTGGTGGGACGCTCTTTGCAATGCTCATGTCAACCAGGAGACTATCACTTGGGCGGAATTCAAGGAGAGTTTCCGCTCTCATTACGTCCCTGCTGGAGTCATGATGCTTAAAAGGCAAGAGTTGGAAGGTCCACGCCAAGGAAAGAAGAGCGTGAATGAGTATCTCAACAAGTTCACACATCTGTCAAGGTATGCTCCCGAAGACGTCAACTCGGATCAAAGGAAACAATATTTGTTCATGAGAGGATTGAACAATGAGCTCCAAGTACAACTGCTCAACAATGATTATGCAAACTTCCAGAAGCTCGTTGACAAAGCTATAGTAGTTGTGAACAAGATCCGTGAGATCGAGCAAGAGAGCGAGAGAAAGATGCCATACCAGCCACAATGGAGCAATGTACGTCCCCGTTTCATGCCCCCAGCTGCACCACAGTATGGCTCGTCCGTTTCTACTTTCCGCCCTGCAAACCCACCTCGCCCTAATCAACCACCGCAGCAACGTCCTGTTATGCAAGCACCTCGCATGCCTTTGCCTCCTGCGCCCCGTCCAAACATGCGCGCCTATGCTCAAAACCACCCTCGCCCCAACGCTCCTGCTGTTTTGGGCAACAAAGCATGCTTTTCATTGGGAGAGGCTGAACACTTTGCAAGTCAATGCCCGAAGAAAGGCCTTAGACAGCCGACCGTCGCACCAAAACCGAACCCACGGCCGAATGAAGGAGCTACGCAAGGTAACCGTGGGCAGCAGAACTACGCTCGTGGCAACGTGAATCAGGTCTCTGCTGAGGAAGCGCAACAAGCTGAGGACGTCGTGATTGGTATGTTCCTTGCCAATTCCAACCCAGCCACTGTTTTATTTGATTTCGGAGCAACGCATTCATTCATATCATCCAAGTATGCCATGTATAATCTGCCCATATCCCACATGAAACACACTATGTTGGTTAATTCTCCCGGTGGAGAGATGAGGACTAATATAGTATGTCCGAAAGTAAACCTTAAAATAAGGGGGGTACACTTTCTCGCCAACCTTATTGTCTTGGATTCCCAAGGGATTGATATAATACTTGGAATGGATTGGTTAAGCAAGCACAATGGAATAATTCAATGTGCCGAGAGGAGCGTGCAGTTGAAAAATGAGCACGGTACTCGTATTGAGTTCGAGTCAGCCCAACCGGCAACCGAGAAGGCATCGTTGAACCACGTCGAAGAAGCAACATTGGAAAGCATTCCGGTGGTTCAAGAATTTTCAGATGTGTTCCCGGAAGAACTTCCAGGTGTGCCACCTGACCAGGACATTGAATTTGCCATTGATTTAGTACCTGTAACTGCACCTATAGTGAAAAGGCCATATAGAATGCCCGCTAATGAACAAGTGGAACTTAAGAAGCAAATTCAGGGGCAGCTAGAAAAGGGTTTTATACTCCCAAGCTCGTCACCGTGGGGAGCCCCCGTGCTCTTCGTAGACAAGAAGGATGGGACCCAAAGAATGTGTGTAGATTATAGGTCTCTCAATGAGGTGACGATAAAAAATAAATACCCGCTGCCCCGTATAGAGGACCTGTTCGACCAAATGAAAGGTGCCCGAATTTTCTCCAAGATTGATCTTCGGTCGGGATACTTCCAGCTGAAGATTAAGCCCTCCAACATACCCAAGACTGCATTTTGAACATGGTATGGTTCGTATAAATATACCATTATGTCTTTTGGGTTAACGAATGCACCCGCATACTTTATGTACCTCATGAATAAGGTCTTCATGGAGTACTTGGACAAGTTCGTCGTGGTTTTCATCGACGATATCATGGTGTATTCAAAAAGCGAGGAAGAACATTTGAGATTGACATCGCAGAAGCTGCGAGAGCATCAATTGTATGCCAAGTTCAGCAAGTGTCAATTTTGGCTAACAGAGATATCGTTCCTAGGCCACATCATCTCCGAGAGTGTAGTATCGGTTGATCCCGGAAAAGTGGGAGATGTTTCAAAGTGGAACCAACCACAGAATGTGAGAGATATTCATAGTTTCCTTGGGATGGCTGGATACTACCGACGGTTCATCAAGGATTTCTCCAAAATAGTGAAGCCTATGACTGAATTGCTAACGAAGGGAAAAGCATTTCAGTGGACACCAGTGTGCCAAGAAAGCTTTGAGGAGCTCAAGAAAAGACTAACCACAGCGCCTGTTTTGGTATTGCCGGACGTGAGCAAGAGTTTTGATATATATTGTGACGCATCAAGACAAGGGCTTGGATGTGTGCTCATGCAAGGACAAGTGATAGCCTATGTGTCGAGACAACTAAAGAAACACGAGCTGAATTACCCCACACATGACTTGGAACTTGCAGCCGTGGTACATGCCTTGAAGAGTTGGAGGCATTTTATCCTTGGCCACCAATGTGAGATCAATACGGATCACAAAAGCTTCAAGTATATATTCACGCAAACGGATCTGAATTTGAGGCAACGTCAATGGTTGGAACTCATCAAGGATTATGATGTTGGAATCAATTATCACCCCGGAAAGGCCAATGTAGTAGCTGATGCGTTGAGCCGAAAGGGAGCATGTCACCAACTCACGGTTCGGGAGCTGCCGGCCGAGCTGCGCAAGGAGTTCAAACGGTTAGATCTCGGGTTCTTGAACGAGATGGAAGTGATAGAACTCAACTCTTCGCTAGAACAAGAGATACGAGATGGCCAAGCAATGGATGAGGAAATCAAGGAAATCAAGGAAAGAATCCAACAAGGCATAGAAAAGGATTTCAAGGAAGACGAGAAGGGCACGCTTTGGTTAGGGAAAAGGATTTGTGTGCCTAACGTGAATCACATCCGCGACACGATATTAAAGGAGGCACATGACTCACCTTATTCCATACATCCTGGCTGTACAAAGAGGTACAAGGACTTGAAAACTTGCTATTGGTGGGATGGTATGAAAAGGGACATAGCTGAATATGTTGCCTTATGCGACAAGTGCCAACGTGTAAAGGCCGAACATCAAAGACCCGCTGGACTGTTGCAGCCATTGAATGTACCCGAGTGGAAGTGGGAAGACATCAGCATGGATTTCATTGTCGGATTGCCACGTACTTGGTCGGGTTACGACTCCATTTGGGTTATTGTGGACTGATTGACAAAAACAGCCCATTTCCTTCCTGTTAAAACCACGTACCGCGTCGTAGAACTAGCCAAGCTGTATATGGAGTAAATCGTGTGTCGCCATGGAGTCCCGAAGAGGATAGTTTCAGATCGGGGTTCTCAATTTACCTCAAGGTTCTGGAAGAAGCTGCACGAAGCCATGGGTACACGGCTCAATTTCAGCTCCGCTTATCACCTGCAAACTGATGGCCAAACTGAGAGAACAAATCAAATCTTGAAAGACATGTTGAGGGCTTGCGCCTTGAAACATGGGCGTAGTTGGGATAGGAGCTTGCCGTATGCTGAATTCTGCTACAACAACAGCTACCAAGCCAGCTTGAAGATGTCACCTTTCGAAGCATTATATGGTAGACGGTGTAGAATGCCGCTGTTCTGGAATGAGACCGGAGAGAGCCAAGTGTTTGGACCCGAAGTGCTGCAATACGCTGAAAAGCAAGTCCAAACGATACGAGAAAATTTGAAGTCTGATCAGTCATGACAAAAAGGTTATGGGGAAAATAGGTGAAGAAGATTAACCTTCGAAGTAGGAGACTTCGTGTACCTTAAGGTATCGACAATCCGAGGCCAACGACGGTTCAACGTCAAGGGCAAGTTAGCACCTCGCTATATCGGGCCATTCAAGATTTTGGGCAAGCGAGGAGAGGTAGCCTATCAAGTAGAGCTGCCAACGCACCTCTCCGACGTACACGACATGTTTCACGTATCCCAACTCAAGAAGTGCTTAAGAGTACCGGAAGAACATGTACCGATGGATGAGCTCGAGCTTCAAGAGGATCTGACCTATGTGGAGCACCCCGTGCAAATTTTGGACGTGAAGAAAAGGGTCACGAGAGTGATCCATTGGTGCAAGGTACGGTGGAGCCATCACACGGAAGCCGAAACTACGTGGGAGCGTGAGGAAGACCTCAAGGCAGAATTCTCTCATCTATTCTCTACTCTATCGAATCTTGAGGGCGAGATTCAGTTTAAGGGGGGTGCATACATTTCCATTTCCATGTGTGCATACATTTTTCATATAGAGAAACATTATAAAAGAAGTAGAAATGGAGAAAAGAACCGTATAAATGGAGGAAGGAACCAGGGAAATGGATAAAGAATCATAAAAAGGTGGGGAATGGGAAAAAGATAGCTGAAATGAGCCAATTCCAATTTGTCGAAGTGCGCTGTCGACACTTCCCTGAGCTGCCGGACACGTGGCGCCTTCGGAGCTCACCCCTGCGGAAGGGGTGAGGTCCGGCCCTGCGGGACACATGGCGCCTTCGGAGCTCACCCCTGCGGAAAGGGTGAGGTCCAGCCCCGTGGGACACGTGGCACCTTCAGGAGCTCACCCCTGCGGAAAGGGTGAGGTCCGGCCCCGCGGGACACATGGCGCCTTTGGAGCTCACCCCTGCGGATAGGGTGAGGCCCGGCCCCGCGGGACACGTGTTGCCCTCGGAGCTCGCCTCTGAGGAGAAGGGAAGCCCAGCCCGTGGGACACGTGTCGCCATTGGAGCTCGCCTCTGAGGAGGAGGGAGGCCAGCCCCGCTGGACATGTGGCGTCCCCGGGGCTCGCCTCTGAGGAGAGGGGAGGCCCGGTCCCGCTGGACACGTGGCACCCTCGGAGTTTGCCCCTATGGAGGGAGCGAGGCCCGGCTCTACTGGCCGCGTGGCAGGCCCGGAGCTCGCCGCTGAGGATAAGGGAGGCCCGGCCCCCGCTGGAAACGTGGCGCCTCTGGAGCGCACCCCTGCGGAGGAGGTGAGGTCCTTAGGCGGTTTTTCCTCCTGTGCGAGTGAGTATCCGGTACTAAGGGTACCGACACAATATCCCCCACATTTGGGTAGACAAAATCTCCAAGGCCGTCCCACCTAACTGGAAAGATAAGTTGTTAAGATCCAAAATTGAGTTGGACTCTTATTTGAGCTCCAATTGGAGTAGGACTCCTCTTTTTCCCCTTTTATAAATAGAACCCAAACCCCCTGGCCACAACCCCTTTCCTTTTATCCCTCCCAAGTCGGCGACTTGGAAGCCCTAGCTCCCAACTCGCCGAGTTGGACCCCCTCCCTCGCCGGAGTCCAGTCGCCGGTGAGCTGCCATTGAGCAACGACGAGCATCGCCGTCACCGGAAAAAGCCGACGATCATAAGGGAAGTAAGGTAGGTCTTCGTTACCCATCTTACGACGTCGTCGCTGTTTCTACGCATCCGTTTTCTTCTCCCCCTTCAAGCAGAAACTTTTACGTGTGCACAGATCGTGTTTTGATCGGTTTTTGACGGAGGAATTGATCTAGATCTTGAGTCAAGATCATCACCACGTCCACACTTGATCCCTACACCCTTGTTCATCATAAAACCCCATGAAAGCCCATTAAAACATGCAAGAACACGTACAAACTGGTTAAATAAAAAAGCACCATAGGATTTGCATTCATCTACACCATTGCATCTTGAGTAAAGTTTGTGCATTATGAGATAGATGCAGTGAGCATAATTTTGCATAGGATTTGCATGCACAAACTTTACTCAAGATGCAATGAGATGGATGAATGCAATTCTTATGGTGCATTTTTATAAAATCAGTTTGCACGTGTTCTTGCATGTTTTAGTAGGCTTCCATGGGGTATTATGATGATAAAGGCTGCTGGGATCAAGTGTGAACCTGGTTATGATCTTGACACACTTTGTAGATCAATTCCACTGTCAAAAATCGACCAAAACATGGTCTGTGCACACGCAGAATTTTCTGCTCGCAGGGGGTGAAGAAAAACGGGTGCGTAGAAACAGCGGCGACGTTGTAAGAGGGGTAACGAAGACCCACCTCACTTCTTCCTCCTCTCTTCCTTGCGGCAGAACCTCTTTCCTTGCAATGGCGGCTGTAGAAGATTTTCTATGGAGAATTACGATGCTGTGGCTTGGGCAGAACGTTGGGGGCTTCTTCACCGGCGATGGCGAGGCGCGACGGAGCTCGACGGCAGCCAAATTCCAGCTCTGGGAGGCGGTGACTTGGCAGCAAGGGAGAGGGCAGCAGCCAAAATTAGACGGGTGGAGGTGGCGGCTAGGGGGAAGGGCTATATTTATAAGGGGGAAAAGGGCTAGGGTGGCTAGGATTTTAACAACCCAATTATCCAATGGCTGAGATTTAATTTTAAAAGAGGTGGGAGCTAGGGGCTGGAATTTTATTATTTATTTGCCAACAATGGCTGAGATTAATTGAGAAATAAAAGCCCAGAAAAATCTACAAAAGGGGGCGGCTAAAGTTCCCCTCTTAATGGGTTGCGGCCAAGGGGTGGGGCCCATTAGGGTTTCCCCCTCTAAGTGGTGCGCCCAAATTGGGGGGAAATTCCCCCCAAATGTAGGGGAAAATCCCCCTAGGGGAATTTTGGGGAATTTGGGGAAAATCAGGAAAATTGGGAAAAATTTTGGGAAATTAGGGAAGACAGACTAATTTTGGGGGAAAATTGGGGAATTTTGGGGAAAAATTGGGGAATTTTGGGGAAAAATTGGGGTGGCCCAATTTGTCTATTTTATTTATTTTTTCTTTTTCTTTCCTTTTCTTTTCTATTTATTTTCATTATTTTCCATTTCTATTTCCTTTTATTATTTTATTTGCTTCTATTTTCCTCTCTCTATTTCTTCTTCTTTTTAAATGCTTCTCTACATGAAAAATGTATGCAATGCATGGTAGTAATTTTGAGGGTGTTACACATTGAGATCTCCTCCTATGAGGAGTTTCTCGTTTACCGATACACTACTAACCATATCCTCCAGGTCCTCCCAAGTTTGCCTCTTAGCACTCATGTTGAGCCCAACTTGTGGGACATAATCACTAATGACGTTCAAGACAATGTCTCCAATAACTTTCTTGATTAAGATGATCTTATCCCGTCATATTTGAACATCCACTACTCCATCATTAGGACTCTTATCTATTAGAACACCTACGCCATTCCTAGTCCCAGCCGATCCAGAATACCAAAGCCTGAAATCGGTATTCTCGACTTCTCTCGCCTTTTAACCCGTCCATCTAGTCTCTGTACACAAAGTATATTTACTCGTCTCCTAATGGCAATATCTACTAACTCATGTAGCCTCCCCGTCAAGGATCCTACATTCCAACTACCCACCCGAAATCTATGTTCCTCGGTTAGCTTTCTTGCGCTTTGCACCCGTCGAGTAAGATAGGAAAACCCTTGCTCACTTATCACTACATTCGGGCGATGATGTAGCACGCCACTAAGGTGGTGGCCATCCGGCCCTTGCCCATTTAACACTATATCTGGGTTTCGATAAGGCGTGCCACTAAGGTGGTGGAAACCCAGCCCTTGCCCACTTAATACCCGGGTTCCGATACGGCGCGTCATTAAGAGGGTTATGCCCCCAACGAATTTCTATTGGATTTCATTTCCATGAGAATGGCTAAGCGTAGTTGTTTCGCCAAGCCTATCAAAACCCCTCCTCCATTACCCAGGCTTGGGACCAGCCATGTCATTACAACATAGGCGGAGTTAGAGAATTTCTACCAATTTGGAAAATTATTTTTTAACATACATAGGCATAAAACATGATGCAACTTGTCATAGATAATTTTTAGAAAAAAAGATCATTTTCTTTAATATAGGAATATATTATTGGAATTTGGGCTAGGCCCATTAAAGAAATTATGAAATAATTCAAAGAAATCTCAAAGGCCCATTAGTGCAAGAGAGAGTGGTGTTAATTGTTTAATCCCACATGGGAAGTTGGAGGGGTGGAACTCGCATATATAAGGGAGGTTGTTATTCCACTTCTTGAGTAAGTGAGAAGAGGAGAGGACCACGCGCGCCCCTACTCCTCCTCACTCGCCACGCCACGCCCCACCCCACGCACGCGCGCACGCGCATGTGTTCGTGTGAATTCAAACCTCGAGCCGGGCCCAGTTTTAATTTTGCTGCAGAAAATTGAGCTGGGCTTTCGGACTCCAAATTTTGGGCTTTCGAGTTGGGCCGAGTCCAAGTTGGAGACAGACGCATCATCAACTCTTGAGCCGATCCGGATTAGAATCGTACCGCCTCTCAAGGACTCTATAAATAGCGGACGTGCGCTGCATGGGAGGGCATCCTACGATCCCATCAATTCCGTGTTCTGTTCCTTGTGCCGCCATCATGGTCGACTCCATCCAGAGCGCCGTTGGTGCACCGACTATCGGGAGACCAGGTCTCCAGAACCTCTCGCCCATGCGATCCTACACCATGATAGGGCGAATAAGATTTTTGGGAAGCGCTCTGCGCAACTGCTCACATTCTTCACCATGGCCCTCCGACCGCCCAGATCGGGCGCTGCTGCCCAACGCCATCATCAACGCTTGCAGTGACTCGTCATGCCTGCGACAACAGATTCAGCAGTTCCTCTGCCTGCAAATTGGTATGGTTGATTTGCTCATCCAAATCCTCTGTCGGTATTTACCTCTATTGTTTTTCGCGAGTCTTTTCAAGAATTATTCAGTGTCGAAGTGTTTTCCTGCGACACTTCCCCCCCAGTCTGCCGGAGCAGCCCACGGAGGTTCTTTTTTAGGAGGGGCTTAGTGGTATCGAGCGTCTGTGGGGACCACCCCGTGGTTCACCCACTCCAGGATCGCATAGGGTGGTGCCGTGCGATGCGGCACCCAACAGCACACACAAAAAGACCTAAAGAACAACATACAAACTTTTATTTGATATAAAACAGCGGAAGTCTTTTACAAAAACTTAATTATACCGCGGAAGTTATATACATAGCTACTCTCAAATACTACCAAGCAAAAGTGCAGCCGTCCAGCCCGGGGACTGTGGCAGACCGGGATCCGCCCATCCAGGATCGCAGAGGGTGGTGCCGCACGATGCGACACCTGACAGCACACATCATAAGAACACAATATATTACATGGGAAAACAACTGAACTGTACAAAGTAGAACAAACTCCAGTTACAAAATATTATTTATCTTACACAGCGGAAGTCTACACTATACAACTCACGCCCGCCTATCTAGCAAAAGTTGGCTGCCCAGCCCTAGGGCAACCCACACTAGCTGCACTCTTCAGCTCAGCGCAGCGTGTACGGCTCCCACTCAGCCGTGGTCCCCGACGGAGGGTAACTCTTGCCGGTGGACTCGTACTCCGAGTCCGTGGGTGGCTCCTCACCTGAAAAACACTTAAGCAGCAACCGTGAGCACGATGGCTCAACAAGGCTTACCCGACTCACCTAAACATGAAACTCCACATGAGGTGTACAATGACATAGGATAGTAATATTGCAGCAAATGGACACCCCTACAAATTCATCCTTAGTTCAGCTTTTAGTAACAAGTTAACGGTTCAGGAAGCTGAAATTTAGTAAGCAATATTTGGTGGCAAACATGTAGCAATACAATATTATATCATATCAGCAATATTGAATCATCATATTTCATACATTAATCTACGTCACGACTCAGGTGACCAAGTGGTACTCTTCACCGCGAGGGATGGCGAATCGACTCGATATACACCTGCAGGGAAACACAAAGAGCACATCACGTACGCCCACCCGTGGAGCTGCACAGCACGCTCACTCGATGTCGTACGGGACAACCTTTCACCCAACTGCCCACACGTCGAACAGGTCACACCGAAACGAGCAGGAGGTTCCCCATACGGAGCATCTCTCTATGCCCGTTGGCAGATTTCCACCTTGCTGCCCTCAGCCTACACCTATAAATCGGTGCGTTATGCCTCGACGCCCGGAGGTTTAGGCTACATCGGTTTATCGGGGCCCATATATCCGATATGCCTTCGGTACGTTCAAACTTGATCAGCATGGGCCACACACGGATCGGTCCTCAATCGACACGGAGGGCTGCGGACACAAGACTTCCTCTTGCTGCGCCCTAGCCCCTGCCTAGTCTCATTTTCATTACTAAAGTGATCTCACATCACTCAACCGAACCGTGTGTCCCAAGCCTATCTCGCGAGTAGATTCCAACTACTCGACTTGTACCGAAGTCCTATGAAACATTAAGCATAGCCTGTCTACTCGAGGTCTTAGACACTACCCTCACTCTTATGGAAAATTTCTGGTCATGCAAGTGGGGTTTCCTCCATCCTATACCTAATGCACATTCACACTTCATATGACACATGTAAACAAAGTAGAACTTATAAAAAGGTTAATGCAAACCGGGGCTTGCGTTGTTGCTTCTGGTCAGGGGTTAGTTCTTCTTCCGGAAGTAGGAAGTTGAGTACTTCCGGAGCCTTCTCGCCTTCAGCGACTACACGTTAATAAAATACTACATGTTAATGAATATGCACATGAGTTTAGGGTAATACTTCTGCTATTAGTTCTAATAACCAGTCTCTAACAACTGGAACACTGTTTAAGAATTTAAAGATGAACTGGGTGTTGGTGGTTTGGGCTTAGACCTAAGCACATGGTTAAGTGCTAAGTGGTTTTTCCCCCTTTTTCCATATTAATCCCTCAAGTGGTTAAACAGGACAGGGGTGATCCAGAGCTCCAATGGAGCTGAGAATTTTTGAGTGAATTCCTTGTCACAAGAAAATCCTCTGGACCAAACATTAGCACTTTTCATTGAGTGGTTTGCTCGGACGCCGGTGATCAGTGGGTGGTGAAACACCGAGTGTGCGGCCGGGTTTGTGGGCGGTGGAACAGAGAGGATAAGGGGGATTTCACGCAGCCCAGCAGTGCAACCGCACGCTTTGTAGCCGGCGCCCTCATCCCCCGAGCAGGAGGTGGCGCGGTGGCCGCGTTGGGACTGGTCGATCCCGTTCGCTGTCGGCCGTAGGGTGTTCGACCGCGTGCCCGAGTCGGTTTGCTCCCCGGGGTAGCTGACCAGTGGGCCCTCTTCTCCCCTCTAATTTTTTCTCCCCCTTTCTTTTGTAAATATCCCAGCTACTGAACATTGAATGGGAGACTTAGCCCCCATGTATTGGTTTGAATTTGAGTTCTCAAATTTAAACTTTGTTGGGTTAAATTTGCTTCATGTTTAAACTGAAATTCAAATTCAGTTTTGAATTATTGCAAATTTAGCTCCCGACAAGATGAACTCCAATAGGGATGAAAATTGGTGGGCTAATTCAGAAAAATGTGCTGAGTTCGAATATGAAGCTAACTTTTGAATTTGAGTGATGAAAGTTGCTGCAATTTGAATTTACATTCAAATTGACCTCTTTTTCAAATACCTCCAAAAGTGCCTCAAAAAGTGTTGGATTTGCATGAAACTTGGCTTGAACCCTCCTAAGACTTTTTAAGTTCTAGGGGTGAGCTCAACCTCTCATGTTCATGTGTATAAATCCCACTTTGTAAAAATGAAGGCTTTCCCCTCTAATCACTCTTTTGATGGAGGTTACTTGCTCTTCACAATATTTCCTAAGATATCCACAATAAAAACTGTGGTGTTGTGAGCTGAAGAAAAGTTTTTGCAAGTCCCTTTTCTTGGTCTTTTACATCCCTCCCCCCTTAAAAGAATCTCATCCCGAGATTACAAAACAATAGATAGTGATGTAATAGGGACTTACCCGCGTTGGGATGCCATGAACTCCGGGTAATTTGAGCGAAGGAATTCCTCGCTCTCCCACATCACTTCTTCGGCGGTGTGGTTGCTCCAGAGTATCTTGTAGAACCACAACGTTCTGCTACGCGTGGTTCTGGCTTTTTCATCAAGAATTGAAACCAGATATTCCTCATATGTTAAATCCGGTTTCAGCTCGCCGATGTCTTCGGTAAGGACGGCAGCTGTATGCTTTAAACATTTTTGCAGTTGCGAAACATGGAAAACATCGTGGACACCAGCAAGGGATGCCGGTAGCTCCAGTCTATACGCCGCTGGTCCACACTTTTCGGTGATAGCATAGGGTCCAATGAAACGGGGAGCGAGCTTCCCTTTTACACCAAACCGGTGCACGCCCTTCATTGGAGACACGCGGAGGTACACATGTTCACCGACGTCAAGTGCAACGGTCTACGCCTCTTATCTGCGTAGCTCTTCTGCCGGGATTGAGCGGCCTTCAAGTTAGCTTGAATCGTCCGAACGCGCTCTTCGGCGTCGTTCACCACATCAACCCCGAATGTGACCCTTTCACTGGACTCGCACCAGTTTAATGGGGTGCGGCATTTACGACCGTATAGAGCTTCGTAGGGTGCCATCTTGACACTCGCCTAATAGCCATTGTTGTACGAGAATTCCGCCAATGGTAGGTGATCATCCCAGTTCCTACCATGGTGGATGGCACATGCTCTCAACATGTATTCTAATACTTGATTCACCCTCTCTGTCTGGCCATCTGTCTGAGGGTGGTAAGCGGAGCTTCTAATTAGTTTAGTACCCAAAGCAGCATGCAACTGCTCCTAAAAGCGAGATACAAACAACGCACCTCGGTCTGAGACTATGGTCTTGGGTACACCATGCAGGCATAGAATCCCGTCAATGTATAACTCCACATATCTGTTGGCATGGAAATGTGTATGCACGGGAATGAAGTGAGCCGACTTGGTTAGTCGATCAACGATCACCCAAATGGAATCATGCTTGTTGGATGTTAGGGGTAATCCCACAATGAAATCCATGCTCACATCCTCCCGCTTCCATGCTGGAACCTTCAGGGGTTGCAACAGCCCTGACTTCCTCATATGATCAGCCTTCACTCGTCTACACGTATCGCACTCTGATACGTACTTCGCTACCTCCCGCTTCATCCGTGTCCACCAAAATTTCTTTTTTAAATCTTGGTACATTTTGTTGCTTCCCGGATGAATGGAGTATTTAGACAAGTGGGTTTCGTCGAGGATTTTCTTCCTCAGCTCCATATCCCGGGGTACGACTATGCGGTCATTGAACCATAGCGTCCCCTAATCATCCTTCCTGAAACACTTGATCTCCCCATTGTCTATCCATCTCCGGAGATATGCCATGCCTTTATCATCTTTCTGAGCTGCAATGATGTCCTCCCTAATAGTAGGGATGAGGGCAAGGTTGTAAAGCGACCCATAAGGAACCAAGTATAAACTTGGCTCTTCCTCCTTCACCGGGGTAATGGTGAGGTGATGGACATGTGATTTCCGACTCAGCGCGTCGGCAACCACATTCGCCTTGCCGTGGTGGTAGTGAATCTCAATTTCATAATCTTTGATCAGTTCTAACCACCTCCTTTGCCTCATGTTCAGCTCCTTCTGGGTGAAAATGTATTTCAAGCTCTTGTGGTCGGTGCAGAGGTGCACCAGATTCCCCAGGAGATAGTGCCTCCACATTTTTAGCGCCAAAACCACTGCAGCAAGCTCAAGATCATGAGTGGGATAATGCTGCTCATGGTCCCAAAGCTGGCGTGAGCCATAGGCGACCACACGTCCTTCCTGCATCAACACGCAGCCGAGCCCAATACCAGACGCGTCGCAATACACGTCGAAGGGCTTTGTTGTATCCGGCTGAGCTAAGACTGGGGCTGTGGTGAGATGCTTCACCAATGCTTGGAACGCTCCTTCACACGCCATGTTCCAAACATATTTCGTCCCTTTCTTCAGCAATTCTGTCATCGGCTTAGCGAGCTTGGAGAAGCTTGGAACAAATCTCCGATAGTATCCCGCTAACCCGAGGAAGCTTCTGACTTCATGAACTGAAGTGGGGGCTTTCCATTTCAGTACTTGCTCTATTTTGCTTGGGTCAACCGCAATGCCTTCCGCTGAGATGATATGTCCAAAGAATGGCACTTGGCTGATCCAAAACTCGCATTTACTGAACTTGGCGTAGAGCTTGTGGTCTCGCAATCGTTGAAGAACGATCCGCAAGTGTTCGGCATGTTCGGCTTCTGTCTTGGAGTAAACCAAGATATCGTCGATGAACACTACCACGAACTTGTCCATCTCCGCCATGAACACTGAGTTCATGAGATACATGAAATGGGCTGGAGCGTTTGTGAGACCAAAAGACATGACGAGATATTCATATAATCCATATCTCGTCGAGAAGGCCGTCTTCGGGATATCCTCCGCCCGGATCTTTATCTGATGATATCCAAGGCGAAGGTCCATCTTGGAGAACACACTTGCCCCCACAAGTTGATCAAACAGAATGTAAATACGGGGCAGTGGATACTTATTCTTGATGGTGACGGCGTTGAGCGGCCGGTAATCCACACACAGCCTCAGGGTTTCATCCTTCTTCATTACAAACAGCGCCGAGCATCCCCAAGGCGAGGAACTCGGCCTAATGAAACCCTTGCTCAACAGATCATTGAGCTGTTCTTTCAGTTCAGCCAGCTCATTTGGAGCCATCTTGTATGGTCTCCGTGATATGGGCGTAGTCCCGGGTGCCAGGATCTTGAACTTGACATCCCGCTCCGGTGGCATGCCCGGAAGGTCATCTGGGAACACGTCAGGGTACTCCCGGACTACGGGGATGTCCTCTAACTTGAGAGCTTCAGTATGGTTGATCACTGAAACATCCCGGACTGGATTATCTAATAAGAGGGACTGCGGACGGTGTAATGGGGAGTTGAGGTGAACCGTCCGTGATACGGTTTCCAGGACAGCGCCATGGTAGCTTAGCCATGACATTCCCAAGATTGCATCAATCTTCTGTCCCTCAAGGATAATCATAGTGGTGGGATATATCTTCCCACCTAAGCACAGTGGTGCTTTCGGAACCATCATCGTTGCTGAAATCTTTCCTCCCGGTGAGCAGATCATATAAGAACACTCGGTTGGAAAGACTTCCAGCTGATGCTTAACCACGTATGATGCACTTATGAAGTTGTGGGTTGCACCATAATCAAAAAGTATGATGATGGCTTGACGGTTGAGAGTGAACGTACCCGCCAGCACGTTGTCTCCCTCTGGAGCGTCCTCATTGTCGAGGTTGCGGACGCCACCAGTCCGCTGACCAACCTTTTTGACCGGAGGTCGGCCTCGAGCACCGCCCTGGAACTGGGCTTGCCCGCTACTCTGCTGCCCATGGGGACAGTCCTTCACGAAGTGGCCCGCCTGGCCACACGTGAAGCAGGTGAAACGGGGCGGTCCCCCCGCTGATCGGTGGACGGAATCCCGGGGCGCGCTGTGGCGGTGGAAATGCCCGGGGTACCGTCTGTTGCTGCTGTCTTGGTGGTGGCATCGGCGGTCGGAATGGGGGTGCTTGGACCGAACATCCCCCGAACTGTTGAGGTCGCGCCGGTGGTCGCCACTGCTGCCCGGATGGTGTCCGATACACCATACGGTACTTCTGTGGAGCACCACTCCCACCGCTGGGTGGAGCGCTGCGCTTCCGCTGCTCAGCTGCCAACTCCCGCTGAGCATCCTCCTGCATGATCGCGGCATTAACCAGGTCATTGAAAGTGCCGCAATTCCACTGAACGAGGTGTGTCTTCATTTCGGGGTGTAATCCCCGATAGAAATGTTCTCGCTTCTTCTCTTCAGTGGAGATATAGTCTGACGCATACTGCGCCAGATGGTTGAAGGCACGGGAGTAGTCATGGGCACTCCTCCCGCCCTGCTTCAGTTCCAAAAATTCTTGGAACTTCCTCTTCATGATCCCGGGAGGAATGTGATAGGCGTGGAATGCCTCCCGGAACTCTTGCCATTCCACGGCATGGCCAGCCGGACATGAGGCGACATAATTCGCCCACCACGCACCAGCGGCACCGTGGAGTTGCTGCGCTGCAAACAGAGTCTTCTGCCGCTCCATACATTGGAGTAGCCCGAACTTGGACTCGATGGTCCGCAGCCAGTTGTCAGCCTCCAGTGGTTCTTCGGCTTCGGAGAACACTGGAGGGTGCGTACTCATGAAATCCGAGTACGACACTTCCCGGGGCTCACGGGGCCCTCTATCTTGACGTCCCCCCGCCTGGGACGTATTCTGCACGATCGTGCTGAGCAGGTCGGTCTGCTCCTCACGACCTCCCACCAGTGCCGCTATCACATCTGCTAGGGTAAGCGGAGGCGGCGGTGGTGGCTGCTGCTGCGGGGTGCTGTCATAGGCCGGTGGCTGGGATTCATCACCTCCCTGTTGGCTAGAGCCATGAACCTCGTGCGCGGTCCTAGTACGAACCATCTGCAACCATACGAAAATAACTTCAGTCCCGCAACATATTGCATGCAGTCCAATAACAATAAGCGTGGAAAACATAATGACACTAAAACATGCGATACATCTCGTATGTAGATGATGTAATAACTTTGCACAAGCTACTCCATTACCAGACCAAACACAAGCTAGTTTAAACCAACTTGATGAACCACCTCTTTGGAAGCTCACCATAACTAGGTTTGGTCACTACGAGACATTACTATCGCGTTGTGATCACGTATACCACCCTTAGGGTACAACACCCTCTCCAATGAGTTCAACTGTCACTCCTCTATCAGAATGACCAGTTTCTACCTATTCCAAGTTTTGATCTGGTTCTGGACATTTTCATAACTCAAGCTGAATACCAAAGTTAAAGTTAACTTTAGTATCTTTCCAACGAGTACTCATTTGCCCCCAGATCAGCTGTGGTTAAAAAGTTATGCTAATTCATATTCAGCAAAATTTCTGGAAGAATTTTAACAGCACCTCCCTTGGAAGTGGCTGTTTTCAACCCTGGTTTCCAGTGAAATCTGTGCTGAAATTTCAGAAACTTTGAATTGAAAGGATGTAACACATCTTCTACCCTTTCTAAAGATGTATCATATGACAATTTTTTATTTTTCTACTGGGAATTATGTTTGAAAAACAGAACAGTCCAGAGAGTGTTTAACTCTGTCCTTGTTCTGGACAGTTTACATTTCTCTGGGATTTAAGCCATCTTAAGGTGTGTTTCAGCTCTGGAAGTATACAACAAAGTTGTAGAATACTGAAATACCTTCCCAGAACTCTATGCCACACCTCCCTCGGCTAAAAGACCTGTGAGTTGTGCTCTGTTGAAGTTCAGCAACCTTGCTGCCCAAAACAAAGCACTCTGCTTTTCATCCCTTTGGCTATCCTGCTCCACTATCCCATTCTTATACCCAACCAGGGTCCTAAATGTTGAACCTATAGATTTTAATTCTTTGTTATCATTATTTTGCATGCATATGCCTATGATATCTCGGTACTACGTTCCTCACAAAAGAAAATCCTAACCGGATTATACCGGCATATACGTCTCATGTGTGGCACTAAACGGTCTCTCGCACACGTTTACTACACGGATACATATGTGGTTAGTACCTGCAGAAGACCACACAATAATTGTGCACTCAATGGTTGTTCATTTCAGGCAGGACCATATTTTAAAAGTAAATACAAACGCCCGTATCATTGTCATACGGCCGTCCTTGAGTTAAGTCACGTCTCAAGGTACATGATCGTGTTTCAACACCACACGACGGGGAACCCGAGTATGTCATGAACGGGTCGTCACGGTTGGGAATGTTATCAACCCAACAGATACCACCTACTGCCCTGCAGGGCACGCCGATGGCAAGCGCTGCGTATGTCCTCCTGGGCTATTTCCAGACGAACACACTCTCGCGTTACTGACCACGCGATGGCGTCTCCACTTACTTGCCTAATGCACGCTAGGGATCAGCGTTTCATATGAACTCAGGGACATGAAGAGTCCAAGAGGTTCATATTGACGTCTCACACCAAGCTGTGAGACAAATCCCTGAACCACGTTCCTCGTCAGGGGAGCTAACTGAAATTGAACCGCTTTCGGTGGCGTTCCTTAGCATACTTACCAGAGTGTAGGTGCGTCGTTACATAATTAGAATTCAGAATTATAACACATAGGTTAGTCTTTGCCACTTTAAGTAACTATGCTAATATAGTCCTTGCTTGGGCAACTAATGAATCCTCACCGTAACCTTAGTTTTCCCATAATACAGTCCTTAAGTACTGTGCTATCCCCAATGCAGCTCTGATACCAGGCTGTGGCGGACCGGGATCTGCCCATCCAGGATCGCAGAGGGTGGTGCCGCACGATGCGACACCTGACAGCACACGTCATAAGAACACAGTATATTACATGGGAAAACAACTGAACTGTACAAAGTAGTACAAACTCCAGTTACAAAATATTATTTATCTTACACAGCGGAAGTCTACACTATACAACTCACGCCCGCCTATCTAGCAAAAGTCGGCTGCCCAGCCCTAGGACAACCCACACTACCTGCACTCTTCAGCTCAGCGCGGCGTGTACGGCTCCCACTCAGCCGTGGTCCCCGACGGAGGGTAACCCTCGCCGGTGGACTCGTACTCCGAGTCCGTGGGTGGCTCCTCACCTGAAAAACACTTAAGCAGCAACCGTGAGCACGATGGCTCAACAAGGCTTACCCGACTCACCTAAACATGAAACTCTACATGAGGTGTACAATGACATAGGATAGTAATATTGCAGCAAATGGACACGCCTACAAGTTCATCCTTAGTTCAGCTTTTAGTAACAAGTTAACGGTTCAGGAAGCTGAAATTTAGTAAGCAATATTTGGTGGCAAACATGTAGCAATACAATATTATATCATATCAGCAATATTGAATCATCAGATTTCATACATTAATCTACGTCACGACTCAGTGACCAAGTGGTACTCTTCACCGCGAGGGACGACGAATCGACTCGATATACACCTGCAGGGAAACCCAAAGAGCACGTCACGTACGCCCACCCGTGGAGCTGCACAGCACGCTCACTCGATGTCGTACGGGACAACCTTTCACCCAACAGCCCACACGTCGAACCGGTCGCACCGAAACGAGCAGGAGGTTCCCCACACGGAGCATCTCTCTATGCCCATTGGCAGATTTCAACCTTGCTTCCCTCAGCCTACACCTATAAATCGGTGCGTTATGCCTCGACGCCCGGAGGTTTAGGCTACATCGGTTTATCGGGGCCCATATATCTGATATGCCTTCGGTACGTTCAAACTTGATCAGCGTGGGCCGCACACGGATCGGTCCTCAATCGACACGGACAGGGCTGCGCACACAAGACTTCCTCTTGCTGCGCCCTAGCCCCTGCCTAGTCTCATTTTCATTACTAAAGTGATCTCACATCACTCAACCGAACCCGTGTGTCCCAAGCCTATCTCGCGAGTAGATTCCAACTACTCGACTTGTACCGAAGTCCTATGAAACATTAAGCGTATCCTGTCTACTCGAGGTCTTAGACACTACCCTCACTCTTATGGAAAATTTCTGGTCATGCAAGTGGGGTTTCATCCATCTTATACCTAATGCACATTCACACTTCATATGACACATGTAAACAAAGTAAAACTTATAAAAAGGTTAATGCAAACCGGGGCTTGCTTTGTTGCTGCTGGTCAGGGGTTAGTTCTTGTTCCGGAAGTAGGAAGTCGAGTACTTCCGGAGCCTCCTCGCCTTCAGCGACTACACGTTAATAAAATACTACATGTTAATGAATATGCACATGAGTTTAGGGTAATACTTCTGCTATTAGTTCTAATAACCAGTCTCTAACAACTGGAACTCTGTTTAAGAATTTAAAGATGAACTGGGTGTTGGTGGTTTGGACTTAGACCTAAGCACATGGTTAAGTGCTAAGTGGTTTTTCCCCTTTTTCCATATTAATCCCTCAAGTGGTTAAACAGGACAGAGGTGATCCAGAGCTCCAATGGAGCTGAGACTTTTTGTGTGAATTCCTTGTCACAAGAAAACCCTCTGGACCAAACATTAGCACTTTTCATTGAGTGGTTTGCTCAGAATAATTCTCTTAGCAAATAAGCAAAGAAGAATTAATTCTGAAGTAGCACCCCTGTTCATGGCTAACTGAGTGAACTACAATTTCCCTTATAGCTCACAAAGTCTGCATGAATTTTCCTAGTACTTTTGGAGCTAAGACTTGTTCAGAACTGAATTTCCAAGTTTTGGAAATTCTCTGAAATTGTTTCTGTATTCAAATGAACACAGCACCTTCAAATTTTAATTGCTCTAATCAAATCAACTCCAAATGGTCTAAAACTTTTACAGGGGTTCTCTAACATCCTAAAGAACATTCTGGCAAAATTTGGGGATTTTTGGATGAACCAAACGACCTCTAAAATTCTTTTGCTGAAAAGTTTTAAGAATTTTCCATAACTAATTAGTGGGTTTCATACAAATTGGGTTGTATATTTGGACAGATCTAGGCAATATAAATCCAACCCAATTTGAATCACTAAATTTGGAGCTTCCTAGCAAAAGTTATGGGGTTCTAAAGTTTGAACTAAATCTGGAAATTCAAATTAATTCGGGAAACATTCAAACTCTGACTGCGGGTCCCTCCTACACGTGTCGGCTTCTAGAATCACGCCACACGTGGCCACAGGACCCATCCCGCGTCACCACACTGGATCCCGGGCCGCAGCGGATACGACGATTTAAAATATCGCCACTGACATGCGGGGCCCCCAGTCATCTTCTTCCTCCCGACGCCCGCGCGATCCCACCGCCGAGCTCACCGGAGCTCTCGCCGGAGAGGGGTTCCGGCCCTCGGAACTTGCCGATTCTTGCCGCCTGTACCTATCTCAGCCTGGGGAACACGGTGGTGCCCTCACCAGAGCGTGACAACGGCCGGAACAGTGCTCCCGCCGGTAACAGCGGCCGGGAGCTCACCGGCGACGTCGAACTCGGCATCCCCTGCACCTTTTTCAATGCGGTTTGCTCGGGGAGCTCCACTGACACCTGCTGATCGCGGACAGGGGCACCAATCCCCGTGAAAACAGCTGCAACTACGACCTCACCGGTGACCTAGGCCGGATATCGGCTGTTCTCAGAAAACTTCGAAGAACCGTAACCCTAGCTCATGGTTCTTGCTGGTTTTTGATCCTGGGTGGTCGTGGCAGTGTGTAGATCGTGTGTTTAGCTCGGTACGCCCGGTGATAAGCCAACACCCCGTGAATTTTTGGATTTGGTGGAGCTCGGCCTTAAGAACACCGTAGCGTTCCCGGAAGAAATTCTCCCCCGACGGTGCATGAAATGTCGAACGGTAAGGTCAAGCAGAACCAGCACCTTATGGTGGTCGTTTCTTGTGTCGAGCGTCGGGTACGAGGGCGCCTGGTTTGCTCGGACTCCGGCGATCAGTGGGTGGCGAAACACCGAGTGTGTGGCCGGGTTTGTGGGCGGTGGAACAGAGAGGATAAGGGGGGTTTCACGCAGCCCAGCTGTGCGACCGCACGCTTTGTAGTCGGCACCCAAATCCCCCGAGCAGGAGGTGGTGCGGTGGCCGCGTTGGGACGGGGTCGATCCCGTGTGCTGTCGGCCGTAGGGTGTTCGACCGCGTGCCCGAGTCGGTTTGCTCCCCGGGGTGGCTGACCAGTGGGCCCTCTTCTCCCCTCTAATTCTTTCTCCCCATTTCTTTTGTAAATATCCCATCTACTGAACTTTGAATGGGACGCTTAGCCCCCAAGTATTGGTTTGAATTTGAGTTCTCAAATTTAAACTTTGTTGGGTTAAATTTGCTTCATGTTTAAACTGAAATTCAGATTCAGTTTTGAATTATTACAAATTTAGCTCCCGACAAGATGAACTCCAATAGGGATGAAAATTGGTGGGCTAATTCAGAAAAATGTGCTGAGTTTTAATATGAAGCTAACTTTTTAATTTGAGTGATGAAAGTTTCTGCAATTTGAATTTACATTCAAATTGACTGCTTTTTCAAATACCTCCAAAAGTGCCTCAAAAAGTGTTGGATTTGCATGAAACTTGGCTTGAACCCTCCTAAGACTTTTCAAGTTCTAGGGGTGAGCTCAACCTCTCATGTTCATGTGTACAAATTCCACTTTGTGAGAATGAAGGCTTTCCCCTCTAATCACTCTTTTGATGGAGGTTACTTGCTCTTCACAATGTTTCCTAAGATATCCACAATAAAAACTGTGGTGTTGTGAGCTGAAGAAAAGTTTTTGCACGTCCCTTTTCTTAGGCTTTTACATCCCTCCCCCTTAAAAGAATCTCATCCCGAGATTACAAAACAATAGATAGTGATGTAATAGGGACTTACCCGCGTTGGGATGCCATGAACTCCGGGTAATTTGAGCGAAGGAATTCCTCGCTCTCCCACGTCACTTCTTCGGCGGTGTGGTTGCTCCAGAGTATCTTGTAGAACCACAACGTTCTGCTACGCGTGGTTCTGGCTTTTTCATCAAGAATTGCCACCGTATATTCCTCATATGTTAAATCCGGTTTCAGCTCGCCGTTGTCTTCGGTAGGGATGGCAGCTGTATGCTTTAAACATTTTCGCAGTTGCGAAATATGGAAAACATCATGGACATCAGCAAGTGATGCCGGTAGCTCCAGTCTATACGCCGCTGGTCCACACTTCTCGGTGATAGCATAGGGTCCAATGAAACGGGGAGCGAGCTTCCCTTTTACACCAAACCGGTGCACGCCCTTCATCGGAGACACGCGGGGGTACACGTGTTCACCGACGTCAAAGTGCAACGGTCTACGCCTCTTATCAGCGTAGCTCTTCTGCCGGGATTGAGCGGCCTTCAAGTTAGCTTGAATCGTCCGAACGCGCTCTTCGGCGTCGTTCACCACATCAACCCCGACTGTGACCCTTTCACCGGACTCGCACCAGTTTAATGGGGTGCGGCATTTATGACCGTAGAGAGCTTCGTAGGGTGCCATCTTGATACTCGCCTGATAGCCATTGTTGTACGAGAATTCCGCCAATGGTAGGTGATCATCCCAGTTCCTACCATGGTGGATGGCACATGCTCTCAACATGTCTTCTAATACTTGATTCACCCTCTCTGTCTGGCCATCTGTCTGAGGGTGGTAAGTGCAGCTTCTAATTAGTTTAGTACCCAAAGCAGCATGCAACTGCTACCAAAAGCGAGATACAAACAATGCACCTCGGTCTGAGACTATGGTCTTGGGTACACCATGCAGGCATAGAATCCCGGCAATGTATAACTCCGCATATCTGTTGGCATGGAAATGTGTATGCACGGGAATGAAGTGAGCTGACTTGGTTAGTCGATCAACGATCACCCAAATGGAATCATGCTTGTTGGATGTTAGGGGTAATCCCACAATGAAATCCATGCTCACATCCTCCCACTTCCATGCTGGAACCTTCAGGGGTTGCAACAGCCCTGACTTTCTCATATGATCAGCCTTCACTCGTCTACACGTATCGCACTCTGATACGTACTTCGCTACTTCCCGCTTCATCCGTGTCCACCAAAATTTCTTTTTTAAATCTTGGTACATTTTGTTGCTTCCCGGATGAATGGAGTATTTAGACAAGTGGGCTTCGTCGAGGATCTTCTTCCTCAGCTCTATATCCCAGGTACGACTATGCGGTCATTGAACCATAGCGTCCCCTCATCATCCTTCCGGAAACACTTGATCTCCACGTTGTCTATCCATCTCCGGAGATGTGCCATGCCTTTATCATCTTTCTGAGCTGCAATGATGTCCTCCCTAATAGTAGGGATGAGGGCAAGGTTGTAAAGCGACCCATAAGGAACCAAGTATAAACTTGGCTCTTCCTCCTCCACCGGGGTAATGGTGAGGTGATGGACATGTGATTTCCGACTCAGCACGTCGGCAACCACATTCGCCTTGCCGGGGTGGTAGTGAATCTTAATATCATAATCTTTGATCAGTTCTAACCACCTCCTTTGCCTCATGTTCAGCTCCTTCTGGGTGAAAATGTATTTCAAGCTCTTGTGGTCGGTGTAGAGGTGCACAAGATTCCCCAGGAGATAGTGCCTCCACATTTAGCGCCAAAACCACTGCAGCAAGCTCAAGATCATGAGTGGGATAATGCTTCTCATGGTTCTGAAGCTGGCGTGAGCCATAGGCGACCACACGTCCTTCCTGCATCAACACGCAGCCGAGCCCAATACCGGACTCGTCTCAATACACGTCGAAGGGCTTTGTTGTATCCGGCTGAGCTAACACGGGGGCTGTGGTGAGATGCTTCACCAATGCTTGGAACGCTCCTTCACACGCCATGTTCCAAACATATTTCGTCCCTTTCTTCAGCAATTCTGTCACCGGCTTAGCGAGCTTGGAGAAGATTGGAATAAATCTCTGATAGTATCCCGCTAACCCGAGGAAGCTTCTGACTTCATGAACTGAAGTGGGAGCTTTCCATTTCAGTACTTTCTCTATTTTGCTTGGGTCAACCGCAATGCCTTCCGCTGAGATGATATGTCCCAAGAATGGCACTTGGCTGATCCAAAACTCGCATTTACTGAACTTGACGTACAATTTGTGGTCTCGCAATCGTTGAAGAACGATCCGCAAGTGTTCGGCATGTTCGGCTTCTGTCTTGGAGTAAACCAAGATATCGTCGATGAACACTACCACAAACTTGTCCAGCTCCACCATGAACACTGAGTTCATGAGATACATGAAATGGGCTGGAGCGTTTGTGAGACTAAAAGACATGACGAGATATTCATATAATCCATATCTCGTCGAGAAGGCCGTCTTCGGGGTATCCTCCGCCCGGATCTTTATCTGATGATATACAGAGCAAAGGTCCATCTTGGAGAACACACTTGCCCCCACAAGTTGATCAAACAGAATGTCAATACGGGGCAGTGGATACTTATTCTTGATGGTGACGGCGTTGAGCGGCCGGTAATCCACACACAGCCTCAGGGTTTCATCCTTCTTCTTTACAAACAGCGCCAAGCATCCCCAAGGTGAGGAACTTGGCCCTGATGAAACCCTTGCTCAACAGATCATTGAGCTGTTCTTTCAGTTCAGCCAACTCATTTGGAGCCATCTTGTATGGTCTCCATGATATGGGCGTAGTCCCGGGTGCCAGCTCGATCTTGAACTCGACATCCCGTTCCGGTAGCATGCCCGGAATGTCATCTGGGAACACGTCAGGGTACTCCCGGACTACGGGGATGTCCTCTAACTTGAGAGCTTCAGTATGGTTGATCACTGAAACTTCCCGGACTGGAATATCTAATAAGAGGGACTGCGGACGGTGTAATGGGGAGTTGAGGTGAACCGTCCGTGATAGGGTTTCCAGGACAGCGCCATGGTAGCTTAGCCATGACATTCCCAAGATTGCATCAATCTTCTGTCCCTCAAGGATAATCATAGTGGTGGGATATATCTTCCCACCTAAGCACAGTGGTGCTTTCGGAACCATAATCGTTGCTGAAATCTTTCCTCACGGTGAGCAGATCATATAAGAACACTCGGGTGGAAAGACTTCCAGCTGATGCTTAACCACATATGATGCACTTATGAAGTTGTGGGTTGCACCATAATCAAAAAGTATGATGATGGCTTGACGGTTGAGAGTGAACATACCCGCCAGCACGTTGTCTCCCTCTGGGGCGTCCTCATTGTCGAGGTTGCGGACGCCACCAGTCCGCTGACCAACCTTTTTGACCGGAGGTCAGCCTCGAGCACCGCCCTGGAACTGGGCTTGCCCGCTACTCTGCTGCCCCTGGGGACAGTCCTTCGCGAAGTGGCCCGCCTGGCCACACGTGAAGCAGGTTAAACGGTGCGGTCCCCCGCTGATCGGTGGACGCAATCCCGGGGCGCGCTGTGGCGGTGGAATTGGGTTGTATATTTGGACATATCTAGGCAATATAAATCCAACCCAATTTGAATCACTAAATTTGGAGCTTCCTAGCAAAAGTTATGGGGTTCTAAAGTTTGAACTAAATCTGGAAATTCAAATTAATTCGGGAAACATTCAAACTCTGACTGCGGGTCCCTCCTACACGTGTCGGTTTCTGGAACCACGCCACACGTGGCCACAGGACCCTTCCCGCGTCACTACACTGGACCCCTGGCCGCAGCGGATCCGACGATTTAAAATATCGTGCCTGACATGCGGGGCCCCCAGTCATCTTCTTCCTCCTGACGCCCGCGTGATCCCGTCGCCGAGCTCACCGGAGCTCTCGCCGGAGAGGGGTTCCGGCCCTCGGAACTTGCCGATTCTTGCCGCCCGTGCCTATCTCGGCGTGGGGAATATGGTGGTGCCCTCACCAGAGCGTGACAATGGCCGGAACAGTGCTCTCGCCGGTAACAGCGGCCGGGAGCTCACCGGCGACGTCGAACTCGGCATCCCCTGCACCTTTTTCGATGCGGTTTGCTCGGGGAGCTCCACTGACACCTGCTGATCGCGGACATGGGCACCAACTACGACCTCACCGGTGACCTAGGCCGGATATCGGCTGTTCTCAGAAAACTTCGAAGAACCGTAACCCTAGCCCATGGTTCTTGCTGGTTTTTGATCCTGGGTGGCCGTGGCAGGGTGTAGATCGTGTGTTTAGCTCGGTACGCCTGGTGATAAGCCAACACCCGTGAATTTTTGGATTTGGTGGAGCTCGGCCTTAAGAGCACAGTAGCGTTCCCGGAAGAAATTCTCCCCCGACGGTGCATGAAATGCCGAACGGTAAGGACAAGAAGAACAAGCACCTGATGGCGGTCGTTTCTTGTGTCGAGCATCAGGCACGAGGGCGCCTGGTTTGCTCGGACGCCTGCGATCAGTGGATGGAAAAACACCGAGTGTGTGGCCGGGTTTGTGGGCGGTGGAACAGAGACGATACGGGGGGTTTCACGCAGCCCAGCAGTGCAACCGCACGCTTTGTAGCCGGCGCCCTCATCCCCCGAGCAGGAGGTGGCACGGTGGCCGCGTTGGGACGGGGTCAACCCCGTGCGCTGTCGGCCGTAGGGTGTTCGACCGCGTGCCCGAGTCGGTTTGCTCCCCGGGGTGGCTGACCAGTGGGCCCTCTTCTCCCCTCTAATTCTTTCTCCCCCTTTCTTTTGTAAATATCCCAGATACTGAACATTGAATGGGAGACTTAGCCCCCAAGTATTGGTTTGAATTTGAGTTCTCAAATTTAAACTTTGTTGGGTTAAATTTGCTTCATGTTTAAACTGAAATTCAAATTCAGTTTTGAATTATTTCAAATTTAGCTCCCGACAAGATGAACTCCAATAGGGATGAAAATTGGTGGGCTAATTCAGAAAAATGTGCTGAGTTTGAATATGAAGCTAACTTTTGAATTTGAGTGATTAAAGTTGCTACATTTTGAATTTACATTCAAATTGACCTCTTTTTCAAATACCTCCAAAAGTGCCTCAAAAAGTGTTGGATTTGCATGAATCTTGGCTTGAACCCTCCTAAGACTTTTCAAGTTCTAGGGGTGAGCTCAACCTCTCATGTTCATGTGTACAAATCCCACTTTGTGAAAATGAAGGCTTTCCCCTCTAATCACTCTTTTGATGGAGGTTACTTGCTCTTCACAATATTTCCTAAGATATCCACAATAAAAACTGTGGTGTTGTGAGCTGAAGAAAAGTTTTTGCAAGTCCCTTTTCTTGGGCTTTTACAGGGACGCTACACACTAGCAGCATGGAACCGGAGAATCACGGTGGTGTGCAGGGCTCCAAATCGGCCGTGTACCCCGACGGAGGCATTGCCTCGTCCTCGGACCCCTCCTCATAGTTCTCACCTGCATACAGCTCAAATATTGCAACCGTGAGCAGGATGGCTCAGCAAAGCTTAACCGACAACCCTAGGCATGGAACTCTACATGCAATGATGTGTAAAATAGTAAAATGGACTTTGCAATAAAGACACGCCTACATGTCGATCCTTACTTTCAGTTTTATAGCAACAGTTTAATGAGCCTTAGGCAGCCCTCACATCGGAAGTCCACAATCAAACAAGAAACGCTTTCCTCCGATGTGGTGATGCCCAAAGTGGAATATAAACTTAATTAGCCCTATAACTACATCAAACAAGGTTTCAAGACATTAATAATCAATGCAGCATTTTCAGTTGGCTTATTTCACTTCTTACTACGTCACAGCGCAGTGAACAAGCAGGTACTCAAATAATCACGAGGGACGGTGATTGCAATCAAGACACACCCGGATAACACGCCACATACACCCACTTTCAGAAGCGTGATTCCACAGCTCTTCCTACTCTGTTGTATGTGACAACCTTTCAAAGGCAACCCAAATGTCGAACCGATCCATCCGTAACGGGCAGGAGGTCCCCGCGTGGAGCATGACTGTGCCCACCGGAAGATTTACACCTTGCTACCCTCAACCCACTCCTATTTACGGTTGCGTAAGCCTCGGCACCCAGGTTAACTAATTACATCGGTTTCCTGGTTCCCATATGCCAGTATGCATCCGGTACTGTTCGATACTTGTCCAGCAGGACCGCACACGGACGGTCCTCAACCGACACCAACAGAGCTACACACATGAGACCTCTGCTCACTGCATACTATCCCCCCTGCTGGGTCTCATTTTCATAACTCAAGCCATTTTGTACCTCTTCTCATTCCGTGTGATAAATACTATCTCGCGAGTAGCTTCCAACCACTCGACTTCTACCGAGATCCTAAACGTTAGCATGGCATTCTCTACTCGCTGAATTTGTAAACTACCCAAACCTTTATAGGATTTACAAGGCTATGCAAGTGGGGTTTCAATCACCCTAACTCTAATGCATACATTTCAACCTAGACATAAGTGATACAAATGAAAAGCTTTATAAAAGGTACTTAAGTGCAAACCGGGGCTTGCCTGGTTGCGAGTCAAACGGGAAGTTAGCTTCTGGTGGGAGGACGTCCAAGGGCTCCGGTGCGTCCTCGACTTCGGTCACTAAATGAAATGTAGCAAAATATGTGTAAGTATTAAGGATTTATGAGAATTGGACTTCTATTCATAGCTATTGCTATTTAAAATCCTTAATTGGTTTTGGGATTTTTACAGTGCATACTACACCCTCTAAGGATGATCTGAGAAAAATTTGGAGAAATTCCATTGCACATTGTGGTCTCCAAAATTCCCACAAGCACAAGGTTTCTCAGAATTTTGAGCCCAAATCAGGAGCTTTCACATAGCTAACAATGGAAGATCTGATTAGGGTAATGTAAAAGCCCAAGAAAAGGGACTTGCAAAAACTTTTTCTTCACCTGACAACACCACAGTTTTTATTGTGGAAATCTTAGGAAATATTGTGAAGAGCATGTAACCTCCATCAAAAGAATGATTAGAGGGGAAAGCCTTCACTTTCACAAAGTAGGGTTTCTACACATGAACATGAGAGGTTGAGCTCACCCCTAGAATTTAAAAAGTCTTGGGAAGGTTCAGTCCAAAGCTCATGCAAATTCAACACTTTTTGAGGCACTTTTGGGTTATTTCAAAAAGAGGCCAATTTGAATGTAAATTCAAATTGCAGCAACTTCCATCACCCAAATTCAAAAGTTAGCTCCATATCTATACTCAGCACATTTTTCTGAGTAAGCCCACCAATTTTCTTCTCCATTGGAGCTCATCTTGTCAAGAGCTAAATTTGCAAGAATTCAAAACTGAGTTTGAATTTCAGTTTAAATATGAAGCAAATTTAACCAAACGAAGTTTAAATTTGAAAATTCAAATTCAAACAAAGACTTGGTGACTAAGTCTCACATTAAATTGTGAGTAGCTGAGGATATTTTGGCACAACAGAATTCAGAAAATTGGAAAAACAAAAGAGTTAGAGGGGAGGCCCACTGGTCCGTAGACTTAGCACAGAAGTCTCCTCAGCCGACTTCCTCGACCGAGCGCGCTCGCCAGCTGCAGCCAGCGTCGGCGCCCGACCACCTCGGCCGGCCAGCTCCTGCTTCGGCAGAGGAGGTGGCACAGCAGGTGTCGCGCTGTCCACTGGCCTCAGGGGCCTATAAAAGGCCCGAGACCGCCGGCGAGTTACTGATTTTCGCGAGTTCCGTAACCAGCATCCTAGTCGCCCGAGCTCCGATTGTATGCCACCCCAGCTGTGATCATCTTCCGGCTTTGACCTCCATAGGAAAGTGAAGCGCTAGCTCGTCCTCAAGACCACCGCGCAAACCGTTCCAAGGTTCGACCTTTGTGCGCGGAGAATTTTCCAGTTTAGGACGAGTAGCTCCTTTCGGGACCTGATTAGGTTTAGCAGAAATTCGGGAAGCTTAGTGGGTGGGAGGTCGAACGGAGCTGTGAGAGAGCATCTAGAGGTTCTGGCGACCCTTCTCGATCGAAAACCGGAAGGAAATCACCACCGGAACCCTAAGTTCACCCTAGGACAGTATGGCGGAGGAGGGGGTCGCCGGTGAGGTCTGGGTTGCCGGCCGTTTAGGGCCCAACAGAGCTCATGCCGAGTTTCCCGAGGTTTCCCTGAGTGTGGCGACGCGATTAGCGCACGAAGAAGATGGTCAGAAGGGCGGGAACACATTGCCGAGGTAGCACAGAGGCATAGGGCTGTCGCCGGCGAGCTATGGCGGTTAGCTGGCGGCGACATGGTGTCCAGCGGGTTCAGCACCTGAGATTACGTGGGGGCGGCGAGTTTCGTCGGCTCCGGTGAGCTAGATCGCCGGGAACGCTGACCTCGCCGGAGCTCCGGCGGCTCGGGGCGGCGACGTCGGGAGGTAGACGAAGGGCGCGGCCCCACCTGTCAGCCCCTGTGTTAATCGCGCGCGAGCGCGCGGTTAGTTCAATTTAAACGGGCGGGCCCCGCTGTCAGCCTCTGGTTTAGCGCGGGAGGGGATTTTCTGTAGGAAAATAATTCAGGGATTAGCTCAAACTTTAGAAATCCATAACCTTGGCTAGGAAGCTCCAAATTTAGTGATTCAAATTGGGTTGGATTCATCTTGCCTAGATCTGTCCAGATATACAACCCAATTTGTATGAAACCCATTAATTAATTCTGGAGAATTCTTTAAAGCATTTCAGCAAAAGAATTTTAGAGGGAGTTTGGTTCATCCAAAAATCCCCAAATTTTACCAGAATGTTCTTTAGGACATTAGTAAACCCCTGTAAAAGTATCAGACCATTTGGAGTTGATTTGGTCAGATCAATTCAAATTGGAAGGTGCTGTGTTCATTTGAATACAGAAACATTTTCAGAGGATTTCAAAAACTTGGAAATTCAGTTCTGAGCAATTCTTAACCCCAAAAATGTTAGGAAAATTCAGGCAAACTCTATGAGCTATAATTGAAATTGTAGTTCATTAAGTTGAGCATGAACAGGGGTATTACCTCAGAATAAATTCTTCCTTGATGATTTGCCAAGAGAATTATTCTGAGCAAACCACTCCATGAAAAGTGCTAATGTTTGGTCCAGAGAGTTTTCTTGTGACAAGGAACTCACCCAAAAATTCTCAGCTCCATTGGAGCTTTAGATCACCCTGTCCTGTTTACCCACTTAAGGGATTAATATGGAAAAGGGAGAAAACCACTTAGCATTTAACCATGTGATTAAGTCCAAGCCAAACCACCAACACCAGGTCATCTTTAAATTCTTAAACAAAGTTCCAGGTGTTAGAGGCTGGTTATTAGAACTAATAGTAGAAGTCTTACTCTAAAACTCACATTTGCATCTAACTTAACATGTAGTATTTCATTAACGTGTAGCCGTTGAAGAAGAGACTCCGGAAGTGTTGGACTTCCTTCTTCCGGACGAAGAACTAACTCCGGACCAGCAGCAACAAGGCAAGCCCCGGTTTGCATTAACCCTTTTATAAGTTTTCTTTTGTTTACATGAGTCATATGAAGTATGTATGTGCATTAGGTGTAGGATGAATGAAACCCCACTTGCATAACTAAAGGTCCTAAAAGAGTGAGGGTAGTGTCTAAGACCTCGAGTAGACAGGCTATGCTTAATGGTTCATAGGACTTCGGTACAAGTCGAGTAGTTGGAATCTACTCGCGAGATAGGCTTGGGACACACGGGTTCGGTTGAGTGATGTGAGATCATCTTAGTAATGAAAATGAGACTAGACAGGGGCTATGGCGCAGCAAGACGGAGTCTTGTGTGCGCAGCCCTGTCCGTGTCGATTGAGGACCGAGCCGTGTGCGGCCCACGCTGATCAAGTTTGAACGTACCGAAGGCATATCGGATATATGGGCCCCGATAAACCGATGTAGCCTAAACCTCCGGGCGTCGAGGCATAGCACACCAATTTATAGGTGTAGGTTGAGGGCAGCAAGGTGGAAATCTGTCAGCGGGCATAGAGAGATGCTCCGTGTGGGGAACCTCCTGCTCGTTTCGGTGCGACCGGTTCGACGTTTGGGCTGTTGGGTGAAAGGTTGTCCCGTACGACATCGAGTGAGTGTCCTGTGCAGCTCCACGGATGGGCGTACGTGACGTGCTCTTTGGGTTTTCCCTGCAGGTGTATATCGAGTCGATTCGCCGTCCCTCGCGGTGAAGAGTACCACTTGGTCACTGAGTCATGACGTAGATTAATGGATGAAATATGTTGATTCAATGTTGCTGATTGATATAATTGTATTGTTACATGGGTGCCACCAAATACTGCTTACTAAATTTCAGATTTCAGGAACTGTTAACTTGTTGCTAAAAGATGAACTAAGGATGAATTTGTAGGCGTGTCCTTTTGCTGAAATGTTACCATCCTATGTCCATGGTACCCCTCATGTAGAGTTTCATGCTTAGGTGAGTCGGTTAAGCCTTGCTGAGCCTTCGTGCTCACGGTTGCTGCTTAAGTGTTTTTCAGGTGAGGAGCCACCCACGGACTCGGAGTACGAGTCCACCGGCGAGGGTTACCCTCCGTCGGGGAGCACGGCTGAGTGGGAGCCGTACACGCCACGCTGAGCTGAGGAGTGCAGCTAGTTTGGGTTGTCCTAGGGCTGGACAACCACTTTTGCTAGATAGGCGGGCGTGAGTTGTATAGTGTAGACTTCCGCTGTGTAATATAAACAATAGTTGTAACTGAAGTTTGTACCTGTTTGTACAGTTTCAGTTGTTTTTCCCCATGTAATATGTTATGTTCTTATGACGTGTGCTGTCGGGTGTCGCATCGCGTGGCACCACCCTCTGCGATCCTGGATGAGCGGATTCCGGTCCGCCACAGCCTGGTATCAGAGCTGCAGTGGGGATAGCACAGTACTAAAGGACTGCATTATGGGAAAAACTTAGGTATACGGTGAGGAATCGGTAGCTGCACAAGTAAGGACTATATTAGCATAGTTACTTAAAGTGGCAAAGACTAACTTATGTGTTATAATTCTGAATTTCAATTATGTAACGACGCACCTACGCTCTGGTAAGTATGGTAAGGAACGCCACCGAAAGCGGTTCAATTTCGGTTAGCTCTCCCTGACGAGGAACGTGGTTCAGGGATAGAGTCTCACAGCTTGGTGTGAGATGTCAATATGAAACTCTTGGACTCTTCATGTTCCTGAGTTCATATGAAACGCTGATCCCTAGCGTGCATTAGGCAAGTAAGTGGAGAACCCATCGCGTGGTCAGTAACGTGAGAGTGTGTTCGTCTGGAAATAGCCCAGGAGGGCATACGCAGCGCTTGCCATCGGCGTGCCCTGCAGGGCAGTAGGTGGTATCTGTTGGGTTGATAACATTCCCAACCGTGACGACCCGTTCATGACATACTCGGGTTCCCCGTCGTGTGGTGTTGAAACACGATCACGTACCTTGAGACGTGACCTAACTCAAGGACGGCCGTATGACAATGATACGGGCGTTTGTATTTACTTTCAAATATGGAACTGCCTGAAATGAATAACCATTGAGTGCACCATTATTGTGTGGTCTTCTGCAGGTACTAACCACGTATGTATCCGTGTAGAAAACGTGTGCGAGAGGCCGTTTAGTGCCACACTTGAGACGTATATGCCGGTATGATCCGGTTAGGATTTTCTTTTGTGAGGAATGTAGTACCGAGATATTGTAGTCATATGCATGAAAGCAATAACAAAGAATTAAAATCTATAGGTTCAAAATTTAGGACCCTGGTTGGGTATAAAAATGGGATAGTGATGTAGGATAGCCAAATGGATGAAAAACAGAGTGCTCTGTTTTGGACAGCAAGTTTGCTGATCTTCAACAGGGCATAACTCACGGGTCCTTTAAGCCCAAAGAGGTGTGCTATATGGTTCGGGGAAGGTATTGAAGTACTCTACAACATTGTTGTAGACTTCCAGAGCTGAAACTCACCGTAAGATGGCTTAAATCCCAGAGGAATGTAAACTGTCCAGAACCAGGGCAGAGTAAAACATCCTCTGAACTGATCTGTTTTCAAACATAACTCCCAGTAGAAAAATCTAAAATTGTCATATAATACATCCTTAGAAGGAGTAGAAGATGTGTGACACCTTTGCAATTCAAAGTTCCTGAAATTTCAGCACAGAATTAGTGGAAATCAGGATTGAAAACAGCCACTTCCAAGGGAGGTGCAGTTAAAATTCTTCCAGAAATTCTGCTAACTTTGACTTAGCATAACTTTTTAATCAAAGCTGATCTGGGGGCAAATGAGTACTCGTTGGAAAGATACTGAAGTTAACTTGAACTTTGGTATTCAACTTGAGTCATCAAGATGCACAGAACCAGATCAAAACTTGGAATAGGTAGAAACTGGTCATTCTGACAGAAGAATGACAGTTGAGCTCATTGGAGAGGGTGTTGTACCCTAAGGGTGGTATGCGTGATGACAACGCGATAGTAATGTCTCGTAGTGACCAAACCTAGTTATGTTGAGCTCCCAAAGTGGAGGTTCATCAAGTTGGATTAAACTAGCTTGTGTTTGGTCTGGTAATGGTGTAGCTTGTGCAAAGTTATTACACTATCTACTTACGAGATGTATCGCATGTTTTCATTGTCATTGTGTTTTACACCTATTTCATTTAGACTGCATGCAAAATGTTGCGGGACTGATGTTTAATGTCGTGTGGTTGCAGATGGTTCGTACTAGGACCACGCACGAGGTTGGTGGCTCTAGCCAACAGGGAGGTGATGACTCCCAGCCACCGGCCTACGACAGCACCCCGCAGCAGCAGCCACCACCGCCGCCTCCGCTTACTCTAGCGGATGTGATAGCGGCATTTGTGGGAGGTCATGAGGAGCAGACCGACCTGCTCCGCACGATCGTGCAGAATACGTCCCAGGCGGGAGGACGTCAAGAGCGAGGGCCTCGTGAGCCCCGCGAAGTGTCGTACTCGGATTTCATGAGTACGCACCCTCCAGTGTTCACCGAAGCTGAAGAACCACTGGAGGCTGACAACTGGCTGCAGACCATCGAGTCCAAATTTGGGCTGCTCCAGTGTACGGAGCGGCAGAAGACCCTGTTCGCAGCACAGCAGCTCCACGGTGCCGCGGGTGCGTGGTGGGCGAATTACGTCGCCTCACGTCCGGCTGGCCATGCCGTGGAATGGCAAGAGTTCCGGGAGGCGTTCCGCGCCTATCACATCCCTCCCGGAATAATGAAGAGGAAGTTCCAAGAATTTTTGGAACTGAAGCAGGGCGGGAGGAGTGCCCACGACTACTCCCGTGCCTTCAACCATCTGGCGCAGTATGCGTCAGACTACATCTCCACGGAGGAGAAGAAGATGGAGCACTTCTATCGGGGGTTACACGCCAAAATGAAGACCCACCTCGTACAGTGGAACCGCGGCACATTCAACGACATAGTCAATGCCGCGATCATGCAAGAGGATGCTCAGCGGGAGTTGGCAGCTGAGCAGCGGAAGCGCAGCGCTCCACCCAGCGGTGGGAGTGGCGCGCCCCAGAAGTACCGTATGGTGTATCGGACACCATCCGGGCAGCAGTGGCGTCCACCGGCGTGACCTCAACAGTTCGGGGGACGTTCGTTCCAAGCACCCCCGTTCCGTCCGCCAATGCCACCACCAAGAGAGCAGCAGCAGCAGACGGTACCCCGGGCGTTTCAACCGCCGCAACGCGCCCCGGGTTTCCGTCCACCGATTCGCGGGGGACCGCCCCGTTTCACCTGCTTCACGTGTGGCCAGGCGGGCCACTTTGCGAAGGACTGTCCTCAGGGGCAGCAGAGCAGCGGGCAAGCCCAGCTCCAGGGCGGTGCTCGAGGCCGACCTCCGGTGAAGAAGGTTGGTCAGCGGACTGGAGGCATCCGCAACCTCGACAATGAGGACGCCCTAGAGGGAGACAACGTGCTGGCAGGTACGTTTACTCTCAACAATCAAGCCATCGTCATATTATTTGATTCTGGTGCCACCCACAGCTTTATAAGTGAATCCTATGTGGCTAAACATCAATTGCAAGTCTTCCCAACCGACTGCACTTATATGATCTGCTCACCGGGAGGGAAGATTTCAGCTAATATGATGATTCCAAAGGCACCTCTGTGCTTAGGTGGGAAACTATATCCCACCACCTTGATAATCCTTATGGGACAAAAGATTGATGCAATCTTAGGGATGTCATGGCTACAATACCATGGCGCTGTCCTAGAGGCTCGGACATGGACGGTTCACTTAAATTCCCCATTCCACCATCCGCATTCCATGGTGTTAGACACGCCAGTCCGGGAAGTTTTAGCAATTAATAATGCTGAAGCTCTCAAGTTAGAAGACATCCTCGTAGTCCGGGAGTATCCTGATGTGTTCCCGGATGATCTTCCGGGCATGCCACCTGAGCGGGATGTCGAGTTCAAGATTGAACTTGCACCCGGGACTACGCCCATCTCACGGAGACCATACAAGATGGCTCCGAATGAGCTGGCTGAACTGAAAGAACAGCTCAAGGATCTGTTGAGCAAGGGTTTCATTAGGACGAGTTCATCGCCTTGGGGATGCTCGGCGCTATTCGTGAAGAAGAAGGATGAGACCTTGAGGCTGTGTGTGGATTACCGGCCGCTCAACCCGTCACCATCAAGAATAAGTACCCACTGCCCCGCATCGACATATTGTTTGACCAACTTGTGGGTGCCAGTGTGTTCTCCAAGATAGACCTTCGCTCTGGATATCACAAGATAAAAATCCGGGCGGAGGATATTCTGAAGACGGCATTCTCGATGAGATATGGACTATATGAATATCTCGTCATGTCATTTGGTCTCACAAATGCTCCAGCCCATTTCATGTATCTCATGAACTCAGTGTTCATGCCGGAGCTGGACAAGTTCGTGGTAGTGTTCATCGACGACATCTTGGTTTACTCCAAGACCGAAGCCGAACATGCCGAACACTTGCGGATCGTTCTTCAACGATTGCGAGACCACAAGCTCTACGCCAAGTTCAGCAAATGCGAGTTTTGGATCAGCCAAGTGCCATTCTTGGGACATATCATCTCAGCTGAAGGCATTGCAGTTGACCCATGTAAAATAGAGCAAGTGTTGAAATGGAAAGCTCCCACTTCAGTTCATGAAGTCAGAAGCTTCCTCGGGTTAGCGGGATACTACCGGAGATTCATTCCAAGCTTCTCCAAGCTCGCTAAGCCGATGACAGAGTTGCTGAAGAAAGGGACAAAATACGTTTGGAACACGGCGTGTGAAGGAGCGTTCCGAGCATTGCTGAGGCATCTCACAACAGCCCCGGTGTTAGCTCAGCCGGATACAACAAAGCCCTTCGACGTGTATTGTGACGCGTCCGGTATTGGGCTTGGCTGCGTGTTGATGCAGGACGGACGTGTGGTCGCTTATGGCTCACGCCAGCTTCGGAACCATGAGCAGCACTACCCGACTCACGATCTTGAACATGCTGCCGTGGTGTTGGCGCTGAAAATGTGGAGGCACTATCTCCTGGGGAACTTGGTGCATCTCTACACCGACCACAAGAGCTTGAAATACATTTTCACCCAGAAGGAGCTGAACATGAGGCAGAGGAGGTGGTTAGAACTGATCAAAGATTATGAGATTGAGATCCATTACCACCCCGGCAAGGCGAATGTGGTTGCCGACGCGCTGAGTCGGAAATCACATGTCCATCACCTCACCATTTCACCGGTGGAGGAGGGAGAGCCAAGTTTATACTTGGTTCCTTATGGATCACTGTACAACCTTGCCCTCGTCCCTACCATTAGGGAGGACATCATTGCAGCTCAGAAGACGGATAGAGGCATGGCACATCTCCGGAGACGGATAGACAATGGAGAGATTAAATGTTTCCGGAAGGATGATGAGGGGACGCTATGGTTCAATGACCGCATAGTCGTACCCCGAGATATGGAGTTGAGGAAAAAGATCCTCGATGAAGCTCACTTGTCTAAATACTCCATTCATCCGGGCAGCAACAAGATGTACCAAGATTTGAAAAAGAAATTTTGGTGGACACGGATGAAGCGGGAGGTAGCTAAGTACGTATCCGAGTGCGATACGTGTAGACGAGTGAAAGCTGATCACATGAAGAAATCAGGGCTGTTGCAACCCCTGAAGGTCCCGGCATGGAAATGGGAAGATGTGAGCATGGATTTCATCGTGGGATTACCCTTAACATCCAACAAACATGATTCCATTTGGGTGATTGTTGACCGACTGACCAAGTCAGCTCACTTCATCCCCGTACATACACACTTCCATGCCAACCGATATGCGGAGTTATACATTGCATTGTTTGTATCTCGCTTTTGGGAGCACGGTGTACCCGTACATACATTGCATTCTATGCCTGCACGGTGTACCCAAGACCATAGTCTCAGACCGAGGTGCATTGTTTGTATCTCGCTTTTGGGAGCAGTTGCACGCTGCCTTGGGTACTAAACTAATCAGGAGCTCCGCTTATCACCCTCAAACAGATAGCCAGACAGAGAGGGTGAATCAAGTTCTGGAAGACATGTTGAGAGCATGTGCCATCCACCATGGTAGGAACTGGAATGATCACCTACCATTGGCGGAATTCTCGTACAATAATGGCTATCAGGCGAGTATCAAGATGGCACCCTACAAAGCTCTCTACGGTCGCAAGTGCCGCACCCCGTTAAATTGGTGGGAGTCCGGTGAAAGGGTCACATTCGGGGTTGATGTGGTGAACGACGCCGAAGAGCGCGTTCGGACAATTCAAGCCAATTTAAAAGCCGCTCAATCTCGGCAGAAGAGCTACGCTGATAAGAGGCGTAGGCCGTTGCACTTTGACGTTGGGGAACACGTGTACCTCCGCGTGTCTCCGATGAAGGGCGTGCACCGGTTCGGTGTGAAGGGGAAGCTCGCTCCCCGTTTTATTGGACCCTACGCTATCACCGAGAAGTGTGGACCAGCGGCGTATCGATTGGAGTTACCAGCATCCCTTGCTGGTGTCCATGATGTTTTCCATGTTTCGCAACTGCGAAAATGTTTGAAGCATACAGCTGCTGTTCCTACCGAAGATATCGGCGAGCTGAAACCGGATTTAACTTATGATGAGTATCCGGTGGCTATTCTTGATGAAAAAGCCAGGACCATACGCAGCAGAAAGTTGTGGTTCTACAAAATACTCTGGAGCAACCACCCCGCCGAAGAAGCGACGTGGGAGAGCGAGGAGTTCCTTCGCTCAAATTACCCGGAGTTCATGGCTTCTCAACACGGGTAAGTCCCTATTACATCGCTATCTCTTCTTTTATAATCTCGGGACGAGATTCTTTTAAGGGGGGAGGGATGTAAAAGCCCAAGAAAAGGGACTTGCAAAAACTTTTTCTTCACCTGACAACACCACAGTTTTTATTGTGGAAATCTTAGGAAATATTGTGAAGAGCATGTAACCTCCATCAAAAGAATGATTAGAGGGGAAAGCCTTCACTTTCACAAAGTAGGGTTTCTACACATGAACATGAGAGGTTGAGCTCACCCCTAGAATTTAAAAAGTCTTGGGAAGGTTCAGTCCAAAGCTCATGCAAATTCAACACTTTTTGAGGCACTTTTGGGTTATTTCAAAAAGAGGCCAATTTGAATGTAAATTCAAATTGCAGCAACTTTCATCACCCAAATTCAAAAGTTAGCTCCATATCTATACTCAGCACATTTTTCTGAGTAAGCCCACCAATTTTCATCTCCATTGGAGCTCATCTTGTCAAGAGCTAAATTTGCAAGAATTCAAAACTGAGTTTGAATTTCAGTTTAAATATGAAGCAAATTTAACCAAACGAAGTTTGAATTTGAAAATTCAAATTCAAACAAAGACTTGGTGACTAAGTCTCACATTAAATTGTGAGTAGCTGAGGATATTTTGGCACAACAGAATTCAGAAAATTGGAAAAACAAAAGAGTTAGAGGGGAGGCCCACTGGTCCGTAGACTTAGCACAGAAGTCTCCTCAGCCGACTTCCTCGACCGAGCGCGCTCGCCAGCTGCAGCCAGCGTCGGCGCCCGACCACCTTGGCCGGCCAGCTCCTGCTTCGGCAGAGGAGGTGGCACAGCAGGTGTCGCGCTCTCCACTGGCCTCAGGGGCCTATAAAAGGCCCGAGACCGCCGGCGAGTTACTGATTTTCGCGAGTTCCGTAACCAGCAGCCTAGTCGCCTGAGCTCCGATCGTATGCCACCCCAGCTGTGATCATCTTCCGGCTTTGACCTCCATAGGAAAGTGAAGCGCTAGCTCGTCCTCAAGACCACCGCGCAAACCGTTCCAAGGTTCGACCTTTGTGCGCGGAGAATTTTCCAGTTTAGGACGAGTAGCTCCTTTCGGGACCGGATTAAGTTTGGCAGAAATTCGGGAAGCTTAGTGGGTGGGAGGTCGAACGGAGCTGTGAGAGAGCATCTAGAGGTTCTGGCGACCCTTCTCGATCGAAAACCGGAAGGAAATCACCGCCGGAACCCTAAGTTCACCCTAGGACAGTATGGCGGAGGAGGGGGTCACCGGTGAGGTCTGGGTTGCCGGCCATTTAGGGCCCAACAGAGCTCATGCCGAGTTTCCCGAGGTTTCCCTGAGTGTGGCGACGCGATTAGCGCACGAAGAAGATGGTCAGAAGGGCGGGAACACATTGCCGAGGTAGCACAGAGGCATAGGGCTCGTCGCCGGCGAGCTATGGCGGTTAGCCGGCGGCGACATGGTGTCTAGCGGGTTCAGCACCCGAGATTACGTGGGGGCGGCGAGTTTCGTCGGCTCCGGTGAGCTAGATCGCCGGGAACGCTGACCTCGCCGGAGCTCCGGCGGCTCGGGCGGCGACGTCGGGAGGTAGACAAAGGGCGCGGCCCCACCTGTCAGCCCCTGTGTTAATCGCGCGCGAGCGCGCGGTTAGTTCAATTTAAATGGGCGGGCCCCGCTGTCAGCCTCTGGTTTAGCGCGGGAGGGGATTTTCTGTAGGAAAATAATTCAGGGATTAGCTCAAACTTTAGAAATCCATAACCTTGGCTAGGAAGCTCCAAATTTAGTGATTCAAATTGGGTTGGATTCATCTTGCCTAGCTCTGTCCAGATATACAACCCAATTTGTATGAAACCCATTAATTAGTTCTGGAGAATTCTTTAAAGCGTTTCAGCAAAAGAATTTTAGAGGGAGTTTGGTTCATCCAAAAATCCCCAAATTTTACCAGAATGTTCTTTAGGACATTAGTAAACCCCTGTAAAAGTTTCAGACCATTTGGAGTTGATTTGGTAAGAGCAATTCAAATTGGAAGGTGCTGTGTTCATTTGAATACAGAAACATTTTCAGAGGATTTCAAAAACTTGGAAATTCAGTTCTGGGCAATTCTTAACCCCAAAAATGTTAGGAAAATTCAGGCAAACTCTATGAGCTATAATTGAAATTGTAGTTCATTAAGTTGAGCATGAACAGGGGTATTACCTCAGAATAAATTCTTCCTTTCTGATTTGCCAAGAGAATTATTCTGAGCAAACCACTCCATGAAAAGTGCTAATGTTTGGTCCAGAGAGTTTTCTTGTGACAAGGAACTCACCCAAAAATTCTCAGCTCCATTGGAGCTCTAGATCACCCTGTCCTGTTTACCCACTTAAGGGATTAATATGGAAAAGGAAGAAAACCACTTAGAATTTAACCATGTGATTAAGTCCAAGCCAAACCACCAACACCAGTTCATCTTTAAATTCTTAAACAAAGTTCCAGGTGTTAGAGGCTGGTTATTAGAACTAATAGTAGAAGTCTTACTCTAAAACTCACATATATGGGCCCCGATAAACCGATGTAGCCTAAACCTCCGGACGTTGAGGCATAGCACACCGATTTATAGGTGTAGGTTGAGGGCAGCAAGGTGGAAATCTGCCAGCGGGCATAGAGAGATGCTCCGTGTGGGGAACCTCCTGCTCGTTTCGGTGCGACCGGTTCGACGTTTGGGCTGTTGGGTGAAAGGTTGTCCCGTACGACATCGAGTGAGCGTGCTGTGCAGCTCCACGGATGGGCGTACGTGACGTGCTCTTTGGGTTTTCCCTGCAGGTGTATATCGAGTCGATTCGCCGTCCCTCGCGGTGAAGAGTACCACTTGGTCACTGAGTCGTGACGTAGATTAATGGATGAAATATGTTGATTCAATGTTGCTGATTGATATAATTGTATTGTTACATGGGTGCCACCAAATACTGCTTACTAAATTTCAGATTTCAGGAACTGTTAACTTGTTGCTAAAAGATGAACTAAGGATGAACTTGTAGGCGTGTCCTTTTGCTGAAATGTTACCATCCTATGTCCATGGTACCCCTCATGTAGAGTTTCATGCTTAGGTGAGTCGGTTAAGCCTTGCTGAGCCTTCGTGCTCACGGTTGCTGCTTAAGTGTTTTTCAGGTGAGGAGCCACCCACGGACTCGGAGTACGAGTCCACCGGCGAGGGTTACCCTCCGTCGGGGACCACGGCTGAGTGGGAGCCGTACACGCCGCACTGAGCTGAGGAGTGCAGCTAGTGTGGGTTGTCCTAGGGCTGGACAACCACTTTTGCTAGATAGGCGGGCGTGAGTTGTATAGTGTAGACTTCCGCTGTGTAATATAAACAATAGTTGTAACTGAAGTTTGTACCTGTTTGTACAGTTTCAGTTGTTTTTCCCATGTAATATGTTATGTTCTTATGACGTGTGCTGTCGGGTGTCTCATCGCGTGGCACCACCCTCTGCGATCTTGGATGAGCGGATTCCGGTCCGCCACAGGTAAGTCTCCATGGTTCTAACAAAATTTGTTTCACCATTTTTTGAGCTACCAACAGAGAGATATGAATTTTTGAAGTTGGGCAGGAGTTCTGAAAAGTTTCTGTTTAAATTTGAATTTCCAAAAGAAAGGCTGAGCTTTGGGCGGTAATTTAGCCTACCAAATGAACTCCAATGAAGCTCAAATTTTTACTGGAGATTAGTAATATCATAAGGAACCTCCTAGCAAAATTTGAAGAATTTCCATATCAGGGATCTCCTGGAATTAATTCCCAAAGACTTAATTTGATGAATTTTGGAGAAATTTCCAGAAATCACCAGATCAATTTCTTTGCATTTCTACAAAGTACCGACTGAGAGGAGTCCAACCAAATTTGTTTCACAAATTTTGTACATTCCTACTGAAGGTTATGGCCCTTTGAATCTTGTACTAAATCTGAAAATTGAAGAAATGTTTAAACTCTGGATGTGGACCCCACCCGCGACGTTATCCACTCAGATGACGGCAACACCAAGGCCACGGGGTTATTCCCATGCAGCTGCACCGGATCTGGTGCCACAGGCCGATCCCCACGCGTACACAGAGGCTGACCGGTGGGACCCGGCCCCCCTTCGTCTTCCTCGGGGCTGCCCACGCCTCCCGCGGCGGCGCACGCCGGCAAGGCTCACCGGGACGGGGTTCCCTGGTCCGAGCTTCCTCAAACACGCCGCCTGTGAGTTCTACACCGTGCTGAACACGATGGTGGGGTCGGAGCGGATGACAACGGCCGGAACGGTGCTTGCATCGGCGACCATGTCGCACCTTACTTCGGCGACCTTGTTCTCCCTCAACAGCGGGTCTTTCGGCCTGGGGTTTGCTCCAAAAGCACCAGTGCCACATGGACAACCTCGACCCATAGCCCACTCTCCATGAAAACCACCAGAGAGGGGACCTCACCGGCGACCCGAGTAAGCAAAACGCCGGTGGCGACAAAAACTCAAAGAACTCCTTCAGTCCTTGATGGTTTCTGGCACCGTTTGAGCGAAGGATCGCAGGGATCTAGCAGAGCTTCTCCTAGACCAGAATGAGCTCTAGCTATCTCAGCACGACGAATTTGATCGTAGACCGAGAGATGTTGCTATGAACTAGGGTTTGGTACAACCTAAAATTCTCACTACCCGATTGATCAATTGTCCTGAGGCTTTCGGCATCACGATCTACAGACAACAACGCACCTTTCTTGTGCAGGGAAGTGGTGGTGAAATCGGCCGTAGCGTGCTGTCCATGGTGAACCGAACGTGGTTCCGCCGAGCACCTCCGATCGCCGGCGCCAATCTTTGGTTTGCGCGTAGCCGAGCTAGGAAGCTTAGGGGAACGAACGGTGGAAGCTGGAGCACTCTCTTGCGCTTCTTTTTGCTGCCTGGAGCTCGATCATCCGAGATTTGGCGAGTGTGGGCGAGGGGGAAACAGAAACGGAACGGAGGCGGTTTCTCGCAGGAGAGAACGGATGGAGCGGCGAGCAACCGAGGGAAATGAAGACCGACTTCGTTGCTGCGACCGTGGGGTAATGAAACAGCTGGCGATCGAGGAACCAGGAGGTGGCGCCGTGGAGTCCTCGGGAGTGGGTTTCTCCGGGCGCTGGCGTCCTCTCGGCGATCGGCCGATGAAAACAGAGGTGGTAGGCTCTGTTGTAAGGCTGACTACTGGGCCCCACCTCCCTCTCTTTTACTCCAATTTTTCTCTGATATTTCTCCACAGCTACTCAAACTTAAAGGCTTTGCTTCACCTCAAAGTCATAGTTTGAACTTCCTGAATTCAAAGGATTCAAATTCTGGTGTGAAAGATTGAATTGTAATTGATCATTTGAATTTGAAATGGAGTTTGAATTCTCCATTTTGGATTATCCCAAAAATATAGCAAACCAGCTCCAAGGTTTCCAATTTTTGGCATGGCTGCTCATTCAAAGGTGGAGAACACATTTGTGAAACCAAATTTGCAAATTGGGGGAATTGGAATTTGAAACTGAATTTGAAATTCAGAATAGAGGGCTTTTCCTTTTTAATCCCAAACAAATATAGAAACTCCTCCAAATGAGCTGAAATTTGGAAGGGTGCATATTTGGTGTATGAAAATCCAAGCTGTGCATTTAGATCCCATTGTTTGGACGTTTTGGGAAGTCTAAACTCTCACATTGAACTTACACCATTTTAATTCAAAGTTTTAATTCCCCTAATTTTTCCTAAGTGTACATGAGTTAAAATTTTCTTGCTACCACTTTTTAGGGATTTCACTTCCCTCCACCCTTAAAAGAATCTCGTCCTGAGATTCCAAAAGACATGCAAAGTGGGGAGAACTTCACCGGGTATATGATGATAGCAAGTCCGGATAGTATGTTCGTAGATAGTCCTCGCCTTCCCATGTCACCTCATCAGCGGTATGGTTACTCCACAAGACCTTGTAGAACCTTAAGGTCTGGTTTCTTGTGGCACGTTTCTTTTCATCGATAATCTGGATTGGATACTCCGTGTACGTGAGGTCTGGTTGAAGAACTTCTATGTCTTCAGTGCGGATTTCAGCAGAGGGCTTGAGGAACTTCCTCAGCTGAGAGATGTGGAAGACATTGTGAATCCCTGCGAGCGACGCTGGTAAATCCAAGCGATAGGCCACGGGTCCGCATCTTTCAATGACAGCAAACGGACAAATGAACCGTAGCGCAAGTTTACCCTTCACTCCGAAACGGTGAACTCCCTTCATCGGAGACACACGGACATAAACATGGTCCCCGATGTCAAAGTGGAGGGGGCGGCGTCTTTTATCCGCATAGCTCTTCTGACGAGATTGAGAAGCCTTGAGATTGGCTTGTATTACCCGCACTCGTTCTTCAGCCTCATTTACATGTTCGATGCCGTAGATAACTCGCTCGCTGGACTCACACCAGTTGACGGGTGTGCGACATTTCCAGCCGTAGAGAGCTTCATATGGCGCCATCTTGATGCTAGCTTGATAGCCATTGTTGTAAGAAAACTCCGCCAATGGCAAATGATCATCCCAATTATTGCCGTGGTGGATGGCACAAGCGCGTAGCATGTTTTCAAGCACTTGATTCACCCGTTCAGTTTGACCATTCGTCTGCGGGTGATACGTGGAGCTTCGGATCAGTTTGGTCCCCAATGATGCGTGCATCTGTTCCCAGAACCGAGAGATGAACAGCGCACCACAATCTGAAATGATGGAGCAGGGAACACCGTGCAAACACACGATCTTTGCAATGTACAGCTCCGCATATTGCTTGGCCACGTACTTTGTATGTACGGGGATAAAATGAGCCGACTTGGTTAGTCGATCGACTATCACCCAAATCGAGTCATGTTTGTGAGATGTGAGAGGTAAACCAACAATGAAGTCCATGCTGATATCCTCCCACTTCCACGCCGAATGTGAGACTAACACTTGCACCCACAAGATGATCGAATAAGATATCGATGCGGGGCAGTGGATATTTATTCTTGATGTTGACGGCGTTGAGAGGTCGGTAGTCCACACACAACCTCAAGGTTTTATCCTTCTTCTTTACAAACAGTGCCGAGCATCCACATGGTGAGGAACTCGGTCGAATGAAACCCTTCTTCATTAGATCGTTGAGCTGCCCCTTGAGTTCAGCCAGCTCACTCGGAGCCATCTTGTATGGTCTCCATGATATCGGCGTCGTTCCAGGTACAAGTTCGATATTGAACTCGACATCCTTTTCGGTTGGCATGTCCGGGAGATCATCCGGAAAGACATCCGGGTATTCACGGACCACACGAGTATCCTCAAGTTTTGTGGCTTCCGTGTTACATGTGGCTGGAGCTTCTTGAACCGAACGGTCAAGAATAAGAACATGTGGTCCATGAAGTGGAGAGTTTAAACGAACCACACGTGGAATGATGTCAAGAACAGCACCATGGCGATGTAGCCATGACATTCCTAAAATGACACCAAGTTTTTTACTCTCTAACATGATCAGAGAAGTCGGATATAGATTCCCACCCAACTGTAATGGTGCTCTATAGACTATTCTATCAGCTGTTATTTTTCCACCCGGAGAACATATCAAATATGAATTATTTGTGGGAATGATAGGCAGTTGATATTTAATAACATAAGACTGACTTATGAAATTATGGGTGGCACCGGAGTCAAAAAGTATGACTACGGGGTGATCTAATTAAGAAAACGTACCCGCGAGGACGGGTTCGCCTTCCGGCACGTCTTCGATAGCTAAGTGATGGCCGTTGCCGGGTTTTGGTGCTGGTTTCTTGGGCTGGTTGCGGGGCTGATTAGCACCCTGATATGGTGCTGCACCCCTGCCCTGTCGTGGCTTGGGGCAGTCCCTCGAAATGTGCCCGACACGGCCACACGTGTAGCACGTGTAAGGTGTCGGGGTCCCGCCGACTTGAGGACGGAATCCCGGTGCACACTGTTGAAACTGAGACGCACGCGGGACCATCCTTTGCTGCTTCTGTTGCTGTGGTGGATACGTCGGTCGGAAGCCCGACGCATTATATTGCCGACCGTGAAACTGAGGTGGTCGCGCCGGTGGCTGCCATCTCTGACCGGATGGTGAGCGATACACCACGCGGTATTTCTGTGGCGTCTGTGACACCCTCATCTCTGGTTTCTGCATGTATTCATATTTCATGTAGAGTAAAACATTCTCAAAGAAGTGGGAACAGAGAAATCATCAAATGGATAGCCAGTAAGAGCCGAATCCAGTTCACCAAGAGCACCGAAGACAACTTACCAAGGCCGCTGGCCACGTGGCGTGTTCGGAGCTCATCTCTGCGAAGTGGGGAGAGGTCCGCCGCTAAATTGGCTACGTGGCAGGCTCGGGGCTCATCTCCGCAAAGGGGGAGAGGTCCGACCCTGTGGGACACGTGTTGCCCTGAGCTAGCCTCTGCGGAAGAAGCAAAGGCATTTTCTGCAGGACACATGTCACCTTCGGAGCTAGTCACCACGGAAATCAGAGGACCAGTCGCATGGGATACCTGTCGATCTCGGAGCTCACCTCTGAGAGGTCCGGTTCTATCGGACACGTGTCGCCACTGGAGCTTATCTACGGGAGGTCCATCACTGTTGGACACGTGTTAAATTTGGAGCACGTCTGTTGGGACAGAAGGAAAGACTGGCACTAACACGTGGCGTGCGCGGAGCCACTTCCGAGTAAGAGAGGGGGACCCGACCACTAGGATACGTGGCGCACGAGGAGCTCACCTCCGAAGGAAAAGGGAGGTCTCGCTCGTTTGACACATGGCACAACCGGAGCCTGTCTCTACGGAAAGGGAGAGACCAGGACCAGGTGGACACGTGGAGCGTCCGGAGCTCATCACCGAGGAGGACTCTTATTCGGGACACAATCAGATTAGGACTCTTCTCTTCCCGATTATAAATAGAACCCAGAACCTCTGGCCGAAACCACAAACTTCTTTTCCAACTCCTGGGCCGACGAATTAGAGCCCTAGTCCCAAACCGCCGAGTAAACCATCGCCGAAGCACGGCAAGGAAGATCGCCGGAGGAAAGCCCAACGATCTGAGGAGGACCACGAGACAGAGAAGAACGTAAGGTAGGCCTCCAATACCACCTTACGACATCGTTGTGTTTTCTTTGCATTTGTTCTTTTGATTCCTTTCGAACAGAAGCCTTCTCGTGGACAGATCACTTGATGATCATGTTGACAAGATCATTGCCACGTCCACCTTTGATCCGAACACCTCTGTCCATGCAAGCCATGCAAAAACACGTACAAACCAATCTAATAAAACTAATCATAGGATAGCATGCATGTGCATCATCGCATCTAGTTTAAGGTTTGCGCATGATATCGATTGCTGTAAATCTTGTATGCACGTGATCCTACCTAGCAGGACAAGCTCATGCAGCTGTCTACGACGAGCTGCAGCAACAAGGTTTTGAGATCCAAGAACAACCGGAACCGCAAGAACAAGGCAAGTGCTCCTTGACCATATTGATCCTATGTTTTGGGGTGAAACTGTTTTGTGAAAAGGTGTGCGTGCTGAGTCAAACAAGATGGGAAACCCTTTTTATAGGAGTTGACTAGTTTTGGTTAAACCACCCTTGTCGCCAGGAAAGTTTATGAGTCGGGTATGGTTTTTACTTTTATGCTTCGCTGAGTCCATGGGATTGGGAAGCAAGATAGATGTGTCTAGCTAAACTGCACTCGTAATGATATGAGAAACGGATGTTGTTATTAAACATGGATTGGAGGGAGATCAAGGCAACACTGGGTTTGTGAATGAGGTAGCATGGGATGGTGGTTTACTTGCCGTAGATCTAAGGATCGGTTCATTCATGCACATGCCAGGATAACAGTGCCACCACAAGGCCAAGCAAGGGTGCGTCTTAGCTGAGTAATTAGGTAAGTTGCTAGAGTGTTATGGACTGTGGAAGGCGTGGGGAATGGGTGTCGAGTGAGGACTGCCCTGGGAACTGCAAGGCACAAGAGGGGGCCCGTGGGTGGGAGAATTGGAGATTCTAGCCTGCCGGTGAAACCTTAGTGAGTCCATACATCTAGTAACCCCTTTGTAAAGGCTATTTTGTGATCTCTTGGCCATACACCGACGGTTGTGTACTGGTATAATGTAGGTTCTGCAGTCGCCGACGGGTGACGAAATCACAAACTTGTGGGTAAAGAGGTGAAAACTCCGCAGAGTTTTAAAACTATCATGATAGCCGAGCTTACGGTCACGAGCGCCTGGCCAGCTGCCATGATTAGTTGGGATGGTTATTGGGATGGTTCTTGGTTATGGTTAGTGATTATGGTTATGGTTTGGTTTTGGGACTATTGAGTCCCGGTGATAAGATGGTGCATGACTGTTGAGTCATGGCAACGAGATTGGTCTCGGTGTGAGACGAACTTGTTTATGAGATAAGAGGGTAACGAATACTAGAAGGTATTCGTGAGATGGTAGCGAATACGAGGAGGTATTTGTGAGCAAGAATGAAGTTGGTTAATGTTCGGGTAGAACATGGAAACTGATGGAGGTATGTTGGTAATTTAATACATGCTGGGGTTACATTCATCTAAAGTTAAGTTGATGTTTTATCATGGTTTTATAAATCTGCTTTTCTGCAATGAGCCTTTTTATACCTACCTTGATGTGAGCCACATATCATGTTTTTCTTGCACTTGCTGAGTACATCATTGTACTCAAACTTGCATTATTATTTCATCAGCAGCAGGAGAAGCCTACTATGAAGACCAAGTGGAGCATTAAGGCGTGTGATCTGTTCTCAACCTTGCCTGTGGAGGGAGTAGAGATGGAGCCACTTCTGCTTAGATTTGCTTCCGCATTAGCTAGATTGCTTCCTCACTAGAATAAAGACTTCCGCTGTGAGCATGAGTCCAAGACTCATGAGATATTGTAATAAACTCTGTTATTCGTGGTAATATATAATCTGAATTCAGTTTGTGGAACGTATGTGTATGTGTGATAAACATCCTGGGCACAAATATGCATTAATTCTTGGTTCCGTGGTTTTCCAGAGAATTGAGGGCGTCACAGTGTCCCACCACTGCTGCTTGTCAGCGCGCTGCGTTTCCTCTTATCAGAACCGCGCTCGCGCTGAGCATTCTCTTGTAGAATCGTGGCATTAACGAGGTCGTTGAATGTGCCGCGATTGCTTTGGGCGAGATGGACCTTCATCTTGGAATTCAGGCCCCGGAAGAACGCATTGCGCTTTTTGTCTTCCGTCCCCACAAATCCTGGCGCATACTGCGCCAGCCGGTTGAATAACCTGGAGTACTCATGAGCACTCCTCTCGCCTTGCCGTAACGCCAGGAACTCCTAGAGCTTCATTTCCATCACACCGGGAGGTATGTGATAGGCGCGGAACGCCTCCCGGAACTCCGTCCATGTGACGGCATGGCCAGCCGGTAAGGAGGCGGTGTAGTTCGCCCACCAGGTACCGGCTTCTCCATGAAGCTGTTGCGCTGCATACAGCGCCTTCTGATGTTCGGTGCACCGTATCAGCCCGAACTTCGCCTCCAGAGTGCGGATAAAGCTGTCCTCCTCCAAAGGTTCCTTGGCCTCCGTGAAGACCGATGGATGGGTCGCCATGAATTCTGAATACGATTTGTGTTGGGGCTGGCGTTGCCCATTGTCTTGGCGTCCTCCCTGATGGGACGCATTTTGCTGAACTAGTATCCGCAGCAACTCGGTTTGCTCGTCGCGCGAGCCGAGCACTGCGGCGAGAACCTCCGCCAGGTTTCTTGGAAGTTCTGGCGGTGGAGGAGGTGGTTGCTGCTGCGTCGTGGTTTGCTCCGGAGGTGGAGACTCATCACCACGAACCTGACTCGGACCTCCCTCCTCTTGCGTTGAACGTGTCCGCACCATTCTGCATTCATACCATTCAAACGATCAGCACATGTTGGTTTATTTCATCCATTATATACAATAGTAATGCGAGAATGGAATAAGTAATACGCATAACAATCACACATATGGATAAAGTATCAACTTTATGCAACATATACATCCCTGGACCGTGTCACACGATCGAGTTCCAAAGTATTGAACTTTATGGGTTAAAAGTTCATTTCGACCATCGGGGCCACCACGGGATGTTAAGTGTGTTAGCATGCGTAATTCCTCGCTATTGTAATGGACCCAAACATGTACTAACTCGAAATTATATGTTGAATGCATAAAGTTTTCGACTCCAACTCGCTGTTTTACAACAGCCGCTGGATATCGAAAGGTGAAACCTAGTTATTTAGTTGAAAATTTTCAACATGGTGCCTTGTCCAGCTTCTGGTCCAGCTGACCAGTCTGGATAATACAACAGTTTTGCCCACCTTAGAAGCAAAATCTGGACTAGCGTTCAACAACAAAGTTATAGCACATTTCCTGCACTTTCCAACGGTGTCTTACTTGACCCTTAGAATGACACGACTCCAAGGTCCTGTCGAGCCAGGATCACGCTGAGGGGTGCTGCGTTGCACAGCACCGTATAACACGCGTCAAAGGTACAAAGCGGAAGCGGAAATTTTATTACATAAACAGTTTATGAACATGTTTACACCAAAATAAGTTTAGTCCACACTCGTGGGCATAGACTAAGCATCAAGTGCACGTTCAGCCCTTGAACGTGTCCTTGCTAGCACACACGCACACTAACTCTGCGGCGTGCACGACTCCCACTCGACGGGGTTCCCCTCCTGGGGTTCCGTCTCCTCTTCGGGAGTCCCTTCCTCATAGAACCCTGCAAAAGCTTCAAACACAAGCAGTGAGCACGAAGGCTCAGCAAGTCTGACCCGTCTCACCTAAACATGGAACTTCTACATGAGGGTAATGGGTTGCATGAGGTAAAAATCATTTGCAAGGACTCGCCTAATTAGTAGAACCTTACTTTCAAGTTTTAGCAGCAGGTTGTGGAGAATTTTACGCTAAGGCACATGAGAGAGCCGCAATCAAACAAGAAACGCATTTCTCTCATGTACTTTGCCCAAAGTTGAAAAGAACTTTAATTAGCTCTAAGCTACAGCATATCATTAACAATCACTGTCCAGCTTTCAATCAGCAACATTTTAACATGTAACTAGCCTGTTCTTTCTACGTCACGGTACAGTGAACACGTGGTACTCACTGACCGCGAGGGACGGCGATTATAATCAATTTACACCTGCAGGGTTACCCGAACAACCCGTCACGTACGCCCGTACTCGATGTTGCCTACAACAACCATCACGGACGCCGTACGCAACTACCTTTCACCCGTCAGCCAAATATTGAACCGGTCCCATCGTCCCGAGCAAGAGGTCTCTGCACGCGCATCTCCGTGCCGTCAGCCGATTTACACCTCAAGCTCTCAACCTACCCTCTGAACGACGGGCAATGCCTCAATACCCAGCTACCCGAGTTACATCAGTTTCCCGGTTCCCATATAGCCGGTAGGTCTTCGGTACTGTTCTAGCTTGTTCAACAGGCCCGCACACGGCTCGGTCCTCAATCGACACAAGCGGAGCTACAGCACACAGGCCCCAAAGTCCTGCTGCCCTTACTCTCCGCTCGGTCTCATTTTCTTGCCATTTGTATCATGTGCTATCTCTACCCGAGCAATGTGCCTTCTCGCGAGTAGTTCCAACTACTCGACTTGTACCGAATCCTACTCTATCCTAGCAATGCAGTGGCTAACGGGGTTTGCACTCCTAAACCCCAACCCATGGTTTTCTTGGCTATGCAGTGGGGTTTCCAAACAAGACTCTAATGCACAGAGTAAAGGAAACAAGTATGTGCTCAAAACAATAAAAATTTGAAAAATGGTTAATGCAATCCGGAGCTTGCCTTGCTGCTCTTGGTCGTAGGCTAGCTGTTCCTCCGGAGTAACAAAGTCTAGGACTTCGGGTTCCTCCTCGACCTTAGCGACTACATGATAAGAGCAATGTATGTATTAATTTAAATGCATTTGTATTATCTTTGAAGTTGTGAAGTCTATAACCTTTGCTAGACAGACCTAATGACTGTGAAACTTTTACTGTGACTTGGTTACAACCTAAACAGGGACTTGGTCAAGTTTTAGTTGCAGCAAAGCTCATTTGAGCCCTCCACAATTAATTATGTCCTTGACTTTAATTGGAACTCTTAGGGTGTTCTAGGAATTTTCATGAGACAAACTATGACTTTCTGAAAACTAGATTTTCAGAGGGTTCTAATGGAGTTGGTCTCACTTAATTTGGAAGTCCCTAACTAAAGATATGAGCTAAACAATTTCAGAGAAAATTCTGAAAATGTTTCTGAACATTTTCTATTTTCTCTGGAACAGTTTCACTAATCACACCATTAGGTGGATTAAATGAGCTCAAATGGATCTGAAATTTTTATGGTTGTTCAGGGATATTTTGGTGAATATCCCAGCAAAATTTCAGGATTCTCCAGTTAAAATTCCTAACAGTTTAAATTTTGAGGAATTAATTCTGGAAAATTAAGGGTTTTCATGAAGTGAAACTTGATTTGCTGGAAAGTACTCGGAGAGCTGAATCCAGCAAAATTTGGTTCACTCAATTTGGAGCTTTCTAGCCAAAGTTATAAGTATTTGAAGTTTGAACTGAAACTGAAATTCGGGAAAAAGTTTAAACTCTGGCTTGTGGGCCCCGCACACAGTGTGTCGTCTCCCTCCTCGCGCCAACTGCGCGGCGGCGGCGATCTCCGGCGACCCTCGCCGGAACTGAGTTCCCGGCCACCCCCGGCCCGAAACTTGCCGCCTGCCCCTTTACTGACCCCCTGGACTCGATGGTGGGGTCGCCGGCCGCCGGCGATGACCGGAAACCCGTGCGCACCGATGACAGCACCTGCTAGGGTTCCGGTGAGGTCGGTCCCGCTCTCCCGTGCACCAAATCGACCGGAAATCGGTCGGAGAGCATCAGCAGAGCATGGGAAACACGAACCAGGGCTGGGTGGAAGCTAGAAATACCGGCAATTAGGCTCTCGACGGTGAGCCGAGGTGTTCAGCCATGGCGGCGGGGAAAACAGCCATATCATGGCCGAGTCTCGATGGTTTTCTCTAATTCCAGTTCGAGCGTGGGCGCTATCGTGCGTAGAAGCTACTAGGTAACGAGCTCGTCCAACCCTCGTGCATAGAGCACGAATTTCACCCGAAGGTGAGCTCGGTCCTTATGAACTGATCAAGAGTAAATTTGGAAATTCTCGGCCGAGGGTTGATCAATCGCCAAACGGCTCTCGGCTACTCCATCTACATACAATCACGCACCTTTCTTGTGTAGAGAAGAGGACGTGACAACGGCTGTGCTGTGCTGTCCACGAGAGCCCGATCGGCGGCGATGCTTGGTTCGCCGGAGAAATGGTTCAGTACAGCTCGAGGACGCTTGCTCACTGGCCAACACGGCGTCTAGGAGGTTGCTCACGATCTCTTGGTGCTGTTTTGGTGTGGAGGAGGAGGTGCTCGCGAGTGATCGGGCTTGATCAACCGTGAGCTCGGGCGGCGGCGATGGCAGTGGAAGAACAGGTCGTGCACGTCGGCAGCTCGGGGAATAGGCGACTGAAGCACGCCGGGGAGGGGATAAGTAGCCCGGCGACTGGTCTCCGGCTTGGGGCGCGCAGCAGGAGCTGGCGCCGGCTGCCCTCTCGGTGGCGCGGGCACACTGCACCCGGGAACCGATGGAGCTGCGTTTCAGTCGGTTTGTGTTGAAGTAGAGACTGACATGTGGGTCCCACCCCCCATTTTAACCTCTGAAATTTACTCCTAATCACTGTTGTAAACAGTGAACCCCATACTACCCTTGGCAATTCAAATTATTCACCCATGAGCCATTTGAATTGATCCAAGTTCAAATGAGGTTTGGTTTGAATGAATTTCAGCACAAGTTCAGTTTGAAATTCAAATAAAGTTTGAATTTCTCCCCCTTAGCTCATGTCAAGATCAACTCCAAATGGAGTGAAAATTGGTGTGTGAGCTCACAAAAATGTGCTGAGTAAGAATATGCCTTCCACTTTCAAATTCATGGGATAAAAACAGTTTGAATTTGAATATGGTTTCAAACTGTCCTCTTCCTAACTATACCCAAACTGACCTCAAAAAGGTTTTGAATTTGGGTGAAACTTGGCATGGACATCCTTAGCAAAGTGTAGGAGTTTTCATATGTCCAGCCCATCTATATCACATGTGGGAAATACCACTTTTGCAATGTGGAAGTTTGTTCTCTAATGAGCATGTTGATAATTGTTACTTGCTCTTCATTTGTGTTCATCATTCTTCCTCAAATGAGGTGTGTGGTGTGGTGATGAACACTGCAAATGTGTGTCAAAAACTGAGGCCCTTACATTCCTCCCCCCTTAAAGGAATCTCGTCCCGAGATTATAAGGTGATAATGGGAGAGAGGACGGTGGAAAATTTACCGGATATACGACGTGAAAAAGTCGGGGTAGTTAGCGCGAAGGAATTCTTCGCTCTCCCATGTCGCTTCGTCCATGGAGTGATTACTCCATAGAACCTTGTAGAACCACAACGTCGGTTGCGTGTGGTTCGGGCCTTTTCATCAATAATCTGCACCGGTTCCTCCCGATAGGTGAGATCCGGTTGCAGTTCTTCAATGTCTTCCAGCTGAACGGTAGTTGATAGCTTGAGACACTTCCTCAGCTGGGAAATATGAAAGACGTCGTGCACACCGGAAAGTGCTTCTGGTAATTTCAGCCGGTATGCCACCGATCCACATCTTTCGGTAATCTGGAATGGACCGATGAATCGGGGTGCCAACTTTCCTCTCACCCCAAATCTGTTTATGCCCTTCATTGGGGACACCCGTAGATATACGTGATCTCCAACTTCGAATTGTAATGGCCGCCTTCTCCGGTCCGCATACTGTTTCTGACGGGATTGAGCGGCTTTTAGGTTCGCTTGAATTAGTCGAACCTTTTCTTCCGCGTTGTTGACAAGGTCAATCCCGAAGGTAACCCTTTCGCCAGACTCACACCAGTTCAATGGTGTGCGGCATTTTCTTCCGTATAGCGCCTCGTAGGGCGCCATTTTGATGCTGGCTTGGTACCCATTATTGTACGAGAATTCAGCTAACGGCAAGTGATCATCCCAATTCTTGCCGTGGTCGATAGCGCAAGCTCGTAGCATGTCTTCTAAGATTTGATTTACCCGCTCCGTTTGCCCATCCGTCTGCGGGTGGTAGGCTGAACTACGGATCAGCTTCGTCCCCAAGGCAGCGTGTAGCTGCTCCCAAAAATGGGACACAAATAAAGTGCCCCGATCCGATATGATAGTACGGGGTACGCCGTACAAGCATAGGATCCGTGAGATGTACAGTTCAGCGTACTTCTTGGCGTTGTAGTTGGTGTTGACCGGGATGAAATGGGCAACTTTGGTGAGCCGATCGACGATCACCCACACAGAATCATGTTTCTGCAAGGTGGTGGGTAAACCGACGACGAAATCCATGCTCACGTCCTCCCACTTCCAGGCAGGAATGCCCAGTGGTTGCAGCAGTCCCGGTTTCCGCATATGATCTGCCTTTACCCTTCGACATGTATCACACTCGGACATGTATTTTGCAGTCTCCCGCTTCATCCGTGTCCACCAAAACTTGCTTCTGAGTTACATTTTGTTGCTGCCGGGGTGAATAGAAAACTTTGATAAGTGAGCCTCATCAAAGATCTTCTTCCGTAACTCCGGGTTTCGGGGTACGACGACCCGGTCCTTGAACCATAGGACGCCGTCTCCGTCCTTCCGGAAACATTTCAACTCCCCACTGTCTACACGTCTCCGTAAATGTGACATGCCCTTGTCATTCTTCTGGGCTGCCGCTATCTCTTCACGGATGGTGGGGATCAAAGCTAGGTTGTAGAGAGCTCCGTGTGGAATCACATGTAGTGGTGGTTCGCTCTCTTCCAACGGTGTGATGGTCAGAGTATTGACGTGTGACTTGCGGCTCAGCGCATCTGCCACTACGTTTGCCTTGCCCGGATGATAATGGATTTCTATCTCATAATCCTTTATCAGTTCTAACCATCTTCGTTGCCTCATATTCAGCTCCTTCTGAGTGAATATGTACTTGAGGCTTTTGTGGTCGGTATATAAATGTACGAGGTTACCGAGTAGGTAGTGCCTCCACATCTTTAGTGCAAGTACCACGGCAGCGAGCTCCAAGTCGTGAGTTGGATAATTTTGCTCATGGTTTCTAAGCTGCCGTGATCCATACGCGACCACTCTTCGATCTTGCATCAGCACACACCCGAGCCCAATGCCGGATGCATCGCAGTACACATCGAACGGTTTTGTTGTGTCTGGCTGCGCCAAAACCGGTGCTGATGTCAGGTGCTTGACTAAAGCCTTGAATGCTGCTTCACATGCTGGACTCCATACATATTTGGTAGCCTTCTTCAGCAGCTCTGTCATTGGCTTGGCAATCTTCGAGAAGTTCGGAATGAACCTCCGATAATATCCCGCGAGTCCGAGGAAACTCCGTACCTCATGAACAGTTCTCGGGGATTTCCAATTCAGCACTTGCGTGATCTTGCTCGGGTCCACAGCGATACCCTCCGCTGAGATGATATGCCCGAGGGAAGGCACTTGCGATATCCAAAACTCGCATTTGCTGAATTTTGCGCATAACTTGTGATCCCGCAGCCGTTGCAAGACTATACGCAAATGTTTCTTGTGATCTTCCTCTGACTTGGAATATACCAGGATGTCGTCGATGAAGACCACGACAAACTTGTCCAGCTCCGGCATGAATACCGAGTTCATCAAGTACATGAAGTGAGCTGGAGCATTGGTGAGGCCGAAGGACATAACTAGGTACTCATAAAGTCCGTACCTCGTCGAGAAAGCCGTCTTTGGAATGTCCTCCGCCCTTATCTTAATCTGATGGTACCCGGATCTTAAATCCATCTTGGAAAAGATCTTTGCTTCGACCAACTGATCAAACAACATGTCGATCCGTGGCAACGGGTACTTGTTTTTGATGGTTACGGCATTTAATGTCGACATGTCGACCAACTGATCAAACAACATGTCGACCAACTGATCAAACAACATGTCGATCCGTGGCAACGGGTACTTGTTTTTGATGGTTACGGCATTTAATGGACGGTAGTCCACGCAAAGCCGCAACGTTTCATCCTTTTTCTTGACAAATAATGCCGAACAGCCCCATGTGGAGGAGCTTGGCCTAATAAAACCCTTCTCCAGAAGGTCCGTGAGCTGAGTCTTCAGTTCAGCCAACTCCTTGGGCGCCATCTTGTACGGCCTTCGGGATATTGGCATGGTTCCCGGTGCGAGTTCAATTTTGAACTCCACCTCTCTATCGGGTGGCATCCCCGGCAAATCGTCCGGGAATACATCAGGGAACTCTCGGACCACTGGAATGTCTTCCAATCTGATGGTTGTGGCTTGATAGACACTTGGAAGTTTTATTTCTGGACTGTCCAGAAATAATGAGTGAGAACCGTGCACTTCTGAGTTTAAGTGCACGACTCGAAGGACGGTGTCTAAAACAGCACCGTGGCGGGTTAACCACGACATCCCTAGGATGACATCGACCTTCTGTCCCTCTAAGATAATGAGAGACGTGGGGTACACTCTACCCGCTAAGAATAATGGTGCTTTGGAGACCATTATGCTTGGTGAAATCTTCCCACCCGGTGAACAAATTAAATATGGACTATCGGTGGGTAGTATTGGCAAACTGTGTTTAGCAATGAAAGCTTGGGTAATAAAATTATGCGTGGCGCCTGAATCAAACAGTACTATAGCGGGATGCTGGTGGAGTTGGAACATACCCGCAAGGATTGGCTCGCCCTCCGGCACGTCCTCAATGGCAAGTTGGTGGACAGTGCCGGGCCTAGGGTTTGCCCGCCGCGCATTAGTAGGGTTCCGGGGTTGATTCCTCCCCGGAAACTGTGGTGCCACTCCGCCGCCTTGCCTCTCCGGGCAACTGCTCGCGAAGTGTCCTGGACGACCACACTTGTAACATGTGGCCGCTGCTGGTGGAGTACTCGGTGGACGAAAGCCCGGCATGCGTTGTGGAGGTGCAAACGCACGCGGCATCGCCCGCTGCTGCTGTTGTTGTTGCGGTGGTGCTGGAAGTGCCGACCGGAATGCCGGTGAAGAGTATGGCCAACTGCGGAACGGCATCGACCGCTGTGGTGGTTGCCAGCGTGGACCTGATGGTGGGCGATTCACCATCCGAAACTTCTGAGAAGGACCGCCTCCTTCTCCACTGTTCTGCGGCGCGCTTCGCTTTCGCTCTGCCGCCGCCAACTCCTTGCCGGAGTCCTCCTGAACAATCGCAGCATCAATGATGTCGTTGAGGCTGCCGCGATTGAACATCGCCAACTTGTCCTTCAGGAGCGGGTTAAGCCCCTGGTAAAAATGGTCTCGCCGCTTCTCGTCTGTATCCGCGTGATACGACGCGTAGAGCGCGAGATCGTTGAACGCCCTGGAGTATTCCAGCGCGTTCCGGCTCCCTTGTTGCAGGTGTAGGAACTCCTGCGTCTTCCTCTTCATCAGACCTGGCGGTATATGATAGGCCCTGAAGGCCGTCCGGAACTCCGCCCAGGTCATCACTCGGTCGGTGGGCTGGGAAGCACAGAAGTTGGCCCACCACGCGCTCGCGGATCCTTGGAGCTGCTGGACCGCGAACTGAGTCTTGCGCTGCTCGCTGATTTGGAGCAGCCCGAACTTCATCTCTATGGCGCGGAGCCAGTTGTCCGCGTCAAGTGGTTCATCCGCCCTTGAGAATACAGGGGGATGAGTCGCCAGGAAGTCGGAGTAGGAGCTCTGTTGGCGCTCCTCACGATCTTGACGTCTCTCTGGGCGAGACGTATTGGCGATTAGAGTCTGCAGCAACTCTGTGTGCTGCTGATGCGAGCCCGCCATTGCCGCGACAATGTCGGCCAATGTAACCGTTGGTAGTGGCGGTGGCGGTGTTTGCTGTTGCTGTTGCTGCTGCTGTCCCGAGGAGTCCTCGGGAGGTGGTTGGGAGGTCTCTCCCCCTTGACTGGTACCCCCAACGTCAGGGTTGGCACGAGTACGCGTCATTCTGAAATTCAAAAGAGCAGCAATTAGCACATGTCTTACTAAAAATTCCATACGCAACAGTAGGTATCGAAGTGACACATGATCAATTTGCACAACATTCACATATATTGATAAAGCATAAACTTTATACAAGATACATTATTCTCGGATCTCCGAGAAGTCGTGCTCATGTCGTCACTACCTATACATACGCTACTGTCAACGCGACATCTCACCGATTACAAAAGTTGGGTTACGCTACCCTAGCTGCCCTACTTGGCAACCGTAACCCCCTACTCGGAGTAGAACTCGACCTCCTGGGGGTCGTCCTCCTCCGGTACCCCTGCTGGTGGCTCTGGATCTACCACCTCTTCTCCCATTCCGGGTTCTCCCATTGCTGGAAGACCCAAGACCACCGGTATGCCTAACACCGGGGGCACGAGGTCCTGCAATGCATGCACCTCATCCATAGCCTGGTTGTAGTCCTCTTCCCAGCCTTGTCCTTCCTCAATAGCGTCGTCCCGCTCTTGAGCAAGGTCCTCATTCTGCTGGGTTAGGGTCTGCACCAGCTCTTGCAACGCCGCGATGTCCACACGGCTCTTCTTCCTTGCCTTCTTCAGACGACGCAACTGATTGTGTTGTTCATTTAGTCGCTTGATCGTCGGAAGGAGCACATTGCGGAGTGCGCTGTGAGCACTCTCGAAGTGATCTCCACGGCTTGTGCTCTCCTTGAGCTTGGTGGCGAGATGCTCCGTATAAACAGCTTGGCTGTCCATCACAGCGTTTCCCGCCCTCATTTGGAGGCTGAGGTTTGCCTCCGCGGGGTTGTACCTTGGGCAATTCGGGTCTGTTGCCTCCAGGTACCTCTCTTCCCACACATGCTGGGCTCGTCCCTCCACCGGGACGAGTGCGTATGGAGTGCCCTCCATAGCCTGCACGTGTAGTTGGCAGAAACGTGACATAGTGTCACGGGCTGCCACTTGCCACATCCCTTCCGGTTGTCTTCCTCTCACCGTGACGGTGAATGGCACCCAACCGGGTGGCGTAGGTCCCGCAGGAACCTCGACATGGATCGTCCACGTCTTGTTCCCCTCTTCGCCTTCTTCATTGGTGAAGTATTGCGGCATCTGGTTGTACCCGAAATATTGGAGCATTTGCCACAATGCTTCCGGGTAGCCGCTACGGTCAGAGCAGTGGGAAACTACCCACCCGTTCTCCAACCGTTTATCTGCTGCCATCTGTAAAAATATATTTGAGAAATGTCAAATATTTATTTAAACAGTAAACCCTGGAGTTATAACATAAGACATGTCATTGATCCCATAAAACTTGGAAACATAGTTCAAATTTTAAACAAATTTGACTGCTGATCCGCTATTCCCATGACAGCCCTGACCAGTTTCCATTTCAACCTGACTTAGGCCATGTTAACAGCAAAACTAATTCTGGAGCTCAACATCAAAGTTAAAGCTAACTTCAATAACTTTCCAGAAAGTGTTTGCTTGGCCTCAGATCTGTCCTGGTTCAAAAGTTATGAGATGTCAAAGTTAACAGAATTTCTGGGAACAATTGGACAGCACCTCCCTGCCTTAGGTACTGATTTGATCCAACAATCTCAGTTACTTCTGTTCCTAATCTGACAAAACTTTATGTTACAAAGTTGTAACCCATCTCATAAGCTTTCCATAACTACCTCATTTTCTATTTTTGGATTTTTATGCAGGAAGTTATGCTTAATTTACAGAGAGTCTACAGAGAGTCTTTACCCTGTCCTGTTTTCTGGACAGTTTCAACTCTACTGCATTTTTCGAGTGGTTAAGGGATGAAACACCTCTGGACCTCAACAGAAAAGTTGTAAAGTTCTTCCAAAGATTTCCAGAAAGGTATCATACGACCCCAACCTCGAAAGAGCTCAACCTCTAACCTCTGATCAACTTCAGCCTTGATTCAGCTGAAAACAGAGTGCTCTGTCCTTAACAACCTATAAGTTGAAAACTTGTTAACTTTGAATATCCTGTTCAAGGGAAGGAGTTACATCAAGTTTTACCACTTTGGAGCAAAACTTTCAAGTTTTAAATGAATTTGTTCATTTAGTTGGGTGTGACGTCGATGCATCACCAGATTATGTCGGTACTACGTCCTCACAAAGGAAAAACCTATACCGGACTTAGCCGGCTTCGTTAGTTTAGTGGCACTACTCGTCACATGCACACGGATGCTACACGTCTACCGTTTCGTGGTCAAGCTACCTGCAGAAAATCAAACAATCATCAGACTCGGCTGCACACCGAGCCCGGAATCCATACAGTTGGTACACCCGGCCGTCATCACTCGCCCGGATGTTCTCAAGCCAAACACGCCTTGAGTTACATGTTCACGTTTCAGACCACGTGACGGAGTCTCCCATGTTGCACCACGCACGCCAGGGATGGACGTTGCTTGAATACCCCAAACGACATTAAGAGTTGTAGAGGACATCAAAGCGGGTCGGGTTACCTGCCACCCGTGGGGCTCCACCCTTCAGCTTGTGCGCACTGGTGGACAGCGCTTACGTGCACCCCCCAAGACATGAACGTCCTGAGATGCACGATTTTCTGACATCACAAATAGGTTAATATGCCACTTTCTATATGCTAATAACATCCTTATACGGGCTACTAACTCGTTCCTCACTGGATTTTTGAAAAAGAAGACCTTTGTACTGTGTTAAACCTCAAGCGAGCTCTGATACCACGCTGACACGACCCCAAGGTCCTGTCGAGCCAGGATCACGCTGAGGGGTGCTGCGTTGCACAGCACCGTATAACACGCGTCAAAGGTACAAAGCGGAAGCGGAAATTTTATTACATAAACAGTTTATGAACATGTTTACACCAAAATAAGTTTAGTCCACACTCGCGGGCGTAGACTAAGCATCAAGTGCACGTCCAGCCCTTGAACGTGTCCTTGCTAGCACACACGCACACTAACTCTGCGGCGTGCACGACTCCCACTCGACGGGGTTCCCCTCCTGGGGTTCCGTCTCCTTTTCGGGAGTCCCTTCCTCATAGAACCCTGCAAAAGCTTCAAACACAAGCAGTGAGCACGAAGGCTCAGCAAGTCTGACCCGTCTCACCTAAACATGGAACTTCTACATGAGTGTAATGGGTTGCATGAGGTAAAAATCATTTGCAAGGACTCGCCTAATTAGTAGAACCTTACTTTCAAGTTTTAGCAGCAGGTTGTGGAGAATTTTACGCTAAGGCACATGAGAGAGCCGCAATCAAACAAGAAACGCATTTCTCTCATGTACTTTGCCCAAAGTTGAAAAGAACTTTAATTAGCTCTAAGCTACAGCATATCATTAACAATCACTGTCCAGCTTTCAATCAGCAACATTTTAACATGTAACTAGCCTGTTCTTTCTACGTCACGGTACAGTGAACAAGTGGTACTCACTGACCGCGAGGGACGGCGATTATAATCGATTTACACCTGCAGGGTTACCCGAACAACCCGTCACGTACGCCCGTACTCGATGTTGCCTACAACAACCATCACGGACGCCGTACGCAACTACCTTTCACCCGTCAGCCAAATATTGAACCGGTCCCATCGTCCCGAGCAAGAGGTCTCTGCACGCGCATCTCCGTGCCGTCAGCCGATTTACACCTCAAGCTCTCAACCTACCCTCTGAACGACGGGCAATGCCTCAATACCCAGCTACCCGAGTTACATCAGTTTCCCGGTTCCCATATAGCCGGTAGGTCTTCGGTACTGTTCTAGCTTGTTCAACAGGCCCGCACACGGCTCGGTCCTCAATCGACACAAGCGGAGCTACAGCACACAGGCCCCAAAGTCCTGCTGCCCTTACTCTCCGCTCGGTCTCATTTTCTTGCCATGTGTATCATGTGCTATCTCTACCCGAGCAATGTGCCTCTAGCCTATTCTCGCGAGTATTTCCAACTACTCAACTTGTACCAAATCCTACTCTATCCTAGCAATGCAGTGGCTAACGGGGTTTGCACTCCTAAACCCCAACCCATGGTTTTCTTGGCTATGCAGTGGGGTTTCCAAACAAGACTCTAATGCACAGAGTAAAGGAAACAAGTATGTGCTCAAAACAATAAAAATTTGAAAAATGGTTAATGCAAACCGGAGCTTGCCTTGCTGCTCTTGGTCGTAGGCTAGCTGTTCCTCCGGAGTAACGAAGTCTAGGACTTCGGGTTCCTCCTCGACCTTAGCGACTACATGATAAGAGCAATGTATGTATTAATTTAAATGCATTTGTATTATCTTTGAAGTTGTGAAGTCTATAACCTTTGCTAGACAGACCTAATGACTGTGAAACTTTTACTGTGACTTGGTTACAACCTAAACAGGGACTTGGTCAAGTTTTAGTTGCAGCAAAGCTCATTTGAGCCCTCCACAATTAATTATGTCCTTGACCTTAATTGGAACTCTTAGAGTGTTCTAGGAATTTTCGTGAGACAAACTATGACTTTCTGAAAACTAGATTTTCAGAGAGTTCTAATGGAGTTGGTCTCACTTAATTTGGAAGTCCCTAACTAAAGATATGAGCTAAACAATTTCAGAGAAAATTCTGAAAATGTTTCTGAACATTTTCTATTTTCTCTGGAACAGTTTCACTAATCACACCATTAGGTGGATTAAATGAGCTCAAATGGATCTGAAATTTTTATGGTAGTTCAGGGATATTTTGGTGAATAACCCAGCAGAATTTCAGGATTTTCCTCCACAGGATTCTCCAGTTAAAATTCCTAACAGTTTAAACTTTGAGGAATTAATTCTGGAAAATTAAGAGTTTTCATGAAGTGAAACTTGATTTGCTGGAAAGTACTCGGAGAGCTGAATCCAGCAAAATTTGGTTCACTCAATTTGGAGCTTTCTAGCCAAAGTTATAAGGATTTGAAGTTTGAACTGAAACTGAAATTCGGGAAAAAGTTTAAACTCTGGCTTGTGGGCCCCGCACACAGTGCGTCGTCTCCCTCCTCGCGCCAACTGCACGGCGGCGGCGATCTCCGGCGACCCTCGCCGGAACTGAGTTCCCGGCCACCCCCCGGCCCGAAACTTGCCGCCTGCCCCTTTACTGACCCCCTGGACTCGATGGTGGGGTCGCCGGCCGCCGGCGATGACCGGAAACCCGTGCGCACCGATGACAGCACCTGCTAGGGTTCTGGTGAGGTCGGTCCCGCTCTCCCGTGCACCAAATCGACCGGAAATCGGTCGGAGAGCATCAGTAGAGCATGGGAAACATGAACCAGGGCTGGGTGGAAGCTAGAAATACCGGCAACTAGGCTCTCGACGGTGAGCCGAGGTGTTCAGCCATGGCGGCGGGGAAAACAGCCATATCATGGCCGATTCTCGATGGTTTTCTCTAATTCCAGTTCGAGCGTGGGTGCTATCGTGCGTAGAAGCTACTAGGTAACGAGCTCGTCCAACCCTCGTGCATAGAGCACGAATTTCACCCGAAGGTGAGCTCGGTCCTTATGAACTGATCAAGAGTAAATTTGGAAATTCTCGGCCGAGGGTTGATCAATCGCCAAACGGCTCTCGGCTACTCCATCTACATACAATCACGCACCTTTCTTGTGTAGAGAAGAGGACGTGACAACGGCTGTGATGTGCTGTCCACGAGAGCCCGATCGGCGGCGATGCTTGGTTCGCCGGAGAAATGGTTCGGTACAGCTCGAGGACGCTTGCTCACTGGCCAACACGGCGTCTAGGAGGTTGCTCACGATCTCTTGGTGCTGTTTTGCTGTGGAGGAGGAGGTGCTCGCGAGTGATCGGGCTTGATCAACCGTGAGCTCGGGCGGCGGCGATGGCAGTGGAAGAACAGGTCGTGCACGTCGGCAGCTCGGGGAATAGGCGACTGAAGCACGCCGGGGAGGGGATAAGTAGCCCGGCGACTGGTCTCCGGCTTGGGGCGCGCAGCAGGAGCTGGCGCCGGCTGCCCTCTCGGTGGAGCGCGCACACTGCACCCGGGAACCGATGGAGCTGCGTTTCAGTCGGTTTGTGTTGAAGTAGAGACTGACATGTGGGTCCCACCCCCCATTTTAACCTCTGAAATTTACTCCTAATCACTGTTGTAAACAGTGAACCCCATACTACCCTTGGCAATTCAAATTATTCACCCATGAGCCATTTGAATTGATCCAAGTTCAAATGAGGTTTGGTTTGAATGAATTTCAGCACAAGTTCAGTTTGAAATTCAAATAAAGTTTGAATTTCTCCCCCTTAGCTCATGTCAAGATCAACTCCAAATGGAGTGAAAATTGGTGTGTGAGCTCACAAAAATGTGCTGAGTAAGAATATGCCTTCCACTTTCAAATTCATGGGATAAAAACAGTTTGAATTTGAATATGGTTTCAAACTGTCCTCTTCCTAACTATACCCAAACTGACCTCAAAAAGGTTTTGAATTTGGGTGAAACTTGGCATGGACATCCTTAGCAAAGTGTAGGAGTTTTCATATGTCCAGCCCATCTATATCACATGTGGGAAATACCACTTTTGCAATGTGGAAGTTTGTTCTCTAATGAGCATGTTGATAATTGTTACTTGCTCTTCATTTGTGTTCATCATTCTTCCTCAAATGAGTTGTGTGGTGTGGTGACGAACACTGCAAATGTGTGTCAAAAACTGAGGCCCTTACATAGAATTTTTTCTACAGGATGTTGTGGTTGAAACACAGAAAAATTCCAGAGAGCATTTTGGTATGCCCTGTTTCTTGACAGTACCTACTCATCTTAGATTTTCATCCCCTTGGAGGGAGATTTTGTTCTGGATCTCTACAGAAAAGTTGTAGAGGACTTCAAAACCTTTCCAGAATGGTATCCCACACCTCCATTGGTTCAACCAATCTAAAGTTATGCCCTGTTCAAGTTCAGCAAAAATTTATGCCGAAAACAGGGGAGATTGTTCCTAAGTTTTTGAGATTGAATCTATACTCCCCATTGACTCTTAGTTCAATATAGGAGTTTACTAACACATAAATGAATTCCTAAACTTCATTGTGACTCTTTGCTTTGAAAATAAACTTTTATGCAGTCAGTACTACGTTTCCTCACCAAAGAAAAATTCTAAACCGGTATTCCGGCTTATACGTGTCAAATGGTGGAACTAAAGACGTCACTCACAAACGGTTTCTACACGTCATGCGCTAACGTGGTTAATGTACCTGCAGAAGAACACATAATAATGGTGCACAAACAGGTTGTAACATTACAGGCAGTTCCATATCATAAGAAAAACATACGGTCCGTATCATTGCCATACGGATCGTCCTTGAGTCAAGCCACGTCTCAAGGTAAATGGTCGTGTTTTCACACCACACGACGGGGAAACCGAGTAGAGCGTGAACGGGTCGTCACGGTTGGGAATTTTATCAACCAAACGGATACCACCTACTGCTTCATGACCGTTGAGGCACGCCGATGGCGAGCGCTGCGTATGGCCCTTTGAACATTGAACGTTCAAGAGTTGCATACTATCATGTTGCTTACTACACGATGGGGTATTCTTACTTTTGCCTAAAGCACGCTGGAGATCAGCGTTTTCATATGCTCTCAGAACCATGAAGAGGTTCAGAGACTCATATTCACTACCGTGCCAAGCCACGGTATATCCTTCCATACTATTACTCGTATGGGGAGTTACCGCAATTGATCCGCCTGCGGTGGCGTACCTTACCTCTTACCTGACGTCGGAGCGTCGTTACAGAATGTATAACAAATATGTTAGCATTTCCACCATAATATCTACTACTATCATAGACCTTATGTGGGCTTAGCGACAAATCCTCACTCCACTACTTCTAAGTTTTCAAATTAGGCTCTTTTCGAGCGTGCTATTCCCAATGCGGCTCTGATACCACGACTGTGGGGACCACCCCATGGTTCACCCACTCCAGGATCGCATAGGGTGGTGCCGTGCAATGTGGCACCCAACAGCACACACGAAAAGAACTAAAGAACAACATACAAACTTTTATTTGATATAAAACAGAGGAAGTCTTTTACAAAAACTTAATTATACAACGGAAGTTATATACATAGCTACTCTCAAATACTACTAAGCAAAAGTGCAGCCGTCCAGCCCGGGGACGCTACACACTAGCAGCATGGAACCGGAGAATCACGACGGCGTGCAGGGCTCCAACTCGTCCGTGTACCCCGACGGAGGCATTGCCTCGTCCTTGGACCCCTCCTCATAGCTCTCACCTGCATACAGCTCAAATTATGCAACCGTGAGCACGATGGCTCAGCAAGGCTTAACCGACAACCCTAGGCATGGAACTCTACATTTAAGGATGTGTAAAATAGGAAAAATGACTTTGCAATACAGACACGCCTACATGTTGATCCTTACTTTTAGTTTTATAGCAAAAGTTTAATGAGCCTTAGGCAGCCCTCACATCGGAATTCCACAATCAAACAAGAAACGCTTTCCTCTGATGTGGTGATGCCCAAAGTGGAATATAAACTTCATTAGCCCTATAACTACAGCAAACAAGGTTTCAAGACATTAATAATTCAATGCAGCATTTGCAGTTGGCTTAATGCACTTCTTACTACGTCACAGCGCAGTGAACAAGCGGTTACTCAAATAACCGCGAGGGACGGTGATTGCAATCAAGACACACCCGGATAACACGTCACATACACCCACTTTCAGAAACGTGATTCCACACCCCTTCCTACTCTGTTGTATGCGACAACCTTGCAAAGGCAACCCAAATGCCGAACCGGTCCATCCGTAATGGGCAGGAGGTCCCCGCGTGGAGCGTGACTGTGCCCACCAGCAGATTTACACCATGCTACCCTCAACCCACTCCTATTTACGGTTGGGTAAGCCTCAGCACCCAGGTTAACCAATTACATCGGTTTCCTGGTTCCCATATGCCAGTATGCATCCGGTACTGTTTGATACTTGTCCAGCAGGGCCGCACACGGACGGTCCTCAACCGACACCAACAGGGCTACGCGTGTGAGACCTCTGCTCACTGCATCCTATCCCCCCTGCCGGGTCTCATTTTCGTAACTCAAGCCATTTTCTACCTCTTCTCATTCCGTGTGATAAATACTATCTCGCGAGTAGCTTCCAACCACTCGACGTCTACCGTGATCCTAAACATTAGCATGGCATTCTCTACTCGCCGATTTTGTAAACTACCCAACCCTTTATAGGATTTACAAGGCTATGCAAGTGGGGTTTCAATCACCCTAACTCTAATGCATACATTTCAACCTAGACATAAGTGATACAAATGAAAAGCTTTGTAAAAGGTACTTAAGTGCAAACCGGGGCTTGCCTGGTTGCGAGTCAAACGGGAAGTTAGCTTCTGGTGGGAGGACGTCCAAGGGCTCCGGTGCGTCCTCAACTTCGGTCACTAAATGAAATGTAGTAAAATATATGTGTAAGTATTAAGGATTTATGAGAATTGGACTTCTATTCATAGCTATTGCTATTTAAAATTCTTAATTGGTTTTGGGATTTTTACAGTGGATACTAGACCCTCTAAGGATGATCTGAGCCAAATTTGGAGAAATGTCATTGCACATTGTGGTATCCAAAATTCCCACAAGCACAAGGTTTCTCTGAATTTTGAGCCCAAACCAGGAGCTTTGACATAGCTAACAATGAAAGATCTGATTAGGGTAAGTCTCCATGGTTCTAACAAAATTTATTTCACCATTTTTGGAGCTACCAACAGAGAGATATGAATTTTTGAAGTTGGGCAGGAGTTCTGAAAAGTTTCTGTTTAAATTTGAATTTCCAAATAAAGGCTGAGCTTTGGGAGGCAATTTAGCCTACCAAATTAACTCCAATGAAGCTCAAATTTTTACTGGAGATTATTAAAATCATAAGAAACCCCCTAGAAAAATTTGAAGAATTTCCATAACAGGGATCTCCTGGAATTAATTACCAAAGACTTAAGTTTGATGAATTTTGGAGAAATTTCCAAAAATCACCAGATGAATTTCTTTGCATTTCTGCAAAGTACCGATTGAGAGGAGTCCAACAAAATTTGTTTCAAAAATTTTGGACATTCCTACTGAAGGTTAGGGCCCTTTGAATCTTGTACTAAATCTGAAAATTGAAGAAATGTTTAAACTCTGGCTGTGGACCCCACCCGCGACGTTATCCACTCAGATGACGGCAACACCGAGGCCACGGGGTTATTCCAGTGCAGCCTCACCGGATCCGGTGCCACAGGCCGATCCCCGCGCGTACACAGAGGCTGACCGGTGGGACCCGGCCCCCCTTCGTCTTCCTTGCGCTGCCCGCGCCTCCCGCGGCGGCGCACGCCGGCGAGGCTCACTGGGATGGGGTTCCCGTGGTCCGAGCTTCCTCAAACTCGCCGCCTGTGAGTTCTACACCGTGCTGAACACGATGGTGGGGTCGGGAGCCGATGACAACGGCCGGAACGGTGCTTGCACCGGCGACCATGTCGGACCTTACTTCGGCGACCTTGTTCTCCCTCAACAGCGGGTCTCTCGGGCTAGGGTTTGCTCCAAAAGGACCAGTGCCAAATGGACAACCTCGACCCATAGCCCGCTATCCATGAAAACCACCGGTGAGGGGACCTCACCGGCGACCCGAGCCCGCAAAATGCCGGCGGCGACAAAAACTCGAAGAACTCCTTCAGTCCTTGATGGTTTCTGGCACCGTTTGAGTGAGAAGGATCGCAGGGATCTAGCAGAGCTTCTCCTAGACCAAAATGAGCTCTAGCTATCTCAGCATGACGAATTTGATCATAGACCGAGAGATGTTGCTATGAACTAGGGTTTGGTACAACCTTAAATTCTCACTACCCGATTGATCAATTGTCCTGAGGCTTTCGGCATCACGATCTACAGACAACAACACACCTTTCTTGTGCAGGGAAGGGGCGGTGAAACTAGTCGTAGGGTGCTGTCCACGGTGAACCGAACGTGGTTCCGCCGAGCACCTCCGATCGCCGGCGCCAATCTTTGGTTTGCGCGTAGCCGAGCTAGGAAGCTTAGGGGAAAGAACGGTGGAAGCTGGAGCACTCTCTTGCGCTTATTTTTGCTGCCTGGGGCTCGATCATCTGAGCTTGGGCGAGCGTGGGGTAGGGGGAAACAGAAATGGCACGGAGGCGGTTTCTCGCGGGAGAGAACGGAGGGAGCGGCGAGCAACCGAGGGAAATGAAGACCGACTTCGTTGCTGCAACCGTGGGGTAATGAAACGGCTGGCGATCGAGGAACCAGGAGGTGGTGCAGTGGAGTCCTCGGGAGTGGGTTTCGCCGGGCGCTGGCATCCTCTCGGCGATTGGCCGATGAAAACAGAGGCGGTAGGCTCTGTTGTGAGGCTGACTGCTGGGCCCCACCTCCCTCTCTTTTATTCCAATTTTTCTCTGATATTTCTCCACAGCTACTCAAACTTAAAGGCTTTGCTTCTCCTCAAATTCATAGTCTGAACTTCCTGAATTCAAAGGATTCGAATTCTGGTGTGAAAGTTTGAATTGTAATTGATCATTTGAATTTGAAATGGAGTTTGAATTCTCCATTTTGGATTATCCCAAAAATATAGCAAACCAGCTCCAAATTTTCCAATTTTTGGCATGGCTGCTCATTCAAAGGTGGAGAACACGTGTGTGGAACCAAATTCGCAAATTGGGGGAATTGGAATTTGAAACTGAATTTGAAATTCAGAATAGAGGGCTTTTACTTTTTAATCCCAAACAAATATAGAAACTCCTCCAAATGAGCTGAAATTTGGAAGGGTGCATATTTTGTGTATGAAAATCCAAGCTGTGCATTTACATCCCCATTTTTGAAAGTTTTGGGAAGTCTAAACCATCACTTTGAACTTACAGCAGTTTAATTCAAAGTTTTAATTCCCCCCATTTTTCCTAAGTGTACATGAGTTAAAATTTTCTTGCTACCACTTTTTAGGGATTTCACAGCGTCGTGGCACGATGGTGAAGATGAACACGAGGATTTATGTGGTTCGGGCCGTCGGAGCGTAATACCCTACTTCCACGGTGAGATTGTTGTATTGCTTGCGCGTATGAGTGTGTGAGATCCGGGCAGTTACAATGTGGCCCGGAGCCAGACACGTGGCCCCGTGGCTGTCTGTACCCTATACATGAGCTAGGGTCTTTACAACTACATGTAACGTCGCTTATCAGAGGAGTTAAGGCGCGCCGCTTGACACGCCGGGCGCATCTGACTGGGTAGCCGGTGATGATGAAGTCCCCGTCTTGTCACCGCATCTCCTCGCTCCATAGAGCGACTCTGTGCTGTTGGGCCGCATTATTATGTTGTCACGCCTCATCGCCCTGTCTTGTTACTGTAATGGTGACAGGTGGAGGACGGAGACGTGCACCGTGTACCATGCTTCTGGGGAAGGCGCGAACCTTGAATGCACGGCCTGACTGCGCACCTTCCTCTTTACTCCTTGGCTACCTAACCGTTTCTTGTCGGCGTGGCGTCCGGGTGGTTGGCCCCCGGGACCTGCGTCGTCACCGGAGCTGTCTTGCGGAGGAGGGAGAGGTCCAGAGTTGTTGGACACGTGGCAGCACCGGAGCCCTCCCACGCTAGAGGTCGAGCCCAGGGCCATAGGACACGTGGCTCCTCCTGAGCTCTCCTTGGCGGGAAGGGACGCCGGGAGTTGTTGTCCATGTGGCAGCTCTGGAGCCCTCCTATGCTGAAGGTCGGGCCCGGAGCCGTAGGACACGTGGCACCTCCGGAGCTATCCTTGGCGGGAGACATGCCCGGAGTTTCCGTACACGTAGCAGGGTCGGAGCCCTCCCTGGTGAGAGGTCGGGCCCGGCACCATCGGACACGTGGCGGCTCCAAAGCCAGCCTCAGCCGCTAGTAAGGCTCGAAGCCTGAAGACACGTGGCAGGCTCGGAGCCCTCCTTAGCAGGTGGTCGGACCTGAGGCCTAGGGCACGCGCCTTCTCATGTGTGTTCCCTAGCTGGAGGTTGGGCCCAGCCTGCAGGCTGGGTCCCTGTCTTCTGCTCACGTGCTGGCGCATGACTTCTCTTGCTCTTACACGCGGGGTACCCGGTCTTGAGGGTACTAACAGTGGCCCTGGGTCCATCTTGACAGAGATGAAGGATCTTGCGGATGGGGCCTCCGTCAAAAACCCTACGTGGTGGTCTTCTGACCTTGCTTCAGTTGAAGAGACTCCTATGCTGTCACAGACAGGTGTCTCTTTATTGTTGGAGGATCGTGGGAGCGCGAACTGCGCCCAACTGCCGCATTACTTGCGACGGTTCTCAACACGATCCTTGGTCTTCCTTTTGTCATGCTTTCTTAGGGAACCGCTTTTATCCATTGGAACCGTGGCGCTTTTTGCCCACACTGTCTGCTGAGTGGGCCTGGCGCCTCTTCCCTCGACTGTATAGCCGATGCCGGCACGATTCATCCGGTACGCCGCGCTCGGCAGTTTCCGAAGAGTCAGGGGAAAATAAAGAGGTCCTCTGCAACTGGCAGGAGGCCACTGCTTCATTTGCTTCATTGCGCTTCTCCTTTCTTCCTTTCACCGTGGACGCCTTGCTTACTTGCTTCTCTTCCTGCTCCAATGGCGATGAACCTCTAAGCGTCTCGTCTCCAAAGCATCGGCGATGTGGGGCGCGTGAGGCGCCTGATCGGCTGGCAGGCGCCTAACTATGATTGGAGGATTCGCTGCTGTAACATCATCAAAATCCATTCCTGCATGCATACATTTTTCGTATAGAGAAACATTATAAAAGTAGTAGGAATGGGAAAAAGATAGCCGAAATGAGCCAATTCCAGTTTGCTGAGGTGCGCTGTCGACACTTTCCTGGGCCGTGGGACGCGTGGTGCCCGCGGAGCTCAACTCTGCGGAAGGGATGAGGTCCTGCCCCGCCAGAACACATGTTGACTTCGGAGCTCACCCTTGCGGAAGGGATGAGGTCCGGCCGCGCGGGACACGTGGCGGCTTCGGAGTTCACCCCTGTGGAAGGGATGAGGTCCGGCCCCGCTGGACACGTGTCACCTTCGGAGCTCGCCTCCGAGAGGTCGACCCGCTGGACACGTGTCACCCTCGGAGCTCGCCTCCGAGAGCTCCGACACTGCTGGATACGTGTCGTTCTCGGAGCTCACTGATGTGGACATCACTCCTGCAGATATACACAACACTCACATGGTAGACATGCAAGGTCCAATTACTAGAGCTCGAGCACGAAAATTGAATTTAGAGGAACCATGGAGAGGACATGGAGATACATGGAGAGGGGTTTGGAGGCGTGGAGGGCCAGAAAATACACCAACAAGAAATTAGAGACCGAGCCCAACTCAAACTCGAGTCCAACTCGGGCCCAGGAGCAGTCCACCTTAAAATGGATGCACATGAGGCATACGAACTCCGTTTTTGACGTTCTACATATGCACGGAAAGCTGAGAGGATAAACTTTCCAATGGATCTAGCCCCACGTCAGTGTGTCAGTGTGTTGCATCACCTAGTTGGGCCATTGGGCCTTGTATCGAGTCCAAGTCCATTATGTACGTGTCTTAGGGTTATGTCACGACCCCAGCACCCCCCTGGTCGTCCTCCACCTCCTTTATACCCCCTAGCCACCGTCACAAACAGCTGTGTTTTGCTTAGTTACAATCTGTCATTGAACAGTTCGCCGATCATCGGTTGTGAGACCCCAAATTCGTGATCAATTCAGTTTTGGTTGCAACTTCTCTGTTCTTGCTTGTGTTCTTGATTGCACTTGCAGGGATAAGCCTTCGTGGTGAGGTCATTCATGTGACACGGGTGATAACCAATGGAGCAGTGGTGTAGTGATTGCGGGGTTTCGTTCATTCGGAGCCTTGGATCATCAACGTCGAGATCTCCACCCAATCAAGTTTACCCTACCTCTCGGAAGATCGGGACTCACCCTCCTATCAATTGGTATCAGATTTCCAGGTTCACCGTGAGGTATACTTGTGTGCCCTTTAGATTTATTTTGTTTCAGTCCTATCGTCCACAAAAAGCCACAAAAAAATTTTAGTTTCCCTGACCTACAACCTCCGCTCAACCTTTTGCACAATTTAGTTTCGGAGTCCGTAGTTCAGAGTTCGTGTCCTAGGTTGAGTCTGGTTGCTTGTTTAGATTTGTTTTGGTTCAGTTTTGTTTATTCCATCTGCTGCCATCTACAAAAAACCAATCTACAAAAGAATTCCATCCACCGATTCGTTTCTGTTGCAGTTTCCACCACCACCAAAATCTGATTCGGGGTATCCTCCTTAAAACGGGCACAACTTTTTGCTTGTAACTCCGATTGAGGTGCATTTTTTCCCCAGAAAGGTCTCGAAAAAGTCCACATACGGCGTTTTCAAAAAAAAAATTAAAAAAAAATTAAGAAAGCCCTCGTTTCGAACTCCGAAGTTCCAGCACCAGTTTTTCCAATCGCTCCTGAATTTGTGCCGATCTCATCTTTCATCGGTTTGAGCTAATACTTGGTGCTATTTCTATTCTTGTGCCCCTGGTTGAGAAAAAATATCAAAAAAAAGAGAAAAAAAAAAGATTTTGATTTCTACTAGTGCTTCAAGACAAAAACAGGATGCTAAGGGGTGTGCTATTTCTGTGCGAGTGCTGGATACTTGCTGATATTATCCTTGTTGTTCATCAACATTCATCCTTGTCCTTGCTTGTTGCCACAACTGTTCTAATACATTTTTAGGCCAGCAGCTAGGTGAAATTCTTTGGACACTTATTCAGCATTGCTATCTGTTACTAACTTGTGTGCCACATACATATACTGCATTTGAGCCTTCCAAGCTCCACCTTCTCTCGAGCAGAACAGGTAACCTTTGAAATCACACCCACTCTCTGCTTCCTTCACACCGGTCACCGTTGGCCACCTGCAGTGCCGGTAAGAAACTTGTAAGAGCGGGGTAAGACGCATCTTACTGATCGATTTTCCACCCACATCGGAGAGCGTAGTAATAGGGTTCTTCACGATCTTTTTGTCTTCGTTTCTGTTTTGTACTAACAATGATAGGAAAGTAGCCTACGTACTTTCTTTTTCCTCTCCCGAGTCAGTGACTTGGAGGCCTAGCCCCAACTCACCGAGTTGGACACACACCCCCCTCGCCAAAGTTCAGCCGCCGGAGAGCCGCCATCGAGATCCGTCGAGTTCGCCTTCGCCGGAAAAGAGTCGACGATCGTAAGGGAAGCGATGTAGGTCTTTTTTACCCATCTTACAACATCATCACATTCATTTTTCTTCTCTCCCTTCGAGCAGAAACTCTTTTTGTGTGGACAGATCACGTTTTGATCGGTTTTTGACGGTGGAATTGATCTAGATCTTGAGTCAAGATCATCACCACGTCCACACTTGATCACTACACCCTTGTTCATCATAAAACCCCATAAAAGCCATTAAAACATGCAAGAACACGTACAAACTGGTTTAATAGAATAGCACCATAGGATCTACACCATTGCATCTTGAGTAGAGTTTGTGCATGATGATTGATTGCTGTAAATCTTGGAGCAACAAAAGCCACAGGAGCAAGGCAAGTGCCCCTTGACCATATTGATCCCATGATTTTGAAACTGTTATTTTTGCGAAAACGTGTATGCTTGAGTCAACTTGATGGGAAAACCCTTTTATAGGAGTTTACTAGTTTTGTTAACCATCCTTGTCGCTGGGAAATTTGATGAGTCGGGTATGGTCGTTTTCCTTTTTGCTTCGCTGAGCTTATGGGATACGAGAAGCGAAGTAGAACATGTCTAAGTACTTCACTCATATGAATAATGATGATGAAACTTGATGATGATAATGAGCATAGAATCGGGGGAGATCTAGGCAAGCTTGGTTCATGGATGTGGTAGAATGAGACGGTGGTTTACTTGCCGTAGATCTAAGGACCGGTTCATGCCAGCACATGCCAGGAAAACAGTGCCACCACAAGGCCAAATATGGGTGCGGCTTAGCTGACTAATTAGGTAAGTTGCTAGATTGTTATGGACCGTGGAAGGCGCGGGGAATGGGAGTCGAGAGAGGACTGCCCTGGGAACTGCATGGCACAAGAGGGGGCCCGTAGGTGGGAGAATGGTGATTCGAGCCTGCAGGTGAAACCTTAGTGAGTCCATACAGCTATTAGCCCCTTTGTAAAGGCTATTTTGTGATCTCTTGGCCATACACCGACGGTTGTGTACTGGTATAATGGAGGTTCTGCGGTCACCGACGGGTGACGAAATCATGAACTTGTGGGTAAAGTGGTGTCACCTCTGCAGAGTGTAAAACTATCATGATAGCCGTGCTTCCGGTCACAAGCGCCTGTCCAACTCACATGATTAGAGGGAGAACTTGGGATGGATGGTTTGGGATGGATGTTTGGTATGGTTATGGTATGGTCGTTGAGATTGGTATTGGGACTGTTTGAGTCTTGACAGTGAGTTTAGTTTTGGTATAAGAAAATGAGATGGTTATGAATATTATGAGCATGAGATGAAGTTGAAAAAGATTAATGGCTGGTTGAGACATGATAAGTGGTGAAGGAATATTGATGGAGGTATGTTGCTGTTTTACATGGTTATATTGGGATTAAATTCACCTAGACATAGTTGCTGTTTTTATTATGTTGTGAAATAAAATTTGCTTTCTGCAATGAGCCTTTTTATTCCTACCTTGTTGAAAGCTACATGTCATACATTTTCCACACTTGCTGAGTATGACATGTACTCAACCTTGCATTATCAAATAAACATCAGCAACAGGAGAAGAGTACTTTGAGGATCATGTGGAGTACTAGGCGTGCGAACTACCGTGAACTTGCCTGTGGTGTTGAAGATGGAGCCGCTGCTGTCTAGTTGCTTCCGCTATTGTTTAGAGTCTTCCGCTGCTAGAATAAGTTAGAGACTTTTGCTGCAAGAATAAGATAGACAATCATGATTGAGACAATTAGTCGATGTAATAAAGTACTTAGATACTATTTATTTGTGGTTATATTCTGAATTCAGTTTGTAGATTACATGTGTATGTGTGATGAACATCCTGGGCACACATATGCATTAGCTGGGTTCCGTGTTCTATGGGACCGGGCGTCACAGATTGGTATCAGAGCCACGTTGACCGTAGGATGCAAGCCTAGGTACAATGGACACTCTAGAACACATAGGAACACCCATCTAAACTGCTATTTTCGAAAATTGCTTGCTGCTGCACTTTTCTTGTCAATTCAGCCACCGCAAAGTGCTATCTTCAGCCCCTCTTTTCTCTTCTTTTGGACAGCCACACCTTTGCTTCCTTGCTCCGTAACTTCTGAGGTTTTGGAGTTATTTCTTCCTTCTCAAAGTTTTCTCATGTCCCATTCATAGATGGCACTGGTGTTCCCAATCAATGCCATCTAACCCTACATGGACTGCCGACTCACCATGGCGTGCACCCATGTATGGACCACCCCCGTCACACAGCGGGAACAACACCAGTTCACATGATTAAGTTTAGTTTTTCCATTGAGTAAGCTATAATAGGTATGTTTAAATCATAGTAGCATGAATAGGAGTGGTGTGTTGATTTTTTGTGATGATTGCTTGTGATTGTGTGCTTGAGTGTGAGTTGTGGGACACTTCTACGAATATCCACATCCACACATAGTGGAGAGATGTGAGATGTTTCGGCATGTGTTCACAACCTCATATAGGTTGAAAATAATAAAGAAGATATTTAGTTCATACCCCTTGATCCATATAGTTGGGGTATCAATCTAAACTTCTCTTTTCTATTCTACCCAACTCTATCTCACAGATGGTGAGGGAAGACGCCAGCCATCAAAGGAGGAACGTTCGTGGCAACCATGAACCACAAGAGGATGGCCACGATGAAGTTCCTGAGAATGCTAACCCCGGGGCTGATGCAAACAACCTTGAACGGTTGATGGCTATGCAGAACCAACTCATGCAAACTATGATCCAAACTTTGGGACAGCTGCAAGCCAACAACCATAACAATCCTAACCCCGTTCCTGCACCACCACCGCCGCCATCACCGCCAGCTCACAACAGATTGGGAGAGTTCATGAGGACTCGACCGCCTACTTTTGCACAAGCTAATGATCCCATGGAGGCTGATGATTGGCTAAAGTCCATGGAGAAGAAGCTTGCTATAGTTCAGTGCAATGATCGGGAGAAAGTTCTCTTTGCATCGCACCAACTTATGGGAGCAGCCGCTGATTGGTGGGACACTTTTCAATGCTCATGACAACCAGGAGACTATCACTTGGGCTGAGTTCAAGGAGAGTTTCTGCTCTCATTACGTCCCTATTGGAGTCATGATGCTTAAAAGGCAAGAGTTCGAAGGTCTCCGCCAAGGAAAGATAAGCGTGAATGAGTATCTCAACAAATTCACGCAGCTTTGAAGGTATCCTCCAGAAGACGTCAACTCAGATCAAAGGAAGCAATACTTGTTCATGAGAGGGTTGAACAATGAGATCCAAGTTCAGCTGCTCAACAATGATTATGCAAACTTCTAGAAGCTTGTTGACAAAGCTATAGTGGTTGAGAGCAAGATCCGTCAGATCGAGCAATAGGGCAAGAGGAAGATGCCATACCAGCCACAAGGGAGCAATGTGCGTCCCCGTTTCATGCCCCCAGCTGCACCACAGTATGGCTCGTCCGCTTCTACTTTCCGCCCTGCAAACCCACCTCGCCCTAATCAACCACCGCAGCAACGTCCTGTTATGCAAGCACCCCGTGTGTCTTTGCCTTCTACGCCCCGTCCCAACACAGGCGCCTATGCTCAAAACCACCCTCGGCCCAACATTTCTGCTGTCTTGAGCAACAAGGCATGCTTTGCCCGAAGAAAGGCCTTGGTCAGCCGACCAACGCGCCAAGACAGAACCCACGGCTGAATGGAGGAGCTACGCAAGGTAACCATGGACAGCAGAACTACGCTCATGGCAATGTGAATCATGTCTCCGCTGAGGAAGCGCAACAGGCTGAGGACGTCGTGATTGGTATGTTCCTTGCCAACTCCAACCCAGCCATTGTTCTATTTGATTCCAGAGCATCGCATAAATTCATATCATCAAAATATGTTGCCAAGAATAATCTGCCCATATCACACATGAAACACACATGTTAGTTAATTCTCCCGGTGGAGAGATGAGGACTAATATAGTATGTCCGAAAGTAAACCTTAAAATAAGGGGGGTAGACTTTCTTGCCAACCTCATTGTCTTGGATTCCCAAGGGATTGATATAATACTTGGAATGGACTGGTTAAGCAAGCACAACGGAGTAATTCAATATGCTGAGAGGAGCGTGCAGTTGACAAATGAGCACGGTACTCGTATTGAGTTCGAGTCAGCCCATCCGGCACAAGATAAGGCACCATTGAACCATGTCAAAGGAGCAATATTGGATAGCATTCCGGTGGTTCAAGAATTTTCCGATGTGTTTCCGGAAGAACTTCCAGGTATGCCACCTGACCGGGACATCGAGTTTGCCTTTGATTTAGTTCCTGGAACTGCACCTATAGCGAAAAGGCCATATAGGATGCCCGTTAATGAACTAGTGGAACTTAAGAAGAAAATTCTGGAGCAGCTAGAAAAGGGTTTTATTCGCCCAAGCTCGTCACCGTGGGGAGCCTCCGTGCTCTTTGTAGATAAGAAGGATGGGACCCAAAGAATGTGTGTGGATTATAGGTCTCTCAATGAGGTAACGATCAAGAATAAATACCCGCTGCCCCGTATAGAGGACCTGTTCGACCAAATGAAAGGTGCCCGAGTTTTCTCCAAGATTGATCTTCGGTCATGATATTTCCTGCTGAAGATTAAGCCCTCCGACATACCCAACACTGCATTTCGAACACAGTATGGTTCGTATGAATATACTGTTATGTCCTTTGGGTTAACGAATGCACCCGCATATTTCATGTACCTCATGAATAAGGTCTTCATAAAGTACTTGGACAAGTTCGTCGTGGTTTTCATCGCGATATCATGGTGTATTCAAAAAGTTAGGAAGAACATGAAGAATGAGATTGACACTGCAGAAACTGCGAGAGCATCAATTATATGCCAAGCTCAGCAAGTGTCAATTTTGGCTAAAGGAGATATCGTTCCTAGGCCACATCATCTCCGAGGAAGGAGTATTGGTTGATTCCGGAAAAGTGGGAGATGTTCTGAAGTGGAACGAACCACAGAATGTGAGGGATATTAGGAGTTTCCTTTGGATGACTGGATACTACCGCCAATTTATCAAGGATTTCTCCAAAATAGCAAAGCCTATGACAGAATTGCTAATGAAGGGAAAAGCATTTCAGTGGACACAAGTGTTCCAAGAAAGCTTTGAGGAGCTCAAGAAAAGGCTAACCACAGCGCCGGTTTTGGTATTGCCAGACGTGAGCAACAGCTTCGACATATATTGTGTCACATCAAGACAAGGGTTTGGATGTGTGCCCATGCAAGAAGGACAAGTGGTAGCCTATGCGTCGAGAAAACTAAAGAAACACAAGCTGAATTACCCCACACATGACTTGGAACTTGCAGCCGTGGTACATGCTTTGAAGATTTGGAGGCATTATATCCTTGGCCACCGATCTGAGATCTATACGGATCACAAAAGCCTCAAGTATATATTCACGCAAACGGATCTAAATGTGAGGCAATGTCGATGGTTGGAACTCATCAAGGATTATGATGTTGGAATCAATTATCACCCGGAAAGGCCAATGTAGTAGCTGACGCATTGAGCCGAAAGGAGCATGTCACCAACTCATGGTTCGGGAGCTACCGCCCGAGCTGCGCAAGGAGATCAAACGGTTACATCTAGGTTCTTGAACGAGATGGAAGTGATAGAACTCAACTCTTCGCTGGAGCAAGAGATACGAGATGGCCAAGCAACGGTTGAGGAAATCAAGGAAATCAAGGAAAGAATCCGACAAGGCATAGAAAAGGATTTCAAGGAAGACGGGAAAGGCACGCTTTGTCTAGGGAATAGGATTTGTGTGCCTAACGTGAAGCACATCCGTGACACGATATTAAAAAAGGCACATGACTCACCTTATTCCATACAGTCCGGCTGTACAAAGATGTACAAGGATCTAAAAACTTGCTATTGGTGGGATGGTATGAAAAGGTACAGCTGAATATGTTGCCTTATGTGACACGTGCCAACGGGTGAAGGCCAAACATGAAAAACCCGCTGGCCTGTTGCAGCCATTTAAGGTACCCGAGTGGAAGTGGGAAGACATCAGCATGGATTTCATCGTCGGATTGCCACGCACTCGGTCGGGTTACGACTCCATCTGGGTTATTGTGGACCGGTTGACGAAAACAGCTCATTTCCTTCCTGTTAGAACCATGTACTGCATCGCAGAACTAGCCGATCTGTATATGGAGCAAATCGTGTGTCACCATGGAGTCTCTAAGAGGATAGTTTCAGATCGAGATTCTCAATTTACCTCTAGATTCTGGAAGAAGCTGCATGAAGCCATGGGTACACGGCTCAATTTCAGCTCCACTTATCACCCGCAAACTTGAAGGACGCTCAGTCACGACAAAAAGGTCATGCGGACAATAGGCGAAGAAGATTGACCTTCGAAGTAGGAGACTTCGTGTACCTTAGGGTATCGCCTATCCGAGGCCAACGACAGTTCAATGTAAAGGGCAAATTAGCACCTCGTTACATCGGACCATTTAAGATTTTGGGCAAGCGAGGAGAAGTAGCTTATCAACTAGCGCTGCCAATGCACCTCTCCGACATGCACGACGTGTTTCACGTATCCCAACTCAAGAAGTGCTTAAGAGTACCGGAAGAACAAGTACCGATGGATGAGCTCGAGCTTCAAGAGGATCTGACCTATAGGGAGCACCCCGTCAAAATTTTGGACGTGAAGGAAAGGGTCACGAGGAACAAAGTGATCCGTTGGTGCAAGGTACAATGGAGCCATCACACGAAAGCCGAGGCTACATGCGAGCGTGAGAAAGACCTCAAGGCAGAATTCCCTCATCTATTCTCTACTCTAATGAATCTCGGGGGCGAGATTCAATTTAAGGGGGGTAGGTTTGTAATACCCTCAAAATCTGTTCCTGCATGCATACATTTTTTGTATAGAGAAATATTATAAAAGAAGTAGGAATGGGAAAAGATAGCCAAAATGAGCCAATTCCAGTTTGTCGAGGTGCGCTGTCGACACTTTCCCGGGCCGCCGGACGCGTGGCGCCCGCGGAGCTGTGACGCCCGGTCCTGTGAAAACGGAACCCAGCTAATGCATATGTGTGCCCAGGATGTTCATCACACATACACATGTAATCCACAAACTGAATTCAGAATATAACCATGAATAAATAGGGTTTAAGTACTTTATTACAATGACTCATGAATCTCTAACTATTTCTAGCAGCGGAAGTCTCTAAACGATAGCAGAAGCAAACTAAATAGCAGTGGCTCCATCTTCAACTCCACAGGCAAGTTGACGGTAGTTCGCACGGCTAGTACTCCACATGATCCTCGAAGTACTCTTCTCCTGTTTCTGATGTTTGTATGATAATGCAAGGGTGAGTACATGTCGTACTCAGCAAGTGCGGGAAAAGTATGACATGTAGCTTACAACAAGGTAGGAATAAAAAGGCTCATTGCATAAAGCAAAGTTTATTTCACAATCATGATAAAAACATCAACTATCTTTAAGTGAATTTAACCCCAATATATATCCAAATAAACAGCAACATACCTCCATCACAATTCACCACTTATCATGTCTCAACCAGCCATTAATCTTTCTCAACTTCATCTCATGCTCATAATAACCATCTCATATTCATATCCATCTCATATTCATCTCATATTTATTTGATCCGAAACCAAACTCATTGTCATGACTCAACAGTCCCGAAACCAATCCCAAAGACCATACCATAACCAAACAAATAACCATCCCAAGTTATCCCTCTAATCATGTGAGTTGGCCAGGCGCTTGTGACCGCAAGAACGGCTATCATGATAGTTTTACACTCTTAAGAGGTGGCACCACTTTACCCACAAGTTTGTGATTTCGTCACCCGTCGGCGACTGCAGAACCTCCATTATACCCGTACACAACCGTCGGTGTATCGCCAAGAGATCAGAAAATAGCCTTTACAAAGGGGTTACTAGATGTATGGACTCACTAATGTTTCACTAGCAGGCTAGAATCACCATTCTCCCACCCACGGCCCCCTCTTGTGCCATGCAGTTCCCAGGGCAGTCCTCTCTCGACTCCTATTCCCCGCGCCTCCCACGGTCCATAACAATCTAGCAACTTACCTATTTAGTCAGCTAAGCCGCACCCATATTTGGCCTTGTGGTGGCACTGTATTCCTGGCATGTGTTGGTATGAACCAGTCCTTAGATCTACGGCAAGCAAACCACCATCTCATTCTACCACATCCACGAACCAAGCTTGCATAGATCTCCCCCTGATTCCATTGCCTATTATCATCATCAAGTTATCATTATTATTATTCATATAAGTACAGTAGCTAACTATGTTTTAACTCAGCTTCCCGTATCCCTTGGACTCAGCGAAGCAAAAAGCAAAAAAGACCATACCCGACTGATCAACTTTCCCAGCGACAAGGGTGGTTAACAAAACTAGTAAACTCCTATAAAAGGTTGTCCCATCAAGTCGACTAAAGCATACGAGTTTTTCGTAAACAAAACAATTTCAAAACATGGATAAATATGGTTAAGGGGCACTTGCCTTGCTCGTGTGGCTCTTGTTGCTCACGTGTCTCAAATTCTTGGTGATGTAGTCCTTCGTAGATGGCTTCCTGAGCTTGTCCTTCTGCTTACGACCACGTACATACAAAATTTACAGCAATCAATCATCATGCACAAACTTTACTCAAGATGCAATGGTGTGGGTGAATGCAAATCCTATGGTGATGTTTTATTAAATCGGTTTGTACGTGTTCTTGTATGTTTTAATGGCTTTGCATGGGGTTTTATGATGAAAAAGGGTGTAGGGATCAAGTGTAGACGTGGTGATGATCTTGAACCAAGATCTAGATCAATTCCATCGTCAAAAACCGATCAAAACGTGATCTGTCCGCACGAAAGAGTTTCTGTCCGAAGGAAGAGAAGAAAACGGATGCGGCGACATTGTAAGATGGGTAACGAAGACCTATGTTACTTCATTTATGATCATTGGCTCTTTTACAGCGACGGCAAACTCGACGGAGCTCGACGGCCGGCTCACCGGTGACCGAATTCCGGTGAAGGGATGGTGGTTCAACTCGGCGAGTTGGGGGCTAGGGCCTCCAAGTCGTCGACTCGGGAGATGGAAAAAGAAAAGGTACGTGGTTGCGGCCAAGGGGTTTTAGGGTTCTATTTATAAAGGAAAAAGAAGAGTCCTAGTCCGATTGGATTTCAAATAAGAGTCCTATTCAATTTGTTTTGGATATTAACAACTTATCTTCAATTGATTTGGGTGTGGTAGAAGCGTGGAAAGATTGTGCCGGTACCCTCCGTATCGGGTACTCCCGCGTGCACATGAGAAAAACCGCTTAAGGATCTCGTCACCTCCGCAGGGATGAGCTCCAGCGGCGCCACGTGTCCAGCGGGGGCCGGGCCTCCCCTCTCCTCAGAGGCGAGCTCCGGGTGCGCCATGTGTCTGGCGGGCGGGACCTCCGCTCTCCTCAGAGGCGAGCTCTGCGTGCGCCAAATATCTGGCGGGGTCGGGCCTCCCTCTCCCTCAGAGGCGAGCTCCGGGTGCGCCACGTGTCAGTGCTGGACCTCCTCTCTCCTCAGAGGCGAGCTCCGAGAGTGCCACGTGTCAAGAAGCACCGGACCTCCTTTCTCCTCAGAGACGAGCTCCGAGGTCGCCATGTGTCCAACAGCGTCGGACCTCCCTTCTCCTCGGAGGTGAGCTCCGAGGATGACACGTGTCCAACAGCGTCGGACCTCCCTTCTCCTCATAGGTGAGCTCCGAGGTTGACACGTGTCCAGCAGTGTCGGACCTCTCGGAGGCGAGCTCCGAGGGTGACACGTGTCCAGCCGGTCGGACCTCTCAGAGGAGAGCTCCGAGGCTGACATGTGTCCCGCGGGGGCGGACCTCATCCCCTCCGCAGAGGTGAGCTCCGAAGGCTCCATGTGTTCCGCGAGGACGGACCTCATCCATTCTGCAGGGGTGGGCTCCGAAGTCAACACGTGTTCTGGCGGGGCGGAACCTCATCCCTTCTGCAGGGGTGAGCTCCGCGGGCGCCACGTGTCCTGCGGCCCGGGGATGTGTCGGCAGCGTACTTCGACCGTTTGGAATTGGCTCTTTTCGGCTATCTTTTTCCCATTCCCCATCATTTTATGATTCTTTCTCCGTTTCTATTTCTTTTATAATCTTTCTCTATATGAAAAATGTATGCATGCAGGGAAACAAATTTGAGGGTGTTACAAACCTACCACCTTAAACTGAATCTCGCCCTCGAGATTCGACAGAGTAGAGAATAGATGAGGGAATTCTGCCTTGAGGTCTTCCTCACGCTCCCATGTAGCTTCAGCTTATGTGTGATGGCTCCACTGTACCTAGCACCAACGGATCACTTTGTTCCTCATGACCCTTTCCTTCACGTCCAAAATTTGAACAGGGTGCTCCACATAGGTCAGATCCTCTGGAAGCTCGAGCTCATCCATTGGTACTTGTTCTTCCGGTACTCTCAAACACTTCTTGAGCTGGGATACGTGAAACATGTCATGCACGTCGGAGAGGTGCGTTGAGAGCTCTAGTTGATAGGTACCTCTCCTCACTTGCCCAAAATTTTAAATGGCCCGATGTAGCGAGGTGCTAACTTTCCTTTGACGTTAAAACGTCGTTGGCCACGGATAGGCGATACCTTAACGTACACGAGGTCTCCTACTTCGAAGGTCAATTTTCTTCGCCTATTGTCCGCATAGCCTTTTTGTCGTGACTGAGCGGCCTTCAAATTTTTGCGTATCGTTTGGACTTGCTTCTTATCTTCTTGCAGCACTTCGGGTCCAAACACTTGGCTCTCTCCGGTCTCATTCCAGAACAACGGCATTCTACATCGTCTACCATACAATGCTTCAAAAGGTGACATGTTCAAGCTGGCTTGATAGCTGTTATTGTATGATAACTCAGCATACGTGTAAAATCCCAAGAAAAGAGACTTGCAAAAACTTTTCTTCACCTCACAACACCACAGTTTTTATTGTGAATATCTTAGGAAATATTGTGAAGAGCAAGTAACCTCCATCAAAAGAGTGATTAGAGGGGAAAGCCTTCATTTTCACAAAGTGGGATTTGGACACATGAACATGAGAGGTTGAGCTCACCCCTAGAACTTGAAAAGTCTTGGGAGGGTCCAAACCAAGTTTCATGCAAATCCAACACTTTTTGAGGAATTTTTTTGGGTTATTTGAAAAAGAGGCCAATTTGAATGTAAATTCAAATTGCAGCAACTTTCATCACCCAAACTCAAAAGTTAGCTTCATATTTAAACTCAGCACATTTTTCTGAGTAAACCCACCAATTTTCATCCCCATTGGAGTTCATTTTGTCAAGAGCTAAAATTGCAAGAATTCAAAACTGAATTTGAATTTCAGTTCAAATGTGAGGCAAATTTAGCCAAACAAATTTCAAAATTTGGAATTCAAATTCAAACCAATACTTGGGGGCTAAGTCTCTCATTAAATGTAGAGTAGCTGAGATATTTATAGAAGAATTGGGAAAAGGAGGATTAGGGGATGAGTGGGCCCACAAGTCAGTGGGAGAACTGTGCCCCAGACCGAGCGTGGCCTGTTTTCTCCCCGACGCCGGTCGAACACCTCGCGCCAGCTCCTGCTCCCACGCCCGAGAGGGAGGGACACCGCACGAGCCAGCGCGCCGGGGGAAGACCGACTGCAGCGGTGATACCACGCGCGGCCACGTGAAGATCGGCACTGTTTTCCATTGCCTCGCGCTGAACTGACCGACTGCCGCCGATCGACTTCCCGTGAGAATTCGGCCGAGCTCTCGCGTGCAGCACCTTTCCTAGCCACAAAAACCACACCAGCTACTCGTCCTCGACCTCCACGGCACGAGAACGGTCGAGCTCGGTCCTTCCCCAACCCTAGCTCCACGTTTTTGAGCAACGCCCGGGAAACCGCCACCACTCGGCTCACGGTGACAGCCCAACAGAGGGCCTTTCACGGCTGAGCAAGGACGGTCTCGGACGCGTCAGGGACCGGTGGTGCTCATATCCGAAGCTCAGAGCGTGACCTGGACCATAGAGCTCGAATTTGGAGAAAGTTCCCCGGTGGGCACGAACGGACCTTCCGGCATGGTAACGTCGAATTCACTCGCCACCTTTGTTCTTAGGTCATGAAAACTGGCACACAGGACCGTCACTCATCAACGCTCGTTAGCCCCTCACAGCCCTGGCTTGAAACCGCACGTAAGCCGGGTATTTCTAGGTTTTATTACGGTAATTGAGGCACGGAGGCTTGGGCTAACGATGAGACCTAGGGTAGAGCCCTCTCCGGGCGGTTTCACCACTATGACGAGCTTCCCTAGCACCCACTGGTGCTATAGCGCCGATCCACCGATGTTTTGGCGGGCTAAACTGTCCGGGTGACGTGACCGAAGGGTTGCCGAGCCGCAGCACCGTCGCCGGCTAGGTTAGGGCCACCGCCGGCCGGAGCAGTCGGTGCCATCGTGTTCAGCGCACGAAACTAGACCCGGGCGGCTAGGGAGAGCTCGAGAGTCGGCCGGGCGGCAGGTAACAGCGTGTCTCCGGCAAGCCCGGCGGCGCGCGGGCGCGGGAACGCGAGGAGGAAGATGACCTGCGGGCCCCACGTGTCAGCGACGGAAAGTTTAAAACCCAGATCTACTGCGGCCCCGGGATCAAGTGTGACTGTGCAGGATGGGGTCTGTAGCCCCGTGTGGCTCGGCTCCAGTGGTGACACGTGTGGGCCGGGCCCACGGTCAGAGTTTAAAATTTTCTCCGGATTATTTAGAATTCCAGATTTAGTTCAAACTTTAGAACCCCATAACTTTTGCTAGGAAACTCAAAATTTAGTGATTCAAATTGGGTTGGATTCATCTTGCATAGCTCTATCCAAATATACAACCCAATTTGTACGAAACCTATTATTTAGTTCTGGAAAATTCTTTAAAACTTTTCAGCAAAAGAATTTTAGAGGGAGTTCGGTGCATCCAAAGATCCCCAAATTTTGCCAGGATATTCTTTAAGACATTAGTGAATCCCTGTAAAAGTTTCAGACCATTTGGAGTTGATTTGGTCAGAGCAATTCAAATTTGAAGGTGCTGTGTTCATTTGAATACAGAAACATTTTCAGAGAATTTCCAAAACTTGGAAATTCAGTTCTGGGCAAATCTTAGCTCCAAAAATACTAGGAAAATTCATGCAGACTCTATGAGCTATAATTGAAATTGTAGTTCCCTAAGTTGGGCATGAACAGGGGTATTACCTCAGAATTAATTCTTCTTTGCTTATTTGCTAAGAGAATTATTCTGAGCAAACCACTCCATGAAAAGTGCTAGTGTTTGGTCCAGAGAGTTTTCTTGTGATAAGGAACTCACACAAAAATTCTCAGCTCCATTGGGGCTCTGGATCACCCCTGTCCTGTTTAACCACTTGAGGGATTAATATGAAAAAGGGGGAAAACCACTTAGCATTTAACCATGTGATTAAGTCTAAGCCAAACCGCCAACACCAGTTCTTCTTTAAATTCTTAAACAGAGTTCCAGGTGTTAGAGACTGATTATTAGAACTAATAGCAGAAGTATTACCCTAAACTCACATTACATTCAAATTAACATGTAGTGTTTCATTAACGTGTAGCCATTGAAGAAGAGACTCCGGAAGTGCTGGACTTCCTACTTACGGAAGAGGAACTAACCCCAGACCAGCAGCAACAAGGCAAGCCCCGGTTTGCATTAACCTTTTTATAAGTTTTTACTTTGTTTACATGTGTCATATGAAGTATGTATGTGCATTAGGTATAGGATGAATGAAACCCCACTTGCATAACCAAAGGTTCCTAAAAGAGTGAGGGTAGTGTCAAGGACCTCGAGTAGAAAGGCTATGCTTAATGATTCATAGGACTTCGGTACAAGTCGAGTAGTTGGAATCTACTCGCGAGATAGGCTTGGGACACACGGTTTCGGTTGAGTGATGTGAGATCACTTTAGTAATGAAAATGAGACTGGGCAGGGGCTAGGGCGTAGCAAGAGGAGTCTTGTGTGCGCAGCTCTGCCCGTGTCGATTGAGGACCGATCCGTGTGTGGCCCTGCTGAACAAGTATTGAACGTACCGAAGGCATATCGGATATATGGGCCCCGATAAAACGATGTAGCCTAAACCTCCGGGCGTCGAGGCATAGCACACCGATTTATAGGTGTAGGTTGAGGGCAGCAAGGTGGAAATCTGCCAACGGGCATAGAGAGATGCTCCGTGTGGGGAACCTCCTGCTCGTTTCGGTGCGACCGGTTCGACGTTTGGGCTGTTGGGTGAAAGGTTGTCCCGTACGACATCGAGTCAGCGTGCTGTGCAGCTCCACGGGTGGGCGTACATGACGTGCTCTTTGGGTTTTCCCTGCAGGTGTATATCGAGTCAATTCGCCGTCCCTCGCGGTGACGAGTACCGCTTGTTCACTGCTTTGTAACGTAGCCTGATGAATGAAATGTTATGATTCCATATTGCTGTTATGACATAATTGTATTGCTACATGTGTGCCACCAAATATTGCTCACTAAATTTCAGCTTCATGAACCGTTAACTTGTTGCTAAAAGGTGAACTAAGGATGAACTTGTAGGCGTGTCCATTTGCTGTAACTTTGCTATCCTATGTAATGGTACACCTCATGTAGAGTTTCATGCTTAGGGAGTCGGTTAAGCCTTGCTGAGCCTTCATGCTCATGGTTGCTGCTTAAGTGTTTTTCAGGTGAGGAGCCACCCACGGACTCGGAGTACGAGTCCACCGGCGAAGGTTACCCTCCGTCGGGGACCACCGCTGAGTGGAAGCCATACACGCCGCGCTGAGCTGAGACGTGCAGCTAGTGTGGGTTGCCGTAGGGATGGGCAACCGACTTTTGCTAGATAGGCGGGCGTGAGTTGTACAAAAGAAACTTCCGCTGTGTAATTAAAGACCCTTAGTTTGTAACTGAGAAGTGTACTACTTTGTACATTCAGTTTGTTCTTCCCATGTAATATAATGTGTTCTTATGACGTGTGTTGTCGGGTGTCGCATCGTACGGCACCACCCTCTGTGATCCTGTATGAGCGGATTCCGGTCCGCCCTAGCCTGGTATCAGAGCCGCATTGGGAATAGCACAGTACTTAAGGACTGTATTATGGGAAAACTTTAGGTTACGGTGAGGATTCGGTAGTTGCCCAAGTAAGGACTATAATAGCATAGTTACTTAAAGTGGCAAAGACTAACTTATGTGTTATAATTCTGAATTTTAATTATGTAACGACGCACCTACGCTCTAGTAAGTTTGGTTAGGAACGCCACCGAAAGCGGTTCAATTTCGGTTAGCTCTCCCTGACGAGGAACGTGGTTCAGGGATAGGTCTCACAGCTTGGTGTGAGACGTCAATATGAAACTCTTGGACTCTTCATGTTCCTGAGTTCATATGAAACGCTGATCCCTAGCGTGCATTAGGCAAGTAAGTGGAGACCCCATCGCATGGTCAGTAACGCGAAAGTGTGTTCGTCTGGAAGTAGCCCAGGGGGACATACGCAGCGCTTGCCATCGGCGTGCCCTGCAGGGCAGTAGGTGGTATCTGTTGGGTTGATAACATTCCCAACCGTGACGACCCGTTCATGACATACTCGGGTTCCCCATCGTGTGGTGTTGAAACACTATCACGTACCTTGAGACGTGACCTAACTCAAGGACAGCCGTATGGCAATGATACGGGCGTTTGTATTTACTCTTAAATATGGAATTGCCTGAAATGAAACCAACCATTGAGTGCACAATTATTTTGTGGTCTTCTGCAGGTACTAACCACGTATGTATCCGTGTAGTAAACGTGTGCGAGAGACCGTTTAGTGCCACATTTGAGACGTATATGCCGGTATAATCCGGTTAGGATTTTCTTTTGTGAGGAACGTAGTACCGAGATATTGTAGGAATATGCATGAGAATAATGATAAAAAAGAATTAAAATCTATAGGTTCAACATTTAGGATCCTGGTGGGTATAAGAATGGGATAGTGGAGCAGTATAGCCAAAAGTATGAAAAGCAGAGTGCTCTGTTTTGGGCAGCAAGGTTGCCGAACTTCAACAAAGCACAACTCACAGGTATTTTAGCCGAGAGAAGTGTGCTATATAGTTCTGGAAAGGTATTGAAGTACTCTACAACTTTGTTGTAGACTTCCAGCGCTGAAACTCACCTTAAGATGGCTTAAATCCCAGAGGAATGTAAACTGTCCAGAACCAGGACAGAGTGAAACATTCCCTGGACTGTTCTGTTTTTCAATGATAACTCCCAGCAGCAAAACCAAAAATTTTCATATGATACCTCCTTAGAAATAGTAGAAGATGTGTGACATCTTTGCAATTCAAAGTTCCTGAAATTTCAGCACAGATTTCAGTAGAAACTCGGATGGAGAACAGCAACTTCCAAAAGGAGGTGCTGTTAAAATTCTTCCAGAAATTCTGCTGACTTTGAATTAGCATAAATTTTTAACCAAATCTGATCTGGGGGAAAATGAATACTCGTTGGAAAGATACTGAAGTTAACTTTAACTTTGGTATTCAACTTGAGTCATAAAAATGCCCAGAACCAGATCAAAACCTGGAATAGGTAGAAACTGGTCATTCGGACAGAAGAGAGTGACAGTTGAACTCATTGGAGAGGGTGTTGTACCCTAAGGGTGGTATACGTGATGACAACGCGATAGTAATATCTCGTAGTGACCAAACCTAGTTATGGTGAGCTTCCAAAGTGGAGGTTCATCAAGTTGGATGAAACTAGCTTGGGTTTAGTCTGGTAATGGTGTAGCTTGTGTAAAGTTATTACATTATCTACATACGAGATGTATCGCATGTTTTTATTGTCATTATGTTTTACACCTCTTCCATTTGGACTGCATGCAATCTCTTGCGGGACTGATGTTATTGTCGTATGGTTGCAGATGGTTCGCACTAAGACCACACACGAGGTGGATGGCTCTAGCCAAGGGGGAGGCGATGACTCCCAGCCACCGGCCTACGACAGCACCCCGCAGCAGCAGCCACCACCGCCGCCTCTGCTTACTCTAGCGGATGTGATAGCGGCACTGGTGGGTGGTCGTGAGGAGCAGACCGACCTGCTCCGCACGATCGTGCATAATACGTCCCAGGCGGGGGGACGTCAAGATAGAGGGCCTCGTGAGCCCCGGGAAGTGTCGTACTCGGATTTCATGAGTACGCACCCTCCAGTTTTCAAAGAAGCCGAAGAACCACTGGAGGCTGACAACTGGCTGCGGACCATTGAGTCCAAGTTCGGGCTGCTCCAATGCACGGAGCGGCAAAAGACTTTGTTCGCAGCGCAACAACTCCACGGTGCCGCTGGTGCGTGGTGGGCAAATTATGTCGCCTCACGTCCGGCTGGCCATGCCGTGGAATGGAAGAGTTCCGGGAGTCATTCCGCGCCTATCACATTCCTCCCGGGATCATGAAGAGGAAGTTCCAAGAATTCTTGGAGCTGAAGCAGGGCGGGAGGAGTGCCCACGACTACTCCCGTGCCTTCAACCATCTGGCGCAATATGCGTCAGACTACATCTCCACTGAGGAGAAGAAGCGCGAACACTTCTATCGGGGTTTACACCCCGAAATGAAGACGCACCTCGTTCAGTGGAATCGCGGCACTTTCAACGACCTAGTCAATGCCGCGATCATGCAAGAGGATGCTCAGCGGGAGTTGGCAGCTGAGCAGCGGAAGCGCAGCGCTCCAAGCAGCGGTGGGAGTGGCGCTCCCCAGAAGTACCGTATGGTATATCGGACACCATCCGGGCAGCAGTGGCGACCACCGGCGCGGCCTCAACAGTTCGGGGGACGTTCATTCCAAGCGCCCCCATTCCGTCCGCCGATGCCGCCACCAAGACAGAAGCAGCAGCAGCAGACGGTACCCCGGGTGTTTCCACCGCCACAACGCGCCCCGGGATTCCGTCCACCGATCAGCGGGGGACCGCCCCGTTTTACCTGCTTCACGTGTGGCCAGGCAGGCCACTTCGCGAAGGACTGTCCCCAGGGGCAGCAGAGCAGCGGGCAAGCCCAGTTCCAGGGCGGTGCTCGAGGCCGACCTCCGGTGAAGAAGGTTGGACAGCGGACTGGGGGTGTCTGCAACCTCGACAATGAGGACGCCCCAGAGGGAGACAACATGCTGGCGGGTACGTTCACTCTCCATAATCAAGCCATCGTCATATTGATTGATTCTGGTGCAACCCACAGCTTTATAAGTGCATCCTATGTGGCTAAGCATCAAATGCAAGTCTTCCCAACCGACTGCACTTATATGATCTGCTCAACGGGAGGGAAGATTTCAGGTAATATGATGATTCCAAAGGCACCTCTGTGCTTAGGTGGGAAACTATATACCACCACCCTGATAATCCTTATGGGACAAAAGATTGATGCAATCTTAGGGATGTCATGGCTACAATACCATGGCGCTGTCCTAGAGACTCAGACACGGACGGTTCACTTAAATTCTCCATTCCACCGTCCGCATTCCATGGTGTTAGACACGCTAGTCCGGGATGTTTTAGCAGTTAATAATGCTGAAGCTCTCAAGTTAGAAGACATCCCCGTAGTCCGGGAGTATCCTGATGTGTTCCCGGATGATCTTCCGGGCATGCCACCTGAGCGGGATGTCGAGTTCAAGATCGAGCTCGCACCCGGGACTACGCCCATATCACGGAGACCATACAAGATGGCTCCAAATGAGCTGGCGGAACTGAAAGAACAGCTCAATGATCTGTTGAGCAAGGGTTTCATTAGGCCGAGTTCCTCACCTTGGGGATGCTCGGCGCTGTTCGTGAAGAAGAAGGATGAAACCTTGAGGCTGTGTGTGGATTACCGGCCGCTCAACGCCGTCACCATCAAGAATAAGTACCCACTGCCCCGTATTGACATTTTGTTTGATCAGCTTGTAGGGGCAAGTGTGTTCTCAAAGATGGACCTTCGCTCTGGATATCACCAGATCAAGATCCGGGCGGAGGATATCCCGAAGACGGCATTCTCGATGAGATACGGATTATATGAATATCTCATCATTTCATTTGGTTTCACAAATGCTCCAGCCCATTTCATGTATCTCATGAACTCAGTGTTCATGCCGGAGCTGGACAAGTTCGTGGTAGTGTTCATCGACGATATCTTGGTTTACTCCAAGACAGAAGCCGAACATGCCGAACACTTGCGGATTGTTCTTCAACGATTGCGAGACCACAATCTCTACGCCAAGTTCAGCAAATGCGAGTTTTGGATCAGCCAAGTGCCATTCTTGGGACATATCATCTCAGCAGAAGGCATTGCGGTTGACCCAAGCAAAATGGAGCAGGTGCTAAAATGGAAAGCTCCCACTTCAGTTCATGAAGTCAGAAGCTTCCTCGGGTTAGCGGGATACTATCGGAGATTTATTCCAAGTTTCTCCAAGCTCGCCAAGCCGATGACAGATTTGCTGAAGAAGGGGACGAAGTATGTTTGGAACACGGCGTGTGAAGGAGCGTTCCGAGCATTGGTGAAGCATCTCACCACAGCCCCGGTCTTAGCTCAGCCGGATACAACAAAGCCCTTCGAAGTGTATTGTGACGCGTCCGGTATTGGGCTTGGCTGCATGTTGATGCAGGAAGGACGTGTGGTCGCATATGGCTCACGCCAACTTCAGAACCATGAACAGCATTATCCGACTCATGATCTTGAGCTCGCTGCCGTGGTGTTGGCGCTGAAAATGTGGAGGCACTATCTCCTGGGGAATTTGGTGCATCTCTACACCGACCACAAGAGCTTGAAATACATTTTCACCCAGAAGGAGCTGAACATGAGGCAAAGGAGGTGGTTAGAATTGATCAAAGATTATGAAATTGAGATTCATTACCACCCCGGCAAGGCGAATGTGGTTGCCGACGCGTTGAGTCAAAAATCACATGTCCATCACCTCACCATTACACCGGTGGAGGAGGAAGAGCCAAGTTTATACTTGGTTCCTTATGGGTCACTGTACAACATTGCCCTCAGAAGATGGATAAAGGCATGGCACATCTCCGGAGACGGATAGACAATGGAGAGATTAGATGTTTTCGGAAGGATGATGAGGGGACGCTGTGGTTCAATGACCGCATAGTCGTACCCCGGGATATGGAACTGAGGAAGAAAATCCTCGATGAAGCTCACTTGTCTAAATACTCCATTCATCCGGGCAGCAACAAGATGTACCAAGATTTGAAAAAGAAATTTTGGTGGACACGGATGAAGCGGGAGGTAGCTAGGTACGTATCCGAGTGCGATACGTGTAGACGAGTGAAAGCTGATCACATGAAGAAGTCAGGGCTGTTGCAACCCTGAAGATCCCGGCATGGAAATGGGAGGATGTGAGCATGGATTTCATTGTGGGATTACCCCTAACATCCAACAAGCATGATTCCATATGGGTAATCGTTGATCGGTTAACCAAGACGGCTCACTTCATTCCAGTGAATACACGTTACACTGCCGGCAAATATGCGGAGCTATACATGGCGAAGATTCTATGCCTATACGGGGTACCCAAGACCATCGTCTCAGATTGAGGTGCATTATTTGTATCTTGCTTTTGGGAGCAGCTACACGCTGCATTGGGTACTAAGTTGATCAGGAGCTCTGCCTATCACCCTCAGACGGATGGCCAGACAGAGAGGGTGAATCAAGTTCTGGAAGACATGTTGAGAGCATGTGCCATCCACCATGGTAGGAACTGGGATGATCACCTACCATTGGCGGAGTTCTCGTACAACAATGGCTATCAGGCGAGTATCAAGATGGCACCCTACGAAGCTCTCTACGGTCAAAAATGCCGCACCCCATTAAACTGGTGCGAGTCCGGTGAAAGGGTCACATTCGGGGTTGATGTGGTGAACGATGCCGAAGAGCGCGTTCAGACAATTCAAGCCAATTTGAAGGCCGCTCAATCCCGGCAGAAGAGCTACGCTGATAAGAGGTGTAGACCGTTGCACTTTAACGTTGGGGAACATGTGTACCTCCGCGTGTCTCCGATGAAGGGCATGCACCGGTTCGGTGTGAAGGGGAAGCTCGCTCCCCGTTTTATTGGACCCTACGTTATCACCGAGAAGTGTTGACCAGCAGCGTATCGATTGGAGTTACCGGCATCCCTTGCTAGTTTCAATGATGTTTTCCATGTTTCGCAACTGCCAAAATGTTTGAAGCATACAGCTGCTGTTCCTACCGAAGACATCGGCGAGCTGAAACCGGATTTAACATATGATGAGTATCCGGTGGCCATTCTTGATGAAAAAGCCAGGACCACACATAGCAGAACGTTGTGGTTCTACAAAATACTCTGGAGCAACCACACCACCGAAGAAGCGACGTGGGAGAGTGAGGAGTTCCTTCGCTCAAATTACCCGGAGTTCATGGCTTCTCAACCCGGGTAAGTCCCTATTACATCGTTATCTCTTCTGTTGTAATCTCGGGACGAGATTCTTTTAAGGGGGGAGGGATGTAAAAGCCCAAGAAAAGGGACTTGCAAAAACTTTTCTTCACCTCACAACACCACAGTTTTTATTGTGAATATCTTAGGAAATATTGTGAAGAGCAAGTAACCTCCATCAAAAGAGTGATTACAGGGGAAAGCCTTCATTTTCACAAAGTGGGATTTCGACACATGAACATGAAAGGTTGAGCTCACCCCTAGAACTTGAAAAGTCTTGGGAGGGTCCAAACCAAGTTTCATGCAAATCCAACACTTTTTGAGGCATTTTTTTGGGTTATTTGAAAAAGAGGCCAATTTGAATGTAAATTCAAATTGCAGCAACTTTCATCACCCAAACTCAAAAGTTAGCTTCATATTTAAACTCAGCACATTTTTCTGAGTAAACCCACCAATTTTCATCCCCATTGGAGTTCATTTTGTCAAGAGCTAAAATTGAAAGAATTCAAAACTGAATTTGAATTTCAGTTCAAATGTGAGGCAAATTTAGCCAAACAAATTTCAAAATTTGGAACTCAAATTCAAATCAATACTTGGGGGCTAAGTCTCTCATTAAATGTAGAGTAGCTGAGATATTTATAGAAGAATTGGGAAAAGGAGGACTAGGGGGAGAGTGGGCCCACAAGTCAGTGTCACACCCGGTTTTTCCGAAGAACAACCAAGTGAATATCACATGTATGCCAGTATCATTTTCTCATACATGTGATGACAAATAGTGAAGCATCATTTATTACAAGCCAGGTGTCGAATATAAATAAGTCTTACATAGCAAATGTCTCGATGGACAATAATAAGTTCATCACAAGTAAATAAACTAGCAGCGGAATATTATTCTTGAGGGCTCCGTCACAGGCGTTGCCCGGGGGTCTCCATGAACCTAGAAACCTTCTTCGGGTCCAAAGTCTTGGTCATTATACACCACCTCATTATCTTGACCTGAGCAGCAATATAAACCAACAAAATATACAAGGTTGAGTACCAATGGTACTCAGCAAGTGTGGGAAAGTTATGTCATGCATGGCTAGAAAACAAGGGGAGGTTGAACTCATGGTTAAAGCACTACGCAATCAATACCTATCACCTTAGCTTATTAAGCACCTATATTACTTCACAGGTGAAATGGTCCCAATCTCCCATCCCTTCATCATAACCAAATAACCATAACATCATTTCCAATGTTAAGCTCCCCGCTTAACATCCACAACTTCCAAAACCATCAATCCTCTAATCATGAATAAGTCCAAGCCGCTCTTGACCGTGAGCACGGCTGTCATGACAGTTTTGACTCTGCAGAGTTTGCACCACTATACCCACATGTAGTGATTTCATCCCCCGTTGCCGGGTGGACTAAAAAAACCTCCATTATGCCAGTGGCCACGAACCACATTCACACTTCCCAGGTGTGTAGCCAGGAGATCACTACAAAGCCTTTACAAAGGGATTCCCGACGAGCATGGGTCCACTGAGGTTTCACCCCTAACAGCATACAAGAGGCTCCAACCCCGCTGCAGTGGCCCCCTCTTGAGCCTTGCGGTTCATATGGTAGTCCAGCTGACACCTACTCCCCGCACCATCCAACACACCCATACTACGCCGGGGATACACCTAATTAATTGTCCAAGCTGCCCCATCTCAGCATGTGGTTGGCACTGTAAAGCCCGGTTACATGCTCCATGAACGGGTCCTTAGGATCCAGGCAAGTACTAAACACAAACCCGAGTCTCGTGCACCCAGCACACAACCAAAACATCCAACCTGCCTTGATCCCTACCTCTACATAACTCACAATATCTCATTCAAGAGTATGGTAAAATAAACTGATGATCTCATATCCAAATTATCCCATTCTAAGCATGGCTAAGCATATGCACAATAATAAATGACATGATAAAATAAATCCCAACCCAAGCTACAAGGAAACAAGGTAATGCAATTCTAGGGAAACTTCCTAGCATGGGTTTCATATTTCAATTGACAATGCAAATAATTCTAGCTACACATCCTAGCATAGGATCAAAGTGGTCAAGGACACTTGCCTCCTTCCTGCTGCTCTTGAAATGGGTAGTCCTGATCTTGGAAAGGAATAACTTGCTCTTGAGCAGGTTCTACATCATACCATCACATATAGCAAAAACAAAAACAACAATCCATAAGACATAGTTCACACTTCCACTTCATACAAACCACACATTCATATTTATGAAAGTCATTCACCATTATATGTGTTGTGGTTACTCTATGTGTGTTGATTTATGGCTTGCATGCACTTTTGATCATATGTATATGATTCCTACTTTTGTGTTCACATTTATACTTACATACTATATATATGAGTTTCCAATTTAAATAAATTCCTTATATTCAATTACTACACCTTTTAGCTACCTAGTATGCATGAAAGGTATTTTCCTTCTCCATATGTGTCTTCATAATTTCTACCAACCCTAAACTGAATTCTTTGGATTTTAGAACTCCATTTATCATTTACTATTTGCTATATTTTCAGATTTATTTCCTATGCCTAAATGTGAACTTTATTATAAAAATAACAAGACACATCATCTAAACAGAATAGGTTCTGATCTAAAATATTTGCTAATATATTTTTGACCTTTTCCTGTGATGTAAACTATTTTACAATTATTTTCCCTATTTTCCAGAACTATTCTTTACTTAAAAATGTGTCCCTAAATGTGAATAATAAATTAAACAGATTCACTTCAGCCCAAAATATGTTTTTATCTCACTCCAAAGTTTTCTAAATACTGAGAAAGTTTTCAATTTAATTTTGACAATATGTTTGTCCCACTTTTTAAATTTTAAACACTAGCTACATATTCAATTTCCTAAATTAAATATTAAACAGGGATAAAAAGGTAAACTCACCCCACTACAGGGTCTATACTATTATTTTAAGAATTCTCAGGGGTCTAGCTACTCATAACAGAGGAGTTTTTCCTAATTTTTATTAAGTCCAGGGGCTAAAGCTGATTTTTAAATGAATTTACATGATTTTCTGAAGTTCCAGGGGCTAGATTAGAAGTTTCCGGGGCTAGCTCTTATTTCCCGAGAACCCCAGGGGGTAGCACGTAAGATTTCCAGTCTTTATAACGCGGGGCTGACGTGGACCATCCGATTTTAAACCGACGGCTGAGATTATAACGTCGAACCGGTACGCGGGGATTTAAACCCTACCGTGCGATTTAAAATAAACGGTGCACAAGCGGCCACGTCGCTCTGATCGAGCGCGGGCGGCGCTGCCGGCGGCGCACGGCAGCGGGAAGCGGCGATCTCGCCGGAGACTTTCGGATCTTCGAGAATTCTTCCTAGAACTGTGATCTTATGGCATAGATCGGTGGAGGAGAGGTCGGGGATCTCACCTCGGGGGTTTTCTTGAGCTCGGAGGTCCTGGAAGGTGATCGGCGACGAGGTCCGAGGTGAATTCATGGCGAGGCTCGTCGGCGCTGTGTTTACACTGCAAATCACCGAGTTTTCTGCACCTGCAAGGTTCCCCGGAGGCGGTGGATCAAGACTAGCAAGTTAGATCGGAATTTCCGAGCGTAGATCGGCCAGAATTCGCCGGAGAAGGCTCGGGTTCTCACCGGAGGAAAAACAGCAGATCGCGTGGGAAAAACAGAACGAGGCCGGGGTTTTTATAGACGGGGGAGGGCGGCGGGGTGGTTTAGATCGAGTTCGCGTCGCCCCCGAGCGAAATTCGGCTGGGATTCGCAGAAATCCAGATCAGTTTGGATTCGGGGTGAGAGAGTCCGGCGTGGACTCAAGGTAGACGAAGAACTGGCGGGCCCCGCCTGTCAGTGGGAGGAAAGGGGCGCGCGCCGCTGCGGGCTGGCGCGGGTTCTGGTTGGGCCGGCTGGTGGGTTGCGGCCCACTGGCCGGTTTTTTTCTGTTTTCTTTTTTTTTCTTTTTCTATTTCTTTTCTGATTTGATACGCCACTTCGCCTTTCCTTTCCAGAACTTGTAAGGGTCCGATGTATCTAGGTGACAACTTCCCTTTCACCTTGAACCGGCGAAGTCCTCTGATAGGGGACACCTTGAGATAGACATAGTCTCCCACGTTGAAAACGAGCTCTCTTCTTCGTACATCGGCGTAGCTCTTTTGGCGTGTCTGTGCTATCCTCAAGTTGTTGCGAATTTCCCTCACCTTCGCCTCGGCTTCTTGTAGTACTTCTGGACCAAACACTTTGCTTTCCACCGTTTGGTTCCAAAATAGGGGAGTTCTGCACTTCCTCCCATACAAGGCTTCAAACGGTGACATCTTCATACTAGCTTGATAGCTGTTGTTATAGGAAAACTCCGCATACTGTAAGTTTTTATCCCAACTCCAATTGTTTTTGAGTGCACATGCCCTCAGCATATCTTCAAGAATCTGATTGGTTCTTTCCGTCTGCCCATCAGTTTGGGGATGATAGGCAGAACTAAAGTTCTGATAGGTTCCCATGGTTTCGTGCAACTTCTGCCAGAACCTTGAGGTGAACTGTGTCCCTCGATCCGACACAATCTTCTTTGGCACTCCATGGTAACACACGATCCTTGACATGTACAACTCTACCAATTTGGATCCGCTGTAGCTTTCCTTCACGGGGATGAAGTGAGCTACCTTGGTTAGCCTATCAATGATGACCCATATCGGATCATATCCTGATTGGGTCCTAGGCAATCCCACGATGAAATCCATGCTGATTTCTTCCCATTTCCATTCAGGCACTTTGAGTGGTTGCAATAATCCCGCGGGTCGTTGATGTTCTGCTTTCACCAACTAACATGTGTCACATAGGGCAACATGTTCCGCGACATCTCGCTTCATGCCATACCACCAATACCTGCTCTTGAGGTCCTGGTACATTTTCGTACTCCCAGGATGAATGGAATAGTCAGAATCATGAGCCTCCTTCAAAATCAATTCACGGATCTCCTTTACTTCTGGCACACAGATTCTTTTCCCGTGCCACACCGTTCCTTGTTCATCCTCTCTAAAACCCGGAGCTTTATTTTCCATGATGAGTTGTCTGATCTCTTGTATCTTCTCATCATTCTTTTGACCCTCGCGTATGTCTCGCTCTAGTGTGGAGTCTACTTGCATGGCGATGGCTTCACCACCATTTACTAGACATAGATTGAGCCTTATAACCTCGTCCTTCAATTCTGCAGGCATGTCCTTCAAGCTCAACTTATTGACCTGCACTTTCCTACTCAAAGCATCGGCCACGACGTTTGCTTTCCCGGGATGATAGTTGATGCCCACATCATAGTCATTGATTAGCTCTAACCATCTCCTTTGTCTGAGGTTGAGGTCTAGCTGTGTGAAAATGTACTTCAAACTCTTATGATCCGTATATATCTCGGTCCTCTTCCCCATCAAATAGTGCCACCAAATTTTCAACGTGTGTACCACTGCGGCTAGTTCTAAGTCATGTGTAGGATAGTTTTTCTCGTGCTTCCGAAGCTGCCGGGATGCATATGCCACGACATGCCCTTCTTGCATGAGAACACATCCCAACCCGTTTCCAGAGGCATCGCAGTACACTGTGAAATTCTTTTGCATATCTGGCATAACCAACACTGGGGCTGTTGTCAATCTTTTCTTTAGCTCCTGAAAACTCGTCTCGCACTGTGGCGTCCATATGAATGTGATTCCCTTCTCCAACAGTTTGGTGAGTGGTCTCGAGAACTTGTAGAATCCCTCAATAAACCGTCGATAGTATCCAGCCAATCCCAAGAAGCTTCGAACTTCCCCGACATTTTCAGGGGTCTTCCACTTCTGTATATCCTCGATTTTGGCAGGATCCACGGAGATTCCTCCCTCCGAGATTATATGTCCTAAGAAGGGAACTCTCTTCAGCCAAAACTCACACTTGCTCAACTAGGCATATAGTTGGTGTTCTCTTAGCCTTTGCAACACCAACCTTAGATGTTTCTCATGTTCTTCTTCATCTTTGGAGAAGACGAGAATGTCATCTATGAAAACCACCACAAATTTATCCAGATATTCCATGAATACCTTGTTCATGAGATACATGAAGTATGCCGGGGCATTAGTTAGCCCGAAAGGCATGACGGTGTATTCATACAGTCATACCGAGATATGAAAGTTGTCTTGGGAATATCAGTTTGCCTTATCTTGAGTTGGTGGTATCCCGACCTGAGATCAATTTTCGAGAACACACAAGCGCCCCTCAACTGATCAAACAAGTCTTCAATGCGGGGTAATGGGTACTTGTTATTGATGGTTACCTCATTCAAGGCACGGTAATCCATGCATAACCTTTGGGTTCCGTCCTTCTTTGGCACAAATATCACCGGAGCTCCCCATGGTGAGGAACTAGGGCGAATATACCCCTTCTCCGTCAATTCTCTCAAATGATCCTTGAGTTCTTCTAGCTGCTTGGAGTCCATCCGATAAGGTCTTTTGTAAATCGGGGTTGTTCTAGGTACTAGCTCAATTGCGAATTCCACTTCACGATCGGGAGGCATACCTGGCAACTCCTCTGGAAAAACATCTGGATATTCCCTGATGGTCCTGATTTCCTCAACTTTCACCTCAACTTGATTTAATTTAATGTCCCTCCTAGGCTCGTGTATTGTTATGAACTCTACTCTTGTGCCACTAGGGTGAGTTAGTTCCACCGTTCTGGTCGAACAATGAATGATTCCCTTATGTTTGGTCAACCAATCCATGCCCAAAATAATATCGATCCCTTGGGAATCTATCACGATGAGGTTAGCAGTAAACACTATCCCATTAATGTCTAGATTCACCTTGGGACACACTTGTCTTGTCCTTATTTCTCCACCTGGAGAGTTTACTGCTAGTATATAGTTCATTTGTGTTGTTGCTAGATCATGCTTCTTAACAAACCCTTGAGCAATGAACGAGTGGGTAGCACCAGAATCAAACAGCAGGGTTGCAAGGTGTAAATTGGCAGGAAACTTACCAACTACCACGTCGGGTGCCTCTTGCGCTTCCTCCATAGTGACGTGGTTCACCCGTCCTCGCATCACATTGTGCTATTGTGGCTGTGCGGGCTTCTTCTTTGGGCATTTATGGGAGTAGTGCCCCACTTCACCGCAGCTAAAACATTGCACCCCAACCTTAGGTGCCTGGCCTTTGTTGTCTTGGGGTTGGTTTGGAGGTCCTTGTACTGCTGGTCGATGTGGATATGCGGGGCGAGGCTGCTGTACAAACTGACGTTGTGGCTGTGCTGGTGCTGCGGGAGGCCTGTAATTCGGGTTGTACCATCTTGGTGCTGAGTAGGGTACCGCAGCACGGTTCGTTTGCCCTGCAGGTTGCTGCATCAGACGTGGGCGGGTGTTGCTCCCTGAGGCTTGATGTGACCAACCGGCCTTCCTCTTATTCTCATTTTCCAAGGCCTTCAGTTTCCTTTCCACCACAAACGCTCTGTCCACCATCTTTTGGAAGCTTTCATACTCATTTGAGGACATTGCACACTGCATCTCCGCGGTAAGTCCCTCCACGAAACAATCTTGTTTCTGCTCATCAGTCTCTATGTCCCGTGGGGCATAACGGGATAGTTGAGTAAATTTAGTGAGGTATTTCCTCACCGTCATGTTCCCCTGCTGCAGTCCCAAAAACTCCTTCCTCTTGTTTTTGAGTTCACCTCTTGGGATGTAATGGTTGCGGAAGCTACGCTTGAACTCTTCCCAAGTGATATTCTCAGGGTCATGATGGGCAGCCACGTAGGCGGTCCACCAATCAGCAGCAGGTCCATGCAATTGATGAGAGGCAAACAGCACCCTCTCATACCCTTGGCACTGTATGATCATCATCTTGCTCTCAGTGGTGTTAAGCCAATCATCTGCCTCCAGAGGTTCAGCAGTACTTGCAAACTTTGGAGGTTTGAGTTCCTAGAAACTCACTCAACCTTGGTTGGCGTGGTGCAGCTTGTGGAGGTGGAACTTGATGCAAGTTGGCCACCACTTGAGTTAAGTTCTGGATGAGCTGATTCTGATTCTCCAGCATTTGGTGGAGGGGATCAACTCCTTCACGGTGACCACCCCGGTCCTGGCCTCCAGAAAGATGAGGGTTGCATGCCTCATCGTTGTTGTTGGCGGGGTTGGCAGCACGTCCTTTTCCTCTTCCGGCCATCTGGCAGACTCAACCAATGTTAATTTGAAAGCATTTAGTATCATCTTGCTACTTTCATTTGTTTGTACTTTGAAGTGTTGAGGCTTTGTTATACTTTTCGGAGGGTTCATTTCTCACACAAAAATAAATGCACTATTATTTCATGTGGGTTCACACACCAAAGCAAAACAATCTAAAGACGAGGCTGTGGACAATCGCTCATGGCTTCCACAACTCACGTCACACACCAAGCATTAACACACCATTAACTTAACGTAACGACTCGACTATTCGACATCTTGCTAACTAAGGGAAGGACTCTACACTACTCGTTTTCTTGAGCAGGCTCCTCGGGATCTTCCTCATCATTTCGGGTGCCTTCTAACTCTGCTTTGGGTGGGGAGGCTGCTGGTGGAGAAGTGCGACGACGCCTGATCGCTCGGTAATCTGGGGAGTCAGGAGTCCATGTATCATTCACGGTGACACACAGTTCATTCCCATCTCCTCTTTCTCTCGCCCTCAAGCAGGCTCGCAGCAACGCCTCCGTTTCCTTCAGGGTGTCCCGGACATCCTGAAGCTCTTGTTGACACTCTTGCAGTCGAGTGCTGAGCATAGCAGCATCCTCCAAGCACAAGTCCATGTGCTATGCTCATGGGAAGTCCCTTGCTGCACCGGCGGGTACTTGTACTCCGTGGTACCACTCTCACGCTGGAGGACATACATGTACTCAGTCCTGTCCAGGTGGCGACGATAGATGTGACTCTGGCAGGTGATGGCCTCCCAGGTGACATCCTTCTCCGCATCGACCTTTGTCGCTCTACAAGCTGGAGAGCGGTGGATCTTCAGCAGCCGATTTTCGTGTATAATCCTCATCTCTGAACTCCATTCTTCCCTCTTCTCACGGATGGTCCTGGTGGAGTTATAGTGGATGATTAACTTGCCCGTATTGCCGGTGGCTTTGAGCATACGTCGAAGACGGCGCAACAAGCCTCCTACTGCCAATCCGTAGGAAAGGTACGTCACCGGACGACTCTCCTCTCTCTCGGCAAGGGCAACTACGGTAACTCTCCCACCTGTGGACTTGCAAGCGGTGCGAATCATGCGAACCATCTAAAACAAAAAGCATTTAAACTTAGGTTAGATAAACTTTTAAACAAAAATCCTATTTTGAATGAAAATTGGGGTAAGATGAAGAAAGTGACTCATTAAATAACACTTTTCAACGCACACCTTGTAAAAATAGTTTTTAAGAAAATAGGACCCTTAAATACGTCCATTTCTACGTAGGTCCACGTTCCTATGGGCAACCTTGGCTCTGATACCACTTCTGTGACACCCGGTTTTTCCGAAGAACAACCAAGTGAATATCACATGTATGCCAGTATCATTTTCTCATACATGTGATGACAAATAGTGAAGCATCATTTATTACAAGCCAGGTGTCGAATATAAATAAGTCTTACATAGCAAATGTCTCGATGGACAATAATAAGTTCATCACAAGTAAATAAACTAGCAGCGGAATATTATTCTTGAGGGCTCCGTCACAGGCGTTGCCCGGGGGTCTCCATGAACCTAGAAACCTTCTTCGGGTCCAAAGTCTTGGTCATTATACACCACCTCATTATCTTGACCTGAGCAGCAATATAAACCAACAAAATATACAAGGTTGAGTACCAATGGTACTCAGCAAGTGTGGGAAAGTTATGTCATGCATGGCTAGAAAACAAGGGGAGGTTGAACTCATGGTTAAAGCACTACGCAATCAATACCTATCACCTTAGCTTATTAAGCACCTATATTACTACACAGGTGAAATGGTCCCAATCTCCCATCCCTTCATCATAACCAAATAACCATAACATCATTTCCAATGTTAAGCTCCCCGCTTAACATCCACAACTTCCAAAACCATCAATCCTCTAATCATGAATAAGTCCAAGCCGCTCTTGACCGTGAGCACGGCTGTCATGACAATTTTGACTCTGCAGAGTTTGCACCACTGTACCCACATGTAGTGATTTCATCCCCCGTTGCCGGGTGGACTAAAAGAACCCCCATTATGCCAGTGGCCACGAACCACATTCACACTTCATAGGTGTGTAGCCAGGAGATTACTACGAAGCCTTTACAAAGGGATTCCCGATGAACGTGGGCCCACTGAGGTTTCACCCCTAACAGCATACAAGAGGCTCCAACCCAGCTGCAGTGGCCCCCTCTTGAGCCTTGCGTTTCATATGGTAGTCCAGCTGACACCTACTCCCCGCACCATCCAACACACCCATACTACGATGGGGATACACCTAATTAATTGGCCAAGCTGCCCCATCTCAGCATGTGGTTGGCACTGTAAAGCCAGGTTACATGCTCCATGAACCGGTCCTTAGGATCCAGGCAAGTACTAAACACAAACCCGAGTCTCGTGCACCCAGCACACAACCAAAACATCCAACCTGCCTTTATCCCTACCTCTACATAACTCACAATATCTCATTCAAGAGTATGGTAAAATAAACTGATGATCTCATATCCCAATTATCCCATTCTAAGCATGGCTAAGCATATGCATAATAATAAATGACATGATAAAATAAATCCCAACCCAAGCTACAAGGAAACAAGGTAATGCAATTCTAGGAAAACTTCCTAGCATGGGTTTCATATTTCAATTGACATGCAAATAATTCTAGCTACACATCCTAGCATAGGATCAAAGTGGTCAAGGACACTTGCCTCCTTCCTGCTGCTCTTGAAATGGGTAGTCCTGATCTTGGAAAGGAATAACTTGCTCTTGAGCAGGTTCTACATCATACCATCACACATAGCAAAAGAAAAACAACAATCCATAAGACATAGTTCACACTTCCACTTCATACAAACCACACATTCATATTTATGAAAGTCATTCACCTTTATATGTGTTGTGGTTACTATATGTGTGTTGATTTGTGGCTTGCATGCACTTTTGATCATATGTATATGATTCCTACTTTTGTGTTCACATTTATACTTACATACTATATATATGAGTTTCCAATTTAAATAAATTCCTTATATTCAATTACTACACCTTTTAGCTACCTAGTATGCATGAAAGGTATTTTCCTTCTCCATATGTGTCTTCATATTTTCTACCAACCCTAAACTGAATTCTTTGGATTTTAGAACTCCATTTATCATTTACTATTTGCTATATTTTCAGATTTATTTCCTATGCCTAAATGTGAACTTTATTATAAAAATAACAAGACACATCATCTAAACAGAATAGGTTCTGATCTAAAATATTTGCTAATATATTTTTGACCTTTTCCTCTGATGTAAACTATTTTACAATTATTTTCCCTATTTTCTAGAACTATTCTTTACTTAAAAATGTGTCCCTAAATGTGAATAATAAATTAAACAGATTCACTTCAGCCCAAAATATGTTTTTATCTCACTCCAAAGTTTTCTAAATACTGAGAAAGTTTTTAATTTAATTTTGACAATATGTTTGTCCCACTTTTTAAAATTTAAACACTAGCTACATATTCAATTTCCTAAATTAAATATTAAACAGGGCTAAAAAGGTAAACTCACCCCACTACAGGGTCTATACTATTATTTTAAGAATTCTCAGGGGTCTAGCTACTCATAACAGAGGAGTTTTTCCTAATTTTTATTAAGTCCGGGGGCTAAAACTGATTTTTAAATAAATTTACAAGATTTTCTGAAGTTCCAGGGGCTAGATCAGAAGTTTCCGGGGCTAGCTCTTATTTCTCGAGAACCCCAGGGGGTAGCACGTAAGATTTCCAGTCTTTATAACGCGGGGCTGACGTGGACCGTCCGATTTTAAACCGACGGCTGAGATTATAACGTCGAACCGGTACGCGGGGATTTAAACCCTACCGTGCGATTTAAAATAAACGGCGCACAAGCGGCCACGTCGCTCTGATCGAGCGCGGGCGGCGCTGCAGGCGGCGCACGGCGGCGGGAAGCGGCGATCTCGCCGGTGACTTTCGGATCTTCGAGAATTCTTCCTAGAACTGTGATCTTATGGCATAGATCGGTGGAGGAGAGGTCAGGGATCTCACCTCGGGGGTTTTCTTGAGCTCGGAGGTCCTGGAAGGTGATCGGCGACGAGGTCCGAGGTGAATTCACGGCGAGGCTCGTCGGCGCTGTGTTTACACCGCAAATCACCGAGTTTTCTGCACCTGCAAGGTTCCCCGGAGGCGGTGGATCAAGACCAGCGAGTTAGATCGGAATTTCCGAGCGTAGATCGGCCAGAATTCGCCAGAGAAGGCTCGGGTTCTCACCGGAGGAAAAACAGCAGATCGCGTGGGAAAAACAGAACGAGGCCGGGGTTTTTATAGACGGGGGAGGGCGGCGGGATGGTTTAGATCGAGTTCGCGTCGCCCCCGAGCGAAATTCGGCTGGGATTCGCAGAAATCCAGATCGGTTTGGATTCGGGGTGAGAGAGTCCGGCGCGGGCTCGAGGTAGACGAAGAACTGGCGGGCCCCGCCTGTCAGTGGGAGGAAAGCCGCGTGCGCGGCTGCGGGCTGGCACGGGTTCTGGTTGGGCCGGCTGGTGGGTTGCGGCCCACTGGCCAGTTTTTTTCTGTTTTCTTTTTTTTTCTTTTCTATTTCTTTTCTGATTTGAGTTTATTTTGAATTCCAGTTTGAATTTGAATTTTTGCAAAACCTGCAACACGTCCAAAAAATTTTTAAATTCCCCTCTTAACATGATTTAGGGTCTTAACAAGATTTTTGGGGTGTTACAGTCAGTGGGAGAACTGTGCCCCAAACCGAGTGTGGCCTGTTTTCTCCCCGACGCCGGTCGAACACCTCGCGCCACCTCCTGCTCCCACGCCCGAGAGGGAGGGACACCGCACGAGCCAGCGCGCCGGGGGAAGACCGACTGCAGCGGTGATACCACGCGCGGCCACGTGAAGATCGGCACTGTTTTCCATTGCATCGCGCTGAACCGACCGACTTCCCGTGAGAATTCGGCCGAGCTCTCGCGTGCAGCACCTTTCCTAGCCACAAAAACCACATCAGCTACTCGTCCTCGACCTCCTCGGCACGAGAACGGTCGAGCTCGGTCCTTCCCCAACCCTAGCTCCACGTTTCCATGCAACGCGGGGGAAACTGCCACCACTCGGCTCACGGTGACAGCCCAACAGAGGGCCTTTCACGGCTGAGCAAGGACAGTCTCGGACGCGTCAGGGACCGGTGGTGCTCATATCCGAAGCTCAGACCGTGACCTTGACCATAGAGCTCGAATTTGGAGAAAGTTCCCCGGCGGGCACGAACGGACCTTCCAGCACGGTAACGTCAAATTCACTCGCCACCTTTGTTCTTAGGTCATGAAAACTGGCACACAGGACCGTCACTCATCAACGCTCGTTAGCCCCTCACGGCCCTGGCTTGAAACCGCACGTAAGCCGGGTATTTCTAGGTTTTATTACGGTAATTGAGGCACGGAGGCTCGGGCTCACGATGAGACCTAGGGTAGAGCCCTCTCCGGGCGGTTTCACCACTATGACGAGCTTCCCTAGCACCCACTGGTGCTATAGCGCCGATCCACCGATGTTTTGGCGGGCTAAACTGTCCAGGCGACATGACCGAAGGGTTGCCGAACCGCAGCACCGTCGCCGGCTAGGTTAGGGCCACCGCCGGCCGGAGCAGTCGGTGCCATCGTGTTCAGCGCACGAAACTAGGCCCGGGCGGCGAGGGAGAGCTCGAGAGTCGGCTGGGCGGCAGGTAACAGCGTCTCTCCTGCGAGCCCGGCGGCGCGCGTGCGCGGGAACGCGAGGAGGAAGACGACCCGCGGGCCCCACGTGTCAGCGACGGGAAGTTTAAAACCCAGATCTACTGCGGCCCCGGGATCAAGTGTGACTGTGCGGGATGGGGTCTGTAGCCCCGTGTGGCTCAGCTCCAGCGGTGACACGTGTGGGCCGGGCCCACGGTCATAGTTTAGAATTTTCTCCGGATTATTTAGAATTCCAGATTTAGTTCAAACTTTAGAACCCCATAACTTTTGCTAGGAAACTCCAAATTTAGTGATTCAAATTGGGTTGGATTCATCTTGCATAGCTCTATCCAAATATACAACCCAATTGGTATGGAACCTATTATTTAATTCTGGAAAATTCTTTAAATCTTTTCAGCAAAAGAATTTTAGAGGGAGTTTGGTGCATCCAAAAATCCCCAAATTTTGCCAGAATATTCTTTAAGACATTAGTGAACCCCTGTAAACGTTCTAGACCGTTTGGAGTTGAGTTGGTCAGAGCAATTCAAATTTGAAGGTGCTATGTTCATTTGAATACAGAAACATTTTCAGAGAATTTCCAAAACTTGGAAATTCAGTTCTGGGCAAATCTTGGCTCCAAAAATACTAGGAAAATTCATGCAGACTCTATGAGCTATAATTGAAATTGTAGTTCACTAAGTTGGGCATGAACAGGGGTATTACCTCAGAATTAATTCTTCTTTGCTTATTTGCTAAGAGAATTATTCTGAGCAAACCACTCCATGAAAAGTGCTAGTGTTTGGTCCAGAGAGTTTTCTTGTGATAAGGAACTCACACAAAAATTCTCAGCTCCATTGGGGCTCTGGATCACCCCTGTCCTGTTTAACCACTTGAGGGATTAATATGGAAAAGGGGGAAAACCACTTAGCATTTAACCATGTGATTAAATCTAAGCCAAACCACCAACACCAGTTCATCTTTAAATTCTTAAACAGAGTTCCAGGTGTTAGAGACTGATTATTAGAACTAATAGCAGAAGTATTACCCTAAACTCACATTGCATTCAAATTAACATGTAGTGTTTCATTAACGTGTAGCCATTGAAGAAGAGACTCCGGAAGTGCTGGACTTCCTACTTCCGGAAGAGGAACTAACCCCTGACCAGCAGCAACAAGGCAAGCCCCGGTTTGCATTAACCTTTTTATAAGTTTTTACTTTGTTTACATGTGTCATATGAAGTATGTATGTGCATTAGGTATAGGATGAATGAAACCCCACTTGCATAACCAAAGGTTCCTAAAAGAGTGAGGGTAGTGTCAAGGACCTCCAGTAGAAAGGCTATGCTTAATGATTCATAGGACTTCGGTACAAGTCGAGTAGTTGAAATCTACTCGCGAGATAGGCTTGGGAGACACGGGTTCGGTTGAGTGACGTGAGATCACTTTAGTAATGAAAATGAGACTAGGCAGGGGCTAGGGCATAGCAAGAGGAAGTCTTGTGTGCGCAGCCCTGCCCGTGTCAATTGAGGACCGATCCGTGTGCGGCCCTGCAGAACAAGTATTGAACGTACTGAAGGCATATCGGATATATGGGCCCCGATAAACCGATGTAGCCAAAACCTCCGGGCGTCGAGGCATAGCACACCGATTTATAGGTGTAGGTTGAGGGCAGCAAGATGGAAATCTGCCAACGGGCTGTGACGGCCTGGCCCGGGAATCGCAGTGGGTGGTGCCGTGCGATGCGGCACCCAACAGCATGCACGAAAAGAGGTGTAAGAACATAACGGAACCATTTTGTTACTCAAGATAATTTGTTTTACAACATAATGTACACATGCAGCAGAAATTAAAATTTGCTGGACAATCTACTCACTCTCGACCCTATCTACGCCGAAGAGAAGTCGTTCAGCCCGTGAACGCTTCCTACTAGCTTCACCAAAGAAAGGCAGCGGCTAGGTTTCTGATGAGTTGAACGAACCGTGAGGTTTGTCGTCTCACTGAACAACCCTCTTCATAGCAGGCATCCTGCTACCTGCAAAAACAACTCAGAAGCAACCGTGAGCACTAAGGCTCAACAAGACTTACCCGTCAATCCTAAACATGCAACTCTACATGCAGGGGTAGTAAGACAGTAGGCATAGGAATTTGCAAAATGCACCTTGACTAAAATTGATCCTTATATTCAGATTCTTTTAGCCTTCATTTTGGTGGTCCTCACGCCTCACAACATCGGAAGTCCACAATCAAACAAGAAACGCTTATCCCAATGTTGCTAGCCTAAGGTGGCAATGAAATTTAGTTGGCTCTATATCTACTTCAGTCAAGGTTCCAATACAGTGATTAATCCACAAACAGCAAGTTAAGAGACTTAGTTCCTCTTCTTACTAAGTCACGGCGCAGTGGGCAAGTATGCTCAATCCTCTTCCGCGAGCGACGATGATTCGAATCAATAACAACCCGGAATACACGACACATACACCCGCCTCGAAAGACTCTCTCAAGAGCTCTTTCTTACGTTGTATGCAGCAACCTTTCACACGACACCCCGACATAGAAAAACGCTTCGCGCCGAGCAGGATGGTCCTCTACGCGGACACATCGAAGTTGCCCGCTAAAGGATTTACACCTCCCGCCTTCTCAACACCATTCCCACGCGAAGGATGAGTTTCTATATCACGGTCCATCGAGTTACATCGGTTTCATGGGTCCCAAACCCCACTATATATCCGGTACAGCTCAATCTTGTCCAGCAGGGCCGCATACATACGGTCCTTAACCGACACGAACGGGGCTACAACCAACCTCCACATTTGCCTTACCATCCCGGTCCAGGCCAAATGTGGTCTCAAGCATTGTCACACCCATCGCAGGTTGAGACCAACCTTGAGCGCTCCATCCTACAGGAACATCCCCGTCCCCATCTCATATTCATGAGGGTGCTCTTATCATTTATCTCTCGCGAGTAACTCCATTACTCGAACTTTCTCGCGAGTAGCTTTTTACTACTCGACTTCTACCGAGCTAGCTAAAACATTTGCCTAGCATCAACAACAAGGAAAAGCCCACACTAAACCTTCTAATGAGGGATGTAATAGGCATGCAAGTGGGTTTCAATCACCCTAGACGTAATGCACTCAAGTATAATAAACATGATGTGAAGTAAAGTAAAATTTAAAACGGTAACGATATGCAAACCTGGGCTTGCCTAGCTCAACGGTTTTGTTAGAAGCTAGGAGTTAGTCTTCCTCCGGAGAATCCGCCAAACTCGTCACGAGATGGAGATCCTCGCTGTAGAGTCGAATCCTCGTCGAACGTCGACGTCACGTGAGCTATTATATTGCAATGCACATATATTTCAAAAGCAATTTAGAAACTGTTTCAAAACTGTTGTTCAAGTTAACTCACAAATAAAAGAGATAAACAACAGCAAGGTTTCTGTTGTTGGATCTAAACCTTAGAGATGATGAAAGCTAGGTGAAAAGAGATACTAGTAATCACCATGTGATTAAGTCCATTATATGAACACTTAACCTAAAAGATGGTAGGTCAAGTTCCAGAGGTCCAATGAAGCTGAGAATTTAACCACAGCTTCTATGGAAGCTAGATAGGAAGTGGGCAAAAATTGAGCTCATGAAATGGCTCAAGGTGATCACAATAATTCCTTATGTGATTTTCACTAATCTACCTTTACCCCCTAGATATGAAGCTTTCCTATGCTGCAAAGTAGACTTTTTGTGAAGTACAAAATGTCCTCAGTCCATAGGAATTGGTTTCACCATTTTTGGAGTTTCCTACATGGAGATATGGATTTTACAAAGAATGGGGAAAAGCTGAAATTGTCTCTGTTCATTTTCCCATTTTTCAGAGACATAAGGAATGAACACATCATTTGACCAAGCAAATGAGGTCCAATGCCTCTGAACTTTTTACTGAAGTTCAAGGAATTTTGGAACAATGTCCTGTCCAAATTTGGGAATTTTCCAATAAACAGAACTCCTGTAAAAATTCAGACAAGATTTTCTTAAATGAATTAATGAGCCAAACTCAGGGATTTTCATAAACATTGGTCTGCACCCCTGGATATTACTCTTTGAGAGGAATCAAAAAAAATTTGTTTCACAATTTTTGGACACTCCTACACAAAGTTATGGCTCTCCAAAGTTTGAACTAAAGTGGGAAAACCTGGAAAATGTTTAAATGCTGACAGTGGGTCCCACTTATCATCCCTAACCTCCAGACTCGCGCCCAACAGGGCAGTGGTGGCCCACTCCGGCGAGGTCGCCGGAAAACCAGTTCCCAGCCACCTCCAGACCCCCTGCTGGCCGCCCCCCCATATTTCCCCACGCTGAACACGTTGGTGAGGTCGCCGGCGGCTGAAACTCGCCGGAAAATAGGGCGCACCGGTCACAGCAAACCCTAGAGCTCCGGCGAGGTCTTGCACGGTGAATTCTCCACCAAATGGTCGGTTCTTGGGCTCTACAGCACGAGGGTATCATGTAGAAGACCGGCATGAGGTCTAAACCAGCTGGAGATGGCTCTAAACCTATCGGCACCGTGCACCCGATAGGGTCCAGCGGCATACCCTCTAAAAGAGCTCGGACTGCTCACTCTACACTCAATTTCTTGGTCTAAAATCGATGGAGGAGGTGTGCTAGGCAGTTAACAACCTGTGTGTGAAGTTTGAGACCCAACAAACACGAATTGAGGATGAATTTTACAATTCCTTACCTCAAGGTCCGTTTCTGCCGCCCGGGAGAAAAACTTGAAATTCTCACTCTGTGATCAATGGCTGGGGCTGAGCTTTGGAGGTGAGAAACTATACTTGCTGGTGCACAGATGGGGTGGCTTTCTTGGGCGTGATCCCTTCTGGTTTGGGCTGTCCACGGCGTCCAGTTTCGGTTCTCCGACGTGCAACCTGGGAGCAGCAGATACTCTTCTGTTTCTAGGCGCCAGCAAGCATGGAACAGCGGAGGGAAGTTCACAGCCGGCTAGAGCACTCAGGGGTGAACCTTTTTGCTGTGGAAGCTCGGGCAAAGGATGCTGGTTTTGCTGGGGCGATCAGAGGAAAACAGAGAACACGGCAGCTGTTTGTGTTTCACGGGAGCACCCCCACAGAGGCTGAGCTCGAGGTGGGAGAAGCAAAATGGTGCTGTGGCACTCGTGTGAGGTGATGAGGATGAGCAGAAGACGATCCAGCAGGAGGTGGCATCGGTGAACGAGCAGCTGCTGTCGCACGCTGAGGAGTCGAGCACGTCGGTTTAGAACAGTCTATGACATGTGGGGTCCACAGCCCCAATTCTCCCTCTTTACCCCCATTTCGATTTAAAATAGCAAATGAGCTCCGAATTTGATCAAACTTGGAGGATAGGTCAAAAGAATTATGAGGAACTCAAATCTAAAATCAGATTTTGAAATTGAGTATGTTTGGTTCAAAATTCAAATTTAAGTTTGAATTTGAACGTGCCCTCATTTAATCCTCGGAATAAATAGTATATGAAACCGAAAATTCTCCAAATTTGAAACTTAGGCTCTTGAATACATGAGAGATGCATCTATGATCTCACATATAGGCCTTTGGACAATCTGAATAGAAATCCTTTCAAAAGATTCAAATTGCATTTAAATTCCCTCCACTCTACTCATAGAGGAGGTGCACATGAGTTAGAGTTTTAGGAGTGTAATTATTTCCCCTAGGTTAACATGTGTTGAGCGTGGGCTAGAGAAAATTTTTAACTCCCTCACATGTCCATTTATGTGTTCATCATTTCATGTGACACAATTATAGTCTTTTGTTGCCTTAACTTTGTTTTATGAGCTGACATCAAACTTTACAAAAGTTAGGGCTGTTACATTCCTCCCCCCTTAAAAGAATCTCGTCCCAAGATTACAAAAAGAAAGAGGAAGGGAGAATGACTACTAGACATATGGTACAAACAAGTCTGGAAAATTTAAATGGAGAAATTCCTCGCTTTCCCACGTAGCTTCATCAGCGGTGTGGTTGCTCCACAAGACTTTGTAAAATTGCAATATCCGATTTCTTGTGGCGCGAGTCTTCTCGTCAATAATTTGTATCGGATACTCAGAATAGGTGAGATCCGGTTGAAGATCCTCAATGTTCTCCATATGAACCGCGGTCGGGTACTTAAGACATTTCCGCAGTTGAGAGACATGGAAAACATTGTGAATACCCGAAAGTGACGCCGGTAGCTCCAGACGGTAGGCCACGGGTCCGCATACCTCAGTGACAGCAAACGGCCCGATGAATCACAGAGCAAGGTTTCCCTTCACTCCGAAACGATGAACTCCTTTCATCGGAGAGACACGAAGATAAATGTGGTCCCCAATGTCGAAGTGAAGAGGTCGACGTCTTTTGTCTGCATAACTTTTCTGCTGAGATTAAGCAGCCTTTAAGTTGGCTTGAATCAATCGCACTCGTTCCTCGGCTTCATTCACAAGATCAATCCCGTAGACTACTCTCTCGCCGGACTCACACCAATTCAGTGGTGTGCGGCACTTCCGGCCATAAAGAGCTTCATACGGGGCCATCTTGATGCTGGATTGATAACCGTTATTGTATGAGAATTCTGCTAACGGTAGATGGTCATCCCAATTCTTTCCATGACTGATGACACATGCCCGTAGCATATCCTCCAGAATCTGATTGACTCTCTCCGTTTGACCATCAGTTTGCGGATGATACGCTGAACTCCGAATTAATTTGGTTCCCAAGGAAGCATGCAGTTGCTCCCAAAATCTGGATACGAACAACGCACCTCGGTCAGACACGATGGTGCGGGGAACCCCGTGTAAACACACGATTCTCGAGATGAACAGCTCCGCATACTTCTTTGCCACATATTTAGTATGGACTGGAATAAAATGAGCGGTCTTGGTCAAACGATCGACGATTACCCAAATAGAATCATGCTTGTTGCTGGTCATGGGTAAACCGACATTGAAGTCCATACTTATGTCTCCCCACTTCCATGCTGGAACCTTCAGCGGTTGAAGTGGTCCGGCTTTCCTCATATGGTCGGCTTTAACCCGCCGACACGTATAACACTCGGATACGTACTTCGCAATCTCTCTTTTCATCTGTGTCCACCAGAACTTAGATTTCAAGTCCTGGTACATCTTATTGCCTCCCGGATGAATGGAGTACTTGGATAAATGTGCTTCATCCAGTATCTTCTTCCGCAATTTCATGTTCCGGGGTACAACTATACGATTGTTAAACCATAGAGTACCATCTTCATCCTTGCGGAACATCTTCAATTCACCACTGTCCACTCTCCTCCGGATATGAGACATACCCCTGTCTCTCTTCTGAGCCTATACAATCTCATCTCGGATTGTAGGAATAAGAGCGAGGTTGAACAGCGATCCCTAGGGAACTAAGCGCAGGCTTAGTTCTCCTTCTTCATGTGCAGCCATGGCTAAATGGTGAACGTGGGCTTTCCGACTAAGTGCGTCGGCAACCACATTCGCTTTGCCCGGATGGTAATGAATTTCAAGTTCATAGTCCTTGATCAATTCGAGCCATCTTCGCTGCCTCATATTCAGTTCCTTCTGTGTGAAGATGTACTTCAAGCTTTTGTGGTCAGTGTAGAGATGTACTAGATTGGCTAGTAGATAATGTCTCCACATTTTTAATGCTAAGACCACTGCAGCTAGTTCAAGGTCGTGCGTCGGGTAATTCTTCTCATGACCCCTGAGTTGTCGGGATCCATACGCGACCACACGTCCTTCTTGCATCGAGACACAACCCAAACCGATGCCCGATGCATCACAATAAACATCAAACGGCTTCGTAGTGTCCGGCTGGGCCAAAACTGGAGCTGTAGTGAGATACTTCACTAAAGTTTGAAAAGCTTGTTCGCATGAATTGCTCCAATCATACTTGGTGCTTTTCTTCAACAGCTCCGTCATAGGTTTAGCGACTTTGGAGAAGTTTGGAATGAATCTCCGGTAATAGCCCGCTAAACCTAGGAAACTCCTCACTTCATGAACAGATGTTGGAGATTTCCAATTCAGCACTTGCTCGATTTTACTTGGGTCCACAGCAATGCCTTCCGCTGAAATAATATGCCCAAGAAACGGCACTTTGCTGATCCAAAACTCACATTCACTGAACTTTGCATATAGCTTGTGATCCCTCAAGCGTTGGAGTACAATACGCAAATGTTCAGCGTGTTCTTCATCTGACTTTGAATAGACCAAGATGTTGTTGATGAAAACCACGACGAACTTATCTAACTCCGGCATGAACACAGAGTTCATGAGATACATAAAGTGAGCCGGAGCATTGGTCAACCCAAAGGACATGACAAGATATTCATAAAGACCATATCTTGTTGAGAACGCCGTCTTAGGTACATCTTCTGCCCGGATCTTTATCTGGTGATACCCGGACCGAAGATCCATCTTGGAGAATACCTTAGCACCCACTAGTTGATCGAACAAAATATCGATGTGCTGTAGTGGATACTTATTCTTGATAGTGACAGCATTCAGTGGACGATAATCTACGCATAGTCTCAAAGTCTCATCCTTCTTCTTCACGAAGAGTGCGGAACAGCCCCAAGGTGATGAACTTGGGCGTATAAAACCTTTGTCCATGAGGTCATTAAGCTGCTCCTTCAATTCTGCTAGCTCCTTCGGTGCCATTTTATATGGTCGCCGAGAAATAGGTGTTGTTCCCGGTGCTAGTTCAATCTTGAACTCTACATCACGTTCGGGTGGCATGCCCGGCAAGTCTTCGGGAAACACATCTGGATATTCACATACCACTGGAATATCCTCAAGCTTAGGAGCTTCAATCTGATGCACTGCTGCAACTTGTTGTGATGGATCCACAAGATTCAATATGTTGCAACCATGTATTGGGGAATTCAGTTGGACAGTCTGAGAGCTGATATCAAAGATAGCTCCATAATGTGTCAACCATGACATCCCCAAGATAATATCAATCCTTTGGCATTTGAGTATGATAAGGCTCGCAGGATAGATGTTTCCACCCAAACATAAAGGTGCCCGAGAGACCATTTCATCAGTTGATATCTTGCCTCCGGGTGAGCTGATATGAAACGGATGCTTAATGGTGCTAAATGGAAGATTATTCTTCAGCACATAGTCTCTGCTAATAAAATTATGGGTGGCTCCGGAATCAAACAAAATGAAAGTGGGCTGTTCATGTAAAGTGAACATGCCCGCCAAAACTGGTTCACCTTTAGCAATGTCCTCACTAGCAGTATAATTAACCCTGCCAGCTTTTGAAAGATTCTTCTTTGAAGGTTTATGATGCTGATCTGAGCATTGACGAGACAACACAAGAGTGTTACTCTGCTCAGCACCACGACGGTTTCGTGTTGCAGAAATCCTCAGCTCTCTACTAACACGAGGTGGAGATAATTCGTGCGTAGCTGGTGGCAGTAGGGTTGAACGAATAATTGCTGACTGCTGCTGTTGAGGTGGAGGCTCATACGTGAGTAACTCCAGCCGTGGTTGTGAGAGTTGCACCACAGGCTGAATTTGTTGCCTAACTGGCGAGTAATACCGCACTCGATAGTTCGGAGGAACCTCGATATCACTGTCCGGCGGTATACTCCTTTTCAACTCCGCTTCACAACGGAGATGCATGTCTTCTTTAATGATAGCGGCATTTACCAACTCATTGTAAATACCGTTATTGAACAAGGTCACTTGTTCCTAAAGTTCGACACTCAAACCTCGGAAGAAATAGTCGCACTTCAATGCTTCCGAGTCTACCATATGAGTGGCGTATTGCATCAAGTCTTCAAACTCTTTGAAGTACTCGTACGCACTCCTTTCTCCTTGCCTTAGCTCGAGAAAATCTTGATACTTTGTTCGAAGAATTCCCGAACAAACATGACGTGACCGGAAAACATTCCGGAATTCATCCCACGTCACTTGATGACCTTCAGGAAGAGTAGCGATGTACTCCGCCCACCATGCTCCAGCAGCTCCGTGGAGTTGTTGAGCGGCAAATAGAGTCTTCTGATATTCATCGCACTCAAGCATATCGAACTTGGGTTCAATACATTGCAGCCAATGAGCCGACTCCAACGGTTCTTTCGCTTCCGAGAAAACCGGTGGTTGTCTTGCTAAGAAATCTAGATAAGTGCTTGGTGGGGGATTTTGCTGTAGTGTCTCCTGTTGTATGCTTTGTCGCACCAACAGATCCAGAGACTCAGCCATCTTTGCCAAGATTTCCGCCAATCCGGTTGATGATGTCGGCACTTCTTGTTGTGGCGAATTACCTTCGCCGTGACTCAACTCACCAACCTCACTCCTAGAATGAGCACGATCCATGCTGCAATAGTGAGCAATTTACGGTTAAAATTCAAAGTTTAAACTCAACTTGAATTGAAAACATAACCGTAAAAACCTCACATCAATAATGCAGCACACATAATCTAACCAGGGTTTCGACAATTCTGAAATCTATCAAACGTGAGAAAGTTTGTCCAAACCCTTAATTCCAACAGTAGGACAAACTGAGAAATAACTCAAGAACATGTTATGGAGCTTAGAGAAGTCTGAAACATCCCTGTCCACAACAAGTCTTAAGTTACATAGGCAATAAGCACTACTCTGTTCAGAATGACCAATTGGTATTAACCCCAGAATTTAAATATGATAACGGCAATTTCATATCTCAAGTTGAATATCAAAGTTGTAGTTAACTTCAATATATTTCCAACGAGTATTCATTTGCCTTCATATATGTTCTGGATCAAAAATTGTGATATTTCAAAGTTAACAGAAATCTGGAACAATTTTGACAGCACCTCCTTTGAAAGTAGCTGTTTTGTCCGCAAGATTTCATCACTTTAAACTCCAAATATGGAGAAACTTTGAACTACAAAGTCATAGCATATATCACAAGCTTTCCAACGGTGTATTACTTGACCCTTAGAAATTTTCCTACCGAAAGTTATGGTCGAAATACAGATATTTCCAGAGAGCAATTTGTGACTGCCCTGTTTTTGGACAGTTCACACTCATCTGAGAATTTGATCCATTTGGAGGGTGATTCTAATCTGGAGTTATACTGAAGAGTTATAGAAGACATTAATAGCTTTCCAGAAATGTATCACACACCTCCGTTGGTTCAACCAAACAAAAATTATGTCCTGTTCATCTTCAGCAAAGATTCTGCCGGAAACAGGGGAGGTTTATTCCTAAGTCTTTGTGAATAAATCTATACTCCCAATTGACTCCTAGTTCAATATAGGAGTTCATCACCCCCTAATAGAATCCTAGACTCCAAATTTACTCTTTTTCTTTCCAAACCTTCATTTTCATGCAGTTTAAAACACATCACGGTACTACGTTTCCTCACCAAATTAAAATCCTAACCGGCTTTATACTGGCATATACGTTTCAAATGGTGGCACTAAAACGATCACTCACAAACGTTTTCTACATGACATGTTCTAACGTGGTTAAGGTACCTGCAGAAAATCACTCAATGATGATGCACACATTGGTTTATCATTTCAGGAAGGTCCATATCATAGTAAAAATATACGCCCCGTATCATTGCCATACGGGCCGTCCTTGAGTCAAGCCACGTCTCAAGGTACATGATCGGGTTATTCACCACCCGACGGGGGCTCCACACCTTTGCAATAAAGCACGCCGGTGGAACAGCGCTTCCGTAAGCCTCATAGGACATGAAGAGTCCTAGAGAACATACTTCGTGTTACAAACCACACGATGGGGTCTCCTCCTCTTGCCATTGGGTTTGCGCACTGGAGGCTAGTGCCATTCATATGTCTCTAAGACATGAAGAGTCTTAGAAAACATATTCACTTCCCGTCCATTGCTGAACGGGACATTCCACACTACTTTCCTCGTATGGGAGAGCTAACCAAAATTGATCCGCTTTTGGTGGCGTTCCTTACCATTCTTACCTCCACGTAGGTGCGTCGTTACTGAATTTAAATACTGAAGAGTAACACACTGTTAGCTTGCCGCCTTAAGTAACTATACTAATAATACTCCTTATGTGGGCATACTATACGTTCCTCACTCGTATACCTCTATGTTTTCAAAAATATTCTCTTTTCATGCGTGCTATTCCCAATGCGGCTCTGATACCACGTCTGTGACGGCCCGGCCCGGGAATCGCAGTGGGTGGTGCCGTGCGATGCGGCACCCAACAGCATGCACAAAAAAAGGTGTAAGAACATAACGGAACCATTTTGTTACTCAAGATAATTTGTTTTACAACATAATGTACACACGCAGCAGAAATTAAAATTTGCTGGACAATCTACTCACTCTCGACCCTATCTACGCCGAAGAGAAGTCGTTCAGCCCGTGAACGCTTCCTACTAGCTTCACCAAAGAAAGGCAGCGGCTAGGTTTCCGATGAGTTGAACGAACCGTGAGGTTTGTCGTCTCACTGAACAACCCTCTTCATAGCAGGAATCCTGCTACCTGCAAAAACAACTCAGAAGCAACCGTGAGCACTAAGGCTCAACAAGACTTACCCGTCAATCCTAAACATGCAACTCTACATGCAGGGGTAGTAAGACAGTAGGCATAGGAATTTGCAAAATGCACCTTGACTAAAATTGATCCTTATATTCAGATTCTTTTAGCCTTCATTTTAGTGGTCCTCACGCCTCACAACATCGGAAGTCCACAATCAAACAAGAAACGCTTATCCCGATGTTGCTAGCCTAAGGTGGCAATGAAATTTAGTTGGCTCTATATCTACTTCAGTCAAGGTTCCAATACAGTGATTAATCCACAAACAGCAAGTTAAGAGACTTAGTTCCTCTTCTTACTAAGTCACGGCGCAGTGGGCAAGTATGCTCAATCCTCTTCCACGAGCGACGGTGATTCGAATCAATAACAACCCGGAATACACGACACATACACCCGCCTCAAAAGACTCTATCAAGAGCTCTTTCTTACGTTGTATGCAGCAACCTTTCACACGACACCCCGACATAGAAAAACGCTTCGCGCCGAGCAGGATGGTCCTCTACGCGGACACGTCGAAGTTGCCCGCTAAAGGATTTACACCTCCCGCCTTCTCAACGCCATTCCCACGCGAAGGATGAGTTTCTATATCATGGTCCATCGAGTTACATCGGTTTCATGGGTCCCATACCCCACTATATATCCGGTACAGCTCAATCTTGTCCAGCAGGGCCGCATACATACGGTCCTTAACCGACACGGACGGGGCTACAACCAACCTCCACATTTGCCTTACCATCCCGGTCCAGGCCAAATGTGGTCTCAAGAATTGTCACACCCATCGCAGGTTGAGACCAACCTTGAGCGCTCCATCCTACAGGAACATCCCCGTCCCCATCTCATATTCATGAGGGTGCTCTTATCATTTATCTCTCGCGAGTAACTCCATTACTCGAACTTTCTCGCGAGTAGCTTTTTACTACTCGACTTCTACCGAGCTAGCTACAACATTTGCCTAGCATCAACAACGAGGCAAAGCCCACACTAAACCTTCTAATGAGGGATGTAATAGGCATGCAAGTGGGTTTCAATCACCCTAGACGTAATGCACTCAAGTCTAATAAACATGATGTGAAGTAAAGTAAAATTTAAAACGGTAACGATATGCAAACCGGGGCTTGCCTTGCTCAACGGTTTTGTTAGAATCTAGGAGTTAGTCTTCCTCCGGAGAATCCGCCAAACTCGTCACGAGATGGAGATCCTCGCTGTAGAGTCGAATCCTCGTCGAACGTCGACGTCACGTGAGCTATTATATTGCAATGCACATATATTTCAAAAGCAATTTAGAAACTGTTTCAAAACTGTTGTTCAAGTTAACTCACACATAAAAGAGATAAACAACAGCAAGGTTTGTGTTGTTGGATCTAAACCTTAGAGATGATGAAAGCTAGGTGAAAAGAGATACTAGTAATCACCATGTGATTAAGTCCATTATATGAACACTTAACCTAAAAGATGGTAGCTCAAGTTCTAGAGGTCCAATGAAGCTGAGAATTTAACCACAGCTTCTATGGAAGCTAGATAGGCAGTGGGCAGAAATTGAGGTCATGAAATGGCTCAAGGTGATCACAATCTTTCCTTATGTGATTTTCACTAATCTGCCTTTACCCCCAAGATATGAAGCTTTCCTATGCTGCAAAGTAGACTTTTTGTGAAGTACAAAATGTCCTCAGTCCATAGGAATTGGTTTCACCATTTTTGGAGTTTCCTACATGGAGATATGGATTTTACAAAGAATGGGGAAAAGCTGAAATTGTCTCTGTTCATTTTCCCATTTTTCAGAGACATAAGGAATGAACACATCATTTGACCAAGCAAATGAGGTGCAATGCCTCTGAAATTTTTACTGAAGTTCAAGGAATTTTGGAACAATTTCCTGTCCAAATTTGGGAATTTTCCAATAAACAGAACTCCTGTAAAAATTCAGACAAGATTTTCTTAAATGAATTAATGAGCCAAACTCAGGGATTTTCATAAACATTGGTCTGCACCCCTGGTAGTACTCTTTGAGAGGAATCCAACAAATTTTGTTTCACAATTTTTGGACACTCCTACACAAAGTTATGGCTCTCCAAAGTTTGAACTAAAGTGGGAAAACATGGAAAATGTTTAAATGCTGACAGTGGGTTCCACTTGTCATCCCTAACCTCCAGACTCGCGCCCAACAGGGCTGTGGCGGCCCACTCCGGCGAGGTCGCCGGAAAACCAGTTCCCAGCCACCTCCAGACCCCCTGCTGGCCGCCCCCCCATATTTCCCCACACTGAACACGTTGGTGAGGTCGCCGGCGGCTGAAACTCGCCGGAAAATAGGGCGCACCGGTCACAGCAAACCCTAGAGCTCCGGCGAGGTCTTGCACGGTGAATTCTCCACCAAATGGTCGGTTCTTGGGCTCTACAGCACCAGGGGATCATGTAGAAGACCGGCATGAGGTCTAAACCAGCTGGAGATGGCTCTAAACCTATCGGCACTGTGCACCCGATAGGGTCCAGCGGCATACCCTCTAAAAGAGCTCGGACTGCTCACTCTACACTCAATTTCTTGGTCTAAAATCGATGTAGGAGGTGTGCTAGGCAGTTAACAACCTGTGCGTGAAGTTTGAGACCCAACAAACACAAATTGAGGATGAATTTTACAATTCCTTACCTCAAGGTCCGTTTCTGCCGCCCGGGAGAAAAACTTGAAATTCTCCCTCTGTGATCAATGGCTGGGGCTGAGCTTTGGAGGTGAGAAACTATACTTGCTGGTGCACAGATGGGGTGGCTTGCTTGGGCGTGATCCCTTCTGGTTTGGGCTGTCCACGGCGTCCAGTTTCGGTTCTCCGACGTGCAACCCGGGAGCAGCAGAAACTTCTGTTTCTAGGTGCCAGCAAGCATGGAACAGCGGAGGGAAGTTCACAGCCGGCTAGAGCACTCAGGGGTGAACCTTTTTGCTGTGGAAGCTCGGGCAAAGGACGCTGGTTTTGCTGGGGCGATCAGAGGAAAACAGAGAACACGGCAGCTGTTTGTGTTTCACGGGAGCACCCACACAGAGGCTGAGCTCGAGGTGGGAGAAGCAAAATGGTGCTGTGGCACTCGTGTGAGGTGATGAGGATGAGCAGAAGACGATCCAGCAGGAGGTGGCGTCGGTGAACGAGCAGCTGCTGTCACACACTGAGGAGTCGAGCACGTCGGTTTAGAACAGTCTATGACATGTGGGGTCCACAGCCCCAATTCTCCCTCTTTACCCCCATTTTGATTTAAAATAGCAAATGAGCTCCGAATTTGATCAAACTTGGAGGATAGGTCAAAACAATTATGAGGAACTCAAATCTAAAATCAGATTGTGAAATTGAGTATGTTTGGTTCAAAATTCAAATTTAATTTGAATTTGAACGTGCCCTCATTTAATCCTCGGAATAAATAGTATATGAAACCAAAAATTCTCCAAATTTGAAACTTAGGCTCTTGAATACATGAGAGATGCATCTATGATCTCACATATAGGCCTTTGGACAATCTGAATAGAAATCCTTTCAAAAGATTCAAATTGCATTTAAATTCCCTCCACTCTACTCATAGAGGAGGTGCACATGAGTTAGAGTTTTAGGAGTGTAATTATTTCCCCTAGGTTAACATGTGTTGAGTGTGGGCTAGAGAAAATTTTTAACTCCCTCACATGTCCATTTATGTGTTCATCATTTCATGTGACACAATTATAGTCTTTTGTTGCCTTAACTTTGTTTTATGAGCTGACATCAAACTTTACAAAAGTTAGGGCTGTTACACGGGCATAGAGAGATGCTCCGTGTGGGGAACCTCCTGCTCGTTTCGGTGTGACCGGTTTGACGTTTGGGCTGTTGGGTGAAAGGTTGTCCCGTACGACATCGAGTGAGCATGCTGTGCAGCTCCATGGGTGGGCGTACGTGACGTGCTCTTTGGGTTTTCCCTGCAGGTGTATATCGAGTCGATTCGCCGTCCCTGGCAGTGACGAGTACCGCTTGTTTACTGCATCATAACGTAGCCTAATGAATGAAATGTTATGATTCCATATTGCTGTTATGACATAATTGTATTGCTACATGTGTGCCACCAAATATTGCTCACTAAATTTCAGCTTCATGAACCGTTAACTTGTTGCTAAAAGGTGAACTAAGGATGAACTTGTAGGCGTGTCCATTTGCTGTAACTTTGCTATCCTATGTCATGGTACACCTCATGTAGAGTTTCATGGTTTGGGAGTCTGTTAAGCCTTGCTGAGCCTTCGTGCTCACGGTTGCTGCTTAAGTGTTTTTCAGGTGAGGAGCCACCCACGGACTCGGAGTACGAGTCCACCGGCAAAGGTTACCCTCCGTCGGGGACCACGGCTGAGTGGGAGCCGTACACGCCGCGCTGAGCTGAGACGTGCAGCTAGTGTGGGTTGCCCTAGGGCTGGGCAACCGACTTTTGCTAGATAGGCGGCTGTTAGTTGTACAAAAGAAACTTCCGCTGTATAATTAAAGACCTTAGTTTGTAACTGAGAAGTGTACTACTTTGTACATTCAGTTTGTTCTTCCCATGTAATATAATGTGTTCTTATGGCGTGTGCTGTCGGGTGTCGCATCGTGCGGCACCACCCTCTGCGATCCTGGATGAGCGGATTCCGGTCCGCCACAATACGTCAAGCTCCTATCCCAACTACGCCCATGTTTCAAGGCACAGGCTCTCAACATGTCCTCCAAAATTTTATTTGTCCTCTCAGTTTGCCCATCAGTCTGCGGGTGATAAGCGGAGCTAAAATCCAGTCGTGTACCCATAGCTTCATGCAGCTTCTTCCAGAACCTAGAGGTAAATTGGGTACCCCGATCTGAAACTATCCTCTTCGTGACTCCATGGCGACACACGATTTGGTCCATGTACAGCTCGGCTAGTTCTGCAACGCGGTACATGGTTCTAACAGGAAGGAAATGGGCTGTTTTCGTCAATCGGTCCACGATAACCCAGATGGAATCGTAACCCGACCGAGTACGTGGTAATCCTACAACGAAATCCATGCTGATGTCTTCCCACTTCCACTTGGGTACTTTCAATGGTTGCAACACTCCAGCGGGTCTTTGATGTTCGGCCTTCACCCGTTGGCACGTGTCGCATAAGGCAACATACTCAGCTACGTCCATTTTCATACCATCCCACCAATAACTAGTTTTTAGGTCCTTGTACATCTTTGTACTGCCGGGATGTACGGAATAAGGTGAGTCATGTGCCTCCTTTAATATTGTGTCGCGGATGTTCTTAACGTTAGGCACACAAATCCTTTTCCCTAACCAAAGTGTACCCTTCTCATCTTCCTTGAAGTCCTTTTATATGCTTTGTCGGATTCTTTCCTTGATTTCCCCATCCGTTGCTTGGCCATCTCGTATCTCTTGTTCCAGTGAAGAGCTGAGTTCCATCACTTCCATCTCGTTCAAGAACCCGAGATGTAACCGTTCGAACTACTTGCGCAGCTCGGGCGGTAGCTCCCGAACCGTGAGTTGGTGACATGCTCCCTTTCGGCTCAATGCATCAACTACTACATTGGCCTTTCCGGGGTGATAATTGATTCCAACATCATAATCGTTGATACCTCAAATTTAGATCCGTTTGCGTGAATATATACTTGAGGCTTTTGTGATCCGTATAGATCTCAAATCGGTGGCCAAGGATATAATGCCTCCAAATCTTCAAGTCATGTACCATGGCTGCGAGTTCCAAGTCAGGTGTGGAGTAATTCAGCTCGTGTTTCTTTAGTTGTCTCGACACATAGGCTACCACTTGTCCTTCTTGCATGAGCACACATCCCAGCCCTTGTCTTGATGCGTCACAATATATGTCGAAGCTCTTGCTCACGTCCGGAATTACCAAAACCGGCGCTGTGGTTAGCCTTTTCTTGAGCTCCTCAAAGCTTTCTTGGCACGCTGGTGTCCACTGGAATGCTTTTCCCTTCATTAGTAATTCCGTTATAGGCTTCGCTATTTTGGATAAATCCTTGATGAACCAGCGGTAGTATCCAGCCATCCCAAAGAAGCTCCGAATATATGTCACATTCTGCGTTTGGTTCCACTTCAGAACATCTCACACTTTTCTGGGATCAACCGATACTCCTTCCTCGGAGATGATGTGGCCTAGAAACGATATCTCCTTTAGCCAAAATTGACACTTGCTGAACTTGGCATACAATTGATGCTCTCGCAGTTTCTGCAGTGTCAATCTCCACGACGAACTTGTCCAAGTACTAAATGAAGACCTTATTCATGAGGTACATGAAGTATGCGGGTGCATTCGTTAACCCAAAAGACATAACGGTATATTCATACGAACCATACCGTGTTCGAAATGCAGTCTTGGGTACGTCGGAGGGCTTAATCTTTAGCTGGAAGTATCCTGACCGAAGATCAATCTTGGAGAAAATTTGGGCACCTTTCATTTGGTCAAACAGGTCCTCTATACGGGGCAACGGGTATTTATTCTTGATTGTCACCTCATTGAGAGACCTATAATCCACACACATCCTCTGGGTCCCATCCTTCATGTCTACGAAGAGCACAGGGGCTCCCCATGGTGACGAGCTTGGGCGTATAAAACCCTTTTCTAGCTGCTCCTGTGTGATGCCCTCAATTCTGTGGAAAACCACGGAACCGAGAACTGATGCATATGTGTGCCCAGGATGTTCATCACACATACGCATAAATTCCACAAACTGAATTCAGAATATATATTACCGTGAATAACAGGGTTTTATTACAATGTCTCATGAGTCTTGGACTTATGCTCACAGCGGAAGTCTTAATCTAACAGCGGAAGTCTTATTTCTATGCAGCGGAAGTCTTCTAATTAGTGCGGAAGCAATCTAAGCAGTAGCAACAGCTCCATCTCTGCTCCATTCCACAGGCAAGGTTGTGAACAGATTACACGCCTAAGGCTCCACTTGGTCTTCATAGTAATCTTCCCCTGTAGCTGATGATGAAGTAATAATGCACGTTTGAGTACAATGATGTACTCAGTAAGTGCGGGAAAATATGATATGTAGCTCATAACAAGGTAGGTATAAAAAGGCTCATTGCAGAAAGCAAAGTTTCTTATCAAAACCACGATAAAACAGCAACTTAACTTTAAGTGAACATATTCCCAACATGTATTAAAATACCAATCATACCTCCATTATGTTCATCACTTTCCATGTCCCAACCAGACATTAATCAACCTCATTCTTGCTCATGAATACCTTCTCGTATTCGCTACCATCTCACGAATACCATCTCGTATTTGCTACCATTTTATCTCATAAACAATTCTGTCTCACACCGAGACCAATCTCGTTGCCATGACTGAACAGTCATGTAACCCAATCTTATTACCCGGACTCAACAGTCCCGAAAACCAAAACCAAACAATAACCAAAACCATCCAAAACCATCCCAAAATAACCATCCAACTAATCATGGAAGTTGGCTAGGCCCTCGTGACCGTAAGCTCGGCTATCATGATAGTTTTAGACTCTGCTGAGTTTGCACCTCTTTACCCACAAGTTTGTGATTTCGTCACCCGTCGGCGACTGCAGAACCTCCATTATACCAGTAAACAACCGTTGGTGTATGGCCAATAGATCACAAAATAGCCTTTACAAAGGGGCTACTAGATGTATGAACTCACTAAGGTTTTGCCGGCAGGCTAGAATCTCCAATTCTCCCACCCACGGGCCCCCTCTTGTGCCTAGCAGTTCCTAGGGCAGTCCTCACTCGACTCCCATTCCCCCCACTTTCCACGGTCCATAACAACCTAGCAACTTACCTAATTACTCAGCTAAGGCGCACCCATACTTGGCCTTGTGGTGGCACTGTTATCCTAGCATGTGCTCGCATGAACCAGTCCTTAGATCTATGGCAAGTAAAATACCATCTCATTCTACCTCATTCACAAACCCATGCTTGCCTAGATCTCCCTCCGATCCATGTTCATTAACAACATCAGTTTCTCATTATCATTACGTGTAACACCCCAAAACCTGCTAAAGAGGGGAATTTAAAAATTTTTGAACGTATTGCATGTGGTGCAGAAATTGAAATTCAAACTGGAATTTAGATTTGAATAAAACCAGAAAAAGGAAAAGGAAAAAAGAAAAAGAAAAAGAAAACCAAAACCGGCCAGTGGGCCGAAACCCGCCAGCTGGCCCGAGACCGCGCGCGCCAGCCAGCCCAAACCCGCGCGCCCCCCTCTCACCCTCTCACTGACACGCGGGGCCCACGCGTCATTTCCCTCCTCGCGCGCGCACCCAACCGCCACCGACCTTTCCGCGCTGATCGCGAGCCGCCGGCCGAATTCCTCGATCGCAACCAACTGATCCGCCCCCACGAGCGCCGATTCCGCACGCACACACCCACCCCGGGACACCGGGCCGATTTAAACTCCCGCAAACCCCCTCTGCTCACCACCTCGCTCGCGAACTTCTGCCGCCGGTGAGCACCGCCGCCCAACCTCCGAATTCCCCTCGGCATAACGCCGTTCTGGTCCATCTAACCGGTTTCACATCATCGCAGCATAGAACACTAGCCGGTGACGCCCACTCCGGAACGAATTGACGCCCAGACAACCGACGCCGTCGAGCTCTGGTGAAGTCTAGCCGCCGGTCATCTTTGAAGCCGTCGAATTTCCATGACCCGACCCTATCTGACCCTCGGTACACCATCTGCTAACCGCAGGGAAGCACCACGACCGGAGAACACGAGGTATCGCCGAGCCAAACCACTCCTCCATCGAGCACCGAGGAGCTCCTCCGCCCGTCGCCGTCGCAGAGGCTACTCCAACCCTCCCGTGCCCAAGAAGACCCCTCGCTGAGCCTCCCCTACCCCTCCGCGGTCGATCTGTGCAAAAAGATGCGAGTTCTAACGCACATCGGCAAAAACCAAGATTTTGCCTGCGAGATCGCGCCTCTGCCGCCGTGCGCACGGGCGAACTCCGGCCGGGGCGACGTGGCCTCTTGTAGGCCCTCTATTTTAAATCGCACGGTAGAAATTAAATCGACGCGTACCCGTTCGACAATCTAATCTGAGCCGTCCGTTTTAAATCCAACGGCCCACGTCAGCCCTGCATTATAAAGCCGGGATTCTTATGCGCTACCCCCTGGGGATCTCGGAAAACACGAGCTAGCCCCGAAAACTTCTGATCTAGCCCCTGGACCTTCAGAATTTATGTAAATTCATTTAAAAATCAGTTTTAACCCCCGGACTTAATAAAAAATAGAAAAAAAACCCCTCTGTTATGTGTAATTAGGCCCCTGAAAATTTAGGAAATAGTAAATTAAACCTGCAGTAGGGTGGATTTGCCTTTTAGACCCTATAGGATATTAAATTCAGAAATTTGAATATGTGACTAGGATTTAAATTTAAAAGGTGAGGCAAACAAATGTGCAAATGCAAATTTAAACTCTCCTAGCACTTGGAGAACCTTTAGAACGAGTTAAGAATTTATTTTAGGCTGAAATGAGATCTGACTAAGTGTTGCTCATTTTTATTGTTTCTAGAAACATATTTTTGGGCCAGGAAATAATTCTGAAAACTAGTAAAACAAATTTAAATTGGTTCACATCAGAGAGGAAGTTCAAAAATATATTATTGAACATTTTAGATCAGAACCTATTATTTTTAGATGATATGTCTTACTATTTTAATATTAAAATTCACTTTTAGGTATAGAAAATAAATCTGAAAATATAGGAAAATAAGTATGCATGATTAGAAGATGTTAAATCAGGACTTTATTTTCAAAAACTTCAAATTAAGATTTTGTAGAAGATCTAAAAACCTATTTGGAGTAGGAAACTTTCTTTCATGCAAATTTTGTGGCTAAGGATTGTATAAATTAAATATACAGAATTTGTTCAAATGGGAAATTAATATATAGTGTGCAACTAGAGATCTGAATACAAAAGTTAGAAATAATATATATGTTTAAAAGTGTATGTAGGTCTAAAATCAACACATCTAGGGTAACCACAATACTTAAACATGTGAATAACTTTAATATGTATGTATGTGTGGTTTGCATGAGTGAAAGTGTGAACTATGGCTTATGGATTGTTGTTTTCTTTTGCTATGTGTATTGGAATGAGTAGAACCTGCCTCAGAGCAAGTTCTCCCCTTCCAAGACCAAGACTTTCCATTCCCAGAGCAGCAGGAAGAAGGCAAGTGTCCTTGACCACTTTGATCCTGTACTAGGATGTGTAGTTAGAATTAATTTGCATGGTCAATTTGGAATATGATACCCATGCTGGGAAGTTTCCCTAGAATTGCATTATCTTGTTTCCTTGTAGCTTGGGTTGGGATTTATTTTACTATGTCATTCATTCATATTACTTATGCTTAGCCATGCTTAGAATAGGATAAGTGGGATATGAGATCATCAACTTATTTACCTTACTCTTGAATGAGACATTATGAGTTATGTAGAGGTAGGGATCGAGGCAAGTTTGATGAGTTGGTTGGTGCTGTGTGCACGAGACTCGGGTTTGTGTTTAGTACTTGCTTGGATCCTAAGGACCGGTTCATGGAGCATGTAACCTGGCTTTACCGTGCCAACCACATGCTGAGATGGGGCAGCTTGGCCAATTAATTAGGTGTATTTCCGGCGTAGTATGGGTGTTTTGGATGGTGCGGGGAATAGGTGTCAGCTAGACTACCATAACTGCAAGGCTCAAGAAGGGGCCACTGCAGCGGGGTTGGAGCCTCTTGTATGCTGTTAGGGGTGAAACCTCAGTGACACGACCCTAACGGTCTTGTCGAGCCAGGATCACATGAGGGGTGCTGCGTTGCACAGCACCGGATAACACACGTCAAAGGTACAAAGCGGAAGCGAAATTTTATTACATAAACAAGTTTATGAACATGTTTACATCAAAATAGTTCCAGTCTACACTCACGGGCGTAGACTACGCATCAAGTCCACGTTCAGCCCTTGAACTTGTCCTTGCTAGCACACACGCACACTAACTCTGCGGCGTGCACGATTCCCACTCGACGGGGTTCCCCTCCTGGGGTTCCGTCTCCTCCTCGGGAGTCCCTTCCTCATAGAACCCTGCAAAAGCTTCAAACACAAGCAGTGAGCACGAAGGCTCAGCAAGTCTGACCTGTCTCACCTAAACATGGAACTTCTACATGAGGGGTAATGGGTTACATGAGGTAAAACTCATTTGCAAGGACTCGCCTAATTAGTAGAACCTTATTTTCAGGTTTTAGCAGCAGGTTGTGGAGAACCTTACGCTAAGGCACATGAGAGAGCCGCAATCAAATAAGAAACGCATTTCTCTCATGTACTTTGCCCAAAGTTGAAAGGAACTTTAGTTAGCTCTAAACTACAACAAACCATTAACAAGCAAAGTCCATCTTTCAATCAGCAGCATTTTAACATGTAACTAGCCTGTTCTTTCTACGTCACAGTACAGTGAACAAGTGGTACTCACTGACCGCGAGGGACGGTGGTTATAATCGATTTACACCTGCAGGGTTACCCGAACAACCCGTCACGTACGCCCGTACTCGATGTTGCCTACAACAACCATCACAGACGCCGTACGCAACTACCTTTCACCCGTTAGCCAAATGTTGAACCGGTCCAATCGTCCCGAGCAAGAGGTCTCTGCACGCGCATCTCAGTGCCGCCAGCCGATTTACACCTCGAGCTCTCAACCTACCCTCTGAACGACCAGCTATGCCTCAAATCCCAGCTATCCGAGTTACATCGGGTTCCCGGTTCCCATATAGCCGGAAGGTCTTCGGTACTGTTCTAGCTTGTTCAACAGGCCCGCACACGGCTCGGTCCTCAATCGACACAAGCGGAGCTACAGCACACAGGCCCCAAAGTCCTGCTGCCCTTACTCTCCGCTCGGTCTCATCTTTCTTGCCATGTGTAACATGTGCTATCTCTACCCGAGCGATCTGCCTCTAGCCTATTCTCGCTAGTAGTTCCAACTACTCGACTTGTACCGAATCCTACTCTATCTTAGCATTGCAGTAGCTAACGGGGTTGGTAAATCCTAAACCCAATCCATGGTTTTCTTGGCTATGCAGTTGGGTTTCCACACAAGACTCTAATGCAAAGAATCATAATACTCAAGTAAGTGCTCAAAACAAAAAAAATTTGTAAAAAGGTTAATGAAAACTGGAGCTTGGCTTGCTGCTCTTGGTCGTAGGCTAGCTGTTCCTCCAGAGTAATGTCACACCCGGTTTTTCCGAAGAAACAACCAAGTGAATATCACATGTATGCCAGGATCATTTTCTCATACATGTGATGACAAATAGTGAAGCATCATTTATTACAAGCCAGGTGTCGAATATAAATAAGTCTTACATCGCAAATGTCTCAATGGACACTAATGCTTCATCACAAGTAAATAAACTAGCAGCGGAATATTATTCTTTAGGGCTCCATTACAGGTGTTGCCCGGGAGTCTTCATGAACCTAGAAACCTTCCTCGGGTCCAAAATCTTGGTCATTATACACCACCTCATTATCTTGACCTGAGCAGCAATATAAACCAACAAATATGCAAGGTTGAGTACCAATGGTACTCAGCAAGTGTGGGAAAAATTATATCATGCATGGCTAGATCAAGGAGAGGTTGAACTCATGGTTAAAGCACTACGCAATTAATACCTATCACCTTAGCTTATTAAGCACCTACATTACTACACAGGTGAAATGGTTCCAATCTCCCATCCCATCATCATAATCCAATAACCATAACATCATTTCCAATGTTAAGCTCCCCGCTTAACATTCACAACCATCAATCCTCTAATCATGAATAAGTCCAGGCCGCTCTTAACCGTGAGCACGGCTGTCAAGACAGTTTTGACTCTGCAGAGTTTGTACCACTGTACCCACAAGTAGTGATTTCATCCCCCGTTGCCGGGTGGACTAAAAGAACCTCCATTATGCCAGTGGCTACGATCCACATTCACACTTCCCAGGTGTGTGGCCAAGAGATCACTACGAAGCCTTTACAAAGGGATTCCCGACGAGCGTGGGCCCACTGAGGTTTCACCCCTAACAGCATACAAGAGGCTCCAACCCCGCTGCAGTGGCCCCCTCTTGAGCCTTGCGGTTCATATGGTAGTCCAGCTGACACCTACTCCCCGCACCATCCAACACACCCATACTACGCCGGGGATACACCTAATTAATTGGCCAAGCTGCCCCATCTCAGCATGTGGTTGGCACTGTAAAGCCGGGTTACATGCTCCATGAACCGGTCCTTAGGATCCAGGCAAGTACTAAACACAAACCCAAGTCTCGTGCACCCAGCACACAACCAAAACATCCAACTTGCCTTGATCCCTACCTCTACATAACTCATAATAGCTCATTCAAGAGTATGGTAATGTAAACTGATGATCTCATGTCCCAATTATCCCATTCTAAGCATGGCTAAGCATATGCATGTATATAAATAACATGACAAAATAAATCCCAACCCAAGCTTCAAGGAAATAAGGTAATGCAATTCTAGGGAAACTTCCTAGCATGGGTTTCATATTTAACTTGACAATGCAAATAATTCTATCTACACATCCTAGCATAGGATCAAAGTGGTCAAGGACACTTGCCTCCTTCTTGCTGCTCTTGAAATGGGTAGTCTTGGTCTTGGAATTGAATAACTTGTTCTTGAGCAGGTTCTACTTCATACCATCACACATAGCAAAAGAAAAACAACAATCATAAGATATAGTTCACACTTCCACTTCATACAAACCACACATTCATATTTATGAAAGTTCTTTACCGTTATATGTGTTGTGGTTACTTTATGTGTGTTGATTTGGGGCTTGCATACACTTTTATTTATATGTGTATGATTCCTACTTTGGTGTTCATATTTATACTCACATACTATATATATATATATACATATATGTATATATGTGTGTTTCAGTTTTAAATAAATTCCTTATATATTAAACTACCAAGTATGTATGAAAAGTATTTTTCTTCTCCATATATGCCTTCATAATTTCTATCAACCCTAAACTGAATTCTTTGTATTTTAGAAACTCCATTTATCATTTACTAGTTTCTATATTTTCAGATTTATATTCTTATGCATAATTGTGCATTTTATTATTAAATTAGTAATACACACTACCTAAACAGATTAGGTTCTGGTCCTAAATAATTTAGGATCATATTTTGACCTTGGCTTCTGATGTATACTATTTCATAATTATTTTCCCTATTTTTCTTTAACTATTCTTTACTTAAAAATGTGTCCCTATACTATTAAATGTGAATAATAGATGAAACAGATTTATTTCAGCCCAAAAATATATTTTTATCTCACTCCAAAGTTTTCTAAGTACTGAGAAAGTTTTTAATAAATTTGACAATTATGTTTGTCCCCCTTTTTAATATTTAAACACTAGTTACATATTCAATTTTCTAAATTAAATACTAAACAGAGCTAAAATAATGAATTCACCCCATTACAGGGTCTATAATATCATTTTCATAATTTCCAGGGATCTAGCTACACTTTTCAGAGGTGTTTTTCTTAATTTCTATTAAGTCCAGGGGCTAAAACTGATTTTTAAATGAATTTACATGATTTTCTGGAGTTCCAGGGGCTAGATCTGAAGTTTCTGGGGCTAGCTCTCAATTCCAGAGAACCCCAGGGGGTAGCACGTAAGAATTCCAGTCTTTATAACGCGGGGCTGACGTGGACCGTCTGATTTTAAACCGACGGCTGAGATTATAACATCAAACCGGTACGCGGGGTTTTAGAGTCTACCGTGCGATTTAAAATAAACGGCGCACAAGCGGCCACGTCGCTCTGATCGAGCGCGGGCGGCGCTGCCGGCGGCGCACGGCAACGGGAAGCGGCGATCTCGCCGGAAAGTTTCGGATCCTCGAGAATTCTGCCTAAAACTGTGATCTCATGGCATAGATCGGTAGAGGGGAGGTCAGGGATCTCACCTCGGGGGTTTTCTCGAGCTCGGGGGTCCTGGAAAGTGCTCGGCGGCGAGGTCCGAGGCAAAACCACGGCGAAGCTCGTCGGAGCTGGATTTGCACCGTAAGTCTTCGGGTTTTCTGCACCTGCAAAGTTCCCCGAAGGCGGTGGATCAAGACCAACGAGTTAGATCAGAGTTTCCGAGCTTAGATCGGCCAGAATTCACCGGCGAAGTCTCGGTGCTCACCGGAGCGAAAATCGGCGATCGCGTGAGGAAAACTGATCGGATCGGTGGTTTTTATAGCCGGGGGAGGGCGGTGGGTCTGTTGTGATCGAGTTGGAGTCCGCTGGGTCCGGAATTCGGCTGCGGGGACAGGTTTCCCGATCGGTTGCGATCGCGCGCGCGGGAGAGAGTCCGGGGTCGCGGGGTTAGGGATGACAGGCGGGTCCCACATGTCAGCGAGGGGCAGCGCGGCGCGCGCGGGGGCGGGCTGCGCGGGGGTTAGCTGGGCCGGCTGGGGTTTCGGCCCACTGGCCAGTTTTTTTCTGGTTTTCCTTTTTCTTTTTCATTTCTTTTCTGTTTTGAGTATAATTTGAATTCCAGTTTGAATTTGAATTTTTGCAAAACATGCAATACGTCCAAAAATTTCTAAATTCCCCTCTGAACATGGTTTATGGTTCTAAATCAAAATTTGAGTCTTGACTAAAAATTTGGGGTGTTACAGCTCTACCCCCCTTAAAAGAAATCTCGTCCTCGAGATTGGTGTTTCTAAGAAAACAATTCCGGAAATTGTGCCTTAAGCTCATCTTCCCGTTCCCAGGTGGCTTCTTCTTCTGAGTGATGCTTCCACTGCACCTTGCACATCCGGATTCTTTTATTTCTGGTGAGGCGTTCCATTGTCTCCAAAATCTTGTATGGTTGCTCGGCATAAGACAAATCCTCAGCTACATCCACTTCATTCATGGGTAACACCTCCTCAGGCGTCCTCAGACATTTCTTGAGTTGCGACACATGGAACACATCGTGCACGTCCGACAGATGAACCGGCAACTCTAGTTGGTACGCCACTTCGCCTTTTCTTTCCAAAACTTCAAAGGGTCCGATGTATCGAGGTGACAACTTCCCTTTCACCTTGAACCGACGAAGTCCTCTGATAGGGGACACCTTGAGATAAACATAGTCTCCCGAGTTGAAAACGAGCTCTCTTCTTCGTACATCAGCATAACTCTTCTGGCGTGTCTGTGCTATCCTCAAGTTGTTGCGAATCTCCCTCACCTTTGCTTCGGCTTCTTGTAGCACTTCGGGACCAAACACTTTACTTTCTCCTGTTTGGTTCCAAAATAGGGGAGTTCTGCATTTCCTTCCATACAAAGCTTCAAACGGTGACATCTTCATACTAGCTTGATAACTGTTGTTATAGGAAAACTCCGCATACGGTAAGTTCTTGTCCCAACTCCTATTGTTTTTGAGTGCACATGCCCTTAACATATCTTCAAGGATCTGATTGGTTCTCTCCGTCTGCCCGTCAGTTTGGGGATGATAGGCAGAGCTGAAATTCAGATGGGTTCCCATGGTTTCATGCAACTTTTGCCAAAACCTCGAGGTGAACTGCGTCCCTCGATCCGACACTATCTTCTTCGGCACTCCATGGTAACACACAATCCTTGACATGTACAATTCTGCCAATTTGGATCCGCTGTAGCTTTCTTTCACAGGGATGAAATGAGCTACCTTGGTTAGCCTATCAATAATAACCCATATTGAATCATACCCGGACTGGGTCCTAGGCAATCCCACGACAAAATCCATGCTGATCTCTTCCCACTTCCATTCAGGCACTTTGAGTGGTTGCAGCAATCCCGCGGGTCGTTGATGTTCTGCTTTCACCAACTGACATGTGTCACATAGGGCAACATGTTCCGCGACATCTCGCTTCATGCCATACCACCAATACCTGCTTTTGAGGTCCTGATACATCTTCGTACTCCCAGGATGAATGGAATAGTCGGAATCGTGAGCCTCCTTCAAAATTAATTTACGAATCTCCTTTACTTCTGGCACACAGATCCTTTTCCCGTGCCACACCGTTCCTTGTTCATCCTCTCTAAAACCAGGAGCTTTATTTTCCTTGATGAGCTGTCTGATCTCTTGTATCTTCTCATCATTCTTTTGTCCCTCGCGTATGTCTCGCTCAAGTGTGGAGTCCACTTCCATGGCGATGGCTTCACCACTATTTACTAGACATAGATTGAGCCTTATAACCTCGTCCTTCAATTCTGCAGGCATATCCTTCAAGCTCAACTTATTGACCTGCACTTTCCGACTCAAGGCATCGGCCACGACGTTTGCTTTCCCGGGATGATAGTTGATGCCTACATCAAAGTCATTGATTAGCTCTAACCATCTCCTTTGTCTAAGGTTGAGATCTGGCTGTGTGAATATGTACTTCAAACTCTTATGATCCGTATATATCTCTGTCCTCTTCCCCATCAAATAGTGCCACCAAATTTTCAACGCGTGTACCACTGCAGCTAGTTCTAGGTCATGTGTAGGATAGTTCTTCTCGTGCTTCCGAAGCTGCCGGGATGCATATGCCACGACATGTCCCTCTTGCATGAGAACACATCCCAACCCGTTTCCAGAGGCATCGCAGTACACCGTGAAATTCTTCTGCATATCTGGCATAACCAACACTGGGGCTGTTGTCAATCTCTTCTTTAGCTCCTGAAAGCTCGTATCGCACTGTGGCGTCCAGGTGAATGTGATTCCCTTTTCCAACAGTTTGGTGAGAGGTCTCGAGATCTTGGAGAATCCCTCAATAAATCGTCGATAGTATCCAGCCAACCCCAAAAAGCTTCGAACTTCCCCGACATTTTCAGGGGTTTTCCATTTCTGGATATCTTCGATTTTGGCGGGATCTACGGAGATTCCTCCCTCCGAGATTATATGTCCTAAAAAGGGAACTCTCTTCAGCCAAAACTCACACTTGCTCAACTTAGCATATAGTTGGTGTTCTCTCAGCCTCTGTAACACCAACCTTAGATGTTTCTCATGTTCTTCTTCATCTTTGGAGAAGACGAGAATATCATCTATGAAAACCACCACAAATTTATCCAGATATTCCATGAATACCTTGTTCATGAGGTACATGAAATATGCCGGGGCATTGGTTAGCCCGAAAGGCATGACAGTGTATTCATACAGTCCGTACCGAGATACGAAAGCTGTCTTGGGAATATCAGATTGCCTTATCTTGAGTTGGTGGTATCCTGACCTGAGATCAATTTTCGAGAACACACAAGCTCCCCTCAACTGATCAAACAAGTCTTCAATGCGGGGTAATGGGTACTTGTTCTTGATGGTTACCTCATTCAAGGCACGGTAATCCATGCATAACCTTTGAGTTCCATCTTTCTTAGGCACAAATATTACCGGAGCTCCCCATGGTGAGGAACTAGGGCGAACATACCCCTTTTCCGTCAATTCTCTCAAATGATCCTTGAGCTCTTCTAGCTGCTTGGAGTCCATTCGATAAGGTCTCTTGTATATCGGGGCTGTTCCCGGTACTAGCTCGATTGCGAATTCCACGTCACGGTCGGGAGGCATTCCTGGCAACTCCTCCGGAAAAACATCTGGATATTCCCTGATAGTCCTGATTTCCTCAACTTTCACCTCCACTTGATTTAATTTAATGTCCCTCCTAGGCTCGTGTATCGTTATGAACTTTACTCTTGTGCCACTAGGGTGAGTTAGTTCCACCGTTCTGGTCGAACAATGGATGATTCCATTATGTTTGGTCAACCAATCCATACCCAAAATAATATCTATCCCTTGTGAATCGATCACTATGAGGTTAGCGGTAAATACTACCCCATTAATGTCTAGGGTCACTTTGGGACACACTTGTCTTGTCCTTATTTCTCCACCTGGAGAATTTACCGCTAGCATATGGTTCGTTTGTGTGGTTGCTAGGTCATGCTTCTTAACAAACCCTTGAGCAATGAACGAATGGGTAGCACCAGAATCAAACAGCAGAGTTGCAAGGTGTAAATTGGCAGGAAACTTACCAACTACCACGTCGGGTGCCTCTTGTGCTTCCTCCATAGTGACGTGGTTCACCCGTCCTCTCATTACGTTCTGCTGCTGTGGCTGCGTGGGCTTCTTCTTTGGACACTTATGGGCGTAGTGCCCCATTTCACCACAGCTGAAACATTGCACCCCAATCTTAGATGCTTGGCCCTTGTTGTCTTGGGGTTGGTTTGGGGGTCCTTGCACTGCTGGTCGAGGTGGATATGCGGGGCGAGGCTGTTGTACAAACTGACGTTGCGGCTGTGCTGGTGCTGCGGGAGGCCTGTAGTTTGGGTTGTACCCTCTGGGTGCTGAATAGGGTACAGCAGCACGGCTCGTCTGCCCCGTAGATTGCTGCATCATACGTGGGCGGGTGTTGCTCCCTGAGGCTTGATGTGACCACCCAGCCTTCCTCTTATTTTCATTTTCCAGAGCCTTCAGCTTCCTTTCCACCACAAATGCTCTGTCCACCATCTTTTGAAAGCTTTCATACTCATTGGAGGACATTGCACACTGCATCTCTGCGGTAAGTCCTTCCACGAAACAATCTTGTTTCTGCTCATCTGTCTCTATGTCTCGTGGAGCATAACGGGATAGTTGAGTGAATTTAGTGAGGTATTCCCTCACCGTCATGTTTCCCTGCTGCAGTCCCAAAAACTCTTTCCTCTTGTTTTTGAGTTCACCTCTTGGGATGTAATGGTTGCGGAAGCTACGCTTGAACTCTTCCCAAGTGATGCTCTCAGGGTCATGATGGGCGGCCACGTAGGCGGTCCACCAATCAGCAGCAGGTCCCTGCAATTGATGAGAGGCAAACAGCACCCTCTCATACCCTTGGCATTGTATGATTCTCATCTTACTTTCAATGGTCTTCAGCCAATCATCTGCCTCCAGAGGTTCAGCAGCACTTGCAAACTTTAGAGGTTGAGTTCCTAGAAACTCACTCAACCTTGGTTGGCGTGGTGCAGCTTGTGGAGGTGGAACTTGATGCAAGTTGGCCACTACTTGAGTCAAGTTCTGGATGAGCTGATTTTGATTCTCCAGCATTTGGTGGAGAGGATCAACTTCTTCACGGCGACCACCCCGGTTCTGGCCTCCAGAAAGATGAGAGTTGCATGCCTCATCATTGTTGTTGGCGGGGTTGGCAGCACGTCCTTTTCCTCTTCCGGCCATCTGGCAGAATCAACAAATGTTAATTTGAAAGCATTTAGTATCATCTTACTACTTTCACTTGTTTGTACTTTGAAGTGTTGAAGTTTTGTTAAAATCTTACGAGGGTTTTATATCTCACACCCAGTAAATGCACTATTATTTCCTGTGGGTTCACACACCAAAGCAAAACAATCTGAAGACGAGGCTGTGGACACTTGCTCATGGCTTCCACAACTCACGTCACACACCAAGCATTATCACACCATTAACTACGTAACGACTCGACTACTCGACCTCTTGCTAGCTAGGGGAAAGACTCTACACTACTCATCCTCTTGAGCTGGCTCCTCGGGATCTTCCTCCTCATTTCGGCTACCTTCTGACTCTGCTTTGGGTGGGGAGGCTGCTGGTGGAGAAGTGCGACGCCGCCTGATTGCTCGGCAATCTGGGGAGTCAGGGGTCCATGGATCACTTACGGTGACACACAGTTCATTCCCATCTCCTCTTTCTCTCGCCTTTAAGCAAGCTCGCAGCAATGCCTCCGTCTCCTTCAGAGTATCTCGGACATCCTGAAGCTCTTGTTGACACTCCTGCAGTCGAGTGCTGAGCATAGCAGCATCCTCCAAGCACAAGTCCATGTGCTCATGGGAAGTCCCTTGCTGCACCGGTGGGTACTTGTACTCCGTGGTACCACTCTCACGTTGGAGGACATACATGTACTCAGTTTTGTCCAAGTGGCGACGATAGATGTGGCTCTGGCAGGTGATGGCCTCCCAAGTGACATCTCTCTCCGCGTCAACTTGTGTTGCTCGACAAGCTGGAGAGTGGTGGATCTTAAGCAGCTGATTCTCGTGTATAATCCTCATCTCCGAACTCCATTCTTCCCTCTTCTCACGGATGGTCCTGGTGGAGTTATAGTGGATGATGAGCTTGCCCGTATTGCCGGCGGCTTCGAGCATACGTCGAAGACGGCGCAACAAATCTCCCACTGCCAATCCGTAGGAAAGGTACGTCACTGGACGACTCTCCTCTCTTTCAGCAAGGGCAACTACGGGAACTCTCCCTCCCGTGGATTTACGAGCGGTGCGAATCATGCGAACCATATAAAACAAAAGAATTTAAAATTAGGTTAGATAAAATTTCAAACAAAAATCCTATTTTTGAATGGAAGTTGGGGTAAGATGAAGAAGATGACTCTTTTAATAACACTTTTTCACCCACACCTTGGAAAATAGTTTTTAAGAAAATAGGGCCCTTAAATACGTCCATTTCTACCTAGGTCCACGTTCCTACGGGCAACCTTGGCTCTGATACCACCTCTGTCACACCCGGTTTTTCCGAAGAAACAACCAAGTGAATATCACATGTATGCCAGGATCATTTTCTCATACATGTGATGACAAATAGTGAAGCATCATTTATTACAAGCCAGGTGTCGAATATAAATAAGTCTTACATCGCAAATGTCTCAATGGACACTAATGCTTCATCACAAGTAAATAAACTAGCAGCGGAATATTATTCTTTAGGGCTCCATTACAGGTGTTGCCCGGGAGTCTTCATGAACCTAGAAACCTTCCTCGGGTCCAAAATCTTGGTCATTATACACCACCTCATTATCTTGACCTGAGCAGCAATATAAACCAACAAATATGCAAGGTTGAGTACCAATGGTACTCAGCAAGTGTGGGAAAAATTATATCATGCATGGCTAGATCAAGGAGAGGTTGAACTCATGGTTAAAGCACTACGCAATTAATACCTATCACCTTAGCTTATTAAGCACCTACATTACTACACAGGTGAAATGGTTCCAATCTCCCATCCCATCATCATAATCCAATAACCATAACATCATTTCCAATGTTAAGCTCCCCGCTTAACATTCACAACCATCAATCCTCTAATCATGAATAAGTCCAGGCCGCTCTTAATCGTGAGCACGGCTGACAAGACAGTTTTGACTCTGCAGAGTTTGTACCACTGTACCCACAAGTAGTGATTTCATCCCCCGTTGCCGGGTGGACTAAAAGAACCTCCATTATGCCAGTGGCTACGATCCACATTCACACTTCCCAGGTGTGTGGCCAAGAGATCACTACGAAGCCTTTACAAAGGGATTCCCGACGAGCGTGGGCCCACTGAGGTTTCACCCCTAACAGCATACAAGAGGCTCCAACCCCGCTGCAGTGGCCCCCTCTTGAGCCTTGCGGTTCATATGGTAGTCCAGCTGACACCTACTCCCCGCACCATCCAACACACCCATACTACGCCGGGGATACACCTAATTAATTGGCCAAGCTGCCCCATCTCAGCATGTGGTTGGCACTGTAAAGCCGGTTTACATGCTCCATGAACCGGTCCTTAGGATCCAGGCAAGTACTAAACACAAACCCAAGTCTCGTGCACCCAGCACACAACCAAAACATCCAACTTGCCTTGATCCCTACCTCTACATAACTCATAATAGCTCATTCAAGAGTATGGTAATGTAAACTGATGATCTCATGTCCCAATTATCCCATTCTAAGCATGGCTAAGCATATGCATGTATATAAATAACATGACAAAATAAATCCCAACCCAAGCTTCAAGGAAATAAGGTAATGCAATTCTAGGGAAACTTCCTAGCATGGGTTTCATATTTAACTTGACAATGCAAATAATTCTATCTACACATCCTAGCATAGGATCAAAGTGGTCAAGGACACTTGCCTCCTTCTTGCTGCTCTTGAAATGGGTAGTCTTGGTCTTGGAATTGAATAACTTGTTCTTGAGCAGATTCTACTTCATACCATCACACATAGCAAAAGAAAAACAACAATCATAAGATATAGTTCACACTTCCACTTCATACAAACCACACATTCATATTTATGAAAGTTCTTTACCATTATATGTGTTGTGGTTACTTTATGTGTGTTGATTTGGGGCTTGCATACACTTTTATTTATATGTGTATGATTCCTACTTTGGTGTTCATATTTATACTCACATACTATATATATATATACATATATGTATATATGTGTGTTTCAGTTTTAAATAAATTCCTTATATATTAAACTACCAAGTATGTATGAAAAGTATTTTTCTTCTCCATATATGCCTTCATAATTTCTATCAACCCTAAACTGAATTCTTTGTATTTTAGAAACTCCATTTATCATTTACTAGTTTCTATATTTTCAGATTTATATTCTTATGCATAATTGTGCATTTTATTATTAAATTAGTAATACACACTACCTAAACAGATTAGGTTCTGGTCCTAAATAATTTAGGATCATATTTTGACCTTGGCTTCTGATGTATACTATTTCATAATTATTTTCCCTATTTTTCTTTAACTATTCTTTACTTAAAAATGTGTCCCTATACTATTAAATGTGAATAATAGATGAAACAGATTTATTTCAGCCCAAAAATATATTTTTATCTCACTCCAAAGTTTTCTAAGTACTGAGAAAGTTTTTAATAAATTTGACAATTATGTTTGTCCCCCTTTTTAATATTTAAACACTAGTTACATATTCAATTTTCTAAATTAAATACTAAATAGAGCTAAAATAATGAATTCACCCCATTACAGGGTCTATAATATCATTTTCATAATTTCCAGGGGTCTAGCTACACTTTTCAGAGGTGTTTTTCTTAATTTCTATTAAGTCCAGGGGCTAAAACTGATTTTTAAATGAATTTACATGATTTTCTGGAGTTCCAGGGGCTAGATCTGAAGTTTCCGGGGCTAGCTCTCAATTCCAGAGAACCCCAGGGGGTAGCACGTAAGAATTCCAGTCTTTATAACACGGGGCTGACGTGGACCGTCTGATTTTAATCCGACGGCTGAGATTATAACATCAAACCGGTACGCGGGGTTTTAGAGTCTACCGTGCGATTTAAAATAAACGGCGCACAAGCGGCCACGTCGCTCTGATCAAGCGCGGGCGGCGCTGCCGGCGGCGCACGGCGGCGGGAAGCGGCGATCTCGCCGGAAAGTTTCGGATCCTCGAGAATTCTGCCTAAAACTGTGATCTCATGGCATAGATCGGTAGAGGGGAGGTCAGGGATCTCACCTCGGGGGTTTTCTCGAGCTCGGGGGTCCTGGAAAGTGCTCGGCGGCGAGGTCCGAGGCAAAACCACGGCGAAGCTCGTTGGAGCTGGATTTGCACCGTAAGTCTTCGGGTTTTCTGCACCTGCAAAGTTCCCCGGAGGCGGTGGATCAAGACCAACGAGTTAGATCAGAGTTTCCGAGCTTAGATCGGCCAGAATTCACCGGCGAAGTCTCGGTGCTCACCGGAGCGAAAATCGGCGATCGCGTGAGGAAAACTGATCGGATCGGTGGTTTTTATAGCCGGGGGAGGGCGGTGGGTCTGTTGTGATCGAGTTGGAGTCCGCTGGGTCCGGAATTCGGCTGCGGGGACAGGTTTCCCGATCGGTTGCGATCGCGCGCGCGGGAGAGAGTCCGGGGTCGCGGGGTTAGGGATGACAGGCGGGTCCCACATGTCAGCGAGGGGCAGCGCGGCGCGCGCGGGGGCGGGCTGCGCGGGGGTTAGCTGGGCCGGCTGGGGTTTCGGCCCACTGGCCAATTTTTTTCTGGTTTTCCTTTTTCTTTTTCATTTCTTTTCTGTTTTGAGTATAATTTGAATTCCAGTTTGAATTTGAATTTTTCCAAAACATGCAATACGTCCAAAAATTTCTAAATTCCCCTCTGAACATGGTTTATGGTTCTAAATCAAAATTTGAGTCTTGACTAAAAATTTGGGGTGTTACAAGTAACGAATTCTAGGACTTCGGGTTCCTCCTCGACCTTAGCGACTACATGATAAAAGAAGTACATGTATCAATTTAAATGCATTTGTATTAAGGTTGAACTTGTGAAGCTTATAAGTCCCACTAGACAGATTCTATGATTGTGAAACTTTTACTGTGGCTTGTTTACAACCTAAACAGAGACTTGGTCAAGTTTTAGTTGCAGCAAAGCTCATTTGAGCCCTCCACAATTAATCATGTACTTGACCTTTATTGAAGGCTTTTAGGGTGTTCTAAGGATTTTCATGAAACAAACTATGACTTTCTGAAAACTAGATTTTCAGAGGGTTCTAATGGAGTTGGCCTCACTTAATTTGAAGGTTTCTAGCTAAGGATATGAGCTAAACAATTTCATAGAAAATTCTGAAAATGTTTCTGAACATTTTCTATTTTCTCTGGAACAGTTTCACTAATCACACCATTAGATGGATCAAATGAGCTCAAATGGATCTGAAATTTTTATGGTAGTTCAAGGGTATTTTGGTGAACAACCTAGCAAAATTTTAGAATTTTCCTCCAAAGGATTCTCCAGTTAAAATTCCAAATAGTTTAAACTTTGAGGAATTAATTCTGGAGAATAAGGATTTTCATGAAGTGAAACTTGATTTGCTGGAAAGATCTCAGAGAGCTGAATCCAACAAAATTTGGTTCACTCGATTTGGAGCTTTCTAGCAAAAGTTATGAGGATTTGAAGTTTGAATGGAATATGAAAATCGGGAGAAAAGTTTAAACTTGCGGGGGACGCAGGGACACGTGTCGAGCGCGGAGGTGTCCGGCACACTGAGGCCCACAGGGTATTTGCGCGCCAGCACACCAGATCCCGTCCGCAGCCCGATTCCGATTTAAAATATCTCCTGCTGACAGCTGGGGTCCACCCCTTCGTCAACCTCCCGCTGCCCGCGTCCTGCCGCCGAGGAACCTCGCCGGAGAGCTCGCCGCCGGCTTCTGTAAAGCTCAAAACTTCACGATTTTGGCCGCCCGTGCCCACTTCCACTCGGGAAACAGGATTCTGGGGTCAGCTCGTCATGACAACGGCCATCACCTGGTCGGCAACGAGCCGCAGCCTCAGGAGAACTTCGGTCGCATTGTCCACCCTCCCTAGCACCTCCCCCGATCAAGCTAAGGGTCGTCGAGCATCAGTGGACCATAGGAAAGGTCGACAAGAGCTCTACGGAGCTCGGGAAGGGCTGTGTTGGGCTGTCACCGTGCGACCTAGGCCGGAAATCGGGATTTCAACTAAAACTCGAAGAACAGCGGTCTCCCTCCACGGTTCTTCGGGGTTCCTGCTCCTATGGACCCGCACGGGCTACTAGAAGTGATCCCCTCCATGAGAGGATGAGTGATGTAGTGTGGCTTACGAATTTCTCGGATCGGTACCGACCTCACTTTTGCACACAGTCGCGAAAATATGAAATTCTGGCCGGAGCAGTGCTTGTCACGCCGCCGGAGCTTGCGGAAATGAAAGAGGGGTTGGAGGCGAACCTCTTTGCTGTTCACAGCTCCGTGAACGGTGCGCTGTGGTAGCCGGAAGGACGGTTCCCGCAGCGGCGGCTCGAGCTGAACCGGCAGAGACAAGATCGCCGCGGTGGAGCTCGGGGAAGACCGCGCAGGGTCTGGAACCGATGCGAAGGTGTCAAAGATGGCTTGGCGCACCCGGTGCTGGTCTCAGATCGCTGAGAGGGTCACTGGATCGGCCGTGCGATGAGGAACCGAACCTTCACTCGGGCGGCGAGGTGCTTCGGCTTTTTGGGTGGAAGTGCGACGAGGCAGCGGTGGAAGGCGCCGGGGACCACTCGGGCGGGTAGATAAAGACCCAGAGAGTCGGTTCCGCGGCTGAGATCGGCAAGCAGCTGGTGGCTTCGCCGTTTCTTCGCCGTGGCGGCAGCTGCAGCGCGCGCGGTTACCCGAGCTGAGCTCTCAGTCGGTTTCTTTTGCTTCTGTAGCTGACATGTGGGTCCCACCCGGGGTTTTAACGTCTGAAATTCACTCCTAATCACTGTTGTAAACAGTGAGCCCCAAAATACCCATGGTGATTCAAATTATTCACCCATGAGCCATTTGAATTGAGTAGGATTCAAATTGGGTTTGGTTTGAATGAATTTCAGCACATGTTCAGTTTGAGATTCAACTAAAGTTTGAATTTGCCCCACTTAGCTCATGTCAAGATTAACTCCAAATGGAGTGAAAATTGGTGTGCGAGCTCACAAAAATGTGCTGAATAAGAATATGCCTTCCACTTTTGGATTCATGGGATAAAAACAGTTTGAATTTAAATATGTTTTCAAACTGCCCTCCTTCTAGCTATACCCCAAAATAACCTCAAAAAGGTTTTGAATTTGGGTGAAACTTGGCATGGACATCCTTAGCAATGTGTAGGAGTTTTCATATGTCCAGCCCACCTATATCACATGTGGGAAATACCACTTTTGCAATATGTGAGTTTGTTCTCTAATGAGCATGTTGATGGTGGTTACTTGCTCTTCATTTGTGTTCATCATCTTTCCTCAAATGAGGTGTGTGGTGTGGTGATGAACACTTCAAATAGGTGTAAAAAACTGAAGCCCTTACATTCCTCCCCCTTAAAAGAATCTCGTCCCGAGATTATTGTAACACCACAAAACCTGTTAAGAGGGGAATTTAAAATTTTTTGGACGTATTGCATGTGGTGCAGAAATTCAAATTCAAATTGGAATTCAAATCAAACTCAAAACAGAAAAGAAAAAGAAAAAGAAAAAGAAAAAACAAAACCCCCCGGCCAGTGGGCCGAAACCCACCAGCCGGCCCACCTCACCCCCGCGCCAGCCCCCAGCCGCGCGCCCCGTTTTCTTCTCACTGACGTGTGGGGCCCGCCATCTTCTTCCTCCTCTCGCGCGCGCTCGGCCGACCGGGACTCCTCTCTCCCCCGAATCGAAACCACCCCGGATACCCGCGTATCCCAGCCGAATTTCGGTTCTGGACGACTCAAACTCGATCACAACTGAACGCCGCCCTTCCCCGGCTATAGAAACACTGGCATCGTCCCAATTTTCACCCGCGATCGGCTGTTTTTCCTTCCGGTGAGAACCGAAGCTACGATCACCGTTTTCTCTTGATCTTTGCTCGGGTTCTCTGATCTAACGTGCCGATCGTGTTCCACCGCCTCCGGCGAATCACGCAGGTGCAGAAAACTCGGTGGTTTGCGCTTCAGACACAGCGCCGACGAGCATCGCCGTGAATTCACCTCGGACCTCGTCGCCGACCGCCTTCTAGGACCTCCGAGCTCAAGAAAAACCCCGAGGTGAGATCCCCGACCTCCCCTCTACCGATCTATGCCATGAAATCCCAGTTTCGGGAAGAATTGACGAAGATCCGAAGTATTCCGGCAAGATCGCCGCCGGGCAGTGCCGCCCGCGCTCGGTCAGAGAGACGTGGCCACTTGTGTGCCGTCTATTTTAAATCGCACGGTGGAATTAAAACCCGCGCGTACCGGTTCAGCGATCTAATCTGAGCCGTCTGTTTTAAATCGGACGGTCCACGTCGGCCCCGCATTATAAAGGCCGGGATTCTTACGCGCTACCCCCTGGGGATCTCGGAAAATACGAGCTAGCCCCGGGAACTTCTGATCTAGCCCCTGGAACTTCAGAAATTCATGTAAATTCAATTAAAAATCAGTTTTAGCCCCTGGACTTAATAAAAATTAGCAAAACCCCTCTGTTATGCATAGTTAGGCCCCTGGAAATTCTTAAAATAATAAATTAGACCCTGTAGTAGGGTGAACTTACCTTTAACCCTATATGATATTCAATTTAGAAATTTGAATGTGTGACTAGGATTTAAATTTAAAAGGAAATACAAACACATTGTAAATTCAAGTTTAAACTCTACTAACACTTGGAAAACTTCAGAATGAACTAAAAATATATTTTAGGCTGAAATGAAATCTGTTTGGGTGTGTTCATGTTTATTAGTTCTAGGAACACATTTTTAGGTTAATAAATAATTTTGAAAATGGGTAAAATAGATTTAAATTAGTTCACATCAGAGGAGAAGTTCAAAAATATATTATTTAATATTTTATATCAGAACCTATTCTGTTTAGATGAGGTGTCTTACTATTTTCATAATAAAGTTCACATTTAGGCATAGGAAATAAATCTGAAAATATAGCAACTAGGTTTGCATAACTAGAAAATGATAAATGAAGTTTCCAAATCCAAAGATTTCAGTTTAGGATTTGGTAGAAGATCTGAAAACCCATTTGGAGTAGGAGATAGCCTTCCATGCAAACTTGGTAGCTAAAGAGGGTATTAAAGAATTTGTTTAAATTGGAAATTCATATATAGTGTGCAAACAGAAATCTGAATACAAAAGTTAGAAATAATATACATATTTTTAAAAGTGCATGTAGGCCAAAAATCAACACACATAGAGTAACCACAACCCTTATAAGTGTGAATGACTTTCATAGGTGTGAATGTGTGGTTTGTATGAAGTGAAAGTGTGAACTATGTCTTATGGATTGTTGTTTTCTTTTGCTATGTGTGATGGTATGAGTAGAACCTGCCCCAAAGCAAGTTCTTCCCTTCCAGGAACAAGACTTTCCATTCTCAGAGCAGCAAGAAGAAGGCAAGTGTCCTTGACCACTTTGATCCTATGCTAGGACGTGTAGATAGAATTATTTGCATTGTCAATTGAAATATGAAACCCATGCTAGGATGTTTCCCTAGAATTGCATTATCTTGTTTCCTTGTAGCTTGGGTTGTGATTTGTTTTATTATGTCATTCACTCATATTACTTGTGCTTAGCCATGCTTAGAATGGGATAATTGGGATATGAGACCATCAGTTTATCTACCATACTGTTGAATGAGATGTTAGGAGTTATGTGGAGGTAGGGATCGAGGCAAGTTGGATGATTTGGTTGGTGCTGGGTGCACGAGACTCGGGTTTGTGTTTAGTACTTGCCTGGATCCTAAGGACCGGTTCATAGAGCATGTAACCTGGCTTTACCGTGCCAAACACATGCTGAGATGGGGCAGCTTGGCCAATTAATTAGGTATATCCCCGGCGTAGTATGGGTGTGTTGGATGGTGCGGGGAATAGGTATCAGCTGGACTACCATATGAACCGCAAGGCTCAAGAGGGGGCCACTGCAGCGGGGTTGGAGCCTCTTGTATGCTGTTAGGGGGTGAAACCTCAGTGGGCCCACGCTCGTCGGGAATCCCTTTGTAAAGGCTTTGTAGTGATCTCTTGGCTACACACCTGGGAAGTGTGAATGTGGTTCGTAGCCACGGGCATAATGGAGGTTCTTTTAGTCCACCCGGCAACGGGGGATGAAATCACTACATGTGGGTACAGTGGTGCAAACTCTGCAGAGTCAAAACTGTCATGACAGCCGTGCTCACGGTCAAGAGCGGCTTAGACTTATTCCTGATTAGAGTATGATGACTTTGGAGGTTGTGGATGTTAAGAGGGGAGCTTAACATTGGAAATGATGTTATGGTTATTTGATTATGATAATGGGATGGGAGATTGGGACCATTTCCCCTGTGTAGTAATGTAGGTGCTTAATAAGCTAAGGTGATAGGTATTAATTGCGTAGTGCTTTAACCATGAGTTCAAACTCTCCTTGCTCTAGCCATGCATGACAAAATTTTCCCACACTTGTTGAGTACCATCGGTACTCAAACTTGCATATTTGTTGGTTTATATTGCTGCTCAGGTCAAGAGAATGATGTGGTGTTCAATGACCAAGACTTCGGACCCGAAGAAGGATTCTAGGTTCATGGAGTCCCCCGGGCAACTCTTGTGACGGAGCCCACAAGAACAATATTCCGCTGCTATTTTGTTTACATGTTATGAACTTATTATCGTTCATCGAGACGTATGCTTTGTAAGACATAGATATATTCGACACCTGGCTTGTAATAAATGATGCTTCACTATTTGTCATCACATGTATAAGAAAATGATCCTGGCATACATGTGATATTCACTCGGTTGTTCTTCGGAGAAACCGGGTGTGACAGAAGTGGTATCAGAGCCAAGGTTGCCCGTAGGAACGTGGACCTAGGTAGAAATGGACGTAGTTAGGGACCCTATTTTCTTAAAAACTATTTTACAAAGGTGTGGGTTGAAAAGTATTATTTAATGGGCCACTTTATTCATCTTACCCCGTCTTTTATTCAAAATAGGATTTTTGTTTAAAATGTTATCTAACTTAATTTTAAATGCTTTATGTTTTATATGGTTCGCATGATCCGCACCGCCCGCAAGTCCACCGGAGGGAGAGTTCCCATAGTTGCCCTTGCCCTGAGAGAGGAGAACCGTCCGGTGACGTATCTCTCCTACGGATTTGCTGTAGGAGGCTTGTTGCGCCGTCTTCGACGCATGCTCCAAGCCGTCGGCAATACGGGCAAGCTAATCATACACTATAGCTCCACCCGGACCATTTATGAGAAGCAGGAAGAATGGAGTTCAGAAATGAGGATCATCCATGAAAATCAGCTGCTAAAGATCCACCGCTCTCTAGCTTGTCGAGCGACACAGGTCGATGCGGAGAAGGATGTCACCTGGGAGGCCATCACCTGCCAGAATCACATCTACCGTCGCCACCTGGACAGGACTGAGTACATGTATGTTCTCCAGCGTGAGAGTGGTACGACGGAGTACAAGTACCCGCCAGTGCAGCAAGGGACTTCCCATGAGCATATGGACTTGTGCCTAGAGGATGCTGCTATGCTCAGCACTCGACTGCAGGAGTGTCAGCAGGAGCTTCAGGATGTTCGTGACACCCTGAAGTAGACCGAGGCGTTGCTTTGAGCCAGCTTGAGAGTGAGAGAAATAGGAGATGGGAATGAACTGTGTGTCACCGTGAATGACACATGGACTCCCGACTCCCAAGATCGCCGGGCGATCAGGCGTCGTCGCACTTCTTCACCAGCAGCCTCCCCACCCAAAGCGGAGTCAGAAGGCAGCCGCAATAATGAGGAAGATCCCGAGGAGCCGGCTCAGTGATACGGGTCTTGTAGAGTCCTTCCCCATAGTTCAGCAGGTTATCGAGTAGGCGAGTCAATACCTTAATTAATGGTGTGTTAATGTGTAGTGTGTGACGTGAGTTGTGGAAGCCATGAGCAATTGTCCACAACCTCGTCTTCTGGTTGCTTTGCTTTGATGTGTGAACCCTATGAAATTAACAGTGCATTTATTTTTGGGTGAGACATGAACCGTCAGCAAAAAAAAATATAAATACAACAAGGTCTCAACATTACAAAGTGTAAACAAGTAAAATTGGTAAGATAATATGCAATGCTTTAAATTGACATTTGGTTGATCATGATCGATGGCCGGAAGAGGAAAGGGTCGTGGTGCCAACCCCGCCAACAACAACGATGAGGCCGGCAACCCTCATCTTTCTGGAGGCCAAGACAGGGGTGGTCGCCGTGAAGGAGTTGATCCCATCCACAAAAGCTTGAGAATCAAAATCAGCTCATCCAGAACCTGACTCAAGTGGTGGCCAACTTGCACCAAGCTCCACCCCCACAAGCTGCACCACGCCAACCAAGGTTGAGCGAGTTTCTAGGGACTCAACCTCCAAAGTTTGCAAGTGCTGCTGAACCTCTGGAGGCAGATGATTGGCTAAAGACCATTGAGAGCAAGATGAGGATTATACAATGCAAAGGGTATGAGAGGGTGCTGTTTGCCTCTCACCAATTGCATGGACCTGCTGCTGATTGGTGGACCGCTTACGTGGCCGCCCATCATGACCCCGAGAACATCACTTGGGAAGAGTTCAAGCGTAGCTTCCGCAACCATTACATACCAAGGGGTGAACTCAAAAACAAAAGGAAGGGGTTCTTGGGATTGCAGCAAGGAAACATGACTGTGAGGGAATACCTCACTAAACTCACTCAACTATCCCGTTATGCCCCACGGGACATAGAGACTGATGAGCAGAAACAGGATTGCTTCGTGGAAGGACTCACAGCAGAAATGCAGTGTGCAATGTCCTCCAACGAGTATGAAAGCTTCCAAAAGATGGTGGATAAAGCATTTGTTGTAGAATGGAAGATGAAGGCCTTGGAAAATGAAAACAAGAGGAAGGCGGGATGGTCACACAAAGCCTCGGGTAGCAACACACGCCCACGTCTGATGCAGCAACCCGCAGGGCAGACGAGCCGTGCTGCGGTACCCTACTCAGCACCCAGAGGGTACAACCTGAACTTCAGGCCTCCGTCAGCACCAACACAGCCACAACGTCAGTTTGTACATCAGCCTCGACCCACATATCAACCTTGACCAGCAGTACAAGGAACCCCAAACCAACCCCAAGACAACAAAGGCCAGGCACCTAAGGATGGGGTGCAATGCTTTAACTGTGGTGAAGTGGGGCACTAAGCCCATAAGTGCCCAAAGAAGAAGCCCGTGCAGCCGCAACAGCAGAATGTGATGCGAGGACGGGTGAACCACGTGACCATGGAAGAAGCGCAAGAGGCACCCGACGTGGTAGTTGGTAAGTTTTCTGCCAATTTACACATTGCAACCCTGTTGTTTGATTTTGGTGCTACCCGCTCGTTCATTGCCCAAGGGTTTGTTAAGAAGCATGATCTAGCAACAACACAAATGAACCATATGCTAGCAGTAAACTCTCAAGGTGGAGAAATAAGGAAAAGACAAGTGTGTCCCAAGGTGAATCTAGACATTAATGGGGTAGTATTTACTGCCAACCTCATAGTGATAGATTCACAAGGGATAGATATTATTTTGGGCATGGATTGGTTGACCAAACATAAGGGAATCATCCATTGTTCGACCAGAACGGTGGAACTAACTCATCCTAGTGGCACAAGAGTAAAGTTTATAACAATACAAGAGCCTAGGAGGGACATTAAATTAAATCAAGTTGAGGTGAAAGTGGAGGAGATCAGGATTATCAGGGAGTATCCAGACGTTTTTCCGGAGGAGTTGCCAGGTATGCCTCCCGATCGTGAAGTGGAATTCGCGATTGAGCTAGTGCCTGGAACAGCTCTGATATACAAGAGATCTTATCGGATGGACTCCAAGCACCTGGGAGAACTCAAGGATCATTTGAGAGAGTTGACAGAGAAGGGGTACATTCGTCCTAGTTCCTCACCATGGGGAGCTCCAGTGATATTTGTGCCCAAGAAGGACGTGACCCAAAGGTTATGCGTAGATTACCGTGCATTGAATGAAGTAACCATCAAGAACAAGTACCCACTACCCCGCATTGAAGACTTGTTTGATCAGTTGAGGTGAGCTTGTGTGTTCGCGAAAATTGATCTCAGGTCGGGATACCACCAACTTAGGATAAGGCAAACTGATATTCCCAAGACAGCTTTCGTATCTCGGTACGGACTGTATGAATACACCGTTATGCCTTTTGGGCTAACTAATGCCCCGGCATACTTCATGTACCTCATGAACAAGGTATTCATGGAATATCTAGATAAATTTGTGGTGGTTTTCATAGATGACATTCTCATCTTCTCCAAAGATGAAGAAGAACACGAGAAACATCTAAGATTGGTGTTATCTCGGAGGGAGGAATCTCCGTAGATCCCGCCAAGATTGAGGATGTACAGAAGTGGAAGACCCCTGAGAATGTTGGGGAAGTTCGAAGCTTCTTGGGATTGGCTGGATACTATCGACGGTTTATTGAGGGATTCTCCAAGATCTCGAGACCTCTCACCAAACTGTTGGAGAAGGGTATCACTTTCACATGGACGCCACAGTGCGAGACGAGTTTCCAGGAACTGAAGAAAAGATTGACAACAGCCCCAGTGCTAGTTATGCCAGATATGCAGAAGAACTTTTTGGTGTACTGCGATGCCTCTGGAAACGGGTTGGGATGTGTTCTCATGCAAGAGGGGCATGTCGTGGCTTATGCATCCCGGCAGCTCCGGAAACACGAGAAGACTATCCTACACATGACCTAGAACTAGCCGCAGTGGTACACGCGTTGAAGATTTGGCGGCACTACTTGAAAGGGAAGAGGACAGAGATATATACGGATCATAAGAGCTTAAAGTATATTTTCACACAGCCAGATCTCAACCTCAGACAAAGGAGATGGTTAGAGCTAATCAACGACTTTGATGTGGGCATCAACTATCATCCTGGGAAAGCGAATGTTGTGGCAGATGCTTTAAGCCGGAAAGTGCAGGTCAATAGGTTGAGCTTGAAGGACATGCCTGCAGAATTGAAGGACGATGTTATAAGACTCAATCTATGCCTGGTGAACAATGGTGAGGTCATCGCCATGGAAGTGGACTCCACATTAGAGGAAGACATCCGAAATGGTCAGAAGAATGACGAGAAGATACAAGAGATTAGAGAACTCATCAAGGAAAATAAAGCCCCTGGTTTCAGAGAGGATGAACAAGGTACGGTGTGGCACGGGAAAAGAATCTGTGTGCCTGAAGTGAAGGAGATCCGTGAATTTATCTTGAAGGAGGCTCATGATTCCGACTATTCCATTCATCCTGGGAGTACAAAGATGTACCATGACCTCAAGAGCAGGTATTGGTGGTATGGCATGAAGCGAGATGTCGCGGAACATGTTGCCCTATGTGACACATGTCAGTTGGTGAAAGCAGAACATCAATGACCCGCGGGATTGTTGCAACCCCTCAAAGTGCCTGGATGGAAATGGGCAGAAATCGGTATGGATTTCATAGTGGGATTGCCTAGGACCCGTTCGGGATATGATTCGATATGGGTCATCATCGGCAGGCTAATCAAGGTAGCTCATTTCATCCCCGTGAAAGAAAGCTACAGCGGATCCAAATTGGCGGAGTTGTACATGCCAAGGATCGTGTGTTATCATGGAGTGCCAAAGAAGATAGTGTCGGATCGAGGTGAAAGGGAAGTTATCACCTCCATACATCGGACCCTGTCAAGTTCTGGAGAGGAAAGGCGAAGTGGCGTATCAACTAGAATTACCGGCTCGCCTATCGGATGTACATGACGTATTCCATGTGTCACAGCTCAAGAAATGTCTGAGAACACCTGAAGAGATGTTACCCATGAATGAGGTTGATGTAGCTGAGGATCTATCTTATGTCGAGCAACCATCCAAGATTTTAGAGACAATAGAACGCCTCACAAGAAATAAAAGAATCCGGATGTGCAAGGTGCAGTGGAAGCATCATTCGGAAGAGGAAGCCACATGGGAGCGAGAAGACGCACTTAAGGCACAGTTTCCGGAGTGGTTTTCCTAGAACCACCAATCTCGATGATGAGATTTCTTTTAAGGGGTTAGAGCTATAACACCCCAAAACCTGTTAAGAGGGGAATTTAAAAATTTTTGGACGTATGCATGTGGTGCAGAAATTCAAATTCAAATTGGAATTCAAATTAAACTCAAAACAGAAAAGAAAAAGAAAACGAAAAAAACAAACCCCCCCGGCCAGTGGGCCGAAACCCACCAGCCGACCCACCTCACCCCCGCGCCAGCCCGCAGCCGCGCGCCCCGTTTTCTTCTCACTGACGTGTGGGGCCCGCCATCTTCTTCCTCCTCTCGCGCGCGCTCGGCCGACCGGAACTCCTCTCTCCCCCGAATTAAAACCACCCCGGATACCCGTGTATCCCAGCCGAATTTCGGTTCTGGACGACTCAAACTCGATCACAACCGAACGCCGCCCTTCCCCGGCTATATAAACAATGACATCATCCCGATTTTCACCCGTGATCGGCTGTTTTTCCTCCCGGTGAGAACCGAAGCTCCGATCACCGTTTTCTCTCAATCTTTGCTTGGGTTCTCTGATCTAACGCGCCGATCCTGTTCCACCGCCTCCGGGGAATCACGCAGGTGCAGAAAACTCGGTGGTTTGCGCTTCAGACACAGCGCCGACGAGCATCACCGTGAATTCACCTAGGACCTCATCGCCGACCGCCTTCCAGGACCTCCGAGCTCAAGAAAAACCACGAGGTGAGATCCCCGACCTCCCCTCTACCGATCTATGCCATGAAATCCCAGTTTTGGGAAGAATTGACAAAGATCCGAAGTATTCCGGCGAGATCGCCGCCTCCCGGCGCCGTGCGCCGCCGGGCAGCGCCGCCCGCGCTCGGTCAGAGCAACGTGGCCGCTTGTGCGCCGTCTATTTTAAATCGCACGGTGGAATTAAAACCCGCGCGTACCGGTTTGCCGATCTAATCTGAGCCGTCTGTTTTAAATCGGACGGTCCACGTCGGCCCCGCATTATAAAGGCCGGGATTCTTACGCGCTACCCTCTGGGGATCTCAGAAAATACGAGCTAGCCCCGGAAACTTCTGATCTAGCCCCTGGAACTTCAGAAATTCATGTAAATTCAATTAAAAATCAGTTTTAGCCCCTGGACTTAATAAAAATTAGCAAAACCCCTCTGTTATGCATAGTTAGGCCCCTCAAAATTGTTAAAATAATAAATTAGACCCTGTAGTAGGGTGAACTTACCTTTTTAACCCTATATGGTATTCAATTTAGAAATTTGGATGTGTGACTAGGATTTAAATTTAAAAGGAAATACAAACACATTGTAAATTCAAGTTTAAACTCTACTAACACTTGGAAAACTTTAGAATGAACTAAAAATAAATTTTAGGCTGAAATGAAATCTGTTTGGGTGTGTTCATGTTTATTAGTTCTAGGAACACATTTTTAGGTTAATAAATAATTTTGAAAATGGGTAAAATAGATTTAAATTAGTTCACATCAGAGGAGAAGTTCAAAAATATATTATTTAATATTTTATATCAGAACCTATTCTGTTTAGATGAGGTGTCTTACTATTTTCATAATAAAGTTCACATTTAGGCATAGGAAATAAATCTGAAAATATAGCAACTAGGTATGCATAACTAGAAAATGATAAATGAAGTTTCCAAATCTAAAGATTCCAGTTTAGGATTTGGTAGAAGATCTGAAAACCCATTTGGAGTAGGAGATTGCCTTCCATGCAAACTTGGTAGCTAAAGAGGGTATTAAAGAATTTGTTTAAATTGGAAATTCATATATAGTGTGCAAACAGAAATCTGAATACAAAAGTTAGAAATAATATACATATGTTTAAAAGTGCATGTAGGCTAAAAATCAACACACATAGAGTAACCACAACCCTTAGAAGTGTGAATGACTTTCATAGGTGTGAATGTGTGGTTTGTATGAAATGAAAGTGTGAACTATGTCTTATGGATTGTTGTTTTCTTTTGCTATGTGTGATGGTATGAGTAGAACCTGCCCCAGAGCAAGTTCTTCCCTTCCAAGAACAAGACTTTTCATTCTCAGAGCAGCAAGAAGAAGGCAAGTGTCCTTGACCACTTTGATCCTATGATAGGATGTGTAGATAGAATTATTTGCATTGTCAATTGAAATATGAAACCCATGCTAGGATGTTTCCCTAGAATTGCATTATCTTGTTTCCTTGTAGCTTGGGTTGGGATTTATTTTATTATGCCATTTACTCATATTACTCGTGCTTAGCCATGCTTAGAATGGGATAATTGGGATATGAGACCATCAGTTTATTTACCATACTCTTGAATGAGATGTTATGAGTTATGTAGAGGTAGGGATCGAGGCAAGTTGGATGATTTGGTTGGTGCTGGGTGCACGAGACTCGGGTTTGTGTTTAGTACTTGCCTGGATCCTAAGGACCGGTTCATGGAGCATGTAACCTGGCTTTACCGTGCCAACCACATGCTGAGATGGGGCAGCTTAACCAATTAATTAGGTGTATCCCCGGCGTAGTATGGGTGTGTTGGATGGAGCGGGGAATAGGTGTCAGCTGGACTACCATATGAACCGCAAGGCTCAAGAGGGGGCCACTGCAGCGGGGTTGGAGCCTCTTGTATGCTGTTAGGGGTGAAACCTCAGTGGGCCCACGCTCGTCGGGAATCCCTTTGTAAAGGCTTCGTAGTGATCTCCTGGCTACACACCTGGGAAGTGTTAATGTGGTTCGTAGCCACTGGCATAATGGAGGTTCTTTTAGTCCACCCGGCAACTGGGGATGAAATCACAACATGTGGGTACAGTGGTGCAAACTCTGCATAGTCAAAACTGTCATGACAGCCGTGCTCACGGTCAAGAGCGGCTTACACTTATTCATGATTAGAGTATGATGACCTTGGAGGTTGTGGATGTTAAGCGGGGAGCTTAACATTGGAAATGATGTTATGGTTATTTGATTATGATAATGGGATGGGAGATTGGGACCATTTCACCTATGTAGTAATGTAGGTGCTTAATAAGCTAAGGTGATAGGTATTAATTGCGTAGTGCTTTAACCATGAGTTCAACCTCTCCTTGCTCTAGCCATGCATGACAAAATTTTCCCACACTTGCTGAGTACCATCGGTACTCAAACTTGCATATTTGTTGGTTTATATTGCTGCTCAGGTCAAGAGAATGATGTGGTGTTCAATGACCAAGACTTCGGACCCAAAGAAGGATTCTAGGTTCATGGAGTCCCCCGGACAATTCTTGTGATGGAGCCCACAAGAATAATATTCCGCTGCTATTTTGTTTACATGTTATGAACTTATTATTGTCCATCGAGACGTATGCTTTGTAAGACATATATATATTCGACACCTGGCTTGTAATAAATTATGCTTCACTATTTGTCATCACATGTATGAGAAAATGATCCTGGCATACATGTGATATTCACTCGGTTGTTCTTCGGACAACCCGGGTGTGACAATTATAGGGTGAAAATGAGAGAGAGGACGGTGGAAAATTACCGGATATGCGACGTGAAAAAGTTGGGGTAGTTGGCGCGAAGAAATCCTTCGCTCTCCCATGTCGCTTCGTCCACGGAGTGATTACTCCATAGAACCTTGTAGAACCACAACGTACGGTTGCGTGTGGTTCGGGCCTTTTCATCAATAATCTGCACCGGTTCCTCTCGATAGGTGAGATCCGATTGCAGTTCTTCAATGTCTTCCATCTGAACGGTAGTTGATAGCTTGAGACACTTCCTCAGCTGGGAAATGTGAAAGACGTCGTGCACACCGGAAAGTGCTTCTGGTAATTTCAGCCGGTATGCTACTGATCCACATCTTTCGGTAATCTGGAATGGACCGATGAATCGGGGTGCGAACTTTCCTCTCACCCCAAACCTGTTTACGCCCTTCATTGGAGATACCCGTAGATATACGTGATCTCCAACTTCGAATTGTAATGGGCGCCTTCTCCGGTCCGCATACTGTTTCTGACGGGATTGGGCGGCTTTTAGGTTCGCTTGAATCAGTCGAACCTTTTCTTCCGCGTTGTTGACAAGGTCAATCCCGAAGGTAACCCTTTCGCCAGACTCACACCAATTCAGTGGTGTGCGGCACTTCCCTCCATATAGCGCCTCATAAGGCGCCATCTTGATGCTGGCTTGGTACCCATTATTGTACGAGAACTCGGCTAACGGCAAGTGATCATCCCAATTCTTGCCGTGGTTGATAGCGCAAGCTCGTAGCATGTCTTCTAGGATCTGATTTACCCACTCCGTTTGCCCATCCGTCTGCGGGTGGTATGCTGAACTACGGATTAGCTTCGTTCCCAATGCAGCGTGCAGCTGCTCCCAAAAACAGGACACAAATAAAGTGCCCCAATCCGATATGATAGTACGGGGTACGCCGTACAAGCATAGGATCCGTGAGATGTACAGTTCAGCGTACTTCTTGGCGTTGTAGTTGGTGTTGACCGGGATGAAATGGGCAACTTTGGTGAGCCGATCGATGATCACCCACACAGAATCATGTTTCTGCAAGGTGGTGGGTAAACCGACGATAAAGTCCATGCTCACGTCCTTCCACTTCCAGGCAGGAACGCCCAGTGGTTGTAGCAGTCCCGGTTTCCGCATATGGTCTGCCTTCACCCTTCGACATGTATCACACTCGGACACGTATTTTGCAGTCTCTCGCTTCATCCGTGTCCACCAAAACTTGCTTCTGATTTCTTGATACATCTTGTTGCTGCCGGGGTGAATAGAGAACTTTGACAAGTGAGCCTCATCAAAGATTTTCTTTCGTAATTCCGGGTTACGGGGTACGACGATCCGGTCCTTGAACCATAGGACGCCGTCTCCGTCCTTCCGGAAACATTTCAGCTCCCCACTGTCTACATGTCTCCGCAAATGTGACATGCCCTTGTCATTCTTCTGGGCTGCCGCTATCTCTTCACGGATGGTGGGGACCAAAGCTAGGTTGTAGAGAGCTCCATGTGGAATCACATGCAGTGGTGGTTCGCTCTCTTCCAATGGTGTGATGGTCAGATTGTTGACGTGTGACTTGCGGCTCAGCGCATCCGCCACTATGTTTGCCTTGTCCGGATGATAATGGATCTCTATTTCGTAATCCTTTATCAATTCTAACCATCTTCGCTGCCTCATGTTCAACTCCTTCTGAGTGAATATGTACTTGAGGCTTTTGTGGCCGGTATATAAATGTACGAGGTTACCGAGTAGGTAGTGACTCCACATTTTGAGTGCGAGTACCACGGCAGTGAGCTCCAAGTCGTGGGTTGGATAATTCTTGTCATGGTTTCTAAGCTGCCGTGATCCATACGCGACCACTCTTCGGTCTTGCATCAGCACACATCCGAGCCCAAGGCCGGATGCATCGCAGTACACATCGAACGGTTTTGTTGTGTCTGGCTGCGCCAAAACCGGTGCTGATGTTAGGTGCTTGACTAAAGCCTTGAACGCTGCTTCACATGTTGGACTCCAAACATATTTGGTAGCCTTCTTCAGCAGCTCTGTCATTGGCTTGGCAATCTTCGAGAAGTTCGGAATGAACCTCCAATAATATCCCGCGAGTCCGAGGAAACTCCGTACCTCGTGAACAGTTCTCGGGGATTTCCAATTCAGCACTTGAGTGATCTTGCTCGGGTCTACAGCGATACCCTCCGCTGAGATGATATGCCCGAGAAAAGGCACTTGCGATATCCAGAACTCGCATTTGCTGAATTTCGCGTATAGCTTGTGATCCCGCAGCCGTTGCAAGACTATAGGAAGATGCTTCTTGTGATCTTCCTCCGACTAGGAATATACCAGGATGTCGTCGATGAAGACCACGACAAACTTGTCCAGCTCCAGCATGAATACCGAGTTCATCAAGTACATGAACTGACCTGGAGCATTGGTGAGGCCGAAGGACATGACCAGGTACTCATAAAGTCCGTACCTTGTCGAGAAAGCTGTCTTTGGAATGTCCTCAGCCCTTATCTTAATCTGATGGTACCCGGATCTTAAATCCATATTGGAAAAGATCTTTGCTTCGACCAACTGATCATACAACATGTCGATCCGTGGAAACGGGTACTTGTTCTTGATGGTTATGGCATTTAACGGACGATAGTCCATGCAAAGCCGCAACGTCTCATCCTTCTTCTTCACAAATAATGCCGAACAGCCCCATGGCGAGGAGCTCGGCCTAATAAAACCCTTCTCCAGAAGGTCCGTGAGCTGAGTCTTCAGTTCAGCCAGTTCCTTGGGCGCCATCTTGTACGGCCTTCGGGGTATTGGCATGGTTCCCGGTGCAAGTTCAATCTTAAACTCCACCTCTCTATCGCGCGGCATTCCCGGTAAATCATCCGGGAACACATCAGGGAACTCTCGGACTACTGGAATATCTTCCAATCTGATGGTTGTGGCTTGATAGACACTTGGAAGTTTTATTTCTGAACTGTCCAGAAATAAAGAATGAGATTCGTGCACTTCTGAATTCAAATGCACGATTTGGAGGACGGTGTCTAAAACAGCGCCGTGGCGGGTTAACCACGACATCCCTAAGATGACATCGACCTTTTGTCCCTCTAAAATTATGAGAGACGTAGGGTATACTCTACCCTCCAAGCACAATGGTGCTTTTGGGACCATCATGCTTGCTGAAATTTTCCCACCCGGTGAACAGATCACATAAGGACTATCGGTGGGTAGTATTTGCAAGCTATGTTTATCAATGAAAGCTTGGCTAATGAAGCTATGTGTGGCGCCTGAATCAAATAATATTATAGTGGGATGCTGGTGGAATTGGAACATACCCGCAAGGATTGGCTCGCCCTCTGGCACGTCCTCTATGGCAAGCTGGTGGACAGTGCCAGGCCTAGGGTTTGCCCGCCGCACATTAGTAGGGTTCCGGGGTTGATTCCTCCCTGGAATCTCCGGTGCCACTCTGCCGCCTTGCCTCTCCGGGCAACTGCTCGCGAAGTGTCCTGGACGACCACACTTGTAACATGTGGCCGCTGCTGGTGTAGTACTCGGGGAACGAAAGCCCGGCATGCGCTGATGAGGTGCATACGCACGCGGCATCACCCGCTGCTGCTGTTGTTGCGGAGGTGGTACTGGCAGTGCCGGCCTGAATGCCGGTGAAGGGTACGGTCGGCTGCGGAACGGCATCGACCGCTGTGGTGGCTGCCAGCGTGGTCCTGATGGTGGGCGATTCACCATTCGAAACTTTTGAGAAGGACCTCCTTCTTCTCCGCTGCTCTGCGGCGCGCTTCGCTTTCTCTCCGCCGCTGCTAACTCCTTGCCGGAGTCCTCCTGAACAATCGCAGCATCAATGATGTCGTTGAGGCTGCCACGATTGAACATCGCCAACTTGTCCTTCAGGAGCGGGTTAAGCCCCTGGTAAAAGTGGTCCCGCCGCTTCTCGTCGGTATCTGCGTGATACGACGCGTAGAGCGCAAGATCGTTGAACGCCCTGGAGTATTCCAGCTCGTTCCGGCTCCCTTGCTGCAGGTGTAGAAACTCCTGCGTCTTCCTCTTCATCAAACCTGGCGGTATGTGATAGGCCCTGAAGACCGTCCGGAACTCCGTCCAGGTCATCACTTGGTCGGTGGACTGTGAAGCACAGAAGTTGGCCCACCACGCGCTCGCGGATCCTTGGAGCTGTTGGACCGCGAACTGAGTCTTGCGCTGCTCACTTATCTGGAGCAGCCCGAACTTCATCTCTATTAAGCGGAGCCAGTTGTCCGCGTCAAGAGGTTCATCCGCCCTTGAGAATACCGGGGGATGAGTTGCCAGGAAGTCGGAGTAGGAGCTCTGTTGACGCTGCTCATGATCTTGACGTCTCTCTGGGCGAGACGTATTGGCGATAAGCGTTTGCAGCAACTCCGTGTGCTGCTGATGTGAACCCTCCGTTGCCTCGACGATGTCGGTCAATGTAACCGTTGGCAGTGGCAGTGGGGGTGTTTGCTGTTGCTTATGCTGCTGCTGCTGTCCCAAGGAGTCCTCGGGAGGCTGTTGGGAGGTCTCTCCCCCTTGACTAGTACCCCCAACATCAGGATTGGCACGAGTACGCGTCATTCTCCTGCGGGTCGTCCTCCTCCGGTACCTCTGCTGGTGGCTCTGGATCTACCACCTCTTCTCCCATCTCGGGTTCTCCCATTGCTGGAAGACCCAAGACCACCGGTATGCCCAATACCGGAGGTACGAGGTCCTGCAAAGCATGCACCTCGTCCATAGCCTGGTTGTAGTCCTCTTCCCAGCCTTGGCCTTCCTCAATAGCGTCGTCCCGCTCTTGAGTAAGTTCCTCGTTCTGCTAGGTCAGATTCTGTACCAGTTCTTATAACGCCGCGATGTCGACACGGCTCTTCTTCTTTGCCTTCTTCAGACGATGCAACTGATTGTGTTGTTCACTCAGTCGCTTGATCGTCGGAAGGAGCACATTACGGAGTGCGCTGTGAGCACTCTCGAAATGGTCTCCATGGCTCGTGCTCTCCTTGAGCTTTGTGGCAAGATGCTCCGTATGAACAGCTTGGCTGTCCATCACGGCGTTTCCCCCCTCATCTGGAGACTGAGATTTGCCTCCGCGGGGTTGTACCTTGGGCAACTCGGGTCCGTTGCCTCCGGGTACCTCTCTTCCCACACATGCTGAGCCCGTCCCTCCGCCGGAACGAGCGCGTATGGAGTGCCCTCCATAGCCTGTACGTGTAATTAACAGAAACGTGACATGGTGTCACGGGCTGCCACTTGCCACATCCCTTCCGGTTGTCTTCCTCTCACTGTGACGGTGAACCGCACCCAACCGGGTGGTGTAGGTCCTGTAGGAACTTCGAAATGGATTGTCCACGTCTTGTTCCCCTCTTCGCCTTCTTCCTTGGCGAAGTACTGCGACATCTGGTTGTACCCGAAATATTGAAGCATACGCCTCAATGCTTGTAACACCCCAAAAATCTTGTTAAGACCCTAAATCATGTTAAGAGGGGAATTTAAAAATTTTTGGACGTGTTTGTAACACCCCAAATTTTGATTCAAAACTCTAAACCAAGTTCAGAGGGGAATTTAAAAATTTTTGGACGTGTTGCATGTTTTGCAAAAATTCAAATTCAAACTGGAATTCAAATTAGACTCAAAACAGAAAAGAAATGGAAAAAGAAAAAGAGAAACGGGAAAAAAAACCGGCCAGTGGGCCGAAACCCGCCAGCCGGCCCAGTTTCCCCCGCGCCAGCCCGCCCCCGCGCGCGCCGCGCTGTCTCTCACAGACGGGTGGGACCCACCTGTCATCCCTAACCCCGCGACCCCGGACTCTCCCGCGCGCGCGCGATCTTAACCGATCGAATTACCGCGTCCCTCAGCCCGAATTCCGGTCCCAGAAGAATCAAACTCGATCACAACTGACCCACCGCCCTTCCCCGGCTATAAAAACCCCAGCCCCGATCGGTTTTTCCCACGCGATCGCCGATTTTCACTCCGGTGAGCACCGAGACTTCGCCGGTGAATTCTGGCCGATCTAAGCTCGGAAACTCTGATCTAACTCGCTGGTCTTGATCCACCGCCTCCGGGGAACCTTGCAGGTGCAGAAAACTCAGAGAAATACGGTGTAAACACAGCGCCGACGAGCTTCGCCGTGGTATTGCCTCGGACCTCGCCGCCGATCACTTTCCAGGACCCCCGAGCTCAAGAAAACCCCCGAGGTGAGATCCCTGACCTCCCCTCTACCGATCTATGCCATAAGATCACGGTTCTAGGCAGAATTCTCGAGGATCCAAAACTTTCCGGCGAGATCGCCGCTTCCCGCCGCCGTGCGCCGCCGGCAGCGCCGCCCGCGCTCGATCAGAGCGACGTGGCCGCATGTGCGCCGTTTATTTTAAATCGCACGGTAGACTTTAAAACCCCGCGTACCGGTTCGATGTTATAATCTCAGCCGTCGGTTTAAAATCGGACGGTCCACGTCAGCCCCGCGTTATAAAGACTGGAATTCTTACGTGCTACCCCCTGGGGTTCTCGGGAATTAAGAGCTAGCCCCGGAAACTTTAGATCTAGCCCCTGAAACTCCAGAAAATCATGTAAATTCATTTAAAAATCAGTTTTAGCCCCTGGACTTAATAAAAATTAGGAAAAACACCTCTGATAAGTGTAGCTAGACCCCTGGAAATTATGAAAATAATATTATAGACCCTGTAATGAGGTGAGTTCATTATTTTAGCCCTGTTTAGTATTTAATTTAGAAAATTGAATATGTAACTAGTGTTTAAAAATTAAAAGGTGGGACAAACATAATTGTCAAAATTAATTAAAAACTTTCTCAGTATTTAGAAAACTTTGGAGTGAGATAAAAATATATTTTTGGGTTAAAATGAATCTGTTTCATTTAATATTCACATTTATTAGTATAGGGACACATTTTTAAGTAAAGAATAGTTATAGAAAAATAAGGAAAATAATTATGAAATAGTTTACATCAGAGGCCAAGGTCAAAATATGTTATTAAATTATTTAGGACCAGAACCTATACTGTTTAGATAATGTGTATTACTAATTTCATAATAAAATACACAATTATGCATAGGAATATAAATCTGAAAATATAGCAATTAGTAAATGATAAATGGAGTTTTAATCCAAAGAGTTCAGTTTAGGGTTGATAGAAATTATGAAGGCACATATGGAGAAGAAAAATACTTTTCATACATACTTGGTAGTTAAATATAAGAAATTTATTGGAAACCCATATAAATAGTATGTAAGTATATATGTGGACACAAAAGTAGGAATCATATACACATGGTTAAAAGTGCATGCAAGCCACAACCCAACACACATAAAGTAACCACAACACATATAATGGTAAAGAACTTTTATAAATGTGAATGTGTGGTTTGTATGAAGTAGAAGTGTGAACTATGTCTTATGATTGTTGTTTTTCTTTTGCTATGTGTGATGGTATGAAGTAGAACCTGTTCAAGAGCAAGTTATTCCTTTCCAACATCAGGTCTACCCATTTCAAGAGCAGCAAGAAGGAGGCAAGTGTCCTTGACCACTTTGATCCTATGCTAGGATGTGTAGATAGAATTATTTGCATTGTCAAATGAAATATGAAACCCATGCTAGGAAGTTTCCCTAGAATTGCATTACCTTGTTTCCTTGTAGCTTGGGTTGGGATTTATTTTGTCATGTCATTTATTTACATGCATATGCTTAGCCATGCTTAGAATGGGACATTTGGGATATGAGATCATCAGTTTATTTTACCATACTCTTGAATGAGATATTGTGAGTTATGTAGAGGTAGGGATCAAGGCAAGTTGGATATTTTGGTTGTGTGCTGGGTGCACGAGACTTGGGTTTGTGTTTAGTACTTGCCTGGATCCTAAGGACCGGTTCATGGAGCATGTAACCTGGCTTTACCGTGCCAACCACATGCTGAGATGGGGCAGCTTGGCCAATTAATTAGGTGTATCCCCGGCGTAGTATGGGTGTGTTGGATGGTGCGGGAAGTAGGTGTCAGCTGGACTACCATATGAACCGCAAGGCTCAAGAGGCGGCCACTGCAGCGGGGTTGGAGCCTCTTGTATGCTGTTAGGGGTGAAACCGCAGTGGGCCCACGCTCGTCGGGAATCCCTTTGTAAAGGCTTCGTAGTGATCTCCTGGCTGCACACCTGGGAAGTGTGAATGTGGATCGTAGCCACTGGCATAATGGAGGTTCTTTTAGTCCACCCGGCAACGGGGGATGAAATCACTACATGTGGGTACAGTGGTACAAACTCTGCAGAGTCAAAACTGTCTTGACAGCCGTGCTCACGGTCAAGAGCGGCCTGGACTTATTCATGATTAGAGGATTGATGGTTTTGGAAGTTAAGCGGGGAGCTTAACATTGGTAATGATGTTATGGTTATTGGATTATGATGATGGGATGGGAGATTGGGACCATTTCACCTGTGTAGTAATGTAGGTGCTTAATAAGCTAAGGTGATAGGTATTAATTGCGTAGTGCTTTAACCATGAGTTCAACCTCTCCTTGTTCTAGCCATGCATGATATAATTTCCCACACTTGCTGAGTACCATTGGTACTCAACCTTGCATATTTGTTGGTTTATATTGCTGTTCAGGTCAAGATAATGAGGTGGTGTATAATGACCAAGATTTTGGACCTGAGGAAGGTTTTTAGGTTCATGAAGACCCCCGGGCAACGCCTGTGATGGAGCCCTAAAGAATAATATTCCGCTGCTAGTTTATTTACTTGTGATGAAGCATTAGTGTCCATTGAGACATTTGCGATGTAAGACTTATTTATATTCGACACCTGGCTTGTAATAAATGATGCTTCACTATTTGTCATCACATGTATGAGAAAAGGATCCTGGCATACATGTGATATTCACTTGGTTGTTCTTCGGAAAAACCGGGTGTGACAGAGGTGGTATCAGAGCCAAGGTTGCCCGTAGGAACATGGACCTAGGTAGAAATGGACGTATTTAAGGGCCCTATTTTCTTAAAAACTATTTTCCAAGGTGTGGGTTGAAGAGTGTTATTTAAGGAGTCATTTTCTTCATCTTATCCCAAAATTTTCATTCAAAATGGGATTTTTGTTTAAAAAGTTTATCGAACCTAAGTTTAAATTCTTTTTGTTTTAGATGGTTCGCATGATTCGCACCGCTCGCAAGTCCACAGGAGGGAGAGTTCCCGTAGTTGCCCTTGCCGAAAGAGAGGAGAGTCGTCCAGTGACGTACCTTTCCTACGGATTGGCAGTAGGAGACTTGTTGCGCCGTCTTCGACGTATGCTCGAAGCCGCAAGCAATACGGGCAAGCTCATCATCCACTATAACTCCACCAGGACCATCCGTGAGAAGAGGGAAGAATGGAGTTCGGAGATGAGGATCATACACGAGAATCAGCTGCTTAAGATTCACCACTCTCCAGCTTGTCAAGCAACACAAGTTGACGCGGAGAGAGATGTCACCTGGGAGGCCATCACCTGCCAGAGTCACATCTATCGTCGCCACTTGGACAAAACCGAGTACATGTATGTCCTCCAACGTGAGAGTGGCACCACGGAGTACAGGTACCCACCGGTGCAGCAAGGGACTTCCCATGAGCACATGGACTTGTGCTTGGAGGATGCTGCTACGCTCAGCACTCGACTGCAGGAGTGTCAACAAGAGCTTCAGGATGTCCGGGACACCCTGAAGGAAACGGAGGCGTTGCTGCAAGCTTGCTTAAAGGCGAGAGAAAGAGGAGATGGGAATGAACTATGTGTCACCGTGAATGATACATGGACTCCTGACTCCCCGGATCGCCGAGCGATCAGGCGTCGTCGCACTTCTCCACCAGCAGCCTCCCCACCCAAAGCGGAGTCAGAAGGTAGCCGAAATGAGGAGGAAGATCCCGAGGAGCCAGCTCAAGAGGACGAGTAGTGTAGAGTCTTTCCTCTAGCTAGCAAGAGGTCGAGTAGTCGAGTCGTTACGTAGTTAATGGTGTGATAATGCTTGGTGTGTGACGTGAGTTGTGGAAGCCATGAGCAATTGTCCACAGCCTCGTCTTCAGATTGTTTTGCTTTGGTGTGTGAACCCACAGGAAATAATAGTGCATTTATTTGGTGTGAGATATAAACCCTCGTAAAATTTTAACAAAGCCTCAACACCTCAAAGTACCAACAAATGAAAGTAGTAAGATGATACTAAATGGTATCAAATTAACATTTGTTGATTCTGCCAGATGGCCGGAAGAGGAAAAGGACGTGCTGCCAACCCCGCCAACAATAATGATGAGGCATGCAACCCTCATCTTTCTGGAGGTCAGGACGGGGGTGGTCGCCGTGAAGAAGTTGACCCTCTCCACCAAATGCTGGAGAATCAAAATCAGCTCATCCAGAACTTGACTCAAGTGGTGGCCAACTTGCATCAAGTTCCACCTCCACAAGCTGCACCACGCCAACCAAGGTTGAGTGAGTTTCTAGGAAATCAACCTCCAAAGTTTGCAAGTGCTGCTAAACCTCTGGAGGCAGATGATTGGCTGAAGACCATTGAAAGTAAGATGAGGATCATACAGTGCCAAGGGTATGAGAGGGTGCTGTTTGCCTCTCATCAATTGCATGGACCTGCTGCTGATTGGTGGACCGCCTACGTGGCCGCCCATCATGACCCTGAGAGCATCACTTGGGAAGAGTTCAAGCGTAGCTTCCGCAACCATTACATCCCAAGAGGTGAACTCAAAAACAAGAGGAAGGAGTTTTTGGGACTGCAGCAGGGAAACATGACGGTGAGGGAATACCTCACTAAATTCACTCAACTATCCCGTTATGCCCCACGGGACATAGAGACTGATGAGCAGAAACAAGATTGTTTCATGGAAGGGCTTACCGCAGAAATGCAGTGTGCAATGTCCTCAAATGAGTATGAGAGCTTTCAAAAGATGGTGGACAGAGCATTTGTGGTGGAAAGGAAGCTGAAGGCCCTGGAAAATGAGAATAAGAGGAAGGCTGGGTGGTCACATCAAGCCTCAGGGAGCAACACCCACCCACGTATGATGCAGCAACCTACGGGGCAGACGAGCCGTGCTGCGGTACCCTATTCAGCACCAAGAGGGTACAACCCAAACTACAAGCCTCCCGAAGCACCAGCACAGCCGCAGCGTCAGTTTGTGCAGCAGCCTCGCCCCGCATATCCACCTCGACCAGCAGTGCAAGGACCCCCAAACCAACCCCAAGACAACAAGGGCCAAGCATCTAAGATTGGGGTGCAATGTTTCAGCTGTGGTGAAGTGGGGCACTACGCCCATAAATGCCCAAAGAAGAAGCCTGCGCCGCCACAACAGCAGAATGTATTGAGAGGACGGGTGAACCATGTCACTATGGAGGAAGCACAAGAGGCACCCGACGTGGTAGTTGGTAAGTTTCCTGCCAATTTACATCTTGCAACTCTGCTGTTTGATTCTGGTGCTACCCACTCGTTCATTGCTCAAGGGTTTGTTAAAAAGCATGACCTAGCAACCACACAAATGAACCATATGCTAGCGGTAAACTCTCCAGGTGGAGAAATAAGGACAAGACAAGTGTGTCCCAAAGTGAACCTAGACATTAATGGGGTAGTATTTACGGCTAACCTCATAGTGATAGATTCACAAGGGATAGATATTATTTTGGGTATGGATTGGTTGACCAAACATAAAGGAATCATCCATTGTTCGACCAGAACGGTGGAATTAACTCACCTCAGTGGCACCAGAGTAAAGTTCATAACAATACACGAGCCTAGGAGGGACATCAAATTAAATCAAGTGGAGGTGAAAGTTGAGGAAATCAGGACTATCAGGGAATATCCAGATGTTTTTCCGGAGGAGTTGCCAGGTATGCCTCCCGACCGTGAAGTGGAGTTCGCAATTGAGCTAGTACCGGGAACAGCCCCGATATACAAGAGACCTTATCGAATGGACTCCAAGCAGCTAGAAGAGCTCAAGGATCATTTGAGAGAATTGACGGAGAAGGGGTATGTTCGCCCTAGTTCCTCACCATGGGGAGCTCCGGTGATATTTGTGCCTAAGAAAGATGGAACTCAAAGGTTATGCGTGGATTACCGTGCCTTGAATGAGGTAACCGTCAAGAACAAGTACCCATTACCCCGCATTGAAGACTTGTTTGATCAGTTGAGGGGAGCTTGTGTGTTCTCGAAAATTGATCTCAGGTCGGGATACCACCAACTCAAGATAAGGCAATCTGATATTCCCAAGACAGCTTTCGTATCTCGGTACGGACTGTATGAATACACTGTCATGCCTTTCGGGCTAACCAATGCCCCGGCATATTTCATGTACCTCATGAACAAGGTATTCATGGAATATCTGGACAAATTTGTGGTGGTTTTCATAGATGATATTCTCGTCTTCTCCAAAGATGAAGAAGAACATGAGAAACATCTAAGGTTGGTGTTACAGAGGCTGAGAGAACACCAACTATATGCCAAGTTGAGCAAGTGTGAGTTTTGGCTGAAAAGTGTTCCCTTTTTAGGACATATCATCTCGGAGGGAGGAATCTCCGTAGATCCCGCCAAAATCGAAGATATCCAGAAGTGGAAAACCCCTGAAAATGTCGGGGAAGTTCGAAGCTTTTTGGGATTGGCTGGATACTATCGACGGTTTATTGAGGGATTCTCCAAGATCTCGAGACCTCTCACCAAACTGTTGGAAAAGGGAATCACATTCACCTGGACACCACAATGCGATACGAGCTTTCAGGAGCTAAAGAAGAGATTGACAACAGCCCCAGTGTTGGTTATGCCAGATATGCAGAAGAATTTTACAGTGTACTGCGATGCCTCTGGAAACGGGTTGGGATGTGTTCTCATGCAAGAAGGACATGTCGTGGCCTATGCATCCCGGCAGCTTCGGAAGCACGAGAAGAACTATCCTACACATGACCTAGAACTAGCTGCAGTGGTACACGCGTTGAAAATTTGGCGGCACTATTTGATGGGGAAGAGGACAGGGATATATACGGATCATAAGAGTTTGAAGTACATATTCACACAGCCAGATCTCAACCTCAGACAAAGGAGATGGTTAGAGTTAATCAATGACTTTGATGTGGGTATCAACTATCATCCCGGAAAAGCAAACGTCGTGGCCGATGCTTTGAGTCGGAAAGTGCAGGTCAATAAGTTGAGTTTGAAGGACATGCCCGCAGAATTGAAGGACGAGGTTATAAGGCTCAATCTATGTCTAGTAAATAGTGGTGAAGCCATCGCCATGGAAGTGGACTCCACACTCGAGCAAGACATACGCGAGGGCCAAAAGAATGATGAGAAGATACAAGAGATCAGACAGCTCATCAAGGAAAATAAAGCTCCTGGTTTTAGAGAGGATGAACAAGGAACGGTGTGGCACGGGAAAAGGATCTGTGTGCCAGAAGTAAAGGAGATCCGTAAATTAATTTTGAAGGAGGCTCACGATTCCGACTATTCCATTCATCCTGGGAGTACGAAGATGTACCAGGACCTCAAGAGCAGGTATTGGTGGTATGGCATGAAGCGAGATGTCGCGGAACATGTTGCCCTATGTGACACATGTCAGTTGGTAAAAGCAGAACATCAACGACCCGCGGGATTGTTGCAACCACTCAAAGTGCCTGAATGGAAGTGGGAAGAAATCAGCATGGATTTTGTCGTGGGATTGCCTAGGACCCAATCTGGGTATGATTCAATATGGGTCATTATTGATAGGCTAACCAAGGTAGCTCATTTCATTCCGGTGAAAGAAAGCTACAGCGGATCCAAATTGGTAGAATTGTACATGTCAAGGATTGTGTGTTACCATGGAGTGCCAAAGAAGATAGTGTCGGATCGAGGGACACAGTTCACCTCGAGGTTTTGGCAAAAGTTGCACGAAACCATGGGAACCCATCTGAATTTCAGCTCTGCCTATCATCCCCAAACTGACGGGCAGACGGAGAGAACCAATCAGATCCTTGAAGATATGTTAAGGGCATGTGCACTCAAAAACAATAGGAGTTGGGACAAGAACTTACCGTATGCGGAGTTTTCCTATAACAACAGCTATCAAGCTAGTATGAAGATGTCACCGTTTGAAGCTTTGTATGGAAGGAAGTGCAGAACTCCCCTATTTTGGAAACAAACAGGAGAAAGTAAAGTGTTTGGTCCAGAAGTGCTACAAGAAGCCGAGGCGAAGGTAAGGGAGATTCGCAACAACTTGAGGATAGCACAAACACGCCAGAAGAGTTATGCTGATGTACGAAGAAGAGAGCTCGTTTTCAACGTGGGAGACTATGTCTATCTCAAGGTGTCCCCTATCAGAGGACTTCGTCGGTTCAAGGTGAAAGGGAAGTTGTCACCTCGATACATCGGACCCTTTCAAGTTTTGGAAAGGAAAGGCGAAGTGGCGTACCAACTAGAGTTACCGGTTCATCTATCGGACGTGCACGATGTGTTCCATGTGTCACAACTCAAGAAATGTCTGAGGACGCCTGAAGAGGTGTTACCCATGAATGAAGTGGATGTAGCTGAGGATTTGTCTTATGCCGAGCAACCATACAAGATTTTGGAGACAATGGAACGCCTCACCAGAAATAAAAGAATCCGGATGTGCAAGGTGCAGTGGAAGCATCACTCAGAAGAGGAAGCCACCTGGGAACGGGAAGATGAGCTCAAGGCACAATTTCCGGAATTGTTTTCTCAGAAACACCAATCTCGTGGACGAGATTTCTTTTAAGGGGGGTAGAGCTGTAACACCCCAAATTTTGATTCAAAACTCTAAACCAAGTTCAGAGGGGAATTTAAAAATTTTTGGACGTGTTGCATGTTTTGCAAAAATTCAAATTCAAACTGGAATTCAAATTAGACTCAAAACAGAAAAGAAATGGAAAAAAGAAAAAGGGAAACGGGAAAAAAACCGGCCAGTGGGCCGAAACCCGCCAGCCGGCCCAGTTTCCCCCGCGCCAGCCCGCCCCCGCGCGCGCCGCGCTGTCTCTCACAGACGGGTGGGACCCACCTGTCATCCCTAACCCCGCGACCCCGGACTCTCCCGCGCGCGCGCGATCTTAACCGATCGAATTACCGCGTCCCTCAGCCCGAATTCCGGTCCCAGAAGAATCAAACTCGATCACAACTGACCCACCGCCCTTCCCCGGCTATAAAAACCCCAGCCCCGATCGGTTTTTCCCACGCGATCGCCGATTTTCACTCCGGTGAGCACCGAGACTTCGCCGGTGAATTCTGGCCGATCTAAGCTCGGAAACTCTGATCTAACTCGCTGGTCTTGATCCACCGCCTCCGGGGAACCTTGCAGGTGCAGAAAACTCGGAGAAATACGGTGTAAACACAGCGCCGACGAGCTTCGCCGTGGTATTGCCTCGGACCTCGCCGCCGATCACTTTCCAGGACCCCCGAGCTCAAGAAAACCCCCGAGGTGAGATCCCTGACCTCCCCTCTACCGATCTATGCCATAAGATCACGGTTCTAGGCAGAATTCTCGAGGATCCGAAACTTTTCGGCGAGATCGCCGCTTCCCGCCGCCGTGCGCCGCCGGCAGCGCCGCCCGCGCTCGATCAGAGCGACGTGGCCGCATGTGCGCCGTTTATTTTAAATCGCACGGTAGACTTTAAAACCCCGCGTACCGGTTCGATGTTATAATCTCAGCCGTCGGTTTAAAATCGGACGGTCCACGTCAGCCCCGCGTTATAAAGACTGGAATTCTTACGTGCTACCCCCTGGGGTTCTCGGGAATTAAGAGCTAGCCCCGGAAACTTTAGATCTAGCCCCTGAAACTCCAGAAAATCATGTAAATTCATTTAAAAATCAGTTTTAGCCCCTGGACTTAATAAAAATTAGGAAAAACACCTCTGATAAGTGTAGCTAGACCCCTGGAAATTATGAAAATAATATTATAGACCCTGTAATGAGGTGAGTTCATTATTTTAGCCCTGTTTAGTATTTAATTTAGAAAATTGAATATGTAACTAGTGTTTAAAAATTAGAAGGTGGGACAAAAATAATTGTCAAAATTAATTAAAAACTTTCTCAGTATTTAGAAAACTTTGGAGTGAGATAAAAATATATTTTTGGGTTAAAATGAATCTGTTTCATTTAATATTCACATTTATTAGTATAGGGACACATTTTTAAGTAAAGAATAGTTATATAAAAATAGGGAAAATAATTATGAAATAGTTTACATTAGAGGCCAAGGTCAAAATATGTTATTAAATTATTTAGGACCAGAACCTATACTGTTTAGATGATGTGTATTACTAATTTCATAATAAAATACACAATTATGCATAGGAATATAAATCTGAAAATATAGCAATTAGTAAATGATAAATGGAGTTTTAATCCAAAGAGTTCAGTTTAGGGTTGATAGAAATTATGAAGGCACATATGGAGAAGAAAAATACTTTTCATACATACTTGGTAGTTAAATATAAGAAATTTATTGGAAACCCATATAAATAGTATGTAATTATATATGTGGACACAAAAGTAGGAATCATATACACATGGTTAAAAGTGCATGCAAGCCACAACCCAACACACATAAAGTAACCACAACACATATAATGGTAAAGAACTTTTATAAATGTGAATGTGTGGTTTGTATGAAGTAGAAGTGTGAACTATGTCTTATGATTGTTGTTTTTCTTTTGCTATATGTGATGGTATGAAGTAGAACCTGTTCAAGAGCAAGTTATTCCTTTCCAAGATCAGGTCTACCCATTTCAAGAGCAGCAAGAAGGAGGCAAGTGTCCTTGACCACTTTGATCCTATGCTAGGATGTGTAGATAGAATTATTTGCATTGTCAAATGAAATATGAAACTCATGCTAGGAAGTTTCCCTAGAATTGCATTACCTTGTTTCCTTGTAGCTTGGGTTGGGATTTATTTTGTCATGTCATTTATTTACATGCATATGCTTAGCCATGCTTAGAATGGGACATTTGGGATATGAGATCATCAGTTTATTTTACCATACTCTTGAATGAGATATTGTGAGTTATGTAGAGGTAGGGATCAAGGCAAGTTGGATGTTTTGGTTGTGTGCTGGGTGCACGAGACTTGGGTTTGTGTTTAGTACTTGCCTGGATCCTAAGGACCGGTTCATGGAGCATGTAACCTGGCTTTACCGTGCCAACCACATGCTGAGATGGGGCAGCTTGGCCAATTAATTAGGTGTATCCCCGGCGTAGTATGGGTGTGTTGGATGGTGCAGGAAGTAGGTGTCAGCTGGACTACCATATGAACCGCAAGGCTCAAGAGGGGGCCACTGCAGCGGGGTTGGAGCCTCTTGTATGCTGTTAGGGGTGAAACCTCAGTGGGCCCACGCTCGTCGGGAATCCCTTTGTAAAGGCTTCGTAGTGATCTCCTGGCTGCACACCTGGGAAGTGTGAATGTGGATCGTAGCCACTGGCATAATGGAGGTTCTTTTAGTCCACCCGGCAACGGGGGATGAAATCACTACATGTGGGTACAGTGGTACAAACTCTGCAGAGTCAAAACTGTCTTGACAGCCGTGCTCACGGTCAAGAGGGGCCTGGACTTATTCATGATTAGAGGATTGATGGTTTTGGAAGTTAAGCGGGGAGCTTAACATTGGTAATGATGTTATGGTTATTGGATTATGATGATGGGATGGGAGATTGGGACCATTTCACCTGTGTAGTAATGTAGGTGCTTAATAAGCTAAGGTGATAGGTATTAATTGCGTAGTGCTTTAACCATGAGTTCAACCTCTCCTTGTTCTAGCCATGCATGATATAATTTCCCACACTTGCTGAGTACCATTGGTACTCAACCTTGCATATTTGTTGGTTTATATTGCTGTTCAGGTCAAGATAATGAGGTGGTGTATAATGACCAAGATTTTGGACCTGAGGAAGGTTTTTAGGTTCATGAAGACCCCCGGGCAACGCCTGTGATGGAGCCCTAAAGAATAATATTCCGCTGCTAGTTTATTTACTTGTGATGAAGCATTAGTGTCCATTGAGACATTTGCGATGTAAGACTTATTTATATTCGACACCTGGCTTGTAATAAATGATGCATCACTATTTGTCATCACATGTATGAGAAAAGGATCCTGGCATACATGTGATATTCACTTGGTTGTTCTTCGGAAAAACCGGGTGTGACAGTGTTGCATGTTTTGCAAAAATTCAAATTCAAACTGGAATTCAAATTAAACTCAAATCAGAAAAGAAATAGAAAAAGAAAAAAAAAGAAAACAGAAAAAAAACCGGCCAGTGGGCCGCAACCCACCAGCCGGCCCAACCAGAACCCGCGCCAGCCCGCAGCCGCGCGCGCCCCTTTCCTCCCACTGACAGGCGGGGCCCGCCATTTCTTCGTCTACCTCGAGCCCGCGCCGGACTCTCTCACCCCGAATCCAAAACGATCCGGATTTCTGCGAATCCCAGCCGAATTTCGCTCGGGGGCGACGCGAACTCGATCTAAACCACCCCGCCGCCCTCCCCCGTCTATAAAAACCCCGGCCTCGTTCTGTTTTTCTCACGCGATCTGCTGTTTTTCCCCCGGTGAGAACCCGAGCCTTCTCCGGCAAATTCTGGCCGATCTACGCTCGGAAATTCCGATCTAACTCGCTGGTCTTGATCCACCGCCTCCGGGGAACCTTGCAGGTGCAGAAAACTCTGTGATTTGCGGTGTAAATACAGCGCCGATGAGCCTCGCCGTGAATTCACCTCGGACCTCGTCGCCGATCACCTTCCAGGACCTCCGAGCTCAAGAAAACCCCCGAGGTGAGATCCCCGACCTCTCCTCCACCGATCTATGCCATAAGATCACAGTTCTAGGAAGAATTCTCGAAGATCCGAAAGTCTCCGACGAGATCGCCGCTTCCCGCCACCGTGCGCCACAAGCAGCGCCGCCCGCGCTCGATCAGAGCGACGTGGCCGCTTGTGCGCCGTTTATTTTAAATCGCACGGTAGGGTTTAAATTCCCGCGTACCGGTTCGACGTTATAATCTCAGCCGTCGGTTTAAAATCGGACGGTCCACGTCAGCCCCGCGTTATAAAGACTGGAAATCTTACGTGCTACCCCCTGGGGTACTCGGGAAATAAGAGCTAGCCCCGGAAACTTCTGATCTAGCCCCTGGAACTTCAGAAAATCATGTAAATTCATTTAAAAATCAGTTTTAGCCCCTGGACTTAATAAAAATTAGGAAAAACTCCTCTGTTATGAGTAGCTAGACCCCTGAGAATTCTTAAAATAATAGTATAGACCCTGTAGTGGGGTGAGTTTACCTTTTTAGCCCTGTTTAATATTTAATTTAGGAAATTGAATATGTAGCTAGTGTTTAAAATTTAAAAGTGGGACAAACATATTGTCAAAATTAAATTAAAAACTTTCTCAGTATTTAGAAAACTTTGGAGTGAGATAAAAACATATTTTGGGCTGAAGTGAATCTGTTTAATTTATTATTTACATTTAGGGACACATTTTTAAGTAAAGAATAGTTCTGGAAAATAGGGAAAATAATTGTAAAATAGATTACATCAGAGGAAAAGGTCAAAAATATATTAGCAAATATTTTAGATCAGAACCTATTCTGTTTAGATGATGTGTCTTGTTATTTTTATAATAAAGTTCACATTTAGGCATAGGAAATAAATCTGAAAATATAGCAAATAGTAAATGATAAATGGAGTTCTAAAATCCAAAGAATTCAGTTTAGGGTTGGTAGAAATTATGAAGACACATATGGAGAAGGAAAATACCTTTCATGCATACTAGGTAGCTAAAAGGTGTAGTAATTGAATATAAGGAATTTATTTAAATTGGAAACTCATATATATAGTATGTAAGTATAAATGTGAACACAAAAGTAGGAATCATATACATATGATCAAAAGTGCATGCAAGCCACAAATCAACACACATAGAGTAACCACAACACATATAATGGTGAATGACTTTCATAAATATGAATTTGTGGTTTGTTTGAAGTGGAAGTGTGAACTATGTCTTATGGATTGTTGTTTTTCTTTTTCTATGTGTGATGGTATGATGTAGAACCTGCTCAAGAGCAAGTTATTCCTTTCCAAGATCAGGACTACCCATTTCAAGAGCAGCAGGAAGGAGGCAAGTGTCCTTGACCACTTTGATCCTATGCTAGGATGTGTAGCTAGAATTATTTGCATTGTCAATTGAAATATGAAACCCATGCTAGGAAGTTTCCCTAGAATTGCATTACCTTGTTTCCTTGTAGCTTGGGTTGGGATTTATTTTATCATGTCATTTATTATTATGCATATGCTTAGCCATGCTTAGAATCTGATAATTGGGATATGAGATCATCATTTTATTTTACCATACTCTTGAATGAGATATTGTGAGTTATGTAGAGGTAGGGATCAAGGCAGGTTGGATGTTTTGGTTGTGTGCTGGGTGCACGAGACTCGGGTTTGTGTTTAGTACTTGCCTGGATCCTAAGGACCGGTTCATGGAGCATGTAACCTGGCTTTACAGTGCCAACCACATGCTGAGATGGGGCAGCTTGGCCAATTAATTAGGTGTATCCCCGGCGTAGAATGGGTGTGTTGGATGGTGCGGGGAGTAGGTGTCAGCTGGACTACCATATGAACCGCAAGGCTCAAGAGGGGGCCACTGCAGCGGGGTTGGAGCCTCTTGTATGCTGTTAGGGGTGAAACCTCAGTGGGCCCATGCTCGTCGGGAATCCCTCTGTAAAGCTTCGTAGTGATCTCCTGGCTACACACCTGGGAAGTGTGAATGTGGTTCGTGGCCACTGGCATAATGGAGGTTCTTTTAGTCCACCCGGCAACGGGGGATGAAATAACTACATGTGGGTACAGTGGTGCAAACTCTGCAGAGTCAAAACTGTCATGGCAGCCGTGCTCACGGTCAAGAGCGGCTTGGACTTATTCATGATTAGAGGATTGATGGTTTTGGAAGTTGTGGATGTTAAGCGGGGAGCTTAACATTGGAAATGATGTTATGGTTATTTGGTTATGATGAAGGGATGGGAGATTGGGACCATTTCACCTGTGTAGTAATATAGGTGCTTAATAAGCTAAGGTGATAGGTATTGATTGCGTAGTGCTTTAACCATGAGTTCAACCTCCCCTTGTTTTCTAGCCATGCATGACATAACTTTCCCACACTTGCTGAGTACCATTGGTACTCAACCTTGTATATTTTGTTGGTTTATATTGCTGCTCAGGTCAAGATAATGAGGTGGTGTATAATGACCAAGACTTTGGACCCGAAGAAGGTTTGTAGGTTCATGGAGACCCCCGGGCAACGCCTGTGACGGAGCCCTCAAGAATAATATTCCGCTGCTAGTTTATTTACTTGTGATGAACTTATTATTGTCCATCGAGACATTTGCTATGTAAGACTTATTTATATTCGACACCTGGCTTGTAATAAATGATGCTTCACTATTTGTCATCACATGTATGAGAAAATGATCCTGGCATACATGTGATATTCACTTGGTTGTTCTTCGGAAAAACTGGGTATGACAGAAGTGGTATCAGAGCCAAGGTTGCCCGTAGGAACGTGGACCTAGGTAGAAATGGACGTATTTAAGGGTCCTATTTTCTTAAAAACTATTTTTACATGGTGTGCGTTGAAAAGTGTTATTTAATGAGTCACTTTCTTCATCTTACCCCAATTTTCATTCAAAATAGGATTTTTGTTTAAAAGTTTATCTAACCTAAGTTTAAATGCTTTTTGTTTTAGATGGTTTGCATGATTCGCACCGCTCGCAAGTCCACAGGAGGGAGAGTTCCTGTAGTTGCCCTTGCCGAGAGAGAGGAGAGCCGTCCGGTGACGTACCTTTCCTACGGATTGGCAGTAGGAGGCTTGTTGCGCCGTCATCGACGTATGCTCGAAGCCGCCGGCAATACGGATTATACATGAAGGGGGAAGAATGGAGTTCAGAGATAAGGATTATACATGAAAATCGGCTGCTGAAGATCCACCGCTCTCCAGCTTGTAGAGCGACACAGGTCGATGCGGAGAAGGATGTCACCTGGGAGGCCATCACCTGCCAGAGTCACATCTATCGTCGCCACCTAGACAGGACTGAGTACATGTATGTCCTCCAGCGTGAGAGTGGTACCACGGAGTACAAGTACCCACCGGTGCAGCAAGCGACTTCCCATGAGCACATGGACTTGTGCTTGGAGGATGCTGCTATGCTCAGCACTCGACTGCAGGAGTGTCAACAAGAGCTTCAGGATGTCCGGGACACCCTGAAGGAAACGGAGGCGTTGCTGCGAGCCTACTTGAGGGCGAGAGAAATAGGAGATGGGATTGAACTGTGTGTCACCGTGAATGATACATGGACTCCTGACTCCCCAGATCGCCGAGCGATCAGGCGTCGTCGCACTTCTCCACCAGCAGCCTCCCCACCCAAGCAGAGTCAGAAGGCAGCCGAAGTGATGAGGAAGATCCCGAGGAGCCTGCTCAAGAAAATGAGTAGTGTAGAGTCCTTCCATTAGTTAGCAAGATGTCGAATAGTCGAGTCATTACGTTAAGTTAATGGTGTGTTAATGCTTGGTGTGTGACGTGAGTTGTGGAAGCCATGAGCAATTGTCCACAGCCTCGTCTTTAGATTGTTTTGCTTTGGTGTGTGAACCCACATGAAATAATAGTGCATTTATTTTTGTGTGAGAAATGAACCCTCCGAAAAGTATAATAAAGCCTCAACACTTCAAAGTACAAACAAATGAAAGTAGCAAGATGATACTAAATGCTTTCAAATTAACATTGGTTGAGTCTGCCAGATGGCCGGAAAAGGACGTGCTGCCAACCCCGCCAACAACAACGATGAGGCATGCAACCCTCATCTTTCTGGTGGCCAGGACCGGGGTGGTCACCGTGAAGGAGTTGATCCCCTCCACCAAATGCTGGAGAATCAGAATCAGCTCGTCCAGAACTTGACTCAAGTGGTGGCCAACTTGCATCAAGCTCCACCTCCACAAGCTGCACCACGCCAACCAAGGTTGAGTGAGTTTCTAGGAACTCAACCTCCAAAGTTTGCAAGTGCTGCTGAACCTCTGGAGGCAGATGATTGGCTTAAGACCATTGAGAGCAAGATGAGGATCATACAGTGCCAAGGATATGAGAGGGTGCTGTTTGCCTCTCATCAATTGCATGGACCTGCTGCTGATTGGTGGACCGCCTACGTGGCTGCCCATCATGACCCTGAGAACATCAATTGGGAAGAGTTCAAGTGTAGCTTCCGCAACCATTACATACCAAGAGGTGAACTCAAAAACAAGAGGAAGGAGTTTTTGGGACTGCAGCAGGGGAACATGACGGTGAGGAAATACCTCACTAAATTTACTCAACTATCCCATTATACCCCACGGGACATAGAGACTGATGAGCAGAAACAAGATTGTTTCGTGGAGGGACTTACCGCGGAGATGCAGTGTGCAATGTCCTCAAATGAGTATGAAAGCTTCCAAAAGATGGTGGACAGAGCGTTTGTGGTGGAAAGGAAACTGAAGGCCTTGGAAAACTAGAATAAGAGGAAGGCCGGGTGGTCACATCAAGCCTCAGGGAGCAACACCCGCCCACGTCTGATGCAGCAACCTGCAGGGCAAATGAACCGTGCTGCGGTACCCTATTCAGCACCAAGAGGGTACAACCCGAATTACAGGCCTCCCGCAGCACCAGCACAGCCACAACGTCAGTTTGTACAGCAGCCTCGCCCCGCATATCCACCTCGACCAGCAGTACAAGGACCTCCAAACCAACCCCAAGACAACAAAGGTCAGACACCTAAGGTTGGGGTGCAATGTTTTAGCTGCGGTGAAGTGGGGCACTACGCCCATAAATGCCCAAAGAAGAAGCCCGCACAGCCAAAACAGCAGAATGTGATGCGACGACGGGTGAACCACGTCAATATGGAGGAAGCGCAAGAGGCAACCGACGTGGTAGTTGGTAAGTTTCCTGCCAATTTACACCTTGCAACCCTGCTGTTTGATTCTGGTGCTACCCACTCGTTCATTGCTCAAGGGTTTGTTAAGAAGCATGATCTAGCAACAACACAAATGAACTATATACTAGCAGTAAACTCTCCAGGTGGAGAAATAAGGACAAGACAAGTGTGTCCCAAGGTGAATCTAGACATTAATGGGATAGTGTTTACTGCTAACCTCATCGTGATAGATTCCCAAGGGATCGATATTATTTTGGGCATGGATTGGTTGACCAAACATAAGGGAATCATTCATTGTTCGACCAGAACGGTGGAACTAACTCACCCTAGTGGCATAAGAGTAAAGTTCATAACAATACACGAGCCTAGGAGGGACATTAAATTAAATCAAGTTGAGGTGAAAGTTGAGGAAATCAGGACCATCAGGGAATATCCAGATGTTTTTCCGGAGGAGTTGCCAGGTATGCCTCCCGATCGTGAAGTGGAATTCGCAATTGAGCTAGTACCTGGAACAGCCCTGATTTACAAAAGACCTTATCGGATGGACTCCAAGCAGCTAGAAGAACTCAAGGATCATTTGAGAGAATTGACGGAGAAGGGGTATATTCGCCCTAGTTCCTCACCATGGGGAGCTCTGGTTATATTTGTTCCCAACAAGGACGGAACCCAAAGGTTATGCGTGGATTACCGTGCCTTGAATGAGGTAACCATCAAAAACAAGTACCCATTACCCCGTATTGAAGACTTGTTTGATCAGTTGAGGGGCGCTTGTGTGTTCTCGAAAATTGATCTCAGGTCGGGATACTACCAACTTAAGATAAGGCAAACTGATATTCCCAGGACAGCTTTCGTATCTCGGTACGGACTGTATGAATACACCGTCATGCCTTTCGGGCTAACTAATGCCCCGGCATACTTCACGTATCTCATGAACAAGGTATTCATGGAATATCTGGACAAATTTGTGGTGGTTTTCATATATGACATTCTCGTCTTCTCCAAAGATGAAGAAGAACATGAGAAACATCTAAGGTTGGTGTTGCAGAGGCTAAGAGAACACCAACTATATGCCAAGTTGAGCAAGTGTGAGTTTTGGCTGAAGAGAGTTCCCTTCTTAGGACATATAATCTCGGAGGGAGGAATCTCCGTGGATCCTGCCAAAATCGAGGATATACAGAAGTGGAAGACCCCTGAAAATGTCGGGGAAGTTCGAAGCTTCTTGGGATTGGCTGGATACTATCGACGGTTTATTGATGGATTCTCCAATATCTCGAGACCTCTCACCAAACTGTTGGAGAAGGGAATCACATTCACATGGACGCCACAGTGCGAGACGAGTTTTCAGGAGCTAAAGAAAAGATTGACAACAGCCCCAGTGTTGGTTATGCCAGATATGCAGAAGAATTTCACAATGTACTGCGATGCCTCTGGAAACGGGTTGTGATGTGTTCTCATGCAAGAAGGGCATGTCGTGGCATATGCATCCCGGCAGCTTCGGAAGCACGAGAAAAAATATCCTACACATGACTTAGAACTAGCCGCAGTGGTACACGCGTTGAAAATTTGGCGGCACTATTTGATGGGGAAGAGGACCAAGATATATACGGATCATAAGAGTTTGAAGTACATTTTCACACAGCCAGACCTCAACCTCAGACAAAGGAGATGGTTAGAGCTAATCAATGACTTTGATGTGGGCATCAACTATCATCCCGAGAAAGCAAACGTCGTGGCCGATGCTTTGAGTCGAAAAGTGCAGGTCAATAAGTTGAGCTTGAAGGACATGCCTGCAGAATTGAAGGACGAGGTTATAAGGCTCAATCTATGTCTAGTAAATGGTGGTGAAGCCATCGCCATGGAAGTAGACTCCATACTAGAGCGAGACATACGCGAGGGTCAAAAGAATGATGAGAAGATACAAGAGATCAGACAACTCATCAAGGAAAATAAAGCTCCGGGTTTTAGAGAGGATGAACAAGGAACGGTGTGGCACGGGAAAAGAATTTGTGTGCCAGAAGTAAAGGAGATCCATGAATTGATTTTGAAGGAGGCTCATGATTCTGACTATTCCATTCATCCTGGGAGTACGAAAATGTACCAGGACCTCAAGAGCAGGTATTGGTTGTATGGCATGAAGCGAGATGTCGCGGAACATGTTGCCCTATGTGACACATGTCAGTTGGTGAAAGCAGAACATCAACGACCCGCGGGATTATTGCAACCACTCAAAGTGCCTGAATGGAAATGGGAAGAAATCAGCATGGATTTCATCGTGGGATTGCCTAGGACCCAATCAGGATATGATTCGATATGGGTCATCATTGATAGGCTAGCCAAGGTAGCTCACTTCATCCTCGTGAAGGAAAGCTACAGCGGATCCAAATTGGTAGAGTTGTACATGTCAAGGATCGTGTGTTACCATGGAGTGCCAAAGAAGATTGTGTCGGATCGAGGGACACAGTTCACCTCAAGGTTCTGGCAGAAGTTGCACGAAACCATGGGAACCCATCTGAACTTTAGTTCTGCCTATCATCCCTAAACTGATGGGCAGACGGAAAGAACCAATCAGATTCTTGAAGACATGCTGAGGGCATGTGCACTCAAAAGCAATCGGAGTTGGGATAAAAACTTACCGTATGCGGAGTTTTCCTATAACAACAGCTATCAAATCTAGTATGAAGATGTTACCGTTTGAAGCCTTGTACGGGAGGAAGTGCAGAACTCCCCTGATTTGGAACCAAACGGGGGAAAGTAAAGTGTTTGGTCCAGAAGTACTACAAGAAGCCAAGGCGAAGGTGAGGGAAATTCGCAACAACTTGAGGATAGCACAGACACGTCAAAAGAGCTACGCCGATGTATGAAGAAGAGAGCTCGTTTTCAACGTGGGAGACTATGTCTATCTCAAGGTGTCCCCTATCAGAGGACTTCGCCGGTTCAAGGTGAAAGGGAAGTTGTCACCTTGATACATCGGACCCTTTCAAGTTCTGGAAAGGAAAGGCGAAGTGGCGTATCAACTAGAGTTACCGGCTCATCTATCGGATGTGCACGATGTATTCCATGTGTCACAACTCAAAAAATGCCTGAGGACGCCTGAAGAGGTGTTACCCATGAATGAAGTGAACGTAGCTGAGGATTTGTCTTATGCCGAGCAGCCATACAAGATTTTGGAGACAATGGAACGCCTCACCAGAAATAAAAGAATCCGGATGTGCAAGGTGCAGTGGAAGCATCACCCAGAAGATGAAGCCACCTAGGAGAGGGAAGATGAGCTAAAGGCACAATTTCCGGAATTGTTTTCTTAGAACCACCAATCTTGAGGACGAGATTTCTTTTAAGGGGGGTAGAGCTGTAACACCCCAAAAATCTTGTTAAGACCCTAAATCATGTTAAGAGGGGAATTTAAAAATTTTTGGATGTGTTGCATGTTTTGCAAAAATTCAAATTAAACTCAAATCAGAAAAGAAATAGAAAAAGAAAAAAAAGAAAACAGAAAAAAACCAGCCAGTGGGCCTCAACCCACCATCCAACCCAACCAGAACCCGCGCCAGCCCGCAGCCGCACACGCCCCTTTCCTCCCACTGACAGGCGGGGCCCGCCAGTTCTTCGTCTACCTCGAGCCCGCGCCGGACTCTCTCACCCCGAATCCAAACCGATCTGGATTTCTGCGAATCCCAGCCGAATTTCGCTCGGGGGCGACGCGAACTCGATCTAAACCACCCCGCCGCCCTCCCCCATCTATAAAAACCCCGGCCTTGTTCTGTTTTTCCCACGCGATCTGCTGTTTTTCCTCCGGTGAGAACCCGAGCCTTCTCCGGCAAATTCTGGCCGATCTACGCTAGTAAATTCCGATCTAACTCGCTGGTCTTGATCCACCGCCTCCGGGGAACCTTGCAGGTGCAGAAAACTCGGTGATTTGCGGTGTAAACACAGCGCCGACGAGCCTCGCCGTGAATTCACCTCGGACCTCGTCGCCGATCACCTTCCAGGACCTCCGAGCTCAAGAAAACCCCCGAGGTGAGATCCCCGACCTCTCCTACACCGATCTATGCCATAAGATCACAGTTCTAGGAAGAATTCTCGAAGATCCAAAAGTCTCCGGCGAGATCGCCGCTTCCCGCCGCCGGCAGCGCCGCCCGCGCTCGATCAGAGCGACGTGACCGCTTGTGCGCCGTTTATTTTAAATCGCACGGTAGGGTTTAAATCCCCGCGTACCGGTTCGACGTTATAATCTCAGCCATCGGTTTAAAATCGGACGGTCCACGTCAGCCCCGCGTTATAAAGACTGGAAATCTTACGTGCTACCCCCTGGGGTTCTCGGGAAATAAGAGCTAGACCTGGAAACTTCTGATCTAGCCCCTGGAACTTCAGAAAATCATGTAAATTCATTTAAAAATCAGTTTTAGCCCCTGGACTTAATAAAAATTAGGAAAACTCCTCTGTTATGAGTAGCTAGACCCCTGAGAATTCTTAAAATAATAGTATAGACCCTGTAGTAAGGTGAGTTTACCTTTTTAGCCCTGTTTAATATTTAATTTAGGAAATTGAATATGTAGCTAGTGTTTAAAATTTAAAAAGTGGGACAAACATATTGTCAAAATTAAATTAAAAACTTTCTCAGTATTTAGAAAACTTTGGAGTGAGATAAAAACATATTTTGGGCTGAAGTGAATCTGTTTAATTTATTATTCACATTTAGGGACACATTTTTAAGTAAAGAATAGTTCTGGAAAATAGGGAAAATAATTGTAAAATAGTTTACATCAGAGGAAAAGGTCAAAAATATATTAGCAAATATTTTAGATCAGAACCTATTCTGTTTAGATGATGTGTCTTGTTATTTTTATAATAAAGTTCACATTTAGGCATAGGAAATAAATATGAAAATATAGCAAATAGTAAAAGATAAATGGAGTTCTAAAATCCAAAGAATTCAGTTTAGGGTTGGTAGAAATTATGAAGACACATATGGAGAAGGAAAATACCTTTCATGCATACTAGGTAGCTAAAAGGTGTAGTAATTGAATATAAGGAATTTATTTAAATTGGAAACTCATATATATAGTATGTAAGTATAAATATGAACACAAAAGTAGGAATCATATACATATGATCAAAAGTGCATGCAAGCCACAAATCAACACACATAGAGTAAACACAACACATATAATGGTGAATGACTTTCATAAATATGAATGTGTGGTTTGTATGAAGTGGAAGTGTGAACTATGTCTTATGGATTGTTGTTTTTCTTTTGCTATGTGTGATGGTATGATGTAGAACCTGCTCAAGAGCAAGTTATTCCTTTCCAAGATCAGGACTACCCATTTCAAGAGCAGCAGGAAGGAGGCAAGTGTCCTTGACAACTTTGATCCTATGTTAGGATGTGTAGCTAGAATTATTTGCATTGTCAATTGAAATATGAAACCCATGCTAGGAAGTTTCCCTAGAATTGCATTAGCTTGTTTCCTTGTAGCTTGGGTTGGGATTTATTTTATCATGTCATTTATTATTATGCATATGCTTAGCCATGCTTAGAATGGGATAATTGGGATATGAGATCATCAGTTTATTTTACCATACTCTTGAATGAGATATTGTGAGTTATGTAGAATTAGGGATCAAGGCAGGTTGGATGTTTTGGTTGTGTGCTGGGTGCACGAGACTCGGGTTTCTGTTTAGTACTTGCCTGGATCCTAAGGACCGGTTCATGGAGCATGTAACCTGGCTTTACAGTGCCAACCACATGCTGAGATAGGGCAGCTTGGCCAATTAATTAGGTGTATCCCCGGCGTAGTATGGGTGTGTTGGATGGTGCGGGGAGTAGGTGTCAGCTGGACTACCATATGAACCGCAAGGCTCAAGAGGGGGCCACTGCAGCGGGGTTGGAGCCTCTTGTATGCTGTTAGGGGTGAAACCTCAGTGGGCCCATGCTCGTCGGGAATCCCTTTGTAAAGGCTTCGTAGTGATCTCCTGGCTACACACCTAGGAAGTGTGAATGTGGTTCGTGGCCACTGGCATAATGGAGGTTCTTTTAGTCCACCCGGCAAAGGGGGATGAAATCACTACATGTGGGTACAGTGGTGCAAACTCTGCAGAGTCAAAACTGTCATGACAGCCGTGCTCACGGTCAAGAGCGGCTTGGACTTATTCGTGATTAGAGGATTGATGGTTTTGGAAGTTGTGGATGTTAAGCGGGGAGCTTAACATTGGAAATGATGTTATGATTATTTGGTTATGATGAAGGGATGGGAGATTGGGACCATTTCACCTGTGTAGTAATATAGGTGCTTAATAAGCTAAGGTGATAGGTATTGATTGCGTAGTGTTTTAACCATGAGTTCAACCTCCCCTTGTTTTCTAGCCATGCATGACATAACTTTCTCACACTTGCTGAGTACCATTGGTACTCAACCTTGTATATTTTGTTGGTTTATATTGCTGCTCAGGTCAAGATAATGAGGTGGTGTATAATGACCAAGACTTTGGACCCGAAGAAAGTTTGTAGGTTCATGGAGACCCCCGGGCAACGCCTGTGACGGAGCCCTCAAGAATAATATTCCGCTGCTAGTTTATTTACTTGTGATGAACTTATTATTGTCCATCGAGACATTTGCTATGTAAGACTTATTTATATTTGACACCTGGCTTGTAATAAATGATGCTTCACTATTTGTCATCACATGTATGAGAAAATGATCCTGGCATACATGTGATATTCACTTGGTTGTTCTTCGTAAAAACCGGGTGTGACAATGCTTCCTGATAGCCGCTACGGTGAGAACAGCGGGATACCACCCACCCGTTCTCCAACTGTTTGTCTGCTTTTATCTGTAAAAATATATTTTATAAATGTCAAATATTTATTTAAACAGTAAACCACTGAGTTATAACATAAGACATGTCATTGAACCCATGAAACTTGGAAACATAGTTCAAATTTTAAACAAATTTGACTGCTGATCTGCTGTTCCCATGACAGCCCTGATCAGTTTCCATCTCAACCTGAGTTTGGCCATGTTAAAGGCAAACCAATTCTGGATCTCAACATCAAAGTTAAAGTTAACTTCAATAGCTTTCCAGAAAGTATTTGCTTGTCCTAAGATCTGTCCTGGTTCAAAAGTTATGAGACGTCAAAGTTAGCAGAATTTCTGGAAACAATTGGAGAGCACCTCCCTGCTATAGGTACTGATTTGATCCAAGAATTCCAGTTAATTCTTTTCCTAATCCGACAAAACTTTCTGTTACAAAGTTGTAACCCATCTCATAATCTTTCCAGAACTAACTCATTTTCTATTTTTGGATTTTTATGCAGGAAGTTATGCTTAATTTTACAGAGAGTTTACAGAGAGTCTTTGCTCTGCCCTGTTTTCTGGACAGTTTCAACTCTACTGCATTTTTCGATTGGTTAAGCGATGAAACACCTCTGGACCTCAACAGAAAAGTTGTAAAGCGCTTCCAAAGCTTTCCAGAAATGTATCATATGAACCCAACCTCGAAATAACTCAACCTATAACCTCTGATTAACTCCAGCCTTAATTTATCTGAAAACAGAGTGCTCTGTCCTTAACAACCTATAAGTTGAAAACTTGTTAACTTTGAATATCCTGTCCAAGGGAAGGAGTTACATAAAGTTTTACTACTTTAGATCAAAGCCTTCAAGTTTTAAATGAAATTGTTCATTTAATGGGGTGTGACATCGATGCGTCACCAGATTATGTTGGTACTACGTCCTCACAAAGAAAACCTATACCGGACCTAGCCGGCTTCGTTATTTCAGTGGCACTAAACGTCACTCGCACACGGATGCTACACGTCTACCGTTTCATGGTCAGGCTACCTGCAGAAACTCAAACAATCATAAGACTCGGCTGCACACCGAGCCCGGAATCCATACAGTTCGTACACCCGGCCGTCATCACTCGCCCGGATGTTCTCAAGCCAAACACGCCTTGAGTTACGTGTTCACGTTTCATACCACGTGACAGGGTCTCCCAAATTGCACCACGCACGCCAGGGATAGACGTTGCTCAAATACCCCAAACGACATGAAGAGTCGTAGAGGATATTTAAGCGAGTCGGGTTACCTGCCACCCGTGGGGCTCCACCCTTCAGCTTGTGCGCACTGGTGGACAGCACTTACGTGCACCCCCCAGGACATAAACGTCCCGAGATACACGATTTTCTGACATAGACAAATAGGTTAGTATGCCACTTTCTATATGCTAATAACATCCTTATACGGGCTACTAACTCGTACCTCACTGGATTTTTGAAAAAGATGACCTTTGTAGTGCGTTAAACCCCAAGCGAGCTCTGATACCACGCTGACATGACCCCAACGGTCTTGTCGAGCCAGGATCACGCTGAGGGGTGCTGCGTTGCACAGCACCGGATAACACACGTCAAAGGTACAAAGCGGAAGCAAAATTTTATTACATAAACAAGTTTATGAACATGTTTACATCAAAATAGTTCCAGTCTACACTGACGGGCGTAGACTACGCATCAAGTCCACGTTCAGCCCTTGAACGTGTCCTTGCTAGCACACACGCACACTAACTCTGCGGCGTGCACGACTCCCACTCGACGGGGTTCCCCTCCGGGGTTTCCGTCTCCTCCTCTGGAGTCCCTTCCTCATAGAACCCTGCAAAAGCTTCAAACACCAGCAGTGAGCACGAAGGCTCAGCAAGTCTGACCCGTCTCACCTAAACATGGAACTTCTACATGAGGGGTAATGGGTTACATGAGGTAAAACTCATTTGCAAGGACTCGCCTAATTAGTAGAACCTTATTTTCAGGTTTTAGCAGCAGGTTGTGGAGAACCTTACACTAAGGCACATGAGAGAGCCGCAATCAAACAAGAAACGCATTTCTCTCATGTACTTTGCCCAAAGTTGAAAGGAACTTTAGTTAGCTCTAAACTACAACAAACCATTAATAAGCAAAGTCCATCTTTCAGTCAGCAGCATTTTAACATGTAACTAGCCTGTTCTTTCTACATCACGGTGCAGTGAACAAATGGTCCTCACTGACCGCGAGGGATGGCGATTATAATCGATTTACACCTGCAGGGTTACCCGAACAACCCGTCACGTACGCCCGTACTCGATGTTGCCTACAACAACCATCACGGACGCCGTACGCAACTACCTTTCACCCGTTAGCCAAATGTTGAACCGGTCCAATCGTCCCAAGCAAGAGGTCTCTGCACGCGCATCTCAGTGCCGCCAGCCGATTTACACCTCGAGCTCTCAACCTACCCTCTGAACGACCAGCTATGCCTCAACACCCAGCTACCCAAGTTACATCGGTTTCCCGGTTCCCATATAGCCGGTAGGTCTTCGGTACTGTTCTAGCTTGTTCAACAGGCCCGCACACGGCTCGGTCCTCAATCGACACAAGCGGAGCTACAGAACACAGGCCCCAAAGTCCTGCTGCCCTTACTCTCCGCTCGGTCTCATCTTTCTTGCCATGTGTATCATGTGCTATCTCTACCCGAGCGATGTGCCTCTAGCCTATTCTCGTGAGTAGTTCCAACTACTCGACTTGTACCGAATCCTACTCTATCTTAGCATTGCAGTAGCTAACGGGGTTGGTAAATCCTAAACCCAATCCATGGTTTTCTTGGCTATGCAGTTGGTTTTCCACACAAGACTCTAATGCAAAGAATCATAATACTCAAGTAAGTGCTCAAAACAATAAAAAATTGTAAAAAGGTTAATGCAAACCGGAGCTTGGCTTGCTGCTCTTGGTCGTAGGCTAGCTGTTCCTCCGGAGTAACGAAGTCTAGGACTTCGGGTTCCTCCTCGACCTTAGCGACTACATGATAAAAGAAGTACATGTATCAATTTAAATGCATTTGTATTAAGTTTGAACTTGTGAAGCTTATAAGTCCCACTAGACAGATTCTATGATTGTGAAACTTTTACTGTGGCTTGGTTACAACCTAAACAGATACTTGGTCAAGTTTTAGTTGCAGCAAACCTCATTTGAGCCCTCCACAATTAATCATGTACTTGACCTTTATTGAAGGCTTTTAGGGTGTTCTAAGGATTTTCATGAAACAAACTATGACTTTTTGAAAACTAGATTTTCAGAGGGTTCTAATGGAGTTGGCCTCACTTAATTTGAAGGTTTCTAGCTAAGGATATGAGCTAAACAATTTCAGAGAAAATTCTGAAAATGTTTCTCAACATTTTCTATTTTCTCTGGAACAGTTTCACTAATCACACCATTAGATGGATCAAATGAGCACAAATGGATCTGAAATTTTTATGTAGTTCAAGGATATTTTGGTGAACATCCTAGCAAAATTTCAGAATTTTCCTCCAAAGGATTCTCCAGTTAAAATTCCAAATTGTTTAAACTTTGAGGAATTAATTCTGGAGAAATAAGGATTTTCATGAAGTGAAACTTGATTTGCTGGAAAGTGCTCAGAGAGCTGAATTTGGTTCACTCGATTTGGAGCTTTCTATCCAAAGTTATGAGGATTTGAAGTTTGAATGGAATCTGAAAATCGGGAGAAAAGTTTAAACTTGCGGGGGCCCGCAGGGACACGTGTCGAGCGCGGAGGTGTCCGGCACACTGAGGCCCACAGGGTATTTGCACACCAGCACACCAGATCCCAGCCGCAGCCTGATTCCAATTTAAAATATCTCCCGCTGACAGCTGCGGTCCACTCCTTCGTCAACCTCCCGCTGCCCGCGTTCTGCCGCCGAGGAACCTCGCCGGAGAGCTCGCCGCCGGCTTCTGTAAAGCTTCAAACTTCACGATTTTGGCCGTTCCTGCCCACTTCCACTCGGGGAACAGGATTCCGGGGTCAGCTCGTCATGACAACGGCCGTCACCTGGTCGGCGACGAGCCGCAGCATCGGGGGAACTTCGGTCGCGTTGTCCACCCTCCCTAGCACCTCCCCCGATCAAGCTAAGGGTCGTCGAGCATCAGTGGACCATAGGAAAGGTCAACATGAGCTCTACGGAGCTCGGGAAGGGCTGTGTTGGGCTGTCACCGTGCGACCTAGGCCGGAAATCGGGATTTCTACTAAAACTCGAAGAACAGCGGTCTCCCTCCACGGTTCTTCGTGGTTCCTGCTCCTATGGACCCGCACGGGCTACTAGAAGTGATCCCCTCCATTAGAGGATGAGTGATGTAGTGTGGCTTACGAATTTCTCGGATCGGTACCGACATCACTTTTGCACACCGTCGCGAAAATATGAAATTCCGGCCTGAGCAGTGCTTGTCACGCCGCCGGAGCTTGCGGAAATGAAAGAGGGGTTGGAGGCGAACCTCTTTGCTGTTCACAGCTCCGTGAACGGTGGGCTGTGGTAGCCGGAAGGACGGTTCCCGCAGCGGCGGCTCGAGCTGAACCAGCAGAGACAAGATCACCGCGGTGGAGCTCGGGGAAGACCGCGCAGGGTCTGGAACCGATGCAAAGGTGTCGAAGATGGCTTGGCGCACCCGGTGCTGGTCTCAGGTCGCCGATAGGGTCACTGGATCGGCCGGGCGATGAGGAACCGAACGTTCACTCGGGCGGCAAGGTGCTTCGGCTTTTTGGGTGGAAGTGCGACGAGGCAGCGGTGGAAGGTGCCGGTGACCACTCGGGCGGGTAGATAAAGACCCAGAGAGTCGGTTCCGCGGCTGAGATCGGCAAGCAGCTGGTGGCTTCACCATTTCTTCGCCGTGGCGGCAGCTGCAGCGTGCGCGGTTACCCGAGCTGAGCTCTCAGTCGGTTTCTTTTTCTTCAGTGGCTGACATGTGGGTCCCACCCGGGGTTTTAACCTCTGAAATTCACTCCTAATCACTGTTGTAAACAGTGAGCCCCAAAATACCCATGGTGATTCAAATTATTCACCCATGAGCCATTTGAATTGAGTAGGATTCAAATTGGGTTTGGTTTGAATGAATTTCAGCACATGTTCAGTTTGAAATTCAACTAAAGTTTGAATTTGCCCCACTTAGCTCATGTCAAGATTAACTCCAAATGGAGTGAAAATTGATGTGTGAGCTCACAAAAATGTGCTGAATAAGAATATGCCTCCCACTTTTGAATTCATGGGATAAAAACAGTTTGAATTTGAATATGCTTCCAAACTGCCCTCCTTCTAGCTATACCCCAAAATAACCTCAAAAAGGTTTTGAATTTGGGTGAAACTTGGCATGGACATCCTTAGCAATGTGTAGGAGTTTTCATATGTCCAGCCCATCTACATCACATGTGGGAAATACCACTTTTGCAATATGTGAGTTTGTTCTCTAATGAGCATGTTGATGGTGGTTACTTGCTCTTCATTTGTGTTCATCATCTTTCCTCAAATGAGGTGTGTGGTGTGGTGATGAAAACTTCAAATAGAGGTCAAAAACTGAGGCCCTTACACTCAGTGGGCCCACGCTCATCGGGAATCCCTTTGTAAAGGCCTCATAGTGATCTCCTGGCTACACACCTGGGAAGTGTGAATGTGGTTCGCGGCCACTGGCATAATGGAGGTTCTTTTAGTCCACCCGGCAATGGGGGATGAAATCACTACATGTGAGTACAGTGGTGCAAACTTTGCAGAGTCAAAACTGTCATGATAGCCGTGCTCCCGGTCAAGAGCGGCTTGGATTTATTCATGATTAGAGGATGATGTATTGGGAAGTTGAGGATGTTAAGAGGGAAGCTTAACATTGGAGTTGAGACTATGTGTACTTGATATTGATGATGGGTTGAGGGATTGGGACCATTTCACCTGTGTAGTAATGTAGGTGCTTAACAAGCTAAGGTGATGGGTATTAATTGTGTAGTGCTTTAACCATGAGTTCAACCTCTCGTTGCTCTAGCCATGCATGACATAACTTTCCCATACTTGCTGAGTACCAACGGTACTCAAACTTGCATTTCTATTGGTTTAAATTGCTTCTCAGGTCAAAGGGATGATGTGGTGTTCAATGACCAAGACTTCGGACCCGAAGAGGGATTCTAGGTTCACGGGGTCCCTGGTCAACGCCTGTGACAGAGCCCACAAGATTTATATTCCGCTGCTGTTTTATTTACAACTTATTATCGTCCATCGAGACATATGCTATGTAAGACTTATTAATATTCGAACACCTGGCTTGTAATATGATGATGCTTCACTATTTGTCATCACATGTATGAGAAAATGATCCTGGCATACATGTGATATTCACTCGGTTGTTCTTCGGAGAAACCGGGTGTGACAGAAGTGGTATCAGAGCCAAGGTTGCCCATAGGAACGTGGACCTAGGTAGAAATGTACGTAGTTAAGGACCCTATTTTCTTAAAAACTATTTTACAAAGGTGTGGGTTGAAAGTATTATTTAATGGGGTCACTTTATTCATCTTGCCCCAACTTTTATTCAAAATACAATTTTTGTTTAACTCTTATCTAACTTAATTTTAAATGCTTTATGTTTTAGATGGTTCGCATGATCCGCACCGCCTGCAAGTCCACCGGAGGGAGAGTTCCTGTAGTTTCCCTTGCCTTGAGAGAGGAGAACCGTCCGGTGACGTACCACTCCTACGGGTTGGCAGTAGGAGGCTTGTTGCGCCGTCTTCGGCGTATGCTCCACGCCGCCGGCAATGTGGGCAAGCTGATCATACACTACATCTCCACCAGGACCATCCGTGAGAAGAGGGAAGAATGGAGTTCAGAGATGAGGATTATCCATGAGAATCAGCTGCTCAGGATTCACCGCTCTCCAGCTTGTCGGGCGACTTAGGCCGATGCTGAGAAGGATGTCACCTGGGAGGCCATCACCTGCCAGAGTTACCTCAACCGTCGCCACCTGGACAGGACGGAGTACATGTATGTCCTCCATCGTGAGAGTGGCACCGCGGAGTACAAGTACCCGCCAGTGCAGCAGGGGACTTCCCATGAGCACATGGACCTGTGTTTGGAGGATGCTGCTATGCTCAACACTCGACTGCAGGAGTGTCAGCAGGAGCTTCAGGATGTTCGTGACACCCTGAAGGAGACTGAGGCATTGCTTCGTGCCAGCCTGAGGGCGAGAGAAAGGGGAGATGGGAATGAACTGTGTGTCACCGTGAATGACACATGGACTCCTGACTCTCCAGACCGCCGGGCGAGCAAGCGTCGCCGCACATCTCCACCAGCAGCTTCCCCACCCAAAGCGTAATCAGAGGGCAGCCGCAATAATGAGGAAGACCCCGAAGAGCCAGCTCAGTGATATGAGTCGTTTAGAGTCCTTTCCCTTATTTCAGCAGGTTATCGAGTAGTCGAGTCAATACCTTACTTATTTGTGTGTTAATGTTTGGTGTGTGACGTGAGTTGTGGAAGCCATGGGCGTTTGTCCACAACCTCGTCTTTAGGTTGTTTTGCTTTGATGTGTGAACCCTTATGAATCAATAATGCATTTTATTTTCACGTGAGACGTGACGCCCAAAGATCTATGTGAAATCTTCAGAAAATGTTTAATATATTAAGGCCTTAAGAGTTTAAGTTTAAACAAGCAATTTGGGAAGTTAATACATAATGCTTTAAGTTAACACTTGGTTGATCATGATAGATGGCTGGAAGAGGAAAAGGTCGTGGTGCCAACCCCACCAACAACAACGATGAGGCCGGCAACCCTCATCTTTCTGGAGGACAAGACAGGGGTGGTCGCCGTGAAGGAGCTGATCCTATCCACCAAATGCTTAAAAATCAGAATCAGCTCATCCAGAGTCTAACTCAAGTGGTGGCCAACTTACACCAAGCTCCACCCCCACAAGCTGCACCACGCCAACCAAGGTTGAGTGAGTTTCTGGGGACTCAACCCCCAAAGTTTGCAAGTGCTGCTGAACCTCTGGAGGCAGATGACTGGTTAAAGACCATAGAGAGTAAGATGAGGATCATACAATGCCAAGGGTATGAGAGGGTTCTGTTTGTCTCTCACCAATTGCATAGACCTGCTGCTGATTGGTGGACCGCTTACGTGGCAGCCCATCACGACCCCGAGAACATCACTTGGGAAGAGTTCAAGCGCAGTTTCCGCAACCACTACATACCAAGGGATGAACTCAAAAAAAAGAGAAAGGAGTTCTTGGGACTGAAGCAAGGCAACATGACTGTGAGGGAATACCTCACCAAGTTCACCCAACTATCCTGTTATGCACCACGGGACATCGAAACTGATGAGCAAAAACAGGACTGTTTTGTGGAAGGACTTACTATGGAAATGCAATGTGCAATATCCTCCAACGAGTATGAAAGCTTCCAAAAGATGGTAGACAGAGCATTTGTCGTGGAGAGGAAGCTAAAGGCCTTGGAGAATGAAAACAAGAGGAAGGCGAGATGGTCACACCAAGCCTCAAGTAGCAACACACGTCCACGTCTGATGCAGCAACCCGCAGGGCAGACGAGCCATGCTGTGGTACCCTACTCAGCACCAAGAGGGTACAACCCGAATTTCAGGCCTCCGTCAGCACCAGCACAGCCGCAGCGTCAGTTTGTACAGCAGCCTCGCCCCACATATCAACCTCGACCAGCAGGACAAGGACCACCGAACCAACCCCAAGACAACAAAGGCCAGACACCTAAAGTTGGGGTACAATGCTTCAACTGTGGTGAACTGGGGCACTATGCCCATAAGTGCCCAACGAAGAAGCCCATGCAGCCACAACAGCAGAATGTGATGCGAGGACGGGGTGAACCACGTGACCATGGAGGAAGCGCAAGAGGCACCTGACGTGGTAATTGGTAAGTTTCCTGCCAATTTACACATTGCAACCCTATTGTTCGATTCTAGCGCTACCCACTCGTTCATTGCTCAAGGGTTTGTTAAGAAGCACGGTCTAGAAACAACACAAATGAACCATATGTTAGCAGTGAACTCTCTAGGGGGAGAAATAAGGACAAGACAAGTGTGTCCCAAGGTGAATCTAGATATTAATGGGGTAGTATTTACTGCAAACCTCATAGTGATAGACTCACAAGGGATAGATATTATTTTGGGTATGGATTGGTTGACCAAACATAAAGGAATCATCCATTGCTCGACAAGAACGGTGGAACTAACTCACCCTAGTGGCACAAGAGTGAAGTTCATAACTGTACAAGAACCTAGGAGGGACCTTAAACTCAATCATGTTGAGGTGGAAGTGGAAGAGATCAGGATTATCAGGGAATATCTAAACGTTTTTCTGGAGGAGTTGCCAGGTATGCCCCCTGATCGTGAAGTGGAATTCACGATTGAGCTAGTGCCTGGAACAGCCCCAATATACAAGAGGCCTTATCGGATGGACTCCAAACAGCTGGAAGAGCTCAAGGAGCATATAAGAGAATTGACGGAGAAGGGGTATATTCGTCCTAGTTCCTCACCAGGGGGAGCTTCAGTGATATTTGTGCCCAAGAAGGACGGAACCCAAAGGTTATGCGTAGACTACCGTGCGTTGAACGAAGTAACCATCAAGAACAAGTACCCATTACCCCGCGTTGAAGACTTATTTGATCAGTTGAGGGGAGCTTGTGTGTTCTCAAAAATTGATCTCAGGTCGGGATACCACCAACTGAAGATAAGGCAAACCGACATTCCAACAACAGCTTTCGTATCTCGGTACGGGCTGTATGAATACACCGTCATGCCGTTCAGGCTAACTAATGCCCTAGCATACTTCATGTATCTCATGAACAAGGTATTCATGGAATATCTGGACAAATTTGTGGTGGTTTTCATTGATGACATTCTCGTCTTCTCCAAAGATGAAGAAGGACATGAGGGACATTTAAGATTGGTGCTGCAAAAGCTGAGAGAACACCAACTATATGCCAAGTTGAGCAAGTGTGAGTTTTGGCTGAAGAGACTTCCCTTCTTAGGACACATAATCTCGGAGGGAGGAATCTCCGTAGATCCCTCCAAGATCGAAGATGTGCAGAAGTGGAAGACCCCTGAAAATGTCGGGGAAGTTCGAAGCTTCTTAGGATTGGCTGAGTATTATCGACGGTTTATTGAGGGTTTCTCCAAGATCTCGAGACCCCTCACCAAATTGTTAGAGAATGGAACCACGTTCACATGGACACCACAGTGTGAGACAAGTTTTCAAGAACTGAAGAAAAGATTGACAACAGCCCCAGTGCTAGTTATGCCAGATATGCAGAAGAATTTTTCGGTGTACTGCGATGCATCTGGACACGGGTTGGGATGTGTTCTCATGCAAGAGGGGCATGTCGTGCCTTATGCGTCCCGACAGCTCCAAAACCACGAGAAGAACTATCCTACACATGACCTAGAGCTTGCCGCAGTGGTACACGCATTGAAGATTTGGCGGCATTACTTGATGGGGAAAAGGACAGAGATATATACGGATCATAAGAGCTTAAAGTACATTTTCACACAGCCAGATCTCAACCTTAGACAAAGGAGATGGTTAGAGCTAATCAACGACTTGATGTGGGCATCAACTATCATCCTGGGAAAGCGAACGTCGTAGCAGATGCTTTATGCCGGAAAGTGCAGGTCAACATGTTGAGTTCGAAGGACATGCCTACAGAATTGAAGGAAGAGATTGCAAAACTCAATCTATGTCTGGTGAATAGTGGTGAAGCCATCGCCATGGAAGTGGAATCCACATTAGAGCAAGACATACGCAACGGTCAGAAGAATGACGAGAAGATACAAGAGATTAGAGAACTCATCAAAGAAAATAAAGCCCCTGGTTCAGAAAAGATGAGCAAGGTACGGTGTGGCATGGGAAAAGAATCTGTGTGCCTGAAGTGAAGGAGATCCGTGAATTGATTTTGAAGGAAGCTCATGATTCCGACTATTCCATTCATCCGGGGAGTACGAAGATGTATCATGACCTCAAGAGCAGATATTGGTGGTATGGCATGAAGCGAGATGTCGAGGAACATGTTGCCCTATGTGACACATGTCAGTTGGTGAAAGCAGAACATCAATGACCCGCAGGACTATTGCAACCACTCAAAGTGCCTGAATGGAAATGGGAAGAAATAGGTATGGACTTCATAGTGGGACTACCCAGGACCCAATCGGGATATGATTCGATATGGGTCATCATCGACAGGCTAACCAAGGTAGCTCATTTCATCCCCGTGAAAGAAAGCTACAGCGGATCCAAATTGGTGGAATTGTACATGTCAAGGATCGTGTTTTTCCATGGAGTGCCAAAGAAGATAGTGTCAGATCAAGGGACACAGTTCACCTCAAGGTTCTGGCAGAAGTTACATGAAACCATGGGAACTCATCTAAATTTTAGTTTTGCCTATCACCCCCAGACTGACGGGCAGACGGAAAGAACCAATCAGATCCTTGAGGATATGCTGAGAGCGTGTGCGCTCAAGAACAATAGGAGTTGGGATAAGAACTTACCGTATGTGGAGTTCTCCTATAACAACAGCTATCAGGCTAGTATGAAGATGTCACCATTTGAGGCTTTGTAAGGGAGGAAGTGCAGAACTCCACTATTTTGGAACCAAACAGGGGAAAGTAAAGTGTTTGGGCCCGAGGTACTACAAGAAGCCGAGGTGAAAGTGTGGGAAATTCGCAACAATTTGAGGATAGTACAGACCCGACAAAAGAGTTATGCCGATGTACAGAGAAGAGAGCTTATTTTCAACATGGGGGACTATGTCTATCCCAAGGTGTCCCCTATCCAAGGACTTCATCGGTTCAAGGTGAAAGGGAAATTATCACCTCGATATATCGGACCCTTTCAGATTCTAGAAAGGAAAGGCGAAGTGGCATATCAACTAGAAATACCGGCTCGCCTACAGGATGTGCACGATGTATTCCATGTGTCACAGCTCAAGAAATGTCTAAGGACGCCCGAAGAAATGTTTCCCATGAATGAGGTGGACGTACGAGAGGATCTTTCTTATGCCGAGCAACCGGTCAAGATTTTAAAGACAATGGAATGCCTCACAGGAGATAAAACAATCCGGATGTGCAAGGTGCAGTGGAAGCATCACTCGGAAGCGGAAGCCACATGGGAGCGAGAAGACAAGCTTAAGGCACAGTTTCCGGAATTGTTTTCCTAGAATCACCAATCTCGAGGACGAGATTTCTTTTAAGGTGGTAGAGCTGTAACGCCCCAAAACCTGCTAAAGAGGGGAATTTCAAATTCTTTGGACGTATTGCATGTGGTGCAGAAATTCAAATTCAAACTGGAATTTAGATTTGAATCAAACCAGAAAAAGGAAAAGGAAAAAAGAAAAAGAAAACCAAAACCGGCCAGTGGGCTGAAACCCGCCAGCCGGCCCAAGACCGCGTGCGCCAGCCAGCCCAAACCCGCGCGCCTCCCTCTCAACCTCTCACTGACACGCGGGGCCCGCGCGTCATCCCCTCCTCGCGCGCGTGCCCAACCGCCACCGACCTTTCCGCGCTGATCGCGAGCCGCCGGCCGAATTCCTCGATCACAACCAACTGATCCGCCCCCACGAGCGCCGATTCCACACGCACACACCCACCCCGGTACTCCGGGCCGATTTAAACTCCCGCAAACCCCCTCTGCTCACCACCTCGCTCGCGAACTTCTGCCGCCGGTGAGCACTGCCGCCCAACCTCCGAATTCCCCTCGGCATAATGCCTTTCTGGTCCATCTAACCGGTTTCACATCATCGCAGCATCGAACACTAGCCGGTGACGTCCACTCCGGAACGAATTGCCGCCTAGAAAACCGACGCCGTCGAGCTCTAGTGATGTCTAGCCGCCGGTCATCTTTGAAGCCGTTGAATTTCCATGGCCCGACCCTATCTGACCCTCGGTACACCATCTGCTAACCGCAGGGAAGCACCACGACCGGAGAACGCGAGGTATCGCCGAGCCAAACCACTCCTCCATCGAGCACCGAAGAGCTCCTCCGCACGTCGCCGTCGCAGAGCCTACTCCAACCCTCCCGTGCCCAAGAAGACCCCTCGGTGAGCCTCCCCTACCCCTCCGCGGTCAATCTGTGCAAAAAGATGCGAGTTCTAACGCACAGCGGCAAAAACCGAGATTTTGCCGGCGAGATCGCGCCTCTGCCACCGTGCGCCGCCGCGCGCACGGGAGAACTCCAGTCGGGGGCGATGTGGCCTCTTGTGGCCCGTCTATTTTAAATCGCACGGTAGAAATTAAATCGACGCGTACCCCTTCGGCAATCTAATCTGAGCCGTCCGTTTTAAATCCAACGGCCCACGTCAACCCCGCATTATAAAGGCCAGGATTCTTACGCGCTACCCCCTGGGGATCTCAGAAAACACGAGCTAGCCCCGGAGACTTCTGATCTAGCCCCTGGACCTTCAGAAATTCATGTAAATTCATTTAAAAATCAGTTTTAACCCCTGGACTTAATAAAAATTAGGAAAACCCCTCTGTTATGTGTAATTAGGCCCCTGAAAATTTAGGAAATAGTAAATTAAACCCTGCAGTAGGGTGGATTTGCCTTTTAGACCCTATAGGATATTAAATTCAGAAATTTGAATATGTGACTAGGATTTAAATTTAAAAGGTGAGGCAAACACATGTGCAAATGCAAATTTAAACTCTACTAGCACCTGGAGAACCTTTAGAATGAGTTAAGAATTTATTTTAGCCTGAAATGAGATCTGCCTAAGTGTTGCTCATTTTTATTGTTTCTAGAAACATATTTTTGGGCTATGAAATAATTCTGAAAACTGGTAAAACAAATTTAAATTGGTTCACATCAGAGAGGAAGTTCAAAAATATATTATTGAACATTTTAGATCAGAACCTATTCTGTTTAGATGATATGTCTTACTATTTTAATATTAAAATTCACTTTTAGGTATACAAATTAAATATGAAAATATAGGAAAATAAGTATGCATGATTAGATGTTAAATCAGGTCTTTATTTTCAAAAACTTCAAATTAAGATTTTGTAGAAGATCTAAAAACCTATTTGGAGTAGGAAACTTTATTTCATGCAAATTTTGTGGCTAAGGAGTGTATAAATTAAATATAGAGAATTTGTTCAAATGGGAAATTAATATATAGTGTGCAACTAGAGATCTGAATACAAAAGTTAGAAATAATATATATGTTTAAAAGTGCATGTAGGTCTAAAATCAACACATCTAGGGTAACCACAACACTTAAACATGTGAATGACTTTAATATGTATGTATGTGTGGTTTGCATGAGTGAAAGTGTGAACTATGGCTTATGGATTGTTGTTTTCTTTTGCTATGTGTATTGGCATGAGTAGAACCTGCCCCAGAGCAAGTTCTCCCCTTCCAAGACCAGGACTTTCCATTCCCAGAGCAGCAGGAAGAAGGCAAGTGTCCTTGACCACTTTGATCCTTTACTAGGATGTGTAGTTAGAATTAAATTAGATGGTCAATTTGGAATATGATACCCATGCTAGGAAGTTTCCCTAGAATTGCATTATCTTGTTTCCTTATAGCTTGGGTTGGGATTTATTTTACTATGTCATTCATTCATATTACTTATGCTTAGCCATGCTTAGAAAAGGATAAGTGGGATATGAGATCATCAACTTATTTACCTTACTCTTGAATGAGACATTATGAGTTATGTAGAGGTAGGGATCGAGGCAAGTTGGATGAGTTGGTTGGTGCTGGGTGCACGAGACTCGGGTTTGTGTTTAGTACTTGCCTGGATCCTAAGGACCGGTTCATGGAGCATGTAACCTGGCTTTACCGTGCCAACCACATGCTGAGATGGGGCAGCTGGGCCAATTAATTAGGTTTATCTCTGGCGTAGTATGGGTGTTTTGGATGGTGCAGGGAATAGGTGTCAGCTGGACTACCATATGAACCGCAAGGCTCAAGAGGGGGCCACTGCAGCTGGGTTGGAGCCTCTTGTATGCTGTTAGGTGTGAAACCTCAGTGGGCCCATGCTCATCGGGAATCACTTTGTAAAGGCCTCGTAGTGATCTCCCGGCTACACACCTGGGAAGTGTGAATGTGGTTCGCGGCCACTGCCATAATGGAAGTTCTTTTAGTCCACCCGGCAACGGGGTCGTGCAAACTCTGCAGAGTCAAAACTGTCATGACAGCCGTGCTCACGGTCAAGAGCGGCTTGGACTTATTCATGATTAGAGGATGATGGATTGGGAAGTTGAGGATGTTAAGCGTGAAGCTTAACATTGGAGTTGAGACTATGTGTACTTGATATTGATGATGGGTTGAGGGATCGGGACCATTTCACCTGTGTAGTAATGTAGGTGCTTAACAAGCTAAGGTGATAGGTATTAATTGCGTAGTGCTTTAACCATGAGTTCAACCTCTCCTTGCTCTATCCATGCATGACATAACTTTCCCACACTTGCTGAGTACCAACGGTACTCAAACTTGTATTTCTGTTGGTTTAAATTGCTGCTCAGGTCAAAGGGATGATGTGGTGTTCAATGACCAAGACTTCGGACCCGAAGAACAATTCTAGGTTCACGGAGTCCCCGGGCAACGCCTATGACGGAGCCCACAAGATTTATATTCCGCTGCTGTTTTATTTACAACTTATTATCGTCCATCGAGACGTATGCTATGTAAGACTTATTTATATTCGAACACCTGGCTTGTAATATGATGATGCTTCACTATTTGTCATCACATGTATGAGAAAATGATCCTGACATACATGTGATATTCACTCGGTTGTTCTTCGGAGAAACAGGGTGTGACATTACGAGTGCAGTTAGCTAGACACATCTATCTCACTTCCCAATCCCATGGACTCAGCGAAGCATAAAAGAAAAAACCATACCCGACTCATAAACTTCCCTGGCGACAAGGGTGGTTTAACCAAAATTAGTAAACTCCTATAAAAAGGGTTTCCCATCCTGTTTGACTCAGCACACACACATTTTCGCAAAACAAAATAGTTTCCGAAAACATAGGATCAATATGGTCAAGGGGCACATGCCTTGTTCTTGACGTTCCGGTTGCTCTTGAATCTCAAAACCTTGTTGTGGCAGCTCATCGTAAACAGCTCCCTGAGCTTGTCCTTCTATACGCGATCACGCACATACAAGATTCACAACAATAAATATCACGCACAAACTTTAACTAGATGCGATGATGCATATGCATGCTATCCTATGATCAGTTTCTATTAGATCAGTTTGTACGTGTTCTTGCATGGTTTGCATGGGTTTACGATGAACAGAGGTGTTCGGATCAAATGTGGACATAACGATGACCTTGACTTTAGATCAAACCGATCAACATGTGATATGTCCACGAAAAAGCTTCTGTTCGAAAGAAATCAAAGAACAGATGCAAAGAAAACACGATGATGTCGTAAGGTGGTATTGGAGACCTACCTTACGTTCTTCTTGGTCTCGGGGTCCTTCTCCTAGCAAGACAGATTGTTGGGGCTCTCTTCCGGCGATCTCCCTCGACTGAACACCGGCGAAGGGTTTATTCGGCGAGTTGGGGCTAGGGATCTAAGTCGTCGGCTCAGAAGGTGGAAAAGAAGTTTGTGGTTTCGGCCGAAGGTTTTCGGTTCTATTTATAATCGGGAGGAGAAGAGTCCTAGTCTGATTGGACTTCAATTAAGAGTCGCATTCAAACTGTCGTTGAATCTTAATAACTTATCTTTAGTTGATTTGGTGCAGTAACATTGGGGAATTCGTGCCGGTTCCTTCCGTACCGATATTCCCACGCATACAGAAGCAAAAACCGCTCCAGAACTCGTTACCTCTGCGGTGATGAGCTCCGGAAGCTCCACATGTCCATCGGGGCCTGGTCTCCCCCTTTCCGCAGAGACGCGCTCTGGTTGTGCCGCGTGTCAAGCGAGCGAGACCTCCCTCTTTCTCAGAGGCGGCTCCGCGTGCGCCACGTATCCTGGCGGTCGGCACGTCCTCTCTTTTCGGAGGTTGCTCCGCGCATGCCACGTGTCAGTGCTGGACCTCCCCTCTCTTCGGAGGTGGCTCTGGGTGTGCCACGTGTCCTAACAGCGCCAGACTTCCTTTCTTCTCAGAGACGAGCTCCGAGGTTGACACGTGTCCAACAGTGACGGACCTCCTGGAGATAAGCTCCGGTGGCGACACGTGTCCAATAGAACCGGACCTCTCGGAGGTGAGCTCCGAGATCGACACGTATCCCGCGCGACTGGTCCTCTGATTTCCACGGTGACTAGCTCCGAAGGTGAAACGTGTCCTACGGGCTGGCCTCGCTCCTCCGCAGAGGCTAGCTCTGGGGTAACACGTGTCCCACGGGGTCAGACCTCTCCCCCTTTGCGTGGATGAGCCCCGAGCCTGCCACGTAGCCAGTTTTAGCGGCGGACCTCTCCCCACTTCGCAGGGATGAGCTCCAAACATGCCACGTGTCAGCGGCCGCGGGAGTTGTCTTCGACGCTCTTTGTGAACAGGATTTGGCTCTTTTTGGCTATCTTTTTGATATTTTCTCTGTTTCATCTTATTTTAAAAAATGTTGTTCTACATGAAACATGAATACATGCAGAAATAAAAAATGAGGGTGTCACATCCTGAGTTTGCTTCTTAAGTTCCACTAGTTCATTAACGGGCATCCTATATGGCCTCTTCGCTATAGATGCAGTTCCAGGTACTAAATCAATGGCAAACTCAATGTCCCAGTCAGGTGGCATACCTGGAAGTTCTTCCGGGAACACGTCCAAAATTCTTGAACCACCGGAATGCTTTCCAATGTTGCTCCTTCGACGAGGTTCAATGTTGCCTTCTCGGTTGTTGGTTGGGCTGACTCGAACTCAATACGAGTACCGTGCTCATTTGTCAACTGCACGCTCCTCTCAGCACATTGGACTACTACGTTGCGCTTGCTTAACCAATCCATTCCGAGTATTATGTCAAGCCCTTGGGAATCCAAGACAATAAGGTTGGCAAGGAAGTCTACCCCCCTTATTTTAAGGCTTACTTTCGGACATACTATATTAGTCCTCATCTCTCCACCGGGAGAATTAACTAACATAGCACATTTTAAGTGTGATATGGGTAGATTATGCTTGGCAACAAACTTGGATGATATGAAGGAATGTGATGCTCCAGAATCAAATAAGATGGTGGCCGGGTTGGAGTTGGCAAGGAACGTACCAATTACGACGTCCTCAGCCTGTTGTGCTTCCTCCACAGAGACATGGTTCACGTTGCCGCGAACATAGTTCTGCTGTCCACAGTTTTCTTGATTAGTCCTCATCTCTCCACCGGGAGAATTAACCAACATAGTATATTTCATGTGTGATATGGGCCGATTGTACTTGGCAACGCACTTGGATGATATGAATGAATGTGATGCTCCAGAATCAAATAAAATAGTGGCAGGGTTGGAGTTGGCAAGGAACATACCAATCACGACGTCCTCTGCCTGTTGCGCTTCCTCAGCGGAGACATGATTCACATTGCTACGAGCGTAGTTTTGCTACCCACAGTTGCCTTGATTAGCTCCTCCGTTCAGCCATGGGTTCTGCTTGGGTGCGTTGCTTGGTGTGGCGCCCGGTCCCGTAAAACATGGAACCCAGCTAATGCATATGTTTGCCCAGAATGTTCATCACAGATACACATGTAATCCACAAACTGAATTCAGAATATAACCATGAATAATAGGGTTTAAGTACTTTATTACATCAATCTCTAACTTATTCCTGCAGCGGAAGTCTCTAACTTATTCTAGCAGCGGAAGTCTCTAAACGATAGCGGAAGCAACTAAACAGCAGCGGCTCCATCTTCAACTCCACAGGCAAGTTGACGGTAGTTCGCACGCCTAGTACTCCACATGATTTTCGAAGTACTCTTCTCCTGTTGCTGACGTTTGTACGATAATGCAAGGGTGAGTCCATATCGTACTCAGCAATGCGGGAAAAGTATGACATGTAGCTTACAACAAGGTAGGAATAAAAAGGCTCATTGCAGAAAGCAAAGTTTATTTCACAATCATGACAAAAACAGCAGCTCTCTTTAAGTGATTTAACCGCAATATATATATCCAAATAAACAGCAACATACCTCCATCATAATTCACCACTTATCATGTCTCAACCAGCCATGAATCTTTCTCAACTTCATCTCATGCTCATAATAACCATATCATATTCATATCCATCTCATATTTATTTGATCCGAAACCAAACTCATTGTCATGACTCAACAGTCCCGAAACCAATCCCAAAGACCATACCATAACCAAACCAATAACCATAATGAACATCCATCCCTCCCTCTAATCGTGTGAGTTGGCCAGGCGCTTGTGACCGTAAGCATGGCTATCATGATAGTTTTACACTCTTAAGAGGTGGCACCACTTTACCCAAAAGTTTGTGATTTCGTCACCCGTCGGCGACTGCAGAACCTCCATTATACCAGTACACAACCGTCGGTGTATGGCCAAGAGATCACAAAATAGCCTTTACAAAGGGGCTACTAGCTGTATGGACTCACTAAGGTTTCACCAGCAGGCTCGAATCACCATTCTCCCACCTACGGGCCCCCTCTTGTGCCATGCAGTTCCCAGGGCAGTCCTCTCTCGACTCCCATTCCCCACGCCTTCCACGGTCCATAACAAGCTAGCAACTTACTTAATTAGTCAGCTAAGCCGCACCCATATATGGCCTTGTGGTGGCACTGTTTTCCTGGCATGTGCTGGCATGAACCGGTCCTTAGATCTACGGCAAATAAACCACCATCTCATTCTACCAAATCCACGAACCATGCTTGCCTAGATCTCCCCCGATTCTATGCTCATTATTATCATCAAGTTCTCATCATCATTATTCATATGAGTGCAGTACTTAGACATGTTCTACTTCGCCTTCCCGTATCCCGTAGCTTAAGCGAAGCAAAAAGGAAAAACGACCATACCCGACTCATCAACCTTCCCGGTGACAAGGATGGTTAACAAAGCTAGTAAACTCCTATAAAAAGGTTTCCCATCAAGTTGACTCAAGCACACACGTTTTCGCAAACGAAACAGTTTTAAAACATGGGATCAATATGGTCAAGGGGCACTTGCCTTGTTTTTGTGTCTTTTGTTGCTCACGTGTCATGAAGTCTTGGTGCTGTAGTCCTTCGTAGATGGCTTCCTGAGCTTGTCCTTCTACTCACGACCACACACATACAAAATTATTGCAATCAAACATCATGCACAAACTTTACTCAAGATGCAGTGGATGCAAATCCTATGGTGTTGTTTTATTAAACCATTTTGTACGTGTTCTTGCACGTTTTAATAGGCTTGCATGGGGTTTTATGATGAACAAGGTGTAGGGATCAAGTGTGGACGTGGTGATGATCTTGACTCAAGATCTAGATCAATTCCGTTGTCAAAAAACAATCAACACGTGATCTTTCCACACAAAAAAGCTTCTGTTCGAAGGAAAAGAAGAAAACAGATGCGACGACGTTGTAAGATGGGTAATGAAGACCTACCTTACTTCCTTTATGATCGTCGGTGTGACACCCTCATTTCTTGTGTCAGCATATATTCATGTTTTATGAAGAGAAAACATTTAAGAAAAGTAGGAACGGAGAAAAATATCAAAAGGATAGCCAATAAGAGCCGAATCCAGATCATAGAGAGCGCCAAAGACAACTTCCACGGCTCGCTGACCACGTGGCGTATTCGGAGCTCATCCCTGCGAAGTGGGGAGAGGTCCGCCGGTAAACTGGCTACGTGGCAGGCTCGGGGCTCATCTCCGCAAAGGGGGAGAGGTCCGACCCTGTGGGACACGTGTTGCCCCCGGAGCTAGCCTCTGCGGAAGAAGCAAAGGCATTTCCGCAGGACACATGTCACCTTCGGAGCTAGTCACCGCGGGAATCAGAGGACCAGTCGCGCCGGATACGTGTCGATCTCGGAGATCACCTCCGAGTGGTCCGGTTCTATTGAACACATGTCGCCACCGGAGCTTATCTCCCGGAGGTCCGTCACTGTTGGACACGTGTTAACCTCGGAGCTCGTCTCTGAAAAGAAAGGAAGTCTGGCGCTGGAGCCACCTCCGGAGAGAGGGAAGGTCCGGCACTAACACGTGGCATGCGCGGAGCCACCTCCGAGTAGAGAGGAGATCCCGACCGCCAGGATACATGGCGCACGCGGAGTTCACCTCCAAAAAAGAAGGGAGGTCTCACTGCCTTGACACGCGGCACCACCGGAGCTCGTCTCTGCGGAAAAGGAGAGACCAGGCCCGATGGACACGTGGAGCTTCCGGAGCTCATCACCGAGAAGGTAACGAGTTCTGAAGCGGTTTTGGATTCTGTACGCGTAGAAATATCGGTACGAAGAAGAAACCGACCTGAATTCAACAATGTTACCGCACCAAATCAACTAAAGATAAGATGTTAGGATTCAACGACGATCTGAATAGGACTCTTATTCGGAATCCAATCATAATAGGACTCTTCTCTTCCTGATTATAAATAGAACCCAGAACCATTGGCCGAAACCAGGAACTTCTTTTCCAACTCCTAAGCCGACGACTTAGAGCCCTAGCCCTAACTCGCCGAGAAAGCCATCGCCGGAGTTCAGCAAGGAAATCGCCAGAAGAGAGCCCAACGATCTGAGAAGGACCCGAATACCGAGAAGAGCGTAAGGTAGGTCTCTAATACCACCTTACGACATCATCGTGTTTTCTTTGCACCTGTTCTTCGATTCCTTTCGAACAGAAGCTTTCTCGTGGGCAGATCACTTGTTGATCGGGTTGATCTAAAGACAAGGTAATCGCTATGTCCACATCTGATCCGAACATCCCTGTTCATCATAAAGCCATGCAAGAACACGTACAAACCGATCTAATAAAACTGATCATAGGATAGCATGCATATGCATCATCGTATCTAGTTTAAAGTTTGTGCATGGTATTGATTCTTATGAATCTTGCATGTGTGCGATCCTGTATAGAAGGACAAGCTCAGGGAGCTGTCTATGACAAGCTGCAACAACAAGGTTTCGAGATCCAAGAGCCACCAGAACCGCAAGAACAAGGCAAGTGCTCCTTGACCATATTGATCCTATGTTTTGGGTAAAACTGTTTTGTTTTGCGAAAAGGTGTGTGTGCTGAGTCAAACATGATGGGAAACCCTTTTATAGGAGTCTACTAGTTTTGATTAAACCACCCTTGTCGCCTGGGAAGTTTATGAGTCGGGTATGGTTTTTAGTTTTATGCTTCGCTGAGTTAGATGCGTCTAGCTAACTGCACTCGTAATGATAATGAGAAACTGATGTTAATAATGGACATGGATCGGAGGGGGATCTAAGCAAGAATGGGTTTGCAAATGAGGTAGCATGAGATGGTGGTTTACTTGCTGTAGATCTAAGGACCGGTTCATGCATGCACATGCCAGGATAACAGTGCCACCACAAGGCCAAGTATGGGTGCGGCTTAGCTGAGTAATTAGGTAAGTTGCTAGTGTTATGGACTGTGGAAGGCGCGGGGAATGGGAGTCGAGTGAGGACTGCCCTGGGAACTGCATGGCACAAGAGGGGGCCCATGGGTGGGAGAATTGGAGATTCTAGCCTGCCGGTGAAACCTTAGTGAGTCCATACATCTAGTAGCCCCTTTGTAAAGGCTATTTTGTGATCTCTTGGCCATACACCGACGGTTGTGTACTATTATAATGGAGGTTCTGCAGTCCCCGATGGGTGACAAAATCGCAAACTTGTGGGTAAAGAGGTGCAAACTCTGCAGAGTTCTTAAAACTATCATGATAGCCGAGCTTACGGTCACGAGCGCCTGGCCAACGGCCATGATTAGTTGGGATGGTTATTGGTTATGGTTTGGTTTTTTTTGGGACAATTGAGTCCGGGTGATAAGATGGGTTGCATGACTGTTGAGTCATGGCAACAAGGTTGGTCTCGGTGGGAGATGAAGTTGTTTTATGAGGTGAAATGGTAGCGAATATAGGATTGTATTCGTGAGATGGTAACGAATACGAGGAGGTATTCGTGAGCGAGAATGAGGTTGATTGATGACTGGCTATGAACATAACGGAGGTATGATTGGTATTTTAATACATGATTGGATTACATTCACTGAAAGATAAGTCGCTGTTTTATCGTGCTTTTGATAAATAACTTTGCTTTCCGCAATGAGCCTTTTTATACCTACCTTGCTATGAGCTTCATATCATATTTTCCTGCACTTGCTGAGTACATCATTGTACTCAAACTTGCATTATTATTTCACCATCAGTAGCAGGAGAAGACTACTATGAAGACCAAGTGGAGCATTAAGGCGTGTGATCTGTTCTCAACCTTGCCTGTGGGGATGGAATAGAGATGGAGCCATTGCTGCTTAGATTTGCTTCCGCATTAGTTAAATTGCTTCTGCATTAGTTAGAAGACTTTCCACTGCATAGAAATAAGACTTCTGCTGTGAGCATGTGTCCAAGACTCATGAAACATTGTAATAATGACACGACCCCACGGTCTTGTCGAGCCAGGATCACGCTGAGGGATGCTGCGTTGCACATCACCGGATAACACAGCTCAAAGGTACAAAGCGGAAGCGAAATTTTATTACATAAACAAGTTAATGAACATGTTTACATCAAAATAAGTTCAGTCTACACTCGCGGGAGTAGACTACGCATCAAGTCCACGTTCAGCCCTTGAACGTGTCCTTGCTAGCACACACGCACACTAACTCTGCGGGGTGCACGACTCCCACTCGACGGGGTTCCCCTCCTGGGGTTCCGTCTCCTCTTCGGGAGTCCCTTCCTCATAGAACCCTGCAAAAGCTTCAAACACAAGCAGTGAGCACGAAGGCTCAGCAAGTTTGACCCGTCTCATCTATACATGGAACTTCGACATGAGGGGTGATGGGTACATGAGGTAAAATCATTTGCAAAGGACTCGCCTAATTAGTGGAACCTTACTTTCAGGTTTTAGCAGCAGGTTGTGGAGAACCTTACGCTAAGGTACATGAGAGAGCCGCAATCAAACAAGAAACGCATTTCTCTCATGTACTTTGCCCAAAGTTGAAATGAACTTTAGTTAGCTCTAAACCACAGCAAGTCATTAGCAATCAAGTCTATCTTTGAATCAGCAACATTTTAACATGTAACTAGCCTGTTCTTTCTACGTCACGGTACAGTGAACAAGTGGTACTCACTGACCGTGAGGGACGGCGATTATAATCGATTTACACCTGCAGGGTTACCCGAACAATCCGTCACGTACGCCCGTACTCGATGTTGCCTACAACAACCATCACGGACGCCGTACGCAACTACCTTTCAGCCGTTAGCCAAATGTTGAACCGGTCCAATCGTCCTGAGCAAGAGGTCTCTGCACGCGCATCTCAGTGCCGCCAGCCGATTTACACCTCGAGCTCTCAACCTACCCTCTGAACGACCAGCTATGCCTCAACACCCAGCTACCCGAGTTACATCAGTTTCCCGGTTCCCATATAGCTGGTAGGTCTTCGGTACTGTTCTAGCTTGTTCAACAGGCCCGCACACGGCTCGGTCCTCAATCAACACAAGCGGAGCTATAGCACACAGGCCCCAAAGTCCTGTTGCCCTTACTCTCCGCTTAGTCTCATTTTCTTGCCATGTGTTTCATGTGCTATCACTACCCCAGTCGAGTGCCTCTAGCCTATGCTCGCGAGTAGTTCCAACTACTCGACTTGTACCGAATCCTACTCTATCATAGCATTGCAGTGGCTAACGAGGTTTTCAATCCTAATCCCAACCCATGGTTTTCTTGGCTATGCATTTGGGTTTCCAAGCAATACTCTAATGCAAGAATAATAGTATTCAAAGACGTGCTCAAAACAATAAACATTTGTAAAAAGTTTAATGCAAATCGGAGCTTGCCTTGCTGCTCTTGGTCGTAAGCTAGCTGTTCCTCCGGAGTAACGAAGTCTAGGACTTCGGGTTCCTCCTCGACCATAGCGACTACATGATAGAGGAAATGCATGTATCAATTTAAATGCATTTGTATTAAGTTTGAACTTGTGAAGCTTATAAGTCCCACTAGACAGGCTCATTGACTATGAAACTTTTTGTCACACCCGGTTTTTCTGAAGAACAACCAAGTGAATATCACATGTATGCCAGGATCATTTTCTCATACATGTGATGACAAATAGTGAAGCATCATTTATTACAAGCCAGGTGTCGAATATAAATAAGTCTTACATAGTAAATGTCTCGATGGACAATAATAAGTTCATCACAAGTAAATAAACTAGCAGCGGAATATTATTCTTGAGGACTCCGTCACAGGCGTTGCCCGACGGTCTCCATGAACCTAGAAACCTTCTTCGGGTCCAAAGTCTTTGTCATTATACACCACCTCATTATCTTGACCTGAGCAGCAATATAAACCAACAAAATATACAAGGTTGAGTACCAATGGTACTCAGCAAGTGTGGGAAAGTTATGTCATGCATGGCTAGAAAACATTCACCTTAGCTTATTAAGCACCTATATTACTACACAGGTGAAATGGTCCCAATCTCCCATCCCTTCATCATAACCAAATAACCATAACATCATTTCCAATGTTAAGCTCCCCGCTTAACATCCACAACTTCCAAAACCATCAATCCTCTAATCATGAATAAGTCCAAGCCGCTCTTGACCGTGAGCACGGCTATCATGACAGTTTTGACTCTGCAGAGGTTGCACCACTGTACCCACATGTAGTGATTTCATCCCCAGTTGCCGGGTGGACTAAAAGAACCTCCATTATGCCAGTGGCCACAAACCACATTCACACTTCCCAGGTGTGTAGCCAGGAGATCACTACGAAGCCTTTACAAAGGGATTCTCGATGAGCGTGGGCCCACTGAGGTTTCACCCCTAACAGCATACAAGAGGCTCCAACCCCGCTGCAGTGGCCCCCTCTTGAGCCTTGCGGTTCAATAGTAGTCCAGCTGACACCTACTCCCCGCACCATCCAACACACCCATACTACGCCGGGGATACACCTAATTAATTGGCCAAGCTGCCCCATCTCAGCATGTGGTTGGCACTGTAAAGCCAGGTTACATGCTCCATGAACCGGTCCATAGGATCCAGGCAAGTACTAAACACAAACCCGAGTCTCGTGCACCCAGCACACAACCAAAACATCCAACCTGCCTTGATCCCTACCTCTACATAACTCACAATATCTCATTCAAGAGTATGGTAAAATAAACTGATGATCTCATATCTCAATTATCCCATTCTAAGCATGGCTAAGCATATGCATAATAATAAATGACATGATAAAATAAATCCCAACCCAAGCTACAAGGAAACAAGGTAATGCAATTCTAGGGAAACTTCCTAGCATGGGTTTCATATTTCAATTGACAATGCAAATAATTCTAGCTACACATCCTAGCATAGGATCAAAGTGGTCAAGGACACTTGCCTCCTTCCTGCTGCTCTTGAAATGGGTAGTCCTGATCTTGGAAAGGAATAACTTGCTCTTGAGCAGGTTCTACATCATACCATCACACATAGCAAAAGAAAAACAACAATCCATAAGACATAGTTCACACTTCCACTTCATACAAACCACACATTCATATTTATGAAAGTCATTCACCATTATATGTGTTGTGGTTACTCTATGTGTGTTGATTTGTGGCTTGCATGCACTTTTGATCATATGTATATGATTCCTACTTTTTGTAAGGGCCTCAGTTTTTGACACTCATTTGCAGTGTTCATCACCACACCACACACCTCATTTGAGGAAAAATGATGAACACAAATAAAGAGCAAGTAACAATTATCAACATGCTCATTAGGGAACAAACTCACACATTGCAAAAGTGGTACTTCCCACATGTGATATAGATGGGCTGGACATATGAAAACTCCTACACTTTGCTAAGGATGTCCATGCCAAGTTTCACCCAAATTCAAAACATTTTTTGAGGTCATCTTGGGTGTAGATAGGAAAGGGGCAGTTTGAAAACATATTCAAATTCAAACTGTTTTCACCCACTGAATTTAAAAGTGGAAGGCATATTCTTGCTCAGCACATTTTTGTGAGCTCACACACCAATTTTCACTCCATTTGGAGTTGATCTTGACATGAGCTAAGGGGGAGAAATTCAAACTTTATTTGAATTTCAAACTGCACTTGTGCTGAAATTCATTCAAACCAAACCTCATTTGAACTTTGATCAATTCAAATGGCTCTTGGGTGAATAATTTGAGTTGCCAAGGGTAGAATAGGGTTCACTGTTTACCACAGCTGTTAGGAATAAATTTCAGAGGTTAAAAGAGGAGTGGGACCCACATGTCAGCCTCAGCCTCAAAGCAAACCGACTGAACCACAGTTCAGTCGGTTCCCGGCTGTTGTGCGCGCGCGCCACCGAAGGGGCCGGCCGGCGCCAGCTCCTGCTGCGTGCCCCAAGCCGGAGGCCAGCCGGCCGAGCTATTTATTCCCTCCCCGGCGTGCCTCAGTCACCATTTCCCCGAGCTACCGACGTGCGCGACTGCTTTTCCCACTGCCATCGCCGCCGCTCGAGTTCCTGCTTGATCAAGCCGATCGCAGCTCCCTCTTTCCATTCCAAGGTCCCAGCAAGGTACTAGCAACCATCCTCCATCCTTCCCATTGATAGAAATCGATTGAAACCGAGTGATATCGGCTGTGCCGAAAGATCAAACTCGGAACTGGAAACCGCCGCACCTCGGGCTCTCGTGGACAGCCCAACCTGGGCGTTGTCACGCCCGAGCCAAGGCACCCTTGGACGCGCAAGTGATCGGTGCTGCTCATCCCCGAGCCACAGCTCGAGTGGTTGCTCACCGGCGGCGAATTTCCACTTTTCCCCTTTCTGTGTGCAGAACGACCCTCGGGTACGATTCTGTTTAATTCGTGCTCTAGAAAGGATTAGAGGGCCTCAGGCCACTCCCACACGAACTAGACACGGTGACGCACAAGTTGCCTTCACAACTCTGGGCCGGAGAACTTCTGTGCCCGGCGTAATTCAAGGTCTACTAATGGCGGAACGCACGGGGGGTATCGGGCGCACGGTGAGGACCTATTTCGGGCCTTCCCCGAGCTGCCCCGAGTTCATGTCGACCTTCTCTGAGGTCCACTGATGCTCCCCGACCGGTTTCCCAAGTAGCTGAGGCACTAGGAGCATCAGCCGACATGGCCGAAGTCGTTCCGATATGGCGGCTCGTCGCCGACCATGCTCCGGCCGTTGTCATGAGCAGCTGACCCTCGGATCATGTTCCCCAAGTAAAAGTAGGCAGGGGCGGCCAGAATCAAGAAGTTTGAAGCTGTACAGCAGCCGGCGGCGAGCTCTCCGGCGAGGTCCCTCGGCGGCGGAGCGCGGGTGTCGCGAGGTTGAAGAAGGGGGTGGACCCCAGCTGTCAGCGGCCGATATTTTGAATCGGGATCCGGCTGCGGCCGGGATCGGGTGTGCTGGCGCGCAAAAGCCTTGTGGGCCGCGGTGTGCTGTCGCTTCGGCGTGCGACGCGTGTCTCCTGGGCCCACGCGCGAGTTTAAACTTTTCCCCGATTTTCAGATTTCCTTCAAACTTCAAATCCTTATAACTTTGGCTAGAAAGCTCCAAATTGAGTGAACCAAATTTTGCTGGATTCAGCTCTTTGAGTACTTTCCAGAAAATCAAGTGTCACTTCATGAAATTCCTTAATTCTCCAGAATTAATTCCTTAAAGTTTAAACTGTTAGGAATTTTAACTGGAGAATCATTTGGAGGAAAATCCTGAAATTTTGCTGAGATGTTCACCAAAATATCCTTGAACTACCATAAAAATTTCAGGTCCATTTGAGCTCATTTAGTCCACCTAATGGTGTGATTAGTAAAACTGTTCCAGAGAAAATAGAAAATGTTCAGAAACATTTTCAGAATTTTCTCTGAAATTGTTTAGCTCATATCTTTAGTTAGAGACTTCCAAATTAAGTGAGACCAATTCCATTAGAACCCTCTGAAAATCTAGTTTTCAGAAAGTCATAGTTTGTTTCATGAAAATACTTAGAACACCCTAAAAGCCTTTAATTAAGGTCAAGGACATAATTATTTGTGGAGGGCTCAAATGAGCTTTGCTGCAACTAAAACTTGACCAAGTCTCTGTTTAGGTTGTAACCAAGCCACAGTAAAAGTTTCACAGTCATTAGGTCTATCTAGTAAAGGTTATAGACTTCACAACTTCAAAGTTAATACAAAAGCATTTAATTAATACATACACTGTTCTTATCATGTAGTCGCTAAGGTCGAGGAGGAACCCGAAGTCCTAGACTTCGTTACTCCGGAGGAACAGCTAGCCTACGACCAAGAGCAGCAAGGCAAGCCCCGGTTTGCATTAACCATTTTATAAATTTTTATTGTTTTGAGCACATACTTGTTTTCTTTATGTTGTGCATCAGAGTCTTGTTTGGAAACCCCACTGCATAGCCAAGAAAACCATGGGTTGGGGTTTAGGATTGCAAACCCCGTTAGCCACTGCATTGCTAGGATAGAGTAGGATTCGGTACAAGTCGAGTAGTTGGAACTACTCGCGAGAATAGGCTAGAGGCACATTGCTCGGGTAGAGATAGCACATGATACACATGGCAAGAAAATGAGACCGAGCGGAGAGTAAGGGCAGCAGGACTTTGGGGCCTGTGTGCTGTAGCTCCGCTTGTGTCGATTGAGGACCGAGCCGTGTGCGGGCCTGTTGAACAAGCTAGAACAGTACCGAAGACCTACCGGCTATATGGGAACCGGGAAACTGATGTAACTCGGGTAGCGGGGTATTGAGGCATTGCCCGTCGTTCAGAGGGTAGGTTGAGAGCTCGAGGTGTAAATCAGCTGGCGGCACAGAGATGCGCGTGCAGGGACCTCTTGCTCGGGACGATGGGACCGGTTCAATATTTGGCTAACGGGTGAAAGGTAGTCGCGTACGGCGTCCGTGATGGTTGTTGTAGGCAACATCGAGTACGGGCGTACGTGACGGGTTGTTCGGGTAACCCTGCAGGTGTAAATCGATTATAATCGCCGTCCCTCGCGGTCAGTGAGTACCACTTGTTCACTGTACCGTGACGTAGAAAGAACAGGCTAGTTACATGTTAAAATGTTGCTGATTGAAAGTTGGATATTGATTGTTAATGATATGTTGTAGCTTAGTGCTAACTAAAGTTCTTTTCAACTTTGGGCAAAGTACATGAGAGAAATGCGTTTCTTGTTTGATTGCGGCTCTCTCATGTGCCTTAGCGTAAAGTTCTCCACAACCTGCTGCTAAAACTTGAAAGTAAGGTTCTACTAATTAGGCGAGTCCTTGCAAATGATTTTTACCTCATGCAACCCATCACCCTCATGTAGAAGTTTCATGTTTAGGTGAGACGGGTCAGACTTGCTGAGCCTTCGTGCTCACTGCTTGTGTTTGAAGCTTTTGCAGGGTTCTATGAGGAAGGGACTCCCGAAGAGGAGACGGAACCCCAGGAGGGGAACCCCGTCGAGTGGGAGTCGTGCACGCCGCAGAGTTAGTGTGCGAGTGTGCTAGCAAGGACACGTTCGAGGGCTGAACGTGCACTTGATGCTTAGTCTACGCCCGCGAGTGTGGACTAAACTTATTTTGATGTAAACATGTTAATAAACTTGTTTATGTAATAAAGCTTCCGCTTCCGCTTTGTACCTTTGACGTGTGTTATACGGTGTTGTGCAACGCAGCACCCCTCAGCGTGATCCTGGCTCGACAGGACCAGTGGGGTCGTGTCAGCGTGGTATCAGAGCTCGCTTGAGGTTTAACACAGTACAAAGGTCTTCTTTTTCAAAAATCCAGTGAGGAACGAGTTAGTAGCCCGTATAAGGATGTTATTAGTATATAGAAAGTGGCTTATTAACTTATTTGTTATGTCGGAAAATCGTGCATCTCGGGACGTTCATGTCTTGGGGGGTGCACGTAAGCGCTGTCCACCAGTGCGCACAAGCTGAAGGGTGGAGCCCCACGGGTGGCAGGTAACCCGACCCGCTTTGATATCCTCTACGACTCTTCATGTCGTTTGGGGTATTCGAGCAACGTCTGTCCCTGGCGTGCGTGGTGCAACATGGGAGACCCCGTCACGTGGTCTGAAACGTGAACACGTAACTCAAGGCGTGTTTGGCTTGAGAACATCCGGGCGAGTGATGACGGCCGGGTGTACAAACTGTATGGATTCCGGGCTCGGTGTGCAGCCGAGTCTGATGATTGTTTGAGTTTCTGCAGGTAGCCTTACCACGAAACGGTAGACGTGTAGCATCCGTGTGCGAGTGACGAGTAGTGCCACTGAACTAACGAAGCCGGCTAAATCCGGTATAGGTTTTTCCTTTGTGAGGACGTAGTACCGACATAATCTGGTGACGCCTCGACGTCACACCCAACTAAATGAACAACTTCATTTAAAAACTTGAAGGTTTTGATCCAAAGTAGTAAAACTTGATGTAACTCCTTCCCTTGAACAGGATATTCAAAGTTAATAAGTTTTCAACTTATAGGATGTTAAGGACAGAGCACTCTGTTTTCAGCTAAATCAAGGCTGAAGTTAATCAGAGGTTAGAGGTTGAGTTCTTTCGAGGTTGGGGTCGTATGATACATTTCTGGAAAGCTTTGGAGGAGCTTTACAACTTTTCTGTTGAGTTCCAGAGGTGTTTCATCCCTTAACCACTCGAAAAATGCAGTAGAGTTGAAACTGTCCAGAAAACAGGACGGAGCAAAGACTCTCTGTAGACTCTCTGTAAATTAAGCATAACTTCCTGCATAAAAATCCAAAAATAGAAAATGAGGTGGTTCTGGGAAGCTTATGAGATGGGTTACAACTTTGTAACAGAAAGTTTTGTCAGATTAGGAACAGAATTAACTGGAATTCTTGGATCAAATCAGTACCTAAGGCAGGGAGGTGCTGCCCAATTGTTCCCAGAAATTCTGTTAACTTTGACATCTCATAACTTTTGAACCAGAGCAGATCTTAGGCCAACCAAATACTTTCTGGAAAGCTATTGAAGTTAACTTTAACTTTGATGTTGAGCTCCAGGACTGGTTTTGTTTTTAACCTGGCCTAAATCAGATTGATATGGAAACTGGTCAGGGCTGTCATGGGAACAGCAGATCAGCAGTCAAATTTGTTTAAAAATTTGAACTATGTTTCCAAGTGTTAAGGGTTCAATGACATATCTTATGTTATAACTCAATGGTTTACTGTTTAAATAAATATTTGACATTTCTCAAATATATTTTTACAGATGGCAGCAGATAAACGGTTGGAGAACGGGTGGGTAGTTTCCCACTGCTCTGACCGTAGCGGCTACCCGGGAGCATTGTGGCTAATGCTCCAATATTTCGGGTACAACCAGATGCCGCAATACTTCGCCAAGGAAGAAGGCGAAGAGGGGAACAAGACGTGGACGATCCATGTCGAGGTTCCTGCAGGGCCTACGCCACCCGGTTGGGTGCCATTCACCGTCACGGTGAGAGGAAGACAACCGGAAGGGATGTGGCAAGTGGCAGCCCGTGACACTATGTCACGTTTCTGCCAACTACACGTACAGGCTATGGAGGGAACTCCATACGCACTCGTTCCGGTGGAGGGACGAGCTCAGCATGTGTGGGAAGAGAGGTACCTAGAGGCAACAAACCCGAGTTGCCCAAGGTACAACCCCGCGGAGGCAAATCTCAGCCTCCAAATGAGGGCGGGAAACGCTGTGATGGACAGCCAAGCTGTTCATACGGAGCATCTCGCCACCAAGCTCAAGGAGAGCACAAGCCGTGGAGATCATTTTGAGAGTGCTCACAGTGCACTCCGCAATGTGCTCCTTCCGACGATCAAGCGACTGAATGAACAACACAATCAGTTGCGTCGTCTGAAGAAGGCAAAGAAGAAGAGCCGTGTTGACATTGCGGCGTTGCAAGAGCTGGTGCAGACCCTAACCCAGCAGAATGAGGACCTTGCTCAAGAGCGGGACGACGCTATTGAGGAAGGACAAGGCTGGGAAGAGGACTACAACCAGGCTATGGACGAGGTGCATGCATTGCAGGACCTCGTGCCCCCGGTATTGGGCGTACCGGTAGTCTTGGGTCTTCCAGCCATGGGAGAACCTGGAATGGGAGAAGAGGTGGTAGACCCCGAGCCACCAGCAGAGGTACCGGAGGAGGACGAACCACAGGAGGTCGAGTTCTACTCCGAGTAGGGGGTTACGGTTGCCAAGTAGGGCAGCTAGGGTAGCGTAACCCAACTTTTGTAATCGGTGACATGTCGTGTAGACAGTAGCGTATGTATAGGTAGTGACGACATGAGCACGACTTCTCGGAGATCCGAGAATAATGTATCTTGTATAAAGTTTATGCTTTATCAATATATGTGAATGTTGTGCAAGTTAATCATGCGTCGCTTCAATACTTACTCCTGTTTATGGAATTTTGAGTAAGACATGTGCTAATTGCTGCTGTGTTGAATTTCAGAATGACGCGTACTCGTGCCAACCCCGATGTTGGGGGTACTAGCCAAGGGGGAGAGACCTCCCAACCACCTCCCGAGGACTCCTCGGGACAGCAGCAGCAACAGCAACAGCAAACACCGCCACCGCCACTGCCAACGGTTACATTGGCCGACATTGTCGCGGCAATGGCGGGTTCACATCAGCAGCATACAGAGCTGCTGCAAACGTTAATTGCGAATACGTCTCGCCCAGAGAGACGTCAAGATCGTGAGGAGCGCCAACAGAGCTCCTACTCTGACTTCCTGGCGACTCATCCCCCTGTATTCTCAAGGGCGGATGAACCACTTGACGCGGACAACTGGCTCCGCGCCATAGAGATGAAGTTCGGGCTGCTCCAAATCAGCGAGCAGCGCAAGACTCAGTTCGCGGTCCAGCAGCTCCAAGGATCCGCGAGCGCGTGGTGGGCCAACTTTTGTGCTTCACAACCCACCGACCGAGTGATGACCTGGGCGGAGTTCCGTACGGCCTTCCGGGCCTATCATATACCGCCCGGTTTGATGAAGAGGAAGACGCAGGAATTCCTACACCTGCAACAAGGGAGCCGGAACGCGCTGGAGTACTCCAGAGCGTTCAACGATCTCGCACTCTACGCGTCGTATCACGCAGATACGGACGAGAAGCGGCGGGACCACTTTTACCAGGGGCTTAACCCGCTCCTGAAGGACAAGCTGGCGATGTTCAATCGCGGCAGCCTCAACGACATAATTGATGCTGCGATTGTTCAGGAAGACTCCGGCAAGGAGTTGGCGGCGGCAGAGCGAAAGCGAAGCGCGCCGCAGAGCAGCGGAGAAGGAGGCGGTCCTTCTCAGAAGTTTCGGATGGTGAATCGCCCACCATCAGGTCCGCGCTGGCAGCCACCACAGCGGTCGATGCCGTTCCGCGGTCGGCTGTATTCTTCACCGGCATTCCGGCCGGCACTGCCAGCACCACCGCAACAACAACAGCAGCAGCGGGCGATGCCGCGTGCGTTTGCACCTCCGCAACGCATGCCGGGCTTTCGTCCACCAAGTACTCCACCAGCAGCGGCCACATGTTACAAGTGTGGTCGTCCAGGACACTTCGCGAGCAGTTGCCCGGAGAGGCAAGGCGGCGGAGTGGTACCACAGTTTCCGGGGAGGAATCAACCCCGGAACCCTACTAATGCGCGGCGGGCAAACCCTAGGCCCGGCACTGTCCACCAGCTTGCCATTGAGGACGTGCCGGAGGGCGAGCCAATCCTTGCGGGTATGTTCCAACTCCACCAGCATCCCGCTATAGTACTATTTGATTCAGGCGCCACGCATAATTTTATTAGCCAAGCTTTCATTGCTAAACACAGCTTGCCAATACTACCCACCGATAGTCCATATTTAATTTGTTCACCGGGTGGGAAGATTTCAGCAAGCGTAATGGTCTCCAAAGCACCATTATGCTTAGCGGGTAGAGTGTACCCCACGTCTCTCATTATCTTAGAGGGACAGAAGGTCGATGTCATCCTAGGGATGTCGTGGTTAACCCGCCACGGCGCTGTTTTAGACACCGTCCTCCGAGTCGTGCACTTAAACTCAGGAGTGCACGGTTCTCACTCATTATTTCTGGACAGTCCAGAAATAAAACTTCCAAGTGTCTATCAAGCCACAATCATCAGATTGGAAGATATTCCAGTGGTCCGAGAATTCCCTGATGTATTCCCGGATGATTTGCCGGGGATGCCACCCGATAGAGAGGTGGAGTTCAAGATTGAACTTGCACCGGGAACCATGCCAATATCCCGAAGGCCGTACAAGATGGCGCCCAAGGAGTTGGCGGAACTGAAGATTCAGCTCACGGACCTTCTGGAGAAGGGTTTTATTAGGCCGAGCTCCTCGCCATGGGGCTGTTCGGCATTATTTGTCAAAAAGAAGGATGAAACGTTGCGGCTTTGCGTGGACTACCGTCCATTAAATGCCGTAACCATCAAGAACAAGTACCCGTTGCCACGGATCGACATGTTGTTTGATCAGTTGGTCGAAGCAAAGGTCTTTTCCAAGATGGATTTAAGATCCGGGTACCATCAGATTAAGATCAGGGCTGAGGACATTCCAAAGACAGCTTTTTCGACAAGGTACGGACTTTATGAGTACCTGGTCATGTCCTTTGGCCTCACCAATGCTCCAGCTCACTTCATGTACTTAATGAACTCGGTGTTCATGCCGGAGCTGGACAAGTTTGTCGTGGTCTTCATCGACGACATCCTGGTATATTCCAAGTCGGAGGAAGATCACAAGAAACATCTGCGTATAGTCTTGCAACGGCTGCGGGATCACAAGTTATACGCAAAGTTCAGCAAATGCGAGTTTTGGATATCGCAAGTGCCTTTCCTCGGGCATATCATCTCAGCGGAGGGTATCGCTGTGGACCCGAGCAAAATCACGCAAGTGCTGAATTGGAAATCCCCGAGAACTGTTCATGAGGTACGGAGTTTCCTCGGACTCGCGGGATATTATCGGAGGTTCATTCCGAACTTCTCGAAGATTGCCAGGCCAATGACAGAGCTGCTGAAGAAGGCTACCAAATATGTTTGGAGTCCAGCATGTGAAGCAGCATTCAAGGCTTTAGTCAAGCACCTGACATCAGCACCGGTTTTGGCGCAGCCAGACACAACAAAACCGTTCGATGTGTACTGCGATGCATCCGGCATTGGGCTCGGATGTGTGCTGATGCAAGACCGAAGAGTGGTTGCGTATGGATCACGACAGCTTAGGAACCATGAGCAAAATTATCCAACTCACGATTTGGAGCTCGCTGCCGTGGTACTTGCACTGAAAATGTGGAGGCACTACCTACTCGGTAACCTCGTACATTTATATACCGACCACAAAAGCCTCAAGTACATCTTCACTCAGAAGGAGCTGAACATGAGGCAACGAAGATGGTTGGAACTGATAAAGGATTACGAGATAGAGATCCATTATCATCCGGGCAAGGCAAACGTTGTGGCAGACGCGCTAAGCCGCAAGTCACACGTCAATAATCTGACCATCACACCGTTGGAAGAGAGCGAACCACCACTACATGTGATTCCACATGGAGCTCTCTACAACCTAGCTTTGATCCCCACCATCCGTGAAGAGATAGCGGCAGCCCAGAAGAATGACAAGGGCATGTCACATTTGCGGAGACGTGTAGACAGTGGGGAGTTGAAATGTTTCCGGAAGGACGGAGACGGCGTCCTATGGTTCAAGGACCGGATCGTCGTACCCCGAAACCCGGAGTTACGGAAGAAAATCTTTGATGAGGCTCACTTATCAAAGTTTTCTATTCACCCCGGCAGCAACAAGATGTATCAAGAACTCAGAAGCAAGTTTTGGTGGACACGGATGAAGCGAGAGACTGCAAAATACGTGTCCGAGTGTGATACATGTCGACGGGTGAAGGCAGACCACATGCGGAAACCGGGACTGCTGCAACCACTGGGCATTCCTGCCTGGAAGTGGGAGGACGTGAGCATGGATTTCGTCGTCGGTTTACCCACCACCTTACAGAAACATGATTCTGTGTGGGTGATCGTCGATCGGCTCACCAAAGTTGCCCATTTCATCCCGGTCAACACCAACTACAACGCCAAGAAGTACGCTGAACTGTACATCTCACGGATCCTATGCTTATACGGCGTACCCCGTACTATCGTATCGGACCGGGGCACTTTATTTGTGTCCCGTTTTTGGGAGCAGCTCCACGCTGCCTTGGGGACGAAGCTGATCCGTAGTTCAGCCTACCACCCGCAGACGGATGGGCAAACGGAGCGGGTAAATCAAATCCTAGAAGACATGCTACGAGCTTGCGCTATCGACCACGGCAAGAATTGGGATGATCACTTGCCATTAGCCGAGTTCTCGTACAACAATGGGTACCAAGCCAGCATCAAGATGGCGCCCTACGAGGCGCTATACGGCAGGAGATGCCGCACACCACTGAACTGGTGTGAATCTGGCGAGAGGGTTACCTTCGGGATTGATCTTGTCAACAACGCGGAAGAAAAGGTTCGATTAATTCAAGCGAACCTAAAAGCCGCTCAATCCCGACAGAAACAGTATGCGGACCGGAGAAGGCGCCCATTACAATTCGAAGTTGGAGATCACGTATACCTACGAGTGTCTCCAATGAAGGGCGTAAACAGATTTGGGGTGAGAGGAAAGTTAGCACCCCGATTCATCGGTCCATTCCAGATTACCGAAAGATGTGGATCGGTGGCATACCGGCTAAGATTACCAGAAGCACTTTCCGGTGTGCACGACGTCTTTCACATTTCCCAGCTGAGGAAGTGTCTCAAGCTATCAACTACCGTTCAGCTGGAAGACATTGAAGAACTGCAACCGGATCTCACCTATCGGGAGGAACCGGTGCAGATTATTGATGAAAAGGCCCGAACCACACGCAACCGTACGTTGTGGTTCTACAAGGTTCTGTGGAGTAATCACTCCATGGATGAAGCGACATGGGAGAGCGAAGAATTCCTTCGCACTAACTACCCCGACTTTCTCACGTCGCATATCCGGTAATTTTTCCACCGTCCTCTCTCTCATTTTCACCTTATAATCTCGGGACGAGATTCTTTTAAGGGGGGAGGAATGTAAGGGCCTCAGTTTTTGACACTCATTTGCAGTGTTCATCACCACACCACACACCTCATTTGAGGAAAAATGATGAACACAAATAAAGAGCAAGTAACAATTATCAACATGCTCATTAGGGAACAAACTCACACATTGCAAAAGTGGTACTTCCCACATGTGATATAGATGGGCTGGACATATGAAAACTCCTACACTTTGCTAAGGATGTCCATGCCAAGTTTCACCCAAATTCAAAACATTTTTTGAGGTCATCTTGGGTGTAGATAGGAAAGGGGCAGTTTGAAAACATATTCAAATTCAAACTGTTTTCACCCACTGAATTTAAAAGTGGAAGGCATATTCTTGCTCAGCACATTTTTGTGAGCTCACACACCAATTTTCACTCCATTTGGAGTTGATCTTGACATGAGCTAAGGGGGAGAAATTCAAACTTTATTTGAATTTCAAACTGCACTTGTGCTGAAATTCATTCAAACCAAACCTCATTTGAACTTTGATCAATTCAAATGGCTCTTGGGTGAATAATTTGAGTTGCCAAGGGTAGAATAGGGTTCACTGTTTACCACAGCTGTTAGGAATAAATTTCAGAGGTTAAAAGAGGAGTGGGACCCACATGTCAGCCTCAGCCTCAAAGCAAACCGACTGAACCACAGTTCAGTCGGTTCCCGGCTGTTGTGCGCGCGCGCCACCGAAGGGGCCGGCCGGCGCCAGCTCCTGCTGCGTGCCCCAAGCCGGAGGCCAGCCGGCCGAGCTATTTATTCCCTCCCCGGCGTGCCTCAGTCACCATTTCCCCGAGCTACCGACGTGCGCGACTGCTTTTCCCACTGCCATCGCCGCCGCTCGAGTTCCTGCTTGATCAAGCCGATCGCAGCTCCCTCTTTCCATTCCAAGGTCCCAGCAAGGTACTAGCAACCATCCTCCATCCTTCCCATTGATAGAAATCGATTGAAACCGAGTGATATCGGCTGTGCCGAAAGATCAAACTCGGAACTGGAAACCGCCGCACCTCGGGCTCTCGTGGACAGCCCAACCTGGGCGTTGTCACGCCCGAGCCAAGGCACCCTTGGACGCGCAAGTGATCGGTGCTGCTCATCCCCGAGCCACAGCTCGAGTGGTTGCTCACCGGCGGCGAATTTCCACTTTTCCCCTTTCTGTGTGCAGAACGACCCTCGGGTACGATTCTGTTTAATTCGTGCTCTAGAAAGGATTAGAGGGCCTCAGGCCACTCCCACACGAACTAGACACGGTGACGCACAAGTTGCCTTCACAACTCTGGGCCGGAGAACTTCTGTGCCCGGCGTAATTCAAGGTCTACTAATGGCGGAACGCACGGGGGGTATCGGGCGCACGGTGAGGACCTATTTCGGGCCTTCCCCGAGCTGCCCCGAGTTCATGTCGACCTTCTCTGAGGTCCACTGATGCTCCCCGACCGGTTTCCCAAGTAGCTGAGGCACTAGGAGCATCAGCCGACATGGCCGAAGTCGTTCCGATATGGCGGCTCGTCGCCGACCATGCTCCGGCCGTTGTCATGAGCAGCTGACCCTCGGATCATGTTCCCCAAGTAAAAGTAGGCAGGGGCGGCCAGAATCAAGAAGTTTGAAGCTGTACAGCAGCCGGCGGCGAGCTCTCCGGCGAGGTCCCTCGGCGGCGGAGCGCGGGTGTCGCGAGGTTGAAGAAGGGGGTGGACCCCAGCTGTCAGCGGCCGATATTTTGAATCGGGATCCGGCTGCGGCCGGGATCGGGTGTGCTGGCGCGCAAAAGCCTTGTGGGCCGCGGTGTGCTGTCGCTTCGGCGTGCGACGCGTGTCTCCTGGGCCCACGCGCGAGTTTAAACTTTTCCCCGATTTTCAGATTTCCTTCAAACTTCAAATCCTTATAACTTTGGCTAGAAAGCTCCAAATTGAGTGAACCAAATTTTGCTGGATTCAGCTCTTTGAGTACTTTCCAGAAAATCAAGTGTCACTTCATGAAATTCCTTAATTCTCCAGAATTAATTCCTTAAAGTTTAAACTGTTAGGAATTTTAACTGGAGAATCATTTGGAGGAAAATCCTGAAATTTTGCTGAGATGTTCACCAAAATATCCTTGAACTACCATAAAAATTTCAGGTCCATTTGAGCTCATTTAGTCCACCTAATGGTGTGATTAGTAAAACTGTTCCAGAGAAAATAGAAAATGTTCAGAAACATTTTCAGAATTTTCTCTGAAATTGTTTAGCTCATATCTTTAGTTAGAGACTTCCAAATTAAGTGAGACCAATTCCATTAGAACCCTCTGAAAATCTAGTTTTCAGAAAGTCATAGTTTGTTTCATGAAAATACTTAGAACACCCTAAAAGCCTTTAATTAAGGTCAAGGACATAATTATTTGTGGAGGGCTCAAATGAGCTTTGCTGCAACTAAAACTTGACCAAGTCTCTGTTTAGGTTGTAACCAAGCCACAGTAAAAGTTTCACAGTCATTAGGTCTATCTAGTAAAGGTTATAGACTTCACAACTTCAAAGTTAATACAAAAGCATTTAATTAATACATACATTGTTCTTATCATGTAGTCGCTAAGGTCGAGGAGGAACCCGAAGTCCTAGACTTCGTTACTCCGGAGGAACAGCTAGCCTACGACCAAGAGCAGCAAGGCAAGCCCCGGTTTGCATTAACCATTTTATAAATTTTTATTGTTTTGAGCACATACTTGTTTTCTTTATGTTGTGCATCAGAGTCTTGTTTGGAAACCCCACTGCATAGCCAAGAAAACCATGGGTTGGGGTTTAGGATTGCAAACCCCGTTAGCCACTGCATTGCTAGGATAGAGTAGGATTCGGTACAAGTCGAGTAGTTGGAACTACTCGCGAGAATAGGCTAGAGGCACATTGCTCGGGTAGAGATAGCACATGATACACATGGCAAGAAAATGAGACCGAGCGGAGAGTAAGGGCAGCAGGACTTTGGGGCCTGTGTGCTGTAGCTCCGCTTGTGTCGATTGAGGACCGAGCCGTGTGCGGGCCTGTTGAACAAGCTAGAACAGTACCGAAGACCTACCGGCTATATGGGAACCGGGAAACTGATGTAACTCGGGTAGCGGGGTATTGAGGCATTGCCCGTCGTTCAGAGGGTAGGTTGAGAGCTCGAGGTGTAAATCAGCTGGCGGCACAGAGATGCGCGTGCAGGGACCTCTTGCTCGGGACGATGGGACCGGTTCAATATTTGGCTAACGGGTGAAAGGTAGTCGCGTACGGCGTCCGTGATGGTTGTTGTAGGCAACATCGAGTACGGGCGTACGTGACGGGTTGTTCGGGTAACCCTGCAGGTGTAAATCGATTATAATCGCCGTCCCTCGCGGTCAGTGAGTACCACTTGTTCACTGTACCGTGACGTAGAAAGAACAGGCTAGTTACATGTTAAAATGTTGCTGATTGAAAGTTGGATATTGATTGTTAATGATATGTTGTAGCTTAGTGCTAACTAAAGTTCTTTTCAACTTTGGGCAAAGTACATGAGAGAAATGCGTTTCTTGTTTGATTGCGGCTCTCTCATGTGCCTTAGCGTAAAGTTCTCCACAACCTGCTGCTAAAACTTGAAAGTAAGGTTCTACTAATTAGGCGAGTCCTTGCAAATGATTTTTACCTCATGCAACCCATCACCCTCATGTAGAAGTTTCATGTTTAGGTGAGACGGGTCAGACTTGCTGAGCCTTCGTGCTCACTGCTTGTGTTTGAAGCTTTTGCAGGGTTCTATGAGGAAGGGACTCCCGAAGAGGAGACGGAACCCCAGGAGGGGAACCCCGTCGAGTGGGAGTCGTGCACGCCGCAGAGTTAGTGTGCGAGTGTGCTAGCAAGGACACGTTCGAGGGCTGAACGTGCACTTGATGCTTAGTCTACGCCCGCGAGTGTGGACTAAACTTATTTTGATGTAAACATGTTAATAAACTTGTTTATGTAATAAAGCTTCCGCTTCCGCTTTGTACCTTTGACGTGTGTTATACGGTGTTGTGCAACGCAGCACCCCTCAGCGTGATCCTGGCTCGACAGGACCAGTGGGGTCGTGTCACTTTTGTGTTCACATTTATACTTACATACTATATATATGAGTTTCCAATTTAAATAAATTCCTTATATTCAATTACTACACCTTTTAGCTACCTAGTATGCATGAAAGGTATTTTCCTTCTCCATATGTGTCTTCATAATTTCTACCAACCCTAAACTGAATTCTTTGGATTTTAGAACTCCATTTATCATTTACTATTTGCTATGTTTTCAGATTTATTTCCTATGCCTAAATGTGAACTTTATTATAAAAATAACAAGACACATCATCTAAACAGAATAGGTTCTGATCTAAAATATTTGCTAATATATTTTTGACCTTTTCCTCTGATGTAAACTATTTTACAATTATTTTCCCTATTTTCCAGAACTATTCTTTACTTAAAAATGTGTCCCTAAATGTGAATAATAAATTAAACAGATTCACTTCAGCCCAAGATATGTTTTTATCTCACTCCAAAGTTTTATAAATACTGAGAAAGTTTTTAATTTAATTTTGACAATATGTTTGTCCCACTTTTTAAATTTTAAACACTAGCTACATATTCAATTTCCTAAATTAAATATTAAACAGGGCTAAAAAGGTAAACTCACCCCTCTATAGGGTCTATACTATTATTTTAAGAATTCTCAGGGGTCTAGCTACTCATAACAGAGGAGTTTTTCCTAATTTTTATTAAGTCCAGGTGCTAAAACTGATTTTTAAATGAATTTACATGATTTTCTGAAGTTCCAGTGGCTAGATCAGAAGTTTCTGGGGCTAGCTCTTATTTCCCGAGAACCCCAGGGGGTAGCACGTAAGATTTCCAGTCTTTATAACGCGGGGTTGACGTGGACCGTCCGATTTTAAACCGACGGCTGAGATTATAACGTCGAACTGGTACGCGGGGATTTAAACCCTACCGTGCGATTTAAAATAAACGGCGCACAAGCGGCCACGTCGCTCTGATCGAGCGCGGGCGGCGCTGCCGGCGGCGCACGGCGGCAGGAAGCGGCGATCTCGCCGGAGACTTTCGGATCTTCGAGAATTCTTCCTAGAACTGTGATCTTATGGCATAGATAGGTGGAGGAGAGGTCGGGGATCTCACCTCGGGGGTTTTCTTGAGCTCGGAGGTCCTGGAAGGTGATCGGCGACGAGGTCCGAGGTGAATTCACGGCGAGGCTCGTCGGCGCTGTGTTTACACCGCAAATCACCGAGTTTTCTGCACCTGCAAGGTTCCCCGGAGGCGGTGGATCAATACCAGCGAGTTAGATCGGAATTTCCGAGCGTAGATCGGCCAGAATTCACCGGAGAAGGCTCGGGTTCTCACCGGAGGAAAAACAGCAGATCGCGTGGGAAAAACAGAACGAGGCCAGGGTTTTTATAGACGGGGGAGGGCGGCGGGGTGGTTTAGATCGAGTTTGCGTCGCCCCCGAGCAAAATTCGGCTGGGATTCGCAGAAATCTGGATCGGTTTGGATTCGGGGTGAGAGAGTCCGGCGCGGGCTCGAGGTAGACGAAGAACTGGCGGGCCCCGCCTGTCAGTGGGAGGAAAGGGGTGCGCGCGGCTGCGAGCTGGCGCGGGTTCTGGTTGGGCCGGCTGGTGGGTTGTGGCCCACTGGCCGGTTTTTTTCTGTTTTCTTTTTTTTTTCTTTTTCTATTTCTTTTCTGATGTGAGTTTAATTTGAATTCCAGTTTGAATTTGAATTTTTGCAAAACATGCAACACGTCCAAAAATTTTTAAATTCCCCTCTTAACATGATTTAGGGTCTTAACAAGATTTTTGGGGTGTTACAGCTCTACCCCCCTTAAAAGAAATCTCGTCCTCGAGATTGGTGGTTCTAAGAAAACAATTCCGGAAATTGTGCCTTTAGCTCATCTTCCCGCTCCCAGGTGGCTTCCTCTTCTGAGTGATGCTTCCACTGCACCTTGCACATCCGGATTCTTTTATTTCTGGTGAGGCGTTCCATTGTCTCCAAAATCTTGTATGGTTGCTCGGCATAAGACAAATCCTCAGCTACGTTCACTTCATTCATGGGTAACACCTCTTCAGGCGTCCTCAGGCATTTTTTGAGTTGTGACACATGGAATACATCGTGCACATCCGATAGATGAGCCGGTAACTCTAGTTGATACACCACTTCGCCTTTCTTTCCAGAACTTGAAAGGGTCCGATGTATCTAGGTGACAACTTCCCTTTCACCTTGAACCGGCAAAGTCCTCTGATAGGGAACACCTTGAGATAGACATAGTCTCCCACGTTGAAAACGAGCTCTCTTCTTCGTACATCGGCGTAGCTCTTTTGGCGTGTCTGTGCTATCCTCAAGTTGTTGCGAATTTCCCTCACCTTCGCCTCGTCTTCTTGTAGTACTTCTGAACCAAACACTTTACTTTCTCCCGTTTGGTTCAAAAATAGGGGAGTTCTGCACTTCCTCCCGTACAAGGCTTCAAATGGTGACATCTTCATACTAGCTTGATAGCTGTTGCTATAGGAAAACTCCACATAAGGTAAGTTTTTATCCCAACTCCGATTGTTTTTGAGTGCACATGCCCTCAGCATATCTTCAAGAATCTGATTGGTTCTTTCCGTCTGCCCATCAGTTTGGGGATGATAGGCAGAACTAAAGTTCAGATGGGTTCTCATGGTTTCGTGCAACTTCTGACAGAACCTTGAGGTGAACTGTGTCCCTCGATCCGACACAATCTTCTTTGGCACTCCATGGTAACACATGATCCTTGACATGTACAACTCTGCCAATTTGGATCCGCTGTAGCTTTCCTTCACGGGGATGAAGTGAGCTACCTTGGTTAGGCTATCAATGATGACCCATATCGAATCATATCCTGATTGGGTCCTAGGCAATCCCACGATGAAATTCATGCTGATTTCTTCCCATTTCCATTCAGGCACTTTGAGTGGTTGCAATAATCCCGCGGGTCGTTGATGTTCTGCTTTCACCAACTGACATGTGTCACAAAGGGCAACATGTTCCGCGATATCTCGCTTCATGCCATACCACCAATACCTGCTCTTGAGGTCCTGGTACATTTTCGTACTCCCAGGATGAATGGAATAGTCAGAATCAAGAGCCTCCTTCAAAATCAATTCACGGATCTCCTTTACTTCTGGCACACAGATTCTTTTCCCGTGCCACACCGTTCCTTGTTCATCCTCTCTAAAACCCGGAGCTTTATTTTCCTTGATGAGTTGTCTGATCTCTTGTATCTTCTCATCATTCTTTTGACCCTCGCGTATGTCTCGCTCTAGTGTGGAGTCTACTTCCATGGCGATGGCTTCACCACCATTTACTAGACATAGATTGAGCCTTATAACCTCGTCCTTCAATTCTGCAGGCATGTCCTTCAAGCTCAACTTATTGACCTGCACTTTCCGACTCAAAGCATCGGCCACGACGTTTGCTTTCCCAGGATGATATTTGATGCCCACATCAAAGTCATTGATTAGCTCTAACCATCTCCTTTGTCTGAGGTTGAGGTCTGGCTGTGTGAAAATGTACTTCAAACTCTTATGATCTGTATATATCTCGGTCCTCTTCCCCATCAAATAGTGCTGCCAAATTTTCAACGCGTGTACCACTGTGGCTAGTTCTAAGTCATGTGTAGGATAGTTTTTCTCGTGCTTCCGAAGCTGCCGGGATTAGGGATGGCAACGGGTAAAAAACCCGCGGATATCACTCTGGGTTATCCGTACCCGCTGGATAAAATCCGTACCCGAACCCGTACCCGTTACCCGCTGCGGGTATAAAACATTATCCGTATCCGTTACCCACGGATATTTTTTATCCGCGGGTATATCCGTTACCCGGAAACCTTTAATAAAAAATACATTGCATATAGATTTATGGAACAGTTTAACACCGAGCAGCCGAGCAAGGGAGTTGGAAAGAAAAGAAAACCAAACCCTAGAAGCTAGAACTATTATATAATGGTGTATTGGCCCACATGTCAGAACGGGTTCGGGTATACAGATATGGGTATGGATTTTTTTTACCCGATAAGAAATATCCGTTGGATTCAACCCGTTACCCGAAGCCGTACCCGTGGATCTGAACTTATACCCGAATCCGTACCCATCGGGTCGGATATCCGCGGGTAAACGGGTAATGGGCACCCGTTGCCATCCCTAGCCGGGATGCATATGCCACGACATGCCCTTCTTGCATGAGAACACATCCCAACCCGTTTCCAGAGGCATCGCAGTACACTGTGAAATTCTTCTGCATATCTAGCATAACCAACACTGGGGCTGTTGTCAATCTTTTCTTTAGCTCCTGAAAACTCGTCTTGCACTGTGGTGTCCATGTGAATGTGATTCCCTTCTCCAACAGTTTTGTGAGAGGTCTCAAGATCTTGGAGAATCCCTCAATAGACCGTCGATAGTATCCAGCAAATCCCAAGAAGCTTCGAACTTCCCCGACATTTTCAGGGGTCTTCCACTTCTGTATATCCTCAATTTTGGCAGGATCCACGGAGATTCCTACCTCCGAGATTATATGTCCTAAGAAGGGAACTCTCTTCAGCCAAAACTCACACTTGCTCAACTTGGCATATAGTTGGTGTTCTCTTAGCCTCTGCAACACCAACCTTAGATGTTTCTCATGTTCTTCTTCATCTTTGGAGAAGACGAGAATGTCGTCTATGAAAACCACCACAAATTTGTCCAGATATTCCATGAATACCTTGTTCATGAGATACATGAAGTATGCCAGGGCATTAGTTAGCCTGAAAGGCATGACGGTGTATTCATACAGTCCGTACCGAGATACGAAAGCTGTCTTGGGAATATCAGTTTGCCTTATCTTGAGTTGGTGGTATCCCGACCTGAGATCAATTTTCGAGAACACACAAGCGCCCCTCAACTGATCAAACAAGTCTTCAATGCGGGGTAATGGGTACTTGTTCTTGATGGTTACCTCATTCAAGGCACGGTAATCCGCGCATAACCTTTGGGTTCCGTCCTTCTTCGGCACAAATATCACCGGAGCTCCCCATGGTGAGGAACTAGGGAGAATATACCCCTTCTCCGTCAATTCTCTCAAATGATCCTTGAGTTCTTCTAGCTGCTTGGAGTCCATCCGATAAGGTCTTTTGTAAATCGGGGCTGTTCTAGGTACTAGCTCAATTGCGAATTCCACTTCACGATCAGGAGGCATACCTGGCAACTCCTCCGGAAAAACATCTGGATATTCCCTGATGGTCCTGATTTCCTCAACTTTCACCTCAACTTGATTTAATTTAATGTCCCTCCTAGGCTCGTGTATTGTTATGAACTTTACTCTTGTGCCACTAGGGTGAGTTAGTTCCACCATTCTGGTCGAACAATGAATGATTCCCTTATGTTTGGTCAACCAATCCATGCCCAAAATAATATCGATCCCTTGGGAATCTATCACGATGAGGTTAGCAGTAAACACTATCCCATTAATGTATTCACCTTGGGACACACTTGTCTTGTCCTTATTTCTCCACCTGGAGAGTTTACTGCTAGTATATAGTTCATTTGTGTTGTTGCTAGATCATGCTTCTTAACAAACACTTGAGCAATGAACGAGTGGGTAGCACCAGAATCAAACAGCAGGGTTGCAAGGTGTAAATTGGCAGGAAACTTACCAACTACCACGTCGGGTGCCTCTTGCGCTTCCTCCATAGTGACGTGGTTCACCCGTCCTCGCATCACATTCTACTGTTGTGGCTGTGCGGGCTTCTTCTTTGGGCATTTATGGGCGTAGTGCCCCACTTCACCGCAGCTAAAACATTGCACCCCAACCTTAGGTGCCTGGCCTTTGTTGTCTTGGAGTTGGTTTGGAGGTCCTTGTACTGCTGGTCGAGGTGGATATGCGGGGCGAGGCTGCTGTAGAAACTGACGTTGTGGCTGTGCTGGTGCTGCGGGAGGCCTGTAATTCGTGTTGTACCCTCTTGGTGCTGAGTAGGGTACCGCAGCACGGTTCGTTTGCCCTACAGGTTGCTGCATCAGACGTGGGCGGGTGTTGCTCCCTGAGGCTTGATGTGACCACCCGGCCTTCCTCTTATTCTCATTTTCCAAGGCCTTCAGTTTCCTTTCCACCACAAACGCTCTGTCCACCATCTTTTGGAAGCTTTCATACTCATTTGAGGACATTGCACACTGCATCTCCACGGTAAGTCCCTCCACGAAACAATCTTGTTTCTGCTCATCAGTCTCTATGTCCCGTGGGGCATAACGGGATAGTTGAGTAAATTTAGTGAGGTATTCCCTCACCGTCATGTTCCCCTGCTGCAGTCCCAAAAACTCCTTCCTCTTGTTTTCGAGTTCACCTCTTGGGATGTAATGGTTGCGGAAGCTACGCTTGAACTCTTCCCATGTGATGTTCTCAGGGTCATGATGGGTAGCCACGTAGGCGGTCCACCAATCAGCAGCAGGTCCATGCAATTGATGAGAGGCAAACAGCACCCTCTCATACCCTTGGCACTGTATGATACTCATCTTGCTCTCAATGGTCTTAAGCCAATCATCTGCCTCCAGAGGTTCAGCAGCACTTGCAAACTTTGGAGGTTGAGTTTCTAGAAACTCGCTCAACCTTGGTTGGCGTGGTGCAGCTTGTGGAGGTGGAACTTGATGCAAGTTGGCCACCACTTGAGTCAAGTTCTGGATGAGCTGATTCTGATTCTCCAGCATTTGGTGGAGGGGATCAACTCCTTCACGGTGACCACCCCGGTCCCGGCCTCCAGAAAGATGAGGGTTGCATGCCTCATCGTTGTTGTTGGCGGGGTTGGCAGCACGTCCTTTTCCTCTTCCTGCCATCTGGCAGACTCAACCAATGTTAATTTGAAAGCATTTAGTATCATCTTGCTACTTTCATTTGTTTGTACTTTGAAGTGTTGAGGCTTTGTTATACTTTTCGAAGGGTTCATTTCTCACACAAAAATAAATGCACTATTATTTCATGTGGGTTCACACACCAAAGCAAAACAATCTAAAGACGAGGCTGTGGACAATTGCTCATGGCTTCCACAACTCACGTCACACACCAAGCATTAACACACCATTAACTTAACGTAATGATTCGACTATTCGACATCTTGCTAACTAAGGGAAGGACTCTACACTACTCGTTTTCTTTATCAGGCTCCTCGGGATCTTCCTCATCATTTCGGCTGCCTTCTGACTCTGCTTTGGGTGGGGAGGCTGCTGGTGGAGAAGTGCGACGATGCCTGATCGCTCGGCGATCTGGGGAGTCAGGAGTCCATGTATCATTCACGGTGACACACGGTTCATTCCCATCTCCTCTTTCTCTCGCCCTCAAGCAGGCTCACAGCAATGCCTCCGTTTCCTTCAGGGTGTCCCGGACATCCTGAAGCTCTTGTTAACACTCCTGCAGTCGGGTGCTGAGAATAGCAGCATCCTCCAAGCACAAGTCCATGTGCTCATGGGAAGTCCCTTGCTGCACCGGCGGGTACTTGTACTCCGTGGTACCACTCTCACGCTGGAGGACATACATGTACTCAGTCCTGTCCAGGTGGCGACGATAGATGTGACTCTGGCAGGTGATGGCCTCCCAGGTGACATCCTTCTCCGCATCGACCTGTGTCGCTCTACAAGCTGGAGAGCGGTGGATCTTCAGCAGCCGATTTTCGTGTATAATCCTCATCTCTGAACTCCATTCTTCCCTCTTCTCACAGATGGTCCTGGTGGAGTTATAGTGGATGATTAACTTGCCCGTGTTGCCGGCGGCTTCGAGCATACGTCGAAGACGGCGCAACAAGCCTCCTACTGCCAATCCGTAGGAAAGGTACGTCACCAGACGGCTCTCCTCTCTCTCGGCAAGGGCAACTACGTGAACTCTCCCTCCTGTGGACTTGCGAGCGGTGCGAATCATGCGAACTATCTAAAACAAAAAGCATTAAAACTTAGGTTAGATAAACTATTAAACAAAAATCCTATTTTGAATGAAAATTGGGGTAAGATGAAGAAAGTGACTCATTAAATAACACTTTTCAACGCACACCTTGTAAAAATAGTTTTTAAGAAAATAGAACCCTTAAATACGTCCATTTCTACCTAGTTCCACGTTCCTACGGGCAACCTTGGCTCTGATACCACTTCTGTCACACCCGGTTTTTCCGAAGAACAACCAAGTGAATATCACATGTATGCCAGGATCATTTTCTCATACATGTGATGACAAATAGTGAAGCATCATTTATTACAAGCCAGGTGTCGAATATAAATAAGTCTTACATAGCAAATGTCTCGATGGACAATAATAAGTTCATCACAAGTAAATAAACTAGCAGCGGAATATTAATCTTGAGGGCTCCGTCACAGGCGTTGCCCGGGGGTCTCCATGAACCTAGAAACCTTCTTCGGGTCCAAAGTCTTGGTCATTATACACCACCTCATTATCTTGACCTGAGCAGCAATATAAACCAACAAAATATACAAGGTTGAGTACCAATGGTACTCAGCATGTGTGGGAAAATTATGTCATGCATGGCTAGAAAAAAAGGGGAGGTTGAACTCATGGTTAAAGCACTACGCAATCAATACCTATCACCTTAGCTTATTAAGCACCTATATTACTACACAGGTGAAATGGTCCCAATCTCCCATCCATTCATCATAACCAAATAACCATAACATCATTTCCAATGTTAAACTCCTCGCTTAACATCCACAACTTCCAAAACCATCAATCCTCTAATCATGAATAAGTCCAAGCCGCTCTTGACCATGAGCACGGCTGTCATGACAGTTTTGACTCTGCAGAGTTTGCACCACTGTACCCACATGTAGTGATTTCATCCCCCGTTGCCGGGTGGACTAAAAGAACCTCCATTATGCCAGTGGCCACGAACCACATTCACACTTCTGAGGTGTGTAGCCAGGAGATCACTACGAAGCCTTTACAAAGGGATTCCCGACGAGCGTGGGCCCACTGAGGTTTCACCCCTAACAGCATACAAGAGGCTCCAACCCCGCTGCAGGGGCCCCCTCTTGAGCCTTGCGGTTCATATGGTAGTCCAGCTGACACCTACTCCCCGCACCATCCAACACACCCATACTACGCCGGGGATACACCTAATTAATTGGCCAAGCTGCCCCATTTCAGCATGTGGTTAGCACTGTAAAGCCAGGTTACATGCTCCGTGAACCGGTCCTTAGGATCCATGCAAGTACTAAACACAAACCCGAGTCTCGTGCACCCAGCACACAACCAAAACATCGAACCTGCCTTGATCCCTACCTCTACATAACTCACAATATCTCATTCAAGAGTATGGTAAAATAAACTGATGATCTCATATCCCAATTATCCCATTCTAAGCATGGCTAAGCACATGCATAATAATAAATGACATGATAAAATAAATCCCAACCCAAGCTACAAGGAAACAAGGTAATGCAATTGTAGGGAAACTTCCTAGCATGGGTTTCATATTTCAATTGACAATGCGAATAATTCTAGCTACACATCCTAGCATAGGATCAAAGTGGTCAAGGACACTTGCCTCCTTCCTGCTGCTCTTGAAATGAGTAGTCCTGATCTTGGAAAGGAATAACTTGCTCTTGAGCAGGTTCTACATCATACCATCACACATAGCAAAAGAAAACAACAATCCATAAGACATAGTTCACACTTCCACTTCATACAAATCACACATTCATATTTATGAAAGTCATTCACCATTATATGTGTTGTGGTTACTCTATGTGTGTTGATTTGTGGCTTGCATGCACTTTTGATCATATGTATATGATTCCTACTTTTGTGTTCACATTTATACTTACATACTATATATATGAGTTTCCAATTTAAATAAATTCCTTATATTCAATTACTACACCTTTTAGCTACCTAGTATGCATGAAAGGTATTTTCCTTCTCCATATGTGTCTTCATAATTTCTACCAACCCTAAACTAAATTCTTTGGATTTTAGAACTCCATTTATCATTTACTATTTGCTATATTTTCAGATTTATTTCCTGTGCCTGTGAACTTTATTATAAAAATAACAAGACACATCATCTAAACAGAATAGGTTCTGATCTAAAATATTTGCTAATATATTTTTGACCTTTTCCTCTGATGTAAACTATTTTACAATTATTTTCCCTATTTTCCAGAACTATTCTTTACTTAAAAATGTATCCCTAAATGTGAATAATAAATTAAACAGATTCACTTCAGCCCAAAATATGTTTTTATCTCACTCCAAAGTTTTCTAAATACTGAGAAAGTTTTTAATTTAATTTTGACAATATGTTTGTCCCACTTTTTAAATTTTAAACACTAGCTACATATTCAATTTCCTAAATTAAATATTAAACAAGGCTAAAAAGGTAAACTCACCCCACTACAGGGTCTATACTATTATTTTAAGAATTCTCAGGTGTCTAGCTACTCATAACAGAGGAGTTTTTCCTAATTTTTATTAAGTCCAGGGGCTAAAACTGATTTTTAAATGAATTTACATGATTTTCTGAAGTTCCAGGGGCTAGATCAGAAGTTTCCGGGGCTAGCTCTTATTTCCCAAGAACCCCAGGGGGTAGCACGTAAGATTTCCAGTCCTTATAACGCGGGGCTGACGTGGACCGTCCGATTTTAAACCTACGGCTGAGATTATAACGTCGAACCGGTATGCGGGGATTTAAACCCTACCGTGCGATTAAAAATAAACGGCGCACAAGCGGCCACGTCGCTCTGATGAGCGCGGGCGGCGCTGCCGGCGGCGCACGGCGGCGGGAAGCTGCGATCTCGCCGGAGACTTTCGGATCTTTGAGAATTCATCCTAGAACTGTGATCTTATGGCATAGATCGGTGGAGGAGAGGTCGGGGATCTCACCTCGGGGGTTTTCTTGAGCTCGGAGGTCCTGGAAGGTGATCGGCGACGAGGCCCGAGGTGAATTCACGGCGAGGCTCGTCGGCGCTGTGTCTACACCGCAAATCACCGAGTTTTCTGCACCTGCAAGGTTCCCCGGAGGCGGTGGATCAAGACCAACGAGTTAGATCGGAATTTCCGAGCGTAGATCGGCCAGAATTCGCCGGAGAAGGCTCGGGTTCTCACCGGAGGAAAAACAGCAGATCGCGTGGGAAAAACAGAACGAGGCCGGGGTTTTTATAGACGGGGGAGGGTGGCGGGGTGGTTTAGTTCGAGTTCGTGTCGCCCCCGAGCGAAATTTGGCTGGGATTCGCAGAAATCCGGATCGGTTTGGATTCGGGGTGAGAGAGTCCGGCGCGGGCTCGAGGTAGACGACGAACTGGCGGGCCCCGCCTGTCAGTGGGAGGAAAGGGGCGCGCGCGGCTGCGGGCTGGCGCGGGTTCTGGTTGGGCCGGCTGGTGGGTTGCGGCCCAATGGTCAGTTTTTTTCTGTTTTCTTTTTTTTTCTTTTTCTATTTCTTTTCTGATTTGAGTTTAATTTGAATTCCAGTTTGAATTTGAATTTTTGCAAAACATGCAACACGTCCAAAAAATTTTAAATTCCCCTCTTAACATGATATAGGGTCTTAACAAGATTTTTGGGGTGTTACACTTTTACTGTGACTTGGTTACAACCTAGACAGAGACTTGGTCAAGTTTTAGTTGCAGCAAAGCTCATTTGAGCCCTCCGAAATTAATCATGTACTTGACCTTAATTGAAGGCTTTTAGGGTGTTCTAAGGATTTTCATGAAACAAACTAAGACTTCCTGAAAACTAGATTTTCAGAGGGTTCTAATGGAGTTGGTCTCCCTTAATTTAAAGGTTCCTAGCTAAAGATTTGAGCTAAACAATTTCAGAGAAAATTCTGAAAATGTTTCTGAACATTTTCTATTTTCTTTGGAACAGTTCCACTAATCACACCATTAGGTGGATCAACTGAGCTCAAATGGATCTCAAATTTTTATGGTAGCTCAGGGATATTTTGGTAAACATCCCAGCAAAATTTCAGGATTTTCCTCCAAAGGATTCTCCAGTTATAATTCCAAACAGTTTAAACTTTGAGGAATTAATTCAGGAAAAATAAGGAATTTCATGAAGTGAAACTTGATTTGCTGGAAAGTACTCAGAGAGTTGAATCCAGCAAAATTTGGTTCACTCGATTTGGAGCTCTCTAGCCAAAGTTATAAGGATTTGAAGTTTGAACTGAAACTGAAATTCGGGGAAAAGTTTAAACTCCTGCTTGTGGGCCCCGCACACAGTGCGTCGTCTCCCTCCTCGCGCCAACTGCGCGGCGGCGATCTCCGGCGACCTTCGCCGGAATTGAGTTCCCGGCCATCCCCCGGCCCGAAACTCGCCGCCTGCCCCTATACTGACCCCCTGGACTCGATGGTGGGGTCGCCGGCCGCCGGCAATGACCGGAAACCCGTGCGCACCGGTGACAGCACTGGCTAGGGTTCCGGTGAGGTCGGTCCCGCTCTCCCATGCACCAAATCGACCGGGAATCGGTCGGAGAGCATCAGTAGAGCATGGGAAACACGAACCAGGGCTGCGTGGAAGCTAGAAATACCGGCAACTATGCTCTCGACGGTGAGCCGAGGTGTTCAGCCATGGCGGCGGGGAAAACGGCCATATCATGGCCGATTCTCGATGGTTTTCTCTAATTCCAGTTCGAGCGTGGGTGCTATCGTGCGTAGAAGCTACTAGGTAACGAGCTTGTCCAACCCTCGTGCATAGAGCATGAATTTCACCTGAAGGTGAGCTCGGTCCTTATGAACTGATCAAGAGTAAATTTGGAAATTCTCGGCCGAGGGTTGATCAATGGCCAAACGGCTTTCGGCTACTCCATCTACATGCAATCACACGCCTTTCTTGTGTAGAGAATAGGACGTGACAACGGCTGTGTTGTGCTGTCCACGAGAGCCCGATCGGCGGCGATGCTTGGTTCGCCGGAGAAACGGTTCGGTACAGCTCGAGGACGCTTGCTCACTGGCCAACACGGTGTCTAGGAGGTTGCTCATGATCTCCCGGTGCCGTTTTGCTGTGGAGGAGGCTGTGCTCGCGAGTGATCGGACTTGATCAAGCGTGAGCTCGAGCGGCAGCGGTTGCAGTGGAAGAACAGGCCGAGTACGTCGGCAGCTCAAGGAATGTGCGATCGGAGCACGCCGGGGAGGGGATAAGTAGCCCGGCGACTGGTCTCCGGCTTGGGGCGTGCAGCAGGAGCTGGCGCCGGCTGCCCCCGGGTGGCACGCGCACACTGCACCCGGGAACCGATTGAGCTGTGTTTCAGTCGGTTTGTGTTGAAGTGGTGGCTGACATGTGGGTCCCACTTCCAGTTTTAACCTCTGAAATTTACTCCTAATCACCGTTGTAAACAGTGAGCCCCATAGTACCCCTGGCAATTCAAATTATACACCCATGAGCCATTTGAATTGATCAAAGTTCAAATGAGGTTTGGTTTGAATGAATTTCAGCACAAGTTCAGTTTTGAATTCAAATAAAGTTTGAATTTGTCCCACTTAGCTTATGTCAAGATCAACTCCAATTGGAGTGAAAATTGGTGTGTGTGCTCACAAAAATGTGCTGAGTAAGAATATGCCTCCCACTTTTAAATTTATGGGATAAAAACAGTTTGAATTTGAATATGGTTTCAAACTGCCCTCTTTCTAACTATACCCAAAATGACCTCAAAAAGGTTTTGAATTTGGGTGAAATTTGGCATGGACATCCTTAGCAATGTGTAGGAGTTTTCATATGCCCAGCCTATCTATATCACATGTGGAAAATGCCACTTTTGCAATATGTGAGTTTGTTCTCTAATGAGCATGTTGATGGTGGTTACTTGCTCTTCATTTGTGTTCATCATCTTTCCTCAAATGAGGTGTGTGTGTGTATGGTGATGAACACTTCAAATATGTGTCAAAAACTGAGGCCCTTACATTCCTCCCCCCCTTAAAAGAATCTCGTCCCGAGATTATAAGGTAAAAAATGAGAGAGAGGACGGTGGAAAATTACCGGATATGTGACGTGAAAAAGTCGGGGTAGTTAGCGCGAAGAAATTCTTCGCTCTCCCATGTCGCTTCGTCCATGGAGTGATTACTCCATCGAACCTTGTAGAACCACAACGTACAGTTTCGTGTGGTTCGGGCCTTTTCATCAATAATCTGCACCGGTTCCTCCCGATAGGTGAGATCTGGTTGCAGTTCTTCAATGTCTTCCAGCTGAACGGTAGTTGATAGCTTAAAACACTTCCTCAGCTGAGCAATGTGAAAGACGTGTGCACACCGGAAAGTGCTTCTGGTAACTTCAGCCGGTATGCCACTGATCCTCGTCTTTCGGTAATCTGGAATGGACCGATGAATCGGGGTGCCAACTTTCCTCTCATCCCAAATCTGTTTACGCCCTTCATTGGAGACACCCGTAGGTATACGTGATCTCCAACTTCAAATTGTAATGGGCGCCTTCTCCCGTCCGCATACTGTTTCTGACGGGATTGAGCGGCTTTTAGGTTCGCTTGAATCAGTCGAACCTTTTCTTCCGCGTTGTTGACAAGGTCAATCCCGAAGGTAACCCTTTCGCCAGATTCACACCAATTCAGTGGTGTGCGGCATTTCCGCCCGTATAGCGCCTCGTAGGGCGCCATCTTAATGCTGGCTTGGTACCCATTGTTGTACGAGAACTTGGCTAACGGCAAGTGATCATCCCAATTCTTGCCGTGGTTGATAGCGCAAGCTCGTAGCATGTCTTCTAGAATCTGATTTACCCGCTCGGTTTGCCCATCCGTCTGCGGGTGGTATGCTGAACTACGGATCAACTTCGTCCCCAAGGCAGCGTGTAGCTGCTCCCAAAAACGGGACACAAATAAAGTGCCCCAATCCGATATGATGGTACGGGGTACGCTGTACAAGCATAGGATCCGTGAGATGTACAGTTCAGCGTACTTCTTGGCGTTGTAGTTGGTGTTGACCGGGATGAAATGGGCAACTTTGGTGAGCCGATCGACGATTACCCACACAGAATCATGTTTCTGCAAGGTGGTGGGTAAACCGACGACGAAGTCCATGCTCACATCCTCCCACTTCCAGGCAGGAATGCCCAGTGGTTGCAGCAGTCCCGGTTTCCTCATGTGGTCTGCCTTCACCCTTCGACATGTATCACACTCGGACACGTATTTTGCAGTCTCCGTCCTTGAACCATAGGACGCCGTCTCCGTCCTTCCGGAAACATTTCAGCTCCCCACTGTCTACATGTCTCCACAAATGTGACATGCCCTTGTCGTTCTTCTGGGCTGCAACTATCTATTCACGGATGGTGGGGATCAAAGCTAGGTTGTAGAGAGCTCCGTGTGGAATCACATGTAGTGGTGGCTCGCTCTCTTCCAACGGTGTGATGGTCAGATTATTGACGTGACTTGCGGCTCAGCGCATCTGCCACTACGTTTGCCTTGCCCGGATGATAATGGATTTCTATTTCGTAATCTTTTATCAATTCTACCCATCTTCGCTGCCTCATGTTCAACTCCTTCTGAGTGAATATGTACGTGAGGCTTTTGTGGTCGGTATATAAATGTACGAGGTTACCGAGTAGGTAGTGTAAAAGCCCAAGAAAAGGGACTTGCAAAAACTTTTATGCACCTCACAACACAACAGTTTTGTTGTGTGTAGATTGTGAAATATTGTGAAGAGCAAGTGGCCTCCATCAAAGGAGTGATTAGAAAGGAAAGCCTTCACCTTCACAAAGTAGGGTTTCTGTACATGAGCATGAGAGGTTGAGCTCACCCTAGGATTTACAAAGTCTTGGGAAGGTTCAGTCCAAAGCTCATGCAAATTCAACAATTTTTGAGGCACTTTTGGGTTATTTCAAAAGGAGGCCAATTTGAATGTAAATTCAAATTGCAGCAACTTTCATCACCCAAATTCAAAAGTTAGCCCCATATCTACACTCAGCACATTTTTCTGAGTAAACCCACCAAGTTTCATCTCCATTGGAGCTCATCTTGTCAAGAGCTAAATTTCCAAGAATTCAAAACTGAATTTGAATTTCAGTTTGAATATGAAGCAAACTTGACCAAACAAAGTTTGAAATTGAGAACTCAAATTCAAACCAATACTTGGAGGCTAAGTCTCTCATTAAATGGAGAGTAGCTGAGATATTTGCAGCAGAATTTGGAAAAAAGGATTAGGGGGGGGAGAGGGGGGCCCACAAGTCAGTGGGAGGACTGTTTCCCAAACCGAGCGTGGCTGTTTTCTCCCGACGTCGGTCGAACACCTCGCGCCAGCTGCGGACAGCACCGGCGTCCGACCGCCTCGCCTCGCCACCTCCTGCTCGGCGACCGAGCGCACGCGTGCCCGACGCGGTTTAAGTCCCCAGCCCACGTGAGCCAGCCTCATCTCCTCCGCTTTGCCCGTTCCTACCCGAAACGAAAAACGACACCGCCGCTCCCCTCGGCTCCTCGTCGCACCGTTGATCAAGGCGACCTCGCGACCAGAGGTCAACAGCAAAGACACGCGCCGGGGACTGCTCGAGCTCAAGGTGAAGACCCTACCCTCTTCCATGCTTTGTAGGGGGAGTATTTCCCCGTCTAGTCCTCGGTGCTCGACAAAAACGAGTGAGCAGAAATGCCGAAATTCACGGCGATCGGTCCTGCACAGCGTAAACCCAGCTGAGCATAGGTTCTACACGCCCCCACGGCCACCTAGGATCCAAAACCATCGAAAACCATCGAGCCTTTGCGCTGATATCCAAGTTTTTCGAGCAACAGTCGATATCGGGCCTAGGTCGACGGTGAGGTCCCAGTTCCGGCTACTTCCATGGCCAACCGAGCTCATATTCGTGCGCACCATGCCACGGTGGAGCTGTAGGAGCAAACCGCTTGAGAAATAAGGCCCGGAGTAGCCCGGACGACGTCACCGGAGCAGAGGGAGGCTCTGTCGCCGTCGCGGGCATAGTTCCGGCCATTGCCGAGCTCCGGTGAGGGCACCAGCGTGTTCTCCGAGTCGAGTTAGGCACAGGCGGCAAGTTTTGTCAAAGGTCGGGCGGGGAAACGCCCGGCGGCGAGCGCTCCGGCGAAGCGCCGCCGCGGGAACTGCGGGAGAGCGCGAGGTAGACGAAGGGGGGCCGGGTCCACCGGTCAGCCTCTGATCTCGCGCGGGGATCGGGTTTGCGGCCGGGATTCGGTGCGGCAGCGCGGGTAAAACCCCGTGGGCCGCGGTGTGGCCGCTTTCTGAGTGGGCCGGCTCGAGGAGTGGGTCCCACCTGCAGGATTTAAACATTTTTGGAATTTCCAGTTTTAGTGCAAACTTTAGAACCCCATAACTTTTGCTAGGAAGCTCCGAATTTAGTGATTCAAATTGGGTTGGATTCATCTTGCCTAGCTCTGTCCAGATATACAACCCAATTTGTATGAAACCCATTAATTAATTCTGGAAAATTCTTTAAAACTTTTGAGCAAAAGAATTTTTGAGGGAGTTTGGTTCATCCAAAAATCCCCAAATTTTGCCAGAATGTTCTTTAGGACATTAGTAAACCCCTGTAAAAGTTTCAGACCATTTGGAGTTGATTTGGTCAGAGCAATTCAAATTGAAAGGTGCTGTGTTCATTTGAATACAGAAACATTTTCAGAGAATTTCCAAAACTTGGAAATTCAATTCTGGGCAAACCTTGACTCCAAAAATGCTAGAAAAATTCATGCAAACTCTAGGAGCTATAATTGAAATTATAGTTCACTAAGTTGGGTATGAACAGGGGTATTACCTCAGAAAAAGTTCTTCCTTGCTTATTTGCTAAGGAAATTATTCTGAGCAAACCACTTCATGAAAAGTGCTAAGGTTTGGTCCAGAGAGTTTTCTTGTGACAAGGAACTCACACAAAAATTCTCAGCTCCATTGGAGCTCTAGATCACCCCTGTCCTGTTTACCCACTTAAGGGATTAAGATGGAAAAAGGGGGAAAACCACTTAGCATTTGACCATGTGATTAAGTCCAAGCCAAACCACCAACACCAGTTCATCTTTAAATTCTTAAACAAAGTTCCAGGTGTTAGAGGCTGGTTATTAGAACTAATAGTAGAAGTCTTACTCTAAAACTCACATTTGCATCTAAATTAACATGTAGTGTTTCATTAACGTGTAGCCGTTGAAGAAGAGACTCCGGAAGTGCTGGACTTCCTTCTTCCGGACGAAGAACTAACTCCTGACCAGCAGCAACAAGGCAAGCCCCGGTTTGCATTAACTTTTTTTAAAAGTTTTACTTTGTTTACATGTGTCATATGAAGTATGTATGTGCATTAGGTATAGGATGAATGAAACCCCACTTGCATAACCAAAGGTTCCTAAAAGAGTGAGGGTAGTGTCTAAGACCTCGAGTAGATAGGCTATGCTTAATGAGTCATAGGACTTCGGTACAAGTCGAGTAGTTGGAATCTACTCGCGAGATAGGCTGGGGACACACGGGTTCGGTTGAGTGATGTGAGATCACTTTAGTAATGAAAATGAGACTAGGCAGGGGCTAGGGCGCAGCAAGAGAGAGTCTTGTGTGCGCAGCCCTGCCCGTGTCGATTGAGGACCGATCCGTGTGCGGCCCTGCTGAACAAGTATTGAACGTACCGAAGGCATATCGGATATATGGGCCCCGATAAACCGATGTAGCCTAAACCTCCGGGCGTCGAGGCATAGCACACCGATTTATAGGTGTAGGTTGAGGGCAGCAAGGTGGAAATCTGCCAACGGGCATAGAGAGATGCTCCGTGTGGGGAACCTCCTGCTCGTTTCGGTGCGACCGGTTCGACGTTTGGGCTGTTGGGTGAAAGGTTGTCCCGTACGACATCGAGTGAGCGTGCTGTGCAGCTCCACGGGTGGGCGTACGTGACGTGCTCTTTGGGTTTTCCCTGCAGGTGTATATCGAGTCGATTCGCCGTCCCTCGCGGTGACGAGTACTGCTTGTTCACTGCGTCGTAACGTAGACTAATGGATGAAATATGTTGATTCAATGATGCTGATTGATATAATTGTATTGCTACATGTGTGCCACCAAATACTGCTTACTAAATTTCAGATTTCATGAACTGTTAACTTGTTGCTAAAAGATGAACTAAGGATGAACTTGTAGGCGTGTCGTTTTGGCTGAAATGTTACTAACCTATGTCTTGGTATACCTCATGTAGAGTTTCATGCTTAGGTGAGTCGGTTAAGCCTTGCTGAGCCTTTGTGCTCACGGTTGCTGCTTAAGTGTTTTTCAGGTGAGGAGCCACCCACGGACTCGGAGTACGAGTCCACCGGCGAGGGTTACCCTCCGTCGGGGACCACGGCTGAGTGGGAGCCGTACACGCCGCGCTGAGCTGAGACGTGCAGCTAGTGTGGGTTGCCCTAGGGCTGGGCAACCGACTTTTGCTAAATAGGCGGGCGTGAGTTGTATAGTGTAGCCTTCCGCTGTGTAATAGAACAATAATTGTAACTGAAGTTTGTACTTGTTTGTACAGTTTCAGCTGTTTTTCCCATGTAATATATTGTGTTCTTATGACGTGTGCTGTCGGGTGTCGCATCGCGCGGCACCACCCTCTGCGATCCTGGATGAGCGGATTCCGGTCCGCCACAGCCTGGTATCAGAGCTGCAGTGGGGATAGCACAGTACTTAATGACTGCATTATGGGAAAAACTTAGGTATACGGTGAGGAATCGGTAGTTGCCCAAGTAAGGACTATATTAGCATAGTTACTTAAAGTGGCAAAGACTAACTTATGTGTTATAATTCTGAATTTCAATTATGTAATGACGCACCTACGCTCTGGTAAGTATGGTAAGGAACGCCACCGAAAGCGGGTCAATTTCGGTTAGCTCCCCCTGACGAGGAACGTGGTTCAGGGATTGATCTCACAGCTTGGTGTGAGATGTCAATATGAACCTCTTGGACTCTTCATGTCCCTGAGTTCATATGAAACGCTGATCCCTAGCGTGCATTAGGCAAGTAAGTGGAGACCCCATCGCGTGGTCAGTAACGCGAGAGTGTGTTCGTCTGGAAATAGCCCAGGAGGACATACGCAGCGCTTGCCATCGGCGTGCCCTGCAGGGCAGTAGGTGGTATCTGTTGGGTTGATAACATTCCCAACCGTGACGACCCGTTCATGACATACTCGGGTTCCCCGTCGTGTGGTGTTGAAACACGATCACGTGCCTTGAGACGTGACTTAGCTCAAGGACGGCCGTATGACAATGATACGGGCGTTTGTATTTACTTTTAGATATGGAACTGCCTGAAATGAACAAACTTTGAGTGTACCATTATTGTGTGGTTTTCTGCAGGTACTAACCACGTATGTATCCGTGTAGAAAACGTGTGCGAGAGACCGTTTAGTGCCACATTCGAGACGTATATGCCGGTATGATCCGGTTAGGATTTTCTTTTGTGAGGAACGTAGTACCGAGATATTGTAGTCATATGCATGATTATAATGATAACAAAGAATTAAAATCTATAGGTTCAACATTTAGGACCCTGGTTGGGTATAAGAATGGGATAGTGGAGCAGTATAGCCAAAAGTATGAAAAGCAGAGTGCTCTGTTTTGGGCAGCACGTTTGCTGATCCTCAACAGGGCATAACTTACAGGTCTTTTAGCCCAGGGAGGTGTGCTATATAGTTCTGGAAAGGTATTCAAGTCCTCTACAACTTTGTTGTAGACTTCCAGAGCTGAAACTCACCTGAAGATGGCTTAAAGCCCAGAGAAATGTAAACTGTCCAGAACTAGGGCAGAGTAAAACATCCTCTGAACTGATCTGTTTTTCAAATATAACTCCCAGTAGAAAAATCCAAAATTGTCATATAATCCATCCTTAGAAAGAGTAGAAGATTTTTGACATCTTTGCAATTCAAAGTTTCTGAAGTTTCAGCACAGAATTTAGTGGAAATCAGGATTGGAAACAGCCACTTCCAAGGGAGGTGCTGTTAAAATTCTTCCAGAAATTCTGCTAACTTTGAATTAGCATAACTTTTTAATCAAATCTGATCTGGGGGCAAATGAGTACTTGTTGGAAAGATACTAAAGTTAACTTTAACTTTGGTATTCAACTTGAGTCATGAAAATGCCCATAACCGGATCAAAACTTGGAATAGGTAGAAACTGGTCATTCTGACGGAAGAATGACAGTTGAACTCATTGGAGAGGGTGTTGTACCCTAAGGGCGATAATAATGTCTCGTAGAGACCAAACCCAGTTATGGTGAGCTTCCAAAGAAGGGGTTCATCAAGTTGGATTAAACTAACTTGTGGTTGGTCTGGTAATGGTGTAGCTTGTGCAAAGTTATTACATTATCTGCTTACGAGATATTTCGCATGTTTTGTTGTCATAATGTTTTTCCGCCCAGTTCTATTGGACTGCATGCCAAATGTTGCGGGACTGATGGTTAATGTCGTATGGTTGCAGATGGTTCGTACTAGGACCACGCACGACGTTGGTGGCTCTAGCCAAGGTGGAGGCGATGACTCCCAGCCACCGGCCTACGACAGCACCCCGCAGCAGCAGACACCACCGCCGCCTCCGCTTACTCTAGCGGATGTGATAGCGGCATTGGTGGGAGGTCGTGAGGAGCAGACCGACCTGCTCCGCACGATCGTGCAGAATACGTCCCAGGCGGGAGGACGTCAAGAGCGAGGGCCTCGTGAGCCCCGCGAAGTGTCGTACTCGGATTTCATGAGTACGCACCCTCCAGTGTTTACCGAAGCTGAAGAACCACTGGAGGCGGACAACTGGCTGCGGACTATCGAGTCCAAGTTCGGGATGCTCCAGTGTACGGAGCGGCAGAAGACGCTGTTCGCAGCACAGCAGCTCCACGGTGCCGCTGGTGCGTGGTGGGCGAATTATGTCGCCTCACGTCCGGCTGGCCATGCCGTGGAATGGCAAGAGTTCCGGGAGGCGTTCCGCGCCTATCACATTCCTCCCGGAATAATGAAGAGAAAGTTCCAAGAATTTTTGGAATTGAAGCAGGGCGGGAGGAGTGCCCACGACTACTCCCGTGCCTTCAACCATCTGGCGCAGTATGCGTCAGACTACATCTCCACGGAGGAGAAGAAGAGGGAGCACTTCTATCGGGGGTTACATCCCGAAATGAAGACCCACCTCGTACAATGGAACCGCGGCACATTCAACGATCTAGTCAATGCCGCCATCATGCAAGAGGACGCTCAGCGGGAGTTAGCAGCTGAGCAGAGGAAGCGTAGCGCTCCACCTAGCAGCGGTTGGAGTGGCGCTCCCCAGAAGTACCGTATGGTGTATCGGACACCATCCGGGCAGCAGTGGCAACCACCGGCGCGACCGCAACGGTTCGGGGGACGTCCCTTTCAGGCACCTCCGTTCCGTCCGCCGGTGCCACCACCAAGACAGCAGCAGCAGCAGACGGTACCCCGGGCGTTTCCACCACCACAACGCGCCCCAGGTTTCCGTCCACCGATCAGCGGGGGACCGCCCCGTTTCACCTGCTTCACGTGTGGCCAAGCGAGCCACTTTGCGAAGGACTGTCCCCAAGGGCAGCAGAGCAGCGGGCAAGCCCAGCTCCAGGGCGGTGCCCGAGGCCGACCTCCGGTGAAGAAGGTTGGTCAGCGGACTGGAGGCGTCCGCAACCTCGACAATGAGGACGCCCCAGAGGGAGACAACGTGCTGGCGGGTACGTTTACTCTAAACCATCAAGCCATCGTCATATTATTTGATTCTGGTGCAACCCACAGCTTTATAAGTGCATCCTATGTGGCTAAACACCAATTGCAAGTCTTCCCAACCGACTGCACTTATATGATATGCTCACCGGGAGGGAAGATTTCAGCTAATATGATGATTCCAAAGGCACCTCTGTGCTTAGGTGGGAAACTATATTCCACCACCTTGATAATCCTTATGGGACAAAAGATTGATGCAATCTTAGGGATGTCATGGCTGCAATACCATGGCGCTGTCCTAGAGACTCGGACACGGACGGTTCACTTAAATTCTCCATTCCACCGTCCGCATTCCATGGTGTTAGACATGCCAGTCCGGGAAGTTTTAGCAATTAATAGTGCTGAAGTTCTCAAGTTAGAAGACATCCCCGTAGTCAGGGAGTATCCTGATGTGTTCCCGGATGATCTTCCGGGCATGCCACCTGAGCGGGATGTCGAGTTCAAGATTGAACTTGCACCCGGAACTACGCCCATATCACGGAGACCATACAAGATGGCTCCAAATGAGCTGGCGGAACTGAAAGAACAGCTCAATGATCTGTTGAGCAAGGGTTTCATTAGGCCGAGTTCCTCGCCTTGGGGATGCTCGGCGCTATTCGTGAAGAAGAAGGATGAGACCCTGAGGCTGTGTGTGGATTACCGGCCGCTCAACGCCGTCACCATCAAGAATAAGTACCCACTGCCCCGTATTGACATCTTGTTTGATCAACTGGTGGGGGCAAGTGTATTCTCAAAGATGGACCTTCGCTCTGGATATCACCAGATCAAGATCCGGGCGGAGGATATTCCGAAGACGGCGTTCTCGACGAGATACGGCTTATACGAATATCTCGTCATGTCCTTTGGTCTCACAAATGCTCCAGCCCATTTCATGTATCTGATGAACTCGGTGTTCATGCCGGAGCTGGACAAGTTCGTGGTAGTGTTCATCGACGATATCTTGGTTTACTCCAAGACAGAAGCCGAGCATGCCGAACACTTACGGATCGTTCTTCAACGATTGCGAGACCACAAGCTCTACGCCAAGTTCAGCAAATGCGAATTTTGGATCAGCCAAGTGCCATTCTTGGGACATATCATCTCAGCTGAAGGCATTGCGGTTGACCCAAGTAAAATAGAGCAAGTGTTGAAATGGAAAGCTCCCACTTCCGTTCATGAAGTCAGAAGCTTCCTCGGGTTAGCGGGATACTACCGGAGATTCATTCCAAGTTTCTCCAAGCTCGCTAAGCCGATGACAGAGTTGCTGAAGAAAGGGAAAAAATATGTTTGGAACACGGCGTGTGAAGGAGCGTTCCGAACATTGGTGAAGCATCTCACAACAGCCCCGGTATTAGCTCAGCCGGATACAACAAAGCCCTTCGACGTGTATTGTGACGCGTCCGGTATTGGGCTCGGCTGCGTGTTGATGCAGGAAGGACGTGTGGTCGCTTATGGCTCACGCCAACTTCGGAACCATGAGCAGCACTACCCGACTCACGATCTTGAACTTGCTGCCGTGGTGTTGGCGCTGAAAATGTGGAGGCACTATCTCCTGGGGAACTTGGTGCATCTCTACACCGACCACAAGAGCTTGAAATACATTTTCACCCAGAAGGAGCTGAACATGAGGCAGAGGAGGTGGTTAGAACTGATCAAAGATTATGAGATTGAGATCCATTACCACCCCGGCAAGGCGAATGTGGTTGCCGACGCGCTGAGTCGGAAATCGCATGTCCATCACCTCACCATTACACCGGTGGAGGAGGAAGAGCCAAGTTTATACTTGGTTCCTTATGGATCGCTGTACAACCTTGCCCTCATCCCTACTATTAGGGAGGACATCATTGCAGCTCAGAAAACGGATAAAGGCATGGCACATCTCCGGAGACGGATAGACAATGGAGAAATTAAATGTTTCCGGAAGGATGATGAGGGGACGCTGTGGTTCAATCACCGCATAGTCGTACCCCGAGATATGGAGTTGAGGAAAAAGATCCTCGATGAAGCTCACTTGTCCAAATACTCCATTCATCCGGGCAGCAACAAAATGTACCAAGATTTGAAAAAGAAATTTTGGTGGACGCGGATGAAGCGGGAGGTAGCTAAGTACGTATCCGAGTGCGATACGTGTAGACGAGTGAAAGCTGATCATATGAAGAAATCAGGGCTGCTGCAACCCCTGAAGATCCCGGCATGGAAATGGGAAGATGTGAGCATGGATTTCATTGTGGGATTACCCCTAACAGCTAACAAGCATGATTCCATATGGGTAATCGTTGATCGGTTAACCAAGACGGCTCACTTCATTCCGGTGAATACACGTTACAATGCCGGCAAATATGCGGAGCTATACATAGCGAAGATTCTATGCCTATACGGGGTACCCAAGACCATTGTCTCAGATCGAGGTGCATTATTTGTATCTCGCTTTTGGGAGCAGCTACACGCTGCATTGGGTACTAAGCTGATCAGAAGCTCCGCCTATCACCCTCAGACCGATGGTCAGACAGAAAGGGTGAATCAAGTCCTGGAAGACATGTTGAGAGCATGTGCCATCCACCATGGTAGGAACTGGGATGATCACCTACCATTGGCGGAATTCTCGTACAACAACGGTTATCAGGCAAGTATCAAGATGGCACCTTACGAAGCTCTCTACGGTCGTAAATGCCGCACCCCATTAAATTGGTGCGAGTCCGGTGAAAGGGTCACATTCGGAGTTGATGTGGTGAACGACGCCGAAGAGCGCGTTCGGACAATTCAAGCCAATTTGAAGGCCGCTCAATCCCGACAGAAGAGCTACGCTGATAAGAGGCGTAGGCCGTTGCACTTTGACGTTGGGGAACACGTGTACCTCCGCGTGTCTCCAATGAAGGGCGTGCACCGATTCGGTGTGAAGGGGAAGCTCGCTCCCCGTTTCATTGGACCCTACGCTATCACCGAGAAGTGTGGACCAGCAGCGTATCGATTGGAGCTACCGGCATCTCTGGCTGGTGTCCATGATATTTTCCATGTTTCGCAACTGCGAAAATGCTTGAAGCATACAACTGCTGTTCCTACCGAAGACATCGGCGAGCTGAAACCGGATTTAACATATGATGAATATCCGGTGGGAATTCTTGATGAGAAAGCCAGGACCACGCGTAGCAAAACGTTGTGGTTCTACAAAATACTCTGGAGCAACCACACCGCCGAAGAAGCGACGTGGGAGAGCGAGGAGTTCCTTCGCTCAAATTACCCGGAGTTCATGGCTTCTCAACACGGGTAAGTCCCTATTACATCGCTATCTCTTCTTTTATAATCTCGGGACGAGATTCTTTTAAGGGGGGAGGGATGTAAAAGCCCAAGAAAAGGGACTTGCAAAAACTTTTATGCACCTCACAACACAACAGTTTTGTTGTGTGTAGATTGTGAAATATTGTGAAGAGCAAGTGGCCTCCATCAAAGGAGTGATTAGAAAGGAAAGCCTTCACCTTCACAAAGTAGGGTTTCTGTACATGAGCATGAGAGGTTGAGCTCACCCTAGGATTTACAAAGTCTTGGGAAGGTTCAGTCCAAAGCTCATGCAAATTCAACAATTTTTGAGGCACTTTTGGGTTATTTCAAAAGGAGGCCAATTTGAATGTAAATTCAAATTGCAGCAACTTTCATCACCCAAATTCAAAAGTTAGCCCCATATCTACAATCAGCACATTTTTCTGAGTAAACCCACCAAGTTTATCTCCATTGGAGCTCATCTTGTCAAGAGCTAAATTTGCAAGAATTCAAAACTGAATTTGAATTTCAGTTTGAATATGAAGCAAACTTGACCAAACAAAGTTTGAAATTGAGAACTCAAATTCAAACCAATACTTGGAGGCTAAGTCTCTCATTAAATGGAGAGTAGCTGAGATATTTGCAGCAGAATTTGGAAAAAAGGATTAGGGGGGGAGAGGGGGGCCCACAAGTCAGTGGGAGGACTGTTTCCCAAACCGAGCGTGGCTGTTTTCTCCCGACGTCGGTCGAACACCTCGCGCCAGCTGCGGACAGCACCGGCGTCCGACCGCCTCGCCTCGCCACCTCCTGCTCGGCGACCGAGCGCACGCGTGCCCGACGCGGTTTAAGTCCCCAGCCCACGTGAGCCAGCCTCATCTCCTCCGCTTTGCCCGTTCCTACCCGAAACGAAAAACGACACCGCCGCTCCCCTCGGCTCCTCGTCGCACCGTTGATCAAGGTGACCTCGCGACCGGAGGTCAACAGCAAAGACACGCGCCGGGGACTGCTCGAGCTCAAGGTGAAGACCCTACCCTCTTCCATGCTTTGTAGGGGGAGTATTTCCCCGTCTAGTCCTCGGTGCTCGACAAAAACGAGTGAGCAGAAATGCCGAAATTCGCGGCGATCAGTCCTGCACAGCGTAAACCCAGCTGAGCATAGGTTCTACACGCCCCCACGGCCACCTAGGATCCAAAACCATCGAAAACCATCGAGCCTTTGCGCTGATATCCAAGTTTTTCGAGCAACAGTCGATATCGGGCCTAGGTCGACGGTGAGGTCCCAGTTCCGGCTACTTCCATGGCCAACCGAGCTCATATTCGTGCGCACCATGCCACGGTGGAGCTGTAGGAGCAAACCGCTTGAGAAATAAGGCCCGGAGTAGCCCGGACGACGTCACCGGAGCAGAGGGAGGCTCTGTCGCCGTCGCGGGCATAGTTCCGGCCATTGCCGAGCTCCGATGAGGGCACCAGCGTGTTCTCCGAGTCGAGTTAGGCACAGGCGGCAAGTTTTGTCAAAGGTCGGGCGGGGAAACGCCCGGCGGCGAGCGCTCCGGCGAAGCGCCGCCGCGGGAACTGCGGGAGAGCGCGAGGTAGACGAAGGGGGGCTGGGTCCACCGGTCAGCCTCTGATCTCGCGCGGGGATCGGGTTTGCGGCCGGGATTCGGTGCGGCAGCGCGGGTAAAACCCCGTGGGCCACGGTGTGGCCGCTTTCTGAGTGGGCCGGCTCGAGGAGTGGGTCCCACCTGCAGGATTTAAACATTTTTGGAATTTCCAGTTTTAGTGCAAACTTTAGAACCCCATAACTTTTGCTAGGAAGCTCCGAATTTAGTGATTCAAATTGGGTTGGATTCATCTTGCCTAGCTCTGTCCAGATATACAACCCAATTTGTATGAAACCCATTAATTAATTCTGTAAAATTCTTTAAAGCTTTTGAGCAAAAGAATTTTTGAGGGAGTTTGGTTCATCCAAAAATCCCCAAATTTTGCCAGAATGTTCTTTAGGACATTAGTAAACCCCTGTAAAAGTTTCAGACCATTTGGAGTTGATTTGGTCAGAGCAATTCAAATTGAAAGGTGCTGTGTTCATTTGAATACAGAAACATTTTCAGAGAATTTCCAAAACTTGGAAATTCAATTCTGGGCAAACCTTGACTCCAAAAATGCTAGGAAAATTCATGCAAACTCTAGGAGCTATAATTGAAATTATAGTTCACTAAGTTGGGTATGAACAGGGGTATTACCTCAGAATAAGTTCTTCCTTGCTTATTTGCTAAGGAAATTATTCTGAGCAAACCACTTCATGAAAAGTGCTAAGGTTTGGTCCAGAGAGTTTTCTTGTGACAAGGAACTCACACAAAAATTCTCAGCTCCATTGGAGCTCTAGATCACCCCTGTCCTGTTTACCCACTTAAGGGATTAAGATGGAAAAGGGGGGAAAACCACTTAGCATTTGACCATGTGATTAAGTCCAAGCCAAACCACCAACACCAGTTCATCTTTAAATTCTTAAACAAAGTTCCAGGTGTTAGAGGCTGGTTATTAGAACTAATAGTAGAAGTCTTACTCTAAAACTCACATTTGCATCTAAATTAACATGTAGTGTTTCATTAACGTGTAGCCGTTGAAGAAGAGACTCCGGAAGTGCTGGACTTCCTTCTTCCGGACGAAGAACTAACTCCTGACCAGCAGCAACAAGGCAAGCCCCGGTTTGCATTAACTTTTTTTAAAAGTTTTACTTTGTTTACATGTGTCATATGAAGTATGTATGTGCATTAGGTATAGGATGAATGAAACCCCACTTGCATAACCAAAGGTTCCTAAAAGAGTGAGGGTAGTGTCTAAGACCTCGAGTAGATAGGCTATGCTTAATGAGTCATAGGACTTCGGTACAAGTCGAGTAGTTGGAATCTACTCGCGAGATAGGCTGGGGACACACGGGTTCGGTTGAGTGATGTGAGATCACTTTAGTAATGAAAATGAGACTAGGCAGGGGCTAGGGCGCAGCAAGAGAGAGTCTTGTGTGCGCAGCCCTGCCCGTGTCGATTGAGGACCGATCCGTGTGCGGCCCTGCTGAACAAGTATTGAACGTACCGAAGGCATATCGGATATATGGGCCCCGATAAACCGATGTAGCCTAAACCTCCGGGCGTCGAGGCATAGCACACCGATTTATAGGTGTAGGTTGAGGGCAGCAAGGTGGAAATCTGCCAACGGGCATAGAGAGATGCTCCGTGTGGGGAACCTCCTGCTCGTTTCGGTGCGACCGGTTCGACGTTTGGGCTGTTGGGTGAAAGGTTGTCCCGTACGACATCGAGTGAGCGTGCTGTGCAGCTCCACGGGTGGGCGTACGTGACGTGCTCTTTGGGTTTTCCCTGCAGGTGTATATCGAGTCGATTCGCCGTCCCTCGCGGTGACGAGTACTGCTTGTTCACTGCGTCGTAACGTAGACTAATTGATGAAATATGTTGATTCAATGATGCTGATTGATATAATTGTATTGCTACATGTGTGCCACCAAATACTGCTTACTAAATTTCAGATTTCATCAACTGTTAACTTGTTGCTAAAAGATGAACTAAGGATGAACTTGTAGGCGTGTCGTTTTGGCTGAAATGTTACTAACCTATGTCTTGGTATACCTCATGTAGAGTTTCATGCTTAGGTGAGTCGGTTAAGCCTTGCTGAGCCTTTGTGCTCACGGTTGCTGCTTAAGTGTTTTTCAGGTGAGGAGCCACCCACGGACTCGGAGTACGATTCCACCGGCGAGGGTTACCCTCCGTCGGGGACCACGGCTGAGTGGGAGCCGTACACGCCGCGCTGAGCTGAGACGTGCAGCTAGTGGGTTGCCCTAGGGCTGGGCAACCGACTTTTGCTAAATAGGCGGGCGTGAGTTGTATAGTGTAGCCTTCCGCTGTGTAATAGAACAATAATTGTAACTGAAGTTTGTACTTGTTTGTACAGTTTCAGCTGTTTTTCCCATGTAATATATTGTGTTCTTATGACGTGTGCTGTCGGGTGTCGCATCGCGCGGCACCACCCTCTGCGATCCTGGATGAGCGGATTCCGGTCCGCCACAGGTAGTGCCTCCACATTTTGAGTGCGAGTACCACGGCAGCGAGCTCCAAGTCGTGGGTTGGATAGTTCTGCTCATGGTTTCTAAGCTGCCGTGATCCATACGCGACCACCCTTCGGTCTTGCATCAGCACACATCCGAGCCCAATGCCGGATGCATCGCAGTAAACATCGAACGGTTTTGTTGTGTCTGGCTGCGCCAAAACCGGTGCTGATGTCAGGTGCTTGACTAAAGCCTTGAATGCTGCTTCACATGCTGGACTCCAAACATATTTGGTAGCCTTCTTCAGCAGCTCTGTCATTGGCTTGGCAATCTTCGAGAAGTTCGGAATGAACCTCCGATAATATCCCGCGAGTCCGAGGAAACTCCGTACCTCGTGAACAGTTCTCGGGGATTTCCAATTCAGCACTTGAGGGATCTTGCTCGGGTCTACAGCGATACCCTCCGCTGAGATGATATGCCCGAGGAAAGGCACTTGCGATATCCAGAACTCGCATTTGCTGAACTTCGCGTATAACTTGTGGTCCCGCAGCCATTGCAAGACTATACGCAGATACTTCTTGTGATCTTCCTCCGACTTGGAATATACCAGGATGTCGTCGATGAAGACCACGACAAACTTGTCCAGCTCCGGCATGAATACCGAGTTCATCAAGTACATGAAGTGAGCTGGAGCATTGGTGAGGCCGAAGGACATGACCAGGTACTCATAAAGTCCGTACCTTGTCGAGAAAGCTGTCTTTGCAATGTCCTCAGCCCTTATCTTAATCTGATGGTACCCGGATCTTAAATCCATCTTGGAAAAGATCTTTCCTTCGACCAACTGATCAAACAACATGTCGATCCGTGGCAACGGATACTTGTTCTTGATGGTTACAGCATTTAATGGACGATAGTCCACGCAAAGCCGTAACATCTCATCCTTCTTCTTGACAAATAATGCCGAACAGCCCCATGGCGAGGAGCTCGGCCTAATAAAACCCTTCTCCAGAAGGTCCGTGAGCTGAGTCTTCAGTTCAGCCAGTTCCTTGGGCGCCATCTTGTATGGCCTTCGGGATATTGGCATGGTTCCCGGTGCAAGTTCAATCTTGAACTCCACCTCTCTATCGGGCGGCATCCCCGGAAAATCGTCCAGGAATACATCAGGGAACTCTCGGACCACTGGAATATCTTCCAATCTGATGGTTGTGGCTTGATAGACACTTGGAAGTTTTATTTCTGGACTGTCCAGAAATAATGAGTGAGACTTGTGCACTTCTGAGTTCAAGTGCACCACTCGAAGTATGGTGTCTAAAACAGTGCCATGGCGGGTTAACCACGACATCCCTTAGATGACATCGATCTTTTTTCCCTCTAAGATTATGAGAGATGTAGGGTAGACTCTACCCTCTAAGCACAACGGCGCTTTTGGGACCATCATGCTTGCTGAAATTTTCCCACCCGGTGAACAGATCACATAAGGACTATCGGTGGGTAGTATTTGCAAGCTATATTTATCAATGAAAGCTTGGCTAATGAAGCTATGTGTGGCGCCTAAATCAAATAGTACTGTAGCGGGATGCTGATGGAGTTGGAACATACCCGCAAGGATTGGCTCGCCCTCCGGCACGTCCTCAATGGCAAGCTGGTGGACGGTGCTGGGCCTAGGGTTTGCCCGCCGCGCATTAGTAGGGTTCCGGGGTTGATTCCTCCCCAGAAAGTGCGGTTCCACTCCGCCGCCTTGCCTCTCCGGGCAACTGCTCGCGAAGTGTCCTGGACGCCCACACTTGTAACATGTGGCCGCTGCTGGTGTAGTGCTCGGGGGACGAAAGCCCGGCATGCGTTGCTGAGGTGCATACGCACGCGGCATCGCCCGCTGCTGCTGTTGTTGCGTAGGTGGTGCTTGCAGTACCGGCCTGAATGCCGGTGAAGAGTACGGCCGACTGCGGAATGGCATCGACCGCTGTGGTGGCTGCCAGCGTGGACCTGATGGTGGACGATTCACCATCCGAAACTTCTGAGAAGGACCGCCTCCTTCTCCGCTGCTCTGCGGCGCGTTTCGCTTTCGGTCTGCCGCCGCCAACTCCTTGCCGGAGTCCTCCTGAACAATCGCAGCATCAATGATGTCGTTGAGGCTGCCGCGATTGAACATCGCCAACTTGTCCTTCAGGAGCGGGTTAAGCCCCTGGTAAAAGTGGTCCCGCCGCTTCTCGTCAGTATCTGCGTGATATGACGCGTAAAGCGCGAGATCGTTAAATGCACCGGAGTATTCCAGCGCGTTCCGGCTCCCTTGCTGCAGGTGTAAGAACTCCTGCGTCTTTCTTTTCATCAGACCTGGCGGTATATGATAGGCCCTGAAGGCCGTCCGGAACTCCGTCCAGGTCATCACTCGGTCGGTGGGCTGTGAAGCACAGATGTTGGCCCACCACGCGCTCGCGGATCCTTGGAGCTGCTGGACCGCGAACTGAGTCTTGCGCTGCTCACTTATCTGGAGCAGCCCGAACTTCATCTCTATTGCGCGGAGCCAGTTGTCCGTGTCAAGAGGTTCATCCGCCCTTGAGAATACAGGGGGATGAGTCGCCAGGAAGTCGGAGTAGGAGCTCTGTTGACGCTCCTCACGGTCTTGACGTCTCTCTGGGCGAGACATATTGGCAATAAGAGTTTGCAGCAACTCCGTGTGCTGCTGATGTGAACCCGCCATTGCCGCGACGATGTCGGCCAATGTAACCGTTGGCAGTGGCGGTGGCGGTGTTTGCTGTTGCTGTTGCTGCCTCTGTCCCGAGGAGTCCTCGGGAGGCTGTTGAGAGGTCTCTCCCCCTTGGCTAGTACCCCCAACATCAGGGTTGGCACGAGTACACGTCATTCTGAAATTCAAAACAGCAGCGATTAGCACATGTCTTACTTAAAATTCCATATGTAACAGTAGGTATTGAAGTGATACATGAATAATTTGCACAACATTCACATATATTGGTAAAGCATAAACTTTATACAAGATACATTATTCTCGGGTCTCCGAGAAGTCGTGCTCATGTCGTCACTACCTATACATACGCTACTGTCTACACGACATGTCACCGATTACAAAAGTTGGGTTACACTACCCTAGCTGCCCTACTTGGCAACTGTAACCCCCTACTCGGAGTAAAACTCGACCTCCTGCGGGTCGTCCTCCTCCGGTACCTCTGCTGGTGGCTCTGGATCTACCACCTCTTCTCCCATTGCTGGAAGACCCAAGACCACCGGTACGCCCAATACCGGGGGTACGAGGTCCTGCAAAGCATGCACCTCGTCCATAGCTTGGTTGTAATCTTCTTCCCTGCCTTGGCCTTCCTCAATAGCGTCGTCTCGCTCTTGAGCAAGGTCCTCGTTCTGCTGGGTCTGGTTCTGTACCAGTTCTTGTAACGCCGCGATGTCGACACGGCTTTTCCTCTTTGCCTTTTTCAGACGATGCAACTGATTGTGTTGTTCATTCAGTCGCTTGATCGTCGGAAGGAGCACATTACGGAGTGCGCTATGAGCACTCTCGAAATGATCTCCACTGCTTGTTCTCTCCTTGAGCTTGGTGGTGAGATGCTCCGTATGAACAGCTTGGCTGTCCATCACAGTGTTTCCCGCCCTCATCTGGAGGCTGAGATTTGCCTCCGCGGGGTTGCACCTTGGGCAACTCGGGTTCGCTGCCTCCAGGTACCTCTCTTCCCACACATGCTGAGCCCGTCCCTCCACCGGAACAAGCGCGTATGAAGTTCCCTCCATAGCCTGCACGTGTAGTTGGCAGAAACGTGACATAGTGTCACGGGGTGCCACTTGCCACACCCCTTCCGGTTGTCTTCCTCTCACCGTGACGGTGAACGGCACCCAACCGGGTGGCGTAGGTCCTGCAGAGACTTCGACATGGATTGTCCACGTCTTGTTCCCCTCTTCGCCTTCTTCCTTGGCGAAGTACTGCGGCATCTGGTTGTACCCGAAATATTGGAGCATTCGCCACAATGCTTCCGGGTAGCCGCGACAGTGAGAACAGTGGGAAACCACCCACCCGTTCTCCAACTGTTTATCTGCTGTCCTCTGTAAAAATATATTTTATAAATGTCAAATATTTATTTAAACAGTAAACCACTGAGTTATAACATAAGACATGTCATTGAACCCATAAACCTTGGAAACATAGTTCAAATTTTTAAACAAATTTGACTGCTGATCTGCTGTTCCCATGACAGCCCTGACCAGTTTCGATTTCAACATCAAAGTTAAAGCTAACTTCAATAGCTTTCCAGAAAGTATTTTCTTAGCCTAAGATCTGTCCTGGTTCAAAAGTTATGAGACGTCAAAGTTAACAGAATTTCTGGGGAAAATTGGACAGCACCTCCCTGTTATAGGTACTGTTTCGATCAAAGAATTCAAGTTAATTATGTTTCTAATCTGACAAAATTTTCTGTTACAAAGTTGTAACCCATCTCATAAGCTTTCCAGAACTACCTCATTTTCTATTTTTGGATTTTTAGGCAGGAAGTTATGCTAAATTTACAGAGAGTTTACAGAGAGTCTTTGCTCTGCCCTGTTTTCTGGACAGTTTCAACTCTACTGCATTTTTCGAGTGGTTAAGGGGTGAAACACCTCTGGACCTCAACAGAAGAGTTGTAAATCTCTTCCAAAGCTTTCCATAAATGTATCATATGACCCCAACCTCGAAATAACTCAACCTCTAACCTCTGATCAACTTCAGCCCTAATTCAGCTGAAAACAGAGTGCTCTGTCCTTAACAACCTATAAGTTGAAAACTTGTTAACTTTGAATATCTTGTTCAAGGGAAGGAGTTACATCAAGTTTTACTACTTTGTATCAAAACCTTCAAGTTTTAAATGAAGTTGTTCATTTTAATGGGGTGTGACGTCGATGCGTCACCAGATTATGTCGGTACTACGTCCTCACAAAGAAAAACCTATACCGGACTTAGCCGGCTTCGTTATTTCAGTGGCACTAAACGTCACTCGCACACGGATGCTACACGTCTACCGTTTCGTGGTCAGGATACCTGCAGAAACTCAAACAATCATCAGACTCGGCTGCACACTGAGCCCGGAATCCATACAGTTCGTACACCCGGCCGTCATCACTCGCCCGGATGTTCTCAAGCCAAACACGCCTTGAGTTACGTGTTCACGTTTCAGACCACGTGACGGGGTCTACCAAGTTGCACCACGCACGCCAGGGACAGACGTTGCTCGAATACCCCAAATGACATGAAGAGTCGTAGAGGATATCAAAGCGGGTCGGGTTACCTGCCACCCGTGGGGCTCCACCCTTCAGCTTGTGCGCACTGGTGGACAGCGCTTACGTGCATCCCCCCAAGACATAAATGTCCCGAGATGCACGATTTTTCCAACATAATCAATTAAGTTAATATGCCACTTTCTATATACTAATAACATCCTTATATGGGCTACTAACTCGTTCCTCACTGGATTTTTTTTTTTGAAAAAGATGACCTTTGTAGTGCGTTAAACCTCAAGCGAGCTCTGATACCATGCTGACACGACCCCACGGTCTTGTCGAGCCAGGATCACGCTGAGGGGTGCTGCGTTGCACAGCACCGGATAACACACGTCAAAGTTACAAAGCGGAAGCGAAATTTTATTACATAAACAAGTTAATGAATATGTTTACATCAAAAGAAGTTCAGTCTACACTCGCGGGCGTAGACTACGCATAAAGTCCACTTTCAGCCCTTGAATATGTCCTTGCTAGCACACACGCACGCTAACTCTGCGGCGTGCACGACTCCCACTCGACGGGGTTCCCCTCCTGGGGTTCCGTCTCCTCTTCGGGAGTCCCTTCCTCACAGAACCCTGCAAAAGCTTCAAACACAAGCAGTGAGCACGAAGGCTCAGCAAGTCTGACACGTCTCATCTATACATGGAACTTCTACATGAGGGGTGATGGGTACATGAGGTAAAATCATTTGCAAAGGACTCGCCTAATTAGTGGAACCTTACTTTCAGGTTTTAGCAGCAGGTTGTGGAGAACCTTACGCTAAGGTACATGAGAGAGCCGCAATCAAACAAGAAACACATTTCTCTCATGTACTTTGCCCAAAGTTGAAATGAACTTTAGTTAGCTCTAAACTACGGCAAGTCATTAGCAATCAAGTCTATCTTTCAATCAGCAACATATTAACATGTAACTAGCCTGTTCTTTCTACGTCACGGTACAGTGAACAAGTGGTACTCACTGACCGCGAGGGACGGCGATTATAATCGATTTACACCTGCAGCGTTACCCGAACAACCTGTCACGTACGCCCGTACTCGATGTTGCCTACAACAACCATCACGGACGCCGTACGCAACTACCTTTCACCCGTTAGCCAAATGTTGTACTGGTCCAATCGTCCCGAGCAAGAGGTCTCTGCACGCGCATCTCAGTGCCGCCAGCCGATTTACACGTCGAGCTCTCAACCTACCCTCTGAACGACCAGCTATGCCTCAACACCCAGCTACCCAAGTTACATCAGTTTCACGGTTCCCATATAGCTGGTAGGTCTTCGGTACTGTTCTAGCTTGTTCAACAGGCCCGCACACGGCTCGGTCCTCAATCGACACAAGTGGAGCTATAGCACACAGGCCCCAAAGTCCTGTTGCCCTTACTCTCCGCTTAGTTTCATTTTCTTGCCATGTGTTTCATGTGCTATCACTACACGAGTCGAGTGCCTCTAGCCTATGCTCGCGAGTAGTTCCAACTACTCGGCTTGTACCGAATCATACTCTATCATAGCAATGCAGTGGCTAACGAGGTTTTCAATCCTAATCCCAACCCATGGTTTTCTTGGCTATGCATTTGGGTTTCCAAGCAAGACTCTAATGCAAGAATAATAGTATTCAAAGATGTGCTCAAAACAATAAACATTTGTAAAAAGGTTAATGCAAACCGGAGCTTGCCTTGCTTCTCTTGGTCGTAGGCTAGCTGTTCCTCTGGAGTAACAAAGTCTAGGACTTCGGGTTCCTCCTCGACCTTAGCGACTACATGATAGAGGAAATACATGTATCAATTTAAATGCATTTGTATTAAGTTTGAACTTGTGAAGCTTATAAGTCCCACTAGACAGGCTCACTGACTATGAAACTTTTACTGTGGCTTGGTTACAACCTAGACAGAGACTTGGTCAAGTTTTAGTTGCAGCAAAGCTCATTTGAGCCCTCCACAATTAATCATGTACTTGACCTTAATTGAAGGCTTTTAGGGTGTTCTAAGGATTTCCATGAAATAAACTATGACTTCCTGAAAACTAGATTTACAGAGTGTTCTAATGGAGTTGGTTTCACTTAATTTGAAGGTTCCTAGCTAAAGATATGAGCTAAACAATTTCAGAGAAAATTCTGAAAATGTTTCTGAACATTTTCTATTTTCTTTGGAACAGTTCCACTAATCACACCATTAGGTGGATCAAATGAGCACAAACGGATCAGAAATTTTTATGGTAGTTCAGGGATATTTTGGTGAACATCCCAGAAAAATTTCAGGATTTTCCTCCAAAGGATTCTCCAGTTAAAATTCCAAACAGTTTAAATTTTGAGGAATTAATTCTGGAAAAATAAAGAATTTCATGAAGTGAAACTTGATTTGCTGGAAAGTACTCAGAGAGTTGAATCCAGCAAAATTTGTTCACTCGACTTGGAGCTCTCTAGGCAAAGTTATAAGGATTTGAAGTTTGAACTGAAACTGAAATTCGGGGAAAAGTTTAAACTCCTGCTTGTGGGCCCTGCACACAGTGCGTCGTCTCCCTCCTCGCGCCAACTACACGGCGGCGGCGATCTCCGGCGACCTTCGCCGGAATTGAGTTCCCAGCCATCCCCCGGCCCGAAACTCGCCGCCTGCCCCTATACTGACCCCGTGGACTCGATGGTGGGGTCGCCGGCCGCCGGAGATGACTGGAAACCCGTGCGCACTGGTGACAGCACCGGCTAGGGTTCCGGTGAGGTCGGTCCCGCTCTCCCGTGCACCAAATCGACCGGGAATCGGTCGGAGAGCATCAGTAGAGCATGGGAAACACGAACCAGGGCTGGGTGGAAGCTAGAAATACCGGCAACTATGCTCTTGACGGTGAGCCGAGGTGTTCAGCCATGGCGGCGGGGAAAACGGCCATATCATGGCCGATTCTCGATGGTTTTCTCTAATTCCAGTTTGAGCGTGGGCGCTATCGTGCGTAGAAGCTACTAGATAACGAGCTTGTCCAACCCTCGTGCATAGAGAACGAATTTCACCCGAAGGTGAGCTCGGTCCTTATGAACTGATCAAGAGTAAATTTGGAAATTCTCGGCCGAGGGTTGATCAATCGCCAAACGGCTTTCAGCTACTCCATCTACATGCAATCACACACATTTCTTGTGTTGTGCTGTCCATGAGAGCCCGATCAGCGGCGATGCTTGGTTCGCCGGAGAAACGGTTCGGTACAGCTCGAGGACGCTTGCTCACTGGCCAACACAGTGTCTAGGAGGTTGCTCACGATCTCCCGGTGCCGTTTTGCTGTGGAGGAGGCTGTGCTCGCGAGTGATCAGACTTGATCAAGCGTGAGCTCGAGCGGCGGCGGTTGCAGTGGAAGAACAGGCCGAGTACGTCGGCAGCTCGGGGAATGGGCGATCGGAGCACGCCAGGGAGGGGATAAGTAGCCCGGCGACTGGTCTCCGGCTTGGGGCGCGCAGCAGGAGCTGGCGCCGGCTGCCCCCCGGTGGCGCGCGCACACTGCACCCAGGAACCGATTGAGCTGTGTTTCAGTTGGTTTGTGTTGAAGTGGTGGCTGACATGTGGGTCCCACTTCCAGTTTTAACCTCTGAAATTTACTCCTAATCACTGTTGTAAACAGTGAGCCCCATAGTACCTCTGGCAATTCAAATTATACACCCATGAGCCATTTGAATTGATCAAAGTTCAAATGAGGTTTGGTTTGAGTGAATTTCAGCACAAGTTCAGTTTTGAATTCAAATAAAGTTTGAATTTGTCCCACTTAACTTATGTCAAGATCAACTCCAATTGGAGTGAAAATTGGTGTGTGGGCTCACAAAAATGTGCTGAGTAAGAATATGCCTCCCACTTTTAAATTCATGGGATAAAAACAGTTTGAATTTGAATATGGTTTCAAACTGCCCTCTTTCTAACTGTACAAAAATGACCTCAAAAAGGTTTTGAATTTGGGTGAAATTTGGCATGGACATCCTTAGCAATGTGTAGGAGTTTTCATATGCCCAGCCCATCTATTTCACATGTGGAAAATGCCACTTTTGCAATATGTGAGTTTCTTCTCTAATGAGCATGTTGATGGTGGTTACTTGCTCTTCATTTGTGTTCATCATCTTTCCTCAAATGAGGTGTGTGTGTATGGTGATGAACACTTCAAATATGTGTCAAAAACTGAGGTCCTTACAAATAAACTCTGTTATTCGTGGATATATATATTCTGAATTCAGTTTGTGGAACATGTGTGTATGTGTGATGAACATCCTGGGCACACATATGCATTAGTTCTCGGTTCCGTGGTTTTCCACAGAATTGAGGGCATCACGGATTGGTATCAGAGCCACGGTTGACAGTGGGTTACACGCCTAAATAGGAAATACAGGTTGGCATCAAAAGCCACAGATTAGGGGTAGAATACACACCTAGGTACAATCACAGATTGGTATCATAAACAGATTGGTAGCTAAGCCACGCTGACCAAAGGAAGCACCCTAGGATGCTTAGATTGGTCTTGAAACTACCTTGACATAGGAAACCAGTCTTGAATAGGAGTTGTATGAGCCCTTGTAATGTTTGTTTGTGATTGTGTGCTTAGTATGAGTTATGGGACGTCTCAAAACGTTGTCCATATCCACACATAAGAAGAAGGAGGTGTGAGATGTTTCGGCACTTGTTCACATTCCCCTATGGGCTAATATATATAGTCCAACTCACCTTGATGCATATAGTTATGGGAATCTACCACCCTGGGAAGGCCAATGTGGTAGCTGATGCATTGAGCCGAAAGGGAGCATGTCACCAACTCACGGTTCGGGAGCTACCACCCGAACTACAGAAGGAGTTCGAACGGTTACACCTCGGATTCTTGAACAACATGGAAATGATGGAGATCCGCTCTTCATTGGAGCAAGAGATAAGGGATGGCCAAGTAACGGATGAGGAGATCAAGGAGAGGATCCGACAAGGAACAGAGAAGGATTTCAAAGAAGATGAGAAGGGTACGCTTTGGCTAGGAAAAAGGATTTGTGTGCCTAACGTGAAGCACCTCCGCAACATGATATTGAAGGAGGCACATGATTCACCCTATTCCATACATCCCGGAAGTACCAAAATGTACAAGGACTTGAAGACTTGTTATTGGTGGGATGGTATGAAAAGGGATATAGCCGAATACGTTGCCCTATGCGACACATGCCAACGGGTGAAGGCCGAACATCAAAGACCCGCTGGATTGTTGCAACCCTTGAAGGTACCCGAATGGAAGTGGGAGGACATCAGCATGGACTTCATCGTCGGATTGCCACGTACTCAGTTGGGTTATGACTCCATCTGGGTTATCATGGACCGATTGACGAAAACCACCCATTTTCTCCCTATAAGGGCCAATTACAGCGTTGCACAATTAGCCAAGTTGTACATGGAGCAGATCGTGTGCCGTCATGGAGTCCCGAAAAGGATAGTCTCTGATCGAGGTTCTCAGTTTACCTCTAGATTCTGGAGGAAACTGCAGAAAGCTATGGGTACACGACTGGATTTCAGCTCCGCCTATCACCCACAAACCGATGGGCAAACCGAAAGGACAAACTAAATTTTGGAAGACATGTTGAGAGCTTGCGCCTTGAAACGTGGGCGTAGTTGGGATAGGAGTTTACCGTACGCCGAATTCTCCTATAACAACAGCTATCAAGCTAGCTTGAAGATGTCGCCTTTCGAAGCATTATATGGTACAGGGTGTAGAACGCCGCTGTTTTGGAACGAGACCGGAGAGAACCAGGTGTTTGGACCCGAAGTGCTACAAGAGGCTGAAAAGCAAGTCCAAATGATACGGGAGAACTTAAAGGCTGCTCAGTCACGACAGAAAGGCTATGCGGACAATAGCCGAAGGAAGTTGACCTTCGAAGTAGGAGACTTCGTATACCTTAAGGTATCGCCTATCCGAGGCCAACGACATTTCAACGTCAAAGGCAAGCTAGCACCTCGCTATATCGGACCGTTTAAGATTTTGGACAAGCGAGGAGAAGTAGCCTATCAACTAGAGCTTCCATCATATCTCTCAGACATACATGACGTGTTTCATGTATCCCAGCTCAAGAAGCGCTTGAGAGTACCAGAGGAGCAAATACCAATGGAAGAGCTTCAACTTAAAGAATACCTAACTTATGGGAGCACCCTGTCCGGATTTTGGAAGTAAAAGAAAGGGTCATCAGGAACAAAGTGATTCGATGGTGCAAGGTGCAATGGAGCCATCACACCGAAGCTGAAGCCACATGGGAGCGTGAAGAAGACATCAAAGCAGAATTTCCTCATCTATTCTCTAACAACGAATCTCGAGGGTGAGATTCAATTTAAGGGGGGTAGATTTGTGACACCCTCATTTCTGGTGTCAGCATATATTTATGTTTTATGAAGAGAAAACATTTTAAGAAAAGTAGGAACGGAGAAAAATATCAAAAAGGATAGCCAATAAGAGCCGAATCCAGATCACAGAGCGCCGAAGACAACTTCCACGGCTCGCTGACCACGTGGCATATTCGGAGCTCATCCCTGCAAAGTGGGGAGAGGTCCGCCGCTAAAATGGCTACGTGGCAGACTCGGGGCTCATCTCCGCAAAGGGGAGAGGTCCGACCCTGTGGGACACGTGTTGCCCCCGGTTCTAGCCTCTGCGGAAGAAGCAAAGGCATTTTCGCAGAACACATGTCACCTTCGGAGCTAGTCACCGTGGGAATCAGAGGACCAGTCGCGCGGGATACGTGTCGATCTCGGAGCTCACCTCCGAGAGGTCCGGTTCTATTGAACACATGTCGCCACCGGAGCTTATCTCCGGGAGGTCCGTCACTGTTGGACACGTGTTAACCTTGGAGCTCGTCTCTGGGAAGAAAGGAAGTCTGGCGCTGGAGCCACCTCCGGAGAGAGGGAACGTCCGGCACTGACACATGGTCACCTCCGAGTAAAGAGGAGATCCCGACCGCCAGGATACGTGGCGCACGCGGAGTTCACCTCCGAAGGAGAAGGGAGGTCTCGCTCACTTGACACGCGGCACCACCGGAGCTCGTCTCTACGGAAAAGAAGAGACCAGGCCCGATGGACACGTGGAGCTTCCGGAGCTCATCACCGAGAAGGTAACGAGTTCTGAAGCGGTTTTGGATTCTGTACGCGTAGAAATATCGGTACGAAGAAGAAACCGACCTGAATTCAACAATGTTACCGCACCAAATCAACTAAAGATAAGATGTTAGGATTCAACGACGATCTGAATCGGACTCTTATTCGGAATCCAATCAGAATAGGACTCTTCTCTTCCCAATTATAAATAGAAACCAGAACCGTTGGTCGAAACCACGAACTTCTTTTCCAACTCCTAAGCCGACGACTTAGAGCCCTAGCCCTAACTCGCCGAGAAAGGCATCACCGGAGTTCAGCAAGGAAGATCGCCGGAAGAGAGCCCAACGATCTGAGAAGGACACAAAGACCGAGAAGAGCGTAAGATAGGTCTCCAATACCACCTTACGACATCATCGTGTTTTCTTTGCATCTGTTCTTCGATTCCTTTCGAACAGAAGCTTTCTCATGGGCAGATCACTTGTTGATCGGGTTGATCTAAAGACAAGGTCATCGCCACGTCCACATCTGATCCGAACACCCCTGTTCATCATAAAGCCATGCAAGAACACGTACAAACCGATCTAATAAAACTGATCATAGGATAGCATGCATATGCATCATCGCATCTAGTTTAAAGTTTGTGCATGGTATTGATTGTTATGAATCTTGCATGTGTGTGATCCTGTATAGAAGGACAAGTTCAGGGAGCTGTCTATGACGAGCTGCAACAACAAGGTTTCGAGATCCAAGAGCCACCAAAACCGCAAGAACAAGGCAAGTGCTCCTGACCATATTGATCCTATGTTTTGGGAAAACTGTTTTGTTTTGCAAAAAGGTGTGTGTGCTGAGTCAAACATGATGGGAAACCCTTATATAGGAGTTTACTTGTTTTGATTAAACCACCCTTGTCACCTGGGAAGTTTATGAGTCAGGTATGGTTTTTACTTTTATGCTTCGCTGAGTCCATGGGATTGGGAAGCGAGATAGATGTGTCTAGCTAACTGCACTCGTAATGACAATGAGAAACTGATGTTAATAATGGACATGGATCGGAGGGAGATCTTGGCAAGACTGGGTTTGCGAATGAGGTAGCATGAGATGGTGGTTTACTTGCCGTAGATCTAAGGACCGGTTCATGCATGCACATGCCAGGATAACAGTGCCACCACAAGGCCATGTATGGGTGCGGCTTAGCTGAGTAATTAGGTTAGTTGCTAGAGTATTATGGACTGTGGAAGGTGCGGGGAGTGGGAGTCGAGTGAGGACTGCCCTGGGAACTGCATGGCACAAGAGGGAGCCCGTGGGTGGAAGAATTGGAGATTCTAGCCTGCCGAAGAAATTTTAGTGAGTCCATACATCTAGTAGCCCCTTTGTAAGGGCTATTTTGTGATCTCTTGGCCATACACTGACGGTTGTGTACTGGTATAATGGAGGTTCTGCAGTCGCCGACGGGTGACGAAATCACAAACTTGTGGGTAGAGAGGTGCAAACTCTGCAGAGTTCTTAAAACTATCATGATAGCCGAGCTTACGGTCACGAGCGCCTGGCCAACTGCCATGATTAGTTGGGGTGGTTATTGGTATGGTTATTGGTTATGGTTTGGACGGTTTGGTTATGGTTTGGTTTTTTTTTGGGACTGTTGAGTCCGGGTGATAAGATGGGTTGCATGACTGTTAAGTCATGGCAACAAGGTTGGTCTCGGTGGGAGACGAAGTTGTTTTATGAGGTGAAATGGTAGCGAATACAGGATGATATTTATGAGATGGTAGCAAATACGAGGAGGTATTTGTGATCGAGAATGAGGTTGATTGATGACTGGCTATGAACATAACGGAGGTATGATTGGTATTTTAATACATGTTGGAATTACATTCACTGAAAGATAAGTCGCTGTTTTATCGTGCTTTTGATAAATAACTTTGCTTTCCGCAATGAGCCTTTTTATACCTACCTTGCTATGAGCTTCATATCATATTTTCCCGCACTTGCTGAGTACATCATTGTACTCAAACTTGCATTATTATTTCACCATCAGCAGCAGGAGAAGACTACTATGAAGACCAAGTGGAGCATTAAGGCGTGTGATCTGTTCTCAACCTTACCTGTGGGGTTGGAATAGAGATGGAGCAAATGCTGCTTAGATTTGCTTCCGCATTAGTTAAATTTCTTCCACATTAGTTAGAAGACTTTCCGCTGCATAGAAATAAGACTTCCGCTGTGAGCATGGGTCCAAGACTCATGAAACATTGTAATAAACTCTGTTATTCGTGGATATATATATTCTGAATTCAGTTTGTGGAACATATGTGTATGTGTGATGAACATCCTAGGCACACATATGCATTAGTTCTCGGTTCCATGGTTTTCCACAGAATTGAGGGTGTCACAGTCGGTCCTTTGACGGCGAACTCGACGGAGCTCGATGGCGGGCTCATTGGCGGGGCTCACCGGCGACTGAACTCCGGCAGGGGGTCTAACTCGGGGAGTTGGGGGCTAGGGCTTCTAAGTTGTCGACTTGGAAAAGGTGTTACGGCCATGGGGGCTTTCGGGTTCTATTTATAAAAGGAAAAAGAAGAGTCCTATTCTGATCGGATTTCAAATAAGAGTCCTATTCAATATGTTTTGGATCTTAAGAACTTATCTTGTGACACCCTCATTTCTGGTTTCTGCATGTATTCATGTTTCATGTAGGTAACAGAGAGAGAATTTAAAGGATAGCCAAAAAGAACAAGAATCCAGTTCACAGAGAGCGCCGAAGACAACTTCCATGGCCCGCTGGCCACGTGGCGTGTTCGGAGCTCATCCCTGCAAAGTAGGGGGAGGTCCGCCGCTAAATTGGCTACGTGGCAGGCTCGGTGCTCATCTCCGCAAAGGGGGAGAGGTCCGACCCTGTGGGACACGTGTTGCCCCCGGAGCTAGCCTCTGCGGAGAAGCGAAGGCGGTTCCGCAGGACACATGTCACCTTCGGAGCTAGTCACCACGGAAATCATAAGACCAGTCGCGTGGGATACGTGTCGATCTCGGAGCTCACTTCCAAGGGGTCCGGTTCAATTGGACACGTGTCATCACCGGAGCTTATCTCAGGGAGGTCCGTCCCCATTGGACACGTGTCTACCTCGGAGCTCGTCTCTGAGGAAAAAGGAAAGTTCGGCGCTACTTTACGCGTGGCATTCGTGGAGCTCACCTCCGAATAGAGAGGAGGTCCCGACCGCCAGGATACGTGGCGCACGCGAAGCTCACCTCCAAAGAGAGGGAGGTCTCGCTCGCTTGACACGCGGCACAACCGGAGCTCGTCCCTGAGGAAAGGGAGAGACCAGGCCCCGGTGGACACGTGGAACTTCTGGAGCTCATCACCGCGGAGGTAACGAGTTCTGGAACGGTTTTTGGATTCCGTACATGTAGAAATACCGGTACAGAGGAGAAACCGACCTGAATTCCACAATGTTACCGCACCAAATCAACTCAAGATAAGTTGTTAAGATTCAATGATAATCTGAATAGAACTCTTATTCGAAGTCCAATCAGATTAGGACTCTTCTTCTCCCGATTATAAATGGAACCCAGAACCTCTGGCCGAAAACACGAACTTCTTTTCCAACTCCTGAGCCGATGACTTAGAGCGCTAGCCCCAACTCGCCGTGTAAGCCATCGCCGGAGTTCAGCGAGGAAGATCTCCGGAAGAGAGCCCCAACAATCTGTCTGATCAGAGAAGGACCCCGAGACCGAGAAGAACGTAAGGTAGGTCTCCAATACCACCTTACAACATCGTTGTGTTTTCTTTGCATCTGTTCTTCGATTCCTTTCAAACAGAAGCTTTCTCGTGGACAGATCACTTGTTGATTGGGTTTATCTAAAGACAAGGTCATCGCCACATCCACATTTGATCCAAACACCTCTGTTCATCATAAAACCATGCAAGAACACGTACAAACCGATCTAATAAAACTGACTATAGGATAGCATGCATATGCATCATTGCATCTGGTTAAAGTTTGTGCATGATATTGATTGCTGTAAATCTTGTATGTGCATGATCCTGTATAGCAGGACAAGCTCAGGGAGCTGTCTACGACGAGCTGCAACAACAAGGTTTCAAGATTCAAGAGCAACCGGAACCGCAAGAACAAGGCAAGTGCCCCTTGACCATATTGATCCTATGTTTTTGGGAAAACTGTTTTTTTTTGCGAAAAGGTGTGTGTGCTGAGTCAAACATGATGGGAAACCATTTTATAGGAGTTTACTAGTTTTGGTTAAACCACCCTTGTCGCCAGGGAAGTTTATGAGTCGGGTATGGTTTTTACTTTTATGCTTCGCTGAGTCCATGGGATTGGGAAGCGAGATAGATGTGTCTAGCTAACTGCACTCGTAAACATGGATCGGAGGGAGATCTAGGCAAGCCGGGTTTGTGAATTAGGTAGCATGAGATGGTGGTTTACTTGCCGTAGATCTAAGGATCGGTTCATGCATGCACATGCCAGGATAACAGTGCCACCACAAGACCAAGTATGGGTGCGGCTTAGCTGAGTAATTAGGTAAGTTGCTACAGTGTTATGGATTGTGGAAGGCGCGGGGAATGGGAGTCGAGTGAGGACTGCCGTGGGAACTGCATGGCACAAGAGGGGGCCCGTGGGTGGGATAATTGGAGATTCTAGCCTGCCGGCGAAACCTTAGTGAGTCCATACATCTAGTAGCCCCTTTGTAAAGGCTATTTTGTGATCTCTTGGCCATACACCGACGGTTGTGTACTGGTATAATGGAGGTTCTGCAGTCGCCGACGGGTGATGTGACACCCTCATTTCTGGTTTCTACATGTATTCATGTTTCATGTAGAGAAAACATTTTAAAGGAAGTAGGAACAGAGAAAGAATTAAAAAGATAGCCAAAAAGAGCTGAATCCAGTTCACAGAGAGCGCCGAAGATAACTCCCGCGGCCGCTGGCCACGTGGCATGTTCGGAGCTCATTCCTGCGAAGTGGGGAGGTGTCCGCCGCTAAACTGGCTACATGGCAGGCTCGGGGCTCATCTCCGCAAAGGGGGAGAGGTCCGACACTGTGGGACACGTGTTGCCCCCGGAGCTAGCCTCTGCGGAGAAGCGAAGGCAGTTCCGCAGGACACGTGTCACCTTCGGAGCTAGTCACCCCGGAAATCAGAGGACCCGTCGCGCGGGATACGTGTCAATCTCGGAGCTCACCTCCGAGAGGTCCGGTTCTATTGGACACATGTCGCCACCAGAGCTTATCTCCGGGAGGTCCGACACTGTTGGACACGTGTTAACCTCGAAGCTCGTCTCTGAGAAGAAAGGAAGTCCAGCGCTACTTGACACGGGGCATTCACGGAGCTACCTCCGGAGAGAGGGAAGGTCTGGCACTAACACGTGGCGTGCGAGGAGCCGCCTCCGAATAGAGAGAAGGCCCCGACCGCCAGGATACGTGGCGCACGTGAAGCCCACCTCCGATGGAGAGGGAGGTCTCGCTCGCCTGACACGCGGCACAACCGGAGCTCGTCTCTGCGGAAAAGGGAGATACCAGGCCCCGGTGGACACGTGGAGCTTCCGGAGCTCATGACCGCGGAGGTAATGAGTTCTGGAGCGGTTTTTGGATTCTGTACGCGTAGAAATACCGGTACGGAGGAGAAACCGACCTGTATTCCACAATGTTACCGCACCAAATTAACTAAAGATAAGTTGTTAAGATTCAACGACGATCTGAATAGGACTCTTATTCGAAATACAATCAGATTAGGACTCTTCTTCTCCCGATTATATATAGAACCCAGAACCCTTGGCCGAAAACCACAAACTTCCATTCCAACTCCTGAGCCGACGATTTAGAGCCCTAGCCCCCAACTCGCCGAGTAAGCCCATCACGGAGTTCAGTCGAGAAAGATCACCGGAAGGGAGCCCAACGATCTGTCTGATCACAGAAGGACACCGATACCAAGAAGAACGTAAGGTAGGTCTCCAATACCACCTTATGACATCGTCGTGTTTTTTTTTGCATCTGTCCTTCGATTCCTTTCAAACAGATGCTTTCTCGTGGACAGATCACATGTTGATCGGGTTGATCTAAAGACAAGGTCATCGCCACGTCCACATTTGATCCGAACACCTCTGTTCATCATAAAACCTTTCAAGAACACGTATAAACTGAGCTAATAAAACTAAACTGCATTGTAGGATAGCATGCATATGCATCATCGCATCTAGTTAAAGTTTGTGCATGATATTGATTGTTGTGGATCTTGTATGTGCGTGATCCTGTATAGCAGGACAAGCTCAGGGAGCTGTCTACGACGAGCTGCAACAACAAGGTTTCGAGATCCAGGAGCAACCAGAACCGCAAGAACAAGGTAAGTGTCCCTTGACCATATTGAACCTATGTTTTGGGAAAAACTGTTTTATTTTGCGAAAAGGTGTATGTGCGGAGTCAAACATGATGGGAAACCTTTTTATAAGAGTTTACTAGCTTTGGTTAATGTCACACCCGGTTTGTCCAAAGAACAACCGAGTGAATATCACATGTATGCCAGGATCATTTTCTCATACATGTGATGACAAATAGTGAAGCATCATTTATTACAAGCTAAGAGTTCGAATATAAAATAAGTCTTACATAGCATAATGTCTCGATGGACGATAATAGGTTCATAACATGTAAATAAAACAGCAGCGGAATATGAATCTTGTGGGCTCCGTCACAGGTGTTGCCTGAGGGACCTGTGAACCTAGAATCTTTCTTCGGGTCTGAAGTCTTGGTCATTGAACACCACGTCATTCCCTTGGCCTGAGCAGCAATTAAAACCAACAGCAAAGCAAGCTTGAGTACCGTTGGTACTCAGCAAGTGGGGGAAAGTTATGCCATGCATGGCTAGAGCAAGGAGAGGTTGAACTCATGGTTAAAGCACTACACAATTAGTACCTATCACCTTAGCTTATTAAGCACCTACATTACTACATAGGTGAAATGGTCCCAATCTCACAACCCATCATCAAAGTCAAGTAATTCCATAACATCATTTCCAATGTGAAGCTCCCCGCTCAACATCCTCAACTTCCAAATTCATCATCCTCTAATCATGAATAAGTCCAAGCCTCTCTTGACTGTGAGCACGGCTGTCATGACAGTTTTGACTCTGCAGAGTTTGTACCACTGTACCCACATGTAGTGATTTCATCTCCCGTTGCCGAGTGGACTAAAAGAACCTCCATTATGCCAGTGGCCGCGAACCACGTTCACTCTTCCCATGTGTGTAGTCAGGAGATCACTACAAGACCTTTACAAAGGGATTTCCGACGAGCGTGGGCCCACTGAGGTTTCACCCCTAACAACATACAAGAGGCTCCAACCTCGTTGCAGTGGCCCCCTCTTGAGCCTTGCGGTTCATATGGTAGTCCAGCTGACACCTATTCCCCGCACCATCCAAACACCCATACTACGCCGGAGATACACCTAATTAATTGCCCAAGCTGCCCCATCTCAGCATGTGGTTGGCACGGTAAAGCCAGGTTACATGCTCCATGAACCGGTCCTTAGGATCCAGGCAAGCACTAAACACAAACCCGAGTCTTGTGCACATAGCACCAACAAAATCATTCAACTTGCCTCGATCCCTACCTCTACATAACTCATAATATCTCATTCAAGAGTAAGGTAAATAAGTTGATGATCTCATATCCCACTTATCCCATTCTAAGCATGGTTAAGAATAAATAATATGAATGAATAAAATAAATCAACCCAGGCTACAAGGAAATAAGATAATGAAAATCTAGGAAACGTCCTAGTTTGGGTATCATATTCCAAATTGACAATGCAATTAAATTCTAACTACACATCCTAGTATAGGATCAAAGTGGTCAAGGACACTTGCCTTCTTCCTGCTGCTCTGGGAATGGAAAGTCTTTGTCTTGAAAGGTCTGAACCTGCTCTGGGGCTGGTTCTACTCATGCCAATACACACATAGCAAAAGAAAACAACATTCCATAAGCCATAGTCCAAAGTTCCACTCATGCAAACCACACATACATGCATATGAAAGTCATTCACATTTTTAAGTGTTGTGGTTACCTTAGATGTGTTGATTTTAGGCCTACATGCACTTTTAAACATACATATTACTTCTAACTTTTGTATTCAGATTTCTAATAGCACACTATATATAAATTTCCAATTTGAACAAATTCTCTATATTTAATTAATACACTTCTTAGCCACAAAATTTGCATGAAAGAAAATTTCCTACTCCAAATAGGTTTTCAGATCTTCTACAAAATCTTAATTTGAAGTTTTTGGAATTGGAAACCTCATTTAACACTTTCTAATTATGCATACCTATTTTCCTATATTTTCAGATTTATTTTCTATGCCTAAAAGGGAACTTTAATATTAAAATAGTAAGACATATCACCTAAACAGAATAGGTTCTGACCTAAAATGTTCAATAAAATATCTTTGAACTTCCTCTCTGATGGGGATCAAATTAAATTCATTTTACCCATTTTCAGAATTATTTTCTAGCCTAAAATTGAATTTCCAGAAATAATAAAAGTAGGCAGCACTTAGTCAAATCTCATTTCAGCCTAAATCAGCTTTTAACTCATTCTAAAGGTTTTCCAAGTTCTAGGAAAATTTAAATTTGTATTTGCACATGTGTTTGCATCACCATTTGAATTTAAATCCTAATCACATGCTCAAATTTCTGAATTTAATATCCTATAGGGTCTGAAGTGGAAACCCTCCCTACTGCAGAGTCTAATTTACTATTTCCTAAATTTTCAGGGGCCTACTTACACAAAACAGAGAGTTTTTCCTAATTTTTATTAAGTCCAGGGGCTAAAACTGATTTTTAAATGAATTTACATGAATTTCTGAAGGTCCAGGGGCTAGATCAGAAGTTTTCGGGGCTAGCTCGTGTTTTCCGAGATCCCTAGGGGGTAGCGCGTAAGATTCCTGGCCTTTATAATGCAGGGCTGACGTGGGCCGTTGGATTTAAAACAGACGGCTGAGATTATAACACGAAACTGTACGGGTTAGATGTATTTGGGACCGCACGATTTAAAATGGACAGGCCTCAGGGGGCCACGTTGCCCTGGCCTTGTGCAGGCGGCGCTGCCCGGTGGCGCGCGGCGGTGGGAGACGGCGATGTCGCCGGAGATCTTCAGGTTTTCGTCTATACTCCCTAAAACTTGGATTTCATGGCATAGAACGGAAGAGGGGAGGTGGGGGATCTCACCTGGGGTTTTTTCTTGAGCTTGGAGGCCCTGGAAGGCGGTCGGCGATGAGGTCCGAGCGGAAAATGCGGTGGTGCTCACCGGAGCTGTATCTAGATCGCAAAACACCGGGTTTCCTTCACCTGCAAGACTCCCCGACAGCGGTGGAACATGTCAAGCCCGTTAGATCAGGAAATCCGAACGAGGATCAAAGGAAAACGGCTGTGGAAGCTTCGGTTCTCACCGGAGAGAAAGATGGAGTGGGCACTGGGAAAATCAGCGAGTTTTCTTGCGTTAAATGCACGAGGAGAGGTGGCGGAGGGTCGGTTTTGATATGTAGTAGCGCCTTGCTGAAGATCGGGCGTGGAAATCGGGTGGAGCAGCCGCGATCGGTGCGGGAAGATCGGTGCAGTTGGGGCGCGCGGGGGAGGAGGGGGAAGAAGATGACATGGGGGCCCCGCGCGTCAGGGAGAGAGGGGGAGGGGGGAAGCGGGCGCGGGTTTTGGGCCGGCTGAGGTGGGTGTCGGCCCACTGGCCGTTTTTCTTTTTTTTTTCTTTTTCCTTTTTCCTTTTCTGTTTTGATTCAAGTTTGAATTCCAGTTTGAATTTGAATTGTTTCACCACATGCAATACGTCCAAAATTTTTAAATTCCCCTATTTAACAGGTTTTGGGGTGTTATAACTCTACCCCCTTTAAAAGAAATCTTGTCCTCGAGATTGGTGACTCTAGGAAAACAAATCCGGAAACTGTGCCTCAAGCTCGTCTTCCCGCTCTCATGTGGCTTCCTCTTCCGAGTGATGTTTCCACTGCACCTTGCACATTCGGATTTTTTTTATTTCTTGTGACGCGTTCCATCGTCTCCAAAATCTTGACCTGTAGCTCGTCATAAGAAAGATCCTCTCGTACGTCCACCTCATTCATGGGTAACATCTCTTCGGGTGTTCTTAAACATTTCTTGAGTTGGGACACATGGAATACATCGTGCACATCTAATAGGCGAGCCGGTAGTTCTAGTTGATATGCCACTTCGCCTTTCCTCTCCAGAATCTGGAAGGGTCCGATGTATCGTGGTGATAATTTCCCTTTCACCTTGAACCGACGAAGTCCTCGGATAGGGGACACCTTGAGATGAACATAGTCTCCCACATTGAAAACGAGCTCTCTTCTCCGTACATCGGCATAGCTCTTTTGTCGGGTCTGGGCTATCCTCAAGTTGTTGCGGATTTCCCTCACTTTCGCCTCGGCTTCTTGTAGTACCTCGGGTCCAAATATTTTACTTTCCCCAGTTTGGTTCCAAAATAGTGGAATTCGGCACTTCCTCCCGTACAATGCCTCAAATGGTGACATCTTCATACTAGCCTGATAACTGTTGTTGTAGGAGAACTCTGCATATGGTAAGTTCTTATCCCAACTCCTATTGTTCTTCAGTGCACAAGCTCTCAGCATATCCTCAAGGATCTGATTGGTCCTTTCGGTCTGCCTGTCAGTCTGGGGGTGATAGGCAGAACTAAAATTCAGATGAGTTCCCATGGTTTCATGTTACTTCTGCCAGAACCTTGAGGTGAACTGTGTCCCTCGATCCGACACTATCTTCTTTGGCACTCCATGAAAACACACGATTCTTGACATGTACAATTCTGCCAACTTGGATCTGCTGTAGCTTTCTTTCACGGGGATGAAATGAGCTACTTTAGTCAGTCTGTCGATGATGATCCATATCGAATCATATCCCGATTGGTTCCTAGGCAGTCCCACTATGAAGTCCATACCGATTTCTTTCCATTTCCATTCAGGCACTTTGAGTGGTTGCAATAGTGCTGCGGGTCTTTGATGTTCTGCTTTTACTAGCTGACATGTGTCACATAGGGTGACATGTTCCGCGACATCTCGCTTCATGCCATACCACCAATATCTGCTCTTGAGGTCATGATACATCTTTGTACTCCCAGGATGAATGGAATAGTCAGAATCATGAGCCTCCTTCAAAATCAGGTCACGGATCTCCTTCACCTCAGGCAAACAGATCCTTTTCCCATGCCACACCGTACCTTGTTCATCCTCTCTGAACCCAGGAGCTTTATTGTCTTTGATGAGTTCTCTGATTTCTTGTATCTTCTCATCATTCTTCTGACCGTTGCGTATGTCTTGCTCCAATGTGGAGTCCACCTCCATGGCTGTGGCCTCACCACCATTCACCAGACATAGATTGAGTTTTGCAATTTCTTCCTTCAATTTCATAGGCATGTCCTTTAAGCTCAACATATTGACATGCACCTTCCGGCTTAAAGAATCAACCACAACGTTCGCTTTCCCAGGATGATAGTTGATGCCCACATCAAAGTCGTTGATTAGCTCTAACCGTCTCCTTTGTCTAAGGTTCAGATCTGGCTGTGTGAAAATGTACTTTAAGCTCTTATGATCTGTATATATCTCTGTCCTCTTTCCCATCAAGTAATGCCACCAAATCTTCAATGCGTGTACCACTGCGGCTAGCTCTAGGTCATATGTAGGATAGTTCTTCTCGTGTTTTTGGAGCTGCCGGGACGCATAAGCAACGACATGCCTCTCTTGCATGAGAACACATCCCAATCCGTGTCCAGATGCATCGCAGTACACCGAAAAATTCTTCTGCATATCTGGCATAACTAGCACTGGGGCTGTTGTCAATCTTCTCTTCAGTTCTTGAAAACTCGTCTCACACTCCGGTGTCCATGTGAATGTGATTCCCTTCTCTAACAATTTGGTGAGGGGTCTCGAGATCTTGGAGAAACCCTCAATGAACCATCGATAATACCCAGCCAATCCTAAGAAGCTTCGAATTTCCCCGACATTTTCAGGGGTCTTCCACTTCTGCACATCCACGATCTTGGCAGGATCTATGGAGATTCCTCCCTCCGAGATTATATGTCCTACGAAGGGAACTCTATTCAGCCAAAACTCACACTTGCTCAACTTAGAATATAGTTGGTGTTCTCTCAACTTTTGCAACACCAGTCTTAAATGTCCCTCATGTTCTTCTTCATCTTTGGAGAAGACAAGAATGTCATCAATGAAAACCACCACAAATTTGTCCAGATATTCCATGAATACCTTTTTCATGACATACATGAAATACACCGGGGCATTAGTTAGCCCGAACGACATGACGGTGTATTCGTACAGCCCGTACCGAGATACGAAAGCTGTCTTTGGAATGTCAGTTTGCCTTATCTTCAGTTGGTGGTATCCCGACCTGAGATCAATCTTTGAGAATACACAAGATCCCCTCAACTGATCAAATAAGTCTTCAATGCGGGGTAATGGGTACTTGTTCTTGATGGTTACTTCATTCAACGCACGATAATCTACGCATAACCTTTGGGTTCTGTCCTTCTTGGGTACGAATATCACTGGAGCTCCCCATGGTGAGGAACTAGGACAAATATACCCCTTTTCTATCAATTCTCCTATATGTTCTTTGAGTTCTTCCAGCTGTTTGGAGTCCATCCGATAAGGCCTCTTGTATATTGGGGCTGTTCCAGGTACTAGTTCAATCGCGAATTCCACTTCACGATCTGGAGGCATACCTGGCAACTCCTCCGGAAAAACGTCTGGATATTCCCTGATAATCCATACATCTTTCACTTCCACCTCAACTTGATTGAATTTAATGTCCCTCCTAGGTTCTTGCACGGCTACGAACTTCACTTTTGTGCCACTAGTGTGAGTTAGTTCCACCGTTCTTGTCGAACAATGGATGATACCTTTATGTTTCGTCAACCAATCCATGCCCAAAATAATATCTATCCCTAGGGAGTCTATCACTATGAGGTTTGCTGTAAATACTACCCCATTAATGTCTAGGTTCACCTTGGGACACACTTGTCTTGTTCTTATTTCTCCCCCTGGAGAGTTCACTGCTAACATATGGTTCATTTGTGTTGTTGCTAGATCATGCTTCTTAACAAACCCTTGAGAAATGAACGAGTGGGTAGCACCAGAATCGAACAATAGGGTTGCAATGTGTAAATTTGCAGAAAACTTACCAATTACCACGTCAGGTGCCTCTTGCGCTTCCTCCATGGTTACGTGGTTCACCCATCCTCGCATCACATTCTGCTGTTGTGGCTGAATGGGCTTCTTCTTTGGGAACTTATGGGCGCACTGCCCCACTTCACCACAATTGAAACATTGCACCCCAACTTTAGGTGCCTGGCCTTTGTTATCTTGGAGTTGGTTCTGTGACCCTTGTCCTGCTGGTCGAGGTTGATAAGTGGGCCGCGGCTGCTGCACAAACTGACGCTGCGGCTGTACTGGTGCTGATGGAGGTCTGAAGTTCGGGTTGTACCCTCTTGGTGTCGGGTAGGGTACCATAGCACGGCTCGTCTGCCCTGCCGGTTGCTGCATCAGACGTGGACGTGTGTTCCTGCTTGATGCTTGGTGTGACCATCCCATCTTCCTCTTGTTCTCATTCTCCAAGGCCTTCAGCTTCCTCTCCACGACAAACGCTCTGTCTACCATCTTTTGGAAGCTTTCATATTCATTGGAGGACATTGCACATTGCATTTCCATAGTAAGTCCCTCCACAAAACAGTCCTGTTTCTGCTCATCGGTTTCGATGTCCCTTGGTGCATAACGGGATAGTTGGGTGAACATGGTGAGGTATTCCCTCACAGTCATGTTGCCTTGCTGCAGTCCCAAGAACTCCTTTCTCTTTTTCTTGAGTTCACCCCTGGGTATGTAGTGGTTGCGGAAACTGTGCTCGAACTCTTCCCAAGTGATGTTCTAGGGGTCGTGATGGGCTGCAACGTAAGCGGTCCACCAATCAGCAGCAGGTCCATGCAATTGGTGAGAGGCAAACAGCACCCTCTCATACCCTTGGCATTGTATGATCCTCATCTTGCTCTCTATGGTCTTTAACCAGTCATCTGCCTCCAGAGGTTCAGCGGCACTTGCAAACTTTGGGGGTTGAGTTCCCAGAAACTCACTCAAGCTTGGTTGACGTGGTGCAGCTTGTGGGGGTGGAGCTTGGTGCAAGTTGGCCACCACTTGAGTTAGACTCTGGATGAGCTGATTCTGATTTCGAGCATTTGGTGGATAGGATCAGCTCCTTCACGGCGATCACCCCTGTCTTGCCCTCCACGAAGGTGAGGATTGGCGGCCTCATCGTTGTTGTTGTTGTTGGGGTTGGCACCATGACCTTTTCCTCTTCCAGCCATCTATCATGATCAACCAAATGTTAACTTAAAGCATTACGTTTTAACTTCCTAAATTGTCTGTTTAAACTTAAACTTTTGAGGCCTTAGTATTTAGACAATTTCTGAAGATTTCACATAGATCTTCGGGCGTCACGTCTCACGAGAAAATAGATGTATTATTGATTCATAGGGGTTCACACACCAAAGAAAAACAACCTAAAGACGAGGTTGTGGACAAATGCCCATAGCTTCCACAACTCACGTCACACACCAAACATTAACACACAAATAAATAGGGTATTGATTCATCTACTCGATAACCTGCTGAAATAAGGGAAATGACATTAAACAACTCGTATCACTGAGCTGGCTCGTCGGGGTCTTCCTCATCATTGCGGCTGCCCTCTGATTCTGCTTTAGGTGGGGAAGCTGCTGGTGTAGGAGTGTGGGCGACGCTTGCTCGCCCGGCGGTCTGGGGAGTCAGGAGTCCATGTGTCATTTTCGGTGACACACAGTTCATTCCCATCTCCTCTTTCTCTCGCCCTCAAGCTGGCGCGAAGCAATGCCTCAGTCTCCTTCAGATTGTCACGAACATCCTGAAGCTCCTGCTGGCACTCCTGTAGTCGAGTGCTAAGCATAGCTGCATCCTCTAGGCACAAGTCCATGTGCTCGTGGGAAGTCCCCTGCTGCACTGGCGGGTTCTTGTACTCCGCGGTGCCACTCTCACGCTGAAGGACATACATGTACTCAGTCCTGTCCATGTGGCGACGGTTGATGTAACTCTGGCAGGTTATGGCCTCCCAGGTGAAATCCTTCTCAGCATCGGCCTGAGTCACCCGACAAGCTGGAGAGCGGTGGATCTTGAGCAGCTGGTTTTCATGGATAATAATCATCTCTGAGCTCCATTCTTCACGCTTCTCACGGAGGGTCCTGGTGGAGCTGTAGTGTATGATTAGCTTGCCAACATTGCCGGCAGCGTGGAGCATACTCCTAAGATGGCGCAACAAGCCTCCTACTGCCAACCCGTAGGAGTGGTACGTCACCGGGCGGTTCTCCTCTCTCAAGGCAAGGGCAGCTACAGGAACTCTCCCTCCGGTGGACTTGCGAGCGGTGCGGACCATGCGAACCATCTAAAACAAAAAGCATTTAAAATCATGTTAGATAAAAATAAAGATTGTATTTTGAATAAAGTTGGGGCAAGATGAACAAATAAAGTGACCCATTAAATAGCACTTTCAACCCACACTTTTTGTAAAATAGTTTTTAGGAAAAAAGGGTCCTTAATTACGTCCATTAGTACCTAGGTCCACGTTCCTACGGACAACCTGGCTTTGATACCACTTCTGTCACACCCGGTTTGTCCAAAGAACAACCGAGTGAATATCACATGTATGCCAGGATCATTTTCTCATACATGTGATGACAAATAGTGAAGCATCATTTATTACAAGCCAAGAGTTCAAATATACAATAAGTCTTACATAGCATAATGTCTCGATGGACGATAATAGGTTCATAACATGTAAATAAAACAGCAGCGGAATATAAATCTTGTGGGCTCTGTCATAGGTGTTGTCCGGGGGACTCCGTGAACGTAGAATCCTTCTTCGGGTCTAAAGTCTTGGTCATTGAACACCACATCATTCCCTTGGCCTTAGCAGCAATTAAAACCAACAAAAAAGCAAGCTTGAGTACATTTGGTACTCAGCAAGTGGGGGAAAGTTATGTCATGCATGGCTAGAGCAAGGAGAGGTTGAACTCATGGTTAAAGCTCTACGCAATTAGTACCTATCACCTTAGCTTATTAAGCACCTATATTACTACATAGGTGAAATGGTCCCAATCTCCCAACCCATCATCAATGTCAAGTAATTCCATAACATCATTTCCAATGTTAAGCTCCCCGCTCAACATCCTCACCTTCCAAATTCATCATCCTCTAATCATGAATAAGTCCAAGCCGCTCTTGACCGTGAGCACGGCTGTCATTACAGTTTTAACTCTGCAGAATTTGTACCACTGTACCCACATGTAGTGATTTCATCCCCCGTTGCCGGGTGGACTAAAAGAACCTCCATTATGCCAGTGGCCGTGAACCACGTTCACACTTCCCAGGTGTGTAGCCAGGAGATCACTACGAGACCTTTACAAAGGGATTTCCAACGAGCGTGGGCCCACTGAGTTTTCACCCCTAACAGCATACAAGAGGCTCCAAACCTGCTGTAGTGGCCCCCTCTTGAGCCTTGTGGTTCATATGGTAGTCCAGCTGATACCTATTCCCCGCACCATCCAAACACCCATACTATGCCGGAGATACACCTAATTAATTGGCCAAGCTGTCCCATCTCAGCATGTGGTTGGCACGGTAAAGTCAGGTTACATGCTCCATGAACCGGTCCTTAGGATCCAGGCAAGCACTAAACACAAACCCGAGTCTCGTGCACACAGCACCAACCAAATCATCCAACTTGCTTCGATCCCTATCTCTACATAACTTATAATATCTCATTCAAGAGTAAGGTAAATAAGTTGATGATCTCATATCCCACTTATCCCATTCTAAGCATGGCTAAGCATAAATAATATGAATGAATAAAATAAACCCAACCAAGGCTACAAGAAAATAAGATAATGAAAATCTAGGGAAACTTCCTAGTTTGGGTATCATATTCCAAATTGACAATGCAATTAAATTATAACTACACATCCTAGTATAGGATCAAAGTGGTCAAGGACACTTGCCTTCTTCCTGCTTCTCTGGGAATGGAAAGTCTTGGTCTTGAAAGGTGTGAACCATATTATTACAATGTCTCATGAGTCTCAAACTCATTCTAGCAGCGGAAGTCTTATTTTAACAGTGGAAGTCTTCTAACTATTGTGGAAGCAAACTAAACAGCAGCAGTGGCTCCATCTCCTACTCCACAGGCAAGTTGACTGTAGATCACACGCCTAGTACTCCTCATGCTCTTCGAAGTACTCCTCCCCTGTTGCTGATGATCTATGATAATGCAAGGGTGAGTACATGTCGTACTCAGCAAGTGCAGGAAGTATGACATGTAGCTTACAACAAGGTAGGTATAAAAAGGCTCATTGCAGAAAGCGAAGTTTATTTCACAAAACATGGTAAAAACAGCAACTAGTTTTAAGTGAAGTTAATCCCAACATGTAACCAATTTAAAATATCAACATACCTCTTTCATGATTCACCACATTTCATATCTCATCCGAACATTAATCTTTCTCAACTCTTTCTTATTCTCATGAATACCATCTCGTATTCACTACCATCTCATCTCATATTCAATTTCCATCTGATAACCGAGACCAAAGCTCATTATCACGACTCGACAGTCATGAAACCAATCTCATCACCAAGACTTAACAGTCCCGAAACTAACCATAACCAAACCGAATACCATCCCAAAAACCATCCCATCTAATCATGTGAGTTGGCCAGGCGCTTGTGACCGTAAGCTCGGCTATCATGATAGTTTTAGACCCTGCAGAGTTTGCACCACTTTACCCACAAGTATGTGATTTCGTCACCCGTCGACGACTGCAGAACCTCCATTATACCAGTACACAACCGTCGGTGTATGGCCAAGAGATCACAAAATAGCCTTTACAAAGGGGTTACTAGATGTATGGACTCACTAAGGTTTCACCAGCGGGCTAGAATCACCATTCTCCCACCCATGGGCCCCCTCTCGTGCCATGTAGTTCCTAGGGCAGTCCTCACTCGACTCCCATTCCCCGCGCCTTCCACGGTCCTTAACAATCTAGCAACTTACCTAATTAGTCAGCTAAGGCGCACCCATATTTGGCCTTGTGGTTGCACTGTCTTCCTGGCATGTGCTGGCATGAACCGGTCCTTAGATCTACGGCAAGTAAACCACCATCTCGTTCTACCACTTCCACGAACCAAGCTTGCCCAGATCTCCCCTGATTCATGTTCATTATCAACATCAGTTTCTCATTAACATTATTCATACGAGTGCAGTTAGCTAGACACATTCTATCGCTTCCCATATCCCGTAGATTAGCGAAGCATAAAAGTAAAAATCGACCATACCAGACTCATAAACTTCCCTGGCGAAAAGGGTGGTTGTCGGTACCCACAATATGGGGTACCCCCACGCACAGGGGAAAATGCCTAAGGACCTCGCCCCTCTCCGTGGGGAGAGCTCCTAGGGCGCCACGTGTCCCTCGGGGCCGGACTTTCCTCTCCACAAGAGGAGAGCCCCAAGCCCGCCACGTGGCCAACAGAGCCGGACCTCCCCCTTCCGCGGGGAGAGCTCCGAAGGCTCCACGTGGCCAGCAGAGCCGGACCTCCCCCCTCCGTGGGGAGAGCTCCGAAGGCTCCACGTGTCCAGCGGGGCCGGACCTCCCTCTCCTCAGAGGAGAGTTCCGGGCCCGCCACATGGCCAGCAGAGTCGGACCTCCCCCCTCCGTAGGGAGAGCTCCGAAGGCTCCACGTGTCCAGCGGGGCTGGACCTGCCTCTCCTCAGAGGAGAGCTCCCGGCCCGCCACATGGCCAGCAGAGCCGCGCTACCTGCGCCTGCGCGGTAGGCAGCAAGAGTAAAGACGCGCCATACCTTGTCCGTACAAGGTATTCAAGACCCGCGCCTTCCCAAGACGCGGAGACGCAGAGCACGCCTCTGTCAGGTGCCGTTGCGCCCAGTCGCATCACAGTGAAGACTGGCAGGCCGCGTCAGAGGCTCTCCACCAATAAACACAGTGACAAGACATCCCCAGCCGCCCTTGCCATCATCAACCACTACGCCAAGCTTGCAGCGTGGGCAGGGCGGCAAGACGAAGACTCAGAAGCCTTAGCCTGAGACAACCTCCGGCATAACTGCAGTATACGGTAGATAGCAGACAGTCTCCCTGGGGCCACCTGTCGGGTCCCGGGCCCACCTTGTAAACCGCCCGAGCCTTGGACTATAAAAGGCTCGCGTAGGCAACGTTATCGAGGGTTCGATTCCTCACACACTTACACTCTAGACATTCTAGCACTCAGGTCATCCTCAAGCTCAGAACCCCGGTTCTGAGCACCAATCAATACAACGAGCACCTCTGCTCACCGTGGACGTAGGGTTTTACGCTCCGGCGGACTGAATCATGTAAAAATCTCTGTGTCAAGCTTTCTCCTTCAATCGTCCCCAACACGTAAGCTCTCCGCGAGTGACTAGCCCCTCCAAAAAAAACTCCGCGGGCTGCCCAAAGCAGGCTCGGGGGAAGTGTCGACGGCACACTTTGACATTTGGCGCACCAGGAAGGGGGTTTTTCCCTTGTGCAACGAGCTTTCGCCGATGAAGATGACAAAGCTTCCTTCAGCGGCATGCTCTCCGCGCCCACGTTCACGACGAACGGTGACCAGCGGGGACTACGTCTCGACACACTCAGGACGGAGTGTGTCTGTGCAAGCTGGAAGCCAGCAGCCGACTCGGGCAGCGCAGACTCCAGCAAGCCCAAGATCTACTGCAGCGCTGAGTGTCTCCCATGGGAGTGCATTAGCCGCTGCACGAGCGCTTCTGCGCAATCCACCCCCTGGGGATGCGCCTCAGGCAGCGACCCAGCAGTGGATTCGCGACGTCAACCAACTCGTCGTCGCCGCCGCCAACCCTCAACATCGGCGGGGACGACGTCCCGGTCAACCAGGTGTGTCGCTGACGCGCACACCAACGGTTGATGGGCAGACGGCAGACTCCCGCTCCACCAGGCTCCCATCTTCAGACCTGAGGTTGGAGCTGGAGCGATGTCACCTGGGCGAAGACGCATGCCTGACCATCGAGCGACGCCGAGAGAGGCATCGCAACCGCGAGGTCGGCGACAGCATGTCGACCGCCTCGACTCAGCCTGGCCAGCAGACGTACATTACGCGGTCTCTGCCCCAGGCATACGCCATGCGGCATATTCCTCAGCCATATGCCCTGCAAGTGGCACCCCCGGTCTATGGTGCAGCCTTGCCCATACCGGGATACGCAGTGCCGACGGCGAACCAAGCGTGCGCGGCACCAACACCTCCAGCAACAGGAGCAGGATGTGCGGCCCTGGCGCCACACTTTCGCTTCGTGAAGTGGCCGCGCAAGTTCCGGCCGCACCTGCCCAAGAAGTACAATGGAAGCGTCAACCCGGCGGAGTTCCTCCAAATCTACTCCACCGCCATCCTAGCTGCAGGAGGGGACGAGGCCGTCATGGCCAACTACTTCCCCGTCGCCTTGACCGGCCCAGCTCGGTCTTGGCTCATGAATCTCCCCCAGGGTTCCATAACCTCCTGGGGAGAGCTCTTCCGGCAGTTTACTGCAAACTTCGGCAACTCCTACACCCGGCCTGGCACGGAGCTTGACCTCCACACCATCCAACAACAACCTGGAGAGTCGCTGCGCACTTTCATCCAGCGGTTCTCCCAGGTGCGGAACACCATCCCACATATCCAAAATGCTTCTGTGGTGGTGGCGTTCTGGCAGGGTGTACGGCACAAGAAGATGCTCGAGAAGCTCGTGGCCATATAAGTGCGCGACGTCTCAGAGCTCTTCAGCCTGGCGGACAAGTGCGCCAGGGCAGCAGAAGGGCGCAACTGGCACCCACAGCCAGTCTCCGAAGCCGGAGAACAACCCAGACCAAGTGCTGCTCCCCATGGGAGCGGCAGAAAGGTCAAGAAGGCCAGCGGCAAGATCATGCTGCCGACTGAAGCTCCAGTTGCTGCAGCTGCAGCACCCACCGGAGCTCGGGGGCCGTGCCGCGACAGTCACCAGCTCCAGATGGTGACCACGGCGAGCCATGCCCCATGCACAACACCAACAGCCATACTGCTGCTGAGTGCCGGGAGATCCAGAAGCTCGCGGAGCGCTTCCGTAGGGGGAAGCAGCCGTGTGCTGACGCCCCTCCCTTCCGTCAATGGGAGGGCAAGCAGAAGGTCGACGCCCAAGACAACGTCGACCACCAGACGGAGTTCCAGGAGCCTCAGCGCGCGGTGAAGGCGGTGCACAACCGTGAGGACTCCAGCTCCAGCGGCGACGAGCGCCGGAAGGCGCTCTACGTCATCTAGGGCGGGTCCTCTGACCCCTCATTCCGAAGCGTAGCCAAGAGTCTGCGCAGAGCAGTAGCGTTGGTTGCTCCTCTCCCAAGTGCCGCGCCGCACCTCAAGTGGATGGGAACCCCCATCAGCTTCGACGCCACCGACTGCCCCAGGAACATGGCTGGGGCCGGCCAGCTACCGCTCTTGGTAGCGCCCACCATCGCCAACGTGAAGATGTACCACATCCTGGTAGATGGCGGGGCTGGGTTGAACCTCATCAGCCACGCAGCTTTCCAGAAGCTGCAGATCCGATGGCCAAGCTCACCCATCGAGCCCGTTCTCAGGGGTAGGGCCGGGACAGGTCGTCCCCTACGGCAACATCAGCCTTCTGGTGACCTTTGGGGCACCGGACAGCTATCGAACAGAGTACATTCTGTTCGACATGGCGGAGATTGACCTCCCCTTCAATGCCATCATCGGCAGGCCATCCCTGTACTGGTTCAAGGCAGTAGCCCACTACGGCTACCTTGTCTTGAAGATGCCAACACCAACAGGCGTTCTCAAGATTCGTGGAGATCGCACTGCTGCAGTGTCAGCCTTGGAGAAGCTCCAAGCACTTGCAGCTGCCCAAGCACCAGCCCCTGGCGGTGCTGAACCAGGCCAGCTCCACCCGAGTGCATGCCATCGTGCCTCGACCTCAGCACCCCCGCGCAGCCCCTCGACGAGGGCGGCGTCCCCCTGAAGGTCGTCCAAGTCGGCGCCGATGCTGCCCAGACCACCCGGGTAGCCGGGGGCCTGTACATCAAATAGGAAGGCGTCCTCATCACCTTCCTCAGCCACAAGGTCGACGTGTTTGCATGGCAACCGTCGCAGATGCCGGGGATCCCTAGAGAGGTGATTGAGCACCATCTGAAGATCTTCCCTGACGCCCGGCCAGTGCAACAGAAGCCCCGCAAGCAGTCCATCGAGCGGCAGAACTTCATCCGTGAAGAAATCAAGAAGCTGCTGGACGCTTGCTTCATACGGGAAGTCCACCACCCCCGGTGGTTGGCGAACCCCGTCGTCGTCCCGAAGGCCGGCGGGAAGCTCTGGATGTGTATCGACTACACCAGTATCAATAAGGCATGTCCCAAAGATCCATTCCCTCTCCCTAGAATAGACCAAATAGTAGACTCTACATCAGGTTGTGGTATGCTATGCTTCCTAGACGCCTACTCAGGCTTTCATCAAATCCCTATGTCTAGAGAAGATGAAGAACACACTTCTTTCATCACAGTAGACGACCTGTATTGTTATGTCTCTATGCCTTATGGTCTAAAGAATGCTCTGCCCACCTTTGTACGTGCTATGAACAAAACCTTTGGACAGCTAATAAGAGACTTAGTTGAGGTGTATGTTGATGACATCATTGTCAAAGTCAGGTAGAGCTCATCCTTGTTACATAACCTAGCTCTAGTCTTTGACAAACTGCGCTCCACGCGCACTAAGCTGAACCCCGACAAATGTGTGTTTGGCGTATCCTCTTGGAAGCTCCTAGGATTCCTGGTCTCACACTAAGGGATTGAAGCCAACCCAGAGAAGATCAAGGCCATCGACCTGATGCGGCCCCACGCCCGCATCAAGGATGTCCAGAGACTCACGGGATGCCTAGCCGCACTGAGTCGGTTTATACCGAGGCTAGCAGAGCGGGCACTTCCCTTCTTTAAGCTTCTGCACAAATCTGGTCCTTTTGTTTGGACCAATGAAGCAGGGGAAGAATTCCAGGAGTTTGAAGCAGCTCCTGACGACCCTACACATCATGGTAGCCCCCGAGCCCGAAGAGCACTTGATGCTCTACATTGTGGCAACAACAAAGGTGGTGAGCATGGTCCTCGTCGCAGATCGGCCGGACCCGTCATCACCACAGCCTGCTCCGGTAGCAGAAGACAGGTACCAGGAGACCCCGGAGGCTCAAGACGACCTCCTGGAGCTCCAAGATAACCCCCCAGAGGTCCAAAGGGACCTCCCGGAGGTCTAAGACGGCCTAGAAGCCCCGGGGTCCCAGCTCCGGGAGGCTTCCCCGGACCCGTCTACCTCCTGTCGGCCTGAGCCAATGGAGCAGGACATCTCAGGCCCAGGGGGGAGGGTCCGGACCATCCAGAAGCCTGTCTACTACATCAGCAAAGTCCTCCACGACGCCAAGACGAAGTACCTGGAGGTCCACAAAGCTGCTGTATGCAGTACTCATGGCATCCAGGAAGCTCCGCCGCTACTTCCAAGCCCACCGGATGTCGGTGGACACCTCCTACCCGCTGAAGGCCACTCTTCACAGCTCCAACGCGACCGACAATGTCGCTAAATGGGCAGCGGAGCTGGCAGAGTTCGAGCTGGACTTCCTTCCTCGCCACGCAGTCAAGAGCCAAGCACTGGCTGACTTCGTGGCCGAGTGGATGCCAACAACGACCGACCCAGAGGGCCACGAAGACGATGAACCAACACTCCGAGCTCCAGTCTTCACCAGGCCTCACTGGATGCTCTTCTTCGACGGCTCCTCGCGAAAGCAGGGGGCCGGTGCCGGCGTAATGCTTCTCATGCCATCGGGGGAGCAGTTTGGGTACATGGTGCATCTCAATTTCAAGGCAACCAACAACATGGCAGAGTATGAAGCACTCATCTTTGGCCTAAAGACATCCCTGTCTCTGGGCGCTCGCCAGTTGTTAGCACAGGGCGACTCCCAGCTAGTCATCAAACAAGTCAAGGGTGAATGCTCCTAAAATGACCCGCAACTAGCTGCTTATCTGCTCCACGTACAGATGCTGGAGAAAGACTTCCTCGCCTTGGACCTGCGCCATGTACCGCGCGCTGGCAATGCCGCGGCCGACGACCTCTCAACGAAGGCCTCCACCGGAGCCCCCGTGCCCGAAGGAGTCTTCGAGAGGATGTTACTGTTGCCCACAGCCCGGCCTGCCGAGCCGGGCGAAGGGGGCTGGACCAGCACCTCGAAGCCGGCGGTCCTGGCGGCCCTGCAGCCATGGACGCCGCCAAGGATTGTAAGCGTCACTGGGGACTCCGTGCAACCCAGCGCTCAAGATCCAGAAGCTCAAGTCAGACCCGATGCATGGATCACGGAGATCCAGGACTACTTGAAAGACAACATCCTCCCTGATGAACGTGTATCCTCTGAACGGATCGTGCGCATGGCAAAAAGATACGCGCTGGTAGAAGGGGATCTCTACCGGCGTGGCGCCAACCACGTCCTATTGCGGTGCATAATCCAGGGGGAAGGCTGCGACATGCTCGCTGATATCTATGGAGGCGAATGTGGGAATCACTCTTCCTCACGCACGCTCGTCGGTAAAGCCTTCCGGCATGGCTTCTATTAGCCGAAAGCACTCCGGGATGCCGTCAAGCTAGTCAAGAGCTGCAAGGCGCGCCAGTTCCACGCCAAGCAGATCCACACACCGGCTCAGGCGGTACAGATGATCCCGCCCTCGTGGTCGTTCGCCGTATGAGGGTTGGACATCCTGGGGCCATTCCCAAAGCCGTCGGGGGATTCCGGTACCTCTACATAGCCATCAACTAGTTCACCAAGTGGACGGAAGCTACACCCATCATCACTGTCAACAAGCAATCCGCAGTCAAGTTCATCAAGTCAATCATCTGCCAGTTCGGGGTCCCAAACAGAATCATCACCGACAACAGGACCCAGTTCACCAGCGCAGCGTTCCAAGACTACTGCGAAGACATTGGCATCCAGGTGTGCTATGCCTCCGTTGCTCACCCAAAGAGCAATGGGCAAGTCGAGAGAGCCAACGCCGAGATTCTTCGGGGCCTCAAGACTCGCACCTATGCCGGCTTGAAGAAACATGGTGCCAAGTGGGTGGACGAGCTTCCAAGCACACTGTGGGCTAATCGGACATCCCAAATCCGGGCCATCGGAGAGACACATGGTGTACGGGGCCAAAGCCGTGCTTCCCCCAGAGATCACCATGGGGTCCCTCCGTGTCCGAGCTTACGATGAAGCCACGCAGGACACGGTACGGGCAGACGCTCCGGCGCTATCACCAAAGGTCCGTGTGTCCGGGAGCTGCAAGAAGGCGACCTGGTACTGCGGCGCATACTTTTTCGCGAAGGAACCAACAAACTCTCCCCCAGCTGGGAAGGTCCCTTCCGAGTCACGAAAGTTTGCCGCCCTGGGTGCGTACGCCTTTCCACCGAGGATGGGGATCCGCTCCCGAACCCTTGGAACATAGAACACCTCTGTATGTTCTATCCCTAGAGCAGTAGTAGGACAGTTCTTTTTCTTTCTATAATAAATCCCATAGAGTCCGAGAACAGCGCTCGGAGAAGCTAAGTCCCAGGGGACGGTCCAGGACTACGTTTCAGCTTGGCCTGGTTCCGACACTAAGCGCGTAGAGTCTTGCTTCCCTTCTTAATGGGGCGGGTCGTTGTCTCCATGTTTAGCCTGCTTTCCTCCTATGGATATTTATATGGAAAGAAACCTGTCCTGCCACGCTCTTACCCTTGTGTTCATTTAAATTACGCATTAATTTTTATGACCGCACTTTCCATGTATGCTCACTGTACATTTAGCTCTCCATTCCCACTCTCATCCCTAGTCAGCATTTGCTATCCTTCCGTATACCGGACTAGGACCGTAAGCAAAATAAGACTATGGGAAAGGGAAGGGAGAGCTCCCAAGGAGAATTATGTTTCCTATACTTGTGTGCATGACCTCCCGGCTTTAGCTCCCCTGCAGGAGTATAGTAGGTGTGCCCAAAGCATTGGCCACACCTACCAGGGGGCCACTGACCGCCCAGGGAAAAACCGGAGCTCCAGACTACTCCAAGGCAAGACCGGAGGAGCCGGACCTCGCCCCCCCCCCCCCCCCCCCCCCGTAGGGGCGAGCTCCGAAGGCTCCACGTGTCCCGCGGGGCCGGACCTCCCTCTCCTCAGAGGAGAGCTCCAGGCCCGCCACGTGGCCAGCAGACCCGGACCTCCCCGTCCTCACGGCGTGAGCTCCGAAGACCCCTTGGGCCCTTAACGCAACAGGGACCCGAGGAAAGTGTCTGCACAGGACTTCAAGATCGGTGAAGACCTCCGAGGTCCTTGCGGAGCTAAGGACTTGGCCAGGACAAGCCAAGAAGAAGATAAGCACGGACACAAAAAAAACAAAGAGCCTGTTCATTCATCAAAGCTCCACGAGCTGGTCTACAGACTCGACAAATACAAACAAAGAAAAAGAAAAGATACAGGGCCTTCTGGCCTCAGGGGCGACTGCCTAGGAGTCCCCGTACTCTCGCTGGAACCTAGAGGCCACGAGGGCGGACATGTCCCTGACTTCGGCCCTGCCAGCTTCCTCCCGCTCGACGACGGGGCCTAGTCTCACCGGCTCCAGAGAGAAGGAAGGGTCTAGACTCCGGAAGAATGCCAGCACGTGCGTGGCGACCTCCTTCGCCAGGCCCTGTCCCTCTGCTTCAAGCTCGTCGGCGATCAACACTTCGAGCCTGCCCAGCTTGGCGCCGATGGACTCAAGCGCCGGGATTGACTCAACCACCCCCTATGCCGGAGCCTCCGTCCTCACGGGGCTGAAACCGAGGGGAACCAGGGCGGACCCCGCCTGACCGACAAAGCTCCAGACCGCTCGGGCCTCGACAGACCGTGAAGCCTGGAGCTTCTCTACCTCTTGGCGGGCCGCCAGCTTACGTTCCAGCGCCGCCTGGCGCTCCCGGGAGGCCTGCTCCTCCCTCGCGGCAACAGCCGACTCCCGAAGCCCCAGCTCCTCGGCCCGGGCCCTCAGCTCGACCTCGCTGGCCTCCAGCCGTTCGGCGACCTTCTTCTCCTCGGCCGCCACAGCACACTCCTGATCCGCGACGGCGCACTCGCGGTGAGCTACCTGCAGCCGCAGCTCCTCCGCGGCGGTGGAACGCGCCTCGGCCCTGGCGTGAGTCTCGCGTGTCTCCTGGTGGAGCCGCCGGGTCTCGGAGTCCAGGCGGTCGACAACCCTCTTCTGAGCATCGAGCAGCGCCTCCATGGCATCAAGCCTCGACCGCCTCGAGTCGAGCTCCACCCTGACCTCCTGAGTCCGCTGCTTCAGGAGATGCCCCCCACTGAGGAGGCGGTCCCTCTCCCCAGCCAGCACCTCCCGCTCTCGCTCCGGGGCGGCCTGGACCTGCCGGATGCCCGCCTGGGCAAGCTCCAAGGCGTCCGCCAGGGGCAGCGTGGCGGCAGAGGCCGAAGCCGCGCCCCCGACCTTCTCCATCACGTCGTCGTCCGGAGGAGATGCCGGCATCTCGGCAACCGAGATGAGGCGCCGATCTGTGGAAGCTGGAGAACCTGCAGCTGCTCCTACAGCTGCCCCTCCAGCCTCAACACCGGAGGGTCGGGCACAGCCAGCCGGCTTCACCGAACCTTCAGCAACCGCCGGCTTCCGAGCTGGTGGAAGGGGACGAGCGGGTGCTGCCGCCACCACCGTAGGGGATGATCCCGCCGGCACAGAAGAAGCCTGCGCCGGCTTGGGGGCCGTCGGAGCCGCTGCAGCTTCCGGACGCTGCGGTGCAGAACCTCCGCCAGCCGGAGATGGCCGGGGAACAGACTCACCCACGGCAGCCGATGAGTCCCTGCCAACATGGGACTCAGTCTAAGAAAAGGAGAAAGGAACACTGGTTCTAAAATCCGGAAAGAACAATCCTTACCGAGGGACGCAAACGCGCCAACGGGCATGGAGCCACGGCTTCCGAGCCGGGGCAGGACCACCAGAGCCTACTGCCGACGCCTGCACCTGCGCCGCAGGTACACGGACCGGCGGGGCAAGACACGCACCCAGAGCCCCCTTGGGAGGCAGAGCAGTAGGGCTCCCACCGGCAGCACCCATGGCGCAGCTCGCCGATCCAGTCCTTGAAGCCCGGCGCACCTGCGTCCCCGGTTTGAGTCTTGGCGCTACTCCCTCTGACGCCGTCGTCCGCCGAGCCTGCGGCCGGGACGTTCATTGGACAGGGCGCCTGAGCTCTCGGCTCACCCCCGGGTATCGCTGCACCAGCGTCCCCCCTCAGAGCTCTTCCGCCTGAGGAAGGAGGGCGCCCGGGGCCCCTTGGACCGCCGCTGTCCGAGAGGAGCGCCATCGGAGTGGAATACCCGAGGCCTCTTGGGGTCGCTGCCGGATGAACCAGCGCCTCTCGAAGATGGGCGCAAGGGTACCCTGGTCCCCTGGCTCGGCGCGAACGTCGCCCTCGGAGGGGACCGGGCACGCTTCTTCTCTGGCTGCCCAGAGGCCGGCTCCTTCCCCCTCCCCTTGTCGACGGTCGGAGCTCTGTCGACCCTCGGCGTGTGTTGGGCATCAGCCATCGCCTCGCGCTCCGCTCTGGAGCGCTCGACCCCAGGAATCAAGATTCCCTGGAAGACATCCCCATCCTGACGCACGGTGATTCCGATGTCATCCAGGTTCGGCATCTTCCGCAGAAACTCTGCCCTCCACTGCGGCTGCAAGAAGAGGGGAGTGCAGGAGGCCGGGAAAGTGAGGTCTCCGCCGTTAATGAAGTGACTGCTCACCCTTGCCACCATCCCGTACAACATCTCCTCAGATGGGTCGGAGCCGAGACCCATCTCCAACCTAGTGCAGTTGTGCTCGCCGGTGTAGTCCCACGCTGGGCGGTTGCGCTGTTGCAAGGGCGCAATGCGGCGTGACAGGTAGTCTAACAGCACCATCAGGGACCTCAGCCCCTCGTTGGCCAGAAACCGGATCCGCTCCAAGACCGGCGCGTACTCCGGCTCTAGCTCCTGGATCTCCTCCCAGAAGCGACGCTCGGTGGTCGGTCCGACAGTTGGCAGCTGAAGACGATCATGCTCGTCGGTCTGCACGATCACCCAGTTCTCCCTCCAGCTTTCCCACCTTGCCATGCCGAAAGGTAGAAGGTACCCATAGGTCTTCGGATCCTTGCAGTGATGCTGGAAGTAGTATGCCCCAGATGATTCTTTGAGCTGCGCCCAGTCGTCCGCAACACGAAGAAGTAGAGGAAGAGCGTCACCGAAGCGCGCACTCCCATGAACATCTCGCAGAAGTGCACGAAGACGGCGGCCATCGCGAAGGAGTTGGGAGAGAGATGATGAAGCTGGAGACCGTACGTCTCCAACAGCGTCATGAAGAAGGAAGAAATCGGCGGGACGAACCCCGCCAAGGCGTAGGCGGTGAAGAAGACTATCTCCCCCTTCTCCGGGAACAGGGGGAGAGATCCCCACCGGAGGTAGTGTTTCTGCTCCTCCGCGCGCCAGCCCAGCAGTTTGCGCACTGTCACGAGCTCGGCCGATCGGGTAAGGCGCAGCGGAGGCAGGTTGGAAGCCATGGCCGACGGAAGCTCAAGAACTTGGAAGACAACGGCGCAAGAGCTCGAAGGAACAAGGAAGGTTCAAGCGTCGGGATGTGCAAATGGAAGCCGCGATGCGGGTGAGATCCTCTTTTATACTTCCTAGGCACGATTCAAAGTGATTCGAAACTATTCGAATACGCCGCTTGGGATGACCGCTTCAGCTCCAAGACCAAGTGGGCCCGAGTCGTCCAGCAGAAGCGGTGGACAAAGGAGTCAGTCTCCCAAGAAATTGAGCCGGCGGGACGCTTCGGCGGTTCCCGAAATGGCGCTGCGACGTGCAGAAGTGGCAGCCTTGGGGACCGCCGCAGTAAAAGCAGCCATCAAGCAGGGCACACGCTCCCATGATCCCACTACTGTTCGTGCTCCGGCAACGGTCAGAGCGGGTCTTCGAGAAGGAGCGCGAAGTGGAAGAGACGGGGGCCCCACCTCGGGCTCATTATCTCCCCCAAGATGGGCCCGGGGGCCACTGTCGGTACCCTCAATATGGGGTACCCCAGTGCACAGGGGAAAATGCCTAAGGACCTCGCCCCTCTCCACGGGGAGAGCTCCTAGGGCGCCACGTGTCCCGCGGGGCCGTACTTTCCTCTCCAAAAGAGGAGAGCCCTGGGCCCGCCACGTGGCCAACAGAGCTGGACCTCCCCCCTCCGCGGGGCCGGACCTCCCTCTTCTCAGAGGAGAGCTTCGGGGCTGCCACGTGGCCAGCAGAGCAGGACCTCCCCCTCTGTGGGGAGAGCTCCGAAGGCTCCACGTGTCCAACGGGGCCGGACCTCCCTCTCCTCCGAGGAGAGTTCCGGGCCTGCCATGTGGCCAGCAGGGCCAGACCTCCCCTCCGCGGGGAGAGCTCCGAAGGCTCCACGTGTCCAGTGGGGCTGGACCTCCCTCTCCTCAGAGGAGAGCTCCCGTCCTGCCACGTGGCCAGCAGAGCCGCTCTACCTGCCCCTGCGTGATAGGCAGCAAGAGTAAAGACGCGACATACCTTGTCCATACAAGGTATTCAAGACCCACGCCTTCCCAAGACGCGGAGACGCAGAGCACACCTCTATCAGGTGCCGTTGCGCCCAGTGGCATCACAGTGAAGACTGGCAGGCCGCGTCAGAGGCTCTCCACCAATAAACACAGCGACAAGACATCCCCTGCCGCACGTGCCATCATCAACCACTACGCCTAGCTCGCGGCGTGGGCAGGGCGGCAAGACGAAGACTCAGAAGCCTTTGCCAGAGACAACTACCGGCATAACTGCAGTATACGGTAGATGGCAGGCAATCTCCCCTGGACCACCTATCGGGTCCCGGGCCCACCTTATAAGCCGCCCGAGCCTTGGACTATAAAAGGCTCGGGTAGGCGACGTTAGCGAGGGTTCGATTCCTCACACACTTACGCTCTAGCCATTCTAGCACTCAGGTCATCCTCAAGCTCAGAACCCCGGTTCTGAGCACCAAGCAATACAACGAGCACCTCTGCTCACCGTGGACGTAGGATTTTACGCTCCGGCGGCCTGAACCACGTAAAAATCTCAGTGTCAAGCTTTCTCATTCCATCGTCCCTAATGCTTAAGCTCTCCACGAGTGACTAGCCCCTCCAAAAAAGAACCTCCCCGGGCTGCCCAGAGCAGGCCCGGGGGAAGTGTCGACGGCACACATCGACAGTGGTTAACAAAACTTGTAAACTCCTACGACAAGGATTTCCCATCAAGTTGACTCAGCATACACAGTTTTCACAAACAAAACAATTTCCAAAACATGGGATCAATATGGTCAGGGGGCACTTGCCTTGTTCCTGTGGTTTCTGTTGCTCTTGGATCTTGAAATCTTGGTTCTGAATTCCTTCGTAGATAGCTCCCTGAGCTTGTTCTTCTACTTTTGATCACACACATACAATATTTACAGCAAACAGAACATCATGCACAATCCTTACTCAAGATGCAATGGTGCATATGCATGCTAATCCTATGGTGCTGTTTTTATTAGATCAGTTTGTACGTGTTCTTGCATGTTGTATGGGGTTTTACGATGAACAGAGGTGTAGGGATCAAATGCGGACGTGGAGATGATCTCGTCTCAAGATCTAGATCAACACGTGATCTGTCCACACGAAAAAGCTTCTGTTCCAAGGGATTGAAGAAAAACAGATGCGAAGAAAACCACGACAACGTCGTAAGGTGGTAATGGAGACCTACCTTACTTCCTTCGGGTCCTTCCTCTAGCAATGGCAGCAAAAACAGAATGTCGGCTCTACTCCGGCGGTCGTGACGGCTCGTCAGCGGTCTGAACTCCGGTGAAGGGGTTTAGCTCGGCGAATCGGAGCTAGGGCCTCTAAGTTGTCGGCTTGGAAAGGATGTTCTGATCAAGGGGTTGTTTTGGGTTCTATTTATAGCCGGAAAAAGAAGAGTCCTATTCCGATTAGATTTCAGATAAGAGTCCTATTTGATTTGTATTTCGATCTTAACAACTTATCTTCAGTAGATTTAGTGCGATATCAATCGTAGAAGAAATCGTGTCGGTTTTCTCAGTGTTGGGGTGCTCGTATAGAGGAAAAACAGCTTAAGAACTCGTCCTTCCGCAGGGATAAGCTCTGGAGGCTCCACGTGTCCAGCGGGGGCCTGGGTTTCCCTTTTCCTCAGTACCGAGCTCCGGTTGTGCCACGTGTCAGACGGGCGGGACCTCCCTCTTCCTCAGAGGCGAGCTCGGTGTGCGCCACGCGTCTGGCCGACGGGACCTCCCTCTCCCTCAGAGGCGAGCTCCGCGGGCGCCACATGTCTGGTGGGTCGGGACCTCCCCTCTTTCCAGAGACGAGCTCCGTGAATGTCACACGTCAGTGCCGTACCTCCCCTCTCTTCGGAGGTGAGCTCCGTGAGTGCCACATGTCAATGCCGGACCTCCCCTCTCTTCGGAAGTGGACTCCGGGAGTGCCACGTGTCCTAGCAGCGCCGGACTTCCTTTCTGTTCAAAGATGAGCTCCGAAGTCGACACGTGTCCATCAGTGTCGGACCTCCCGAAGGCAAGCTCCGAAGATGACACGTGTCCAGTAGGACCTTCTCATCGGGGGTGAGCTCCGAGGATGACACGTGTCCATCGGGACCTTCTCCTCGGAGGTGGGCTCCGATAATGACACGTGTCCAGTAGTGTCGGACCTCTCGGAGGCGAGCTTTGAGGGTGACACATGTCTAGCGGGCCGGACCTCTCGGAGGTGAGCTCCGAGAGCGACACGTGTCCCGCGGTTTTGGGCCTCGCTTTCCTGCAGTGATTAGCTCCGAAGGCGACACGTGTCCTATGGAACTGGACCTTGCTTCTTCGCAGAGGCTAGCTCCGGAGGCAACAGGTGTCCCACAAGGTCGGACCTTGTCCCTTCCACAGAGGCAAGCTCCGAGCCTGCTACGTAGCTTAATTAGCGCGGGACCTCACCCCTTTCGCTGGGACGAGCTCCGAAGGCGCCACGTGGCCAGCGGGCAGCCGGAAGTGTCTTCGGCGCTCTCGGTGAACTAGAATTGGCTCTTTTTGGCTATCTTTTCGATTCTTTCTCTGTTTCTACTTTCTTTAAAATGTTTTCTCTACATGAAATATGAATGCATGCATTAATATGAAATTGAGGGTGTTACAAACCTACCCCCTGTAAATTGAATCTCGCCCTTGAGATTCGATAGTGAAGAAGAGGTGGGGGAATTTTTCCTTGATATCTTCCTCTTGTTCCCATGTAGCTTCGGCCTGCGTGTGATGGCTCCATTGTACCTTGCACCAACGGATTACTTTGTTCCTCGTGACCCTTTCCTTCACATCCAAAATTCAGACAGGGTGCTCTACATAGGTCAGATCCTCTTGTAGCTCAAGTTCATACATCAGTACTTGTTCTTCCGGTACTCTCAAGCACTTCTTGAGCTGGGATACTTGAAACACGTCATGCATGTCGGAGAGGTGCATTGGGAGCTCTAGTTGATAGGCTACTTCTCCTCGCTTGCCCAAAATCTTAAAGGGTCCGATGTAGCGAGGTGCTAGCTTGCCTTTGACGTTAAAACGTCGTTGGCCTCGGATAGACGATACCTTAAGGTATACGATGTCCCCTACTTCGAAGGTCAACTTTCTTCGCCTATTGTCTGCATAGCCCTTTTGTCGCGACTGAGCAGCCTTCAAGTTCTCCTGTATCGTTTGGACTTGCTTCTCAGCTCCTTGCAGCACTTCGGGTCCAAACACATGGTTCTCTTCGGTCTTGTTCCAAAATAACGGCGTCCAACACCGTCTTCCATACAATGCTTTAAAACGTGACATCTTCAAGCTGGCATGGTAGCTGTTGTTGTACTAGAACTCAGCATACGGCAAGCTCCTATCCCAACTACGTCCATGTTTCAAGGCGCAAGCTCTCAACATGTCTTCCAAAATTTGGTTCGTCCTTTCGGTTTGTCCATCGGTCTGCGGGTGGTAAGCGGAGCTAAAATCCAGTCGTGTACCCATAGCTTCATGCAGCTTCCTCTAGAACCTAGAGGTAAATTGGGTACCCCGATCTTAAACTATCCTCTTCGGGACTCCATGACGGCACACAATTTGCTCCATGTACAGCTCGGCTAGGTCTGCGACGCGGTACGTGGTTTTAACAGGAAGAAAATGAGCGGTTTTCGTAGATCGGTCGACAATAACTCAGATGGAGTCGTAACCGAACCTAGTACGTGGTAATCCGACGATGAAATCCATACTGATGTCTTCCCACTTCCACTCGGGAACTTTCAATGGTTGCAACAGTCCAGCGGGTCTTTGATGTTCGGCCTTCACCTGTTGGCATGTGTCCCATAAGGCAACATACTCTGCTATGTCTTTTTTCATACCATCCCACCAATAACAAGTCTTCAGGTCCTTGTACATCTTTGTACTGCCGGGATGATGGAATAGGGTGAATCATGTGCCTCGTTTAATATCGTGTCACGGATGTGCTTCACATTAGGCACACAAATCCTTTTCCCTAACCAAAGTGTATCCTTCTCGTCTTCCTTGAAGTCCTTTTCTATTCCTTGTCGGATTCTCTCCTTGATCTCCTTGATTTCCTCATCCGTAGCTTGGCCATCTCTTATCTCTTGTTCTTACAAAGAATGGAGTTCCATCACTTACATCTCGTTCAAGAACCGGAGATGTAACCGTTCGAACTCCTTGCGTAGCTCGGGCAGTAGCTCCCAAACAATGAGTTGATGACATGCTCCCTCCGGCTCAATGCATCAGCTACTACATTGGCCTTTCCAGGATGATAGTTGATTCCAACATCAAAATCCTTGATGAGTTCCAACCATCGACGTTGCTTCAAATTCAAATCCATTTGGGTGAATATGTACTTGAGGCTTTTATGATCCGTATAGATCTCTCCTTGGTGGCCAAGGATATAATGTCTCCAAATCTTCAAGGCGTGTACCACGGCTGCAAGCTCCAAGTCGTGTGTGGGGTAATTCAGCTCGTGCTTCTTGATTTGTCTCGAAGCATAGGCTACCACTTGTCCTTCTTGCATGAGCACACATCCAAGCCCTTGTCTTGATGCGTCACAATATATATCGAAGCTCTTGCTTACGTCCGGCAATACCAAATACGGTGCTGTGGTTAGCCTTTTCATGAGCTCCTCAAAGCTTTCTTGGCATGCTGGGTTCCATTGGAACGCCTTTCCATTCATTAGAAATTCCATCATAGGCTTTTCTATCTTGGAGAAGTCCTTGATGAACCGTCGGTAATATCCGACCACCCCAAGAAAACTTCGAATATCTCTCACGTCTTGCGGTTGGTTCCACTTCAGAACATCTCCCACTTTTCTGGGATCAACCGATACTCCTTCCTTGGAGATGATGTGGCCTAGGAACGGTATCTCTTTTAGCCAAAATTGACACTTGCTGAGCTTGGCATACAATTGATGCTCTCGTAGCTTCTGTAATGTCAATCTCAAATGTTCTTCATGTTCCTCCTCACTTTTTGAATACACCATGATGTCGTGAATGAAAACCACGATGAACTTGTCCAAGTACTCCATGAAAACCTTGTTCATGAGGTACATGAAATATGCAGGTGCATTCATTAACCCAAAAAGCATAACGGTATATTCATACGAACCATACCGTGTTCGGAAAGCAGTCTTGGGTATGTCGGAGGGTTTAATCTTCAGCTGGAAATATCCCAACCGAAGATCAATGTTGGAGAAGACTCGGGCTCCCTTCATTTGGTTGAACAGATCCTCTATTCGGGGCAGCGGGTATTTATTTTTGATGGTCACCTCGTTGAGAGACCTATAGTCCACACACATCCTTTGGGTCCCAATGGTGACGAGCTTGGACGTATAAAACCCTTCTCCAGCTGCTCCTGAATTTGCTTCTTGAGCTCCACTAGTTCATTAACGGGCATCCTATATGGTCTCTTTGCTATAGGTGTGGTTCCGGGTACCAAATTAATGGAAAACTCGATGTCCCCGTCAGGTGGCATACCTAGAAGTTCTTTTGGGAACACGTCCGAGAATTCTTGAACCACCGGTATGCTTTCCAACATTGCTCCTTCGACGTGGTTCAACGTTGCCTTCTCGGTCGTCGGTTGGGCTGACTCGAACTCAATACGGGTACCGTGCTTGTTTGTCAACTGCACGCTCCTCTCAGCACATTGGATCACTCCGTTGTGCTTGCTTAACCAATCCATTGCAAGTATTATGTCAAGCCCTTGGGAATCCAAGACAATAAGGTTGGCAAGGAAGTCTACCCCCCTTATCTTAAGGTTTACTTTTGGACATACTATATTTGTCCTCATCTCTCCACCAGGATAATTAACCAACATAGTATATTTCATGTGTGATATGGGTAGATTGTACTTGGCAACATACTTGGGTGATATGAATGAATGCGATGCTCCGGAATCGAATAGAATGGTGGCTGGGTTGGAGTTGGCAAGGAACATACTAATTACGACGTCCTCAGCCTGCTGTGCTTCCTCAGCAGAAACATGATTCACGTTGCCACGAGCGTAGTTCTGCTGTCCACGGTTGCCTTGCGTAGCTCCTCCGTTCGGACGTGGGTTCTGCTTGGGCACGTTGCTTGGCTGTCCGAGACCCTTCCTCGGGCACTGACTCGCAAAGTGTACTGTTTCTCCGCACGCAAAGCATGCCTTGTTGCCCAAGACAGCGGGGACATTGGGCGGGGGTTTTGAGCAGGGGCGTCCATACTAGGATGGGGCGCAGGAGGCAAAGGCACACGAGGTGCTTGCATGACAGGACGTTGTTGTGGTGGTTGATTGGGGCGAAACGATACATACTGTGGTGCAGCTGGGGGCATGTACTGCGGGCGTACGTTGCTCCCTTGTGGCTGGTATGGCACTTTTCTTTTGCCCTCTTGCTCGATCTCCTGGATCTTGCTCTCAACCACTATGGCTTTGTCAACTAGCTTCTGAAAGTTTGCATAGTCATTGTTGAGAGGCTGAACTTGGATCTCATTGTTCAACCCTCTCATGAACAAGTACTTCTTCCGTTGGTCCGAGTTGACATCTTCAGGGGCATAACGTGACAGTTACGTGAACTTGTTGAGGTACTCAATCACGCTCTTGCTGCCTTGGCGGAGACCCTCGAACTCTTGCCTTTTGAGCATCATGACTCCAACAGGGACGTAATGAGAGAGAAACCTCTCCTCGAACTCAGCTCAAGTGATCTTCTCCTGGTCGACATGAGCGTTGCATAGAGCGTCCCACCAGTCAGCGGCTGCTCACATGAGTTGGTGCGATGCGAAGAGAACTTTCTCCCGGTCATTGCACTGAACTATGGCAAGCTTCTTCTCCATGTACTTCAACCAGTCATTGGCCTCCATGGGATCATTAGCTTGTGAGAAGGTAGGTGGTCGAGTCTTCATGAACTCTCCTAGTCGGTTGTGAGCCGGCGGTGGTAGCGGTGGTGGTGGCAGTGGTGCAAGAACGGGGTTGTTGTTGTTGGCTTGCAGCTGACCCAAAGATTGGATCATTGTTTGCATGAGCTGGTTCTGCATAGCCATCAACCTTTCGATGTTGTTTGCACCAGACCCGGGGTCGACATTCTCAGGAACCTCAATGTGGTCATCCTCTTGGTTGCCACGGAAGTTCCTCCTTTGACAGCCGGCATTTTCCCTCACCATCTGTGACAGAGTTGGATAGAATAGGAGTTAGAAGTTTAGAGTGATTTCCCCGACTATATGCATCAAGGGTATGAACTATATATCAACCTTATCAGGATGTGAACACATGCAGAAGAATTTCACGTCTCTCTACTATGTGTGGATATGGACAACGCTGAAAACTTCCCACAACTCACACTAAGTACACAAGCACAAACAATCATCACAAAAGTTCACACACAACTCCTATTCAAGCCTATTCAATGGGGGGTCCTATGTGGTTTTGGGGTGATACCAATCTGTGACTTCTGCCTAGGCTTGCACCCTATGGTCAATGTGGCTCTAATGCAAATCTATGCATTCCAGGCTGATACCAATCTGTAACTTTTGCCTAGGGTGGCATCATATGTTCAGCGTGGCTTCTAATACCAATCTGTTACAAGGTTTATGCCCTATGGTCAATGTGACTCTAATGCTAATCTGTGACCTCTACCTAGGCTTGCGACCTACGGTCAACCGTGGCTCTGATACCAATCTGTGGCATCCCTGTTCCGAAGAACTCAGAACCGAGCTGATGCATATGTGTGCCCAGGATGTTCATCACACATATACATGTAATCCACAAACTGAATTCAGAATAACACCATTAATAACAGGGTTTTATTACAATGTCTCATGAGTCTCAAACTCATTCTAGCAGCGGAAGTCTTATTTTAGCAGCGGAAGTCTTCTAACTATTGCGGAAGCAAACTAAACAGCAGCAGTGGCTCCATCTCCTTCTCCACAGGCAAGTTGACGGTAGATCACATGCCTAGTACTCCTCATGCTCTTCGAAGTACTCCTACCCTGTTGCTGATGATGTATGATAATGCAAGGGTGAGTACATGTCGTACTTAGCAAGTGCAGGAAGTATGACATGTAGCTTACAGCAAGGTAGGTATAAAAAGGCTCATTGCAGAAAGCAAAGTTTATTTCACAAAACATGGTAAAAACAGCAACTAGCTTTAAGTGAAGTTAATCCCAACATGTAACCAATTCAAAACATCAACATACCTCTTTCATGATCACCACTTTTCATATCTCATCCGAACAATAATCTCCCTCAACTCTTTCTTATGCTCATGAATACCATCTCATAGTCACTACCATCTCATCTCATATTCAATTTCCATCTCATCACCGACACCAAAGCTCATTATCACGACTCAACAGCCATGAAACCAATCTCATCACCAAGACTTAATAGTCCCGAAACCAAATCTCAACGACTGAACCATAACCAAACCGAATACCATCCCAAAAACCATCCCATATAATCATGTGAGATGGCCAGGAGCTTGTGACCGTAAGCTCGGCTATCATGATAGTTTTAGAACCTGCAGAGTTTTACCACTTTACCCACAAGTTTGTGATTTCGTCACCCGTCGGCGACTGCAGAACTTCCATTATACCAGTACACAACCGTCGATGTATGGCCAAGAGATCACAAAATAGCCTTTACAAAGGGGTTACTAGATGTATGGACTCACTAAGGTTTCACCAGAAGGCTAGAATCACCATTATCCCACCCACGGGCCCCCTCTTGTGCCATGCAGTTCCCAGGGAAGTCCTCACTCGACTCCCATTACCCGCGCCTTCCACGGTCCATAACAATCTAGCAACTTACCTAATTAGTCAGCTAAGACGCACCCATATTTGGCCTTGTGGTGGCACTGTCTTTCTGGCATGTGCTGGCATGAACCGGTCCTTAGATCTCCGGCAAGTAAACCACCATCTCATTCTACCACTTCCACGAACCAAGCTTGCCCAGATCTCCCCCGATTCATGTTCATTATCAACATAAGATTCTCATTAACATTATTCATACGAGCGCAGTTAGCTAGACACATTCTATCGCTTCCCATATCCCGTAGATTATCGAAGCAGAAAAGTAAAAATTGACCATACCCGACTAATAAACTTCCCTGGCGACAAGGGTGGTTAACAAAACTAGTAAACTCCTACGATAAGGGTTTCCCATCAAGTTGACTCAACATACATAGTTTTCGCAAACAAAACAATTTCCAAAACATGGGATCAATAAGGTCAAGGTGCACTTGCCTTGTTCCTGTGGTTTCTGTTGCTCTTGGATCTCGAAATCTCGGTTCTGAATTCCTTCGTAGATAGCTCCCTGAGCTTGTCCTTCTACTTTCGATCACGCACATACAAGATTTACAGCAAACAGAACATCATGCACAATCCTTACTCAAGATGCAATGGTGCATATGCATGCTAATCCTATGGTGCTGTTTTTATTAGATAATTTTTACATGTTCTTGCATGTTTTAATGGCTTTGTATGGGGTTTTACGATGAACAGAGGTGTAGGGATCAAATGCGGACGTGGAGATGATCTCGTCTCAAGATCTAGATCAACACATGATCTGTCCACCAAAAATCTTTTGTTCCAAGGGATTGAAGAAAAACAGATGTGAAGAAAACCGCGACGGCGTCGTAAGGTGGTAATGGAGACCTACCTTACTTCCTTCGGGTCCTTCCTCTAGCAATGACAGAAAAAACAGATCGTCGGAACTCCTCTGGCGGTCGTGACGGCTCGTCGGCGGTCTGAACTCCGGCGAAGGGGTTTAGCTCGGCGAGTTGGGGCTAGGGCCTCTAAGTTGTCGGCATGGAAAGGATGTTACAATCAAGGGGTTGTTTTGGGTTCTATTTATAGCCAGAAAAAGAAGAGTCCTATTCCGATTGGATTTCAAATAAGAGTCCTATTTGATTTGTATTTGGATGTTAACAACTTATCTTCAATAGATTTGGTGCAATATCAATCATAGAAGAAATTGTGTTGGTTTCCTCAGTACCGGGGGCTCTCGTATAGGGGAAAAACCGCTTAAGAACTCGTCCTTCCGCAGGGATAAGCTCCGGAGGCTCCACGTGTCCTACGGGGGCCTGGTTTTCCCTTTTCCTCAGTACCGAACTCCGGTTGTGCCATGTGTCAGAAGGGTGGGACCTCCCTCTTCCTAAGAGGTGAGCTCCGCATTCGCCACACGTCTGGTGGGCGGGACCTCCCTCTCCCTTAGAGGCAAGCTCCGCGTGCGCCACATGTCTAGTGGGTCGAGACCTCCACTCTTTCCAGAGACGAGCTCCGCGAATGCCACGTGTCAGTGCCGGACCTCCCCTCTCTTTGGAGGTGAGCTCCGTGAGTGCCACGTGTCAATGCTAGACCTCCCCTCTCTTCGGAGGTGGGCCCGGGAGTGCCATGTGTCCTAGCAGCGCCGGACTTCCTTTCTGTTCAGAGATGAGCTCCGAAGTCGACATGTGTCCATCAGTGTCGGACCTCCCGAAGGCAAGCTCCGAAGATGACACATGTCCAGTAGTGCCTTTTCCTCGGAGGTGAGCTCCGAGGATGACACGTGTCCATTGGAACCTTCTCCTTGGAGGTGAGCTCCGAGGATGACATATGTTCAGTAGTGTCGGACCTCTTGGAGGTGAGCTCCGAGGATGACACATGTCCAGTAGGACCTTCTCCTCGGGGGTGAGCTCCGAGGATGACATGTGTCCTTTGGGACCTTCTCCTCGGAGGTGGGCTCCGAGTATGACACGTGTCCAGTAGTGTCGGACCTCTCGGAGGCGAGCTCCGAGGGTGACACGTGTCTAGCGGGCCGGACCTCTCGGAGGTGAGCTCTGAGAGCAACACGTGTCCCGCGGTTCTGGGCCTCGCTTTCCTGCAGTGATTAGCTCTGAAGGCGACACGTGTCCTGTGGAACTGGACCTTGCTTCTTCGCAGAGGCTAGCTCTGAGGGCAACACGTGTCCCACGAGGTCGGACCTCGCCCCTTTCGCAGAGGCAAGCTCCGAGCCTGCCACGTAGCCTAATTAGCGCGGGACCTCACCCCTTTCGCAGGGACGAGCTCCGAAGGCGCCACGTGGCCAGCGGGCCGCGGGAAGTGTCTTCGGCGCTCTCGGTGAACTAGAATTGGCTATTTTTGGCTATCTTTTCTATTCTTCCTCTGTTTCTACTTTGTTTAAAATGTTTTCAATACATGAAATATGAATGCATGCATTAATATGAAATTGAGGGTGTTACAAACCTACCCCCCTTAAATTGAATCTCGCCCTCGAGATTCGATAGTGGAAAAGAGGTGGGGGAATTCTGCCTTGATCTCTTCCTCTCGTTCCCATGTAGCTTCGGCCGGCGTGTGATGGCTCCATTGTACCTTGCACCAACGGATTACTTTGTTCCTCGTGACCCTTTCCTTCACGTCCAAAATTCGGACAGGGTGCTCTACATAGGTCAGATCCTCTTGTAGCTCAAGTTCATACATCGGTACTTGTTCTTCCTGTACTCTCAAGCACTTCTTGAGCTGGGATACGTGAAACACGTCATGCACGTCGGAGAGGTGCATTGGGAGCTCTAGTTGATAGGCTACTTCTCCACGCTTGCCCAAAATCTTAAAGGGTCCGATGTAGCGAGGTGCTAGCTTGCCTTTGACATTAAAATGTCGTTGGCCTCGGATAGGCGATACCTAAAGGTATACGAAGTCCCCTACTTCGAAGGTCAACTTTCTTCGCCTATTGTCCGCATAGCCCTTTTGTCGCGACTGAGCAGCCTTCAAGTTTTCCCGTATCGTTTGGACTTGCTTCTCAGCTTTTTGCAGCACTTCGGGTCCAAACACTTGGTTCTCTCTGGTCTCGTTCCAAAATAACAGCGTCCTACACTGTCTTCCATACAATGCTTCAAAAGGTGACATCTTCAAGCTGGAATGGTAGCTGTTGTTGTACGAGAACTCAGCATACGGCAAGTTCCTATCCCAACTACGTCCATGTTTCAAGGTGCAAGCTCTCAACATGTCTTCCAAAATTTGGTCCGTCCTCTCGCTTTGTCCATCGGTCTGCGGGTGGTAAGCGGAGTTAAAATCCAGTCGTGTACCCATAGCTTCATGCAGCTTCCTCCAGAACCTAGAGGTAAATTGGGTACCCCGATCTTAAACTATCCTCTTCGGGACTCCATGACGGCACACAATTTGCTCCATGTACAGATCGGCTAGGTCTGCGACGCGGTACGTGGTTTTAACAGCAAGAAAATGAGTGGTTTTCGTCAATTTGTCCACAATAACCAAGATGGAGTTGTAACCCGACAGAATACGTGGTAATCCGATGATGAAATCATTACTGATGTCTTCCCACTTCCACTCGAGTAGTTTCAATGGTTGCAGCAGTCCAGCGGGTCTTTGTTGTTCGGCCTTCAGCCGTTGGCATGTGTCGCATAAGGCAACATACTCTGCTATGTCCCTTTTCATACCATCCCATCAATAACAAGTCTTCAGGTCCTTGTACATCTTTGTACTGACGGGATGTATGGAATAGGGTGAATCATGTGCCACCTTTAATATCGTGTCGCGGATGTGCTTCACGTTAGGCACACAAATCCTTTTCCCTAACCAAAGTATACCCTTCTCGTCTTCCTCGAAGTCCTTTTCTATGCCTTGTCGTATTCTCTCCTTGATTTCCTCATCCGTAGCTTAGCCATATCTTATCTCTTGTTCTAACGAAGAATGGAGTTCCATCACTTCCATCTCGTTCAGGAACCCGAGATGTATCCATTCGAACTCCTTGCGTAGCTCGGGCGGTAGCTCCCAAACCGTGAGTTGGTGACATGCTCCCTTCCGGCTCAATGAATCAGCTACTACATTGGCCTTTCTGGGATGATAGTTGATTCCAACATCATAATCCTTGATGAGTTCCAACCATCGACGTTGCCTCAAATTCAAATCCGTTTGGGTGAATATGTACTTGAGGCTTTTATGATCCGTATAGATGTCACATCGGTGGCCAAGGATATAATGTCTCAAAATCTTCAAGGCGTGTACCACGGCTGCGAGCTCCATGTCGTGTGTGGGGTAATTTGGCTCGTGCTTCTTGAGTTGTCTCGAAGCATAGGCTACCACTTGTCCTTCTTGCATGAGCACACATCCAAGCCCTTGTCTTGATGTGTCACAATACATATCGAAGCTCTTGCTTACATCCGGCAATACCAAAACTGGTGCTGTGGTTAGCCTTTTCTTGAGCTCCTCAAAGGTTTCTTGGCATGCTGGGGTCCATTGGAACGCCTTTCCCTTCATTAGTAATTCCGTCATAGGCTTTGCTATTTTGGAGAAGTCCTTGATGAACCGTCGGTAGTATCCGGCCATCCTGAGAAAACTCTGAATATCTCTCACGTTTTGCGGTTGGTTCCACTTCAGAACATCTCCCACTTTTCCCGGATCAACCGATACTCCTTCCTCGGAGATGATGTGGCCTAGGAACGATATCTCTTCTAGCCAAAATTGACACTTGCTGAGCTTGGCATACAATTGATGCTCTCGTAGCTTCTGTAATGTCAATCTCAAATGTTCTTCATGTTCCATCTCACTTTTCGAATACACCATGATGTCGTCAATGAAAACCATGACGAACTTGTCCAAGTACTCCATGAAAACCTTGTTCATGAGGTACATGAAATATGCAGGTGTATTCGTCAACCCAAAAGACATAACGGTATATTCATACAAACCATACCATGTTCGGAAAGCAGTCTTGGGTATGTCGGAGGGTTTATTTTTCAGCTGGAAATATCCCGACCGAAGATCAATCTTGGAGAAGACTCGCGCTCCCTTCATTTGGTCGAACAGATCCTCTACTCGGGGCAGCGGGTATTTATTTTTGATCGTCACCTCATTGAGAGACCTATAGTCCACACACATCCTTTGGGTCCCATCCTTTTTGTCTACGAAGAGCACGGGGGCTCCCCATGGTGACGAGCTTGGACGTATAAAACCCTTCTCCAGCTGCTCCTGAATTTGCTTCTTGAGCTCCACTAGTTCATTAACAGGCATCCTATATAGTCTCTTTGTTATAGGTGCGGTTCCAGGTACCAAATTAATGGAAAACTCGATGTCCCGGTCAGGTGGCATACCTGGAAATTCTTCTGGGAACACGTCCGAGAATTCTTGAACCACCGGTATGCTTTCCAACGTTGCTCCTTTGACGTGGTTCAACGTTGCCTTCTCGGTCGTCGGTTGGGCTGACTTGAACTCAATGCGGCTACCGTGCTCGTTTGTCAACTGCACGCTCCTCTCAGAACATTGGATCACTCCGTTGTGCTTGCTTAACCAATCCATTCTGAGTATTATGTCAAGCCCCTGGGAATCCAATACAATAAGGTTGGCAAGGAAGTCTACCCCCCTTATCTTAAGGTTTACTTTTGGACATACTATATTAGTCCTCATCTGTCCACTGGGAGAATTAACCAACATAGTATATTTCATGTGTGATATGGGTAGATTGTACTTGGCAACATGCTTGAATGATATGAATGAATGCGATGCTCCGGAATCGAATAGAATGGTGGCTGGGTTGAAGTTGGCAAGGAACATACCAATTACGACGTCCTCAGCCTGCTGTGCTTCCTCAGCAGAAACATGGTTCACATTGCCACGAGTGTAGTTCTGCTGTCCATGGTTGCCTTGCATAGCTCCTCCGCTCGGACGTGGGTTCTTCTTGGGCACTTGCTTGGCTCTCCGAGACCCTTCCTCGGGCACTGACTCTCAAAGTGTCATGTTTCTCCGCATGCAAAGCATGCCTTGTTGCCCAAGACAGCGGGGACGTTGGGGCGGGGGTTTTGAACAGGGGCGCCCATAGTAGGACGTGGCGCAGGAGGCAAAGGCACACGTGGTGCTTGCATGACAGGACGTTGTTGTGCTGGTTGATTGGGGCGAAACGATCCATACTGTGGTGCAGCTGGGGGCGTGTACCGAGGGCGTACATTGCTACCTTGTGGCTGGTATGGCATCTTTCTTTTGCCCTCTTGCTCGATCTCCCGGATCTAGCTCTCAACCACTGTGGCTTTGTCAACTAGCTTCTGGAAGTGGACTGCAGGAGTGTCAACAAGAGCTTCAGGATGTCCGGGACACCCTGAAGGAAACGGAGGCGTTGCTGCGAGCCTGCTTAAAGGCGAGAGAAAGAGGAGATGGGAATGAACTGTGTGTCACCGTGAATGATACATGGACTCCTGACTCCCCGGATCGCCGAGCGATCAGGCGTCGTCGCACTTCTCCACCAGCAGCCTCCCCACCCAAAGCAGAGTCAGAAGGAAGCCGAAATGATGAGGAAGATCCCAAGGAGCCAGCTCAAGAAAACGAGTAGTGTAGAGTCCCTCCCTTAGTCAGCAAGATGTCGAATAGGCGAGTCGTTAAGTTAAGTTAATGGTGTGATAATGCTTGGTGTGTGACGTGAGTTGTGGAAGCCATGAGCAATTGTCCACAGCCTCGTCTTTAGATTGTTTTGCTTTGGTGTGTGAACCCACATGAAATAATATTGCATTTATTTTTGTGTGAAAAGTGAACCCTTAGAGAAGTATAACAAAGCCTCAACACTTCAAAGTACAAACAAATGAAAGTAGTAAGATGATACTAAATGCTTTCAAATTAACATTGGTTGATTCTGCCAGATGGCCGGAAGAGGAAAAGGACGTGCTGCCAACCCCGCAAAAAACAACGATGAGGCATGCAACCCTCATCTTTCTGGAGGCCAGGACCGGGGTGGTCGCCGTGAAGGAGTTGATCCCCTCCACCAAATGCTGGAGAATCAAAATCAGCTCATCCAGAACTTGACTCAAGTGGTGGCCAACTTGCATCAAGTTCCACCTCCACAAGCTGCACCACGCCAACCAAGGTTGAGTGAGTTTCTAGGAACTCAACCTCCAAAGTTTGCAAGTGCTGCTGAACCTCTGGAGGCAGATGATTGGCTGAAGACCATTGAAAGTAAGATGAGGATCATACAGTGCCAAGGGTATGAGAGGGTGCTGTTTGCCTCTCATCAATTGCATGGACCTGCTGCTGATTGGTGGACCGCCTACGTGGCCGCCCATCCTGACCCTGAGAACATCACTTGGGAAGAGTTCAAGCGTAGCTTCCTCAACCATTACATCCCAAGAGGTGAACTCAAAAACAAGAGGAAGGAGTTTTTGGGACTGCAGCAGGGAAACATGACGCTGAGGGAATACCTCACTAAATTTACTCAACTATCCCGTTATGCCCCACGGGACATAGAGACTGATGAGAAGAAACAAGATTGTTTCGTGGAAGGACTTACCGCGGAGATGCAGTGTGCAATGTCCTCAAATGAGTATGAAAGCTTCCAAAAGATGGTGGACAGAGCATTTGTGGTAGAAAGGAAGCTAAAGGCCTTGGAAAATGAGAATAAGAGGAAGGCCGGTTGGTCACATCAAGCCTCGGGTAGCAACACCCGCCCCCGTCTGATGCAGCAACCAGCAGGGCAGACGAACCGTGCTGCGGTACCCTACTCAGCACCAAGAGGGTACAACCCGAACTTCAGGCTTCCGGCAGCACCAATACAGCCACAACGTCAGTTCGTACAGCAGCCTCGCCCCGCATATCCACCTCGACCAGCAGTACAGGAACCTCCAAACCAACCCCAAGACAGCAAAGGCCAGGCACCTAAGGTTGGGGTGCAATGTTTTAGCTGCGGTGAAGTGGGGCACTACGCCCATAAATGCCCAAAGAAGAAGCCCGCACAGCCACAACAGCAGAATGTGATGCGAGGACGGGTGAACCACGTCACTATGGAGGAAGCGCAAGAGGCACCCGACGTTGTAGTTGGTAAGTTTCCTGCCAATTTACACCTTGCAACCCTGCTGTTTGATTCTGGTGCTACCCACTCGTTAATTGCTCAAGGGTTTGTTAAGAAGCATGACCTAGCAACAACACAAATGAACCATATGCTAGCCGTAAACTCTCCAGGAGGAGAAATAAGGACAAGACAAGTGTGTCCCAAAGTGAACCTAGACATTAATGGGGTGGTATTTACTGCCAACCTCATAGTGATAGATTGCCAAGGGATCGATATTATTTTGGGCATGGATTGGTTAACCAAACATAAGGGAATCATCCATTGCTCGACCAGAACGGTGGAACTAACTCACCCTAGTGGCACAAGAGTAAAGTTTATAACAATACAGGAGCCTAGGAGGGACATTAAATTAAATCAAGTTCAGGTGAAAGTGGAGGAGATCAGGATTATCCGGGAATATCCAGATGTTTTTCCGGAAGAATTGCCAGGTATGCCTCCCGATCGTGAAGTGGAATTTGCAATTGAGCTAGTGCCTGGAACAGCCCCGATATACAAGAGACCTTATCGGATGGACTCCAAGCAGCTAGAAGAGCTCAAGGATCATTTGAGAGAATTGACAGAGAAGGGGTATATTCGCCCTAGTTCCTCACCATGGGGATCTCCGGTGATATTTGTGCCCAAGAAGGACGGAACCCAAAGGTTATGTGTGGATTACCGTGCTTTGAATGAGGTAACCATCAAGAACAAGTACCCATTACCCCGCATTGAAGACTTGTTTGATCAGTTGAGAGGCGCTTGTGTGTTCTCGAAAATTGATCTCAGGTCGGGCTACCACCAACTCAAGATAAGGCAATCTGATATTCCCAAGACAGCTTTCGTATCTCGGTACAGACTGTATGAATACACCGTCATGCCTTTCGGGCTGACTAATGCCCCGGCATACTTCATGTATGTCATGAACAAGGTATTCATGGAATATCTGGACAAATTTGTGGTGGTTTTCATAGATGACATTCTCGTCTTCTCCAAAGATGAAGAAGAACATGAGAAACATCTAATGTTGGTGTTGCAGAGGCTAAGAGAACACCAACTATATGCCAAATTGAGCAAGTGTGAGTTTTGGCTGAAGAGAGTTCCCTTCTTAGGACATATAATCTCGGAGGGAGGAATCTCCGTAGATCCCGCCAAAATCGAGGATATACAGAAGTGGAAGACCCCTGAAAATGTCGGGGAAGTTCGAAGCTTTTTGGGATTGGCTGGATACTATCGACGGTTTATTGAGGGATTCTCTAAGATCTCGAGACCTCTCACCAAACTGTTGGAGAAGGGAATCACATTCACATGGACGCCGCAGTGCGAGACGAGTTTTCAGGAGTAAAAGGAAAGATTGACAACAGCCCCAGTGCTCGTTATGCCAGATATGCAGAAGAACTTTACGGTGTACTGCGATGCCTCTGGAAACGGGTTGGGATGTGCTCTCATGCAAGAAGGGCATGTCGTGGCATATGCATCCCGGCAGCTTCGGAAGCACGAGAAGAACTATCCTACACATGACCTAGAACTAGCTGCAGTGGTACACTCGTTGAAAATTTGGCGGCACTATTTGATGGGGAAGAGGACAGAGATATATACGGATCATAAGAGTTTGAAGTACATTTTCACACAGCCAGACCTCAACCTCAGACAAAGGAGATGGTTAGAGCTAATCAATGACTTTGATGTGGGCATCAACTATCATCCTGGGAAAGCAAACGTCGTGGCCGATGCTTTAAGTCGGAAAGTGCAGGTCAATAAGTTGAGCCTGAAAGACATGCCTGCAGAATTGAAAGACGAGGTTATAAGGCTCAATCTATGCCTGGTAAATAGTGGTGAAGCCATCGCCATGGAAGTGGACTCCACACTAGAGCGAGACATACGCGAGGGTCAAAAGAATGACGAGAAGATACAAGAGATCAGACAACTCATCAAGGAAAATAAAGCTCCTGGTTTTAGAGAGGATGAACAAGGAACGGTGTGGCACGGGAAAAGAATCTGTGTGCCAGAAGTAAAGAAGATCCGTGAATTGATTTTGAAGGAGGCTCATGATTCTGACTATTCCATTCATCCTGGGAGTACGAAAATGTACCAGGACCTCAAGAGCAGGTATTGGTGGTATGGCATGAAGCGAGATGTCGCGGAACATGTTGCCCTATGTGACACATGTCAGTTGGTGAAAGCAGAACATCAATGACCCGCGGGATTATTGCAACCACTCAAAGTGCCTGAATGGAAATGGGAAGAAATCAGCATGGATTTCATCGTGGGATTGCCTAGGACCCAATCAGGGTATGATTCGATATGGGTCATCATTGACAGGCTAACCAAGGTAGCTCACTTCATCCCCGTGAAGGAAAGCTACAGCGGATCCAAATTGGCAGAGTTGTACATGTCAAGGATCGTGTGTTACCATGGAGTGCCAAAGAAGATTGTGTCGGATCGAGGGACACAGTTCACCTCAAGGTTCTGGCAGAAGTTGCATGAAACCATGGGAACCCATCTGAACTTTAGTTCTGCCTATCATCCCCAAACTAATGGGCAGACGGAAAGAACCAATCAGATTTTGAGGATATGCTGAGGGCATGTGCACTCAAAAACAATCGGAGTTGGGACAAGAACTTACCATATGCGGAATTCTCCTATAACAACAGCTATCAAGGTAGTATGAAGATGTCACCGTTTGAAGCTTTGTACGGGAGGAAATGCAGAACTCCCCTATTTTGGAACCAAACAGGGGAAAGTAAAGTGTTTCGTCCCGAAGTACTACAAGAAGCCGAGGCGAAGGTAAGGGAAATTCGCAACAATTTGAGGATAGCACAGACACGCCAAAAGAGTTATGCTGATGTACGAAGAAGAGAGCTCGTTTTCAACGTGGGGGACTATGTCTATCTCAAGGTGTCCCCTATCCGAGGACTTCATCGATTCAAGGTGAAGGGGAAGATGTCACCTCGATACATCGGACCCTTTCAAGTTCTGGAAAGGAAAGGCAAAGTGGCGTATCAACTAGAGTTACCGGCTCATCTATCGGATGTGCACGATGTATTCCATGTGTCACAACTCAAGAAATGCCTGAGGACGCCTGAGGAGGTGTTACCCATGAATGAAGTAAACGTTGCTGAGGATTTGTCTTATGCCGAGCAACCATACAAGATTTTGGAGACAATGGAACGCCTCACCAGAAATAAAAGAATCCGGATGTGCAAGGTGCAGTGGAAGCATCACTCAGAAGAGGAAGCCACCTGGGAGCGGGAAGATGAGCTCAAGGCACAATTTCCGGAATTGTTTTCTTAGAACCACCAATCTCGAGGATGAGATTTCTTTTAAGGGGGGTAGAGCTGTAACACCCCAAAAATCTTGTTAAGAACCTAAATCATGTTAAGAGGGGAATTTAAAAATTTTTGGACCTGTTGCATATTTTGCAAAAATTCAAATTCAAACTGGAATTCAAATTAAACTCAAAATAGAAAAGAAATAGAAAAAAAGAAAAAGGAAAACAGAAAAAAACCGGCCAGTGGGCCGAAACCCACCAGCCGGCCCACCCAGCAACAGCGTCAGCCCGCAGCCGCGCGCGCTGTTTCCTTCCGCTGAGAGGTGGGACCCGCCAGCTCGTCTTCTACCTCGCGCCGCGCCGGACTCCCTCTCACCCGAATCAAAACCGATCGGGCTTTCTGCGTATCCCCGCTGAATTCTGTTCGTAGGTGACGCGGACTTGATCTAAACCACCCCGCCGCCTTTCCCCGTCTATAAAAACCCCAGCCTCGTTCTATTTTTCCCACGCGATCCGCCGATTTTCCTCCGGTGAGAACCGAGACTTCTCCGGTGAATTCTGGCCGATCTACGCTCGGAAACTCCGATCTAACTCGCTGGTCTTGATCCACCGCCTCCGGGGAACCTTGCAGGTGCAGAAAACTCGGTGACTTGCGGTGTAAACACAGCGCCGACGAGCCTCGCCGTGAATTCAACTCGGACCTCGTCGCTGATCACCTTCCAGGACCTCCGAGCTCAAGAAAACCCCCGAGGTGAGATCCCCGACCTCTCCTCCACCGATCTATGCCATAAAATCACAGTTCTAGGAAGAATTCTCGAAGATCCGAAAGTCTCCAGCGAGATCGCCGCTTCCCGCCGTCGTGCGCCGCCGGCAGCGCCGCCCGCGCTCGATCAGAGCGACGTGGCCGCTTGTGCGCCGTTTATTTTAAATCGCACGGTAGAGTTTAAATCCCCGCGTACCGGTTCGACGTTATAATCTCAGCCGTCTGTTTTAAATCGGACGGTCCACGTCAGCCCCGCGTTATAAAGACTGGAAATCTTACGTGCTACCCCCTGGGGTTCTCGGGAAATAAGAGCTAGCCCTGGAAACTTCTGATCTAGCCCCTGGAACTTCAGAAAATCATGTAAATTCATTTAAAAATCAGTTTTAACCCCTGGACTTAATAAAAATTAGGAAAAACCCCTCTGATAAGTGTAGCTATACCCCTGGAAATTCTGAAAATAATATTATAGACCCTGTAGTGGGGTGAGTTTACCTTTTTAGCCCTGTTTAGTATTTAATTTAGGAAATTGAATATGTGGCTAGTGTTAAAAAAATAAAAAATGGGACAAACATATTGTCAAAATTTAATTAAAGACTTTCTCAGTATTTAGGAAACTTTGGAGTGAGACAAAAACATATTTTGGGCTGAGTTGAATCTGTTTAATTTATTATTCACATTTAGGGACACATTTTTAAGTAATGAATAGTTTTAGAAAATAGGGAAAATAATTGTGAAATAGTTTACATCAGAGGCCAAGGTCAAAATATGTTATTAAATTATTTAGGACCAGAACCTATTCTGTTTAGATGATGTGTATTACTAATTTCATAATAAAGCACACATGTATGCATAGGAAAATAAATCTGAAAATATAGCAACTAGTAAATGATAAATGGAGTTTCTATAATCCAAGGAATTCAGTTAGGGTTGGTAGAATTTCTGAAGGCACATATGGAGAAGAAAAATATCTTTCATACATACTTGGTAGTAAAAAGGTGTAGTAGTTGAATATAAGGAATTTATTTAAATTAGAAACTCATATATATATAGTAGGTAAGTATAAATGTGAACACCAAAGTAGGAATCATATACACATGATTAAAAGTGTATGCAAGCCACAAATCAATACACATAGAGTAACCACAACACATATAATGGTGAATGACTTTCATAAATATGAATGTGTGGTTTGTATGAAGTGGAAGTGTGAACTATGTCTTATGGATTGTTGTTTTTCTTTTGCTATGTGTGATGGTATGATGTAGAACCTGCTCAAGAGCAAGTTATTCCTTTCCAAGATCAGGACTACCCATTTCAAGAGCAGCAAGAAGGAGGCAAGTGTCCTTGACCACTTTGATCCTATGCTAGAATGTGTAGATAGAATCATTTCCATTGTCAAGTTAAATATGAAACCCATGCTAGGAAGTTTCCCTAGAATTGCATTACCTTGTTTCCTTGTAGCTTGGGTTGGGATTTATTTTATCATGTCATTTATTATTATGCATATGCTTAGCCATGCTTAGAATGGGATGTTTGGGATATGAGATCATCAGTTTATTTTACCATACTCTTGAATGAGATATTGTGAGTTATGTAGAGGTAGGGATCAAGGCAAGTTGGATGTTTTGGTTGTGTGCTGGGTGCACGAGACTCGGGTTTGTGTTTGGTACTTGCCTGGATCCTAAGGACCGGTTCATGGAGCATGTAACCTGGCTTTATAGTGCCAACCACATGCTGAGATGGGGCAGCTTGGCCAATTAATTAGGTGTATTCCCGGCGTAGTATGGGTGTGTTGGATGGTGCAGGGAATAGGTGTCAGCTGGACTACCATATGAACCGCAAGGCTCAAGAGGGGGCCATTGCAGCGGGGTTGGAGCCTCAGTGGGCCCACGCTCGTCGGGAATCACTTTGTAAAGGCTTCGTAGTGGTCTCCTGGCTACACACCTGGGAAGTGTGAATGTGGTTCGTAGCCACTGGCATAATGGAGGTTCTTTTAGTCCACCCGGCAACGGGGGATGAAATCACTACATGTGGGTACAGTGGTACAAACTCTGCAGAGTCAAAAACTGTCATGACAGCCGTGCTCCTTATTCATGATTAGAGGAGTGATGGTTTTGGAAGTTGAGGATGTTAAGCGGGGAGCTTAACATTTGAAAATGATGTTATGGTTATTTGGGTATGATGATGGGAAGGGAGATTGGGACCATTTCACCTGTGTAGTAATGTAGGTGCTTAATAAGCTAAGATGATAGTTATTAATTGCATAGTGCTTTAACCATGAGTTCAACCTCTCCTTGTTCTAGCCATGCATGACATAATTTTCCCACAGTTGCTGAGTACCATTGGTACTCAACCTTGCATATTTGTTGGTTTATATTGCTGCTCAGGTCAAGATAATGAGGTGGTGTATAATGACCAAGACTTTGGACCCGAAGAAGGTTTCTAGGTTCATGGAGACCCCCGGGCAACGCCTGTGATGGAGCCCTCAAAAATAATATTCCTCTGCTAGTTATATATTTGTGATGAACTTATTATTGTCCATCGAGACATTTGCTATGTAAGACTTATTTATATTCGACACCTGGCTTGTAATAAATGATGCTTCACTATTTGTCATCACATGTATGAGAAAATGATCCTGGCATACATGTGATATTCACTTGGTTGTTCTTCGGAAAAACCAGGTGTGACATAGGACGGTGGCAATGCTCTGATCATTTCAGATCTGTGTCTCAAGGTATGGCAGCGCTGGCTGCCATGACCTACCTTCCATGAGTGTTTTTCTCGGGACCAAGCATTACACTCGGTCAAGACTTAGGGCAGGAGCCAGATGAGACCGACTTTGACCTGGTCAGAGCCCCACCCCTCCCCCGGCCTGGCTGGCTGACTTTGTCGGGCTAGGTCAGGGGTGAGACCCCCGACCTGGGTCCTTTTCTCGTTGGAGCTTGGTCACCTGCTTCGCGGACTTGCCTCTTCGTGGTCTTGACGCTTCAATATTCGTCCATGGTCCATCTCTTTATCTGTACGCTTCATTGTCGTCGTGGCGTATGAAGCGTTACCAGCGGTTATGACGGATAATGGGAATCCTTGTTCCCAATATGCCAACAATGTCTGGTATAAACAAAATTACAAACTCGAAATCAATTTGGAATGAAGGATCCCATAATAGTGTTAAGTGTTAAGGTTTTGTTTTTCAATTTCTTAATCTTAATAGGTGGACAACTTTTTAGGGCAAAATGAAATGGGTTTTAGTGCCCCCAAAAATTCTTAGATTTTTTTCTGATAGGGCAACACTCAGGAAAAAACACTCAGGTATTCCAGAGTATCTAATCTATCTGGGATTAACCAAAATTCTTGTAAAACTATTAAATGGTTAAATATTTATGACTTTTGAACCACTTAAGCGCTTAGAAAATTTCTGATAAATTATCCAAAATTTTCACTTGGCAGCCTTGTTCTTTGAAAAATGTTTCAATGCATAGCTGTTGTTTTTTTGTAGTTTCTTCATAGCTTGCATTTGGCATTGATTTGATGGGTCTGGTTTAACTTCATTTGAGCTGTACAAAATTCTGGAAACATGAATTTCATAACTAAAATACTCTGATAAGAACATAATTTCTGCACTACCAAAAATCTGGGGATGTCACAGTCCCCCCGCCCCACCCCACCCCACCCTCAAGGGTGAAATACGGATGGAAATTTTTCGGATCAACCGATACCGATTTTGAAAACTTTGAAACCGTTTTTCATTTTATCGGAATTGTTCATAAATTGGTCGAAAATCAGAAATGAAAAATAGGAAATCAGAATAAAAATCATTTGAGCAGATTTCCGACCGAATACTCGAAATTCCGTATTTATTCCGAAATTTCCGAACAGTTTCCGCTTTCATTTCTAGAATCAGCAAGAGGCCGAGAGCCCGAGACCCAGCCTCAAGAAGCAATGAATCCTAATCCCATACTTCCATCCCAAATTCCCATTCTCACTCAACTTGTCATTAATTTTGTTTAATTATGGTTACTAATGCGAAGTTATTATCATGGTTTGTTTATGTCATTTTAAATAATAATGACAATACTTTGACCTTTGGGGTGTTGTTTCCAAAGAAATCGAAATCATTTCGATATCAACATGTTTCGTTTCGATATATCCGTTTTCGATATTTCTGAAATTTCCGATATCATATTCATTTTTGATGGTACCATTTCCAATTTCGTTTTCAAAAATTATATATGAAAATGAAAACGATTTAACTATTTTTCCGACCGTTTTCACCCCAACCCCCCCCCCCCCCGACCCAACGGAATCCTTACTTTTGAGTATTAGCTCAAATTGAATGTGAATTAAAAAATAAATATTGCCAACTAGAACTAATTCAAATAAAGGTTGCAAACAGGGTGATTATGATAAATTAAACAAGGTTATATATATTATTGTTGAGCTATTTGCATGATATCTTTTTTCTAACACTCAATGAGCTTGACAAAAATCTATGTAACTTGAATGGAAACATTTTTAAGATAGTAAGTATTGAATCTAAGTTATAAAGCAACTTGGTGTTGTTAGGGCTTCAACATGGGTCACAGTAAACTCTATGTAGCTCCCTCGGTTAAGCACCAGAAAATATACCAATAAAAAAGGATCATTTGCCTCGTATTTGGTACAAACAATCTTGTCACTACATATCAGTATAATGATAAGTTAGAAAATATCAAAATTGACTAGAAGGCATGTCAGTATATACAATAGGTTAGAAAATCTAGAATCGACTAGATTCTATGTCATTTGTAGCGATAAGTTAGACAGTGGCAAAACTGACTAGATGCTTTGTCAGCAGTGTTGAAAAGTCTGATTGAGCTACATGATATCCCTTTGAAAAGTATTAACTTACCTTACCAGCAATGTTGAAAACCAATTTGATGTTGATATAGCGTCTCACGTATAAAGGTATTAACTTACCTTACCAGGGATGTATCAAGAGAATAACAACAAAAGACACTTTGGCTTAGTATAAAAAAAGACATACCCAGTACTGAAAGCTCCCACACTTTGGCTTAGTATATGTAGTGCAAATCTTTCTGGTACACGTCATGTCAAAATTGACTCAATGCCATGTCGTCCCTAGCTTTCTATCTAGGTTAGTTAGCAAAAGGCCAAAATTCTTACTTGAGCTACTTGATCTGGTAGGTGTACAAATAGGAACAAAATCAGTCAGTATAGTTCGTCAACCATATCATTCAAACCTAGTAGCAAATTGAGAAATTGGAGATATATTAGCAAAATATCACTAACAATGGCGACCATGATACTTGCCTTGTTTGCTCTAATAATAAGCCACAAATATATGTGACTCATGAAAATAAATATTGACATCCTATATTTATCAATTTAATCTATACCATCCTATACTGGTCAACTGCATCTATATCATACATTTATGAACTTAAAACTCTAAAGTGGAACCTACAAATATAAGATATGTATCATATATAGTTTACATCCTTAAATTCTACATGTTTGTCAAGTACTCATATGATTAACTTTTATGCTTTCAAAATTAGGCTGAACTTCTAGCACACTACAACAACAACAACCAAGCCTTTATCCTAAGCCTGTTGGGGTCGGCTAGATATGAAACCCAATATCAATGAAGTAAAAGAGAGGAATAGTTATAAGAACAAGGAAAAAGAAAAAAAGAAAAAAAGAAAAAAAAGAAAAAATAAAAGAGAAAAGAGAAAAGAAAAAAGAAAAAAAACAAGACTACGATTCTGGCACATGGATTGCTACTTTCCATGCGGTCCTATCATGAGCTAAGTCTCTGGATACATTCCAATCTCTCAAATCTCTTTTTACCGCCTCCTCCCAGGTCAACCTTGGTCGTCCTCTACCCCTCCTAATATTTTCTCTACCTCTTAAAATCCCACTGTTAACCGGTGCTTCTGGAGGTCTCCGTTGGATATGTCCAAATCACCTAAGTCGATGTTGGACTAACTTCTCTTCAATCGGTGCCACCCCTACCTTATCTCGAATCGTCTCATTCCTTATTCAGTCTCTTTCGTGTGCCCGCACATCCACCGTAGCATGCGCATCTCTGCGACACTCATTTGTTGGACATGTTGCTGTTTAGTTGGCCAACATTCCGCCCCATAGAGCATCGAGGGTCTGATCACCGTCCTATAGAACTTCCCTTTTAGCTTTAGTGGGACTTTCCTATCACATAGGATTCCAGAGGCTTGTCGCCATTTCATCCACCCTACCTTGATCCTGTGGCAAACATCCTCATCAATATCGCCATTACTTTGTAACATTGATCCTAAGTATCGGAAAGAGTCCCTTCTAGTTACTATTTGTCCTTGTAGACTAACATTTCCCTCTTTACGACCAACACCACTAAAGTCACACCTCATATACTCGGTTTTGGTCCTACTAAGTCTAAACCCCTTGGACTCTAAGGTTTGTCTCCATAACTCTAATTTCTTATCAACACCATCTCTAGTTCCATCTACCAGCACTACATCATCAGCAAAGAGCATGCACCAAGGGATATCCCCTTGTATATCCTTCGACACCTCATCCATCACCAAGGAAAAGATGTATGGGCTCAAAGCTGATCCTTGATGTAGTCCTACCGTGATAGGAAATGCATCAGTCTCACTATCACTTACGCGCACACTTGTCATAACATTATTGTACATATCCTTGATAAGGGTAATGTACTTTGTTGGCACTTTATGTTTCTCTAGTGCCCACCACATGACTGACCTTGGTATCTTGTCGTACGCCTTCTCCAAGTCGATGAACACTATATGCAAGTCCTTCTTCTGCTCCCTATATCTCTCCATAAGCTGACGAAGCAAGAAAATCGCCTCCATTGTAGACCTCCCAGGCATAAAACCAAACTGGTTTTTAGTGACATTGGTCACTTTCCTCAGGCGGTGTTCAATCACTCTCTCCCAAAGCTTCATAGTATGACTCATAAGCTTAATGCCTTGATAATTAGTACAACTTTGAATATCTCCTTTATTTTTGAAGATGGGTACTAATATACTTTTCCTCCATTCTTCAGGCATCTTGTTTGACCGAAAAATGTGGTTGAATAGCTTTGTGAGCCATACTATTGCCACGTCCCCAAGACATCTCCACACCTCAATAGGGACATCGTCAGGGCCGAGGGCCTTTCCTCCTTTCATCCTTTTTAAGGCCTCCTTAACCTCAAACTCTTGTATCCTCCGCACGAACCTCCTGTTGGAGTCATCAAAGGAGTCATCCAACTCAACCATAGTGCTCGCATTCCCATCATTGAATAGCCCATTAAAGTAATCACGCCATCTATTCTTAATCTCTTCATCCTTCACTAGAATGCGGTCAGTCTCATCTTTGATGCATTTAACTTGATTGAGATTTCTCATCTTTCTCTCGCGGATTTTTGCTACCTTGTATATGTCCTTTTCACCTTCTTTTGTCTCTAGTCTCTCATATAACTTATCATAGGCCTGTCCTCTTGCCTTACTCACAGCCCGCTTTGCATTCTTCTTAGCCTCTTTGTACTTAAGCATGTTGCTTGCGCTTCTATCATTATGCCAACTCTTGTAACACTCCTTCTTCTCCTTAATGGACTTTTGTACATCCTTATTCCACCACCAAGTGTCTTTATCTACAAGTTTCTTTCCCTTTGTCACACCGAACACCTCACTAGCTACCTTCCTAATGCAAATTGTCATCTTCATCCACATACTATCTGCATCTCTATTTTCTGCTCAGGGTCCTTCTGTGATCACCCTATTTTTAAAGGATTCTTGTGATTCTCCCTTCAACTTCCACCACTTTGTTCTTGTGATTTTGATACCTTTGTCCCGCAAAGAGCATGTATGGAAGCGAAAGTTAGCTACCACAAGCTTATGTTGTGTCACAACACACTCCCCTGGGATCACCTTACAATCTAGACACTCTCGTCTATCCTTTCTCCTAGAGAGGACAAAGTCAATCTGGCTAGAGTGTTGGGCACTACTAAAGGTCACTAGGTGAGATTGCCTCTTCCTAAAGAGGGTGTTAGCTATCAACAGATCATAGGCTACGGCAAAGTCTAGGATGTCCTTACCCTCTTGATTTCTATCGCCGCATCCAAAACCTCCATGTACTCCCTCAAATCCTAGGTTAGTTGCACCCACATGACCATTGAGATCTCCCCCTATGAGGAGTTTCTCGGTTATCGGTACACTACTCACCATATCCTCCAAGTCCTCCCAAAATTGCCTCTTAGCACTCATGTTGAGCCCAACTTGTGGGGCATAAGCACTAATGACGTCCAAGACAATGTCCCCAATTACTATCTTGATTAATATGATCCTGTCCCCTCATCTTCGAACATCCACTACTCCATCCTTAAGACTCTTATCTATTAGAACACCTACGCCATTCCTTGTCCCAGCCGAACCAGAATACCAAAGCTTGAAACCGGTTCTCGACTTCTCTCGCCTTTTGACCCGCTCATCTAGTCTCTTGTACACAAAGGATATTTACTCGTCTCCTAATGACAACATCTACTAACTCACGTAGCTTCCCCGTCAAGGATCCTACATTCTAACTACCCACCCGAAATCTATGTTCCTCAGCTAGCTTCCTTACGCTTTGCACCCGTCGAGTAAGATGCAAAGACCCTTGCTCACTTATCACTACATCCGGGCGATGATGTAGCGCGCCACTAAGGTGGTGGCGATCCGGCCCTTCCTCATTTAACACCATATCCGGGTTCCGATATGGCGCGCCACTAAGGCGGTGGCGACCCGACCCTTGCCCACTTAACACCATACCCGGGTTCCGATATGGCGCGTCGCTAAGAGGGTTACGCTCCAACAAATTTCTATTGGGTTTCATTGGGGCGTAATCCTCTTAGCGACGCGCCATATCGGAACCCAGGTATGGTGTTAAGTGGGCAAGGGCCGAGTCGCCACCGCCTTAGTGGCGCGCCATATCGGAACCCGGATATGGTGTTAAATGAGCAAGGGCCGGATCGCCACCACCTTAGTGGCGCGCTACATCATCGCCCGGATGTAGTGATAAGTGAGTAAGGGTCTTTGCATCTTACTCGACGGGTGCAAAGCGTAAGGAAGCTAGCCGAGGAACATAGATTTCGGGTGGGTAGTTAGAATGTAGGATCCTTGACGGGGAAGCTACATGAGTTAGTAGATGTTGTCATTAGGAGACGAGTAAATATCCTTTGTGTACAAGGAACTAGATGAGCGGGTCAAAAGGCGAGAGAAGTCGAGAACCGGTTTCAAGCTTTGGTATTCTGGTTCGGCTGGGACAAGGAATGGCGTAGGTGTTCTAATAGATAAGAGTCTTAAGGATGGAGTAGTGGATGTTCGAAGATGAGGGGATAGGATCATCTTAATCAAGATAGTAATTGGGGACATTGTCTTGGACGTCATTAGTGCTTATGCCCCACAAGTTGGGCTCAACATGAGTGCTAAGAGGCAATTTTGGAAGGACTTGGAGGATATGGTTAGTAGTGTACCGATAACCGAGAAACTCCTCATAGGGGGTGATCTCAATGGTCATGTGGGTGCAACTAACCTAGGATTTGAGGGAGTACATGGAGGTTTTGGATGCGGCAATAGAAATCAAGAGGGTAATGACATCCTAGACTTTGCCATAGCCTATGATCTATTGATAGCTAACACCCTCTTTAGAAAGAGGCAATCTCACCTAGTGACCTTTAGTAGTGTCAAACACTCTAGCCAGATTGACTTTGTCCTCACTAGGAGAAAGGATAGACGGGAGTGTCTAGAGTGTAAGGTGATCCCCAGGGAGTGTGTTGTGACACAACATAAGCTTGTGGTCGCTGGCTTTCGCTTCCATACATGTTGTTTGCGGGACAAAGGTATCAAAATCACAAGAACAAAGTGGTGGAAGTTGAAGGGAGAATCACAAGAATCCTTTAAAAATAGGGTGATCACATAAGGACCCTGGACAGAAAATGGAGATGCAGATAGTATGTGGATGAAGATGGCAACTTGCATTAAGAAGGTAGCTAGTGAGGTGTTCGGTGTGACAAAGGGAAAGAAACTTGTAGATAAAAACACTTGGTGGTGGAATGAGGATGTACAAAAGGCCATTAAGGAGAAGGAGTGTTACAAGAGTTGGCATAATGATAGAAGCGCAAGCAACATGCTTAAGTACAAAGAGGCTAAGAAGAATGCAAGGCGGGCTGTGAGTAAGGCAAGAGGACAGGCATATGATAAGTTATATGAGAGACTAGAGACAAAAGAAGGTGAAAAGGACATATACAAGGTAGCAAAAATCCGTGAGAGAAAGATGAGGGATCTCAATCAAGTTAAATGCATCAAAGATGCAACTGACCGCATTCTAGTGAAGGATGAAGAGATTAAAAATAGATGGCATGATTACTTTAATGGGCTATTCAATGATGGGAATGGGAGCACTATGGTTGAGTTGGATGACTCCTTTGATGACTCCAACAGGTGGTTCGTGCGGAGGATACAAGAGTTTGAGGTTAAGGAGGCCTTAAAAAGGAGGAAAGGCCCTCGGCCTTGACGATGTCCCTATTGAGGTGTGGAGATGTCTTGGGGACGTGGCAATAGTATGGCTCACAAAGCTATTCAACCACATTTTTCGGTCAAACAAGATGCCTGAAGAATGGAGGAAAAGTATATTAGTACTATCTTCAAAAATAAAGGAGATATTCAAAGTTGTACTAATTATCAAGGTATTAAGCTTATGAGTCATACTATGAAGCTTTGGGAGAGAGTGATTGAACACCGTCTGAGGAAAGTGACCAATGTCACTAAAAACCAGTTTGATTTTATGCCTGGGAGGTCTACAATGGAGGCGATTTTCTTGCTTCGTCAGCTTATGGAGAGATATAGGGAGCATAAGAAGGACTTGCATATGGTGTTCATCGACTTGGAGAAGGCGTACGACAAGATACCAAGGTCAATCATGTGGTGGGCACTAGAGAAACATAAAGTGCCAACAAAGTACATTACCCTTATCAAGGATATGTACAATAATGTTAGGACAAGTGTGCGCGTAAATGATACTGAGACTGATGCATTTCCTATCACGGTAGGACTACATCAAGGATCAGCTTTGAGCCCATACATCTTTTCCTTGGTGATGGATGAGGTGTCGAAGGATATACAAGGGGATATCCCTTGGTGCATGCTCTTTGCTGATGATGTAGTGCTGGTAGATGAAACTAGAGATGGTGTTGATAAGAAATTAGAGTTATGGAGACAAACCTTAGAGTCCAAGAGGTTTAGACTTAGTAGGACCAAAACCGAGTATATGAGGTGTGACTTTAGTGGTGTTGGTCGTGAAGAGGGAAATGTTAGTCTACAAGGACAAATAGTACCTAGAAGGGACTCTTTCCGATACTTAGGATCAATGTTACAAAGCAATGGCGATATTGATGAGGATGTTTGCCACAGGATCAAGGTAGGGTGGATGAAATGGCGACAAGCCTCTAGAATCCTATGTGATAGGAAAGTCCCACAAAAGCTAAAAGGGAAGTTCTATAGGACGGTGATCAGACCCGCGATGCTTTATGCGGCAGAATGTTGGCCAACTAAACGGCAACATGTCCAACAAATGAGTGCCGCAGAGATGCGCATGCTATGGTGGATGTGCGGGCACACGAGAAGAGACCGAATAAGGAATGAGGCGATTCGTGATAGGGTAGGGGTGGCGCCGATTGAAGAGAAGTTAGTCCAACATCGACTTAGGTGGTTTGGACATATCCAACGGAGACCTCCAGAAGCACCGGTTAACAGTGGGATTTTTGGAGGTAGAGAAAATATTAGGAGGGGTAGAGGACGACCAAGGTTGACCTAGGAGGAGGCGGTAAAACGAGATTTGAGAGATTGGAATGTATCCAGAGACGTAGCTCATGATAGGACCGCATGGAAAGTAGCAATTCATGTGCCAGAATCGTAGTCTTATTTTTTTTCTTTTTTTTCTTTTTTCTTTTCTCTTTTTTTCTTTTTCTTTTTTCTTTTTTATTTTTTCTTTTTCTTTTGTCTTTTTTTCTTTTTTTTGTCTTTTTTCTTTTTTCCTTGTTCTTATATCTCTTCCTCTCTTTTACTTCATTGATATTGGGTTTCATGTCTAGCTGACCCCAACATGTTTGGGATAAAGGCTTGGTTGTTGTTGTTGTTGTTGTTGTAATTCACTCTTATGCCACCTAGGACCTTCTGATACGAAATTACTTTCTTTATAATAAATATGAATACTTCCTGACCATTGTGACTGAGCATCCAACCCCGCACTTCTACAAGATGCAACCAATTTCTCTTATGATTGTCGAGAACCCTTTCGTTATGTGTTGATACAAAATATATCCGTTTTTGAGATTTCATAAGTGCAACTCATTGTTGTAACAGGAACTATATCCTGGAATGGCTGCTTTTTCAGAGATGGGCAAGTGGCCAAAACCATTTTTCATATTAAAATTCTAATTTGTTGTGTAGTAATCCAACATCTAGTTTTTCCACAGAAAGATGCACCAAGCAAGCTAAACTACTATAGTTTTTAGTTTAACTTGAACTCAGAAGTTAGAACGGCTTAATCCTCACAGCTAAAAACAAGCTCAATGCCCCAAACCTAGCAATTCATTCAACTAAATCAACTATATATACCATTCAGTTATACATCCTATGTTTCCAAATAAAAGAAGTCCCTCCTTTCCACATTGCCACAACCCAAATATCGTCTTTCTCCCTCAACGTAACACATTGCCGGTAGATTACCTCATAAAAGACCGAAATGGATTTCTTTTATAGGCCTAGCAAATTTCAAGAAAATCAGCATCGCAATGGGCCTCACCTCTCCTTGAGCTTCGGATCATGGATCCTCGAGCAAGGCCCTACTAACACCCAATCCTACTGTCATCAGCAAAACAGAAACCAAGAAAAAAAAGCAAAATCTAGAAGGACCGGCCGTACCGAGGTTGCTCTTGGTGTTGACGAAGAGGTCGTGGGGGCAGAACCGGACCATGAAAGGGCCGCAGACGTCCGGATCGTTCCACTTCACCTCCTTGTGCTCCTTCTTCTCGTCTTCCGTCAGGTTGCGGGCTGCAAAATCAACATGGGCGCGATGAGGGTTACGGAAACGGCTCGTCGGCTGCGCTCGCGGGAATGGCAAACCGGGTGGCACCTGTGCCCATGAGCTCGTCGAGGAGAGCTCGCTGCGCATCCATGGCGGAAAGGGAGGTGGGGTCATCGAGAAACCCTAGCCTTCGCCTCTTTCCCCGTATCTCATGGTTGAATTTGGGATTTTGGTGATAGTCTCCAGATAGGACAGACGGAACCCGAGCGCTTGTACTATTTTCCTATATGTGGGTATCTGTAGAGGGTAAAAGACAAACTGGGTTCCACCTTTCTGTTGATGTGGGCCCTAGCGTAGCCATGTGTCCTTGAATGTGGCCTAGAGGGGGGTGAATAGGCCTTTAAAGGATTCCTGCACACTTAATAAAATTATCAGAAACTTGACTGACCGGACTAGTCCGGTTGTGTGGACGGACTAGTCCGGTGTGCTGAATTATTTGAGTTAATTAAGTGTGTCTCACAAATTTAATCTTTTAGCAGCGGAATGAGAACAACAGTTTTTATAAATTAAATTTATTGTATGGATGCACGTGCAAACTTATAAGGAACTCAAACGATGACTAGCAAACTAGTGATCTAATGTATCAAAATGTAAAACGAATGAGACACAAGAGACACGAATTTTTACCGAGGTTCGATCTCACCAAGAGATCTACGTCCTCGTTGAGGAAGCTCACACAGAGCCGGGTTCCCAACCCTTTCCCTCATCAAGTCACCACAAAGGCCAACTTGATTCCACTACCACGGGTAATCACCGAGTTTGTGGGGCAACCTTACACGTTGAGGGCTCCCACAAGAATTACAGAGAAGGTGATCAAATACACTCAAAAAGATTACAATGCAGAATATGAGTGTAGAGAAATCAAACCCCAAGAGCTCACAACGAAGGAACGACGATCTCCCAATCTCAAATCCAAGTATTTGATTGATCTTCACCTTTTTGCACCTTAGATGTATGGGGAGACGTGTTTTTGGGCTCTTGGGACAGGTGGCGGCGCTAGAGTTTGAGTTTTTGACAGTATGAGTCGTGTCTCTCTCTAGAAACAACGTAGGACCTCTTTTTATAGGGTTTCCAAAAAAGTTACCGTTGTTAAACCTACTACCGGACTAGTCCGGTATATGATCGGACTTGTCCGGTCTACTTCTAGTGGGTTAACCGGACTAGTCCGGTCCACAAACCGGACTTGTCCGGTGCTATGTGAAATGTGGTTTCAGAAACTTCAGCGGACTAGTCCTATTGCTTCGATGGACTAGTCCGCAGTTCTCTAAAGAGGACAACAGAGACATGATCGGACTAGTCCGGTCCAAAACCGGACTTGTCCGGTTGAGTTCCAGTTAAGTTGACCGGACTAGTCCAGTTCACAAGGCGGACTAGTCCGGTGCACTATGTCTGCGTCTTCCAGAAAGTTAAACGGACTAGTCTGGTCCATGAACGGACAAGTCCGGTTTTCAGTGGATTTTAGTTGATTTTTAAACCCCTTACCCTTACGCAAAGTCATGAGCTCTTGGGATGTGTCTCTCACACACACCCTATACATTTATATCTACTTTGCTCTTCTAAATTCCACTAAAGTCTTCCTTTTCAGGCACCACTCTATTTTTCATCTTTTTGTGCGCACCTAGCTAGTTCACTTAGTTTGTCATGCAATCATTTCGTTAGGATCTCATATGCTTGTCATCAATTAGCCAAAACCCACAAGGGATTTCCTAGATGCACTTTCAATCTCCCCCTTTTTGGTGATTGATGACAACCATTTGAGATATCACAATTGAGAATAAAAGGTTGATTTTCATAAGGTGTGCACATTTGAGAATAATAAAGGATTCACAAAAAGCTTCTCACATATGCACACACCTTATGGTGGGGTGCCTAACATGTGTGTGATAAACAAAATGTGATAGATTAAAGACAAACAATAGTGAATATATAAGTAGGCATTAGAGCATAGTGCATCACACATAAGAAAAGAAATAGTGCAGTACAAGATTTTAAAATAGGTACATGTCCTTGACCACAAAAGAGCTTAATAACTAATACTAGATAGAAATAGTCCAAATCTAATCTCAATCTCTCCCCCTTTGGCATCAAGGCACCAAAAAGGGAAAAATTGAGAGGAATCACTCATCGCTGCCTCCTCCGTCAGTCTCAGTCTGATTTTCATCTTCACTGACTTCGGCATCCACGGGAGCAGGATCTTCCTCTGAGTCCTCAGAGACGGGCGGTGATCCAACGGGCTCAATCTCAAGCTTTGCACAGATAGATTTGATATTGGCATTGACGTATTGTTGATGTTTCTTCCTTGCAAGCTTTTCCTTGCGCTGTCTGTCTTCGATCTTGCGGCAGCAGGCAAAGATGGAGGAGAGCATCTTGAGGATGCCGCTGGATGATTCTTGGGCAGCTGCATCATGAGCTTGCTTTGATCTCCTCTCCACTAGTGGAGAGGACGCGGCAGTTGGAGCCGGAGGGAGAGTGTACTCGGTGGGTTTTTGCGGCTTCAACCCCGTATGCTTGACATCCTTGACAAACTCAAGTCCCGTCACTTTCTTAATCATGTACATGATATACGGTGCATATCCACAGGACCTATTGGGGGTAATTGAGATGTTCACAATGTCGTTGTAGATATACTCAAAGACATTGAATGGTCTCCTCCCACTAATGACCTTCATGAGAGTCCTCAGGGTTCCTTGTATAGTTCCTGCATCTCCATCCTTCGGAGCTATCGTCTTTCTCAAGACTCTATTTAGGACCACAAAGAAGAACTTTAGATATTTGATGGTGGGAGGAACATATGGCATCCTTGTGTCATAGAGAAATTCAAGTTCCTCTTTCTCCAGGGGTTTCAGATTATGAATGACCAGTTCATGATCCAAAGTGTGTTGGAGGTGAAGAATCCTAGCAAATTCATCATACGTGACACTATACCTTGAACCATGAGTCATCCAAGTAAGACTGTCTCCATCATCTCGAGCAAAGTAGAGAGTGGAGTAAAACTGGGTAATTACTTCATTATTCCAGTCATACTCAAAGGATAGCAGGTCCGTCAGACTCTGCCTCTCTAACGCCTCCACCATCTCACGAAAGGCAGGATACCTCTTTGACTTCAGATATTCAACATTTAGCCATTGACTCTCTACTACAAGGTTCTTCATCTTCATGTACACATGCTCGTAGTAGTCTGCATGGAAGTTGCTCGAGAACCTTGGGTCAGAGCATTGCTTAGGTCGGTCATACACTTGAATCTTCCTGAAATTATCAGCTAGCTCACTTCCTTTTCTAGTGAAATCCTCACTTGAAGGCTGCCTGTTGCGGTGAATAGGGTTTTTCATCTTCAAGGGCCCAAGGGGACCACTATCAAGTCCTTTCCCTTTATTGAGAATTCTTTTTGGCCCTGACGAGCCCTCAGCAGCATCTTTCCTTAGAGGCCTTTTGCCAATGACTTTCCTCTTCTTAGGTTGATTGTCGTCGGAGGGTGGAGAGTGGACATTGACATCATGTCTCTTCTTCATAACTCTCTCCTTGGTCCTCCTCACTTTCTCGCGTTGAACGTCTTCATCAATGTGAAAGGAGCTGTCATCTGAGCCTGAAGACATGATGCCTAATAGATTAGATGCAAATGGACTCATTATCGACTTCAAATGGGAACGTAGGGATTCAACTGTCAGAGACCGGACTTGTTCGGTTTCAGAGTGCGGACTTGTCCGGTGGACCGGACTTGTCCGCCTCTGTGCGCCGGACTAGTCCGGCCTGGCATAAGAACCCTAATGTTTCATTTGAATCAAATCTCCTATCTAAGGGCACAAGGGTAGGAACATGGTAGGAATACATCTATTGAGGCAATGTACATCCTTTTGAAATCAAAGAAAACTAGCTAGAACTAGAAAAGTTGAGATTTTGGTTTAGAGGGGGAAATTTACCAAGATTTGAAGATTTGCGTCGAAGAAGTGGAAATCAGTCCGGATGAGTCCGGAGGAGGGAGACCACTCGTCAAGGGGAGTCTTTTTCGCGGAGAAAAACTCGATTTTGAGGGTTCAACCAGAAAATCACTTTGGGGGCTAGGGTTTGGAAGAGGAGAGGGAGAGCAAGTCTAATGAGGGGTGAGGGAGAGGTCTGGTCCGGCCAAGTGCTTCTATATACGACTGACCGGACAAGTCCGGTCATGGTAGCGGACTAGTCCGGTACCCCTGAGTTAACCTAGTTGTTGTTAGTCCGGACTAGTCCGGTTGGAAATCGGACTAGTCCGTTTTCAACAGACTTGATACATATATAGATAATTAATAGTGATCCAAGGACAATAATTTTGACAGTAGTCTTGGTGATTACGACCAGTAGGCAATCAGCAATCAAACAATGGTCATAATCCACAAGATTTCTTCATTAAAATAGTTTTCTGAGTGGAAAAGGAGAAGAGGAGCATTTTGATAATACAAAGGAACATTTTTAGTTGCAACCAGGTATGCAATGTTTCAAGCCACATTTCGAGAGTCAAGAATGTTTAGCTCATTTCTTAGTTCACAGAACCTTTTCTCATCTAATGGTTTGGTAAAAATATCCGCAAGTTGTTTTTCAGTCCTAACATGTGAAATAGCAATGTCACCTTTTAATGAATGATCTCTAAGAAAGTGATGATGGATATCTATGTGTTTAGTTCTTGAGTGCTCTATAGGGTTGTGTACAATCTTTATAGAACTTTCATTATCGCATTGAAGCGGGATATGACTTAGATTGTAGCCGTAGTCCCTAAGAGTTTGTCGCATCCAAAGTATTTGCGCACAGCAACTACCGGATGCAACATACTCCGCTTCCGCTGTGGAAAGAGCAATGGAGTTTTGCTTTTTAGATGACCAAGAAACTAGGGACCTACCAAGAAATTGACAAGTCCCTGACGTGCTCTTTCTATCGACTTTGCATCCTGCATAGTCGGTGTCGGAATACCCTATCAAGTTAAACTTGGATCCTTTGGGATACCAAAGGCCCAAGTTGGGTGTGTGCACAAGGTACCTTAGGATTCTTTTTACAGCAATCAAGTGACACTCTTTAGGTGCGGCTTGAAACCTTGCACACATGCAAACACTAAGCATAATATCTGGCCTAGATGCACATAAGTATAGTAAGGAGCCAATCATGGACCGATATACCTTTTGGTCCACATTTGGACCGTCTTCATTGAGGTCGAGATGTCCGTTGATGGCCATGGGTGTCTTGATGGGCTTGGCTTTGTCCATATTGAATTTCTTGAGAATGTCTTGTGTATACTTAGTTTGGCTTATAAATGTACCTTCTCTCAGTTGCTTCACTTGAAATCCCAAGAAGAACTTCAATTCACCCATCATTGACATCTCAAACCTGTGTGTCATTATTTTGCTAAATTCTTCACAGAAGGACTTGTTAGTGGATCCAAATATAATGTCATCAACATAGATTTGACATACGAATAAATGATCATCAAAATGTTTAGTAAAGAGTGTATAGTCAGCTTTACCAATTTTGAATCCATTTTGAGTCAGGAAGTCTCTAAGGCACTCATACCAGCCTCGAGGAGCCTGTTTGAGGCCATAGAGAGCCTTACGCAGTTTATAGACATGGTTGGTATACTCCTGATCTTCGAACCCCGGTGGCTGCTCCACATAGACTTCCTCCTTTATCGGACCATTGAGGAAGGCACTCTTGACGTCCATTTGATACAACTTAAAATTATGGTGAGTAGCATATGCCAATAAAATGCGAATGGACTCAAGTCTAGCTACATGAGCGAAAGTTTCATCGAAGTCCAAACCTTCCACCTGAGAATAACCTTTGGCCACCAACCTCGCTTTATTTCTTGTCACTACTCCATGTTCATCTTGCTTGTTCCGAAAGACCCATTTGGTTCCAACGATGTTCGCCCTTGGTCTTTCCACCAGCTTCCACACTTCATTTCTTTTGAAGTTATTCAGCTCCTCTTGCATCGCAATCACCCAGTCTGGATCCCTTAAGGCTTCTTCTACCCTGTATGGCTCCAGAAAAGACACAAAAGAATAGTGTTCACAAAAAATTGCAATTTGAGATCTAGTAGTTACTCCCTTAGCAATATCTCCAATGATATTGTTGACAGGATGGTCTCTTTGCACACACTGATGTACTCTTGGGTGTGGAATTTGTATAGTTGCTTATTCTTCATTGTCTTCATGTGTCATGTCTCCCCCTAGATCATTGCTTCCATGATCATCTTGATTTTCTTGATCTTCCTCAACCTGATCTTGTGTAGGAGCTCCCCCTTGATCATTGCTTCCTTGTTGAAATTCATCTTGTGTCTCCTCTCATGGTAGGATATCACCAAGTGCCATTTTCTTCAGCGCTTCACATGGGGCTTCCTCCTTATCTAGCATAGACTTATCGACTTGCTCCACTTGTGAGCCGTTAGTTTCATCGAACACTACGTCACGTGCTACTTCAACAAGGCCGGACACCTTGTTGAAGACACGATAGGCGTAGGCATTCGATTCATATCCGAGCAAGAATCCTTCATCGGACTTCGAAGCGAACTTCGAGGCCCTTGGTTTCTTGTTCAAGATAAAACATTTGCAACCAAAAACTTTGAAATAAGAAACATTAGGCTTTTTACCCGTGAGTAGCTCATATGGAGTTTTCTTCAGTAGTCGATGAAGGTACAACCGATTTGTGGCATGACAAGCGGTGTTCACCGCTTCTGGCCAAAATCGGTCTGATGTCTTGTATTCATCCAACATTGTTCTCGCCATTTCGATTAATGTTCGGTTCTTCCTTTCGGCCACCCCGTTCTGTTGAGGAGAGTAGGGTGCCGAGAATTCATGCTTTATACCTTCTTCATTGAGATATTCTTCAACTTGGGTGTTCTTGAATTCTGTCCCATTGTCACTTCTGATATTCTTTATGGTTGATGAGAATTCATTCTGAGCTCTTTTCAAGAACTGCTTGAGGATTCCCTGAGTTTCTGATTTATCATACAAGAAAAATACCCAGGTAAATCTTGAAAAATCATCAACAATTACCAAACCGTATTTGTTACCGCCGATGCTGATGTATGCAATTGGACCAAAGAGATCCATGTGGAGAAGTTCCAGCGGTCTAGTGGTGGTCATCACATTCTGGGCAGGGTGTGGTGCTCCAACCTGTTTTCCTGCTTGACAAGCGCTGCACGGCCTGTCTTTTTCAGAAACCATATCCTTAAGACCACGGATGTGACCACCTTTTAGAAGTTTCTGCATATTTCTCATTCCAACATGGGCTAGTCGTCTATGCCACAGCCATCCCATGTTGGTCTTTGCAACCAAGCAAGTGTTGAGTTCGGCTTTATCTTTGTTGAAGTCAACAAGATAAAGCTTTCCCTTCAACAATCCCTTGAATGCAATCGAGCCATCGCTTCTTCTAAAGACGGTCACACCCTCATTAGTGAATAAACAGTTGTAACCTTTGTCGCATAGTTGAGATATTGATAAAAGATTATAATCTAGAGAGTCTACGTGTAAAACATTAGATAAGGTGTGTTGAGAGGATATTTCAATGTTACCACTATCAAGGACCTTTCCTTGGTTGTTGTCTCCAAAGTATATACCTTCACTTGGATCCTTGTTGCACTCGTATTCCACAAACATACCTCTCTCTCCGGTCATATGATTTGTGCATCCGCTATCTAGCACCCACTTAGATCCGCCGGAGGAGTAAGCCTGCAAAATAGAATTATTTCTGGGTTTTAGGTACCCAAGCTTGCTTGGGTCCTCTCAGGTTAGTCACAAGAGTCTTGGGCACCCACACACAAGTTTTTAAGTTCTTGTGGCGTGGCCCTGTATATTTAGCAATGACTTTTCCATACTTGTTTTTCATGAGAACATAAGAAGTATCAAACGTATGGAACATTGTTTGTAGCTCAGATTCATGGGATTTTTCTTTAAAAATGATTCTATTCTTAGCATGATTAGAAGTAGACATGTGTTTGTTCCTGTCAAAGCCAAGACCATCTCTGACATTGGGAGGTCTAGTGATCATATATGCACTTCGTGCATATTTGATCTTCTCCTTATCAAAGATGCCGTTTTGAGAAGAATGCATGTCATGAGAGGTTAAAGCATTAGAAATTACATTTTTCTTACTAGAGCAAGTGCAGGTTCTTATTTTTGTCGAACTCATGTCTTTGGAGGAAGAGCTTTTGGAGGAAGAGGAGTCACTTTGTTTGAGCGACTCAACTTGCACCTCAAGGATTTTGTTAACTTTTGACAAGTTAGCAAGTTCTTCCTTGATTGCAATGTGCGAGTCTTCTAACTTTGAGTAAGTTTCCTTACTCAAGGCTAGCTCTAACTCAAGTGACTCATTCTTCTCTCTTTCAAGCTCAAGAAGCTTTTCAACTTCTTGATATCTCTTCCTCTCACAGATGAGCATATCTTCTTGTCGGTTGACAAGTTCCTCCATTTCAAAGATTTCGTTTGACAACATTTCCATTTTCTTTAAAGCAATTTTACTTAGACCTCTAAGCAATTCTTCATTATCACTAGAGCTATCAAAGTCATCAATGGAGGAATTTAGCACAGGAGGAGTAAGTCGAACCTTTTTCTTGCCTTCCTTAGCCATAAGACAAGTGTGGTTGTTCATGTCCCGTCCTCCCATGTTCGGAAAGAGTGTGGCTCTCATAGTTGGTTTCTTGACTGCGATAGTGACCATCTCTTCTTCTTCATCGGAGGAGGACTCGTCGTTTGAGTCCCACTCCTTCCCAATGTGAGCTTGATGGGTTTCTGAAATTTTTCTTTTCTTGAGATCTTGTTTCCTTCTTCTTTTTGTTTTCTTCATAAGTACAGTCCACCATGAAGTGACCATACTCTCCGCAGTTGTAGCAAGTGCGTCGAGCCTTGGATTTTCCTTTATCCTTGCTTTTGCCTTCATGTGAATTGTTGCTGTGTCTTCTCTTCATCATGCGTTTGAACTTTTTGATGAAGAGTACCATTTCTTCGTCATCAAGATCGGTGCTCTTGTCGCTTGTATCTCCATCGTCTTGGTCTTCATGAGTTTCTTTGAGTTTGGGTCTGCACGTGCTTTGAGAGCAACTTCTTTCTTTTTAGAAGAGGTGAGCTCGGCTAAGTCTTTGACGTATTGAGCTTCTTTCTCCATCATTTCATGATTTATGATCTTTCCCAATAACTCATCGGGAGTCATTTTGTGAAACCCGGGGCTTTCTCTAATCATTGAGCAAAGTGTGACGTTCCTTGGCATGAAGGCTCTTATCATCCTTTTGACCACCTCGTGATCAGTCCATTTCTTACTTCCATAGGCACGGATTTTGTTGATGAGTGCCTTCATCCGATTGTACATGTCTTGACGTGATTTGCCTTCTTCAATAGCAAATCTCCCCAATTCTCCTTCTAGCATCTCAATTTTGGCTTCACGTACAGACCTATTTCCTTCATGAGCAGTTTTGAGTGTATCCCAGATTTCTTTTGCACTTTCTAGTCCATCGATCTTGGTGAATTCCTCTCTGCTCAGTGACGATGTGATTACTACAACGGCTTGTGCATTCCTGTAAATCTCTTGTTCTTGTTCCGGAGTGAGTTCTTCATCCGTGTCTGGGATATCTATCCTTGTGCACACAATATGCCAAAGGCTGGGGTTCAAGGATATTAGATGCATTTTCATGTTGTACTTCCACATGGTGTAGTCACTTCCGTCAAACTGAGGGGGCCTTCCCATGGGAATAGAGAGATAATGATTATTTGAATTGAGACGGTTGTAGTTCTAAGGATACCGGGAGTAGTCGTGATGACCACTCCCCATAGTCTTTTCTTCCTCTATTCCCTTTTGTGCCATTAATTTCTTTCTCAGTAATGCTTTTAGCTGTCTCACTTCATCATCGTCATGTGGACTTTCTTTTAGCACATCGAAGGCTTTGGCTTCTTGCTCCTCATCGTTGTTGTTCGTCTTTGGGATATCGTTGTTCTTCTCAGAGGCCATTGATCTCTCCGAGATGTGAGTCTCGTTGGTGGAGAACTTGGCTCTGATACCAATTGAATGTGGCCTAGAGGGGGGGTGAATAGGCCTTTAAAGGATTCCTGCACACTTAATAAAATTATCAGAAACTTGACTGACCGGACTAGTCCGGTTGTGTGGGCAGACTAGTCCGGTGTGCTGAATTATTTGAGTTAATTAAGTGTGTCTCACAAATTTAATCTTTTAGCAGCGCAATGAGAACAACAGTTTTTATAAATTAAATTTATTGTATGGATGCACGTGCAAACTTATAAGGAACTCAAACGATGACTAGCAAACTAGTGATCTAATGTATCAAAATGTAAAACAAATGAGAGACAAGAGACACGAATTTTTACCGAGGTTCGATCTCAGCAAGAGATCTACGTCCTCGTTGAGGAAGCTCACACAGAGCCGGGTTCCCAACCCTTTCCCTCTTCAAGTCACCACAAAGGCCAACTTGACTCCACTATCACGGGTAATCACCGAGTTTGTGGGGCAACCTTACACGTTGAGGGCTCCCACAAGAATTACAGAGAAGGTGATCAAATACACTCAAAAAGATTACAATGCAGAATATGAGTGTAGAGAAATCAAACCCCAAGAGCTCACAACGAAGGAACGACGATCTCCCAATCCCAAATCCAAGTATTTGATTGATCTTCACCTTTTTGCACCTTAGATGTATGGGAGACATGTTTTTGGGATCTTGGGACAGGTGGCGGTGCTAGGGTTTGAGTTTTTGACAGTATGAGTCGTATCTCTCTCTAGAAACAACGTAGGACCTCTTGTTATAGGGTTTCCAAAGAAGTTACCGTTGTTAAACCTACTACCGGACTAGTCCGGTATATGATCGGACTTGTCCGGTCTACTTCCAGTGGGTTAACCGGACTAGTCCGGTCCACAAACCGGACTTGTCCGGTGCTATGTGAAATGTGGTTTCAGAAACTTCAGCGGACTAGTCCTGTTGCTTGGATGGACTAGTCCGCAGTTCTCTAAAGAGGACAACAGAGACATGACCGGACTAGTGCGTTCCAAAACCGGACTTGTCCGGTTGAGTTCCAGTAAGCTGACCGGACTAGTCCGGTTGACAAGGCGGACTAGTCCGGTGCACTATGTCTGCGTCTTCCAGAAAGTTAAACGGACTAGTCTGGTCCATGAACGGACTAGTCCGGTTTTCAGTGGATTTTAGTTGATTTTTAAACCCCTTACCCTTACGCAAAGTCATGAGCTCTTGGGATGTGTCTCTCACACACACCCTATACATTTATATCTACTTTGCTCTTCTAAATTCCACTAAAGTCTTCCTTTTCGGGCACCACTCTATTTTTCATCTTTTTGTGCGCACCTAGCTAGTTCACTTAGTTTGTCCTGCAATCATTTCGTTAGGATCTCATATGGTTGTCATCAATTAGCCAAAACCCACAAGGGATTTCCTAGATGCACTTTCAGTCCTTGGCGCCAAGGTCAACTCTAGGGCTGCCACATGAGCTTGAGTTCCGGAGCTGACACATGCTCCAGCCTCCGGTCCGAGCCTCCCCGCTCAGGTGAGGTCCAGAGTTGCCACGTGTCCCTTAGCTCAGATCCTCCTCCCTGCCGAGGTGAGATCCGGAGCTGACATGTGCCCTAGGCCCCGGTCCAAACCTCCCCGCTGAGGTGAGGTCCAGAATTGCCACATGTCCCCTAGCTCAAAGCCTCCTCCCTGTCAAGGTGAGCTCCGGAGCTAACACGTGCCCTGAGCCCCGGTCCGAGCCTCCCCGCTAAGGTGAGGTCCTGAGCTGCCACGTGTCCCGTGGCTCAGAGCCTCCTCCCTGCTAAGGTGAGCTCCGGAGTTGACACGTGCCTTGGGCCCCGGTTCGAGCCTCCCTGCTGAGGTGATGTCCGGAGCTACCACGTGTCCACTGGCTCAGAGCCTCCTCCCTGCTGTGGTGAGCTCCGGAGCTGACACATGCCCTGGGCTACGGTCCGAGCCTCTCCGCTGAGGTGAGGTCCGGAGCTGCCATGTGTCCCCTGGCTCAGAGACTCCTACCTGCTGAGGTAAGCTCCGGATATGATACGTGCCCTGGGCTCTGCTCCGAACCTCCCCGCAGAGGTGAGGTCCGGAGCTTCCACGTGTCCCCAAGCTCAGAGCCTCCTCCCTGCTGAGGTGAGCTCCGGAGCTGACATGTGCCCTGGGCTCCGGTCCGAGCCTCCCCGCTGAGGTGAGGTCTGGAGCTGCCACGTGTCCCCCAGCTCCAAACCCGTCGATAAGAGCTCTGAAGCCGCCACGTACCCCACGACGGTTCGTGGGCCGTGGGTCGACGAAGTCAAGGAAGAAGTGTGCTGCTAGGCTTCTCATTCAAGGCTCTCACCTTCCCCAGACGCATGGCGCACTACGCACGCCTCCATCCTCTGCACGTTCGCCATTACGGTGACAAGGCAGGATGGCAAGGCGTGACAGAGGTACAGTGCCGCCCAACGGCATGAAGCCGCCCTAGTGGGGCAAGAAGACGCGGCGACAAGACGGTGTATTCATCATCACCTAACACACGGACAGGAGCGCTCAGGGCATCAAGCGGCAGGACTTAACTCCCCCGCCAACTACTCTACTCAAAGGACGAAGCCCTATATCATGCATAGGGTTCACATGGCTCCGGGGCCACCTGTCGGGCCCCAAGCCACATTGTAACCACCCCGGCCTTGGAATATAAAAGGATCGGGGTGACCACCCGACAAGGGGTTTGTCGAAGTGTGAAGCCGACACTTCCCCCAGGCCTGCTCTGGGCAGCCCGCGGAGGTTCCTTTTCGGAGGGGCTATGTCGAAGTGTTCAGTCGACACTTCCCTCGGGCCTGCACTGGGATGCCCGCGGAGGTTCTTTTTTCGGTGGGGCTAGTCGCTTGCGGAGAGCTTGAGCGTATGGACGAGTTAGTAAGAGCTTGACACGGCGAGTTTTACGTGGTTCAGGCCGCTGGAGCGTAAAACCCTATGTCCACGGCGAGCTATGGAGCTCGCTGTATTGCTTGCTGCTCAGAACCGGAGTCCTGAGCTTGGGGATGAGTTACAGCTTGGGGGTGAATGGCTAGCGTATGAGTTGCGGGAGTGCGAACCCTTGCTAACGTTGGCTACCCGAGCCTTTTATAGTCCAAGGCTCGGGTGGCTTACAAGGGGGGCCCGGGACCCGACAGGTGGCCCCGGGGAGATTTCCTGTAGACTATCGTATCCACAGTTATGTCGGTAGTTGTCTCTGGCGAAGGCTTCTGAGTCTTCGTCTTGCCGCCCTACCCATGCTGCACGCTAGTCGTAGTGGTTGATGACGGCGGAGGCGGCAGGGGATGTCTTGTCGCTGTGTTTATTGGCTGGCAGGTCCTGACACCGCGCGCCAGTCTGTGATGCGACTGGGCGCAACGGCACCTAACAGAGGCGTGCTCCGCGTCAACGCGTCTTGGGAAGGCGCGGGCCTTGAATACCTTGTACGGGCAAGGTATGGGGCGTCTTTACGCCCGCTGCCTACCGCTCGGGGGCAGGCAGCGCACTTCTGCTGGACACGTGGCGGGCCCGAAGCCCTCCTCAGAGGAGAGGGGGCCCGGCCCCGCAGGTCACGTGGAGCCTTCGGACCTCTCCCCGCGGAGGGGGAGGTCCGGCTTCTGTCGGCCACGTGGCGAGCCCGGAGCTCTACTCTGAGGAGAGAGAGGTCCGGCCACGCTGGACACGTGGCACCTTCGGATCTCTCCCCCGCGGAGGGGGGAGGTCTGGCCTCTGCAGGCCACGTGGTGAGCCCGGAGCTCTCCTCTGAGGAGAGGGAGGTCCGGCCCCGCTGGACGCGTGGCGCCTTCGGAGCTCTCCCTGCGGAGAAGGGCGAGTTCCTTAGGCATTTTCCCCTGTGCGCGGGGGTACCCCATATCACGGGTACCGACAGTGGCCCCCGGGCCCATCTCGGGGGAGATAGCGAGCCCGAGGTGGGACCTCCGTCTCTTCTGTTCCGCGCACTTTCTTGTCTTGAATACTCTCTGTGCTGGCAAGGTCTTGACGGCTTCGGAGTTCAGCCTCTTAGGAGAGGGTGATGCCTGGCATCGGAGCTCGGCCCGGCTGTGGGGGCGGAGGTCCGTGTCACACCCGGTTTCTCCGAAGAACAACCGAGTGAATATCATAGGTATGCCAGGATCATTTTCTCATACATGTGATGACAAATAGTGAAGCATCATTTATTACAAGCCAGGTGTCGAATATAAATAAGTCTTACATAGCAAATGTCTCGATGGACAATAATAAGTTCATCACAAGTAAATAAACTAGCAGCGGAATATTATTCTTGTGGGCTCCATTGCAGGCGTTGCCCGGGGGTCTCCATGAACCTAGAAACCTTCTTCGGGGCCAAAGTCTTGGTCATTATACATCACCTCATTATCTTGACCTGAGTAGCAATATAAACCAACAAATATGCAAGGTTAAGTACCGATGGTACTCAGCAAGTGTGGGAAAATTATATCATGCATGGCTAGAACAAGGGGAGGTTGAACTCATGGTCAAAGCACTACGCAATTAATACCTATCACCTTAGCTTATTAAGCACCTACATTACTACATAGGTGAAATGGTCTCAATCTCCCATCCCATCATCATAATCAAATAAACATAACATCATTTCCAATGTTAAGCTCCCCGCTTAACATCCACAACTTCCAAAACCATCAATCCTCTAATCATGAATAAGTCCAAGCCACTCTTGACCGTGAGCACGTCTGTCATGACAGTTTTGACTCTGCAGAGTTCGTACCACTGTACCCACATGTAGTGATTTCATCCCCCGTTGCCGGGTGGACTAAAAGAACCTCCATTATGCCAGTGGCCATGAACCACATTCACACTTCCCAGGTGTGTAGCCAGGGGATCACTACGAAGCCTTTACAAAGGGATTCCCGACGAGCGTGGGCCCACTGAGGTTTCACCCCTAACAGCATACAAGAGGCTCCAACCCCGCTGCAGTGGCCCCCTCTTGAGCCTTGCGGTTCATATGGTAGTCCAGCTGACACCTATTCCCCGCACCATCCAACACACCCATACTACGCCGGGGATACACCTAATTAATTGGCCAAGCTGCCCCATCTCAGCATGTGGTTGGCACGGTAAAGCCAGGTTACATGCTCCATGAACCGGTCCTTAGGATCCAGGCAAGTACTAAACACAAACCCGAGTCTCGTGCACCCAGCACCAACCAAAACATCCAACTTGCCTTGATCCCTACCTCTACATAACTCACAATCTCTCATTCAAGAGTATGGTAAAATAAATTGATGATCTCATATCCCAAATATCCCATTCTAAGCATGGCTAAGCATAAGCATGTAAATAAATGACATGATAAAATAAATCCCAACCCAAGCTACAAGGAAACAAGGTAATGCAATTCTAGGGAAACATCCTAGCATGGGTTTCATATTTTCAATTGACAATGCAAATAATTCTATCTACACATCCTAGTATAGGGACAGAGTGGTCAAGGACACTTGCCTCCTTCCTGCTGCTCTTGAAATGGGTAGTCCTGATCTTGGAAAGGAATAACTTGCTCTTGAGCAGGTTCTACATCATACCATCACACATAGCAAAAGAGAAACAACAATCCATAAGACATAGTTCACACTTCCACTTCATACAAACCACACATTCATATTTATGAAAGTCATTCACCATTATATGTGTTGTGGTTACTCTATGTGTGTTGATTTGTGGCTTGCATGCACTTTTAATCATGTGTATATGATTCCTACTTTTGTGTTCACATTTATACTTACATACTATATATATGAGTTTTCAATTTAAATAAATTCCTTATATTCAATTACTACACCTTTTAGCTACCAAGTGTGCATGGAAGGCATTTTCCTACCCCATATGTGTCTTCAGACCTTCTACCAACCCTAAACTGAATTCTTTGGATTTTAGAAACTTCATTTATCATTTTCTAGTTATTCATACATAGTTTGCTATATTTTCAGATTTATTTCCTATGCCTAAATGTGAACTTTATTATGAAAATAGTAAGACACCTCATCTAAACAGAATAGGTTCTGATCTAAAATATTTAATAATATATTTTTGACCTTTGCCTCTGATGTAAACTATTTTACAATTATTTCCCCTATTTTCCAGAACAATTCTTTACTTAAAAATGTGTCCCTAAATGTGAATAATAAATTAAACAGATTCATTTCAGCCCAAAATATATTTTTATCTCACTCCAAAGTTTTCTAAATACTGAGAAAGTTTTTAATTTAATTATGACAATATGTTTGTCCCACTTTTTAAATACTAGCCACATATTAAATTTTCCTAAATTAAATATTAAACAGGGCTAAAAAGGTAAACTCACCCCACTACAGGGTCTATAATTTTATTTTAACAATTTTCAGGGGTCTAGCTATACATAACAGAGGAGTTTTTCCTAATTTTTATTAAGTTCAGGGGTTAAAACTGATTTTTAAATGAATTTACATGATTTTCTGAGGTTCCAGGGGCTAGATCAGAAGTTTCCGGGGCTAACTCTTATTTCCCGAGAACCCCAGGGGTAGCGCGTAAGAATTCCAGTCTTTATAACGCGGGGCTGACATGGACCGTCCGATTTAAAACAGATGGCTGAGATTATAACGTCGAACCGGTATGCGGGGATTTAAAGTCTACCGTGCGATTTAAAATAGACGGCGCACAAGCGGCCACGTCGCTCTAACCGAGTGCGGCCGGCGCTGCCGGCGGCGAGAAGCGGCGATCTCTCCAGAGACTTTCGGATCTTCGAGAATTCTTCCTAGAACTGTGATCTTATGGCATAGATCGGTAGAGGAGAGGTCGGGGATCTCACCTCGGGGGTTTTCTTGAGCTCGGAGGTCTTGGAAGGCGGTCGGTGACGAGGTCCGAATTGAAACCACGGCGAGGCTCGTCGGCGCTGTGTTTGAACCACAAGTCACCGAGTTTTCTGCACCTGCAGGGTTCCCCGGAGGCGGTGGATCAAGACCAGCGAGTTAGATCGGAATTTCCGAGCTTAGATCGGCCAGAATTCGCCGGAGAAGGCTCGGTTTCTCACCGGAGTAAAATCGGCGGATCGCGTGGGAAAAACAGAATGAGGTCGGGGTTTTTATAGACGGGGGAGGGCGGCGGGGTGGTTTAGATTGAGTTCGCGTCGCCTACGAACGGAATTCGGCGGGGATGTGCAGGAATCCGGGTCGGTTTTGATTCGGGGTGAGAGAATCCCGGCGCGGGCGCGAGGTAGAAGAAGGGCTGGTGGGCCCCGCTTGTCAGTGGGAGGAAAAGGCGTGCGCGGCTGCGGGCTGGCGTGGGGCTGATTGGGCCGTCTGGTGGGTTTCGGCCCACTGGCCGGTTTTTTTCTATTTTCCTTTTTCTTTTTCTATTTCTTTTCTGTTTTGAGTTTAATTTTAGTTCCAGTTTGAATTTCAATTTTTGCAAAACATGCAACACGTCCAAAAATTTTTAAATTCCCCTCTTAACATGATTTAGGGTCTTAACCAGATTTTTGGGGTGTTACAGCTCTACCCCCCTTAAAAGAAATCTCGTCCTCGAGATTGGTGGTTCTAAGAAAACAATTCCGGAAATTGTGCCTTGAGCTCATCTTCCCGCTCCCAGGTGGCTTTCTCTTCTGAGTGATGCTTCCACTGCACCTTGCACATCCGGATTCTTTTATTTCTAGTGAGGCGTTCCATTGTCTCCAAAATCTTGTATGGTTGCTCGGCATAAGACAAATCCTCAGCTACGTTCACTTCATTCATGGGTAACACCACTTCAGGCGTCCTCGGGCATTTCTTGAGTTGTGACACATGGAATACATCGTGCACATCCGATAGACGAGCCGGTAACTCTAGTTGATACGCCACTTCGCCTTTCCTTTCCAGAACTTGAAAGGGTCCGATGTATCGAGGTGACAACTTCCCTTTCACCTTGAACCGACGAAGTCCTCTGATAGGGGACACCTTGAGATAGACATAGTCTCCCACGTTGAAAACGAGCTCTCTTCTTCGTACATCGGCATAACTCTTTTGGCGTGTCTTTGCTATCCTCAAATTGTTGCGAATTTCCCTTACCTTTGCCTTGGCTTCTTGTAGTACTTCTGGACCAAACACTTTACTTTCCCCCGTTTGGTTCCAAAATAGGGGAGTTCTGCACTTCCTTCCGTATAAAGCTTCAAACGGTGACATCTTCATACTAGCTTGATAGCTGTTGTTGTAGGAAAACTCCGCATACGGTAAGTTCTTGTCCCAACTCCTATTGTTTTTGAGTGCGAATGCCCTCAGCATATCTTCGAGTATCTGATTGGTTCTTTCCGTCTGCCCGTCAGTTTGGGGATGATAGGCAGAGCTGAAATTCAGATGGGTTCCCATGGTTTCATGCAACTTCTGCCAAAACCTCGAGGTGAACTGTGTCCCTCGGTCCGACACTATCTTCTTCGGCACTCCATGGTAACACACGATCCTTGACATGTATAACTCCGCCAATTTGGATCCACTGTAGCTTTCCTTCACGGGGATGAAGTGAGCTACCTTGGTTAGCCTATCAATGATGACCCATATCGAATCATACCCTGATTGGGTCCTATGCAATCCCACGATGAAATCCATGCTGATTTCTTCCCATTTCCATTCAGGCACTTTGAGTGGTTGCAATAATCCCGCGGGTCGTTGATGTTCTGCTTTCACCAACTGACATGTGTCACATAGGGCAACATGTTCCGCGACATCGCGCTTCATGCCATACCACCAATACCTGCTCTTGAGGTCCTGGTACATCTTCGTACTCCCAGGATGAATGGAATAGTCAGAATCATGAGCCTCCTTCAAAATCAATTCACGGATCTCCTTTACTTCTGGCACACAGATTCTTTTCCCGTGCCACACCGTTCCTTGTTCATCCTCTCTAAAACCAGGAGCTATATTTTCCTTGATGAGTTGTCTGATCTCTCGTATCTTCTCGTCATTCTTTTGACCCTCGCGTATGTCTCGCTCGAGTGTGGAATCCACTTCCATGGCGATGGCTTCACCACTATTTACCAGGCATAGATTGAGCCTTATAACCTCGTCCTTCAATTCTGCAGGCATGTCCTTCAAGCTCAACTTGTTGACCTGCACTTTCCGACTTAAAGCATCGGCCACGACGTTTGCTTTCCCAGGATGATAGTTGATGCCTACATCAAAGTAATTGATTAGCTCTAACCATCTCCTTTGTCTGAGGTTGAGGTCTGGCTGTGTGAATATGTACTTCAAACTCTTATGATACGCATATATCTCGGTCCTCTTCCCCATCAAATAGTGCCACCAAATTTTCAACGCGTGTACCACTGCGGCTAGTTCTAGGTCATGTGTAGGATAGTTCTTCTCGTGCTTCTGAAGTTGCTGGGATGCATAAGCCACGACATGCCCTTCTTGCATGAGAACACATCCCAACCCGTTTCCAGAGGCATCGCAGTACACCGTAAAGATCTTCTGCATATCTGGCATAACGAGCACTGGGGTTGTTGTCAATCTTTCCTTTAGCTCCTGAAAACTCTTCTCGCACTGAGGCGTCCATGTGAATGTGATTTCCTTCTCCAACAGTTTGGTGAGAGGTCTCGAGATCTTGGAGAATCCCTCAATAAACCGTCGATAGTATCCAGCCAATCCTAAGAAGCTTCGAACTTCCCCGACATTTTCAGGGGTCTTCCACTTCTGTATATCCTCGATTTTGCGGGATCTACGGAGATTCCTCCCTCCGAGATTATATGTCCTAAGACGGGAACTCTCTTCAGCCAAAACTCATACTTGCTCAACTTGGCATATAGTTGGTGTTCCCTCAGCCTCAGCAACACCAACCTTAGATGTTTCTCATGTTCTTCTTCATCTTTGGAGAAGACGAGAATGTCATCTATGAAAACCACCACAAATTTGTCCAGATATTCCATGAATACCTTGTTCATGAGATACATAAAGTATGCCGGGGCATTAGTTAGCCCGGAAGGCATGACAGTGTATTCATACAGTCCGTAGCGAGATACGAAAGCTGTCTTGGGAATATCAGATTGACATATCTTGAGTTGGTGGTATCCCGACCTGAGATCAATTTTTGAGAACACACAAGCTCCCCTCAACTGATCAAACAAGTCTTCAATGCGGGGTAATGGGTACTTGTTCTTTATGGTTACCTCATTCAAGGCACGGTAATCCACGCATAACCTTTGGGTTCCGTCCTTCTTGGGCACAAATATCACCGGAGCTCCCCATGGTGAGGAACTAGGGCGAATATACCCCTTCTCCGTCAATTCTCTCAAATGATCCTTGAGTTCTTCTAGCTGCTTGGAGTCCATCCGATAAGGTCTCTTTTATATCGGGGCTGTTCCAGGCACTAGCTCAATTACAAATTCCACTTCACGATCGGGAGGCATACCTGGCAACTCCTCCGGAAAAACATCTGGATATTCCCTGATAATTCTGATCTCCTCCACTTTCACCTCAACTTGATTTAATTTAATGTCCCTCCTAGGCTCTTGTATTGTTATAAACTTTACTCTTGTGCCACTAGGGTGAGTTAGTTCCACCGTTCTGGTCGAACAATGGATGATTCCCTTATGTTTGGTCAACCAGTCCATGCCCAAAATAATATCGATCCCTTGGGAATCTATTACTGGTGAGGCGTTCCTCTTATGATCCCTGTTACTGCAGCAGGGAAACATGACGGTGAGGGAATACCTCACTAAATTTACTCAACTATCCCGTTATGCCCCACGAGACATAGAGACTGATGAGCAGAAACAAGATTGTTTCGTGGAGGGACTTACCGCAGAGATGCAGTGTGCAATGTCCTCAAATGAGTATGAAAGCTTCCAAAAGATGGTGGACAGAGCATTTGTGGTAGAAAGGAAGCTAAAGGCCTTGGAAAATGAGAATAAGAGGAAGGCCGGGTGGTCACATCAAGCCTCAGGGAGAAACACACGCCCACGTCTGATGCAGCAACCTGCAGGGCAGACGAACAGTGCTGCGGTTCCCTACTCAGCACCAAGAGGGTACAACCCGAACTACAGGCCTCCGGCAGCACCAGCACAGCCACAACGTCAGTTTGTACAGCAGCCTCGCCCCGCATATCCACCTCGACCAGCAGTATAGGGACCTCCAAACCAACCCCAAGACAACAAAGGCCAGGCACCTAAGGTTGGGGTGCAATGTTTTAGCTATGGTGAAGTGGGGCACTATGCCCATGAGTGCCCAAAGAAGAAGCCCACACAGCCACAACAGCAGAATGTGATGAGAGGACGGGTGAACCACGTCACTATGGAGGAAGCACAAGAGGCACCCGACGTGGTAGTTGGTAAGTTTCCTGCCAATTTACACATTGCAACCCTGCTGTTTGATTCTGGTGCTACCCACTCGTTCATTGCTCAAGGGTTTGTTAAGAAGCATGACCTAGCAACAACACAAATGAACCATATGCTAGCCGTAAACACTCCAGGTGGAGAAATAAGGACAAGACAAGTGTGTCCCAAAGTGAACCTAGACATTAATGGGGTAGTATTTACTGCTAACCTTATTGTGATAGATTCACAAGGGATAGATATTATTTTGGGTATGGATTGGTTGACCTAACATAAAGGAATCATCCATTGTTCGACCAGAACGGTGGAACTAACTCACCCTAGTGGCACAAGAGTAAAGTTCATAACAATACACGAGCCTAGGAGGGACATTGAATTAAATCAAGTTGAGGTGAAAGTTGAGGAGATCAGGACCATCAGGGAATATCCAGATGTTTTTCCGGAGGATTTGCCAGGTACGCCTCCCAATCGTGAAGTGGAATTTGCAATTAAGCTAGTGCCTTGAACAGCCCCGATATACAAGAGACCTTATCAGATGGACTCCAAGCAGCTAGAAGAACTCAAGGATCATTTGAGAGAATTGACGGAGAAGGGGTATATTCGCCCTAGTTCCTCACCATGGGGAGCTCTGGTGATATTTGTGCCCAAAAAGGACGGAACCCAAAGGTTATGCGTGGATTACCGTGCCTTGAATGAGGTAACCATCAAGAACAAGTACCCATTACCCCACATTGAAGACTTGTTTGATCAGTTGAGGGGAGCTTGTGTGTTCTCGAAAATTGATCTCAGGTCGGGATACCACCAACTCAAGATAAGTCAATCTGATATTCCCAAGACAGCTTTCGTATCTCGGTACGGACTGTATGAATACACTGTCATGCCTTTCGGGCTAACTAATGCCCCGGCATACTTCATGTATCTCATGAACAAGGCATTCATGGAATATCTCGACAAATTTGTGGTGGTTTTCATAGATGACATTCTCGTCTTCTCCAAAGATGAAGAAGAACATGAGAAACATCTAAGGTTGGTGTTGCAGAGGCTGAGAGAACACCAACTATATGCCAAGTTGAGCAAGTGTGAGTTTTGGCTGAAGAGAGTTCCCTTCTTAGGACATATAATCTCGGAGGGAGGAATCTCCGTAGATCCCGCCAAAATCGAGGATATACAGGAGTGGAAGACCCCTGAAAATGTCGGGGAAGTTCGAAGCTTTTTGGGACTGGCTGGATACTATCGACGGTTTATTGAGGGATTCTCTAAGATCTCGAGACCCCTCACCAAACTGTTGGAGAAGGGAATCACATTCACATGGACGCCACAGTGCGAGACGAGTTTTTAGGAGCTAAAGAAAAGATTGACAACAGCCCCAGTGTTGGTTATGCCAGATATGCAGAAGAATTTCACGGTGTACTGCGATGCCTCTAGAAACGGGTTGGGATGTGTTCTCATGCAAGAAGGGCATGTCGTGGCTTATGCATCCCGACAACTCCGGAAGCACGAGAAAAATTATCCTACACATGACCTAGAACTAGCCGCAGTGGTACACGCGTTGAAAATTTGGCGGCACTATTTGATGGGGAAGAGGACCGAGATATATACGGATCATAAGAGTTTGAAGTACATATTCACACAGCCAGACCTCAACCTCAGACAAAGGAGATGGTTAGAGCTAATCAATGACTTTGATGTGGGCATCAACTATCATCCTGGGAAAGCAAACGTCGTGGCCGATGCTTTAAGTCGGAAAGTGCGGGTCAATAAGTTGAGCTTGAAGGACATGCCTGCAGAATTGAAGGACGAGGTTATAAGGCTCAATCTATGCCCTGTGAATAGTGGTGAAGCCATCGCCATGGAAGTGGACTCCACACTAGGGTGAGACATCCGCGATGGTCAAAAGAAAGACGAGAAGATACAAGAGATCAGACAACTCATCAAGGAAAATAAAGCTCCTGGTTTTAGAGAGGATGAACAAGGAACGGTGTGGCACGGGAAAAGAATCTGTGTGCCAGAAGTAAAGGAGATCCGTGAATTGATTTTGAAGGAGGCTCATGATTCTGACTATTCCATTCATCCTGGGAGTACGAAGATGTACCAGGACCTCAAGAGCAGGTATTGGTGGTATGGCATGAAGCGAGATGTCGCGGAACATGTTGCCCTATGTGACACATGTCAGTTGGTGAAAGCAGAACATCAATGACCCGCGGGATTATTGCAACCACTCAAAGTGCCTGAATGGAAATGGGAAGATATCGACATGGATTTCATTGTGGGATTGCCTAGGACCCAATCAGGATATGATTCGATATGGGTCATCATTGACAGGCTAACCAAGGTAGCTCATTTCATCCCCGTGAAAGAAAGCTACAGTGGATCGAAATTGGCAGAGTTGTACATGTCAAGAATCGTGTGTTACCATGGAGTGCCAAAGAAGATTGTGTCGGATCGAGGGACGCAGTTCACCTCAAGGTTCTGGCAAAAATTGCATGAAACCATGGGAACCCATCTGAATTTCAGCTCTGCCTATCATCCCCAAACTGACGGGCAGACGGAAAGAACCAATCAGATTCTTGAAGATATGCTGAGGGCATGTGCACTCAAAAACAATCGGAGTTGGGATAAGAACTTACCTTATGCGGAGTTTTCCTATAACAACAGCTATCAAGCTAGTATGAAGATGTCACCATTTGAAGCTTTGTACGGGAGGAAGTGCAGAACTCCCCTATTTTGGAACCAAACGGGGGAAAGTAAAATGTTTGGTCCAAAAGTACTACAAGAAGACTAGGCGAAGGTGAGGGAAATTTGCAACAATTTAAGGATAGCACAGACACGCCAAAAGAGCTATGCCGATGTACGAAGAAGAGAGCTCGTTTTCAACGTGGGAGACTATGTCTATCTCAAGGTGTCCCCTATCCGAGGACTTCGTCGGTTCAAGGTGAAAGGGAAGTTGTCACCTCGATACAACGGACCCTTTCAAGTTCTGGAAAGGAAAGGCGAAGTGGCATATCAACTAGAGTTACCGGCTCGTCTTTCGGATGTGCACGATGTATTCCATGTGTCACAACTCAAGAAATGTCTGAGAACGCCTGAAGAGGTGTTACCCATGAATGAAATGGACGTAGCTGAGGATTTGTCTTATGCTGAGCAACCATACAAGATTTTGGAGACAATGGAACGCCTCACCAGAAATAAAAGAATCCGGATGTGCAAGGTGCAATGGAAGCATCACTCAGAAGAGGAAGCCACCTAGGAACGGGAAGATGAGCTCAAGGCACAATTTCCGGAATTGTTTTCTTAGAACCACCAATCTCGAGGACGAGATTTCTTTTAAGGGGGTAGAGCTGTAACACCCCAAAATCCTGTTAAGAGGGGAATTTAAAATTTTTTGGACGTGTTGCATGTTTTGCAACAATTTAAATTCAAACTGGAATTCAATTTAAACTCAAAACAGAAAAGAAAAAGAAAAAGAAAAAGGAAAATAGAAAAAAACCGGCCAGTGGGCCGAAACCCACCAGCCGGCCCACCCTGCTCCGCGCCAGCCCGCAGCCGCGCGTGCCCCCTTCCTCCCACTGACAGGCGGGGCCCGCCAACCTTTCTTCTTCCTCGCGCCCGCACCGCGATCGACCGGACTCTCTCACCCGAATCAAAACCGATCGGGAATTCTCGCGTATCCCAGCCGATTTCCGGACCCAGAAGACTCCAGCTCGATCTAAACCAATCCGCCGCCCTCCCCCGTCTATAAAAACCCCGGCCTTGTCCCATTTTTCCCACGCGATCCGCCGATTTTACTCCGGTGAGAACCCGAGCCCCTCCGGCGAATTCTGGCCGATCTAAGCTCAGAAATTCCGATCTAACTCGCTGGTCTTGATCCACCGCCTCCAGGGAACCCTGCCGGTGCAGAAAACTCGGTGACTTGCGGTTTAAACACAGCGCCGACGAGCCTCGCCGTGGTTTCAATTCGGACCTCATCGCCGACCGCCTTCCAAGACCTCCGAGCTCAAGAAAACCCCCGAGGTGAGATCCCCGACCTCTCCTCTACCGATCTATGCCATAAGATCACAGTTCTAGGAAGAATTCTCGAAGATCCGAAAGTCTTTGGAAGGCTGCGGAATAAGAGCTCTTAGTCCTTTCGGCTCCTTCCCTCTGTTCCTGCTGCCAGGAAAGGCGAGATCGCCGCTTCTCGCCACCGTGCGCCGCCGGCAGCGCCGCCCGCGCTCGGTTAGAGCGACATGGCCGCTTGTGCGCCGTCTATTTTAAATCGCATGGTAGACTTTAAATCCCCGCGTACCGGTTCGACGTTATAATCTCAGCTGTCTGTTTTAAATCGGACGGTCCACGTCAGCCCCGCGTTATAAAGACTGGAATTCTTACGCGCTACCCCCTGGGGTTCTCGGGAAATAAGAGTTAGCCCCGGAAACTTCTGATCTAGCCCCTGGAACCTCAGAAAATCATGTAAATTCATTTAAAAATCAGTTTTAACCCCTGAACTTAATAAAAATTAGGAAAAACTCCTCTGTTATGTATAGATAGACCCCTGAAAATTGTTAAAATAAAATTATAGACCCTGTAGTGGGGTGAGTTTACCTTTTTAGCCCTGTTTAATATTTAATTTAGGAAAATTTAATATGTGGCTAGTATTTAAAAAGTGGGACAAACATATTGTCATAATTAAATTAAAAACTTTCTCAGTATTTAGAAAACTTTGGAGTGAGATAAAAATATATTTTGGGATGAAATGAATCTGTTTAATTTATTATTCACATTTAGGGACACATTTTTAAGTGAAGAATAGTTCTGAAAATTAGGAAAATAAAGGTAAAATAGTTTAATTAGAGGAAAAGGTCAAAAATATGTTATTAAATATTTTAGATCAGAACTTATTATGTTTAGATGATGTGTCTTGTTATTTTCATAATAAAGTTCACATTTAGGCATAGGAAATAAATCTGAAAATATAGCAACTAGTAAATGATAAATGGAGTCTCTAAAATCCAAAGAATTCAGTTTAGGGTTGGTAGAAATTCTGAAGACACATATGGAGAAGGAAAATACCTTTCATGCATACTTGGTAGCTAAAAGGTGTAGTAATTGAATATAAGGAATTTATTTAAATTGTAAACTCATATATAAAGTATGCAAGCATAAATGTGAATACAAAAGTAGGAATCATATACACATGATTAAAAGTGCATGTAAGCCAAAGGTCAACACACATAGGGTAAACACAACACATAGAAGTTGTGAATGGCTTTGTTACATGTGAATGTGTGGTTTGTATGAAGTGGAAGTGTGAACTATGTCTTATGGATTGTTGTTTTTCTTTTGCTATGTGTGATGGTATGATGTAGAACCTGCTCAAGAGCAAGTTATTCTTTTCCAAGATCAGGACTACCCATTTCAAGAGCAGCAGGAAGGAGGCAAATGTCCTTGACCACTTTGATCCTATGCTAGGATGTGTAGATAGAATTATTTGCATTGTCAAATGAAATATGAAACCCATGCTAGGATGTTTCCCTAGAATTGCATTACCTTGTTTCCTTGTAGCTTGGGTTGGGATTTATTTTATCATGTCATTTATTATTATGCATATGCTTAGCCATGTTTAGAATGGGATATTTGGGATATGAGATCATCAGTTTATTTTACCATACTCTTGAATGAGATATTGTGAGTTATGTAGAGGTAGGGATCAAGGCAAGTTGGATGTTTTGGTTGTGTGCTGGGTGCACGAGACTCGGGTTTGTGTTTAGTACTTGCCTGGATCCTACGGACCGGTTCATGGAGCATGTAACCTGGCTTTACCGTGCCAACCACATGCTGAGATGGGGCAGCTTGGCCAATTAATTAGGTGTATCCCCGGCGTAGTATGGGTGTGTTGGATGGTGCGGGGAATAGGTGTCAGCTGGACTACCATATGAACCGCAAGGCTCAAGAGGGGGCCACTGCAGCGGGGTTGGAGCCTCTTGTATGCTGTTAGGGGTGAAACCTCAGTGGGCCCACGCTCGTCGGGAATCCCTTTGTAAAGGCTTCGTAGTGATCTCCTGGCTACACACCTGGGAAGTGTGAATGTGGTTCGTAGCCATTGGCATAATGGAGGTTCTTTTAGTCCACCAGGCAACGGGGGATGAAATCACTACGTGTGGGTACAGTGGTACAAACTCTGCAGACAAAACTGTCATGACTGCCGTGCTCACGGTCAAGAGCGGCTTGGACTTATTCATGATTAGAGGAGTGATGGTTTTGGAAGTTGTGGATGTTAAGTGGGGAGCTTAACATCGGAAATAATGTTATGGTTACTTGATTTTGTTCCAAGCCGCTCTTGACCGTGAGCACGGCTGTCATCGGAAATAAGTGGGGAGCTTAACATCAGAGCTTAACATCGGAAATAAGTCCAAGCCGCTCTTGACCGTGAGCACGGCTGTCATGACAGTCTCGACTCTGCAGAGTTTGTACCACTGTACCCACATGTAGTGATTTCATCCCCCGTTGTCGGGTGGACTAAAAGAACCTCCATTATGCCAGTGGCCACGAACCGCATTCACACTTCCCAGGTGTGTAGCCAGGAGATCACTACGAAGCCTTTACAAAGGGATTCCCGACGAGCGTGGGCCCACTGAGGTTTCACCCCTAACAGCATACAAGAGGCTCCAACCCCGCTGCAGTGGCCCCCTCTTGAGCCTTGCGGTTCATATGGTAGTCCAGCTGACACCTATTCCCCGCACCATCCAACACACCCATACTACGTCGGGGATACACCTAATTAATTGGCCAAGCTGCCCCATCCCAGCATGTGGTTGGCACGGTAAAGCCAGGTTACATGCTCCATGAACCGGTCCTTAGGATCCAGGCAAGTACTAAACACAAACCCGAATCTCGTGCACCCAACACCAACCAAAACATCCAACTTGCCTTGATCCCTACCTCTACATAACTCACAATCTCTCATTCAAGAGTATGGTAAAATAAACTGATGATCTCATATCCCAAATATCCCATTCTAAGCATGGCTAAGCATAGCATGTAAATAAATGACATGATAAAATAAATCCCAACCCAAGCTACAAGGAAACAAGGTAATGCAATTCTAGGGAAACATCCTAGCATGGGTTTCATATTTTCAATTGACAATGCAAATAATTCTATCTACACATCCTAGTATAGGGACAAAGTGGTCAAGGACACTTGCCTCCTTCCTGCTGCTCTTGAAATGGGTAGTCCTGATCTTGGAAAGGAATAACATGCTCTTGAGCAGGTTCTACATTATACCATCACACATAGCAAAAGAGAAAAAACAATCCATAAGACATAGTTCACACTTCCACTTCATACAAACCACACATTCATATTTATGAAAGTCATTCACCATTATATGTGTTGTGGTTACTCTATGTGTGTTGATTTGTGGCTTGCATGCACTTTTAATCATGTGTATATGATTCCTACTTTTGTGTTCACATTTATACTTACATACTATATATATGAGTTTCCAATTTAAATAAATTCCTTATATTCAATTACTACACCTTTTAGCTACCAAGTGTGCATGGAAGGCATTTTCCTACCCCATATGTGTCTTCAGACCTTCTACCAACCCTAAACTGAATTCTTTGGATTTTAGAAACTTCATTTATCATTTTCTAGTTATTCATACATAGTTTGCTATATTTTCAGATTTATTTCCTATGCCTAAATGTGAACTTTATTAGGAAAATAGTAAGACACCTCATCTAAACAGAATTGGTTCTGATCTAAAATATTTAATAATATATTTTTGACCTTTGCCTCTGATGTAAACTATTTTACAATAATTTTCCCTATTTTCCAGAACAATTCTTTACTTAAAAATGTGTCCCTAAATGTGAATAATAAATTAAACAGATTCATTTCAGCCCAAAATATATTTTTATCTCACTCCAAAGTTTTCTAAATACTGAGAAAGTTTTTAATTTAATTATGACAATATGTTTGTCCCACTTTTTAAATACTAGCCACATATTAAATTTTCCTAAATTAAATATTAAACAGGGCTAAAAGGTAAACTCACCCCACTACAGGGTCTATAATTTTATTTTAACAATTTTCAGGGGTCTAGCTATACATAACAGAGGAGTTTTTCCTAATTTTTATTAAGTTCAGGGGTTAAAACTGATTTTTAAATGAATTTACATGATTTTCTGAGGTTCAGGGGCTAGATCAGAAGTTTCCGGGGCTAGCTCTTATTTCCCGAGAACCCCAGGGGTAGCGCGTAAGAATTCCAGTCTTTATAACGCGGGGCTGACGTGGACCGTCCGATTTAAAACAGACGGCTGAGATTATAACGTCGAACCGGTACGTGGGGATTTAAAGTCTACCGTGCGATTTAAAATAGACGGCGCACAAGCGGCCACGTCGCTCTAACCGAGCGAGGGCGGCGCTGCCGGCGGCGCACGGCGGCGAGAAGCGGCGATCTCGCCGGAGACTTTCGGATCTTCGAGAATTCTTCCTAGAACTGTGATCTTATGGCATAGATCGGTAGAGGAGAGGTCGGGGATCTCACCTCGGGGGTTTTCTTGAGCTCGGAGGTCTTGGAAGGCGGTCGGCGACGAGGTCCGAATTAAATCCACGGCGAGGCTCATCGGCGCTGTGTTTGAACCGCAAGTCACCGAGTTTTCTGCACCTGCAGGGTTCCCCGGAGGCGGTGGATCAAGACCAGCGAGTTAGATCGGAATTTCCGAGCTTAGATCGGCCAGAATTCGCCGGAGAAGGCTCGGTTTCTCACCGGAGTAAAATCGGCGGATCGCGTGGGAAAAACAGAACGAGGTCGGGGTTTTTATAGACGGGGGAGGGCGGCGGGGTGGTTTAGATCGAGTTCGCGTCGCCTACGAACGAATTCGGCGGGGATGCGCAGGAATCCGGGTCGGTTTTGATTCGGGGTGAGAGAATCCCGGTGCAGGCGCGAGGTAGAAGAAGGGCTGGCGGGTCCCGCCTATCAGTGGGAGGAAAAGGCGCGTGCGGCTGCGGGCTGGCACGGGGCTGATTGGGCCGGCTGGTGGGTTTCGGCCCACTGGCCGGTTTTTTTCTGTTTTCCTTTTTCTTTTTCTATTTCTTTTCTGTTTTGAGTTTAATTTGAATTCTAGTTTGAATTTGAATTTTTGCAAAACATGCAACACATCCAAAAAATTTTAAATTCCCCTCTTAACATGATTTAGGGTCTTAACCAGATTATTGGGGTGTTATAGTCCGGAAGTCATCGGAGCTCAGGCCAACGAAGGGCGTGAGGTCCGGCATCAGGGCTCGCCCCTGAAAGGAGGGCGAGAGCTGGCATCGGAGCTCGGCCCAGCTGTGGGGGCGGAGGTCCGGAAGTCATCGGAGCTCAGGCCAGCGAAGGGCGTGAGGTCCGGAGGTCATCGGAGCTCAGGCCAGCGAAGGGCGTGAGGTCCGGCATCAGCGCTCGCCTCTGAAAGGAGGGCGAGGGCTGGCCTCGGAGCTCGGCCCAGCTGTGGGGGCGGAGTCCGGAAGTCATCGGAGCTCAGGCCCACGAAGGGCATGAGGTCCGGCATCAGGGCTCGCCTCTGAAAGGAGGGCAAGGGCTGGCGTCAGAGCTCGGCACAGCTGTTGGGGGCAGAGGTCCGGAAGTCATCGGAGCTCAAGCCAACGAAGGGCGTGAGGTCCGGAGGTCATCGGAGCTCAGGCCAGCGAAGGGCGTGAGGTACTACGCATTAGCGCTCGCCTCTGAAAGGAGGGCGAGGGCTGACCTCGGAGCTCGGCCCAGCTGTGGGGCGCGGAGGTCCGGAAGTCATCGGAGCTCAGGCCAGCGAAGGGCGTGAGGTCCGGCATCAGCGCTCGCCTCTGAAAGGAGGGCGAGGGCTGGCCTCGGAGCTCGGCCCAGCTGTGAGGGCGGAGGTCCGGAAGTCATCGGAGCTCAGGCCAGCGAAGGGCGTGAGGTCCGGCATCAGCGCTCGCCTCTGAAAGGAGGGCGAGGGCTGGCCTCGGAGCTCGGCCCAGCTGTGGGGGCGGAGGTCCGGAAGTCATCGGAGCTCAGGCCAGCGAAGGGCGTGAGGTCCGGCATCAGCGCTCGCCTCTGAAAGGAGGGCGAGGGCTGGCCTCGGAGCTCGGCCTGGCTGTGGAGGAGGAGTCCGACAGTGCTCAGTGGTCCCCCCTTTCCTGTCCCTTAGTCTCATTTGGCTTACTGTCCCAGGCCGAAATACGGGGCTTGGGTAATACAGTGCACTTGGTCCCGGAGGTCTGGCCCCTGCCCCAGGAAGGGTGTAACCGTCCGACCCCCTGGTACTCAGACCGTAGCGCCGGGGGGCAGAGTGCGCATGCTTTGGGTGCAAGACAGGGCAAAGCAAGGCTCCTGACCCCCCGGTCTAGCGTAGGTCTTTTCTTGGAGGAGACCAACTGGCGGTACAGTACCCTTACAAGGGGAGATCCAAAAGGCCACCGGGCCTCTGGCAGGTACCCCAAGCACTACCGCCTTCGGCAGGACGGCAAATATTGACTACACATGAGAGCAGGAAAGAGGAACCAAGTGTACAATGGACGCACACTATCTAGAGCGTGGGGAGGTGTTCATATAAATTAATGCGTAATTTAAATAAACACCTAAGTAAGCATGGTAAACTTACTGGGGTAGCGTCGGAGCACCTGTCTTCACGCAGAGCGGGTCATGCGTGGCTTCGTCGTACGCCGGACACAGGGGGACCCCCATATGGCGATCTCAGGGGGAAGCATGGCTTCGGCCCCGCATACCATGTGGAAGGGTAGTTCCCGTGACCCGGCCCTGGGAAGTCCGGCTGGCCCTCGACATGGAGGAGCCGGTATCCCCCGACGGCTCTGGGTGCGCGTCTGCACCGGTTGTGTGGGTCTTCTTGGCGTGGACCTGGCACGCATTGCATCCCTAACCGGTTTGACGGCGTCCAGGTGGCTCTCGGTCAGTAGGAGCCATGCCGGGTGGCTTAACCGACCAGCGTGCGGGACGATGAGCGTTCCAAGCACTCGCCTCCATGGACTACTGCGAGCTAGTCGCAGCCTTCCTCCTAAGTTATGCACCGCAATAGGATGTCGTGGCGCCACGCCAGTAAAGATACCAGCGCGTAGCACTTAGCCATCCGCACAACCCGTTCAGCGAATGCACGTTCATCAGGAAGGATGTCCTTCAAGGAGTCCCGGACCTCCGCGGTCCATGCATCGGGACTACTTGAGCTTCTGGATCTTGAGCGCTGGGTTGCACGGAGTCCCCAGTGACGCTTACGATCCTTTGGCGGCATCCATGGCTGCAGGGCCGCCGGGACTGCCGAGCTTCGAGGCACTGGTTCAGCCCCCTTCGCCCGGCTCGGCGGGCTGGACTGTGGACCGCAGCAACGTTCTCTTGAAGACTCCTTCGAGCGCAGGGGCTCCGATGGAGGCCTTCGTTGAGAGGTCGTCAGCTGCGGCCTTGCCAGCGCGAGGTACATGGCGCAGGTCCAAGGCGAGGAAGTCTTTCTCCAACATCCGCACGTGGAGCAGATAAGCAGCTAGCTGTGGGTCATTGCAGGGGCATTCACCCTTAACTTGCTTGATAACTAGCTGGGAGTCGCCCTGCGCCAACAACTGGCGAGCGCCCAGAGACAGGACTGTCTTTTAGGCCAAAGATGAGTGCTTCATACCCTGCCAAGTTGTTGGTTGCCTTGGAATTGAGACGCACCATGTACCCAGACTGCTCCCCGATGGCATGAGAAGCAGTACGCCGGCACTGGCCCCCTGCTTTCACGGGGAGCCGTCGAAGAAGAGCGTCCAGTGAGGCCCGGTGAAGATCGGAGCTCGGTACTTTGGTTCACCGTCTTCGTGGCCCCCTGGGTCAGCCTTCGTTGGCGTCCACTCAGCCACGAAGTCAGCCAGTGCTTGGCTCTTGGCTGTCTGACATGGTCGGGAGCTCAGCTTGAACTCCGCCGTCTTCGGGCTGTCTTCCGGCTTCGGAAGCTGGCAGTGAGTGCCAATTCCGCCCTTTGGCTGCTCTGGCGCACTTGTCCGCCAGGCTGAAGAGCTCAGAGGCATCGCAGACCTCTCTGGTCGCAAGCTTCTCAAGCATCTTCTCGTCCTGGACACCCTGCCGGAACGCCACCACCACAAAAGCACTTCGAATGTGCGGGATGGTGTTGCGTACCTGGGAGAACCGCTGGATGAAGGAGCGCAGTGATTCCCTAGGTTGTTGCTTGATGGCGTGGAGGTCAAGCTCCGTGCCGGGACAGGTGTAGGAGCTGCCGAAGTTGGCGATGAACTGCCGGCAGAGCTCTCCCCAGGAAGTTATGGAACCCTGGGGGTGGTTCATGAGCCAAGACCGGGCTGGGCCGGTCAAGGTGACGGGGAAGTAGTTGGCCATGACGGCCTCATCCCCTCCTGCGGCAAGTACGGCGGTGGAGTAGATCTGGAGAAACTACGCCGGGTTGACGCTGCCGTCGTACTTCTCGGGCAGGTGCGGCCGAAACTTGCGCGGCCACCTTGCAAAGCGAAGGTGGGGCGCCAGGGCCGCACATCCTGCTCCTGTTGCTGCAGGCGTTGGTGCCGCGAACGCCTGGTTCGCCGCTGGCACAGTGTACCCCGGTATGGGCAAGGTTGCGCCATAGACCGTGGGCGCCGTCTGCAGGGCATATGGCTGTAGCATATGCTGCGTGACTTATGCCTGGGGCAGAGATCGCGTGGCGAAGGTCTGCGCCTCAGGTTGGGTCGAGGCTGACGTCATGCTGTCGCCAGCCTCTTGGTTGCGACGCCTTTCTCGATGTCGCTCGAGGTACACCCGGGCATCCTGGCGCAAGTGGCACCGCTCCAGCTGTGTCCTCAGGTCCGTCGACGGAAGCCTGGTGGAGCTGGAATCCACCGTCTGCCCGTCAACCGTTGGCGTGCGCGTCAGCGACACTGCCGGTTGGCGGGAGTGTTGTCCCCGCCGAAGTCGAGGGTTTGCGGCGGCGACGACGAGTCGGTCTACCTCGCGTATCCACTGCTGGGTTGCTGAATGGGGTGCGTCCCCAGCAGGTGGATTGTGCAGTAGCGCTCTTGCTGCAGCTAGCGCACCCCTATGGGGTACGCTTATCGCTGCAGAAGATCTCACGCTGGTTGGGGCCTGCATTGCAGGAGTCGGCGTTGCCGGAGTCGGCTGCTGGCTACCAGCTTGTGCCGACACACTCCGTCCCGAGTGTGTCGACACGTACTCCCCGCTGGTCACGGTTCGCCGTGAACGCGGGGGAGGAGAGCTTGCCGCTGAAGGAAGCTTCGTCATCTTCGTCGGCAGAAGCTCGTCGCGCAAGGGAAAAGCCCCCTTCCTGGCGCGCCAAATGTCGAAGTGTTCGGTCGACACTTCCCCCTGGCCTGCACTGGGCAGCCCGCGGAGGTTCTTTTTTCGGTGGGGCTAGTCGCTTGCGGAGAGCTTGAGTGTATGGACGAGTTAGTAAGATCTTGACACGGCGAGTTTTACGTGGTTCAGGCCGCCGGAGCGTAAAACCCTACGTCCACGGCGAGCTATGGAGCTCGCTGTATTGCTTGCTGCTCAGAACCGGAGTCCTGAGCTTGGGGATGAGTTACAACTTGGGGGTGAATGGCTAGCGTATGAGTTGCGGGAGTGCAAACCCTTGCTAACGTTGCCTACCCGAGCCTTTTATAGTCCAAGGCTCGGGTGGCTTACAAGGGGGGCCCGGGACCCGACAGGTGGCCCCGGTGAGATTTCCTGCAGACTATCGTATCCGCAGTTATGTCGGTAGTTGTCTCTAGCGAAGGCTTCTGAGTCTTCGTCTTGCCGCCCTACCCATGCCGCACGCTAGTCGTAGTGGTTGATGACGGCAGAGGCGGCAGGGGATGTCTTGTCGCTGTGTTTATTGGCTGGCAGGTTCTGACACCGCGCGCCAGTCTGTGATGCGACTGGGCGCAACAGCACCTGACAGAGGCGTGCTCCGCGTCTCCGCGTCTTGGGAAGGCGCGGGCCTTGAATACCTTGTACGGGCAAGGTATGGGGCATCTTTACGCCCGCTGCCTACCGCTCGGGGGCAGGAAGCGCTCTTCTGCTGGACACGTGGCGGGCTCGGAGCCCTCCTTAGAGGAGAGGGGGGCCCGGCCCCGCAGGTCATGTGGAGCCTTCGGACCTCTCCCCGCGGAGGGGGAGGTCCGGCTTCTGTCGGCCACGTGGCGAGCCCGGAGCTCTCCTCTGAGGAGAGGGAGGTCCGGCCCCGCTGGACACGTGGCACCTTCGGATCTCTCCCCCACGGAGGGGGGAGGTCTGGCCTCTGCAGGCCACGTGGCGAGCCCGGAGCTCTCCTCTGAGGAGAGGGAGGTCCGGTCCCGCTGGACGCATGGCGCCTTCGGAGCTCTCCCTGCGGAGAAGGGCGAGTTCCTTAGGCATTTTCCCCTGTGCGCGGGGGTACCCCATATCGCGGGTACCGACAGGCTAGTCACTCACGGAGACATCAGTGTTAGGCACGATTGAGGGAGAAGCTTGACACAGGGATTTTTACGTGGTTCAGGCCGCCGGAGCGTGAAAATCTACGTCCACGGTGAGCAGAGTTGCTCGTTGTATTGCTTGTTGCTCAGAACCGGAGTCCTGAGCTTGTGAGTGTAAGATGTTGGATGGATGGAGTGTGAACCCTTGCTAACGTTGCCTACCCGAGCCTTTTATAGTCCAAGGCTCGAGCGGCTTACAAGGTGGGCCCGGGACCCGACAAGTGGTCCCGGGGAGATTGCCTGACATCTACCGTCTCTGCAGTTATGCCGGTAGTTGTCTCTGGCGAGGGCTTCTGAGTCTTCGTTCTGCCGCCCTGCCCATGCCGCAAGCTAGTCGTAGTGGTTGATGATGGCAGGGTGGCAGGGGATGTCTTGTCGCTGTGTTTATGGGCGGGCAGGTTCTGACATGGCGCGCCAGTCTTCGATGTGATTGGGCGCAACGAAACCTGATAGAGGCGTGCTCCGCGTCTCCGCGCCTTGGGAAGGTGCGGGTCTTGAATACTGTCGGTACCCGCGATATGGGGTACCCCCACGCACAGGGGAAGGCCTAATGAACTCGCCCTTCTCCGCAGGGAGAGCTCCGAAGGCGCCACGCGTCTGGCGGGGCCGGACCTCCCTCTCCTCAGAGGAGAGCTCCGGGCCCGCCATGTGGCATACAGAGGCCGGACCTCCCCCTCCGCGGGAGAGAGGTCCGAAGGTGCCACGTATCCGGCGGGGCCGGACCTCCCTCACCTCAGAGAGGAGCTTCGGGCCCGCCACATGGCCGATAGAAGCCGAACCTCCCGCTCCGTGGGGAGAGGTCCGAAGGCTCCACGTGTCTCGCGGGGCCGGACCCTCCTCTCCTCTGAGGAGGGCTCCGGGCCCGCCACGTGGCCAACAGAATGGCGCTTCCTGCCCCCGAGCGATAGGCAGCGGGCGTAAAGACACCCCATACCTTGCCCGTACAAGGTATTCAAGGCCCGCGTCTTCCCAAGACGCGGAGACGCGGAGCACGCCTCTGTCAGGTGCCGTTGCGCCCAGTCGCATCACAGACTGGCGCGCAATGTCAGAGCCTGCCAGCCAATAAACGCAGCGACAAGACATCCCATGCCGCCCGCGCCGTCATCAACCACTATGACTAGCATGCGGCATGGGCAGGGATGCAAGACGAAGACTCAGAAGCCTTCGCCAGAGACAACTACCGGCATAACTGCAGATACGGTAGATGACAGACAATCTCCCCGGGACCACCTGTCGGGTCCCGGGCCCCCCTTGTAAGCCACCCGAGTCTTGGACTATAAAAGACCCGGGTAGGCGACGATAGCAAGGGTTCGCACTCCCGCAACTCATACGCTAGCCATTCACCCCCAAGCTGTAACTCATCCCCAAGCTCAGGACTCCGGTTCTGAGCAGCAAGCAATACAGCGAGCTCCATAGCTCGCCGTGGACGTAGGGTTTTACGCTCCGGCGGTCTGAACCACTTAAAACTCGCCGTGTCAAGCTCTTACTAACTCGTCCATACGCTCAAGCTCTCCGCAAGGGACTAGCTCCACCGAAAGAAGAACCTCCGCGGGCTGCCCAGTGCAGGCCCGGGGGAAGTGTCGACCGAACACCTCGACATTTGGTGCGCCAGGAAGGGGGATTTTCCCCTTGCGCGACGAGTTTCTGCCGATGAAAATGACCAAGCTTCCTTCAGCAGCAAACTCTCCTCCCCCGCCTCCGCGGTGAACCGCGACCAGGGGGAATACATGTCAACACACTCGGGACGGAGTGTGTCGGTACAAGCTGGGAGCCAGCAACCGGCTTTGGCAGCGCCGACCCCGGCAATGCAGGCTCCAACCAGCGTCAGGTCTTCAGTAGCGCTGGGCGTACCCGGTGGGGGTGCGCTAGCTGCAGCAAGAGCGCTACAGCACAATCCGCCTGCTGGGGACGCGCCTCAGGCAGCGACCCAGCAGTGGATTCGCGAGGTAGACCGTCTCGTCATCGCCGCCGCAAACCCTCAACTTCGGCGGGGACGACGCTCTGGCCAACCGGCCGTGTCGCTGATGCGCATGCCAATGGTTGACGAGCAGACGGCAGATTCCAGCTCTACCAGGCTCCAGTCGACGGATCTGAGGACAGAGCTGGAGCGGTGTCACTTGAGTCAAGATGCCTGGGTATACCTCGAGCAACGCCGAGAAAGACGTCGCAACCAAGAGGCTGGCGGCAGCATGACGTCGGCCTCGACCCAGCCTAAAGAGCAGACTTTCGCCACGCGATCTCTGCCGCAGGCCTACGCCATGCAGAATATGCCACAGTCATATGTCCTGCAGATGGCGCCCCCGGCCTATGGCGCAGCCTTGCCCATACCGGGGTACACTGTGCCCGGTGCGAACCGAGCATTCGCGGCACCAGAACCTGCGGCGACAGAAGCAGGATGTGCGGCCCTCGCGCCCCACCTTCGCTCCACGAAGTGGCCGCGCAAGTTTCGGCTGCACCTGCCTGAGAAGTACGACGGCAGCGTCAACCCGGCGGAGTTCCTCCAGATCTACTCCACCGCCGTACTTGCCGCAGGAGGGAATGAAGCCGTCGTGGCCAATTACTTCCCTGTCACCTTGACCGGTCCAGCCCGGTCTTGGCTCATGAACCTCCCCCAGGGTTCCATAACTTCCTGGGGAGAGCTCTGCTGGCAGTTCATCGCCAACTTCGGCAGTTCCTACACCCGGCCTGGCACGGAGCTCGACCTCCACGCCATCCAGCAACAACCGGGGGAGTCGCTGCGCTCCTTCATCCAGCGGTTCTCCCAGGTGCGGAACACCATCCCACACATTCAAAATGCTTCTGTGGTGCTGGCGTTCCGGCAAGGCGTCCGGGACAAGAAGATGCTCGAGAAACTCGTGACCAGAGAGGTCCGCGATGTCTCCGAGCTCTTCAGCCTGGCAGACAAGTGCGCCAGGGCAGCCGAAGGGCGAAACTGGCACTCACTGCCGTCCTCCGAGTCAGGAGGACAGCCCGGATCTGGTCCTACTCCTTATGGAGGCAGCAAGAAGGCCAAGAACCGAGGCAGAGGCAAGATAGAATCACCGACCGCAGCTCCAGTCGTCACTGCAGCGACGCTCAGTGGGGCTCGGGGGCCGCGCCCCGACAAGAGGCAGCGAAGATCACCAATCCTAGAAGGTGATCAAGACAATATATGCCCCGTGCACGGCAGCTGTCGCCACACTACTGCCGAGTGCCGGGAGATCCGTAAGTTCGCAGAGCGCTTCCGCAAAGGGAAGCAGCAGCAGACTGATGCCCCACCCTTCCGTCCAAAGGAGGGCAAGCAGAGGGTCGATGTCCCAGACAGCATCGACCACCCAGAGGAGTTCCAGGAGCCTCAGCGCGCCGTGAAGGCGGCACGCAACCATGAGGACTCCAGCTCCAGCGACGATGAGTGTCGAAAGACTCTATGTCATATACGGCGGGTCTGCCGACCCCTCGTCCCGAAGCGCAGTCAAGACTCTGCGCCGAGCGGTAGCGTCGGTGGCTCCACTCCCAAGTGCCGCACCGCACCTCAAGTGGATGGGTACCCCCATCAGCTTTGACGCCACCGACTGCCCCAGGAACATGGCTGGGGCCGGCCAACTACCACTCTTGGTAGCTCCGACCATCGCCAACGTGAGGATGTACCACGTTTTGGTAGATGGTGGAGCTGGGCTGAACCTCATCAGCCGTGCAGCTTTCCAGAAGCTGCAGATCCCGATGGCCAAGCTCACCCCGTCAAGCCCGTTCTCAGGGGTAGGGCCGGGACAGGTTATTCCCTACGGCAACATTAGCCTCCCGGTGACCTTCGCAGCTCCGGACAGATATCGGACAGAGTACATTCTGTTCGACGTAGCGGAGATAGACCTCCCCTTCAACGCCATAATCGGCAGGCCAGCCCTGTATCGATTCGTGGCAGTAGCCCACTACGGCTACCTCATCCTGAAGATGCCTACACCGACGGGCGTCCTCAGGATTCGTGGAGACCGCACTGCTGCAGTGTCGGCCTTAGAGAAACTCCAAGCGCTCGCAACAGCTGGGGCATCAGCCCCCGGCAGTGCAGAGCCGGACCAGCTCCGCCCGAGCGCACGCCACCGTGCCTCCACCACAGCACCCCGGGTGCAACCTCTCGACGAGGGCGGCGTCCCCTTAAAGGTCGTCCAAGTCGGTGCCGAAGCCACCCAGACCACCCGGGTAGCCGGGGGCCTGGATAGCAAATAGGAAGGCGCGCTCGTCACCTTCCTCCGGCACAACGTTGACGTGTTTGCATGGCAGCCGTCACAGATGCCGGGGATCCCCAGGGAGGTGATCGAGCACCACTTAAAAGTCTTCCCCGACGCCCGGCCGGTTCAACAGAAGCACCGCAAGCAGTCCATCGAGCGGCAAAACTTCATTCGTGAAGAAGTCAAGAAGCTGCTGGACGCTGGCTTCATACGGGAGGTCCACCACCCCCGGTGGTTGGCGAACCCCGTCGTTGTCCCGAAGGCCGGCGGGAAGCTCCGGATGTGCATCGACTACACCAGTCTCAATAAGGCATGTCCCAAAGATCCATTCCCTCTCCCTAGAATAGATCAAATAGTAGACTCAACATCAGGCTGTGATATGCTGTGCTTCCTAGACGCCTACTCGGGTTTCCATCAGATCCCCATGTCTAGGGAGGATGAGGAGCACACCTCCTTCATCACAGTAGATGGCCTTTATTATTATGTGTCTATGCCTTACGGCCTAAAGAATGCACTCCCCACCTTTGTGCGAGCAATGCACAAAACCTTTGGAGAGTTAATAAGAGACTTAGTTGAGGTGTACGTCGATGACATAGTTGTCAAGGTCAAGCAGGGTTCATCTTTGTTAGATAACCTAGCTTTAGTTTTTGACAAGTTGCGCTCTACGCGCACCAAGCTGAACCCCGACAAATGTGTGTTCGGTGTGTCCTCTGGGAAGCTCTTAGGATTTCTGGTCTCGCACTGAGGGATTGAGGCCAACCCAGAGAAGATCAAGGCCATCGACTTGATGCGGCCTCCTGCCCACGTCAAGGATGTCCAGAAACTCACAGGATGCCTAGCCGCGCTGAGTCAGTTTATACCGAGGCTAGCAGAGCGGGCACTCCCTTTCTTTAAGCTCCTGCACAAGTCAGGCCCATTTGCCTGGACTGACGAAGCAGAAGAGGCTTTCCAGGAGTTGAAGCGACTCCTGACAACCCTACCTATCATGGTAGCCCCTGAGCCCGGAGAGCACCTGCTGCTCTACATCGCGGCGACAACTGAAGTGGTGAGTATGGTCCTCGTCGCAGAGCGGCCGGACCTCTCATCTTCACAACCTGCTCCGGCAGCAGAAGACAGATGCCAGGAGGCCCTGCAGGACCAAGACGGTCTCTCGGACCTCCAAGGCAACCTCCCGGAGGTCCAGGGCGGTGTCCCAAACCCCCGAGATAAACCCCCGGGGGTCCTGTGGGACCCCCCGGGGGCCAAACGGGACCTCCCGGAGATCCCTCAAGACCCCCCGGAGCTCGTGGAGAACCAAGATAGCTTAAGGGCCTCCGGGTCCCAGCTCCCGGAGGCCCCCGTGGGTCCACTCACCTCCAGCGGGTCAGGGCCAATGGACGAAGACCTCCCAGACCTAAGGGAGAGGGTTCGAACCATCCAGAGGCCTGTCTACTACATCAGCGAAGTACTTCATGATGCCAAGACAAGGTACCTAGAAGTCCACAAGCTGCTGTATGCGGTGCTCGTGGCCTCCAGGAAGCTCCGCCATTACTTCCAGGCCCACCGGGTCTCGGTAGTCACCTCGTATCCGCTGAAGACGATTCTTCATAGCCCCCATGCGACTGGCAACGTTGCTAAATGGGCGGCGGAGCTGGCGGAGTTTGAGCTGGACTTCCTTCCAAGCCATGCAGTCAAAAGCCAAGCACTGGCCGACTTTGTGGCAGAGTGGACACCAACAAAGACTGACCCAGGGGGCCATGAAGACGGTCAACCAGAGCGCCAAGCTCCGGTCTTCACCAAGCCCCACTGGACACTTTTCTTCGACGGCTCCTCACGAAAGCAGGGGGCCGGTGCCGGCGTACTGCTCCTCATGCCATCGGGGGAACAGTTTGGGCACATGGTGCGTCTCAATTTCAAGGCAACCAACAACATGGCAGAGTATGAAGCACTCATCTGGCCTACAGACAGCCCTGTCTTTAGGCGCTCGCCAGTTGTTGGCACAGGGCGACTCCCAGCTGGTCATCAAGCAAGTCAAGGGCGAATGCTCCTGCAATGACCCACAACTATCTGCGTATCTGCTTCACGTGCAGATGTTGGAGAAAGAATTCCTCGCTTTGGACCTGCGCCACGTACCGCGCGCTGGCAATGCCGCAGCTGACAACCTTTAAACGAAGGCTTCCACCGGAGCCCCCGCGCCCGAAGGAGTTTTCGAGAGGACGTTGCTGCGGCCCACAGCCCGGCCCGCCGAGCCGGGTGAAGGGGGCTTGACCAGCACCTCGAAGCTGGCGGTCTCGGGGGCCCTACAGACATGGATGCCGCCAAGGATCGTAAGCGTCACTGGGGACTCCGTGCAACCTAGCGCTCAAGATCCAGAAGCTCAAGTCAGACCCGATGCATGGATCATGGAGATCCGGGACTACTTTAAGGACAACATCCTCCCTGATGAACATGCAACCGCTGAACGGATTGTGCGTATGGCTAAGAGATACGCGCTAGTAGAGGGGGATCTCTACCGGCGCGGCGCCAACCGCATCCTATTGCGGTGCATAACCCAGGGGGGAAGGCTGCGACTTGCTCGCTGAGATCCATGGAGGCGAATGTGGAAGTCACTCTTCCTCACGCACGCTTGTCGGTAAAGTCTTTCGACATGGCTTCTACTGGCCGACAGCACTCCAGGATGCCATCAAGCTGGTCGAGAGCTGCAAGGCGTGCCAGTTCCACGCCAAGCAGATCCATACACCGGCTCAGGCAGTACAGATGATCCCACCCTCATGGCCATTTGCCGTATGGGGGCTGGACATCTTGGGACCATTTCCCAGAACCGTCGGGGGGTTCCGGTACCTCTATGTCGCCATCGACAAGTTCACCAAGTGGCCGGAAGCCACACCAGTTGTCACCATCAACAAGCAATCCGCAGTAAAGTTCATCAAGTCTATTATCTGCCGGTTCGGGGTCCCGAACAGAATCATCACCGACAACGGGACCCAGTTCACCAGCGCAGCCTTCCAAGACTACTGCGAAGACCTCGGCATTCAGGTGTTCTATGCTTCTGTCGCCCATCCAAAGAGCAATGGGCAAGTCGAGAGGGTCAACGCAGAGATTCTCCGGGGCCTTAAGACCCGCACCTACGCCAGTTTGAAGAAACATGGTGCCAATTGGGTGGATGAGCTTCCGAGCACACTATGGGCTAACCGGACATCCCAAAGCCGGGCCACCGGAGAGACACCCTTCTTCATGGTGTATGGGGCCGAAGCTGTACTTCCCCCAGAAATCACCATGAAGTCTCACCGTGTCCGGGCTTACGACGAAGCCGTGCAGGACAACCTCCGGCGTGGGGAAATCGACCTCGTCGACGAGGTCCGATTGCATGCAGCACTCCGTAACGCACGGTACAGACAAGCGCTTCGTCGCTACCACCAGAGATCTGTGCGTGCCCGGGAGCTGCAGGAAGGTGACCTGGTGCTGCGGCGCATACTTTCTCGTGAAGGGACCCACAAACTCTCCCCTAGTTGGGAAGGTCCCTTCCGAGTCGCAAAAGTGTGCCGCCCCAGGTGTGTGCGCCTTTCCACCGAGTACGGGGATCTGCTCCCAAACCCTTGGAACATAGAACACCTCCGTAAGTTCTACCCCTAGAACAAAGATAGGACAGTCCTTTCTTTTCGTAATAAATTCCACAGAGTCCAGGAACAGCGCTCGGAGCAACTAAGCCCCAGGGGACGGTACAGGACTACGTTCAGCTTTGCCTGGTTCCGACTCCAAGCGTGTAGAGTCTTGCTTCCCATCTTAATGGGGCGGGTCGTGGCCCCCATGTTTAGCCTGCCTTCCTCCTGTGGAAAGTTATACGAAAAGAAACCTGTTCTACTTTGCTCTTTCCTCGTACTCATTTAAATTATGTACTAAGTTTTTTATGACTACCCTTGCGGTGCATGGCCGCCATGTGCTCAGCTCCCTCTTCTCATTCTCACCACTAGTCGGCATTTGCTGCCCTACCAGAGGCGGTTGCATCGGAGGTACCTGCCGATAGTCGATGGGGCCCCGAGCCCCCGGCACTTAGCGCACTACAGTCCCCAAGCACCATGCATATGGTTAGGGACCGTGAGTCAAATAAGACTATGAGATAAGGGAGGGGGAGCCCCCAAGGAGAATTATGTTTTCTCTACTTGTGTGCAGGACCTCTCAGCCTCAAATCCCTACAGGAATGTGGTAGGAGCACCTGACTAATGGGACGCCCCTACCAGGGGGCCACTACGGGATCACGCAAGACCGGAACTCCAAGGCAAGAACGAAGGATCCACGGGCCCCCCTCTGAGGGAGGGGCCCGAAGACCCCACGTGTACCGCGGGTCCGGACCTCCCTCTCCTCAGAGGAGAGCTCCGGGTCCGCCATGTGGCCGGCTGATCCGGGCCTCCCCATCCTCATGAGGCGGGCCCTGAGGACCTCCGGGGCCCTTAATACAATGAGGACCCGGGGAAGGTGCCGGAGCAGAACGTCGAGGTTGGTGAAGGCTTCTGAGCACCTTGTGGAGCTAAGGGCTCGGCCAAGCAAAACCAAGATAAAGACAGAAAACATCGCAGGCACGAAGGGTCATAAGAGTTCATGGCTCCATGAGCTGGACTACAAACTCGATGAAAAAGAAAGAAACAAGCACCAGGGTTCCCCTGACACGACCAGAGTCTAGAAGTTGCAAGAACGGCCATGTCACTAGGCTTCAGCCCTGGCGGCGTTCTCCCGCTCCGTGACCCGAGCGCAGGAATCGCCTCGGCCATCACCAGCGCAAGGGCCGGTATCATCAAGGATGCTCCTGAAGCCCCCTCTGCTGCTTCAGCGGTTTCCTTCTCCTGAAGTTCCCAAATCACCGGCGCAAAAGCCGGTGTCATCAAGGGAGCTCCGGAGGCCCCCTCCGCAGCTTCAGCGTTCTTCTTGGAGACTCTGCCGCCTGGAATTCTCCTTGGTGCTTCAGCGGTTTCTTTGAAGACTCCACCATCTGAGAAGGGACGCAACGCCAGGGAACTTTCTGCCTGCCGTCACCGAGGAAGGGCCCCGTCGGGAGGACAAACCTGAGACCCCTTGGAGGCGCCGCCTCCAGAGGCAAGGCGTGCAGGCTCCCTGGGTCCCAGACTTGGTGCAGACGCCGTCGCCGGAGGAAATCGAGAGCGATTCCCCCCCTCCCCCCCAAAAAAAAGCGGGTTAGAAGCCATGGAAGAAGATAAGACCGCAGAGACTCGAGGGAGGTGCAAGGGCTGGAAGCCTTATAAGGGGAGCGCACCCACGTGGCGGTTTCTTTTCACACCTTCCAGGTACGAGTCCAAGCAATTCGAAACTCTTCGAATACGCCGCATCGGCAACCGCTTCGACTCCAAGACCGAGCGCCGATGACAGGTGGGCCTAAGCCGCCCAACTGAAGCGGTGGGCCAAGGAGTCAGTCTCCTAAGAAGACAAGCCAACAAGGCACTTCGGCGGTTCCCGAAGAAAGCGCCGCAACATGTAGAAGTGGCAGTCTCGGGAACCGCTGCAGTAAAAGCGACCATCAAGTGGGCGCACGCTCCCACGATCCCGCGGCCGTTCGTGCTCCAGCAGCGGTCAATGTGGGACTTAGAGAAAATGCGCGGATCAGAAAAGATGGAGGTCCCACCTCGGGCTCACTATCTCCCCCGAGATGGGCTCGGGGGCCACTGTCGGTACCCGTGATATGGGGTACCCCCGCGCACAGGGGAAAATGCTTAAGGAACTCGCCCTTCTCCGCAGGGAAAGATCCGAAGGTGCCACGCGTCCGGCGGGGCCGGACCTCCCTCTCCTCAGAGGAGAGCTCCGGGCCCGCCACGTGGCATACAGAAGCCGGACCTCCTCCTCCGCGGGAGAGAGGTCCGAAGGTGCCACGTGCCCGGCGGGGCCGGACCTCCCTCTCCTCAGAGAGGAGCTCCGGGCTCGCCACGTGGCCAACAGAAGCCGAACCTCCCCCTCCGCGGGGAGTGGTCCGAAGGCTCCACGTGTCCTGCGGAGCCGGACCCCCCTCTCTTCTGATGAGGGCTCCGGGCCCGCCACGTGGCCAGCATAATGGCGCTGCCTGCCCCCGAGCGATAGGCAGCGGGCGTAAAGACACCCCATACCTTGCCCGTACAAGGTATTCAAGGCTCGCGTCTTCCCAAGGCGTGGAGACGCGGAGCACGCCTCTGTCAGGTGCTGTTGCGCCCAGTCGCATCACAGACTGGCGCGTGGTGTCAGAGCCTGCCAGCCAATAAACGCAGCGACAAGACATCCCATGCCGCCCCCGCCGTCATCATCCACTACGACTAGCATGCGGCATGGGCAGGGCTGCAAGACGAAGACTCAGAAGCCTTCGCCAGAGACAACTACCGGCATAACTGCAGATACGGTAGATCACAGTCAATCTCCCCGGGACCACCTGTCGGGTCCCGGGCCCCCCTTGTAAGCCACCCGAGTCTTGGGCTATAAAAGGCTCGGGTAGGCAACGTTAGCAAGGGTTCGCACTCCCACAACTCATACGCTAGCCATTCACCCCCAAGCTGTAACTCATCCTCAAGCTCAGGACTCCGGTTTTGAGCAGCAAGCAATACAGCGAGCTCCATAGCTCGCCGTGGACGTAGCGTTTTACGCTCCGGCGGCCTGAACAACATAAAACTCGCCGTGTCAAGCTCTTACTAACTCGTTCATACGCTGAAGCTCTCCACAAGGGTCTAGCCCCACCGAAAAAAGAACCTCCGCGGGCTGCCCAGTGCAGGCCCGGGGGAAGTGTCGACCGAACACTTCGACACTTTGCACTTCCCAGCACTTGCATCTTCCTTGAGTTCTTGCGCCCTTGTTTTCCCTGACCTTGAGCTTCCTCCTGCCATGGCTTCCAACCTGCCTCCGTCGCGTCTCGCTCGGTCGGCCGAGCTCGAGTCAGTGCGCAGGCTGCTGGGCTGGCACGCGGAGGAGCAGAAGTGCCGGCTCCACCAGGGATCTCTCCCCCCGCTCCTGGAGAAGGGGGAAATGGTCTTCTTCACTGCCTATGCCATGGCGGGGTTTGTCCCACCAATTTCTTCCTTCTTCGTCACGCTGCTGGAGACGTAAGGTCTCCAGCTCCACTACCTTTCCCCCAACTCCTTTGCGATGGTCGCCGTCTTCGCCCATTTCTGCGAGATGTTCGTGGGGGTGCACGCTTCAGTGACGCTCTTCCACCACTTCTTCGTGTTGCGGACGACCAGGTGCAGTTCGAAGACCCAGCTGGGGGTGTACTACTTCCAGCATCGCTGCAAGGATCCGAAGGCCTCTGGGTACCTTCTACCTTTCGGTGCGTCGAGGTGGGAAAACTGGAGGGAGAACTGGGTGATCGTGCAGACCGACGAGCATGATCGCCTGCAGCTCCCAACTGCCGGCCCGACCACCGAGAGTCGCTTCTGGGAGGAGATCCCGGAGCTGGAGCAGGTGTACGCACCGGTCTTGGAGCGGATCCGGTTCCTGGCCAACGAGGGGCTGACGTCCATGATGGTGCTGGTGGATTTCTTGTCGCACCGTATTGCGCCCCTGCAGCAACGCAACCGCCCGGCGTGGTACTACACCGGCGAGCTCGACTGCACCATGCTGGAGAGGGGTCTCGGCTCCGATCCTTCTGATGAAGAGCTGTACGAGATGGTTGGCAAGGTGAGCAGCGACTACATCACCAGCGGCGACCTCACTTTCCCGGCCTCTGGCACTCCCCTCTTCTTGGAGCTGCATAGGAGGGCGGAGTTGCTGCGGAAGATGCCGAATCTTGATGACATTGGGATCGCTGTTCATCAGGTTGGGGATGCCCTCCGGGGGATCTCGATTCCCAGGATCGAGCGCTCCAGGGCAGAGCGCGAGGCGTCTGTCGCTGTCCAACCCGCACCAAGGGCTGACGGGGCTCAAACCGTCGACAAGGGGAAGGGAAAGGAGCCGGCCGCCAGGCAGCCAGAGAAGAAACATGTCCGGTCTCCTCCGAGGGCGCCGCTTGCACCGAGCCAAGGGGCCGGGGCACCCTTGCGCCCATCTCCTGGAGGCGATGGTTCGTCAGGTGGCGACCCAAAGAGACCCCGGGTCTCCCACACCTGCGGGTCTCTTCTCGGTCAGCGACGGTCCGAGGAGCCCCAGGCGTCTCGCCACCCTTCCTCAGGCGGGGTGGCTTCCAGGAATGACGCTGGTGGGGCTATGCCTGGGAGTGTGCCGGGGTCTCAGACGCCACAGCCAGCGAGCGTTCCGGCTGCAGGTCCTGGCGGTTCTGCCCCGGCCCAGAGGCCGGGGCTCCAAGCCCGTTGGAGCGCTCACGCCGCCCAGTAAGTGTTGGTCTTCTGGCTTGTAGAAGTAGCGTTCCTTTCTCTTTTCTTAGCCTGAGAGCTTCTTTTGTCAGCAGGGACTCACCGGCTGCCAGGGGCGAGCCTACTCCCCAACCATCTCCAGCCAGCGGAGGCTCTGTGCCGCAACATCAGGGAACTGTGGTGGTTCCGACGGCCCCCAAGTCGGTGGGGGCTTCTTCTGTGCCGGCGGGTTCGCCCCCCGCGGTGGCGACGGCAGCACCTGCTCGTCCTCCTTCGCCAGCCCGGAAGTCCGGTGCTGAGGCTTGAGGGGCTGCTGTGGGCGCAGCTGCTGGCCCCCTGGCTCCACCGATTCAGCGCCTCGCCTCAGCTGCCGAGGCACCAGCACCTTCACCGGTCGTGGATGCGACGGGGGGGGGGGGGGGGGGGGGGGTCAGGGGCGCGGCTCCTGCCCCCACCGCCCTTCTGCCCATATGGGATGCCTTGGGGCATGCCCAGGCTGGCGTTCGGTAGGTCCAGGCCGCCTTTGAGCGGGAGCGGGAGGTGCTGCCTGGAGAGAGGGAGCGCCTCCTTAGTTGGGAGCATCTCCTGAAGCAGCGGACCCAGGAGGCCAAGGCAGAGATCGACTCGAGGCAGTCGAGGCTCGATGCCATGGGGGCGCTGCTCGACGCTAAGAAGAGGGCCGTCGACCGCCTAGGCTCAGAGACCCGGCGACTCCGTGCTACTTTCCGCGAAGCTCAGGCCAGGGCCGAAGCGCGCTCCACTGCCGTGGAGGAGTTGCGGCTGCAGGTAGCTCGCCGAGAGTGCGCCGTCGCAGATCGGGAGCGTGCCGTGGCGGCCAAGGAGGAGAAGGTCGCCGCACGGCTGGAGGCCATAGAGGGTGAGCTGAGGGCTCGGGCCGAGGAGCTGGAGCTCCGCGAGTCGGGTGCTGCCGCGAGGGAGGAGCAATCTTCCCGGGAGTGCCAGGCGGCGCTGGATCGCGAGTTGGCAGCCCGCCAAGAGGTGGAGAAGCTCCAGGCTTCACGGTCTGTCGAGGCTCGGGCGGTCTGGAGCTTTGTTACTGTGACGCCCTCAATTCTGTGGAAAACCACAGAACCGAGAACTAATGTATATGTGTGCCCAGGATGTTCATCACACATACACATACGTTCCACAAACTGAATTCAGATTATATATTACCACGAATAACAGAGTTTATTACAATTCCTCATGAGTCTTGGACTCATGCTCACAGCGGAAGTCTTATTTCTATGCAGCGGAAGTCCTTATTTAAATGCGGAAGAAAAAACTAATGCAGAAGCAAAACTAAGCAGAAGTGGCTCCATCTTTAATCCTTCCACAGGCAAGGTTGAGAACAGATCACACACCATAATGTTCTCCCTGGTCTTCATAGTAGTCTTCTCTTGCTGTTGATGGAGAAATAATAATGCAAGTTTGAGCACAATGATGTACTCAGCAAGTGCGGGAATAACACATGATATGCAGCTCATAAACAAGGTAGGTATAAAAGGCTTATTTGCAGAAAAGCAATCTTCTAAAACCATGATAAAACGGCAACTTTACTTTAGATGAATGTAATCCCAGCATATATTGAATTACCAACATACCTTCTTCACTCCCCGTGTTCCATCCGAACATTAACCAATCTTTTATTCATACTCACGAATACCTCCTCGTATTCGCTACCATCTCATCTCATATAACAACCTCGTCTCACACCGAGACCAATCTCATTTCATGACCCACCAGTCATGCAACCCTTTCATCATCCAGGCTTAACAATTCCAAACCAAACCATAACCAAACCCATAATCATAATCCAAGAACCTTTCCAATAACCATCCCATCTAATCATGGCAGTTTAGCCAGGTGCTCGTGACCGTAAGCTCGGCTATCATGATAGTTTTAATAACTCTGCAGAGTTTGCACCTCTTTACCCACAAGTTTGTGATTTCGTCACCTGTCGGCGACTGCAGAATCTCCATTATACCAGTACACAACCGTCGGTGTATGGTCAAGAGATCACAAAATAGCCTTTACAAAGGGGTTACTAGATGTATGGACTCACTAAGGTTTCACCGGCAGGCTAGAATCTCCAATTCTCCCACCCACGGGCCTCCTCTTGTGCCATGCAGTTCCCATGGCAGTCCTCACTCGACTCCCATTCCCCGCGCCTTCCATAGTCCATATCATCCTAGCAACTTACCTAATTACTCAGCTAAGCCGCACCCATACTTGGCCTTGTGGTGGCACTGTTATCCTGGCATGTGCATGCATGAACCGGTCCTTAGATCTGCGGCAAGCAAAACCACCCTCTCATACTACCTCAATCACAAACCCAGGCTTGCCTAGATCTCCCTCCGATCCATGTTTATTAACCTCATCAGTTACTATTATCAGTACGAATGCAGTTAGCTAGACGCATCTATCTCGCTTCCCAATCCCATGGACTCAGCGAAGCATAAAACAAGAAAACCATACCCGACTCATAAACTTCCTAGGCGTCAAGGATGGTTTAATCAAAACTAGTAAACTCCTATAAAAAGGGTTTTCCCATCATGTTTGACTCAGCACACACACCTTTTCGCAAAACAAAATAGTTTTACCCAAAACATAGGATCAACATGGCCAAGGAGCACTTGCCTTGTTCTTGCGGTTCCGGTTGTCCTTGATTCTCAAAACCTTGTTGCTGCAGCTCGTCGTAGACAGCTTCCTGAGTTTGTCCTGCTATGTAGGATTCACGTGCACACAAATTCACAGCAATCATTATTATGCACAAACCCTAAACTAGATGCGATGATGCACATGCATGCTATACTACGATTAGTTCTATTAGATTGATCTGATGTTCTTGCATGGCTTGCATGGTCAGAGGTGTTCAGATCAAAGATGAACGTGGCGATGATCTTGTTTTTAGATCAAACTGATCATCGAGTGTTCTGCCCACCAAAACGCTTCTGTTCGAAAGGAATCGAAGAACAGATGCAAAGAGATGAACAACATGATGTCGTAAGGTGGTATTGAAGTCCTACCTCACGTTTTTCTTGACTTCGAGGTTCTCCTCAGACCACTCGGTTCTTCTCTGATGATCTCCCTTGTTGCGCTTCGGCGATGTTTTGCTCGGCGAGTTAGGGCTAGAGCGCTAAGTCGTCGGCTCAGGAGTTGAAAGAGAAGTTCGTGGCTTCGGCCAGAGGTTTCGGTTTCTATTTACAATCGGGAAGAGAAGAGTCCTAATCTGATTGGATTCCGAATAAGAGTCTTATTCAGATCTTTGTTAAATCCTGACGTCTTATCTTCGGTAAGGATCGTGGATTTTAGATCGGTTTCTGTTGCGTACCGATATCTTTATGTGTAAAAACCGCTCCAGACTCGTTACCTCCGCGGTGATGAGCTCCGGAAGCTCCACGTGTCCTTCCGAGCCTGGTATCTCTTCTCCCGCAGAGACGAGCTCCGGTTGTGCCACGTGTCACGAGCGAGACCTCCCTCTTCTTTGGAGACGAGCTCCGCGCACGCCACGTGTTTTGCGACGGACCTTCCGGTGATAAGCTCCGGTGGTGACACGTGTTCGATAGACCCGGACTTCTCTCTGAGATGAGCTCCGAGATTGACACGTGTCCTATGAAAAATGCCTTTGCTTCTTCCGCAGAGGCTAGCTCCGCGGGCAGCACGTGTCCCACAGGGTCGGACCTCTTTCCAATTGCGGAGGTGACCCCCGAGTCTGCCACGTAGCCTAGTTTAGCGTCGGACCTCTCCCAATCTCTCGGGGATGAGCTCCGAACGCGCCACGTGGTCTGCTGGCCGTGGAAGTTGTGTTTCGGTGTTCTCGGAGAGCTTTATTGGCCATCCTTTTGATACTTGTCTCTGTCCTTCTTTTCTTAAAATGTTTTTCTTCTTCATAAAACATGAACATATGCTGACACCCGAGATGAGGGTGTCACAAATCTACCCCCATTAAATTGAATCTCGTCCTCGAGATTCGTTAGTAGAAAATAGATGGGGAAATTCTGCCTTGATATCCTCTTCTCGCTCCCATGTGGCTTCAGCTTCAGTGTGATGGCTCCATTGTACCTTGCACCATCGAATCACCTTGTTTCGGGTGACCCTTTCCTTTACGTCCAAGATTCGGACAGGGTGTTCTGCATAAGTCAGGTCCTCTTGAAGGTTAAGTTCTCCCATTGACACTTGTTCCTCTGGTATTCTCAAGCACTTCTTGAGCTGGGATACATGAAACACGTCATGTGCGTCGCAGAGGTTGTTTGGGAGCTCTAGTTGGTAGGCTACTTCCCCTCGCCTACCCAAAATCTTAAATGGTCCGATGTAGCGAGGCGCTAGTTTGCCTCTGACGTTAAAACGTCGTTGGCCTCGGATAGGCGATACCTTAAGGTATACGAAGTCTCCAACTTTAAAGGTCAACTTTCTACGCCTATTGTCCGCATAGCCTTTCTGTCGTGACTGAGCAGCCTTTAAGTTTTCCTGTATTGTTTGGACTTGCTTTTCAGCCTCTTGTAATACTTCGGGTCCAAACACCTGGTTCTCTCCAGTCTCGTTCCAGAACAGCGGCGTTCTACACTGTCTACCATATAAGGCTTCGAAAGGCGTCATCTTCAAGCTAGCTTGATAGCTGTTGTTATAGGAGAACTCGGCATACGGTAAACTCCTATCCCAACTACGCCCACGTTTCAAGGCGCAAGCTCTCAACATGTCTTCCAAAATTTGGTTCGTCCTTTCGGTTTGTCCATCTGTTTGTGGGTGGTAGGCAGAGCTAAAATCCAGTCGTGTACCCATGGCTTTCTGCAACTTCCTCCAGAATCTAGAGGTAAACTGAGAACCTCGATCTGAGATTATCCTCTTTGGAACTCCATGACGGCACACGATCTGCTCCATGTACAATTCTGCCAGCTGTGTAACGTTGTAACTTGTCTTTACCGGAAGAAAATGGGCGGTCTTCGTCAACCGGTCCACAATGACCCAGATGGAGTCGTATCCTGACTGAGTTCGTGGCAATCCGACAATGAAGTCCATACTGATGTCCTCCCATTTCCATTCAGGTATTTTCAAGGGTTGCAACAATCCAGCGGGTTTTTGATGTTCGGCTTTTACCCGTTGGCATGTGTCGCATAGGGCAACGTATTCGGCTATATCCCTCTTCATACCATCCCACCAATAGCAGGTTTTCAAATCCTTGTACATTTTGGTGCTCCCTGGGTGTATGGAATAGGGTGAATCATGTGCCTCCTTCAATATTACGTCGCGAAGGTGTTTTATGTTTGGCACACAAATCCTTTTTCCTAGCCAAAGCGTACCCTTTTTATCCTCCTTGAAATCCTTTTCTATCCCTTGTCGGATTCTTTCTTTGATCTCCTTAATCCCCTCGTCCGTTGCTTGTCCCTTTCTTATTTCTTGCTCCAATGAGGAGTGGATTTCCATTATTTCCATGTTATTCAAGAATCCGAGGTGTAACTGTTCGAACTCTTTACGTAGTTTGGGTGGTAGCTCCCGAACCGTGAGTTGGTGGCATGCTCCCTTTCTGCTCAATGCGTCAGCAACCACATTGGCCTTCCCGGGGTGGTAATTGATTCCTACATCATAATCCTTGATGAGTTCTAACCATCAACGTTGCCTCAAATTCAAGTCTGTTTGTGTAAATATGTACTTGAGGCTTTTATGATCTGTATAGATCTCACATCGATGACCAAGGATATAATGTCTCCAAATCTTCAATGCATGCACCACTGCTGCTAACTCCAAATCATGAGTAGGATAGTTAAGCTCATGCTTCTTTAATTGTCGTGAGGCATAGGCTACCACTTGCCCTTCCTGCATGAGCACACATCCGAGCCCTTGTCTGGATGCGTCACAATATATGTCGAAGCTCTTGCTTACGTCTGGCAATACCAGAACTTGTGCTGTGGTTAGCCTTTTCTTGAGTTCCTCAAAACTTTCTTGGCAGGCTTGTGTCCATTGAAAGACTTTTCCCTTCATTAGCAACTCCGTCATAGGTTTTGCTATCTTAGAGAAGTCTTTAATGAAGCGCCGATAGTATCCTGCCATCCCAAGGAAACTCCGAATATCCCTCACGCTCCTCGGTTGGTCCCACTTCAAAATATCTCTCACCTTTCCAGGATCAACCGATACCCCTTCCTTGGAGATGATGTGGCCTAGGAAGGATATTTCCCTTAGCCAAAATTGACACTTGTTGAGCTTGGCATACAACTGATGCTCGCGCAACTTCTGCAAGGTCAATTTCAGATGTTCTTCATGCTCCTCCTTACTTTTTGAATACACCATAATGTCGTCGATGAAAACTACGACGAACTTGTCCAAGTACTCCATGAAAACCTTATTCATAAGGTACATGAAGTATGCGGGTGCATTCGTCAATCCAAAAGACATAACGGTATATTCATATGAACCATACCACGTCCGAAAGGCTGTCTTAGTTATATCGGAGGGCTTAATCTTCAGCTGGAAATATCCCGACCGAAGATCAATCTTGGAGAACACTTGGGCTCCTTTCATTTGATCGAACAGGTCCTCTATACGGGGCAGAGGGTATTTATTCGTGATTGTTACCTCATTGAGAGACCTGTAGTCCACGCACATTCTTTGGGTTCCGTCCTTCTTGTCTACGAAGAGTACCGGGGCTCCCCATAGTGACGAACTTGGACGGATAAAACCCTTCTCCAACTGTTCTTGAATTTGCTTCTCGAGTTCAACTAACTCGTTGACGGGCATCCTATATGGTCTCTTAGCTATGGGTGCAGTTCCAGGTACCAAATCTATGGCAAACTCAATGTCCCGGTCAGGTGGCATACCTGGAAGTTCTTCCGGGAACACATCCGAAAATTCCTGAACCACTGGAATTTTGTCCAATGCTACTCCTTCAACATGGTTCAGGTCCGCCCGTTTGGTTGCTTGCGGGGCTGGCTCGAACTCGACACGGATACCGTGTTCGTTTGTCAATTGCACGCTTCTCTCAGCGCATTGGATTACTCCATTGTGCTTGCTTAACCAGTCCATTCCGAGTATGATGTCAATTCCGTGGGAGTCCAAAACAATAAGGTTGGCAAGGAAGTCTACCCCCCTTATTTTAAGGCTTACTTTAGGACATACTATATTAGTCCTCATTTCTCCTCCAGGAGAATTAACTAACATAGCACATTCTAAGTGAGATACGGGTAGATGATGCTTGGCAACATATTTGGATGATATGAAGGAATGTGATGCTCCAGAATCAAATAAAATGGTGGCTGGGTTGGAGTTGGCAAGGAACATACCAATTGCGACGTCCTCAGCCTGTTGTGCTTCCTCAGCAGTGACATGGTTAACATGGCCACGAGCATAGTTCTGCGGTCAACGGTTCCCTTGGTGGTCCCCTCCGTTTGGTCGCTGGTTCTGCTTGGGCACGTTACCTTGCTGTCCAGGGTCTCTCTTCGGGCACTGGTTAGCGAAGTGGCCTACTTCCCCGCATGCAAAGCATGCCCTGTTGCCTCCGGCAGCAGGTACGTTGGGGCGGGGGTTTTGAACAGGAGCGCCATTGTTAGGCCGGGGCGCAGGAGGCATGGGCACACGAGGTGCCGGTGCAACGAGCCGTTGCTGTGGTGGCTGACCAGGGCGGTACGTAGGAGCGGTCGATCCATACTGCGGTGCAGGGGGCATGTACCTAGGTCATACGTTGCTCCCTTGGGGCTGGTATGGGATCTTCCTTTTGCACTCGCGCTCGATCTCTCGGATCTTGTTTTCCACCACAATAGCCTTATCAACCAGCTTCTGGAAGCTTACGTAGTCATTGTTGAGGAGCTGAACTTGGATCTCATTGTTCAACCCTCTCATGAACAGGTACTGCTTCCTCTGATCTGAGTTGACATCTTCGGGGGCATACCGGGACAGTTGTATGAACTTGTTGAGGTATTCGTTCTCACTCTTCTGCCCTTGGCGGAGACCCTCAAACTCCTGCCTCTTGAGCATCATTATGCCAACAGGGATGTAGTGGGAGCGGAAACTTTCCTTGAACTCAGTCCAAGTGATTGTCTCCGGGTTGGCATGGGCGTTGCTCAAGGCATCCCACCAGTCAGCAGCTGCTCCCATCAGTTGGTGCGACGCAAAGAGAACCTTTTCTCGGTCGTTGCACTGTACAATGGCAAGCTTCTTCTCCATGGATTTCAACCAATCATCGGCCTCCATTGGATCGCTTGCTTGAGCAAAGGTGGGTGGTCGAGTCCTCATGAACTCTCCCAATTTGTTATGAGCCGGCGGGGGTGGTGGCGGTGGTGCCGGAACGGGGTGTTGGTTGGCCTGCAACTGACCCAAAGTTTGGATCATGGTTTGCATAAGCTGGTTTTGCATGGCCATCAACCTTTCTAGGTTATTTTCGCCAGCTCCAGGGTTAGCAGGAACTTCTTCGTGGTCATCTTCCTAGACGTTCCTTCGGCTGGCGTTTCCTCTCACCATCTGTGAGAGAGAACGAAATAGAATAGAAGGTTAGAAGATTAGATAGGTCCGTTCAACTATATGCATCAAGGGGAGTTTGGACTGTATATATTAGTCCTTATGAGGATGTGATCAAGTGCCGAAGCATTTCACTCCTCTTTCTTCTTACGTGTGGATATGGGCAACGTTGTTGAGACGCCCCACAACTCACACTAAGCACGTATTCACAAATAATCATCACAAGGGCCCACTCAACTCCTATTCAAGGATGGTTTCCTATGTCAAGGTGGTTTCAAGGCCAATTCTAAGCTATTCATCCTAGGATGCTTCCTTTGGTCCGCGTAGCTTCTATTTAGGGGTATAACTTGCTGTTAACCCGTGATTCTAATGTCAACCCAAGGTTTCTATCTAGGCGTGTAACCTACTGTCAACCCGTGGCTCTGATACCAATCTGTGATGCCCTCAATTCTGTGGAAAACCACAGAACCGAGAACTAATGCATATGTGTGCCCAGGATGTTCATCACACATACACATACGTTCCACAAACTGAATTCAGATTATATATTACCACAAATAACAGAGTTTATTACAATTCCTCATGAGTCTTGGACTCATGCTCACAGCGGAAGTCTTATTTCTATGAAGCGGAAGTCCTTATTTAAATGCGGAAGCAAAAACTAATGCGGAAGCAAAACTAAGCAGAAGTGGCTCCATCTTTAATCCTTCCACAGGCAAGGTTGAGAACAGATCACACGCCATAATGTTCTACCTGGTCTTCATAGTAGTCTTCTCTTGCTGTTGATGGAGAAATAATAATGCAAGTTTGAGCACAATGATGTACTCAGCAAGTGCGGGAATAACACATGATATGCAGCTCATAAACAAGGTAGGTATAAAAGGCTTATTTGCAGAAAAGCAATCTTGTAAAACCATGATAAAACGACAACTTTACTTTAGATGAATGTAATCCCAGCATATATTGAATTACCAACATACCTTCTTCACTCCCCGTGTTCCATCCGAACATTAACCAATCTTTTATTCATACTCACGAATACCTCCTCGTATTCGCTACCATCTCATCTCATATAACAACCTCGTCTCACACCGAGACCAATCTCATTTCATGACCCACCAGTCATGCAACCCTTTCATCATCCAGGCTTAACAATTCCAAACCAAACCATAACCAAACCCATAATCATAATCCAAGAACCTTTCCAATAACCATCCCATCTAATCATGGCAGTTTAGCCAGTGCTCGTGACCGTAGGCTCGGCTATCATGATAGTTTTAATAACTCTGCAGAGTTTGCACCTCTTTACCCACAAGTTTGTGATTTCGTCACCCGTCGGCGACTGCAGAATCTCCATTATACCAGTACACAACCGTCGGTGTATGGTCAAGAGATCACAAAATAGTCTTTACAAAAGGGTTACTAGATGTATGGACTCACTAAGGTTTCACCGGCAGGCTAGAATCTCCAATTCTCCCACCCACGGGCCCCCTCTTGTGCCATGCAGCTCCCAGGGCAGTCCTCACTCGACTCCCATTCCCCGCGCCTTCCATAGTCCATATCATCCTAGCAACTTACCTAATTACTCAGCTAAGCCGCACCCATACTTGGCCTTGTGGTGGCACTGTTATCCTGGCATGTGCATGCATGAACCGGTCCTTAGATCTGCGGCAAGCAAAACCACCCTTTCATACTACCTCATTCACAAACCCAGGCTTGCCTAGATCTCCCTCCGATCCATGTTTATTAACCTCATCAGTTACTTATTATCAGTACGAATGCAGTTAGCTAGACGCATCTATCTCGCTTCCCAATCCCATGGACTCAGCGAAGCATAAAACAAGAAAACCATACCCGACTCATAAACTTCCCAGGCGTCAAGGATGGTTTAATCAAAACTAGTAAACTCCTATAAAAAGGGTTTTCCCATCATGTTTGACTCAGCACACACACCTTTTCGCAAAACAAAATAGTTTTACCCAAAACATAGGATCAACATGGTCAAGGAGCACTTGCCTTGTTCTTGCGGTTCCGGTTGTCCTTGGTTCTCAAAACCTTGTTGCTGCAGCTCGTCGTAGACAGCTTCCTGAGTTTGTCCTGCTATGTAGGATTCACGGGCACACAAATTCACAGCAATCATTATTATGCACAAACCCTAAACTAGATGCGATGATGCACATGCATGCTATACTACTATTAGTTCTATTAGATTGATCTGATGTTCTTGCATGGCTTGCATGGTCAGAGGTGTTCAGATCAAAGATGAACGTGGCGATGATCTTGTTTTTAGATCAAACTGATCATCGAGTGTTCTGCCCACGAAAACGCTTCTGTTCGAAAGGAATCAAAGAACAGATGCAAAGAGATGAACAACATGATGTCGTAAGGTGGTATTGAAGTCCTACCTCACGTTTTTCTTGACTTTGAGGTTCTCCTCAGACCACTCGGTTCTTCTCCGATGATCTCCCTTGTTGCGCTTCGGCGATGTTTTGCTCGGCGAGTTAGGGCTAGAGCGCTAAGTCGTCGGCTCAGGAGTTGAAAGAGAAGTTCGTGGTTTCGGCCAGAGGTTTCGGTTTCTATTTATAATCGGGAAGAGAAGAGTCCTAATCTGATTGGATTCCGAATAAGAGTCTTATTCAGATCTTTGTTAAATCCTGACGTCTTATCTTCGGTAAGGATCGTGGATTTTAGATCGGTTTCCGTTGCGTACCGATATCTTTATGTGTAAAAACCGCTCCAGACTCGTTACCTCCGCGGTGATGAGCTCCGGAAGCTCCACGTGTCCTTCGGAGCCTGGTATCTCTTCTCCCAGAGACGAGCTCCGGTTGTGCCACGTGTCACGAGCGAGACCTCCCTCTTCTTTGGAGACGAGCTCCGCGCACGCCACGTGTTTTGCGACGGACCTTCCGGTGATAAGCTCCGGTGGTGACACGTGTTCGATAGACCCGGACTTCTCTCTGAGATGAGCTCCGAGATTGACATGTGTCCTATGAAAAATGCCTTTGCTTCTTCCGCAGAGGCTAGCTCCGCGGGCAGCATGTGTCCCACAGGGTCGGACCTCTTTCCAATTGTGGAGGTGACCCCCGAGTCTGCCACGTAGCCTAGTTTAGCGTCGGACCTCTCCAAATCTCTCGGGGATGAGCTCCGAACGCGCCACGTGGTCTGCTGGCCGTGGAAGTTGCGTTTCGGTGTTCTCGGAGAGCTTTATTGGCCATCCTTTTGATACTTGTCTCTGTCCTTCTTTTCTTAAAATGTTTTTCTTCTTCATAAAACATGAACATATGCTGACACCCGAGATGAGGGTGTCACAGTTACTGAGGCAGGGTCCGCCTTGGTTCCCCTCGGTTTCAGCCTGGTGCGGACGTTGACTCCAGCGCAGGAGGTGTCTAGGGCAATCCCGGCGCTTGAGTCCATCGGTGCCAAGCTGGGCAGGCTCGAAGCGGTGATCGCCGAGGAGCTTGAGGTGGAGGGACGAGGCCTGGCAAAGGAGGTCGCCACGCATGTGCTGGCGTGCTTCCGGAGCCAAGACCCTTCCTTCTCTCTGGAGCCACTGTGACTAGGCCCCGTCGTCGAGCGGGAGGAAGCTGCCAGGGCCGAGGTTGGGGACATGGCCGCCCTTGTGGCCTCTAGGTTCCAGCGGGAGTCCGGGGACTCTTAGGCAGCCGCCCCCGCGGCCAAAAGGCCCTGTATCTCTTCTCCTTTTTTTGTTGAGTCTGTAGTCCAGCTCATGGAGCTTTGAATGAATAGACTCTTGTTATTTTCCGTGTCTGTATATTTTTATCTTCTCCTTGGCTTGGCCTGGCCTAGTCCTTAGCTCCGCAAGGTACTCAGAGGTCTTCACCAAACTTGAAGTCTTGTACAGACACCTTCCTCGGGTCCTTATTGTATTAAGGGCCCAAGGGATCTTCGGAGCTCGCCCCGTGGGAACGGGGAGGTCCATATCCGCCGGCCACATGGCGGGCCCGGAGCTCTCCTCTGAGAAGATGGAGGTCCGACCCCGCGGGGCACGTGGAGCCTTCGGAGGTCACCCCCTACGGAGGGGGCGAGGCCCGTCTCTGCCGGCCACGTGGCGAGCCCGGAGCTACCTTCTGAGGAGAGGGGGGCTCCGGCCCCACCGGACACGTGGGGCCTCCGGAGCCCGCCCCTGCGGAGGCGGCGAGGTCCGGATCCTTCGGTCTTGCGTTGGAGCTCCGGTCTTGCGCGGTCCCGTAGTGGCCCCCTGGTAGGTGTGGCCAATTGTTTGGGCGCTCCTACCATACTCCTGCGGGGAGCTAAGGCCGAGAGGTCCTGCACACAAGTAAGGGAAACGTAATTCTCCTTAGGGCTCCGCCTTCCCTATCTCATAGTATTATTTGGCTTATGATCCTGATCCGGTATACGAGGCTTGGGAACTTCAGTGCGTGAAGTGCCAGGGGCTCGAGGCCCCCTGGCCATCGGCAGGTACCTCAAACGTGACCGTTTTCGGTAGGATAGCAAATGCCGACTAGGGGTGAGAATGGGAAAAGGAAGCTGAGTGCATGGTGAGCATACACAGGAAGTGCGGTCATAAAAATTAATACGTAATTTAAATGAGCATAAGGGAAGAGCAAAGCAGGACAGGTTTCTTTCCATATAAATTTCCATACGAGGAAGGCAGGCTAAACATGGAGGCAACGACCCGCCCCATTAAGAAAGGAAGCAAGACTCTACGCGCTTAGGGTCGGAACCATGCCAAGCTGAACGTAGTCCTGGACCGTCCCCTGAGACTTAGCTGCTCCGAGCGCTGTTCCTGGACTCTATGGAATCCATTACAGAAAGAAAAGATTGCCCTACTATTGCTCTATGGGTAGAACTTACGGAGGTGTTCTATGTTCCAAGGGTTTGGGAGCGGATCCCCATCCTCGGTGGAAAGGCGTACGCACCCAGGGCGGCAAACTTTCGTGACTCGGAAGGGACCTTCCCAGCTGGGAGAGAGTTTGTGCCGTAGCACCAGGTCGCCTTCTTGCAGCTCCCGGACACGCACGGTCCTTTGGTGGTAGCGCCGGAGCGTTTGCCGGTACCGTGCGTTACGGAGCGCTGCGTGTAATCGAGCCTCGTCGACGAGGTCGATGTCTTCATGCCGGAGGTTGTCCTGTGTGGCTTCGTCGTAAGCTCGGACACGGAGATACCCCATGGTGATTTCTGGGGGAAGCACAGCTTCGGCCCCGTATACCATGAAGAAGGGTGTCTCTCCGGTGGCCCGGCTTTGGGATGTCCGGTTAGCCCATAGTGTGCTCGGAAGCTCGTCCACCCACTTGGCGCCATGTTTCTTCAAGCCGGCATAGGTGCGAGTCTTGAGGCCCCGAAGAATCTCGGCGTTGGCCCTCTCGACTTGCCCATTGCTCTTTGGGTAAGCAACGGAGGCATAGAACATCTGGATGCCAAGGTCTTCGCAGTATTCATGGAACGTTGTGCTGGTGAACTGGGTCCCGTTGTCGGTGATGATTCTGTTCGGGACCCCGAACCAGCAGACGATCGACTTGATGAACTTTACTGCGGATTGCTTGTTGATGGTAACGTTGGGTGTGGCTTCTGGCCACTTGGTGAACTTGTCGACGGCGACGTAGAGGTACCGGAATCCCCCGACGGCTTTGGGGAATGGTCCCAGGATGTCTAACCCCCATACGGCGAATGGCCACGAGAGCGGGATCATCTGAACCGCCTGAGCCGGTGTGTGGATCTGCTTGGCGTGGAACTGGCACGCCTTGCAGCTCTCGACCAGCTTGACGGCATCCTGGAGTGCTGTCGGCCAGTAGAAGCCATGCCGGAAGGCTTTACCGTCGAGCGTGCGTGAGGAAGATTGACTTCCATGTTCGCCTCCATGGATCTCAGCGAGCAAGTCGCAGCCTTCCGCCTGGGTTATGCACCGCAATAGGACGTGGTTGGCACCACGCCGGTAGAGATCCCGTTCTACCAGCGCGTACCTCTTATCCATGTGCACGATCCGTTCAGCGGATACACGTTCATCAGGGAGGATGTTGTCTTTCAAGTAGACTCGGATCTCCGTGATCCATGCATCGGGTCTGACCTGAGCTTCTGGATCTTGAGTGCTGGGTTGCACGGAGTCCCCATTGACGCTTACGATCCTTGGCGGCGTCCATGGCTGCAGGGCCACCGGGACCGCCAGCTTCGAGGTGCTGGTCCAGCCCCCTTCGCCCGGCTCGGCAGGCCGGGCTGTTGGCCGCAACAACGTCCTCTCGAAGACTCCTTCGGGCACAGTGACACGACCCCACTGGTCCTGTCGAGCCAGGATCACGCTGAGGGGTGCTGCGTTGCACAACACCGTATAACACACGTCAAAGGTACAAAGCGGAAGCGGAAGCTTTATTACATAAACAAGTTTATTAACATGTTTACATCAAAATAAGTTTAGTCCACACTCGCGGGCGTAGACTAAGCATCAAGTGCACGTTCAGCCCTCGAACGTGTCCTTGCTAGCACACTCGCACACTAACTCTGCGGCGTGCACGACTCCCACTCGACGGGGTTCCCCTCCTGGGGTTCCGTCTCCTCTTCGGGAGTCCCTTCCTCATAGAACCCTGCAAAAGCTTCAAACACAAGCAGTGAGCACGAAGGCTCAGCAAGTCTGACCCGTCTCACCTAAACATGAAACTTCTACATGAGGGTGATGGGTTGCATGAGGTAAAAATCATTTGCAAGGACTCGCCTAATTAGTAGAACCTTACTTTCAAGTTTTAGCAGCAGGTTGTGGAGAACTTTACGCTAAGGCACATGAGAGAGCCGCAATCAAACAAGAAACGCATTTCTCTCATGTACTTTGCCCAAAGTTGAAAAGAACTTTAGTTAGCACTAAGCTACAACATATCATTAACAATCAATATCCAACTTTCAATCAGCAACATTTTAACATGTAACTAGCCTGTTCTTTCTACGTCACGGTACAGTGAACAAGTGGTACTCACTGACCGCGAGGGACGGCGATTATAATCGATTTACACCTGCAGGGTTACCCGAACAACCCGTCACGTACGCCCGTACTCGATGTTGCCTACAACAACCATCACGGACGCCGTACGCGACTACCTTTCACCCGTTAGCCAAATATTGAACCGGTCCCATCGTCCCGAGCAAGAGGTCTCTGCACGCGCATCTCCGTGCCGCCAGCCGATTTACACCTCGAGCTCTCAACCTACCCTCTGAACGACGGGCAATGCCTCAACACCCAGCTACCCGAGTTACATCAGTTTCCCGGTTCCCATATAGCCGGTAGGTCTTCGGTACTGTTCTAGCTTGTTCAACAGGCCCGCACACGGCTCGGTCCTCAATCGACACAAGCGGAGCTACAGCACACAGGCCCCAAAGTCCTGCTGCCCTTACTCTCCGCTCGGTCTCATTTTCTTGCCATGTGTTTCATGTGCTACCTCTACCCGAGCAATGTGCCTCTAGCCTATTCTCGCGAGTAGTTCCAACTACTCGACTTGTACCGAATCCTACTCTATCCTAGCCATGCAGTGGCTAACGAGGTTTTCCCTCCTAAACCCAACCCATGGTTTTCTTGGCTGTGCAGTTGGGTTTCCAATCAAGACTCTAATGCAAAGAACAATATTCAAAGATGTACTCAAAACAATAAACATTTGTAAAAGGGTTAATGCAAACCGGGGCTTGCCTTGCTGCTCTTGGTCGTAGGCTAGCTGTTCCTCCGGAGTAACGAAGTCTAGGACTTCGGGTTCCTCCTCGACCTTAGCGACTACATGATAAGAACAATGTATGTATTAATTAAATGCTTTTGTATTAACTTTGAAGTTGTGAAGTCTATAACCTTTACTAGATAGACCTAATGACTGTGAAACTTTTACTGTGGCTTGGTTACAACCTAAACAGAGACTTGGTCAAGTTTTAGTTGCAGCAAAGCTCATTTGAGCCCTCCACAAATAATTATGTCCTTGACCTTAATTAAAGGCTTTTAGGGTGTTCTAGGTATTTTCATGAAACAAACTATGACTTTCTGAAAACTAGATTTTCAGAGGGTTCTAATGGAATTGGTCTCACTTAATTTGGAAGTCTCTAACTAAAGATATGAGCTAAACAATTTCAGAGAAAATTCTGAAAATGTTTCTGAACATTTTCTATTTTCTCTGGAACAGTTTTACTAATCACACCATTAGGTGGACTAAATGAGCTCAAATGGATCTGAAATTTTTATGGTAGTTCAAGGATATTTTGGTGAACATCTCAGCAAAATTTCAGGATTTTCCTCCAAATGATTCTCCAGTTAAAATTCCTAACAGTTTAAACTTTAAGGAATTAATTCTGGAGAATTAAGGAATCTCATGAAGTGACACTTGATTTTCTGGAAAGTACTCAAAGAGCTGAATCCAGCAAAATTTGGTTCACTCAATTTGGAGCTTTCTAGCCAAAGTTATAAGGATTTGAAGTTTGAAGGAAATCTGAAAATCGGGGAAAAGTTTAAACTCGCGCGTGGGCCCAGGGGACACGCGTCGCACGCCGAAGCGACAACACACCGCGGCCCACAAGGCTTTTGCGCGCCAGCACACCCGATCCCGGCCGCAGCCGGATCCCGATTCAAAATATCGGCCGCTGACAGCTGGGGTCCACCCCCTTCTTCAACCTCGCGACACCCGCGCTCCGCCGCCGAGGGACTTCGCCGGAGAGCTCGCCGCCGGCTGCTGTACAGCTTCAAACTTCTTGATTCTGGCCGCCCCTGCCTACTTTTACTTGGGGAACATGATCCGAGGGTCAGCTGCTCATGACAACGGCCGGAGCATGGTCGGCGACGAGCCGCCATATCGGAACGACTTCGGCCATGTCGGCTGATGCTCCTAGTGCCTCAGCTACTTGGGAAACCGGTCGGGGAGCATCAGTGGACCTCAGAGAAGGTCGACATGAACTCGGGGCAGCTCGGGGAAGGCCCGAAATAGGTCCTCACCGTGCGCCCGATACCCCCCGTGCGTTCCGCCATTAGTAGACCTTGAATTACGCCGGGCACAGAAGTTCTCCGGCCCAGAGTTGTGAAGGCAACTTGTGCGTCACCGTGTCTAGTTCGTGTGGGAGTGGCCTGAGGCCCTCTAATCCTTTCTAGAGCACGAATTAAACAGAATCGTACCCGAGGGTCGTTCTGCACACAGAAAGGGGAAAAGTGGAAATTCGCCGCCGGTGAGCAACCACTCGAGCTGTGGCTCGGGGATGAGCAGCACCGATCACTTGCGCGTCCAAGGGTGCCTTGGCTCGGGCGTGACAACGCCCAGGTTGGGCTGTCCACGAGAGCCCGAGGTGCGGCGGTTTCCAGTTCCGAGTTTGATCTTTCGGCACAGCCGATATCACTCGGTTTCAATCGATTTCTATCAATGGGAAGGATGGAGGATGGTTGCTAGTACCTTGCTGGGACCTTGGAATGGAAAGAGGGAGCTGCGATCGGCTTGATCAAGCAGGAACTCGAGCGCCGGTGATGGCAGTGGAGAAATGGATCGTGCACGTCGGCAGCTCGGGGAATGGCGACTGAAGCACGCCGGGGAGGGAATAAATAGGCCGGTCGGCCGGTCTCCGGCTTGGGGCACGCAGCAGGAGCTGGCGCCGGCTGCCCCCTTCGGTGGCGCGCGCGCACAACAGCCGGGAACCGACTGAACTGTGGTTCAGTCGGTTTGCTTTGAGGCTGAGGCTGACATGTGGGTCCCACTCCTCTTTTAACCTCTGAAATTTATTCCTAACAGCTGTGGTAAACAGTGAACCCTATTCTACCCTTGGCAATTCAAATTATTCACCCAAGAGCCATTTGAATTGATCAAAGTTCAAATGAGGTTTGGTTTGAATGAATTTCAGCACAAGTGCAGTTTGAAATTCAAATAAAGTTTGAATTTCTCCCCCTTAGCTCATGTCAAGATCAACTCCAAATGGAGTGAAAATTGGTGTGTGAGCTCACAAAAATGTGCTGAGCAAGAATATGCCTTCCACTTTTAAATTCAGTGGGTGAAAACAGTTTGAATTTGAATATGGTTTCAAACTGCCCTCTTCCTAACTATACCCAAAATGACCTCAAAAAGGTTTTGAATTTGGGTGGAACTTGGCATGGACATCCTTAGCAAAGTGTAGGAGTTTTCATATGTCCAGCCCATCTATATCACATGTGGGAAGTACCACTTTTGCAATGTGTGAGTTTGTTCCCTAATGAGCATGTTGATAATTGTTACTTGCTCTTTATTTGTGTTCATCATTTTTCCTCAAATGAGGTGTGTGGTGTGGTGATGAACACTGCAAATGAGTGTCAAAAACTGAGGCCCTTACATTCCTCCCCCCTTAAAAGAATCTCGTCCCGAGATTATAATGTGAAATGAGAGAGAGGACGGTGAAAATTTTACCGAATATGCGACGTGAGAAAGTCGGGGTAGTTAGTGCGAAGGAATTCTTCGCTCTCCCATGTCGCTTCATCCATGGAGTGATTACTCCACAGAACCTTGTAGAACCACAACGTACGGTTGCGTGTGGTTCGGGCCTTTTCATCAATAATCTGCACCGGTTCCTCCCGATAGGTGAGATCCGGTTGCAGTTCTTCAATGTCTTCCAGCTGAACGGTAGTTGATAGCTTGAGACACTTCCTCAGCTGGGAAATGTGAAAGACGTCGTGCACACCGGGAAGTGCTTCTGGTAATCTTAGCCGGTATGCCACCGATCCACATCTTTCGGTAATCTGGAATGGACCGATGAATCGGGGTGCTAACTTTCCTCTCACCCCAAATCTGTTTACGCCCTTCATTGGAGACACTCGTAGATATACGTGGTCTCCAGCTTCGAATTGTAACGGACGCCTTCTCCGGTCCGCATACTGTTTCTGTCGGGATTGAGCGGCTTTTAGGTTCGCTTGAATTAATCGAACCTTTTCTTCCGCGTTGTTGACAAGATCAATCCCGAAGGTAACCCTCTCGCCAGACTCACACCAATTCAATGGTGTGCGGCATTTTCTCCCGTATAGCGCCTCGTAGGGCGCCATCTTGATGCTGGCTTGGTACCCATTGTTGTACGAGAACTCGGCTAACGGCAAGTGATCATCCCAGTTCTTGCCGTGGTCGATAGCGCAAGCTCGTAGCATGTCTTCTAAGATTTGATTTACCCGCTCCGTTTGCCCATCCGTCTGCGGGTGGTAGGCTGAACTACGGATCAGCTTCGTCCCCAAGGCAGCGTGGAGCTGCTCCCAAAAACGGGACACAAATAAAGTGCCCCGGTCCGATACGATAGTACGGGGTACGCCGTATAAGCATAGGATCCGTGAGATGTACAGTTCAGCGTACTTCTTGGCGTTGTAGTTGGTGTTGACCGGGATGAAATGGGCAACTTTGGTGAGCCGATCGACGATCACCCACACAGAATCATGTTTCTGTAAGGTGGTGGGTAAACCGACGACGAAATCCATGCTCACGTCCTCCCACTTCCAGGCAGGAATGCCCAGTGGTTGCAGCAGTCCCGGTTTCCGCATGTGGTCTGCCTTCACCCGTCGACATGTATCACACTCGGACACGTATTTTGCAGTCTCTCGCTTCATCCGTGTCCACCAAAACTTGCTTCTGAGTTCTTGATACATCTTGTTGCTGCCGGGGTGAATAGAAAACTTTGATAAGTGAGCCTCATCAAAGATTTTCTTCCGTAACTCCGGGTTTCGGGGTACGACGATCCGGTCCTTGAACCATAGGACGCCGTCTCCGTCCTTCCGGAAACATTTCAACTCCCCACTGTCTACACGTCTCCGTAAATGTGACATGCCCTTGTCATTCTTCTGGGCTGCCGCTATCTCTTCACGGATGGTGGGGATCAAAGCTAGGTTGTAGAGAGCTCCATGTGGAATCACATGTAGTGGTGGTTCGCTCTCTTCCAACGGTGTGATGGTCAGATTATTGACGTGTGACTTGCGGCTTAGCGCGTCTGCCACAACGTTTGCCTTGCCCGGATGATAATGGATCTCTATCTCGTAATCCTTTATCAGTTCTAACCATCTTCGTTGCCTCATGTTCAGCTCCTTCTGAGTGAATATGTACTTGAGGCTTTTGTGGTCGGTATATAAATGTACGAGGTTACCGAGTAGGTAGTGCCTCCACATTTTCAGTGCAAGTACCACGGCAGCGAGCTCCAAGTCGTGAGTTGGATAATTTTGCTCATGATTCCTAAGCTGCCGTGATCCATACGCGACCACCCTTCGGTCTTGCATCAACACACATCCGAGCCCAATGCCGGATGCATCGCAGTACACATCGAACGGTTTTGTTGTGTCTGGCTGCGCCAAAACCGGTGCTGATGTCAGGTGCTTGACTAAAGCCTTGAATGCTGCTTCACATGCTGGACTCCAAACATATTTGGTAGCCTTCTTCAGCAGCTCTGTCATTGGCTTGGCAATCTTCGAGAAGTTCGGAATGAACCTCCGATAATATCCCGCGAGTCCGAGGAAACTCCGTACCTCATGAACAGTTCTCGGGGATTTCCAATTCAGCACTTGCGTGATTTTGCTCGGGTCCACAGCGATACCCTCCGCTGAGATGATATGCCCGAGGAAAGGCACTTGCGATATCCAAAACTCGCATTTGCTGAACTTTGCGTATAACTTGTGATCCCGCAGCCGTTGCAAGACTATACGCAGATGTTTCTTGTGATCTTCCTCCGACTTGGAATATACCAGGATGTCGTCGATGAAGACCACGACAAACTTGTCCAGCTCCGGCATGAACACCGAGTTCATTAAGTACATGAAGTGAGCTGGAGCATTGGTGAGGCCAAAGGACATGACCAGGTACTCATAAAGTCCGTACCTTGTCGAAAAAGCTGTCTTTGGAATGTCCTCAGCCCGGATCTTAATCTGATGGTACCCGGATCTTAAATCCATCTTGGAAAAGACCTTTGCTTCGACCAACTGATCAAACAACATGTCGATCCGTGGCAACGGGTACTTGTTCTTGATGGTTACGGCATTTAATGGACGGTAGTCCACGCAAAGCCGCAACGTTTCATCCTTCTTTTTGACAAATAATGCCGAACAGCCCCATGGCGAGGAGCTCGGCCTAATAAAACCCTTCTCCAGAAGGTCCGTGAGCTGAGTCTTCAGTTCAGCCAACTCCTTGGGCGCCATCTTGTACGGCCTTCGGGATATTGGCATGGTTCCCGGTGCAAGTTCAATCTTGAACTCCACCTCTCTATCGGGTGGCATCCCCGGCAAATCATCCGGGAATACATCAGGGAATTCTCGGACCACTGGAATGTCTTCCAATCTGATGGTTGTGGCTTGATAGACACTTGGAAGTTTTATTTCTGGACTGTCCAGAAATAATGAGTGAGAACCGTGCACTCCTGAGTTTAAGTGCACGACTCGGAGGACGGTGTCTAAAACAGCGCCGTGGCGGTTTAACCACGACATCCCTAGGATGACATCGACCTTCTGTCCCTCTAAGATAATGAGAGACGTGGGGTACACTCTACCCGCTAAGCATAATGGTGCTTTGGAGACCATTACGCTTGCTGAAATCTTCCCACCCGGTGAACAAATTAAATATGGACTATCGGTGGGTAGTATTGGCAAGCTGTGTTTAGCAATGAAAGCTTGGCTAATAAAATTATGCGTGGCGCCTGAATCAAATAGTACTATAGCGGGATGCTGGTGGAGTTGGAACATACCCGCAAGGATTGGCTCGCCCTCCGGCACGTCCTCAATGGCAAGCTGGTGGACAGTACCGGGCCTAGGGTTTGCCCGCCGCGCATTAGTAGGGTTCCGGGGTTGATTCCTCCCCGGAAACTGTGGTACCACTCCGCCGCCTTGCCTCTCCGGGCAACTGCTCGCGAAGTGTCCTGGACGACCACACTTGTAACATGTGGCCGCTGCTGGTGGAGTACTTGGTGGACGAAAGCCCGGCATGCGTTGCGGAGGTGCCAACGCACGCGGCATCGCCCGCTGCTGCTGTTGTTGTTGCGGTGGTGCTGGCAGTGCCGGCCGGAATGCCGGTGAAGAATACGGCCGACCGCGGAACGGCATCGACCGCTGTGGTGGCTGCCAGCGCGGACCTGATGGTGGGCGATTCACCATCCGAAACTTCTGAGAAGGACCGCCTCCTTCTCCGCTGCTCTGCGGCGCGCTTCGCTTTCGCTCTGCCGCCGCCAACTCCTTGCCGGAGTCTTCCTGAACAATCGCAGCATCAATTATGTCGTTGAGGCTGCCGCGATTGAACATCGCCAGCTTGTCCTTCAGGAGCGGGTTAAGCCCCTGGTAAAAGTGGTCCCGCCGCTTCTCGTCCGTATCTGCGTGATACGACGCGTAGAGTGCGAGATCGTTGAACGCTCTGGAGTACTCCAGCGCGTTCCGGCTCCCTTGTTGCAGGTGTAGGAATTCCTGCGTCTTCCTCTTCATCAAACCGGGCGGTATATGATAGGCCCGGAAGGCCGTCCGGAACTCCGCCCAGGTCATCACTCGGTCGGTGGGTTGTGAAGCACAAAAGTTGGCCCACCACGCGCTCGCGGATCCTTGGAGCTGCTGGACCGCGAACTGAGTCTTGCGCTGCTCGCTGATTTGGAGCAGCCCGAACTTCATCTCTATGGCGCGGAGCCAGTTGTCCGCGTCAAGTGGTTCATCCGCCCTTGAGAATACAGGGGGATGAGTCGCCAGGAAGTCAGAGTAGGAGCTCTGTTGGCGCTCCTCACGATCTTGACGTCTCTCTGGGCGAGACGTATTCGCAATTAACGTTTGCAGCAGCTCTGTATGCTGCTGATGTGAACCCGCCATTGCCGCGACAATGTCGGCCAATGTAACCGTTGGCAGTGGCGGTGGCGGTGTTTGCTGTTGCTGTTGCTGCTGCTGTCCCGAGGAGTCCTCGGGAGGTGGTTGGGAGGTCTCTCCCCCTTGGCTAGTACCTCCAACATCGGGGTTGGCACGAGTACGCGTCATTCTGAAATTCAACACAGCAGCAATTAGCACATGTCTTACTCAAAATTCCATAAACAGGAGTAAGTATTGAAGCGACGCATGATTAACTTGCACAACATTCACATATATTGATAAAGCATAAACTTTATACAAGATACATTATTCTCGGATCTCCGAGAAGTCGTGCTCATGTCGTCACTACCTATACATACGCTACTGTCTACACGACATGTCACCGATTACAAAAGTTGGGTTACGCTACCCTAGCTGCCCTACTTGGCAACCGTAACCCCCTACTCGGAGTAGAACTCGACCTCCTGTGGGTCGTCCTCCTCCGGTACCTCTGCTGGTGGCTCGGGGTCTACCACCTCTTCTCCCATTCCAGGTTCTCCCATGGCTGGAAGACCCAAGACTACCGGTACGCCCAATACCGGGGGCACGAGGTCCTGCAATGCATGCACCTCGTCCATAGCCTGGTTGTAGTCCTCTTCCCAGCCTTGTCCTTCCTCAATAGCGTCGTCCCGCTCTTGAGCAAGGTCCTCATTCTGCTGGGTTAGGGTCTGCACCAGCTCTTGCAACGCCGCAATGTCAACACGGCTCTTCTTCTTTGCCTTCTTCAGACGACGCAACTGATTGTGTTGTTCATTCAGTCGCTTGATCGTCGGAAGGAGCACATTGCGGAGTGCACTGTGAGCACTCTCAAAATGATCTCCACGGCTTGTGCTCTCCTTGAGCTTGGTGGCGAGATGCTCCGTATGAACAGCTTGGCTGTCCATCACAGCGTTTCCCGCCCTCATTTGGAGGCTGAGATTTGCCTCCGCGGGGTTGTACCTTGGGCAACTCGGGTTTGTTGCCTCTAGGTACCTCTCTTCCCACACATGCTGAGCTCGTCCCTCCACCGGAACGAGTGCGTATGGAGTTCCCTCCATAGCCTGTACGTGTAGTTGGCAGAAACGTGACATAGTGTCACGGGCTGCCACTTGCCACATCCCTTCCGGTTGTCTTCCTCTCACCGTGACGGTGAATGGCACCCAACCGGGTGGCGTAGGCCCTGCAGGAACCTCGACATGGATCGTCCACGTCTTGTTCCCCTCTTCGCCTTCTTCCTTGGCGAAGTATTGTGGCATCTGGTTGTACCCGAAATATTGGAGCATTAGCCACAATGCTCCCGGGTAGCCGCTACGGTCAGAGCAGTGGGAAACTACCCACCCGTTCTCCAACCGTTTATCTGCTGCCATCTGTAAAAATATATTTGAGAAATGTCAAATATTTATTTAAACAGTAAACCATTGAGTTATAACATAAGATATGTCATTGAACCCTTAACACTTGGAAACATAGTTCAAATTTTTAAACAAATTTGACTGCTGATCTGCTGTTCCCATGACAGCCCTGACCAGTTTCCATATCAATCTGATTTAGGCCAGGTTAAAAGCAAAACCAGTCCTGGAGCTCAACATCAAAGTTAAAGTTAACTTCAATAGCTTTCCAGAAAGTATTTGGTTGGCCTAAGATCTGCTCTGGTTCAAAAGTTATGAGATGTCAAAGTTAACAGAATTTCTGGGAACAATTGGACAGCACCTCCCTGCCTTAGGTACTGATTTGATCCAAGAATTCCAGTTAATTCTGTTCCTAATCTGACAAAACTTTTTGTTACAAAGTTGTAACCCATCTCATAAGCTTCCCAGAACCACCTCATTTTCTATTTTTGGATTTTTATGCAGGAAGTTATGCTTAATTTACAGAGAGTCTACAGAGAGTCTTTGCTCCGTCCTGTTTTCTGGACAGTTTCAACTCTACTGCATTTTTCGAGTGGTTAAGGGATGAAACACCTCTGGAACTCAACAGAAAAGTTGTAAAGCTCCTCCAAAGCTTTCCAGAAATGTATCATACGACCCCAACCTCGAAAGAACTCAACCTCTAACCTCTGATTAACTTCAGCCTTGATTTAGCTGAAAACAGAGTGCTCTGTCCTTAACATCCTATAAGTTGAAAATTTATTAACTTTGAATATCCTGTTCAAGGGAAGGAGTTACATCAAGTTTTACTACTTTGGATCAAAACCTTCAAGTTTTTAAATGAAGTTGTTCATTTAGTTGGGTGTGACGTCGAGGCGTCACCAGATTATGTCGGTACTACGTCCTCACAAAGGAAAAACCTATACCGGATTTAGCCGGCTTCGTTAGTTCAGTGGCACTACTCGTCACTCGCACACGGATGCTACACGTCTACCGTTTCGTGGTAAGGCTACCTGCAGAAACTCAAACAATCATCAGACTCGGCTGCACACCGAGCCCGGAATCCATACAGTTTGTACACCCGGCCGTCATCACTCGCCCGGATGTTCTCAAGCCAAACACGCCTTGAGTTACGTGTTCACGTTTCAGACCACGTGACGGGGTCTCCCATGTTGCACCACGCACGCCAGGGACAGACGTTGCTCGAATACCCCAAACGACATGAAGAGTCGTAGAGGATATCAAAGCGGGTCGGGTTACCTGCCACCCGTGGGGCTCCACCCTTCAGCTTGTGCGCACTGGTGGACAGCGCTTACGTGCACCCCCCAAGACATGAACGTCCCGAGATGCACGATTTTCCGACATAACAAATAGGTTAATATGCCACTTTCTATATGCTAATAACATCCTTATACGGGCTACTAACTCGTTCCTCACTGGATTTTTGAAAAAGAAGACCTTTGTACTGTGTTAAACCTCAAGCGAGCTCTGATACCACGCTGACACGACCCCACTGGTCCTGTCGAGCCAGGATCACGCTGAGGGGTGCTGCGTTGCACAACACCGTATAACACACGTCAAAGGTACAAAGCGGAAGCGGAAGCTTTATTACATAAACAAGTTTATTAACATGTTTACATCAAAATAAGTTTAGTCCACACTCGCGGGCGTAGACTAAGCATCAAGTGCACGTTCAGCCCTCGAACGTGTCCTTGCTAGCACACTCGCACACTAACTCTGCGGCGTGCACGACTCCCACTCGACGGGGTTCCCCTCCTGGGGTTCCGTCTCCTCTTCGGGAGTCCCTTCCTCATAGAACCCTGCAAAAGCTTCAAACACAAGCAGTGAGCACGAAGGCTCAGCAAGTCTGACCCGTCTCACCTAAACATGAAACTTCTACATGAGGGTGATGGGTTGCATGAGGTAAAAATCATTTGCAAGGACTCGCCTAATTAGTAGAACCTTACTTTCAAGTTTTAGCAGCAGGTTGTGGAGAACTTTACGCTAAGGCACATGAGAGAGCCGCAATCAAACAAGAAACGCATTTCTCTCATGTACTTTGCCCAAAGTTGAAAAGAACTTTAGTTAGCACTAAGCTACAACATATCATTAACAATCAATATCCAACTTTCAATCAGCAACATTTTAACATGTAACTAGCCTGTTCTTTCTACGTCACGGTACAGTGAACAAGTGGTACTCACTGACCGCGAGGGACGGCGATTATAATCGATTTACACCTGCAGGGTTACCCGAACAACCCGTCACGTACGCCCGTACTCGATGTTGCCTACAACAACCATCACGGACGCCGTACGCGACTACCTTTCACCCGTTAGCCAAATATTGAACCGGTCCCATCGTCCCGAGCAAGAGGTCTCTGCACGCGCATCTCCGTGCCGCCAGCCGATTTACACCTCGAGCTCTCAACCTACCCTCTGAACGACGGGCAATGCCTCAACACCCAGCTACCCGAGTTACATCAGTTTCCCGGTTCCCATATAGCCGGTAGGTCTTCGGTACTGTTCTAGCTTGTTCAACAGGCCCGCACACGGCTCGGTCCTCAATCGACACAAGCGGAGCTACAGCACACAGGCCCCAAAGTCCTGCTGCCCTTACTCTCCGCTCGGTCTCATTTTCTTGCCATGTGTTTCATGTGCTACCTCTACCCGAGCAATGTGCCTCTAGCCTATTCTCGCGAGTAGTTCCAACTACTCGACTTGTACCGAATCCTACTCTATCCTAGCCATGCAGTGGCTAACGAGGTTTTCCCTCCTAAACCCAACCCATGGTTTTCTTGGCTGTGCAGTTGGGTTTCCAATCAAGACTCTAATGCAAAGAACAATATTCAAAGATGTACTCAAAACAATAAACATTTGTAAAAGGGTTAATGCAAACCGGGGCTTGCCTTGCTGCTCTTGGTCGTAGGCTAGCTGTTCCTCCGGAGTAACGAAGTCTAGGACTTCGGGTTCCTCCTCGACCTTAGCGACTACATGATAAGAACAATGTATGTATTAATTAAATGCTTTTGTATTAACTTTGAAGTTGTGAAGTCTATAACCTTTACTAGATAGACCTAATGACTGTGAAACTTTTACTGTGGCTTGGTTACAACCTAAACAGAGACTTGGTCAAGTTTTAGTTGCAGCAAAGCTCATTTGAGCCCTCCACAAATAATTATGTCCTTGACCTTAATTAAAGGCTTTTAGGGTGTTCTAGGTATTTTCATGAAACAAACTATGACTTTCTGAAAACTAGATTTTCAGAGGGTTCTAATGGAATTGGTCTCACTTAATTTGGAAGTCTCTAACTAAAGATATGAGCTAAACAATTTCAGAGAAAATTCTGAAAATGTTTCTGAACATTTTCTATTTTCTCTGGAACAGTTTTACTAATCACACCATTAGGTGGACTAAATGAGCTCAAATGGATCTGAAATTTTTATGGTAGTTCAAGGATATTTTGGTGAACATCTCAGCAAAATTTCAGGATTTTCCTCCAAATGATTCTCCAGTTAAAATTCCTAACAGTTTAAACTTTAAGGAATTAATTCTGGAGAATTAAGGAATCTCATGAAGTGACACTTGATTTTCTGGAAAGTACTCAAAGAGCTGAATCCAGCAAAATTTGGTTCACTCAATTTGGAGCTTTCTAGCCAAAGTTATAAGGATTTGAAGTTTGAAGGAAATCTGAAAATCGGGGAAAAGTTTAAACTCGCGCGTGGGCCCAGGGGACACGCGTCGCACGCCGAAGCGACAACACACCGCGGCCCACAAGGCTTTTGCGCGCCAGCACACCCGATCCCGGCCGCAGCCGGATCCCGATTCAAAATATCGGCCGCTGACAGCTGGGGTCCACCCCCTTCTTCAACCTCGCGACACCCGCGCTCCGCCGCCGAGGGACTTCGCCGGAGAGCTCGCCGCCGGCTGCTGTACAGCTTCAAACTTCTTGATTCTGGCCGCCCCTGCCTACTTTTACTTGGGGAACATGATCCGAGGGTCAGCTGCTCATGACAACGGCCGGAGCATGGTCGGCGACGAGCCGCCATATCGGAACGACTTCGGCCATGTCGGCTGATGCTCCTAGTGCCTCAGCTACTTGGGAAACCGGTCGGGGAGCATCAGTGGACCTCAGAGAAGGTCGACATGAACTCGGGGCAGCTCGGGGAAGGCCCGAAATAGGTCCTCACCGTGCGCCCGATACCCCCCGTGCGTTCCGCCATTAGTAGACCTTGAATTACGCCGGGCACAGAAGTTCTCCGGCCCAGAGTTGTGAAGGCAACTTGTGCGTCACCGTGTCTAGTTCGTGTGGGAGTGGCCTGAGGCCCTCTAATCCTTTCTAGAGCACGAATTAAACAGAATCGTACCCGAGGGTCGTTCTGCACACAGAAAGGGGAAAAGTGGAAATTCGCCGCCGGTGAGCAACCACTCGAGCTGTGGCTCGGGGATGAGCAGCACCGATCACTTGCGCGTCCAAGGGTGCCTTGGCTCGGGCGTGACAACGCCCAGGTTGGGCTGTCCACGAGAGCCCGAGGTGCGGCGGTTTCCAGTTCCGAGTTTGATCTTTCGGCACAGCCGATATCACTCGGTTTCAATCGATTTCTATCAATGGGAAGGATGGAGGATGGTTGCTAGTACCTTGCTGGGACCTTGGAATGGAAAGAGGGAGCTGCGATCGGCTTGATCAAGCAGGAACTCGAGCGCCGGTGATGGCAGTGGAGAAATGGATCGTGCACGTCGGCAGCTCGGGGAATGGCGACTGAAGCACGCCGGGGAGGGAATAAATAGGCCGGTCGGCCGGTCTCCGGCTTGGGGCACGCAGCAGGAGCTGGCGCCGGCTGCCCCCTTCGGTGGCGCGCGCGCACAACAGCCGGGAACCGACTGAACTGTGGTTCAGTCGGTTTGCTTTGAGGCTGAGGCTGACATGTGGGTCCCACTCCTCTTTTAACCTCTGAAATTTATTCCTAACAGCTGTGGTAAACAGTGAACCCTATTCTACCCTTGGCAATTCAAATTATTCACCCAAGAGCCATTTGAATTGATCAAAGTTCAAATGAGGTTTGGTTTGAATGAATTTCAGCACAAGTGCAGTTTGAAATTCAAATAAAGTTTGAATTTCTCCCCCTTAGCTCATGTCAAGATCAACTCCAAATGGAGTGAAAATTGGTGTGTGAGCTCACAAAAATGTGCTGAGCAAGAATATGCCTTCCACTTTTAAATTCAGTGGGTGAAAACAGTTTGAATTTGAATATGGTTTCAAACTGCCCTCTTCCTAACTATACCCAAAATGACCTCAAAAAGGTTTTGAATTTGGGTGGAACTTGGCATGGACATCCTTAGCAAAGTGTAGGAGTTTTCATATGTCCAGCCCATCTATATCACATGTGGGAAGTACCACTTTTGCAATGTGTGAGTTTGTTCCCTAATGAGCATGTTGATAATTGTTACTTGCTCTTTATTTGTGTTCATCATTTTTCCTCAAATGAGGTGTGTGGTGTGGTGATGAACACTGCAAATGAGTGTCAAAAACTGAGGCCCTTACATATACACTCTTTACTAAACATTTTGATGATCATTTATTCGTATGTCAAATTTATGTTGATGACATTATCTTTGGATCCACTAACAAATCCTTCTGTGAAGAATTTAGCAAAATAATGACAAACAGGTTCGAGATGTCAATGATGGGTGAATTGAAGTTCTTCTTGGGATTTCAAGTGAAGCAACTGAGAGAAGGTACATTTATAAGCCAAACTAAATATACACAAGACATTCTCAAGAAATTCAATATGGACAAAGCCAAGCCCATCAAGACACCCATGGCCATCAACGGACATCTCGACCTCAATGAAGACGGTCCAAATGTGGACCAAAAGGTATATCGGTCCATGATTGGCTCCTTACTTTATTTATGTGCATCTAGGCCAGATATTATGCTTAGTGTTTGCATGTGTGCAAGGTTTCAAGCCGCACCTAAAGAGTGTCACTTAATTGCTGTAAAAAGAATCCTAAGGTACCTTGTGCACACACCCAACTTGGGACTTTGGTATCCCAAAGGATCCAAGTTTAACCTGATAGGGTATTCCGACACCGACTATGCAGGATGCAAAGTCGATAGAAAGAGCACGTCAGGGACTTGTCAATTTCTTGGTAGGTCCCTAGTTTCTTGGTCATCTAAAAAGCAGAACTCCATTGCTCTTTCCACAGCGGAAGCGGAGTATGTTGCAGCCGGTAGTTGTTGTGCGCAACTACTTTGGATGTGACAGACTCATAGGGACTACGGCTACAATCTAAGTCATATCCCGCTTCTATGCGATAATGAAAGTGCTATAAAAATTGCACACAACCCTGTAGAGCACTCAAGAACTAAGCACATAGACATCCGTCATCACTTTCTTAGAGATCACTCATTAAAAGGTGACATTGCTATTTCACATGTTAGGACTGAAAAACAACTTGCGAATATTTTTACCAAACCATTAGATGAGAAAAGGTTTTGTGAACTAAGAAATGAGCTGAACATTCTTGACTCTCGAAATGTGGCTTGAAACATTGCATACCTGGTTGCAACTCAAAATGTTCCTTTGTATTATCAAAATGCTCCTCTTCTCCTTTTCCACTCAGAAAACTATTTTAATGAAGAAGTCTTGTGGATTATGACCATGGTTTGATTGCTGATTGCCTACTGGTCGTAATCACCAAGACTACTTGCAAAATTATTGTCCTTGGATCACTATTAATTATCTATATATGTATCAAGTCTGTTGGAAACGGACTAATCCGATTTCCAACCGGACTAGTCCGGACAGACAACAACTAGGTTAACTCAAGGGTACCGGACTAGTCCGCTACCATGACCAGATTAGTCCGGTCAGTCGCATATAGAAGCACTTGGCCGGACCAGACCTCTCCCTCACCCCTCATTAGACTTTCTCTCCCTCTCCTCTTCCAAACCCTAGCCCCCAAAGTGATTTTCGGGTTGAACCCTCAAAACCGAGATTTTCTCCATGGGAAATTCTCCCCTTGACGAGTGGTTTCCCTCCTCCGGATTCATCCGGACTGATTTCCACTTCTTCGACGCGAATCTTCAAATCTTGGTAATTTCCCCCCTTAAACCAAAATCTCAACTTTTCTAGTTCTAGCTAGTTTTCTTTGATTTCAAAAGGATGTACATTGCCTCAATAGATGTATTCCTACCATTTTTCTGTCCTTGTGTCCTTAGATAGGAGGTTTGATTCAAATGAAACATTAGGGTTCCTATGTCAGGCCGGACTAGTCCGGCTCACAGATGCGGACAAGTCCGGTCCACCGGACAAGTCCGCACTCTGAAACCGGACAAGTACGGTCTCTGACAGTTGAACCCCTACGTTCCCATTTGAAGTCGATAATGAGTCCATCTGCATCTAATCCTTGAACTCCTTATCAGGCATCATGTCTTCAGGCTCAGATGACAGCTCTTTTCACATTGATGAAGACGTTCAACGCGAGAAAGTGAGGAGGACCAAGGAGAGAGTTATGAAGAAGAGACATGATGTCAATGCTCACTCTCCACCCTCCGACGACAATCTACCTAAGAAGAGGAAAGTCATTGGCAAAAGGCCTCTAAGGAAAGTTGCTGCTGAGGGCTCGTCAGGGCCAATAAGAGTTCTCAATAAAGGGAAGGGACTTGCTAGTGGTCCCCTTGGGCCCTTGAAGATGAAAAACCCTATTCACCGCAACAGGCAGCCTTCTAGTGAGGATTTCACTGGAAAAGGGGGTGAGCTAGCTGATAATTTCAGGAAGATTCAAGTGTATGACCGACCTAAACAATGTTCTGCTCCAAGGTTCTGGAGCAACTTCCATGCAGATTACTACGAGCATGTGTACATGAAGATGAAAAATCCTGTAGTACAGAGTCAATGGCTAAATGTTGAATACCTGAAGTCAAAGAGGTATCCTGCCTTTCGTGAGATGGTGGAGGCATTAGAGAGGCACGGTCTGACGGACCTGCTATCCTTTGAGTATGACTGGAACAATGAAATCATTACCCAGTTTTACTCCACTCTCTACTTTGCTCGTGATGATGGAGACAGCCTTACTTGGATGAATCATGGTTAAGGTATAGTGTCACTTATGATGAATTTGCTAGGATTCTTCACCTCCAACACACTTTGGATCATGAACTGGTCATTCATAATCTAAAACCCTTGGAGAAGGAGGAGCTTGAATTTCTCTATGACACAAGAATGCCATATGTTCCTCCCACCATTAAATATCTGAAGCCCTTCTTTGTGGTCCTCAATAGAGTTTTGAGAAAGACTATAGCTCCGAAGGATGGATATGCGGGAACTATACAAGGGACCTTGAGGACTCTCATGAAGGTCATTAGTGGAAGGAGACCATTCAATGTCTTTGAGTATATCTACAACGACATCGTGAACATCTCAATCACCCCCAATAGGTCCTGTGGATATGCACCGTATATCATGTACATGATTGAGAAAGTAACGGGACTCGAGTTCGTCAAGGATGTCAAACATACGGGGTTGAAGCCGCAAAAACCCACCGAGTACACTCTTCCCCCGGCTCCAACTGCCCCGTCCTCTCCACCAGTGGAGAGGAGATCAAAGCAAGCTCATGATGCCACTAGATCTGCAGCTGCTCCTCCTGGATCTCCACCTGCCCAAGAATCATCCAGTGGCATCCTCAAGGTGCTCTCCTCCATCTTTGCCTGCTGCCGTAAGATTGAAGACAGGCAGCGCAAAGAAAAGCTTGCAAGGAAGAAACATCAACAGTACGTCAATGCCAATATCAAGTCTATCTGTGCAAAGCTTGAGATTGAGCCCGTTGGATCACCGCCCGCCTCCGAGGACTCAGAGGAAGATCCTGCTCCCGTGGATGCTGAAGTTAGTGAAGATGAAGATCAGACTGAGACTGATGGAGGAGGCAGCGATGAGTGATTCCCCTCAATTTTTCCCTTTTTGGTGCCTTGATGCCAAAGGGGGAGAGATTGAGATTAGGAGAGATTGAGATAAGATTTGGACTTGAACTATCTAGTAATAGTTATTAAGATCTCTTGTGATCAAGGACATGTACCTATTTTAAAGGACTTGTAATGCACTATTTCTTTTCTTATGTGTGATGCACTATGCTCTCATGCACTACTTATATGTTCACTATTGTTTGTCTTTAATTTATCATATTTTGTTTATCACACACCTGTGAGGCACCCCACCATAAGGTGTGTGCATATGTGAGAAGCTTTTTGTGAATTCTTTATTATTCTCATATGTGCACACTTTATGAAAATCAACTTTTTATTCTCAATTGTGATATCTCAAATAGTTGTCATCAATCACCAGAAAGGGGGAGATTGTAAGTGCATCTAGGATATCCCTTGTGGGTTTTGGCTAATTGATGACGAACATATGAGATCCTAATGAAACTATTAAGATGATTGCAGGATAAACAAAGTGAACTGGCTCGGCACACACAAAAAGGTAAAAAATAGAGTGGTGCCCGAAAAGGAATACTTTAGTGGAATTTAGAAGAGAAAAGTAGATATAAATGTATAGGTTGTGTGTGAGAGACACATCCCAAGAGCTCATGACTTTGCGTAAGGGTAAGGGCTAATAATCAACTAAAATCCACTGAACACCGGACTAGTCCGTCCATGGATCGGACTAGTCCGGTCAGCTTACTGGAACTCAACCGGACAAGTCCGGTTTTGGACCGGACTAGTCCGGTCATGTCTCTGTTGTCCTCTTTAGAGGACTGCGGACTAGTCGATCCAAGCGACAGGACTAGTCCGCTGAAGTTTCTGGAACCCCATTTCACATAGCACCGGACAAGTCCGGTTTGTGGACCGGACTAGTCCGGTTAACCCACTGGAAGTAGACCGGACAAGTCCGATCATATACCGGACTAGTCCGGTAGTAGGTTTAACAACGGTAACTTCTTTGGAAACCCTATAAAAAGAGGTCCTTCGTTGTTTCTAAAGTGAGACACGACTCATACTGTCAAAAACAAAAACCCTAGCGCCGCCACCTGTCCCAAGAGCCCAAAAACAAGTCTCCCCATACATCTAAGGTGCAAAAAGGTGAAGATCAATCAAATACTTGGATTTGGGATTGGGAGATCGTCGTCCCTTCGTTGTGAGCTCTTGGGGTTTGATTTCTCTACACTCATATTCTGCATTGTAATCTTTTTGAGTGTATTTGATCAACTTCTCATTGTAATTCTTGTGGGAGCCCTCAACGTGTGAGGTTGCCCCACAAACACGGTGATTACACTTGATAGTGAAGTCAAGTCGGCCTGTGTGGTGACTTGAAGAGGGAAAGGGTTGGGAACCCGGCTCTGTGTGAGCTTCCTCAACGAGGACGTAGATCTCTTGGTGAGATCGAACCTCGGTAAAAATTTGTGTCTTTTGTCTGTCATTTATTTTACATTTTGATACATTAAATCACTAGTTTGCTAGTCATCATTTGAGTTACTTATAAGTTTGCACGTGCATCCATACAATAAATTAATTTATAAAAACTGTTGTTCTCATTCCGCTGCTGAAAGATTAAATTTTTGAAACACACTTAATTAACTCACATAATTCAGCACACCGGACTAGCCGCCCACACAACCGGACTAGTGCGGTCAATCAAGTTTTTGATAATTTTATTAAGTGGGCAGGAATCTTTTAAAGGCCTATTCACCCCCCCTCTAGGCCACATTCAAACCGAGACGTCCAGGTGCCGGTGGACCAAAGGTTGCTCGCTTGTGGCCGTGAGTTCGTCGGGTAGAGCGTGTGAGGAGGGCAAACTATGTCGGGGTTCGGTTTGTGAGGTGAAACACTCCTTGTTTGAGCTGATAAGAGCAAAGAAACGAGTTACGAGCTGCTCGGGAGGTGGCAGCGCGCTGGCCTCGGTGGCGCGCTGGTGCTCAGTGGGTTCGAGTGAAAAACAGAGGGCCCGATTACTTCATGTGTAAGTGTAATTATCTCAATGACAAGTGGGTCCCCCATTTCTCCCCTTCTTATCCTCACAAAAATCCCTCAAATTTGACAGGTGATCCAAATTACATTTGTGGAGTTTAATTCTGAAATTTATTTGGGGCAATTGACAAGTCTCATCCAAATTCAAATCTGAATTTTAATTCCCACGCAATTTAAAGTCCCCTTTGAAATGAATAGAAAAGTTCTCCAAATTTATTCAAACTTTGCATTCCTAATAATTTGGACCTGAAGAATTCAAATATGGATTCTAACTTTTAATTTGGCTGCTGCAAATGGGATGTTTGCAACCACAGTTTGCATCCTCTTTTTGTGATGACCACATTTGAATTTGAGTGAACAAAGCGAGTTCAAAATCTGAATTTAAAACTCCTCTTGCACATGGGAACTTTACACAGGGTGTTTAATTCAACCTTGACTTAAAACATTTCAAATGAATATTCGAGCTCGTTTGGTTGGACACCTATGTGCATCATCACGTGTAGAAACTTTTTAAATGTCCCATTTTCATGAATTTTAAACACAATAGTATTCAACATTCAGTTTATTGCATTCATAATTTTTGGGACTTTTACAGTCGGAAGCCCGAACATTGGCGATCAACTCGTGGTTGCCACCGTTTTTGGAACGGCGTTCAATACACCATCCGATACTCCTGCGGGGGTCCTCCTCCGCTGTTCTGCGGAGCACTTCTCTTCTTTTCCTCCGTGACCACCTCACGGGTTGTGTCCTCTTGCATAATCACGGCATTGACTAGATCGTTGAGCGGACCGCGATTAAACAGAACAAGTTTTTCTTTTAACTTGGAGTTTAAGCCCTGGAAGAAACTGTTCAGTTTTATCCTCCGCGTTGACTTGTTATGTCGCATATTGCGATAGATGGTTGAATATTCTGGAGTACTTGTGAGAACTCCGTCATCCTTGCTTCAGCTCCATGAACTCTTGCAGCTTCCTCATCATTATTCCGTGAGGAATATGGTAGGCGTGGAATGCCTCCCAGAATTTAGTCCATGTTACCGCACAACCAGCGGGCAGTGAGCCGAGGTGGTTCGCCCACTACGTGCCAGCTGAGCCATGAAGCTGTTGTGCTTCGAAGAGAGTCTTCTGCTCCTCGGTACATTGGGGCAGTCCGAACTTTGACTCGATGGTCCGCAGCCAATTATCAGCCTCTAGAGGTTCATCGGC